>OX421386.1:1514282-2878858 GCA_949126905.1 Amorpha juglandis | reverse complement strand
GTCGCGTCATAAGTAGACACGCGATCAGTAACGCGGCAACAAAATTTTAGTAGGGTTTTGGCGGGAATTCTGACAGTGCAGTTCATCGCTTATTTATTTTATTTCATAAACTAGTTTAGAGTTGTGTTTGTTGTATAAAAGTGGTGTGGATTTGTTCAATAAACATTGACGGTGATGAACAGTGTATGGAAACATTGAAATAAGTGAATTAAGCATCGTACTGAAAGGAGTTAACACCAAAACTCCGGCAAGATCTTGAAATCGACCGCACCCGTGTTTCATAGTTCTTCAAATAACTTGAGAATAAATTGTACTTGACACTGGTAAAATGCATAATAGTGCGAAAGCCATAAATTAAAAAGAAGAAGAACATGTTAGTACTACGCTGCCGCAGTATGAGAATCTATGGGAGACCATCACTGTATATCCGAATGAAATATAGGCCGCGTTCGGAAATTTACTTACAATATACAAGGTGGTAGGTCAGTATGCGAGAGGTCGTCTGGGTGTGTACCACCACTTTGTCTATTTCTGCCGCCAAGCAACAGTGTGAAGGCACCGTTGTTTTTCGGTTTGAAGGACATTGAAGCCAGAATTACTGGGTATTATGAGACTTAACATCTTATGTCTCGGAGTGACGAGCGCAGTCCAGTGCCGTGCAGTGCTTTGTATTTCAAAGTTATGTGTGGTGTTGCTTCTGTTTATGGGCAGGCGTGGCGCTTATCATCAGGCGAGCGCTTTGCTCGTCTCGTCATTCAAATAAAAAAAAATCATACTGATACTGAAAAACAAGTATCCGGTTTTACTAACAGTTGTTAACAGTGCTCCCTCTGCTTTTCGAAAACAGTAATTCCATTATAACATCAGCAGCATTGAGTAACTTTAGGCCGGCCAAGTAAAATTGCTCGTATAACACGTAAATTTTAATAATAATAATACTAGCCCTGTATTATATACGTCCCACTGCTGGGCACGGGCCTCCTCTACTGAATGAGAGGAATTAGGCCTTAGTCCACCACGCTGGCCTAATGCGGGTTGGTAGACTTCACATACCTTCGAAAAATCTTATCGAGTTCTCAGGTATGCAGGTTTCCTCACGATGTTTCCTTCACCGTTAAAGCAAGCGATAATTAACAATGAATATACACGTAACTTAGAAAAGTCAGTGGTGTATGCTCTTGGGGCTGGTTTCGAACCTACGACTTTTGTCTCGACAGTCCATACCACTCCCCGCTGAGCTATCGCTGCTTTTCACATAATGGTGCTGCCACACCGGTGTTATAAAATGTTTACAAACATTTTCTAACATTAAACATTTACTAACATTATCTAACATTGTGATAAAATGTTAGCAAAATAAATGTTTGTTAACAAATGTTAGAAAATGTTTGTAAACATTTTATAATATTTTCTAACATTTTTTAACAAACATTATAACTAACTAAGAATTAATATACACGTAACTTAGAAAAGTCAGTGGTGTATGCTCTTGGGGCTGGTTTCGAACCTACGACTTTTGTCTCGACAGTCCATACCACTCCCCGCTGAGCTATCGCTGCTTTTCACATAATGGTGCTGCCACACCGGTGTTATAAAATGTTTACAAACATTTTCTAACATTAAACATTTACTAACATTATCTAACATTGTGATAAAATGTTAGCAAAATAAATGTTTGTTAACAAATGTTAGAAAATGTTTGTAAACATTTTATAATATTTTCTAACATTTGTTAACAAACATTATAACTAACTAACAATTAATATACACGTAACTTATAACTAACAGTTAATATACACGTAACTTAGAAAAGTCAGTGGTGCTCTTGGGGCTGGTTTCGAACCTGCGACTTTCGTCTCGACAGTCCGTACCACTCCCCGCTGAGCTCTCACTGCTTTTCACATACGTTACCTGCACATTATCTCCCGAACACTTGGCTTTGGACTTGCACCGCCTGGTCTGCGCCTGCGTGCCGACCCCGCACGTGGCCGAGCACGCCGACCAGCGCGACCACACTGACCACTTTGGTTGGCTACCATTGTCCTGACGCACACAAATGGTATGAAATGTAGGTTTTAATTTCTTATAGCATAGGCCGGCAAACGAGCAAGTGGGTCACCTGATGGTAAGTGATCTCCACCGCCCATGTACGCCACCACCAGAAGAATCATGGGCGCGTTGCCGACTTTAAAGGAAAGGGATAATTAGGTATTGGGAAGGGGAGGGGATTTGGGCTTCTCACTCACCATACGAAACGCAGCAGAAACCCGCTACTTTACGTCGGTTTTCTGTGAGACAGTGGTAACGACCCGGTCGAACCAGCCCATTCATGCTGTAGACAAAACTGTCTACAGCGTGGCTCTACTGTTGGTTTATTATATTTGAATTGCAAAAATTAATGAACCTCTTTATTATAATACTGTATGGTTCGCTTATGATTTTAAAATAAGTATTTGTCACCACTGCATTTTGTTTTCCTCTCTGTTCTTGTTTCGAACTAGGTGTCAGACGCATTGCTTCCTTGTAATAAGAAAGTCTAATATATAATTTTAAATACTTATAATCTGCTTTTCATTGCCCACACATTCATATAATTCAATAGGTTATGGGCCCAGTGTTCGCTATTTAAAGATATTTGCATTTTACAACAATGGAAAATTCAAGAATAAAACGGAATATCAAGCCTTTCGATGGTGAAAAATATAGCGTGTGGAAGTTTAGAATACGTGCTTTGCTAAACGAAATGGACGTGATAAATGTAATTGACGAAGATCCGTTGGTTGATGGTTGCGAAGTTTGGGAGAAAAATAACCGGATTGCAAAAGGCATTATCGTCGAGTACTTAACTGATTTCTATCTTTATTTAGCAAAAGAAGATATTTCAGCGAAAAGAAAATTTAATAAATATCAACATTACAATAAAAATATTCAGAATAATAAACAAAGGATGAAAAATTTACAGTTTTTAAGATGTCATTATTGTGGACGCAAGGGACATAAGAAGAATGACTGTTACTATTATAAGACAACTAATCGGTATAATACAAAAAGGACAAGAACAGTTCAAGCAATTGAGATTAATTCGGAAAAACCATTGACATCAAATCTTGCATCTGGATTTGCCTTTTTGACTGGAGATTACCAACAAAATGACAAAAATAATAAAATAACTTTTCTGTTGGACTCTGGTGCCTCAGAACATATTAAAAACAGAGAAGATTTATTTATAAAATTTATTACTTTACCTACACCACTAAAAATTTCAGTTGCTAAAAATGGTGAATTTATTTCAGCTACGAAAAAGGGTTCTTTAGAGGTGACCAGCAATTTGGGCGTTCGAGGCGTTTTAGAGGATGTGCTGTTTTGCCCTGATGTTCCCTACATTTATTGTCGGTTTCCAAGATGCAGCGGGCCGGATATATAATTATTTTCAATGCATATGGCGCTCACGTATATAAAAACGGTAAAAACATCATTCGAGGTAAGCTCGCCAATTTTCATTTATTTGCTATAGATTTTATAACTGCTGTAAACTACACACACCCTGTTTCCCAATCATGCAGTAGTGAGAATAAATACAAACTATGGCATCAACGTTTGGGACATATTAGCAAAAGTAAATTTTTAGAAGTAAAACAGAATAAATTGTTTAATGACATGATTGAGATCGATTCAGTAGTACCAGATGATGATTTATGTGAAGCTTGCATTAATGGGAAACAGAGTCGATTGCCATTTAATAAAGTCAAAAATAAAACTCATACTAACCGACCATTGTTGGTTGTCCATTCCGATGTCTGTGGACCTATCACTCCATCTACTATTGATAATAAGAACTATTTTGTGTTTTTTTATTGATCAATACACTCATTACTGTGTTACATACCTATTATCTTACAAGTCAGATGTATTCACTGCATTCAAAGACTTTGTTGCTAAAAGCGAGGTACACTTTAATACAAAAGTGGTTAACTTATATTGTGATAATGGTGGAGAGTATCTATCTACAGAGATAAAAACCTTCTGTACTGAAAAGGGAATCACTTATCATTTAACAGTTCCAAGGACTCCACAACAAAATGGCGTTTCTGAACGAATGATAAGAACTATTACTGAAAAAGCTCGTGCTATGATAAACGGTGCTCAATTAGATAAAGTTTTCTGGGGTCAAGCAGTCTTGACTGCTGTATATTTGATAAATTTGACACCGACTAGGTCCTTGAAACTTTCACAAACACCATTCGAGCTGTGGCATAAGACAAAACCACAAATAAAATATTTAAAGGTTTTTGGCTCAACAGTGTACGTGCATAACAAAACTGCTAAAGCGAAATTTGATGATAAATCATGGAAAGGTATTCTTATGGGTTATGAACCAAACGGTTATAAAGTTTGGAATCCTAATTGCGAGAAATTTGTAGTAGTCAGAGATGTTATTGTGGACGAGACTAATTTTCTTCAGTCCAGGCCGTCTTTAAAGCCTGAAGAGATTAGTAAAAAATCTCAGGACAAAACTGATAATGACTATACTTTGAAATCAGTGTCCAAGTCTCGGAACTCTGACGGTACTAAATCAGATATTGATAAATCTGATGGACAAGGTGAATGTTCGGTTAAAGCTCGCAAAGTAAACCATGATATCGCTGTTGAGTCAGACCATATGCATTTAAAGGATTCTTTGCAAAGTAAAAACACAGATAAAAGTACTGAACTTAGAAGGAGTGATAGGATCAAAGATCGTGCCCCAGTATCTTATAGTGAAATTGATGATTGTGATGATTATTTAATGTGTGCTCAGTCTATTGTATCCAAAGTACCAAAGTCATTTGTTGAAATTAAAACTCGAGAAGATAGAGCTCAGTGGGAAAGTGCAATAAGGGATGAACTACATTCATTACATAAAAATAAATCATGGGTATTAGTACCGCGACCAGCAAATAAAAATATTGTAGACTGTAAGTGGATTTTCAAGGTTAAAAATGATGAATTTGGAAATCCTCAAAGATTCAAGGCGCGTCTGGTTGCCAGAGGTTTTAGCCAAGAATACTTGATTGACTATAATGAAACATTTGCACCTGTCGCCAGGATAGCTAGTTTTAGGTTTATAATTTGTTTCGCGAATCAATTTAATTTGTTGGTTCATCATTTAGACGTTAAAACAGCATTTTTAAATGGCAAATTAAAAGAAGAGATCTATATGAAGGTTCCTGATGGAGTTATAAGTAAAGAGGGCTATGTTTGTAAATTACAAAGATCATTGTATGGGCTAAAACAAGCGGCCAGATGCTGGTTTGAAGTATTTGAAAAATCACTTAAAGTTAAAGGATTTCAAAATTCACCAGTTGATAGATGTATTTACATGCTAGATAATGGAGATATGCGTAAAAATATATACGTGGTACTATATGTTGACGATTTAGTAATAGCATGTGCTGAGCTCGAAATAATGAATAATTTCAAAAGATATTTAATGACTAAATTTGAAATGACTGATTTAAATGAAATAAAAATGTTTCTCGGTATTAAAGTCACTAGAGATGGTGATCAAATGACTTTAGATCAAAGTCTATACATACAAGCAGTTCTGACTAAATTTAATATGCACGACTGTAAACCGGTCACTACCCCTTTAGAAAAGAAAGTAGATTATGACACTTTGAACTCTGAGGTGTCATATAATGCTCCGTGCCGAAACGTTATAGGCTGTTTGATGTATATCATGCTATGTACTCGGCCTGACTTAAGCGTCAGTGTAAACATACTGAGTAGGTACACAAACAAAAATAATAAAGAACTATGGCAATGTCTTAAACGTGTACTTAGGTACTTAAAAGGCACAGTTGATTTGAAACTATGTTATGTAAGGAGCAACTACGATGATATCTTGTGTGGGTATGTAGACTCAGATTGGGGCGGTAGTGATACAAGAGACAGAAAGAGTACAACCGGGTATTTATTTAAACTTTTTGAGCAATGTACAATCACCTGGAGTACTAGAAAACAAATGTCAGTAGCAGCTTCGTCCACAGAGGCTGAATACATGGCGTTGTATGAATCAGTCAGGGAAGCATTGTGGCTAAAGTCTTTAGCAAACAGTATAAAATTAAACATAGATAAACCTATAATAATTTATGAAGATAACAATGGCTGCATTAGTTTGGTAATAATCCGACGAGTCATAAGCGGTCAAAACATATGGATATTAAATATCATTTCTCTAGGGAACAAATAGAGAAAAATGTAATAAAATTGAATTACATTCCCACAGGTGAACAGCTGGCCGATGTTCTGACGAAACCGCTGCCTGGAATAACCTTTATAACTATGAGACAGAAAATGGGTCTAAAATAACAGTAAATTTACCTAATGTTTTTAATGCAATGTATTTAAATTATTTGATTATTGAAATGAAATGGTCTGATTAGGTTTTTCTGGGTTTTCCCTAATCCATGCAACGAATGTTGGACCATTATTGTATTCTCCCAGCAAATACTTGGAAGTCAATGTGTTCTGTTTAGTTATTTGAAATGTGTATTAAATTTGTATAATTATTGATTAATTTTTGAGGGGGCGTGTTGGTTTATTATATTTGAATTGCAAAAATTAATGAACCTCTTTATTATAATACTGTATGGTTCGCTTATGATTTTAAAATAAGTATTTGTCACCACTGCATTTTGTTTTCCTCTCTGTTCTTGTTTCGAACTAGGTGTCAGACGCATTGCTTCCTTGTAATAAGAAAGTCTAATATATAATTTTAAATACTTATAATCTGCTTTTCATTGCCCACACATTCATATAATTCAATATCTACCACTTATTAACACACAAATGATGTGACAAAAAGCCTCCCACGGACAGCCTCCGTGTCGCAGTGGGCGAAAGCCGCGAGTTCGATTCCCGCACCGAGACAGATATTTATTTCGGGTCTGGGTATGTTTTCTCCCCAGAGGGATTAAGGTCAGACAGACGGCATTGAATAAAACAGCATTCAAGCCTATTCGACAAGCAAAATATAAGTAAACTAAAGTTTATGGGCTACGGTAAGGGGAGTTGCTTGTTTGCTATCTTAGTGGTATAAGAAAAAAGTGCGAGTCAAATTCATGCACCGAGGGTTCCCTACCTACATCTTATATGAAATCGAGCATAATAAGTAATGATAAATAACAGTGCTGTGGTTGTGTGAATAATATTTGTGTTAATAACCGTTATCTGATGTGTTTCAACTATATGCATGTATGTTTCATAAGTGACAAACAAATTAAAACAAATCTAATTAAAAATAAATTATAAAAGATATAGCCCTACAAAAAAATAGGACAGATAGACAGGCAGACGCAGGCGCAGGAATAAGGTTATAGGCATAGAACTCTAAAAACAATGTTAAAGTGTTTACCTCACAGGGCGGCATGTGACACTTCCTTTTCTCGCTGGCTGGACCCTTACACGCCGAGTCGTCAAGTATTATCTTCTCTGATTGAGTGGACTTATCTGTACAGACATACAATACTGCGGTAGTTATTTTCTATACAGTAGCATTACGCTAAATTGGTTCCAGTTACAATAAATAAATACACCCAACAGTCACACATATAGCCCTGACCCCACACTAAGTTAATAAACCTGTTTCGAGGGTATCAGGAACTACGAGGAACTTGTGGTTCCACAACACCCAGACCCTATTCCCATATTTATGGATCACACAAACATTTGTAGATCACACCAACATTTGTGGATCACACCAACATTTGTGGATTAATATGAGATTAAGAGAATTTAGTTGCCAAGGAAAGTGTGTTTTTAGAGAAGGAGACATGCTATATCCTAATAATTGTAAAATTTGTATTAGTATAGTAATAAGTATGCATCATGTGATAAGCTTCTTTTTTAAGAATATGTTTTAATTGGCATACTTATCGTGATTTTACCTGTTTTACTGTGTAGTTGTCGGACGAATGATTTTTCAGGACAGTACAGAGACACTGACAATCACAAGATGTGTGATCTGTTTTCTTACAATTGTATGTGTTTTTATTGTGTAAATTTTTATAATATATTATGTCTCTGTACTTTTATTACTGTAATAATGCAGACAAACACTGTAATGTGTGCATTTTATTTATATATATTTATATATCCTTTTTACATTGCATTATTACGGGGTTTTTATATTAAAAGATGTTGAGAATTTTTCTATCTGGGTAACATCTCTGAAAAATAATATCAGAGGGACGAGAGTGGGGCATAGAGCCCCACAAAAAAAAAAAAAAAAAAAATATACTTCTTTGGCATCATTAAAAAATAGTTTTTAATTGCATGCAAATAATTGATTACAATAATAATAAGTATTTAACATTAATAATTTAATAATATTTAGTGTTAATTATATTAAATAAAAGTATTTTAATTTATATCAATAAATAATACATACGGATAGTTAACCTCAATTATATTGGAGCACTTGAAAAAGTATATAAGCACAATTTTTTTCACTAATATTCACAAATAGTAAGTAATATCAATCAAAATATTCAATTTAAATCACTACTGAATATAATTTATTAGCACATATATAATTCGCACTTGTATGAAACTCAAACACGTGTTGTGAATGTATAAACTAGAGACATGTTGATAAATATTATAAATATGAAAACAGTGATCAGAGGTGACGAGCGTACCAACATGCGCGACTAATATCGAGGTTCAATTCCTATTTTGTTGGTAGCTTTTTTTTCGAGACTTAATGAGCGGTTAAGCAGACGGCTTCATACTGTTAATTTTGTGTCACAGGTGCGCGCGCATCTTAAAATTTCACTCTCATCATTTTTTCATAACGCGCCTAACTTCATACTGTTAATTTTGTGTCACAGGTGCGCGCGCATCTTAAAATTTCACTCTCATCATTTTTTCATAACGCGCCTAACTTCATACTGTTAATTTTGTGTCACAGGTGCGCGCGCATCTTAAAATTTCACTCTCATCATTTTTTCATAACGCGCCTAAAGAAGTATAACTTCAAAAAACATTTGTGGATCACACACACATTTGTGGATCACACAAACATTTGTCTTGGTGCGGGAATCGAACGCACGGCCTCTCGCTTCGTAACTGACTACTCCCATCTGCGACACGGAGGCATTCAATATTCGCTCGATATCATCGAAATATTAATCGATTTTTATGTTTCTTATTATAGGCGATAGGTTTTATTTCAAGGTTAGTCCAGTATTATTATTAAATTCTGATGACGGAGGGCAATAGGGAAAAATTTGAATCTTCTCTTAAATTTCTCATAACAAATGCTTTTGAAGTTTTAATAAGATAAACTTAGAATTATTAAGAGGAAATTTTCTTTGATAGGCACTATGCAATTACCATGAAAATAGGTAGAGGCACTCACCGATAGTATTATTGTTGTCATCAATGTAATGACAAAATCTGGACCTGTCTTGATATCCGAGGCCACACGTGACGTTGCAGAGCGACCATTTCGACCAAGAGCTCCATTTGCCTGGTACTACAAAAGTATAGAAATAGATTTAATCATTAGTCTAGTCCTGCGTTTCTTAAACTTTTAAAGCTACGAAACACTCAACAAAACCCTTTTATGTTATGAAACCCTACATAACATTTTTGATCAGAAGCATTTAATCTGTGTATGAGTTCAACTTCAATGTGATCGGATATTTTTTTAATCATATCAGACATTTGCCGCAATTCAATGATGAATCGGAATCCACTTTTAAGAATAGAGCTAGTTTTGATCCAGTCTATGATTTTAAGGTCTAGCTAATCCAATCCGCCGCGTCTGACAATGCTGATTTCAATAAACAACTTAAGAGTCAATCTCCGGATCGACCTTAACAATGAGTCAATAAGACTACAATTTGAACGCGTTTACTTGGTTTGATTGATTGATCATTGTGATCGATGCGGTGATTCCGATTATGAAGAGAATTAAAAAGATTAATTATATTATACAAGGTTACTTTTAAAACACCAACAACCTCGCAGGACTAGATAGCAAACCCCATAAGGAACAACTTTTGTTCTATGAGTTCGGACATAACTCAATACATGAAAAATAAATTATTTAACTGGCGGCTAGATAAATGGGTCAAATTCAAAGCCGCTAGAGCTGCTCCCCCTTCCTCAGGCATCGCAGGTCTTTGTTTACGTAATTTTTGCGATGCGCGTAGAGTTATAAACATTCAAGCCGGAAATTAAATTAATACTTATTTTTATATGAAAATAAAATCTAACAAGTCATAGAACAAAAGTTGTTCCTTATGGGGTTAGCTATCTATTCCTGCGAGGTGGTGTTTTAAAAGTAACCCTGTATAGTCCCAATTGAAGTGTAAACACAGTACTGACCCTGTACAGCGAGGTTGTACCTCCGGTGCGCGGTGCCCGCGTCGTTCTCCGCCACGCACAGGTACTGGCCCGCGTCGCGCACACTCGCGCCCCACACCGCCAGCAGACTGTTCTTACACAGCTACGGAGCACTCAACGACAAGTGTAAACACAGTACTGACCCTGTACAGCGAGGTTGTACCTCCGGTGCGCGGTGCCCGCGTCGTTCTCCGCCACGCACAGGTACTGGCCCGCGTCGCGCACACTCGCGCCCCACACCGCCAGCAGACTGTTCTTACACAGCTACGGAGCACTCAACGACAGGTGTAAACACAGTACTGACCCTGTACAGCGAGGTTGTACCTCCGGTGCGCGGTGCCCGCGTCGTTCTCCGCCACGCACAGGTACTGGCCCGCGTCGCGCACACTCGCGCCCCACACCGCCAGCAGACTGTTCTTACACAGCTACGAAGCACTCAACGACAGGTGTAAACACAGTACTGACCCTGTACAGCGAGGTTGTACCTCCGGTGCGCGGTGCCCGCGTCGTTCTCCGCCACGCACAGGTACTGGCCCGCGTCGCGCACACTCGCGCCCCACACCGCCAGCAGACTGTTCTTACACAGCTACGGAGCACTCAACGACAGGTGTAAACACAGTACTGACCCTGTACAGCGAGGTTGTACCTCCGGTGCGCGGTGCCCGCGTCGTTCTCCGCCACGCACAGGTACTGGCCCGCGTCGCGCACACTCGCGCCCCACACCGCCAGCAGACTGTTCTTACACAGCTACGGAGCACTCAACGACAGGTGTAAACACAGTACTGACCCTGTACAGCGAGGTTGTACCTCCGGTGCGCGGTGCCCGCGTCGTTCTCCGCCACGCACAGGTACTGGCCCGCGTCGCGCACACTCGCGCCCCACACCGCCAGCAGACTGTTCTTACACAGCTACGGAGCACTCAACGACAGGTGTAAACACAGTACTGACCCTGTACAGCGAGGTTGTACCTCCGGTGCGCGGTGCCCGCGTCGTTCTCCGCCACGCACAGGTACTGGCCCGCGTCGCGCACACTCGCGCCCCACACCGCCAGCAGACTGTTCCCCAGCACGCGGTGGATGTGCGACAGGCTTTCGCTTAGGTACTGCGTGTCCTGGATATACGTGTTACAGAAATGTGTAGGGTAAATGACTATTCTTTTTTTTATGGTACGTGTAGTGTAGTCCAAAAAACTAGCGATCACCGACAAACAACGAGTTTATCAGTGGTCACCAGAGTCATGCCGGCCTGTATAAATGCTTCTTCCCTCTTCGGATAGGGAAGAAGCAAATCGAGGGGCCTGCGACAGGACAGGTGCATGACCGATGCAAGCATAGGGATACAAGCATGTAACCCTGTACCCGCCCCAACCAACCATCAAGTCATGTCGCAAGCCCCTCGGGAGAACCGGATATACACTGGCTGATTCTGGAACGCGATCCACACAAAGCGTGTGGATCACTAAGGCATCATCATCATATCATTTTATACATTGTTTAAATGTACTGGACAATAATACTAAAAAAGAAACTTTTGCGAAAACAGAATTAAATTTGGTTATTAAAGCTGCAGTTCATGTTTTAAATATTGGTATGAGCAAAGGTAGGCCTTTAGCGGGAAAATATCACTGATCAGGCGACCTCGCTCGTTTGCTAGCCTATGCTATATAAAAAGGTTTTCTGCAGAAAATCTGTGATTTTTACACGCTTTTTATTAACTTCACCTGTATGTTTGTTTGTATGTTTGTAACCGACTCCTTTGGGCGCGATTTTGACCCACTTTAAACGGCCAGATTTCGTTCAAACTTTGTAGATTTATCGAGGACCGATGACAATACACTAATTTGATAAAAAAAAAAAATAATAAATAAAATAAATAAATAATAATAAAATAATAATAATTTAATTTAATTAATTACTGATATTCGGGTTAGGAATTAAAATTGTACTCTCTGGATCTTCGTTAATTATAGGGAATATCATAGTATCTAAGAGCGTCAATAGATGGCGCTTTTTTGATATTCGGGTTTAAAATTAAAATTATATTCTCTGCTACAATATATTTTTATTTTAACTAAAAAATGAAAAATAAATAATAGTTTTAAAAAAACTAAAAAACACGCTTTTATAGAAATTCTAACTAAAAAATAGAAAATAAATTTGAAGAAAACAATGTATTTTATTGTAAAAAAAAGCGTGGGGTGCATGGTGCCTATAGTTATAAATATTGTATTGACAGATATGAGTAGAAGGATTATCATTTAGATAGTATCTTAAAAAGCACCCCACGCTTATTTTACAATAAAATACATTGTTTTCTTCAAATTTATTTTCTATTTTTTAGTTAGAATTTCTACAAAGGTGTTTTTTAGTTTTTTTAATTTTAATAATAAATGATGTACTGTACATCTTAGCATAGCTACCTTCAACCACGTAATCTTCGGAGTTGGATGTCCGTCAGCCTCACATTTGAGTACAATGCTTCTTCTCAAGGGCACTACATGACCTTCTATGATATTACTTCCTTTATTGCCTGCAATGGACGGCGGCTTGCGGACCGTAACGTCGAACACAATCTCCGTGGTACCTACTTTGTTCGTCATGATACAAGAATATTTTCCGCTGTGAGATACTTCGGTTTTGTTTATAACCTAGAAATATTGAGAGGAAAATTACATTAGTACATACCGTACATTGTACATTAGTACATACATTTCTGCCGCCAAGCAACAGTGTGCAAGTACCTGTTGTGTTTCGGTTTGAAGGACATTGGGGCCAGTAAAATTACTGGGGCATTATGAGACTTGACATATTATGTCTCGAGGTGACGAGCTCAGTTCAGTGCCATGTGGTGCTTTTAATTCAACGTTCTGTGTGGTCTTCTGTTTGTGGGCAGGCATGGCGCTTATTATCAGGCGAGCGCCTTGCTCGTCTCGGCATTCAATCAATAAAAAAAACCGATATACATTTTATTTATCAACTTAAACGATTACCTTTCCTGGCATATGAACCCAGGATCTCACGGTTGTTCAGCGTAAGTGCGCTGCCTATCCACGAGACGATTTATTTATTAAAACTTATTCATAACTCACCAAAGAAAAGTATTCATCTATCAGATGTACATTAGGCGTATCCTTATTAATCTCTGTGTATGGATGTTTGATCCACATTACTTCAGGTAGTGGGGTGCCTTCCACAGGACAGATGAGATATAAAGGCTTGCCGACTGTCACACTCACTTCTTTTGACGTCTCTTTAGGTTTAGGCGGGGGTACTGAAATAATTAAGTTCTACTTAAGGGAAACGAGACCGTTCTCTGCAGAGTTGCAGGATCGCACGAAATCAAAAAACTTTGACCTTATCTAAGTATTTGCATTATTAGAAGTGAAAAAAATTAAAATATAAAACTTAAAAAGGAATCGGCTGATACTTGGGGAGGATTAAAACAAAACCAAATAATCACAGGGATGAAAGGGTTGATTCAACTTTTAAAATTCTAGAACATTCTCGAATTATACACAGCGTGGATCTCTAGATTTTAATAAGATCTGGTACATATTTTTTTCTCTAGAGGGGTTGGCGTCAGGAAAGCATAACAAAAATTACAAACCAAATCTTTCTGTAACATGTGTTAAAAAGCATCTTACGCTGACCTCACTGGGAGTAGCATAAGGGCCATAAGTATCATATGGAGGAAGAAGAAGACATAAACAGTCACTGTAAGGTGTATGTGACGAACCTTAAATATGACCTCGCTTTTTTGTACGCGGTGTAGGTGTTTCTAGATCGCTCCATATTCAAAAATAATACAAACGAGTAGTTACGTAACTCTATAATAGGCATTATTAACAGACAAAAATGCTTACCTAAAACATCGACCAAATAACTAATACTAGCATTCCCAACTTTATTTCTAGCGATACAACTGTAATTGCCCGTTTGATCTTCAATAGCTCTTTTAACAACTATAACCTCGCCGTATTCGGTAGACACCATCTTGTCATCGTAAAACATTAAAGGCAAGTCGTCTCTAAACCAGTAGACTTCTGGTAAAGGGTTGCCGTATGGATGACAGTGTAGGTAGAACGCTTGGCCAGAGAGAACTTCGAGGAGTATCGTGTTATCTGACGAATTAGTGTTTTGGAATAATGCGTGGAAGATCTTTGGGGGTTCTGAAATGAAAATGTATATAATATTATTAAATGTTATTTAAAATTCGAACTATGAAGTCAAATTAAAACAAAGTCTCTTTTTCTTCTTAATTCCCATTTCTGTCTTCAGATGTCGGTAATGCAACTACGATTTCTATGGCAGTGTTTTTTTTCATAGGATATACCATCTTACCACTTATAAGGAGGTGATTCGTTTTGTCTTTTGTCAGCCTTTTAATAGCCAGAAAAATGCAATTAAAAATAATTACCAATAACATAATAAAAATATCGCAATCAATATTGTTGTCTATACAGGTGTTTATATTTTTTCATTCAGCTTCCTGTAATACACCTTAATCAAATTAAATACTAGGATCGATCCAATATGTAGTTACCCAACTTACCTAAAACTTCAATCTTCACCTTCTTCTCATTAGTTCCTCCCTCATTAGACGCAACACAAATATAAGTCCCAGCTTGTGTCTTTTGCAAATCACTAAGCAAAAGGTCAGCGTAGTCTATTCCTGGTATATTTTCTCCGACAACCTGCCCATTTCTCAGCCATTGAATGTTTGGGCTCGGTTTACCGGCTGCTTTGCACGCTATTCTCATGTTAGAGTTTAGCTGGAAGAAAAAACCAACTAATATCCGGATCGAAGGACCAAACAAATTTACGATATTTCATACATTTGAAAAATATAATTTAATTTGGACGGATATGGTTCTAATAAACACAATCTATTTTGACACAGGCACGATATTTTTAACCAACTGTAGAAAAATCGAAAGTAGAATCGGGAGTGTTGAAGAGAGAATAGCCGGTAAAGTACGATGCGGTAAGCCGCCATAGTGACTCGTTCAGTCAGATTCCAAGGTCAGCCAATGCATCCCGACCATCAAGGGATGCGATATCCCTTGACGATACTTAACGTCAGGTGCAATGTAGTCATTGTGCCGTGCCAAGATAAAATCATTTGTATTGTAGTTTCGTGCATTTCTTTTTACACTCACAATTATTTCAACATTATCATCGACAGTGGCTCCCTCTCCGTTGCCGAAAGCCGTAACTTCCACCACCCTGGGCGATGACACCACGGTCACTCTGTACACTATATGAGTAGACCCGGCCTTGTTTGACGCGTCGCAGCGGTAGAGCCCTTCAGAATGCGTTGATGTGTTCGTACTTGTTATTGTGTCGTTTTCTAACTGCCAATTGGTGTTGCTGTCAAAAAAATAAAATATGTGGAACTTATAAGAAACTGATGGAGCTATTTGAGTAGATCAGCACCATCAAAGTAAAAAGGTTTTTAAAAGGACATAATAATATTATAAGCATTGCTGTCACATTTCAATTTACAATCGGGATTGGCGAGAGACCACAAAAGTATTATTTTATTATAAAAGATTTTATTTTAGACGAAACCCAAAATTTGGGACGAATTGTGACGAAGTGACACAAAGAGCGAGATGTTCCCACTACATATTACATTCGCTTATTCTGCCTTTTACTAACTTTTGATGTAGGTTTTAGTTTGTATTTTTGCATACATATAAAATTATACATAATTATGAGTGGTGAGCCAAGCTGTAGACAGTTTTGTTTGCAGCATGAATGGGCCGGCTCGACACCACTGTCTCACAGAAAACCGACGTAAGGTAGCGGCTTGCTGCTGCGTTTCGTATGGTGAGTGAGATATCTGGAGGCCCAAATCCCCCTCCCCTTCCGAACCCCTAATTATCCCTTTTATTTAAGGTCAGCAACGTGCCCATGATCCTTCGGGTATTGTGGGCGTACTTGGGCGGTGGAGATCACTTACCATCAGGTGACCCACTTGCTCGGTTGCCGGCCTATGCAATAAAAAAAATATAGGGCACTACCCTCTACCTACAATGACCTTACATATAAATCATGTAGTGACCACGATTACGGTAAGACAAATGTAAGATTATCGTTTTTACGATCATTACTAAATACTATTAATAATAAATGTTGATTTCTTACGTTTACGCGAATGTTACTCATTGAAATAAAACTAATTTAAACGGATTTTATCGCGGTTTTTTATTAATTTCAGAGGAAGGCTCCAAACATTATCTTCGATTTGACAGACCACAAATCTTTGCCAAAGAACACCGATTCCTACCTAGGATGATTCGCGAGGCTATTGAAATTAAAAAACATCCGAATTTCAATAGAGAAGATGGTTGGAAGCTAGCACATGCCTGGGATCCGATTATACATTTAATTAAATCGGAGCCCAAAAGACCAACTGCCAGACCTCAAGACACTGTGAGCTCTTTCTGCGTAGATCGGACCAAACCATAAATATTTCATATTTTATAATTGTAAATTGAAGGTAGATACTGTAACATTAACATTTTTGGACAACCTACAGTTCTCCTCAGTCAACCTCAGTCCTCCCCGTGACCACGAAGGCTGAAAAGTCTTCGAAATGTCGGGATCAAAATGAATAATGTTGCGCTGAAGTCTCGGATTCTATCCCCGGGTCGTGTAAAAGTTATAGTAAATATTGGGTTATTCTATCACAAAATGTTCAGTATATGGTGGCATCAAGTATGGCGATACGCTCGCACTCTACATTATGGGACGGAAATAAGCTCGGCAAAATGTCGGTGTACTGGCTACACCTCTGCCTACCCCTTAGGGGATTACAGGCATCAATATAATAATAATAATTGAACGTACGTACTTGTATGTCCATCGTACAGTCGGGTGTGGCGTTCCTTTCGCTTTACATTCCAGTGTGGCATTCACACCCTCTTTTAATAACACATCTAGAGTATCGAATTCAGATATGAAAGGTGGCTCTGAAACAAATCGACAAATAACTTTTAAGTGGTAGAGCCACGCTGTAGGCAGTTTTGTCTGCAGCATGAATGGGCCGGCAAGACCGGGCTATTACAGAAACCCGACGTGAATTTGTTACTTAGCTCAAACTAATAGCTTGCTGTTACGTTTCGTATGATGAGTGAGATGTCCCAAAGCCTCGTCCGCCTCCCAATACGTTAATTTTATTATCCCTTTCCTTTAAGGTCGGCAATGCACCCATGATTCCTCAGGTATTCATGTTCATGGGCGGTGGGAATCACTTACCATAAGGTAGGTAGTTGTCCGTTTACCGTCTTAGAAAAAGGTAGTTATAATCAGTGCAAGTTTTCACCTGACTTCAACAAAGGAAACGTTTTCGATTCGAAAGAGAAATAATTATTAATTTTTGAAAATTCTTATTATAGTGGATAGTGTTAACACCAAAGGTTTGAAAACTTCTCAACGTAAAGCACAAGATGCACCGCGTTTTAAAGTTATTAAACTTATTTTAAAATTATGATGCTGACTAAATGGTGTCTGTCAACTGTGTATTCACGCCTTATGTTCTACCACTTCGTGTGATGATATCCAGCTGTCATCATGTCAGATGCAAACGGCAACGTGCACTATTTGATCGTTTGCAACGCGCACTATTGGATCAAGTACGTACCGCAGTGAAAACGTCAGTGTAGGTAGTCATTGGCAGTGTCCTGATATCTGATATTTATGAGCAACGGTGCCCACTTACCATCAGATGGCCCGCATGCTCGGCTGCCCACCCAGGCAACAAAAAAGAATTGACAATGTCTTTTCCATAGAAATGGTCGTCCACCACATACCTAGTACATGTAAACTGAAGGCCCTTGTGACTGTCCCGTGTACATTACTGACCACACACTTGTAAGTGCCGTTGTTTCGCGATTGTACATTTATGAGTTTCAAGCGCTCTTTGTCTTCAAACACCAACGGTTTTGAATTGAACAACCATCGTATCTATAACAATATTTGACAGTATTATCATATTGTGTGTGGTGGAATCACTTAGACCACGACCGGGCTTTCTGGCTCGACCGGGTCGTAACCACTGTCTCGCAGAAAACCGACGTAAAGTAACGGCTTGCTGCTGCGTTTCATACGGTGAGTGAGATATCCGGAAGCCCAAATCCCTCTCCCTTCCCAATCCCTAATTATCCCTTTCCTTTAAGGTCGGCAACGCGCCCATGATTCTTTTGGTATTTGGCGTACATGGGCGGTGGAGATACCATCGGTGGAGATCAGGTAACCCACTTGCTCGTTTGCCGGTCTTCACTATAAAAAAAAAAGAAAAAAAGACTAGCTTTGTTTTGAACCAATGGGCCGGATCGTATTGGATATCGCTGTCTTGCGAAAAGTTTGCTTTAAGTTGTAGAGTCATGCTGTAGACAGTTTTGTGGCAGATTGGTGTTGCATCTCGTACTATCAGTTATATTGCTAAAGGTGAAATACGTTCCCCCACATCATGATTAGTTAAAAGGCACGGGCGGCAATAATTGATCCACTTCCTGAATTGCCGGGTTTATCTTTTATAAGACCCACTAGCTTTAGCTTACAGCTTCGCCCGCGTGGATTTCTTTCTCCATGATAAAAATATTCTTGGTCACCATGTGCGCTAACATTCAAAATCTTTATTCGTACTGTGTAGTATAGTATTGTGTGGTGTTGTGTCTGTCTATGGGCAAGTGTGGCGCTTACCATCAGGCGAGCGACCTGCACTTTTCGACATTTATGCTAACAAAAAAGTGCTCGGTACAGTAGAGTCACGTTATTTCAAGAATTCACCAGATAAGAAACTTTATTTTGATAGTCACAAGGCTAAAAACTACCTTAGCTATGGGCTTCGCGTCCACCTCACATCCGAGGTACCAATCATCCCCCCTTACAACCTCCACAGTGTCGTTGACTGTCTCTAGGAAATGAGGTGACCATTCTACCGTCACTGCTACAGAGGAATGAGCGGATCCGACGGCGTTGGTCACCACACACGCGTATGTCGATGCATTTCTCCGAGATACATTGGTCATTTCGAAATTCCCTGTTGCTATTAATTTTGCTTCCTGAAAGTAATAGTATTAGTAATCAGTATAAATAATCACTAATTATAGTAGGGTATTTGACTACGTCTAATTTTATGTATTATTTTATGTTCACCCAACAGTAATTCGAAAAAGAAACTATTTTGCGAAAACAGAATAAAACAACGTGGTAGGTCCCTCGTATGCGAGAGGCCGTCTGGGATGGTACCACCGCTTTGTTTGCACTTGCTTAGCACTGCTGTGTTTCGGTTTGAAGAACATTGAAGCCAATGAAATTACGGGGCATTATGAGACTTAACATCTTATGTCTCGGTGTGACGAACGCAATTCAGTGCCATGCAGTGCTTTGTAATTCAAAGTTTTGTGTGGTGTTGCTTCTGTTTTTGGGCAGGTGTGGCGCTTACCATCAGGCGAGCGCCTTGCTCGTCTCAGGATTCAATCGAATAAAAAAAAGAGGCTTTCGGTCTCACAACAACCAGATCCGAACAAATATTTGTGGATCACATAAATTTTAAAATATCCCTTTTAGGAGCCCATTTGTGCCCTATCATATGTAATTGTTTGACAGAAAGTACTTTTGCAGAGGTTATATGCATCGAATTCCTGACCATAGAGGAAATAAATCTACTTCATAAAGTATCATCGAACCTTATACCATTTGACTGTATCAGCAGCGCAGGTTTGTATCGGACACGCGATAGTCGCGTTGGATCCTTCTAGAAGGATCGCTTTACTGTGACTTTCATCTGCCTGCATACGAGATGGCAGAGCTGTAACAAAATAACCTCACTTAACAAAAAAATATCATATAAAATATCATATCATAATCAATAAGTTACGTTACAAAAAATCATTTATCGAAATATTTTTAAAATTCCGGACAGTAATTTTTTTTTTTTATAGCGTAGGCCGGCAAACAAGCAAGTGGGTCACCTGAAGGTAAGTGATATCCACCGCCGATGTACGCCCACGACCAAAAGAATCATGGGCGCATTGTGGACCTTAAAGGAAAGGGATAATTAGGGATTGGGAAGGGGAGGGGATTTGGGCTTCCGGATATCTCACTCACCGTACGAAACGCAACAGCAAGCCGCTACTTTACATCGATTTTCTGTGAGATAGTGGTAACGCCCCGGTAGAGCCAGCCCATTCATGCTGTAGAAAAACTGTATACAGCGTGGCTCTAAGTATAAATTATAAGCGGTTAAAGTTTGGCGGAAAGGGTAATTGTCAAATGGCAGAAAAGTATGTACAGTGACGTCATTATGTTTTTTTTTTATCCTGGCTCGGCAAAGTGACTACGCTACACCTGATTGTAAGTGTAGCGCAATCCAAGAATAGTGTCGACCAACGATAAACAACACAACACAAACACAATGTCCATCGTAGGTCGGCAAGATCATGCCGGCCTGCCAAAGGGCCAAGGGGGAGGGAAAGGAAAAAGGGATGGGAAAAGGGTTAGGATCAGGGGGCAAGCCCCCTGAGGAGAACCGGATGTATGTCTTATACATTATTTAAACTAATGGAGGGGCTTTGGACCTTCAATCCCCCTCCAACCTAATCTACTACTTCCATACTATTTCTTGTTATTACTGACTTTAACTTTTTATATTTAAATAAATTTCAGAAGATCTATTTAAAATGTTTGAGTACTTACGATATATTTTGACTTCAACAGTCTTGTTTACTACTCCGTAAGGATTTTTAGCTGTGCATGTATAATTCCCGCTCAAATCTTCAGTAGGCGACTTTATTACAAGTTGTCCGTCCATGTCTATGTCATAACGAAAATCTGTGAAACAGTTCATCGTTTGTATTTGAAAGATGATAAATAACATGTATTGGTTTAAAACTAAATACATACTTAAAGATTTCCCAATTTTTATATATGTGTATAATTCGGCTTACTGTTTTAATTTTTTTTATAGTTCAGACAACTATCCGACTAATTTCAAAAATGTTAGAATATTAATTGTGAGTATGTGAATTTTGATGTTGCTATTCAATCATGTTTGAACGGCTGAACGAATTTGGATGACATTTGGCGCACAGATAATTTAATACCCGAAGGTATTAAGGTATAGACAAAGGTGTAACCCGTACATATCTACATTTCGAAGAACTGCCTTATGCTTATTTCCGTCCCATGATCGAATAGGGGCGACCCTCCACCTATCTCCATTCCGGACACAATTCCAGACTCTGGTCTGATACTGGGCATTTTGTGATAGAAAAACTCTATCACTTTTACCTGACTCAGGTATCGAACCCGACAACTCAACACAGCATTCGTACCGCGCACGCAATACAACACATCACCGAGGCAGTCAACATCCTTTTAAATGAGTGAAGGATCCTATATAAATAATACCTTTATTCAGAAAGTAATCATCCTTAGACCACCTTACAATTGGCATTGGTCTTCCCCTCACCACACAAGCTATTGTGAGGAAAGAGTCCATGTCCGTCGCCAGGTATGGACCTGTGTAATTATCCTCTAGTATTTTAGGTGGTTCTGGAATCCAAAAAATGCATAATTAAAGGCTATTAAATAAAAATAAAAGTCAAATAATGCAAAATGGAAAATCTATACTTATAAAATAACATGTCCTGACTGACTGACTGATTCATCATCGCCAAGCGCAAACTATCAAGGCTACAAGCATGAAATTCGGACTGTATATTCATTTTGTTATATAGGCACCCACTAAGAAAAGATTTTAGAAAATTCCACACCAAAGGGGTCAAAATAGGGGATGATAATATGTATGAAAGTCCGTCATTTTGAAAGTTACATAAACATAATTTTGTATTTCGGTTATTGACGTAAAACAAATAAACACGTGTTTCAGGAATTTTGGAAATTTTAGTTAATAAGAGATGAAAAGGGGGGTGAAAGTTAGTGCGAAAGTGAGTTTGTTTGTTACGCTTTCACGCCTAAATCACTGAACCGATTTTGATGAATTTATCTACAGGGATAGACGGGACCCTGGAGACGGTTACAGGCTACTTTTATCCCGAAAAATGCTATTCACGCGGGCGAAGCCGCGAGCAAAAGCTAGTTCAATATATACCAAAAGTAAATTTCTTATGGTACAATTTTAAGTTGCTAACTGCAGTAGTTGGTAAGCTAGGCAAAGGTATAATATAATTTATACAGGGTTAATTTTAAAACACCAGCAACCTCGCAGGACCAGATAGCTGACCTCATACGGAACAACTTTTGTTCTACGTGTTTGGATATAACTCAATATATTTAAAAAAAAATGATTTTACAAGTTTTTGTTGTGTCGTGTTTTTCTTCGTTGAATGCGGCGCGGCGTGCGCGCACGACATCAAAGCGGCGCTCACGCTCCGCTCGCGCTCCCCACGCTTCGCGTATTTATTTACGTAATCTGCGATGCGCGTTGTTAATATTCAAGACGGAAATTAAATGAATACTTATTTATGTATGAAAATAAAATCTAACAAATTATCAAAAGTCGTAGAACAAAAGTAGTAGCTTATAACCTTAGGAATCTACCCCTGCGAGGTTGCTGGTGTTTTAAAAATAACCCTGTATATCAAAATGAAGTATACCATTAACTCTAACGTAGAATGATTTTCTGGCAACACCAACAAAGTTCTCAGCCACACAATAATATATCCCCTCGTGTTGTGATGTCACCCTTGTTATGTACAGGTTGCCGATATCGTTGAAACTGTAGTAAAAAAAATAAGCGCTCTTTTATATTATGCAAAGGAAACAAGAAATTATGAAATAATAATTTTTATGTGCTAAAGCAGACCAATGTTGCCACGAGCGTATAACTTTTTTTGGAATGGTCCAGGCTCGCCCTGGTCACCTTCTTGCTACGCCCTTGCATGTAACCACACCTTTCTTTTTCTTTTTTCCTTTTTCTCCCTTTTTTTTCTTTCATTCTTTTCTTTTTTTCTTCTTTTTTTCTTGCTTTCTTTCTTTACTGTTGCGCTTTCCCTTTATCTCTCTCCAGCGGGCTTAACATAAGAGACTCGAGGTAATTTTTATCGACTTTTTTTTATCATAAAAGATTGTAATGATAATAAATCAGTATTGTGTACCAACAGCATATAGTAAATCAAACCCCCTTCCACCGCATATACATATTGTAATTGCATGTTTTTATTTTGCTTGTTGTGCCATATACATGTATGTTCACTAGTTTTATATAGGTATCTCCACATGTTCAACGATGCTAATGTGCCAGCCCGGTATTGAAGCTTCGAGAAAAAATTGTTCTCTTTTTCTCATAAGAGAGAGGTCTCACAACGCTTTCGACCAAATTAATTTGTATAATAAAAAGGTTTTCACAAAATCTATAGCCCAAGACGTCATTGATAGATAACCAGAAAACATTCACTTTCGTAACTGTTAGAATAATAAAAAAGTGACCATAACTGAAAACGTCATGTACGAGGTCGAGTTAAACTATTTTATTTTCAATCTGTACCTATGAGGCGACATTGTAAAAGACAGTTTATTGTTATCATCGATATATAAAAAAGGAGGATAGAACGCTACTAATATCGTCAGTGATGCAGGTTTATGATATATGTGTGTGAAAGTTGAGGGATACCAGATAAATGAAAATTTTCCCCAGTTTTAACCAACTCCTAAGAGGTTTTATATTCGACCCGTGTGTATTGAATAAAGTATGTACATGGTAATTAAGTACTTAGTTCAAACAATTAATTGATTCGTTTAATTATGGGGTAGGTATATGAAAAGATAAAAATTAAATTAAAATCCTTTAGAATGATTTAATTTTTTATAAACATGCCTTTTACTTTGCACGGACCGTTCAGTAGCTTCTAATTTGGAAATATGGTGATCTCGAATGCTCAAATATTTTTCTAAAATACATTTAATTAGATTAATCCTATATTCGGTGCCTGCCAGAGTGTGTTTTAATTCCAAATTGAAAAAAAAGTACTATTCGCTATAAAATGTCGTCACCATTCCGCATGACGAGAACCTCGTAAAAGCCAAAAAGATAAAACTACCAAATATTTAGATCTGGCACACGAGGTTACCGAGATGTGGGATGTTGACTCAACAATAATTGTACCGATAGTCGTCTCTGGGTTGATACCGAAGAGCCTCGACAAACATCTTCAGAGGCTCTCAATTGGTCGTTGGGTCAAAGTCCAGATACAGAAAGCGGCGTTATTGGATACAGCACGCATTGTGAGGAGGTTTCTCTCTCTTATGTCCTAACTGCCGGTGGCTTGGGTCCTAGGCCTCGCCATTGGAGAGTATTATTTTTATATTTTTAAATGTTTTGTTTTTTGTTTTTAACTAATATTTAAAAATGTAAAACATCCTTTTAAAATAAAGAGTACTGTACAAAACAAAGTTCAAAACGCACTGATAAATAAAAAAGCCGGGGCTTGTGCCGCTGCCGCGCAACACAAATTTTACCGAATCCAAAAATACCTTTAGACATTAATGTTATTATTTACTTCTCACAGAGTTTCTTAAGATAAATGTTATGTTTTGGTAATCTAGATAATATGAAGCCGGTTAAGCTTCAAAAAAGAAGGTTCTCAATTCGGCGAATTTATTTTTTTATATATTTGTTTGTTCGAGGAGTTTAATATCTTTACTCCATATTCCGTTATCAGATTTTAACAAAATATATATGCAGTACCATAGCTAGGAAGGAAGACTCACTCTACCCCGGTTGTCACCGGTTTTGGGAACTCGACCTGATATAACCCGAAATAATATTCAAAAATGGGGAAATCCTCTCCTCTATCCTCCTTTTTTGAAATCGGTTAAAATACATTAAATCATTTTAAAGCTTTCATTCTTTGGGTGACAGCCAAATCAAATCCACCCCGGGTGCCACCCGTGCTAGCTACGCCACTGTATATAGGAGACCGCTTAGTACCTAAACTTTATCGAACATCAACATATTTCAACAAAGCGGTCCATATTTGATGGGAAAATATATGTTCGTACATTAAAAATAAAATATACGCTTAATTGACAACCTCCTCCTGGTTTAAAGTCGGTTAGTAATTTTTGAACTAATAATGTTCTTAATTACAACGGAATACTCACACTTTGGGGAAAATACCTCATTTATTTTCTGGCAACACATGCACGTGAAGTTGACGTTTATGTTCCGAATATTACGTAAATAATTTTACCAAAAACATTATAAAAGTGATTATAAATTCATATGTTACCTGTGCTAAGTAATTCCTTGATATTTCTTTTTCGATTTCGAATTGTTTTTACAATGTTTTATGACACATGTCGGCATTATTATATTTTTTTTAATCCAAGTTGGAGTGAACGTTACACAAGGCGGTCGTGTCGCGTAATGGCGGAAACTGGCACACTATGATGAGAGTGTGTGCGTGAGACCCGTATACGTACAGCATTCTGGCACACTATGGGTCACTTCACTTTCGATGTATGGGACGTGGTGTCCCCCTTTTTTTATAAGTCGATGATTGTTATAATAATATTGTCATCTTTTTCATGCGGACAATTTTCTCGGTATGAAGCTGGCTTTATTGACATTAACGTACCTAATGTTCGTAGTGTTTTCCACTAGCGTTCTTCCTAAATACTCCCATTTTATATCAGGTATCGGGAACCCAACGACATCACACTGCAATGCTACGTTTTCACCTATTAACACATCTTTTAAGACGTCCATAGGTGGGTCAATATGCGGCAGAACTGAAAATGAAAAATATCAGAGTTGGATTTCGACATAAACTTTAGAAAACTCAGCCTCTTAAAGTTTATTACTACGCTTATTAAGCATTAGCCACTACAGTTAAGTAGTTAAGCGTTTGTTTTATAATGTTAACTTTATCTGACTGATTTCATAATTAGATTCTTCCTCAGAAACGATTTGATTATTTCTGTTCCCAGTAACGAAACATAATATTACGCATACAGTAAGCATAACGTACCTACTAACAAACTCTGATTGTGAATGTAAGTCGAATTATGTATACCTTGCTGTGGAAACGTAGAGACAAGTTTAATAAATGTATGGCCACGCTGCACTGCAGACAGTTTGGTCTACAGCATGAAAAGGCCGGCTCGTCCGGGTTGTTCCCACGATCACACATAGACTAATGTGACTATTGCGTTTCATACGGTATATGAGATATCTGGAAGCCTAAATGCCCCACACCTGCTCAATCTCATTATTAACTCTATATTGAAGTTCGATAACGAAACCATGATTCTTCTGGTACTGTGGGTGTTCACGCGTTGGCGATAAAAACGACGGCCATTGAGAACTGCTATATATAAAGACATTAATACTTATTTTAGGTTTAGCAGAACATCTTACCCCAGATATACACTGAGTAGGTGACGGAGATGTTCCCGAAAGGATTACTGACGAGACACGTATAATTTCCAAAGTCAGTGAAATTCGCAACGAACCTGTAAACATTTCATGTATAAGCTCACTTATATCTGTATTCCTGAAGGAGTAGGTAGAGGTGAAACTAGCACACCCACGGGCAAGTGTGACTTTATGCATCGAAAACAAATTGTGATCGCCCGACCGAGGATATGAATTAGGATCTAGTAGTAGGCCGTGGATTCCATTCCCACAGTGAGACTAATGTTTGTGTGATCCGCAAAATTTGTTTCGGGTTTGAGTGTTGTGGGACCGCAAGTCCTTCGTAACTCCTATATAGGTTAACCTAGTGTGGGGCCAAGATTATGTGTGTGACTGTTGGGTGTATTATTTATTTAAATACTTTGTCAGGTCTCCCCAGCCGTGCCGGAAAGAACTTTAAACCTGAGAATTATTTATAAGAATTTCGAAGGTATGTGAAGTCTGCCAACTCACATAAGTCCAGCGTGGTGGACTAAAGACTAAACCCTGCAATTCATAGAGGAGGCCAGTGTGTAGCAGTAGCAAAGAATAATATAGAACTGATAATATTATTTATAAGTTTCTTTAATTCTATTATACCTCAATCCATAGTCGTCGACAAACTTCCTAGCATCATTAACAAGGACCCCATTATGTTGCCACTCCACGCTTGGCTTGGGCTCCCCATGTACATGACACGGCAGTTCCACAAGCTGCCCTTCCAACATCTCTTGGATCGTTTCTATGTTCTCATCTGTTATTTTTGGTGGTTCTACAAAATAATAAATATTTTTAAGGCTATAATAGATGTGATAGTTCAGTTTTTTTTCCATTCAGTGTTCAACTCAGTGGTAGGTATTTACTGAGTGGTAGGTATATCGTAAGTGAAAACCCGCTTGGGATTTTAATTCCGCTTAGTCTGCTCCTCCCACGAGGATCTATATGTTATAGTCCAGTTTGAAGGACATTGAAGCCAGTGAAATTGGACCGTCGCCGGGTTCGATTCCTATACTAAGACAAATGTTTGTGTGATCCACAAAATTTGTTTCTGAGTGATGTGAGACAGCAAGTCCCTGGTAGTTTCTGATGCACACGATAAAGATTCACCTAGTGTGGGATCGGAATTATTGGAAGTATTTCTTATTATTACATGGCAATGTGATGTATCAAGATTCACAAAAAAGGCCTTAAGCATAACCAACTTTACTTCACGGTGAAGAAGAATCGTGAGAAAATTTGCATACCTGAGAGGTTCTCCATAAGAATTACGAAGATATGTGAAGTCTGCCAACCCGTATTAGGCCAGCGTGGTGGACTAAGGCTTAACCCCTCTCGTTTAGTACAAGAAATTCGTGCCCAGCAGTTGGACGTGTATAATACAGGGCTAGATATTATTATGGTTCAGATATTAGCATGTGAATTAATTTATACCATAGACATACAAGGTGAAGTTCCTCCGAGTGGTACCGAGGGAGTTGGTCGCCGTGCAAGTGTAGCGGCCGATGTTGTAAATGGTAGCATTATCGATCACCAGCTCGTTGTCATGTGATAAATGTCTGAAAGGATGTTAATACTTAAATAAAATAAAGATACAAACATTTTGTACAATGTAAGACAAACGGCAACAATTAACGCTTGCTTTAACGGTGAAGGAAACATCGTGAGGAAACCTGTATACCAGAGAACTCGATAAGATTTTTCGAAGGTATGTGAAGTCTGCCAACCCGCATTAGGCCAGCGTGGTGGACTAAGGCCTAACCTTCAGTAGAGGAGGCCCGTGCCCAGCAGTGGGACATGTATAATACAGGGCTAGTATTATTAATATTAAGACAAACGGCGAATATCTAATCGAATCGTTATAAACGCCCGAGTTCAATCAGAAAAACATCTGTAACTTTTAAACTGCTGAACAAATTTTCTTCAACCGTCAAGAGACCTCTCAGTCAGCAAAGTATTAAACATAAAGAAGTACTTACACATTACTAGAATAGATTATCGGCTCTTTATCTTTAGTCCAAAAAGTGATCGGCTTTGGTAATCCTTCAGCTTTGCAAGAAAACGTTACTTTATCCCCGGCTTTTACTTCACGATGATTTGATTGTGCGCTTTCTTCTTCAGATATAACAAGTTTAGGAGGATCTGTGTAAAATAGTAAATATATCGACCCAACAACAAGTCACACTTATATCCTGCTCGTCTAGTCAATCAGTATTATAGAATAATTACGGTGTGTCCAACGCCATATAAACTGTTACATAAATGATTCCTCGACGTTAAGACTGAATTAGTTTACTACTAGACAAATGAGGTGATAAATTCGAAAATGGGCTTCAGTTACCACGAGTCAACATCTTTTCAAGAACATTATAGAAGAGTTAAAGGAAAAATATATAATAATAAAAATAAGTCGGGTTTTCCTTCCTGACGCACGCAACTCCAGAACGCACGAACCGATTTCCACGGTTTTGCATTCGTTGGAAAGGTCTCGGGCTCCGTGAGGTTTATAGCAACGAAAATCTAGGAAAAATTTCAATAGAAAAGCGGGAAAATAGGGAAAATCATTTTTTAAATACAGCGCCATCTCTGATACATAGCATGTACTAAAAACCAATATTTTAAGTAGATGGCGTCGGTGCGTGACACATTGCTGACAGATGGCGCCACTGTTAGGCTACTTTTATCCCGGAAAATACAGATCACGCGGGCGGAGCCGCGCGGGACAGCTAGTATATAATAAAAATAAATCCTATAATATGGGGTCCTTTAAACGGATTGTGAAGAAGCCCAATTAGACAGGCCGGCATGATCTTGCCGACCTACGATAGACACACTGTTGGTCGACACTATTCCTGGATCGCGCTACACTTACCATCATGTGTGACGTAGTCACTTTGCCGAGCCAGGATAACAAAACAACATAATAATTACATTGAACAACCAATCCGACATCATGGTGGTCAGCTCCAATGACATTTACCGCGACGCATCGGTAGGTGCCTTCGTGGTTACTTGTAACATTCACAATTAGTAAATTATCCTCTTCATCAATCGTAACATTATTTGGCAGTGTGAAAAAGTCTTCCGATGTTCCATTTTTGTACTGCCACGCTATTGATGGAGCTGGGTTTCCTTTGAGTACTCTGTAGCAAAAGAAAAATACATACACCCATATTAAAAGATCCCATGATCGTAATATTATAAAATGTAGCTGTGTACGATAGTACAATTGTTCGAAACCAGTCCAAAGGGCATACACCTTCTGACTTTTTAGTTACGTGTATATTAATAGTTAATTATAAGTAACAATTAACTTCAAAGATAATTGTTGCTTGATTTAATATTAGGCAATTAGAATTAGGAAGGGGAGGAGAATTTGTGTCCCGCATTAATGGCCTAATTCTGTACACCAAACTAGCTACAGTATGGCTCCGGGCTCGCCACTTTCTTTCTTTCTTTCTATCTAGCGATATCCCGGCTTAGCGCCCGATCTTGATCATCCTCTGCAGTGAGACCAATGGCTCTCATGCCTCCCTACAATAATAATAATAATAACCCCCCCGAGGGATCACCTTGTCGTGGTGGGGGGGCTTACGGGTACCGGGTACTGACTTTGCAATGGTCTTAACATCTTACCACATACACTACACACCTACCTAACCAACGATCCCAAACCCACTCAGTGGAGAAACAACATGGAAAGTCAAATGAAGAGATATAGTTTACGGCCGCTGCCCGGGGGTCGCCGGGGCGCATCTGGAGCCGACGCTGGATGCCACAGAATGCGAACCGTTGGCGACGGGGGACTGAGCAGGCGGGTTCCCCTCGACAAATGTACTACAGCCGAACCATCATCTTCACCTTCATCTACTTCACCCTCTGATCATTCACCCTTCTCGAACATCCCATCACCATCCTCAACTCAGAGTTTATATCTATCTCCTAATTCATCACCATCTTCCGGTTACTCAAATAGATCAAAAAGGTCAACAACTGTTGTGCAGGAGGCACATGCCACCATTCCTGTACCCAGTGCTGACCGACCATCTTGTGTGCGAAAAAAATGGACTGAAGACATGAACCGATTTATATGGCACACATACTTATCTATTACAAAGTGTGAAACAACTCAAATGAATAAATACCTAGAACCGTTACACCGCCAATTTGATAGTAAGTATCCTGAAATGCAAGCAACTCGACAACGTTTAGGCGATCAAAAGAGAGCGATTTTAAGAAGAAAACTCTTATCACAAGACGTCCTTGATGAAATAGGTAACGAAGTAAGAGAACATATGAACAGAGATATCCACCCAATACATAGTCAATTAGTTCCACATAACTTAAATATTTCTGCTGTCTTATCACATACACAACCAACTAACACCAGAATGAAATGGTCAGACGAAATGAATGACGAAATCGTCCGTAGTTACTTTGAAGTTACCGAGTTAGAGACAAATAAAACTGCATACAGAAAAAAGCTTTACGATCTATTTATAGAAAAACACCCAAATCTCTCACATCTCACAGAACAGAGAATCGCAGACCAAAGAAGACTGATATTTAATAATAAAACACTTACAAGTAGAGTTCATGAACTAAAAAGACAAATACAATCAAAACTGTCTGCAAGCAGCAATTTAACTCGTACATCTATAGAGCAAAGTTTAAATATATCAAAACACTTACAATCGCCTATACATATAACCAGTGATACTGTAACCCCAATAGACTCAACACTAACCCAATTTGACCTACAAAATACCAACATAGGAGCGTCTACACAAACTAATACGGTTAGTGAAAATATTTTAAATCCAACGCTAAATACGGAGATAGATTTACAAGCTATTGAAATAGAATTCTCATCTGCATTATTACGATTCACTGACACTGATCCAGAAGAAAGGCCTTATATCCCTAAGCAGAAGACCTCACGCAAATTTTCTCAGATAACACAATATCTTAATAATATATTACTCCCAAAATACCTTAACAATGACTTAGACTTCACAGCACTGCACACAATAATATATGCGGCAGCTTTTACAGCAGCTGCTTGCAACGGTACAAGGTTCGATTTAGATACAAAAATACATAAAAGAGCCAATAGAAAGCCTCAATGGCAAAGAAGAATTGAGCAGAGAATAGACCAATACAGATTAGAAATAGGAAGACTTACACAATACATAGCAGGAAATAGAACTCATAAAATCATAAAAACTGTAGAAGAAATAAAAACTAAACATAAAAATCATTCACAACACGAAGAACCAAATATAGAACCACAACAATTTTTGGACACATTAAAACAGAAATTAAATGCAGTATCAACTCGACTAAAAAGATATGTTACTTGCACAAAGCGAAAGCAACAGAACTCGACCTTCAACAACAACGAAAAATTATTTTACAGAACCTTAGGCAAAAACCAACAAAAGAACACAGCTGACTCTTCACAATTGCCCTCACCACAACATTTGCAGCAGTTTTGGGCAAACATATGGGAAAACCCTATACAACATAACGCAAATGCTGACTGGTTACACAAAGTACCCAAAACAAATCTTAAAAACCAAATGGTTTTCGAACACATTCCTTTAGACACATTAACTAAAATAATAAATCGTACACATAATTGGAAAGCCCCAGGGACTGATAATATACACAATTATTGGTACAAAAAACTTACATGCACTCACCCATTTCTCCACAGTCATATTACCCAATTCATGCAATCACCAGACACAATACCAGCATTTATAACCCGTGGCATCACATACATGTTACCAAAAGGTTCAGATCCAAAAAACCCAGCTAATTACCGGCCCATCACATGTCTGCAAACTATTTATAAAATAATCACAGGATGCATCAGTGACACAATATACACACATCTAGATGAACAAAATATACTTGCAGAACAACAGAAAGGATGTAAAAAAAATAGCCAAGGGTGTAAAGAACAGCTAACTATAGATTCAGTAATTATGAAACAAGCACAAACAAGAAATAGAAACATCCACACAATGTATGTTGACTACCAAAAGGCATTCGATTCAGTACCTCACAGCTGGCTGATCCATGTATTAGAACACTACCAAATTCATCCAAAATTAATAGAATTTCTAAAAGTAATTATGTCTCAATGGACAACAAAGTTAAAACTCAACCAAAACAACACGTCAATAACTACAAACTCAATTAAAATCCAGAGAGGCATTTTTCAAGGAGATGCACTCAGTCCCTTATGGTTTTGCATGGCACTTAACCCCTTGTCGGAATTACTTAACAACACTAACACAGGATTCAAATTAAAATGCAATAACACATATCATATAGTTTCTCACTTGATGTACATGGATGACATTAAAATTTACGCAACCAATAATACTGAACTCAAAAAACTAGCAGATATTACGCAGTCATTTTCTACAGATATACGAATGCAGTTTGGAGTCGATAAATGCAAAATCCACTCTATAAATCGCGGTAAGACACAGCAAAATACTTATACTCTGGATACAGGAGAAACAATAGAGCCCATGGACAAATACGCTACATATAAATATTTAGGTTTCCATCAATCCAAATATTTACTCCAGAAACGGGCCAAATTAGAGCTCACCCAAAAATTCAAACTAAAATTAAATCAAATATTGAGAACGCAATTAAATTCCCGTAATGTTATTAAGGCTATCAATACCTATGCCATCCCCACTTTGACGTACTCTTTTGGAATTATAAACTGGTCCCAATCAGATCTCATAAAACTACAACGAATGATAAATACCCATCTATCTACCTATAGAAAACATCACCCTAAATCATGTACGCAAAGACTCACACTGCCACGCAAAATGGGCGGCAGAGGAATAATTGATATACGCAACTTACACAATAACTTGATTACTAAGCTACGACATTATTTTCATACTAAAGCTGAACATACACCATTACATAAATACATAACCGACGTAGATAAGAAATTTACTCCACTTAACTTGCATGACAGAAGCACTCAATTACACCAACATATCACCACTATACAACAAAAAGTCGACATATGGTCTCAAAAGTCACTACACGGGAGGCACCTAGCCGATCTTAGCCAAACACACGTCGATAAAGAAGCGTCGAACGAATGGCTGCGGCGAGGCGAGCTCTTTCCGGAGACGGAAGCTTTTATGTCAGCTATTCAGGATCAAATAATAAACACCCGTAATTATCAAAAACACATCATCCGCATTCCCAACTTACCTACTGATCAATGTCGTCGTTGTCATAGTAGCTCGGAGACTATACAGCACATAACCGGTGCCTGTAAATCCATCGCACAAACCGACTATAAGCACCGACATGATCAAGTTGCTGGCATCATACACCAACATCTGGCATTTAAGCATTCACTCATTACACACAAAACTCCATACTATAAATATAAACCTACGACAATATTAGAATCTGCTAACTATAAATTATACTGGGATCGCACAATTATTACCGACAAAACAATACATTACAATAGACCGGATATCTTACTCTACGACAAAAATAATAGTATCATATACTTAATAGACATAGCTATACCCAACACGCACAACCTTGCAAGTACCTACACCGAAAAAATAGCCAAATACATAGACCTATCTATAGAACTTAAGAACCAATGGAAAGTAAATACAGTGAAAACAATTCCTATAATTATTTCTTCAACGGGCGTCATACCTTATACCCTACACACCAGTCTTCAAACTCTTGGTATGCATAAATTGTCGTACACTCTACTTCAAAAAGCAACAATTCTTAATACTTGCAGAATTGTAAGAAAATTTTTATCCATAGATGTAGCATAATTGGACCTAGTTGCGCGAGGAGGATCCGGCCCGCAGCGGGTTGGAATTGGGATGCTGATATTGTTTTGCTAGAATCAATAGTTGAAACTGATTTTATCTCGTAGTTTTTTGGAAATTCGTGCGTGAAATGTAGTATCCCATGTACGATTTTCTAGAACAATGCGGTATTAGGATCGGTTTAAATCGATGAATTTATCGGAACGGGATCGGCATCTCCATTTGAATTTGGTGTGGGTTGGGTCCTTTTTGCGTAGCTACGTCCAATTATATATATAAAAAAAAAAAAAAAATAAAAAAAACAGTATATATATCCAATGATTTTTTGCTTGGCCCAAAAGCCCGCAGAAAATGGCTTTACCCCATTCGCATGGGAGAATAACGTTAACATAAATAAAAATAATAATAATAAATACACCCAACAGTCACATACATAGTTCTGACCCCACACTAAGATACGAGTCTTGTGTCGTGGGTATCAGGAACTACGAGAGACTTTCGGTCTCACAACACCCAGACCCCGAGACAAATACCTGTGGATCACACAAATGTTTGTCTCGGTGCGGGGATCGAACCCGCGGCCTCTCGCTTCACAGCCGGCTACTCGCCCGCTGCGCCACGGAGGCTGTCAATACGTCAAGCTAACGCTTTTTGGGACGTCCACGGGATCGTACCCCAGGTACAATCTGGCTCAGGCATCTGCGACCGACGTACTCCTGCGGTTTCCTCAGAACATGACCAAACTACCTTAAGCGATATTCTTGGAGTTTATCTGCCACGTCGCGGACACCAAGGCTGCCGCGGATGTACTCGTCACGAATACGTTCTAATCGTGTAACATTGCACATCCACCGCAGCATCTTCATCTCCGCGCCATGGATTTCTTCGACATGGCACTTAAGGGCCGGCCAAGTCTCACACCCATACATGAGTATGGATACAGGATTTGTAGATGGGAGCTCGCCACTTTCAATCGACATAATCAATAGGAAGGACAACGCGTTTGGTACGGGTTAGGATACCAGATATCAGCGGCCCGGAAGGAGGCGGAATCGAGTCAAAATAACAACATAATGCGGAATCAATTTCCAATCCAAAACGAGAACAATCTCACCTACACGTGATTTTTGTAGACTTCCCCATTTGTGAAGTTTGTTCGTTTTTAATCTTCAGTATTTCAGGCGATTCTGTAATGCAAAAAAAATGCCAAATTTATTTCCAAATGTATTTTATTTCTAAACGAAAACTTAGAACAAATTGTGAATTCGGCCTTAAAGAACTCGGCCTGGGATTTGATCCAAGACCTCAGCGGTTTTCAGACAACCTTTTCATATCAAAACCAACTGTCTCCATGACAGCCTCCGTGCCGCAATGTGCGAGTAGCTGGCTGCGAAATGACGCCGTGTATTCGTTTCCGCCATCGAGACAAATGTTTGTGTGCTCTCAATTGTCTCGGCGCGGGAATCGAACCCACAGCCTCTGGCTGCACAGACGGCTACCTGCTCACTGTGCCGCGGAGGCTGTTACTCCATTCCATGCTTATAATAATCTGTAACTCACCCAATCCATGGACTTGTAACGTTCCGTTTACGTCCAAACTTTCGAATCCATTATCAACCTCGCAGCTGTAATCACCAAGATCGTCGAAATTCACCCTCTTTATGTACAACATGAAGTGGTCGTCCGAAATGTGTACATTACTGGACGTGGCTACCTCTGTGCCATTGTGGTACCATTTCACTTTAGCGGGCGGATAACAGTCGACCACACATTGGAACTCTATTTGCGAGTATAACTCTACTGAGTTATCTGAACAAATAAAATACATTATTCACGGATTGTTCGTTAAATAATATATAATTGCTGTGTAACAATGAATGCTATCAATATTGCTTTTATAGTTAATGTCGAAAATAAATAATTTAGGCCATAAATGACATTTATGGATCATTAATCGTTTAAAAAGCCTTTGCTGATCGATACTATGATTATTATTCAGTAGATAAACAGTGATGGTTGCGTGAATATAAGTTTAATCGATGTAGCATACGGTCGAAGGACCGAGCTGTTCGATCGACTATATTGTTCCAAAAACTTTATTAATATATCCGGAGACACAAATCCCCGCTTCACTCCCCAATCCCTTCAAGAGGTAAGGAGATCACTTGCCAACAGGTGATCCACTTGCTCGTTTACTATAAAAAAACAACCACGCAAACTTACCCTGAAATCTCTCCACGAGTATCATTTTCCGTCTAACACTGACTACTATATTGTCCTGGTCGATACCCTCGGAGTTCTCGCCGAAACAGAAGTACGTTCCATTCACTTGTTCCTTACTGCTGTTCAAAGTTAGGATACTTTTGTATAAATTATTTGGTAGTGGAATTATCTGCAAAATAAATTAAAAGACGAGTATTGTAATTTTAAATTTTAATGCGTATAAATTGTGGCATTTCGACCCTATGTGATCATAACAAATACGCATAATGCCCCGTTTATATCGAAGGGGTTCATCGCATATTGCATATGAGAATTAAAAGAACTCTGGTTTACGAGACCACTTCACAGTTTGAAAATGATTAGACGGCTTTTAGCTTTTCTATTGTGTGTCTCCTTCGACCTGCCCATACCCTATTCGCAGTAGTTTAGAACTCTGGCTTACGAGACCACTTCACAGTTTGAAAATGATTAGACGGCTTTTAGCTTTTCTATTGTGTGTCTCCTTCGACCTGCCCATACCCTATTCGCAGTAGTTTAGAACTCTGGTTTACGAGACCACTTCACAGTTTGAAAATGATTAGACGGCTTTTAGCTTTTCTATTGTGTGTCTCCTTCGACCTGCCCATACCCTATTCGCAGTAGTTTAGAACTCTGGTTTACGAGACCACTTCACAGTTTGAAAATGATTAGACGGCTTTTAGCTTTTCTATTGTGTGTCTCCTTCGACCTGCCCATACCCTATTCGCAGTAGTTTAGAACTCTGGTTTACGAGACCACTTCACAGTTTGAAAATGATTAGACGGCTTTTAGCTTTTCTATTGTGTGTCTCCTTCGACCTGCCCATACCCTATTCGCAGTAGTTTAGAACTCTGGTTTACGAGACCACTTCACAGTTTGAAAATGATTAGACGGCTTTTAGCTTTTCTATTGTGTGTCTCCTTCGACCTGCCCATACCCTATTCGCAGTAGTTTAGAACTCTGGTTTACGAGACCACTTCACAGTTTGAAAATGATTAGACGGCTTTTAGCTTTTCTATTGTGTGTCTCCTTCGACCTGCCCATACCCTATTCGCAGTAGTTTGCTGTAACATGCTTTTTAACACATGTTACAGAAGGATTTGTTTTGTAGTTTTTAGGACCGGCCGCTTGGCTGACGTTAAATCCTCTGGAGAGAAAACACACCCAGACGTGAAACAAGTATTTGTGGATAATACAAACATTTGTCTCGGTGCGGGTATCGAACTCCCAGCCCTTCGCTTCATACCCAGCCCCTCGCCTACTAAGGAGGCTGTTGAAAATAATCATATTTCACAAATGTCAGTAGACAAATGTCAGTGTGTTACACTGTAGCGCCTAAACGAACAGATTTGGGTTCGAATTTTTTAAAGCTATACTTCGTTACTGCCGTCGACGTTGAGGGCGTCTTTCGGTGTTCAGGGGCTTCTGAATCGTATGACGCAGCCTTATAAACAAGAGATTTGTGTTATATTCTGGCCTTTATTATACTTGCTCCATATATATGGGGCTTTATATTCCCTCAAAATACTTGCCGTATTATTAAGGAACTTCTCAGTCTCCCTATGCCACAAGATCCTCGGCAGTGGCTTGGCGATCACTTCACATTCCACTTGGTGAATCGTTCCATTGAGAACTGTTATATTCTTTGGACCTTGTATTGATACTTTAGGCTTTATCAGAATATTTACTTCAACAGCATCCGACGCTGGAAAATAATATAATAAAAAATTAAATAAATATATTAAAAAAGATTATATAAAAATATCTAAAACTATTTTTTTTTTAACCCTTCGGGATGAACTACAGGGGCCTCTGCTAATGGGATACTGGCGACGCCTGCAGTATTTTATCCCAGGGTTAAGGGCTTTGGGAAGGGCGAGATTTAGGGAAGGGAAAGGCATAGGAAAAGGGTGCAAGCCCCTCGGGAGAACCGGATATACACTGACTGATCCTGGAACGCGACCCACAAAAAATGTGTGCGTCACTACGGCAGGTTTAACACCATGTGTACGGTGGTCGCTATCCGGGCGGATACGAATATCCAACCACCAGCTATCTAAAATATTGTTCACATATTATGTGTATGTCGGCGCCATATCAGAGGTACCTCCCAGATCCATGGTAAAATGGAAAACACTTGTCCTTTTAAAGTACTTTTATTTGTTACAACACGAGTTATAGAAAATTACTGCTCTCTGCTGCTGATCACCAATGGTTTAAATAGCAATTCTTACAATAGAAATTCCTTCAATATTATTGACAATCAAACATATATCTGATTTTAATTTGAAACTAGTTTGAAACAAAACAAATAAATATTATAAAAATTAAGAGCTCTTTACATCATTAATTGGATAATTATTATAAATCACAAATTAATTACAACAGTTTTATCACATTCATTCAAAAGTAGCGGATGTTCACAAACACTATTTTACAATAGGTGGTAACAATATAATAAAACTGTTGTTTTGTACTGTGCACGAAATATTAAAATCAAACAAATATTTAAATCACATCAGAGTATTTGAACATAAGTTTAAGATAGTTAATTAATCATTAAACAATTCGTAATTTCAACACATTTCCGGTAGTTGATATTAACTTTGTAACATAGCAGTATAAACAGTTAAAAAATATGAAAACATGTTGATAAATTGCCAAATAATTTGAAATGATTACTGAAATTGCTTTAATTACAAAATTGAATCAATATCTATACTTCCGGCTATAACAATTTTATTTTTATTTAACATCAATACAGGGCGGTATGAAAGTGCGCCCATATGTACATTAAAGTTAACTTACTTCAAAGTTGTAATTTTGCAAAGTTATTTGCGTGTATTTTATATCTACTAATATGAAATAAACATACCATTGAAATGTCCTCTAAAACTGACGCATTTCCAAAACCCATCATCAGTAGCATTCGCGATATTTAAAACATCGTTAGTACTTCCATCAACTTGGTGATCTCTAATTATGGTCCCATTTGGAGCCAACCATTGGACCTTGTTGGCGTTCTCGACGCGACACACTAGTTGTAACTCAGTGTTCACAAGTCTTGTAAGAGTGTGTGGGCCCAATATTTGGGCTATTGGTCGCGGTTTTATTGTTATATGAGTTGATTGGTTCGCTGCTCCACCTGGTGAGAAAATATACAGCTACAGATAAATTTCTGGATCCACTTTGATATTTTTTTTTTAAAGTTGTATTTCGACTTTTCCCAGTTGAAGCTAAACAAAATAGCATATTGAAGAAAAACTCTAAAGGTGCGTCTACATTGATGACATTTCCACGCACCATGTTTGTGTTTATCGGACTTACTTGCTATGCTTAATTTGAATGAGACTTGTAGTATGATAAGGCAAAATGTAGGTAGGTATGTTAGTTGCAAAGAAATGTCAGAACGGAACGCTTTATGACATTAGGTCACATTAACCTTCCTAAGCGTATCCGACACCGTCATGGAGTCTCAGTTCATCATCATCATCAGCCACAGGACGTCCACTGCTGAACATAGGCCTCCCCAAAGATTTCTAGACCGACCTGCTGGAAGCGGCCTGCATCCTGCGACCTTTATCAGGTCGTCTGTCCACCTTGTAGGCGGACGTCCAACGCTGCGCTTGCCAGTACGTTAACGTAACATTAACGTAGTTAGTTCATCAAAATGTCACAAATGTGGGCTCATTTTAAAATATGCCGTTGAAATATAATCCTACTAATATTATAAACGCTACAGTTTGTAAGTATGGATGGATGTATGTTTGTTACTCTTTCACGTAAAAACTACTGGATGGATATTAATGAAACTTTACAATAATATAGTTTATACATCAGAATAGGACATAGGCTACTTTTTATCCCGGAAAAAGCAGATCACGCGGGCGGAGCCGCGAGCAAAAGCTAGTTCACTATAAATCCCCAATTATGTCGTATATTTTGAATTCCTTCGTTTTTCGAAACTTCACTAATATTTACCTCTATTAGCAGATACACAGGTGTACAGTCCGCCATCTTTGTCGGTCACGTTACGTAACATTTTAGTATAAATATAAGATCCTTCAGCACTCGATTCCACATCTGTTGCTGCAAAATGACACCATCTATTAAACCCAATTTACGTGGAGAGAGTTTAGTGTACGACAGGGGCGAAAATATAATAGAAAACTTCCATTTATGACGATGCGTCCTGCAATTTTAAAATCGCATATGGTGCGGCCTCGCATATGTTATGTAAATTTTCTCATATAATAATATTCTCGCTTGTATACATATCTATAGCACTATAATAATGAGCTCAAATCAGATAAACAAGCAAACAAAGAACAATACTAGTGAAACTGCGCTCGTCACTGCGAGACATAAGTTGTTAAGTTTCATAATGCCCAGTAAATTAACTGGCTTTAACGTCTTTCAAACCGAAACACAACAGTGCTTATAACACCGTTGCTTGGCGGCAGAAATAGACAAGGCGGTGCTCTTGCATGAAAGGAACCTACCAAATATTTCTCTCGGTGCGGGAACCGATTCCGAGGTCTGTCGTTTTAAAGCCGGCTTACCCGACGAGCCATAGACTGGTATATTTTGTTTGATTGGCGAACAAACAAAAATGAAGTGTATTTACTAACCATGATCTGTTTCGTTTCCGTTGACGAACAGTTTGAACGTCCTCGGCAAAACTTCGCTCCACACGGTACAGGTTATTAATAATTCTTCACCAATTTCTAATGTTTTGTTTACAGGTTGAATGGTCACATGTGGCGGATTCACTGAAATGTAAAATATGAATAAAGAAAATAGAAAAAATAAGTTCTTTGTTGGCATTGCTTTATAAAAATCCTCGTTGGTCAATTAGCAACCTGCTCACGCTAAATAAACACGAGGTCTTGGGTTCAACTCCCAGGCCGGGTAACCACAATTTTGTGTTTGTCTTCCATATAAAAAATCGTACACGAGTTGCCCAAGATTGTAAATTGTGATCAGTATGCCAGTTCGCCACTTATCATCATTACATCATTGGATGGAAATAAGATTGGCAATGATTCAGACTCCTGCACCGGCAGATATTTACCTAGTAGAATGACCTCTGTGTCAGCAGTACTGACTCCGGCAACATTTTGTGCTACACACGTGTAAGTGCCTGAGTTGTCCTCGGACATATCGTGGATCTCGTATGCTATAGACGTGGTCTGTCTGGAAAGTAACATTAAAACGAGCTATATAAATGAAATTACGCAAAAGGGTTTTCCAAAAGACGGTGTCGGAAATAAAGCCCCATTTAGATGAAGTCTCGAGAGACTTGCATATCATGCATTAGCTTTAGCATAGCAGGCATTAGATATCACATCATGGGATGGAAATAAGCCAATAAGCATGACGAACCATGGGTGTACTAGTCAAACCTCTGCATACCGCTTCAGGGATACAAGCGTGAGCTTACGAATCTTTGAAACGAAGGAAAACAGTGTGAGGAAACCTGTATACCTGATAGTTCTTCAATTCAATTCTTAATTTCGAATGTATGTGAAGTTTACCAACCCGCATTAGACCTGCGTGCTGGACTAAGGCTTAACCGCTTCCATTAGTAGAAAAGGCTCATGCCTGGCAGTGACAGTCAAAGTTGATTATCATAAAACCGCACAAGGAGCCAGTAATGATGTTCAACTTACAAGCTGGAGACTTGTGGCTGTATCCTCGTTGAGTCTTTCGTCCATTTGGCAGTAACTGGGACCAGACTTTCCACGTTGCATTTAAGAACCACGCGCGAGTGGGAATGAGCTTCTATCTGCAAAATATCCTCATTACTAATGATTTTATCATTAACTGATTTATTTAAATTAAATAAATGTACTCTCGACTTGATAGCGATTACTATACTCATGGTGAAAAATCCACCATGATGCTAGTTCAGGCGAGTGGGCATAATTTTGCCGACCGTCGAGGGACCCAATGTCTTTTGATGGTTGACATTGATGATGTTTAGGCTGCACTGTACTTACCATTAAGTCCAGTGTAGTCACTTTGCCGTGCCAGGTAAAAAGAAATGTAAATGTCATCAAATTAATCACGTTAAAACCCTGTTTAGATGGACAGGTCGTCAAAAGTAAAGTACGATGTGCCTATTGCACCATTTGCTGATAAAGTGACAGATTTGAATTAATAATTTCGGATTTGAATCTGATGTAGTGCGTAAACACACTTAGCGCCTGTTTCATCAAAAGGCCATTCAAGTCATAAATAATGAAAATAATTTGAATCATACCTTTCGTGGCGTCGTTAGATATGGGACATCTGAAATGAAATATAAATTTTAACTATAATACATAATTCAGAATTTGCTTTAACTTCTTATGACTATTGTGATGGATGGTTTTTGATGATGGAAGAGCAATTAGATTTTTTTATGGTAATATTATGGTGCAAATAGACGGCGCGTGAAAGATTTTTGAGTGGTAGAGCTATGCTGTTCACAGAATTGTCTACAGCATGAATGGTTTAGCTCAACCGGGTCGTTACCACTGTCTCACAGAAGACCGACATAAAGCAGCGGCTTACTGCTACGTTTCGTACGGTGTGTGAGTTATCAAGAGGTCCAAGTCCCCCTTTCCCCCCAATTCCTTAATTATCCCTTCCCTTTAAGATCGACAATGCATATATATGATTCTTCTGGTATTATGGGGGTATATGGGCGGTGAGGCGCGTCGCTTTACTGCACAATTAGACTGTGGCTTACCTATTAATAAGACTTCATATTATAATAAATTTATACAATAATAAAACTCGCCTGGAGATTTGGCTTGAACAGCGGTAGGTCCTATTCTTCTTACCTCTTGTTTGTCATCATCGTGACCATTGATCTAAAATATATATTTTTTTATTTGATTGAATGACGAGACAAGCAAGGCAATGGTAAGCGATACGCCTACCCATAAATAGATGCAACACCTCGCAGAACTTTGAATTACAAAGCACTGCATGGCACTGAACTACGCTCGACACCCCGACGCATAAGATGTTAAGTCTCATAATGTCTAGTAATTTCACTGGCTTCAATGTCCTTCAAACCGAAACACAACAGTGCTTACACACTATTGCTTGGCGGCAGAAATAGACAAAGCGGTGGTACCAAACCAGACGGCCTCTCGCATATGAGGGACCTACTACCTTGTGAGTATCCTCTTTTTTGGTATTTTTTTCCACCTGTCCTTATCCCACTCCCAAAATGCTTTTTAACGCACGTTACAGAAATACTTGGATTGTAGTTTTACGACCGTCCACCTGTCTAACGTCTATCTCTCTGGGGAGATAGGATAGTATAGGGTTCCTTTCCCTAATTATTTTTAGAAAATATAAATTTACCGCAATGTAGAAGAACTGATTAGGCGGTACGAAAGCATCGGCTAGGTAAGTCTTATTGTTCTTATCGACTTCTCTTAAGGGCACCTCGAACATCGTCTTCCCTTCCAAATTCAAAATCTCCACATAGTCCAGATTAACTTGCTTGTTTGGAGGTTTTAGTGCTATTAGCATGTGGTTGTATGCATCTGTAATGGAATAGAATAATCATATACGTCACTTACGTAGCCGTTTACATGACATAATATATCAATGCGTAGCCGCATCAAAAGATTTCAATCAAGATCAAGAAAGAGAATCAAGAAAAGAGCACGGCAAAGTAACTGCACTACAAATGATGGTAAGCGTAGTGCAGTCCAAAAAACCAGCGACCACCGACAAACAATGAGTTAATCGGTGGTCTCCAGAGCCATGCCGGCCACTGTAAATGATTTTTCGCTCTTCGAAGAGGAGAAGCAAATTGAGGGGCCTGAGACAGGACAGGCGGATGACCGATGCAGCAACGGTAATACGAGGATGTACTCCTATACCCGCCCCAACTAACCATCAAGTCATGACGCAAGCCCCTCGGGAGAACCGGATAAACACTGGCTGATCCTGGGACGCGATCCATACAAGGCGTGCTGATCACTATGGCAGGTTTTAACACCATGTGTACGGTGGTCGTTATCCGGGCGTATATGAATTACCACCAGAAAAAATATTTTTGTGGCTTGTAAACTATATGACGTGGCCTCGTAAACAAGTGTTTTCTGTCATAACCTCGTCCATATTATGCGATAAACTAGCTCCAACCAAATTGAACTTTACAAATCCAGTAACCTACCTTGTAATGGTCTGTAGCTAGTTTCGGCCATGGACGCCGGTAGTGACACGGAGAAGCCGTGGTCAAACGTCAAATTGGAGAATCCGGCCACCTTCACTGAGTACTCCTTCTCACTTTCGACTGTGATGTTCCAGTTTCCTGGCTCCGGTTGCATTACTTTTACAATCTAAGATATAGGAATAAACTTATTACGCTTTTATTAGCTTCATACGTATGTTAGTATGTTGGAATGTTAGTATGTTTGTATGTATCGGAATCTTTGAACATGATTTTGACCTCCTTCAAGACGTCGGATTAAATCGAAATTTGGCATACTTATCAAGGACCGCGCTTTTATTTTACAATAAAATACATTTTTTTTCTTTAAAATTTATTGAAATTTATTTTCTGTTTTTAGTTAGATTTTCTATAAAAGCATGTTTTTAGTTTTTTAAACTATTATTTATTTTAAATTACAAACTATACACGATATAATTATCGATTACAAATGTGCATCCAAACTTTCGTGACATTTCACCGCACCGAGACTCTTACCATAATTTCGGACAAATCCAATGTCGTAATCAGTTTAGGAGGTCCAGTGATCTCTTCCCCGCTTGGATTGACCACCTTTATCTTGGGCTTGGCGCCGGACACGGACACTGTCACTTCACCCACTGAACTATCCACTGGAATCTGGAGAATTAGTTTAAGACATCACAACTACAGTAAGTACACTGATAACTGTTAAACATGAAATTAAAATATGATTAAAATGAGAATCGTCAATTACCTTAAATTAGCACTACGTGATTTTTTTGAATTCGATTATTCGTACACTAAAAGCCATTTAATATTATAATCTCTGTTACTGGTACGGTGAAGAATATATCGTGAGGAAATCATAAGAATTTCGAAAGTATGTGATGTATGCCAATCCGCATTTGGCCAGCGTGATGGACTAGGCTTTAGTCTAACATCTCTCATTTAGTACACGAGGCCCGTGCCCAACAATGGGACGTGTGACCTACAGGACCTAGTATTACTATTATATTGAGTATAATTGATTTTGCTCAGTTACTGAGTACAGAAATAATCACAATTCACGTCTCTGAGAAATAATCGCATTGTCAGTAATGGTTAAAGATATACATACACCCACAAATTAACAAGCACCCCTCTTTTTCTTATGGGTTAAAATAGCTCTTCTGAATGATGATCCTATTACTACAATGACTATAGTATACTAACCGCTTGTGTAAAGTTGTGTCCGGCTGGCAACACAGCAGATCCAAGGTTCACTGATCTGCCTTTTACTGAATTTCTAACAAATCTCAGCACCTGAAACATATTGGTAAGAACTTAGATTGGCGCCGCTCATCTTACAAAAATTCCGTAGGCTGGAGTTTTTGTACATATAAAGCTAAATCAAATCCGCTAGTAAATGTTGTCAGAAAGACCTAAAACCCGCGATCTAGCACCACTTAAACAAAATAATAACAAGTACTGTAGCAATAACTGTATTAATATTTTGAACTTGCTTAAATTATAATCAGGATTCAGGAATGATAAAACCGGATAGTGACCACCGTACAAAATAAAACATGGTGAAAATCCCGCCATAATGGCTCGTTCAGTCGAGTGGCGTTCTGGGGTCAGCCAGTTTATATCCAGTCACTCCGGCCGACATAATTCTGCCCAACGTCAAGGGATACAATGTCTTTTGACGGTCAATATTATATTTAGACTGCATCAGGTTCAATCAGAATCACTAAGGTCACTTTGCCGTGATAGGATAAAAGAATCACCTAACTTAGTAATGCATATTAAATGGTATTTTTTTTTTTTTTTTTTTTTTTATGGCATAGGCCGGCAAACGAGCAAGTGGGTCACCTGATGGTAAGTGATCTCCACTGCCCATGTACGTCCATCACCAGAAGAATCATGGGCGCGTTGCCGACCATAAAGGAAAGGGATAATTAGGGATAGGGAAGGGGAGGGGATTTGGGCTTCCGGATATCTCACTCACCGTACGAAACGCAGCAGCAAGCCGCTACTTTACGTCGGTTTTCTGTGAGACAGTGGTAATGACCCGGGCGAGCCAGCCCATTCATGCTGTAGACAAAACTGTCTACAGCGTGGCTCTACCACTCAAATATATAGGTACATGTGCACGTGTACATCTCAAAATAGTATTTACCTCATGCACATTAGTTTTGTTCAAGTTGAATACTTGTCCAGAACTGGCCGCTGCTATTTGGTGATACACTTTGTACGAGGGTCTATCTAGGTCGTTACAGTGGCCAGTGAGTACGAACACTACCTGGAAAATAGAAAAAATTACAACTTAGGACAAATTCCATGGCTTCTAGTAAAATACGTAAATTAAGAGTCGGATTCGCGCACCAATTATTTTATACACACGCCTTTAGTTTTTCACTTTTTATTATTTGTTGAGAAATGGGCAATTATTACTTATATTCCAGCCGGCTACACTTTAAGGTTAAAAAAATAGGGCTCTTTAAGGACAGGTTAGACGGGCAGGTAGATTTAGTTTAGTAATAAGCCAGAACATATCCGTTGACATGCCTTTGGTAACGAGCCCTAAAAATATTCTTTTATGCTTTGTCCACTCTAATTTTATTTATACGAAAACTACTTTAATAAAGGCAAGCCTCTGCGGAGAAATGGAAGGATAGCCGGCTACGAAGTGAGATTAGGGTTCGATTCCCGAACCGAGACAAATGTTTGTGTGATCCAGAAGTATTAACTTCTGGTCTAGATATTTTGGGACCACAAGCCCCCCGTAGTTCCCGATATCCCTGATATAGCTTAGCCTATGGTGGGGTCAGGACTAAGTGTGTCACTGTGGTGTTAATTTATTTATTTTATACTAGCTTTTGCTCGCGGCTCCGCCCGCGTGATCTGATTTTTCCGGGATAAAAAGTAGCCTACGTCTTATTCTGATGTATAAGCTATATAATTGTAAAGTTTCATTATAATCAATTCAGTAGTTTTTACGTGAAAGAGTAACAAACATACATCCATCAATCCATCCATCCATACTTACAAACTTTCGCGTTTATAATATTAGTAGGAAGTAGTCACCTGACTCTGTTTCCTCTGCACATCATCCAGCACCTGATTAACCAGCCTGTGGTCGATGGCGGTGGCATCGGTGAATACGTAGAGGAAGGACCGCGGCCGGCTCACGTTGAGCGCCATCTGTATAGCGCTGAGTGACATCTCGGGACAATCCCCACCCCCGTGAACTCGCACTATGTTTAGTGCAGATTTGAACACTGCTTTGTCTTTTGTTACGGTTGCGGGTCCGAAGCCTGCGTGAACAAAAATTAACTACCATAGATGAATTTGAAAATGACTACCAACCTCTTTCTGTTTCATGCGTTTGTTTAAAAGTTCTTATTAAATTATTTTTAACACACATTTTTCTCGAACTCCTTTTTTGTTTTCTTAAAACCTTAGGTGTCTGCCATTAGGGGACTTTCCCCTATCTAGTAATTTCACGGTGTTTTACTGTAGAATCGACAAAAAAAAAAATCGCAGTCATAGGGCCTGCCGATAGAAGTGAAAAAAAGCTTTTGTTCACCAAATAATACCAATTACAATGCATTTCATTGAAGAGTATTTAGATATTATGGTGAAGGCACGGCACGAGTCGCGAGCAATACAATAGTAGTTCATTTACAGTTCTGATTAGCGGTTTAAAGAGGGCGGGGCGCCGATGGTTCACCTGATTGATCCATCAGTTGATGCTCGTCGTCTATTGCACTTTTAACTACCCCACTACTATACATTTATGTTCACCAACCATGCCGTTAAATATTCAGTGGGTAAACACTGTATGATAATTATTCAATAAATTACTTTTCAAGATTTTTATGGCGTTACAATATTATTATGCGTATAATTGCAGTATCTGATAATTTCCTTGTAAATGTCGTTGAGGTTATCGATTAATTATTACTAATTATAGCAACCAATGTTATTTGACATCACTGATAATAACACAACATAGTATTTATAGCGTCGCGACTTTAACAGATTTTATTCGTTTTCCAACAGTTTTTTGGAACGAAGTTCCTTACGGCAGGCTTGGAGGGGATAGGGATTTCGCTGCGTGACCGAACTGAAAAAAATGTGATAGTAAAACCGTAAGAAAAATGCGTGGAAAAAATGCGTGGAAAAAATGCGTGGAATAAAAGCGTTAAATGAGAATTGCGCAGGCGCGACAGTTGCATAACCAGCCAGCGTTAGTTCCTTTTTTAAAATGAAATTTATTCAGCCAGTTATAATTGAAGTATATAAAAATACTCCTTCGATTTTTAAAAGATTACGCTAGCTCGTTATTATTTATAATTACATAAGTTGATAAAAAATGCTATACAATAGCTTTACCGCGGCAGTCTCCGAGTGCCACACGTCTTTTTTTTATTTCTATTTTTCTATTCTATTTCTATGTAATTTTATGTTGTCAAACAAAAATAAAGAGACATATTTTGTTATTTTAGTTGATAATTTTAATTTTTTGCAATTTGTGTCGATTCTACATTAGCCGAAGGAACTTCGTTCCTACCTGGTGTCCCACGACACACACCATTTTTTTTTATCCTATTAAATCTGTCTGTCTATCTGCATGTCTATCCGTCCGTCCATCTGCCTGTCTATCGAATAGAGAAGAATAGAGACAAAAGAATAGAGCAGGAGACAAGAGGAAAGATGATGACGTGGAGACAGTTACACGGAAGAAAAAAACTAGAAAGGATAGAGAGGAACATAAAGAGATAATGAATAAAACAGAAGAAAATACGAAATTATTGAGAGAGAATAGGAAGCAAATTGAAAAGACAAATTAACTTATAACTAAAGGAGCAGAGGAATGAAAGAATCAAATGACCTATGCGAGTGTAGTAGCCGGCCCACAAGGTAAATTACCGAGTGTGGCAACGGGGCTACACTCCATAATGGTCACATCTAAGAATGACCAGGATGATGCACTACAGATGCAAATACGCAATAACATTTCAACCCTCATTAAGTAAAAATTTAAATATTAATTTTGTTTTGCTAAATTCATCAACTTAAATCAATAATTTAAAGTCCTATTTTGCATAATTGTATGTGAGAAAAGTTTCAACCATGTTTTTTTTAATACGGAATAATACTTAAATCTAATGAAATTAGCAAAATAAAATCAACATCTCATTGATTACTTTATGTGGGTTGCATGTTTGGATCCCGATAACTAATATAAATGGACCTAGTTACGCAAAAAGGAACCAACCCACAGTAAGTTTAAATATAGATACTGATTTTGTTTTACTGAATTCAATAATTTAAACTAATTTTATCTCGTAGTTTTTTGGAAAATCGGGCGTACGATTTTTCAAAAAAATACAGTATTAAAATCAATTTATAGATCAACAGTGCTTACACGCTAATGCCGATACAAAACAGTTGAAAACTACCAGGATTCTCCCATTTCAGAAACCTACAACTTTGCATCTTCTTCCTGTGAGTGGAGGCTTAAAGATATTTATTACAGGGCTATTTACTACAACATACCTGGATCATGAAACGGTACGAACACAAAATCGCCAATAAAATTGCTATGTTCTAACGCAGTCCTTAAGATCATCTCCGCGCCTTGTCTCAGCTGTTTTAAATCATCATGCATCGATCCAGTCGTATCGAACACGAAAGCCAAACTGCTTTTGTTGTCATCATCATCTGAACTGTGCCTTTTCATTTTAGATCTCTTCAGTTTACGACTAGTTTTACGGATTGCGATTGCTTCGTTTAAAACCAATAAAAAAAATATACACGTAAAGTAAATCACTTTTCTTGAATACATTTCGCCACAATTTAAACACGATAAGTTGTCCAGTACACGAAGTATAATAAAATGCTGGCGCATAATATAACGTATGGCTTATCGTGCGTAACCTCTGACTTGGTAATCGATGTGGGTTTGCTCTGAGTGTGTCAATAGGAAATCGTACTTGTGTTGATCTGGTTGTAAGACTAATGTACATCATGGTAAAGCGTTTTTGCTATATTGCAAAACTAAATCAAAATCTAATTATTATCCTGTTACGGCAAAGCGCTTACACTAAATCTAATGTTGACACAATCAAGCCAGTCTGAAGTAACTAGATAGAGTGTCCAGTCTTAGGTACCCAGTTGCACATTCTGCCAGTTATATATCTAATTAGTTATACCTATATAGAGTATCCACAAAATAATTATAGCTGGTCCAATCCTGGTCCACCGCACCCATATAAGCTGCAGACGCTTAATAATTTACACAATTGGGAACTACCTTTATCTCCTTATTGATTGCACTATCATTTCACAGTTCGATTTTAAAATGACATCAATCTAATTTGTTCTATATTTAGCGACTATCCCGCCCACACATCCGCCACTGTAACTCCTGTAAGCCAGGATCAACAGTGGCACGCATATTTTGACAACGAACACGGAACTCGACGAGTCTCTGAAAACGCAAATCTGTCTTTATTCCGAAACGAACTTAATCAAACAAAAACACAGGAAGGAGTTGGATTTTTTTTTTTTTACATATCTTTATATATATAATTCTTCTGTGAGTGTGTATGTTCCTGAACTTCTCTTAAACGACTGGACCGATTTTGATGAAATTTTTTGTGTGTGTTCAAGGGGATCTGAGAATGGTTTAGATTCACAATTTTGTCCGCTGGACAATGTTTTTTTTATTAATTTTTAATTTATTAGTAGTTGTTGAGTTGTCGTTGCAAAGCTTGCCGTGATGACGGGTCGTATAGCGTCTAGATTGGACAGGGACAGGACAGGGACAGGACAGTGAGACAGGACAGTGAGACAGGAAAGTGAGACAGGACAGTGAGACAGGAAAGTGAGACAGGACAGTGAGACAGGACAGTGAAACAGGACAGAGAGACATGACAGAGAGACAGGACAGTGAGACAGGACAGTGAGACAGGAAAGTGAGACAGGACAGTGAGACAGGACAGTGAGACAGGACAGTGAGACAGGACAGTGAGACACGACAGTGAGACAGGACAGTGAGACAGGACAGTGAAACAGGACAGAGATACATGACAGAGAGACAGGACAGTGAGACAGGACAGTGAGACAGGACAGTGAGACAGGACAGTGAGACAGGACAGTGAGACAGGAAGGTGAGACAGGACAGTGAGACAGGACAGTGAGACAGGACAGTGAGACAGGACAGTGAGACAGGACAGTGAGACAGGATAGTGAGACAGGACAGTGAGACAGGACAGTGAGAGGACAGTGAGACAGGACAGTGAGACCGGACAGTGAGACAGGACAGTGAGACAGGACAGTGAGACAGGACATTGAGACAGGACAGTGAGACAGGACAGTGAGACAGGCCAGTGAGACAGGATAGTGAGACAGGACAGTGAGACAGGACAGTGAGACAGGACAGTGAGACAGGACAGTGAGACAGGACAGTGAGACAGGACAGAGAGACAGGACAGAGAGACATGACAGAGAGACAGGACAGTGAGACAGGACAGTGAGACAGGACAGGACAGGGACAGGACAAGACGGGGACAGGACGGGGACGGGACGGGGACGGGACGGGACGGGGAAAGGACGGGGACGGGACGCGGACAGGACGCGAACAGGACGGGGACAGGACGGGGACGGGACGGGGACAGGACTGTCCAACCGGAGGGAGGTGGGAGACGACCTGACTTAGGTCGTCGAAGTCAATTAAATGTGCGACGGGCTACCTCACGTGCAATGGCGCAGTACCTCACTTAATTGCATTTAATGTAAATAAAACATTTGTATTAAGTTTTGACCACATTTTACACAAATATATTATGTAGGTGATACGAAGTTCACCGGGTCATCTAGTTACACATATATTCTATGTTTAGAGGAAACGCAACTTTTATTTTAATAAATTATGTAATAACTCTTATAAATACAAGCATAACGCTCGCCTCATTTAGGTGATAGGTACGCGCCGTCTCCCAATTATCTTAAAGCGGGTTCCCAAGGTTCAATTTTAGTTGATCAACTGCTAAATCGCATGAGATTGGAATTAGCTGAATATATTTATAATTGAACTCATCTACAATAACCATAGATACAGCTTTTCTGGATTCGGGTCAGTAGATCAACTAAAATTGAAATGGTAAAATGGAACTAAAAAGTCCTCCATATTGGCTCGTTCGGGCAAGTCCCATTCCAAGGTCACCAAGTGTATATGCAGTAACTTCAGGCCGGATAATTCTGCCGACCGTTGAAGGACGCAATATCTCTTGACGGTCGACATTACGGGCTTTACTTTATTTATTTATTTTAGAGTTACCAGAAAGAGGTACATACACTAAATGAACATAAAAAAACTTACATTATAGAACAAAATACAGTGCAGGCAACACCAACTTACAATTAGTAGCTTATACCACATGGTTAACAATTAATTAATAATTATGTAAACAATAAGCAATTAGTGAAACAACGAGAAATAAGATAAACAAGTAATAAGTCATTAAATAATAAGTAATTTGCATGAGATCAATATGTAAGGCAATTATTTCCTTATAAACATTATTAGGCATTGATTAGTTAAACACTGTTTTCGTTTCTTTGGCGTATAAATCAAAGACAAAGGATTGTTTAACTAACCAATGCTTTATAAGTAAGGCCATATACTTGGACTGGACTGTACTTAACATCTGGTCCAATGTAGTCACATTTTCGTACCAGGAAAAATATAGGAAGTAGGATGATTATGTAAACACCCCTAAGTACCAATATAAATTTGTACGCCGAATTTTATGCGAATGCATGTTGTTTATCTCCTAAGCTTGAATTAGGCACTAAAAATAAAGCATTATCTGGATATTTTTTATGTGCCACGATAACTTAGATTTAACGTTATGTAGGCCAGCGATTGACTCATGTTTTGTCCATATTACACGATTTTTTTAACAGGCGATAAAATGCAGTAAATTTTCAATTAGACGCATACACTTTGGTGTCTATTATATTTTTAATACCTCTATCTGATCTTTGCCTCTCAAGGAGGTACATACACCCAAATAAATACACCCAACAGTCACATACATAGTCCTAACCCCACAGTAAGATACGAGTCTTGTGTCGTGGGTATCAGGAACTACGAGATACTTTCGGTCTCACAACACCCAGACCCCGAAACAAATATTTGTGCATCACACAAACACAACACATTGTGTTGGTGCGGGGATCGAACCCGCGGCCTCTAGCTTCACAGCCGGCTACCGGTTGCCCGCTGCGCCACGGAGGCTGTCAAATTGTACAATTGTATATATAACCAAGAGCCTGTTACGACAGTGGCTATGAGAATGGCATCTTTTTCCCACGGTAACAAACCAATTATCTAATCTTTGGACTACACTGCGCTAATACCTTTAAGTGTAGTGCAGTAACTTTGCCGTGATCGGATAAAAAAAAATGCGGCAGGGCGAGTTTATTGTAATTTTTCACTATGGATATACTTTTTAGCTGAGGGTCAACAAACCCTGACGTAAGCTGTAAGTTGGGAAACATCATATTCGATGTAGAAGTTCGTCCAAGTACAGACGTATACATATATGATTCACTCACGTAGGTCTTATGTAAGTTCGTAAGTAAATCTTACAAATGTAATCGAGGCATTAAAATGAAAATGCAGTAATAAAAATAAAATCTTTATTAAAATCCACACGCATCTGTAGAAAACATTCTGGTTGACTTACACAAGTAAAACAACTTCGCTATCACCTACTTACGACTAATGCAGAACGCTCAAAATTTTAATAATATAAATTTATTTCGCGATGTGCTGTACGAACGTTTTGTATGAAAAATATGATTACTAACTAATATTTTCTATCTCTTAGTATATTCCATATGAATATTTTGCTAATGGAAGGTTACATGATATCTTTGTACCCGGCTGGATAGCAACCACCGCACACATCAAGTGACCCACTTGCTCGTTTGCCGGGCTATGGTATAAAAAAAAATCAGGCGAATCGCGTTCCGAGGCAGCCAGTGTATATCCAGTTACTGTAGGCCAGCATAATGCTGCCGATCGTCCAGAAACGCAATGTCTCTTGACGGTCGGCATTATATTAGTCCTGCACTAACATTAGTTCCAGTGTAAGTCATTTAGTTGTGGCAGGTAAAGAAAAAAACAAAACGGCTCGCTGAAAATAAATTTTAACAAATTCATCGAATATACGACCTAATTGTTTACTTTTCTTTATTGGTTGTGTAACAAGTGGGTCACCTGATAAAAACTATCTCCATCACCAGAAGAATCATGAATATAATAAACAATACCAGAAGAATCATGAACGCGTTGCCGACTTTAAAGGAAAATGAATGAATTCCATAGTATTTTAAAACAGTGTTTCTAAAAACAATTGAATTATTCTAAATCTCCCATAATAGACTACATTTAATTACCTAAATCTAAGGTATACAGCACATCACGAAATATAATATTTTATTTACAATACATTTTATTATGATGTACAACCAAGAAAATTGTAGTCTCTAATGCATTTATTTTAAGATTGGCAATATTTGAACCATCGATAAACATTTCAATTGTATTCATTAGGAATAAGGTAATAAAATATTAATACTACATTGCATCACTGAACACTATCATATTTAATTTTCGTTCTTAAAACGAAAAAAATATTGTCGACAAATCATATCGATAAATTATAATGTATTAAGTGTGGGGAAATAAGCTCATGTTCTTTTATTCATTATCGACAATAGTGAAATATACTTATTGGTGAATGTTACGGGCGTAACAACAGCTCATACTTTTTTACGACGACAGAAGAAACCCATTTGTAGTTATCGATAAAAAAAGTAGCTCCAAAGAATCCTGCGACTTTCACATAAGGCCTCGAGACAGTTTTATCGACTCGTTCTCTCGTGTTATCTCTATATATAAGCAAATGCTTGGTATACACACCACGAGAAAATGTGTCGTGCAGTCTACAGTACATTAATCGATATCGACAAAGATTTCTCTATCGCACGCGAGATATTTCCTGAGCTTACGTTAAACAGGCAGGTCGAATATAAAAAGAAAAAAGAAAATGGAACAAAACTGTGTGTAATTAAATAAAACATAAAGAGATCTAAAAATACTTTATGTCTTTACATTTTGAGCATCGCCATAGTCGAGCGCTATGTTACTCTTAAACCTACAAAAATGAATTTTAAATAAAATCTATTTTTATTGCATATTATCTACATAAGACATAATAATTAATAATTCAATTATTTCATTAGATCACCGGCTTCAAGTAAGCGTTAGGTAAATAATGCTATAAAATATCGAAGGTTGCTTAGCAAATTAAAAATTATTTAAACATAAAATATGAAATATTTCTTCTGCAAATTTATTAGATTCTGATGTTACCTAAAGCTAGCGCAATGAAGCGAGTTTCGTTAATACATTGTCTGATGGTGGTCATCTGAAGGTGTTGGATCAAATTATAAAACATAATGGCAAATATTGGCTCTATTAGTTTTTCAACTAACAGACTTGACAGACTTCTCAATATCGGCGATAATATTTAAACTACTAAACATATTTTTTTTATCATGGCTAAATGTAATACAGTAAATCAATTAATTTATTATTTCAATACCATTTAAAAACTTCATAATTTTAATTTCACAGGATTAACACTGTGAACTGATACATACAGGACACTGGTTTTGGACTAAAACTGTACTATACTAAAAATACTTAGTTTAGCTTTAGTCGATAACAGAATTGAAATCCATTTTAACTATTGCACTCTGTCTTACTTGAAGACGGCAAACGCTTAAATCTATCATGATGATTTTGTCGGTGGTTGCAGATTTTTTTTCTCTTTCATAAATATTTTGCCAGACAACTGTCTATGGAACGAAACATTGTTAGTGTTAACATTAACTTTGGCAAGTGTATTTTATAAAATGCTATATTTGTACTAGCAACCTAAGAATGTCAGTCATGGATACAAGCTGTGAACTGGTGAATTCACAGACCACAAAGCTAAATAGACACTGTATGTGTACTTCACTATACTTCTATAATAACTTGGCGGGGCTAAATTAGCCACATTCTACACCTCTTGTAATCTTAATCAACAAGCTACGACACAGCTCGTGACTCACCGGAACACGGTCATATTACTTTACGAGGTGTTTTCCAAGAATATCGTCAGCAACGAGCCAAACGAAGGAAACAGGCCAGCCAGGAACCGTGTTCGAGGGTGAAGATGAATGGAGAGTGGAATTTAAGTGGTGGGGGTTTTTATAACATACATGAGTTCGAAAAGTTCTCTTTATCACCCAAGTCACTCCCCTTCTTCACGGGCCTGTAAAATTATAGTGACGTTTTTTCGGTCTTCAAGGTTGACCAGCTACCCCTTTTGCGCCTCTGGGCGACGCCAATACTTCACGTACAGACATCTACTAATTAGTCCATTCTTAAAGTTACCGCAGCGTCAAATAGTAAAAATGTGATATACCTGGGAACCAGATTGAGGTACTTACTTTGTCTATTTAGATCTACGTCTGTGGGCGAATTAATAATCATTAAATAATTGAATATTCATTCTCATTCCATACATTATTTTGGGAAATTCTGAAGGCGTTTAAAACTATATAACTAGTAAATATAAAATGCATGTACCTTGGCGATTCATATAAAACTAAGAACAAAAACAGGGAACTATTAACGACATCTATATTGTGATGTTTAAAATACGTTTACGCCTTCAGAAATTCCCGCGTCATTACATATTATTTATTGTTTTAATCGATACCATTTTCACCTATCACAATGAGTGTAGAAAAATTGGGGCACATTCAAATTGTTTGACAGTATTTTTAGTTAATGATTTATTATGTTTACGCGAATATTGCTCATTGAAATAAATTAATCTAACCACCACCGCACCCCGTGACCACGAAGGCTGAAAAGCTTTCGAAACGTCGGGATCCAAATTAATAAAGAAAACGCGATAAAATCCGTTTGAAATAGTTTTATTTCAATGAGTATTTTTAGTACTATATTTTCGTTCTATAGTACTTGTCAGTACCGCTGATGATACTGAGCAGTATTACCGTTATGTTGGTACTACGGAAAAAAAATTCTATCTATTAGAAACTTATTTGCTTTAAAAATATTTCCCTAAAAATGACGTGACATCTATCGTAAATATCCACTACGGCTATAGGTGAAAACGGTAACAATAAAACGTCAAATATATCGAGCACAAATCTCTACACAGATTCAAAAATGTATCGAAAAATTCATTATTATATAATTTAGTAAATTGCATCTATACTATATAAATTACAAATGTATATTTAATCGCTACCCGAACACATAGGATGGGCCAAAAGTCCCACACATTATAACTATAATTAGCCAAATTAATTCGAGGTTTAGTAAAATGCAGCGGCGGCAGGGCTTTGTCGACTTACAATAAACTAGGAGGTGAACAGGTCGGTCACAAAAAAACAATAGTAACTCGATAGTTATTGTATTGTATTGAACCTTCAACCTCCGAGGTAGTCGGTATCAGAACGTCCCGTGTTATAACGATGTAAGCGACCGGTAATTTCATTTTATTTTGAAGATTTTTTACGTGATTTTTTTTCATGTAGAAGTAAAACTTCTCAATGGTAAGATATTTTTTGTCGTTTACAACATTATAACACTTGATGTTCTGACCCTTTGTTAGGTTCAAATCACTTTAATTACTTCTATATAATCTAATATACTGCGTGAATATTGTTTTAAGTATCGATTATTATTTGTTTATTTAAAAAATAATTGTATAAACAAAATATTCATTATAAATCGTATAAATCCGAAAGCCAATACGTTTCATACGTCAGTATAGAATTCACAGAAATTACAAATAGAATTACGGATTTTAGCTTTTTCAATTGAATGTAAATGACGATGTACATGTAAGCTTAGTTTAGTAGTGTGAGTTACACCATCTTTTTTATTTAACCTAATGACGAGACGAGCAAGGCGCTCGCTTGATGGTCAGTGCAACACCTGCCCATAAACAGAAACCACACCTCACAGAACTTTGAATTACAAAGCACTGTATGGCACTGAATTGCGCTCGTCATTCCGAGACATAAGTTGTTAAGTCTCACAATGCCCAGTAATTTCGCTGGCTTCAATGTCCTTCCAACCGAAACACAACAGTGCTAACACACCGTTGCTTAGCGGCAGAAATAGACATATAAAGCTAGTTTAAAATAAGACATTATTTTGTAATAAGACTTATCTAATTTTACACCAGACTGTTTAAAATAAGGTTTTATTTTACAAAAACTGTTTAAAATAAGGTTTTATTTATTTTGATCAACTATATAGTAAAATAATTTCCAATACATTACCTTTTTATTAGTTACTAAGGGATGTGGTTTATGTTTACGTCTATTGTAATAAAAAAGTAATTTTGGACTAAATTGTCAGTTAGGAGGTATTGGTACTTCATCGACGTTATGTTTTGTTTTTCATTACTCAAGTAAAATGTCACTGGTCATTTCACCAGACATTTACACACAATTAAACGGCGTTTGTTAATAAAATGGTTAGACGGGGCTGAAACGTTTTCGATGAAGTTTTTTGACTAACGTTCGCGGTGTGTTCGTTAGACGATCTCGTCGGCGTGTTGTTTCGGCTGGCTCTGTATCTTCTGGTACACCAACACTTTCTCACCCACCTCGCCTTGCGGGAACTACCGACAGACAAATACAGGGTTAATTTTAAAACACCAGCAATCTCGCAGGACCAGATAGCTGACCCCATACGGAACAACTTTTGTTCTACGAGTTTGGATATAACTCAATATATTTAAAAAAAAAATGATTTTACAAGTTTTTGTTGTGTCGTGTTTTTCTTCGTAGACTGCGGCGCGGCGCGGCGTGAGCGCACGACATCAAAGGCGGCGGTCAGCTGCTCGGGCGTTGACCGTTAAAGGCGCTAGCCCGGTTCCCCACGCTTCGCGTATTTGTTTACGTAATCTGCGATGCGCGTTGTAACATTCAAGACGGAAATTAAATGAATACTTATTTTTGTATGAAAATAAAATCTAACAAATTATCAATAGTCGTAGAACAAAAGTAGTAGCTTATAACCTTAGGAATCTACCCCTGCGAGGTTGCTGGTGTTAATTTTTTTTTATTGCATATTATTTGTTATATGAAAAAAAAGTTATAATTATCTGTGAGAGTGAGTCATAATATTTTAAAAGATGGCGGTGTAAGGTAATTTATCGGCTGAATTGAGTAAGTATCCAATAGATGGCGCATACTGTATTGAATGGTTTACTACAATATAATTTAACATATACCTTAGGCACAGCAACTCGTGGCCGGGACCGCTAGTAAATAATTAATAAATACACCCAACAGTCACATACATAGCCCTGACCCCACAGTAAGATACGAGTCTTGTGTCGTGGGTATCAGGAACTACGAGCGAATTTCGAGCTCACAACACCCAGACCCCGAAACAAATATTTGTGGATCACACAAACATTTGTGTCGGTGCGGGAATCAAACCCGCCGCCTCTCGCATCACAGCCGGCTACTCAGCCGCTGCGCCACGGAGGCTGTCGAAATAAGATATAACTTTATTATATATTTATTAATCTTTGATAAGAGTATTTTTAAATGATTATTTTTATACTGTCATAGTAAAGTGCTTACATTGCGCCTGATGGTAAGTGTCCTCATGGTAAGTGTGTACGACAATAATGATTGTAGTTGGTACCTAACTATTTATACTTTGGATTTTACAAGGTGGTAGGTCCCTCGTATGAGAGAGGCCGTCTGGGTTGGTACCACCGCTTTGACTATTTTTGCCGCCAAGCAATAGTGTTTTTTTATCCTGGCTCGGCAAAGTGACTATGCTCCACCTGATGGTAAGTGTAGCGCAATCCAAGAATAGTGTCGACCAACGACAAACAATGGATCCATCGTAGGTCGGCAAGATCATGTCGGCCTGCTAAAGGGCCAAGAAAGCCAAGCCAAGCTAGAGAGAAAGGAAAAAGGGGAGAACCGGATATACACTGGCTGACCCTGGAACGCGACCCACACAAGGTGGGCCACTGTGGCAGGTTTTAGCACCAGTGTACGGTGGTCGCTAACCGGTCGGATACAAGTATCCTCCCACCACTAAGTGTGTAAGCACTGTTGTGTTTTGGTTTGAAGGACGGCTTCTCGCATAGGAGGGACCTACCTTGTAAATTGTAACGTACCTGCGTGTGGGGCAGCTCATACAACGGTCTGTATCCAGCGAGGATGCTCTCCAGCCGTCCCCTGATCCTGTCGAACATCACCACCAGGCCGGGGGTCTGCCGCGTGGAGTACTCGTTCCTCCACCAGCGCTGCGGATTGTACAGTACCTGCGTGTGCGGCAGCTCATACAGCGGTCTGTATCCAGCGAGGATGCTCTCCAGCCGTCCCCTGATCCTGTCGAACATCACCACCAGGCCGGGGGTCTGCCGCGTGGAGTACTCGTTCCTCCACCAGCGCTGCGGATTGTACAGTACCTGCGTGTGCGGCAGCTCATACAGCGGTCTGTATCCAGCGAGGATGCTCTCCAGCCGTCCCCTGATCCTGTCGAACATCACCACCAGGCCGGGGGTCTGCCGCGTGGAGTACTCGTTCCTCCACCAGCGCTGCGGATTGTACAGTACCTGCGTGTGCGGCAGCTCATACAGCGGTCTGTATCCAGCGAGGATGCTCTCCAGCCGTCCCCTGATCCTGTCGAACATCACCACCAGGCCGGGGGTCTGCCGCGTGGAGTACTCGTTCCTCCACCAGCGCTGCGGATTGTACAGTACCTGCGTGTGCGGCAGCTCATACAGCGGTCTGTATCCAGCGAGGATGCTCTCCAGCCGTCCCCTGATCCTGTCGAACATCACCACCAGGCCGGGGGTCTGCCGCGTGGAGTACTCGTTCCTCCACCAGCGCTGCGGATTGTACAGTACCTGCGTGTGCGGCAGCTCATACAGCGGTCTGTATCCAGCGAGGATGCTCTCCAGCCGTCCCCTGATCCTGTCGAACATCACCACCAGGCCGGGGGTCTGCCGCGTGGAGTACTCGTTCCTCCACCAGCGCTGCGGATTGTACAGTACCTGCGTGTGCGGCAGCTCATACAGCGGTCTGTATCCAGCGAGGATGCTCTCCAGCCGTCCCCTGATCCTGTCGAACATCACCACCAGGCCGGGGGTCTGCCGCGTGGAGTACTCGTTCCTCCACCAGCGCTGCGGATTGTACAGTACCTGCGTGTGCGACAGCTCATACAGCAGTCTGTATCCAGCGAGGATGCTCTCCAGCCGTCCCCTGATCCTGTCGAACATCACCACCAGGCCGGGGGTCTGCCGCGTGGAGTACTCGTTCCTCCACCAGCGCTGCGGATTGTACAGTACCTGCGTGTGCGGCAGCTCATACAGCGGTCTGTATCCAGCGAGGATGGTCTCCAGCCGTCCCCTGATCCTGTCGAACATCACCACCAGGCCGGGGGTCTGCCGCGTGGAGTACTCGTTCCTCCACCAGCGCTGCGGATTGTACAGTACCTGCGTGTGCGGCAGCTCATACAGCGGTCTGTATCCAGCGAGGATGCTCTCCAGCCGTCCCCTGATCCTGTCGAACATCACCACCAGGCCGGGGGTCTGCCGCGTGGAGTACTCGTTCCTCCACCAGCGCTGCGGATTGTACAGTACCTGCGTGTGCGGCAGCTCATACAGCGGTCTGTATCCAGCGAGGATGGTCTCCAGCCGTCCCCTGATCCTGTCGAACATCACCACCAGGCCGGGGGTCTGCCGCGTGGAGTACTCGTTCCTCCACCAGCGCTGCGGATTGTACAGTACCTGCGTGTGCGGCAGCTCATACAGCGGTCTGTATCCAGCGAGGATGGTCTCCAGCCGTCCCCTGATCCTGTCGAACATCACCACCAGGCCGGGGGTCTGCCGCGTGGAGTACTCGTTCCTCCACCAGCGCTGCGGATTGTACAGTACCTGCGTGTGCGGCAGCTCATACAGCGGTCTGTATCCAGCGAGGATGGTCTCCAGCCGTCCCCTGATCCTGTCGAACATCACCACCAGGCCGGGGGTCTGCCGCGTGGAGTACTCGTTCCTCCACCAGCGCTGCGGATTGTACAGTACCTGCGTGTGCGGCAGCTCATACAGCGGTCTGTATCCAGCGAGGATGCTCTCCAGCCGTCCCCTGATCCTGTCGAACATCACCACCAGGCCGGGGGTCTGCCGCGTGGAGTACTCGTTCCTCCACCAGCGCTGCGGATTGTACAGTACCTGCGTGTGCGGCAGCTCATACAGCGGTCTGTATCCAGCGAGGATGCTCTCCAGCCGTCCCCTGATCCTGTCGAACATCACCACCAGGCCGGGGGTCTGCCGCGTGGAGTACTCGTTCCTCCACCAGCGCTGCGGATTGTACAGTACCTGCGTGTGCGGCAGCTCATACAGCGGTCTGTATCCAGCGAGGATGCTCTCCAGCCGTCCCCTGATCCTGTCGAACATCACCACCAGGCCGGGGGTCTGCCGCGTGGAGTACTCGTTCCTCCACCAGCGCTGCGGATTGTACAGTACCTGCGTGTGCGGCAGCTCATACAGCGGTCTGTATCCAGCGAGGATGCTCTCCAGCCGTCCCCTGATCCTGTCGAACATCACCACCAGGCCGGGGGTCTGCCGCGTGGAGTACTCGTTCCTCCACCAGCGCTGCGGATTGTACAGTACCTGCGTGTGCGGCAGCTCATACAGCGGTCTGTATCCAGCGAGGATGCTCTCCAGCCGTCCCCTGATCCTGTCGAACATCACCACCAGGCCGGGGGTCTGCCGCGTGGAGTACTCGTTCCTCCACCAGCGCTGCGGATTGTACAGTACCTGCGTGTGCGGCAGCTCATACAGCGGTCTGTATCCAGCGAGGATGCTCTCCAGCCGTCCCCTGATCCTGTCGAACATCACCACCAGGCCGGGGGTCTGCCGCGTGGAGTACTCGTTCCTCCACCAGCGCTGCGGATTGTACAGTACCTGCGTGTGCGGCAGCTCATACAGCGGTCTGTATCCAGCGAGGATGCTCTCCAGCCGTCCCCTGATCCTGTCGAACATCACCACCAGGCCGGGGGTCTGCCGCGTGGAGTACTCGTTCCTCCACCAGCGCTGCGGATTGTACAGTACCTGCGTGTGCGGCAGCTCATACAGCGGTCTGTATCCAGCGAGGATGCTCTCCAGCCGTCCCCTGATCCTGTCGAACATCACCACCAGGCCGGGGGTCTGCCGCGTGGAGTACTGGTTCCTCCACCAGCGCTGCGGATTGTACAGTGTACCTGCGTGTGCGGCAGCTCATACAGCGGTCTGTATCCAGCGAGGATGCTCTCCAGCCGTCCCCTGATCCTGTCGAACATCACCACCAGGCCGGGGGTCTGCCGCGTGGAGTACTCGTTCCTCCACCAGCGCTGCGGATTGTACAGTACCTGCGTGTGCGGCAGCTCATACAGCGGTCTGTATCCAGCGAGGATGGTCTCCAGCCGTCCCCTGATCCTGTCGAACATCACCACCAGGCCGGGGGTCTGCCGCGTGGAGTACTCGTTCCTCCACCAGCGCTGCGGATTGTACAGTACCTGCGTGTGCGGCAGCTCATACAGCGGTCTGTATCCAGCGAGGATGGTCTCCAGCCGTCCCCTGATCCTGTCGAACATCACCACCAGGCCGGGGGTCTGCCGCGTGGAGTACTGGTTCCTCCACCAGCGCTGCGGATTGTACAGTACCTGCGTGTGCGGCAGCTCATACAGCGGTCTGTATCCAGCGAGGATGCTCTCCAGCCGTCCCCTGATCCTGTCGAACATCACCACCAGGCCGGGGGTCTGCCGCGTGGAGTACTCGTTCCTCCACCAGCGCTGCGGATTGTACAGTACCTGCGTGTGCGGCAGCTCATACAGCGGTCTGTATCCAGCGAGGATGGTCTCCAGCCGTCCCCTGATCCTGTCGAACATCACCACCAGGCCGGGGGTCTGCCGCGTGGAGTACTCGTTCCTCCACCAGCGCTGCGGATTGTACAGTACCTGCGTGTGCGGCAGCTCATACAGCGGTCTGTATCCAGCGAGGATGCTCTCCAGCCGTCCCCTGATCCTGTCGAACATCACCACCAGGCCGGGGGTCTGCCGCGTGGAGTACTCGTTCCTCCACCAGCGCTGCGGATTGTACAGTACCTGCGTGTGCGGCAGCTCATACAGCGGTCTGTATCCAGCGAGGATGCTCTCCAGCCGTCCCCTGATCCTGTCGAACATCACCACCAGGCCGGGGGTCTGCCGCGTGGAGTACTCGTTCCTCCACCAGCGCTGCGGATTGTACAGTACCTGCGTGTGCGGCAGCTCATACAGCGGTCTGTATCCAGCGAGGATGCTCTCCAGCCGTCCCCTGATCCTGTCGAACATCACCACCAGGCCGGGGGTCTGCCGCGTGGAGTACTCGTTCCTCCACCAGCGCTGCGGATTGTACAGTACCTGCGTGTGCGGCAGCTCATACAGCGGTCTGTATCCAGCGAGGATGCTCTCCAGCCGTCCCCTGATCCTGTCGAACATCACCACCAGGCCGGGGGTCTGCCGCGTGGAGTACTCGTTCCTCCACCAGCGCTGCGGATTGTACAGTACCTGCGTGTGCGGCAGCTCATACAGCGGTCTGTATCCAGCGAGGATGCTCTCCAGCCGTCCCCTGATCCTGTCGAACATCACCACCAGGCCGGGGGTCTGCCGCGTGGAGTACTCGTTCCTCCACCAGCGCTGCGGATTGTACAGTACCTGCGTGTGCGGCAGCTCATACAGCGGTCTGTATCCAGCGAGGATGCTCTCCAGCCGTCCCCTGATCCTGTCGAACATCACCACCAGGCCGGGGGTCTGCCGCGTGGAGTACTCGTTCCTCCACCAGCGCTGCGGATTGTACAGTACCTGCGTGTGCGGCAGCTCATACAGCGGTCTGTATCCAGCGAGGATGCTCTCCAGCCGTCCCCTGATCCTGTCGAACATCACCACCAGGCCGGGGGTCTGCCGCGTGGAGTACTGGTTCCTCCACCAGCGCTGCGGATTGTACAGTGTACCTGCGTGTGCGGCAGCTCATACAGCGGTCTGTATCCAGCGAGGATGCTCTCCAGCCGTCCCCTGATCCTGTCGAACATCACCACCAGGCCGGGGGTCTGCCGCGTGGAGTACTCGTTCCTCCACCAGCGCTGCGGATTGTACAGTACCTGCGTGTGCGGCAGCTCATACAGCGGTCTGTATCCAGCGAGGATGGTCTCCAGCCGTCCCCTGATCCTGTCGAACATCACCACCAGGCCGGGGGTCTGCCGCGTGGAGTACTCGTTCCTCCACCAGCGCTGCGGATTGTACAGTACCTGCGTGTGCGGCAGCTCATACAGCGGTCTGTATCCAGCGAGGATGGTCTCCAGCCGTCCCCTGATCCTGTCGAACATCACCACCAGGCCGGGGGTCTGCCGCGTGGAGTACTCGTTCCTCCACCAGCGCTGCGGATTGTACAGTACCTGCGTGTGCGGCAGCTCATACAGCGGTCTGTATCCAGCGAGGATGCTCTCCAGCCGTCCCCTGATCCTGTCGAACATCACCACCAGGCCGGGGGTCTGCCGCGTGGAGTACTCGTTCCTCCACCAGCGCTGCGGATTGTACAGTACCTGCGTGTGCGGCAGCTCATACAGCGGTCTGTATCCAGCGAGGATGGTCTCCAGCCGTCCCCTGATCCTGTCGAACATCACCACCAGGCCGGGGGTCTGCCGCGTGGAGTACTCGTTCCTCCACCAGCGCTGCGGATTGTACAGTACCTGCGTGTGCGGCAGCTCATACAGCGGTCTGTATCCAGCGAGGATGCTCTCCAGCCGTCCCCTGATCCTGTCGAACATCACCACCAGGCCGGGGGTCTGCCGCGTGGAGTACTCGTTCCTCCACCAGCGCTGCGGATTGTACAGTACCTGCGTGTGCGGCAGCTCATACAGCGGTCTGTATCCAGCGAGGATGCTCTCCAGCCGTCCCCTGATCCTGTCGAACATCACCACCAGGCCGGGGGTCTGCCGCGTGGAGTACTCGTTCCTCCACCAGCGCTGCGGATTGTACAGTACCTGCGTGTGCGGCAGCTCATACAGCGGTCTGTATCCAGCGAGGATGCTCTCCAGCCGTCCCCTGATCCTGTCGAACATCACCACCAGGCCGGGGGTCTGCCGCGTGGAGTACTCGTTCCTCCACCAGCGCTGCGGATTGTACAGTACCTGCGTGTGCGGCAGCTCATACAGCGGTCTGTATCCAGCGAGGATGCTCTCCAGCCGTCCCCTGATCCTGTCGAACATCACCACCAGGCCGGGGGTCTGCCGCGTGGAGTACTCGTTCCTCCACCAGCGCTGCGGATTGTACAGTACCTGCGTGTGCGGCAGCTCATACAGCGGTCTGTATCCAGCGAGGATGCTCTCCAGCCGTCCCCTGATCCTGTCGAACATCACCACCAGGCCGGGGGTCTGCCGCGTGGAGTACTCGTTCCTCCACCAGCGCTGCGGATTGTACAGTACCTGCGTGTGCGGCAGCTCATACAGCGGTCTGTATCCAGCGAGGATGCTCTCCAGCCGTCCCCTGGCCCTGTCGAACATCACCACCAGGCCGGGGGTCTGCCGCGTGGAGTACTCGTTCCTCCACCAGCGCTGCGGATTGTACAGTACCTGCGTGTGCGGCAGCTCATACAGCGGTCTGTATCCAGCGAGGATGCTCTCCAGCCGTCCCCTGATCCTGTCGAACATCACCACCAGGCCGGGGGTCTGCCGCGTGGAGTACTCGTTCCTCCACCAGCGCTGCGGATTGTACAGTACCTGCGTGTGCGGCAGCTCATACAGCGGTCTGTATCCAGCGAGGATGCTCTCCAGCCGTCCCCTGATCCTGTCGAACATCACCACCAGGCCGGGGGTCTGCCGCGTGGAGTACTCGTTCCTCCACCAGCGCTGCGGATTGTACAGTACCTGCGTGTGCGGCAGCTCATACAGCGGTCTGTATCCAGCGAGGATGCTCTCCAGCCGTCCCCTGATCCTGTCGAACATCACCACCAGGCCGGGGGTCTGCCGCGTGGAGTACTCGTTCCTCCACCAGCGCTGCGGATTGTACAGTACCTGCGTGTGCGGCAGCTCATACAGCGGTCTGTATCCAGCGAGGATGCTCTCCAGCCGTCCCCTGATCCTGTCGAACATCACCACCAGGCCGGGGGTCTGCCGCGTGGAGTACTCGTTCCTCCACCAGCGCTGCGGATTGTACAGTACCTGCGTGTGCGGCAGCTCATACAGCGGTCTGTATCCAGCGAGGATGCTCTCCAGCCGTCCCCTGGCCCTGTCGAACATCACCACCAGGCCGGGGGTCTGCCGCGTGGAGTACTCGTTCCTCCACCAGCGCTGCGGATTGTACAGTACCTGCGTGTGCGGCAGCTCATACAGCGGTCTGTATCCAGCGAGGATGCTCTCCAGCCGTCCCCTGATCCTGTCGAACATCACCACCAGGCCGGGGGTCTGCCGCGTGGAGTACTCGTTCCTCCACCAGCGCTGCGGATTGTACAGTACCTGCGTGTGCGGCAGCTCATACAGCGGTCTGTATCCAGCGAGGATGCTCTCCAGCCGTCCCCTGATCCTGTCGAACATCACCACCAGGCCGGGGGTCTGCCGCGTGGAGTACTCGTTCCTCCACCAGCGCTGCGGATTGTACAGTACCTGCGTGTGCGGCAGCTCATACAGCGGTCTGTATCCAGCGAGGATGCTCTCCAGCCGTCCCCTGATCCTGTCGAACATCACCACCAGGCCGGGGGTCTGCCGCGTGGAGTACTCGTTCCTCCACCAGCGCTGCGGATTGTACAGTACCTGCGTGTGCGGCAGCTCATACAGCGGTCTGTATCCAGCGAGGATGCTCTCCAGCCGTCCCCTGATCCTGTCGAACATCACCACCAGGCCGGGGGTCTGCCGCGTGGAGTACTCGTTCCTCCACCAGCGCTGCGGATTGTACAGTACCTGCGTGTGCGGCAGCTCATACAGCGGTCTGTATCCAGCGAGGATGCTCTCCAGCCGTCCCCTGATCCTGTCGAACATCACCACCAGGCCGGGGGTCTGCCGCGTGGAGTACTCGTTCCTCCACCAGCGCTGCGGATTGTACAGTACCTGCGTGTGCGGCAGCTCATACAGCGGTCTGTATCCAGCGAGGATGCTCTCCAGCCGTCCCCTGGCCCTGTCGAACATCACCACCAGGCCGGGGGTCTGCCGCGTGGAGTACTCATTCCTCCACCACCGCTGCGGATTGTTGAAGAACGCCTCGGCCTCGGTCGCCTCGCCCGGCTTGTTGAATGGTGGGTCGCAGTTTAAGTAACGGGCCGTCACATTCATGTGTAGATGACTGTAATAATATTACACACATATACAGGGTTATTTTTAAAACACTGACAATTTTTTTTGTCGTTTTCTAAAGTTTAATTAAACCAATTTAATATTGGTAGTTTGGTTTCTTTACTTTTTATAGTTTAATGGAGGCGTATTTAAATAGTGGAATCAGCGTGCAATAGTGAAATCAGCTGACGGCTGGGTGTAGGTATTATCGATCGATACGGCGCGGCGGGTCATTGATCTGACGCGCGCGCCCGCGTGTATTACGTAATCTGCGATGCGCGCAGTAACATTCAAGACGGAAATTAAATTCATAATTATTTTTGTATGAGAATAAAATCTAACAAATTATGAAAAGTCGTAGAACAAAAGTAGTAGCAAATGACCTTAGGAATCTACTCCTGCGAGGTTGTCAGTGTTTTAAAAATAACCCTGTATAAGCTTACAAGTGACGCGGGTTCGATTCCCGCACCGAGATAAATGTTGTGTGATGCACAAGTGATGTAAAAAATCTACAAGTCAAAGCTTCTTGCATAATTGTTATTCCCAAATGTACTTTTTACAAAGTACATCACTAAAATTATGTCGGTTACCTGTGGTCTCGATCGAGCAGGCCCATTCATGCTGTAGACAAAACCGTCTATAGCGTGGCTCTACCACAAGACATACAAAGTCACTATGTGCATCTATCTGTTTGTCTGCTTTATTTCCTAAACTTTGCAACATATTTATATACCGACTTCACTATCATTTAGACAATGAATTTCAGAAGGTTTATATGTTTAACACGCTACCACCCATGGGAGCAGGCAGTAACATGCCTGTAATAAAACCGCGAGAGACGACCAGCAAACGAATATAAAGTTGTACTAACCTGTACAGTGGTGTGGAGTGGCACGGCATAAGGAAAACGACTGACGAGCGGTTGTTTGGCAAAGCTTCTCGGATCAATGGCATCACTTGTAACGCGCCGCTCTGGTGCACGGTGCCGAAATAATATGACGGCGCTGCGTTACCCAGCAGGATAGTCAGAGCCATTACGTATAACTGCCATCTGTCAACACACATTATAATAAAACAAAATGTTTGCATTTATTAGGTAATAGATAAAACAAGCAGCGATAGCTCAGCGGGGAGTGGTATGGACTGTCGAGACGAAAGTCGCAGGTTCGAAACCAGCCCCAAGAGCATACACCTCTAACTTTTCTAAGTTACGTGTATATTAATTGTTAATTATCGCTTGCTTTAACGGTGAAGGAAACATCGTGAGGAAACCTGCATACCTGAGAACTCGATAAGATTTTCGAAGGTATGTGAAGTCTGCCAACCCGCATTAGGCCAGCGTGGTGGACTAAGGCCTAATCCCTCTCATTCAGTAGAGGAGGCCCGTGCCCAGCAGTGGGACGTATATAATACAGGGCTAGTAAATAGATAAAACAGTAGCGTAATTTAAAAAAAATAGTTTTAAATTACTTTTAAAATAATTAAAAGACGTAATTACTTTAAGAGTAAATGTAAACATAAAAAAATTCAAAGTTCATAAAATATTTTTTGAGTGGTAGAACCACGCTGTAGACAATTTCGTCTATAGCAAGAATGTGCCGGCTCGACCGGGTCGTTACCACTGTCTCTCAGAAAACCGACGTAAAGTTGCGGCTTGCTGCTGCGTTTCGTACGATGAGTAAGATATCCGGAGGCCCAAATCCCACTACTACTTACTACCCACTACTATCCCACATTTTTCATTCATGGTTTTTTTCAACTTTTTATTTTCAGCATATTCAGGCTGCATAGAAAATGGTACGTCGACCCCACTGCGAGTGGGATAAGGGCAAGTGGGAGAAGGTCACATAGAGAGGATTATAAAAGGCCAACTCACTTCTGAGCTTTCCTACTCCACGGCACGATGACATCCTGCGCCAGGTACAGGAATATCGGCAGGAGAGGTAGCACAAATCTGAACTCCTTGTGTGGGATGAAACTGAAAAGAAATAGTCAATGAATAAATAAATAACATCCAACAGTCACACACATAGTCCTGACCCCACAATAAGATACGAGTCTTGTGTCGTGGGTATCACGAACTACGAGAGACTTTCGGTCTCACAACACCCAGACCCCGAAACAAATCTTTGTGGATCGGACAAATATTTAACTCTTGACCTTCGTATAGCACCCATCTAGACCAGAGGCTCCCAGACTTTCTTTCTCATAGACCACTTTCAAAATTTAGTTGGTTCCGGTGGACCCCCTGCAGCTACATATCTACCATATTTCCAAAACTCGACAAAAAATGTGAAGATTCGATTTTATAATTTAGAAATATTATTTGCCTACAATGATAGGTGAAGTCAAGCCAACATTTTAGTTTTTCACTATCGAAAGCAGATACATTTTCGTGGTCCCCCGCTTACGAATTGTGAACCCCCATTTTTTGACACGCCAATGTAGACCCCCATCGAGTCTCCCGTGGACGTGACCCTGGGGATCCACCTGGACCACTTTGGGAACTTAGGATTTAGACAATCACAATCACTCTATGGGGAACAGAAGGGGGATAGCGGCCCTATGTTATTTTTCGAGTAGGGGGGTTGCTGCCCTTCGTCCCCCCCTTCCTTACGGAGGCCCACGGCACTAACCTGTGTAACGCGACGTGCAGTGCAGCGGCAGTGAGCAGTAACACTCCTGTCTTGTGCTCAGAGGGACGGCGCACGAGTTTACCAACCGACCATAGGACAGGAAGCAGGTTGATGCCCAGGACTGCTGGCAGGCCTTGCGTTAAATACCAGTACCTGTAACATATATATAAATAATAGTGAAATGCTGTTTGTTGGCAACGGAATCACTTGAGAATGGCCAGACCGATTTGAATAATTATATTAATAACTAGCAGACCCGGCCACGCATTGCTGTGGCTAAGGTATATATTAAATTATATTGTAGTAAACTATTCAATACAGTGTGCGCAAAATTACGAACGCAGTTATTATCTTAATATATAAACATTTCGTGTTATATTGTTTGTCCGCGATGAACTGAAACTGAACCGACATTAATCAAGTTTTACAAATTGTTTATAACTCAATTTATAGTCGCAATATTTTTTTATTGCAAATTATTAATTCTTTATTATATGACAAAATGTTATAATTATCTGTGAGTTCCATAAGATTCTAACCTTACTCTGCCAAGTAAGGTAATTTATTGGCTGGATTGAGTATGTATCCAATAGATAACACATACTGTATTGAATAGTTTACTACAATATAATTTAGCATATACATTAGCCACAGCAAGGCGTGGTCGGGTCTGCTAGTTGAATTATAAAACAACTGAAATAACTTACCAAGGGTGTTTTCCATAGAAGGAGGCAATATCATGTAGAACATTGAATTTGAAGAACTCCCATGGCGTGACAATGAGACTGCCATGGTGGTACGAATCCAAGGCGACGAGAGCACCGCCAGCTAACAATCTGGGGAACAAAATAAATACAATGACTTCTTATCTTTACGCGAATATTACTCATTGAAATAAAACTAATTTAAACGTCCACCCTGTGACCACGAAGGCTGAAAAGTCTTCGAAACATCGGGGCAAAATTAAAATAAAAAACCGCGATATAATCCGTTTAAATTAGTTTTATTTCAATCTATTTCATTGTCCATTGTCTATTTTATTCGCCTGAAAGTTTTGGTGTTTACCACAGAGCCAGTGTCTTGATATTCAATACATTCGATTTGGCTTAAAACATTTTTTTTACCACATCTGTGGACTGTGGTTGTTGCCGTTAAGTAGCTCAGATATGACTCGAAAAAAAAATCGTAGACTCGAAAATATTTTTTTTTAAAGCATAGGCCGGCAAACGAGCAAGTGGGTCACCTGATGGTAAGTGATCTCCACCGCCCATGTACGCCCACCACCAGAAGAATCATGGGCGCGTTGCCGACCTTAAAGGAAAGGGATAATTAGGGATTGGGAAGGGGCAGGGATTTGGACTTCCGGATATCTCACTCACCGTACGAAACGCAGCAGCAAGCCGCCACTTTACGTCGGTTTTCTGTGAGACAGTGGTGACGACCCGGTCGAGCCAGCCCATTCATGCTGTAGACAAAACTGTCTACAGCGTGGCTCTGCCACTCAAACACTGTGGTGTTTTCCACAGAGCCAGTGTCTTATCCAATATGTGATATTCAATACATTCCTTTTGGCTTAAAACATTTTTTTTACCACATCTGTGGTCTGTGTTTGTATTTTTTTTTGTGGGGCTCTATGCCCCACTCTCGTCCCTCTGATACTATTATTCAGAGCTATAAAAACCTAATAATGCACATTCCTTTATTAAAAAATTCATTATCTAAAAAAAAGGTCTGTGGTTATAGCCCTTGCTAACTCAGATATTACTAGAAAAAAATCGTAGATCCGACAATATAAGTGCGACTCACAGGATCGGCAGGTAAGTGCGCATCACGAGTCGCAGCCGGCCCTGGTTGGTGAACATCACGTGGTACACTCCGAGGACCAGCCACAGCGGCGCCGATGTTGGGCGGACGAACACACTGATCACCGCCAACCATATCCATCGAGGACTTTCTGCAATATAACAAATAATAATAAATAAATACATCCAACAACAACATATTAGATGCATGGGCCCCTTACATGGATAATATGTAGTATGGTAAATTGTTGGGTTAGATCTCATATCGAGTCGTCTGAATTTGAGTTAGGTGTAGATATAGGGGGGTTAAGGGGGTATGTACTAAACGATTAAATGTAATTTTTGCTGCCGGAGACACGCAAAATCTGGAGTTAGGTTAGACCGGTGACCAAATAGCGTAATCAGAGCGAGCGTGCTGCGGCAGCCACAAACAAGTTGATTAGTAAAGTATTTAAATTTCAAAATTTCCTACCCCACATCCCTACCCCTCATATCTTCGTACGAAGGCGATTTTATATGAGATATTTACCAGATGGTGTATGTAGTATTCATAATATATGAATAATTTTATGCAACTTAAATGATCTTAACACTATCCTTATGTTAGTATTTGAATCATAATCCAGAGGAATTTTCAAGATAAGCAATCGAAGTAACTCATCAGGTATCTCCTCATTTTTAATTGATTCAACAAGAGGTATTGCCACACTAAAAATATTAATCTGACGAAAACAACTTACCTTCATCATAATACCCCAATTTCTCCCCCTTGAATGGGTATATGGACAATGCTATCGCGACCAACGCAGTCTCTAGGGACTGCACCAACGTCCTGCCTGATGTATAGAACCAGAACCACGACAGAAGCACCAGGTAAAGGGCCCATTTGCGACCACCCGTCCATTTGTAGAAACTGTAGTCGGCAGCTGTGCTGATGAAGGCTTGTAGGATACGAGGGAGTAGGACCTGAAAATATGTACCTTAGAATCATTGATCACTGATAACTTAGACTGCATATGTACATGTATGTTTAGGATCTATTGCAACATTCATTGTAACGCACCACCACATAGTATAACATCTAAGCACACAATTGGCATGATTGGTTTCTACACAGATAGACATATAAGCCATATACACTATATCATATTTGAGTGGTAGAGCCATGCTGTAGACAGTTTGTCTACAGCAGAGGCTTCCAGACTTTTTTCTAGACAACTTTCAAAATTTAGCTGGCTCTGGTGAACCCCTGCAGTTACATTTCTACCATATTCCCGAAACTCGACAAAGATGTGAAGATTAGATCTAACAATGGAAATTTGCATTGTGGCTGAGTTCCAACCACAAATTAATTGTTTTCGAAAAAACAGTGAGAATTGATTGGTTAATTAATTAATTGATGCCTACATTGATAGATGTAATCAAGCCAACATTTAAGTTCTTAACTATCAAAAGCAGATAAATTTCCATTTCTATTAAAAGTATCCACCCACACATATAAAGCCAACAGATTTTTTTACCGTGTATATTTAATCAATAGCCTTCTATGAATGACTCAATATCTACATATTTATGTTTTATTTCCTCAAACAATAAATAAACTATTCATAACATACAGCATATTAATATTAGAATTGCCCTAATTAAATTTATAAGGAAGTCAATAGTGTTGCTCTTGATTGTATTTTTTATTAGATGTAAATAACATACCACAGCTTCAGGATAGTCCAATCCAGTGTACTTCAGCGCTGAGTATAACACACTGATCAAACTTGGGTACAAATAGCTTCGTATGCCCTTCTGCCATTCCCAGGTCAATGCCCCATAGCCAAATGTTTGTTTGTGGGCCACTTCCAAAGTCTGCCAGTACTCATCAGGCACGTACCAAGTCCTCACCAGGAACACGGACGCTAGTCTCACGGACAATATCAGCAAGACCACCTGGAGCGGCCTCGGGAGCTTTGCCAACACCATTTTCCCGCCTTAACACGAAAGAGGTTACATATCAAGTTCTATAAATAGCTAGCTATAATGTGCTCTATTCTAACACAAGATCTTTTAAAGTAGTTGTAGAAATTGTTTTGAAATTATATAAAGCTGTAATAGATAGTGTTCTAATCAGATTATGCCATGTTGACGAATTTATAATGCAATACAAACTTTACTCGCGGAAATGTCTACGCGCGTCCCCCTAATTAGGACTAGAAATGAATGAATGATAGTGTACTAATATAACTTTTGAAATTGTCTATATTTAAAGTGCACATTTAACAATAATAAATGCATTGGCGTGCTATGTAATTACAATAAAAACATTTCTTGTAAATATTTTCACTAACCTCAACAAACCCCGCCGCCACAGCGTAATAGTGCATCAATTAAATCGATTTATACAGCATATCAGTTTAATCAATGTCATAAATCGATTAATTGAACCTCACAAGAAAATCGACTAAATATAGTTCCAATATTATTGAATCACTAGCAACGTCAAGCAAAGGAATCAAAATCTGTTCGAAATCTATTAATAAAAAATAATATAAATTGTTAAAGTGTGGTCTAAACTAATATTTTGCAGTTATTATTCAACTATAACTTCACGATATTAAGCTATTTATATTGTAATATGGAATTACAGTCAACCTGGGTAACTTTGGCTCACTTTAGAGGTAATTTATAGCAGTACGGATTTACTTTTATTGTTATTTGTCCTAAATTAGTGTTTCTAGTGGGATATTGGCCTCTATAATCTAAATTCCTGTGTTATTTATCAAAACGATAAATAAAAGACCCTTAAATTACCAAAAATTTGGTGAGCCAAAGTTACACTGACATTTGGGTAACATTAATAAGTATGAAGAGTTGATGAAGAAAATCTCTAATTTATGTAGTTTTTTTTACTCCTCGGTAAGATTAGCTTGTCATATTGATAAAAAAATACATTTCGTTTATATCACTATCTCCTTTTTAGTGGCAACGTAGGGTTGCCATATTAATACAATATTAAACTGCCTGGTTTATCGAAATCAACTTCTATTTAATGGACCTCTTAAATCAAGTTATTATTGTATTAATCAGGTTTTGATGTACTTATAATCATTGAGCAATGCCTAAAATAATAAAACAAACTCAATCACATATAAAAAAGAAACATAATATCGGCTCTCAATTCCCCCCATACCTTGTATAGAAATTGATCATCAATCGCATAAGAATCGCCTCGTTTTGTGATTTTAGATCCTCCAAATCGACTAACTATATTTCGGGGGTGACAATTAAATATGTCAAGCTTTGATGGCCACTTCCACCCTTCAAAACTTTTTTACATAATTGAAATTTTCACGCATTGTCTGTCCTCGCCCCGAGCTAATGTTACCCCAAATGGTCTGAAAATGAAACGGCTCGAAGATTAATTAAAGATTTTTTAAAAAATCTATCAATATCGCGGGATATTTCAGTGTTATTACATAAAAAACATACGATTCTTCAACATAAAACTGAACTCGCCTTCTGTAGTTCTTCTGTAGTAATTGCTATACACAACTTTTTAGCAAGTATATTTCTAACTCTGTTTACCGCTCAAATTTTTAATGGTGAGAAAAAATTATATATTTGATAAATATCAATTGTCACTGCAGGTTTCGTTTAAAAACACTTTTTACTTTCATAAATTAAACAACTTATTATTATACAGTGTATCAGTAAGAAGAGAAAAAATTAAACGTTCAAATACAAGTTAGTGAGTCAATGTTACATTGAAAGCTAAAGTTACCCAGGTTGACTGTAATCTAAATATTTATTCAAATATTGATGTTAGAAAAGTTCATCCTAAATTTTTACTCGACGTTTTCAGAACGTCAATTTACGAATGTTGATTTTTTGTAGAAAAAATTGTTTCGATTCGTTAAATAAATAGAAAATGCAGTAATACGTGTGAAAATGGGTAAGTTTTAGCTTCCAAATAATAGCTAAGGATGTTATTTGTGTTTACTGACGTATAATAATTTCTTAGATGAGGCAAAGAACGAAACTGTAGACCTTTCGAGGCGTGGGTTGAAAAAAATAGAGAAAGCGCCCGTAGAGGAATCGAAGACGATTATTAATTTGATCCTCGATCAGAATGAGCTACAGCGGCTTGACAATATCGACACCTACAGTCGAGTAGAAAATGTAAGTTCATCAATTTATACTTTTCACTGTAAAACAATAATTTGAATTTGAGCTTTCATCAGCTTTTGAATCGTTTATATTATTAAATTCAAATTGACTAATAGTATTCTAACTGGAATAACGTACATAAATAATATTATGTACTGTAGTATGTATTGAAATGTTAAGAAAAAAGACTCCAAACTTGCAATATGTAAGCTTTTTTAATAATTTATTTCACATTACTTTACAAAAAATATAAAATATTTTACCCTGCTACATAAAATTTTTAACTATAATTTTAAAGCTGGTGTATTTTTCCTAAGCCTGTAATACATATAAATGTTTCCATGTTAACACCCTACCTTACCAAATTGATTTCCATTGTTATAGTTATCAATATGCAACAACTTCCTTCTCCGTATGCACGGGGTGTCCCGCCTGACTAACATCCGAGTGCTGGCGCTCAATAACAACGGGATCCTGCAGATAGAGGGGCTCAAGGACCTTATATATCTTAAAGTATTGAAATTAGCTGGTGAGATATATGGTTTTCATTTTTCTAATTTACTCATAGTCTGTATCTGTCTGTTTGTTTGTCTACTAACTTTTTTTAGTCTTCAGCAGATTTTGTTAATGTTTTCACTATAATTTAGACAATTTCCTCTGGAAAGTTTATAAGTATATCTCACTATGACCCATGGGAGTTGACCAGTAATATGCATGAGGGTGAATTCATGAGGAACAACTGGTTTCAATATAAATCTGTAAAATAATTTGTTTACAAACTTATTGACACAATGAAATACTCAATGTTGAATTATTATCAATGGTGATTATTAAAATCCTCAAAGTTAATTGCTTGCTTTATGTACTTATATGACTAGACAGTTTCAATGTATTTAACAATAACAATTGTGTAATAATGTTGGTATTGAAACTATATTAAAATACAATTTGTCTGATAACATCATATAATTCATAATGCAATAAACATTCAAATGATTATCATAATTATGTTATCTACATACAAATTGTATTTATAACCAAATTCATTATGATGCATTTTATAATTATTGTCAAGTATATCTTTTGGTGAATGCCATTAAAAAATGAAATATGTGTTGTACATACTCAATAGGTTACAGATGTAAATACTACAGTGTAATGCCCTTCCTTAAACTATGCCCCCATCAATTTTCGATAATATCCCCAAGGTCTAGTGAACCAACTCAATTAAAACAGCTTTCAAATGAGTCCATTAGTTTTTAGGCCACAGACAGATATGCAGACAGGCCAAGTGGCCAAACTTATAACATCCCTCTTTTTAGTCAGGGGTCAAAAATTATGGGTACATATTAAAACAGATAAAGGTTTTAGTCATGAGTTTAAAACATTACATTTTTTTCCAGTGACCTTACTTTGTACACAAAATAATTAAAGATACATACAGTGAGGTAGTTAGTTCAGTACAGTCAATGTAATCTGTGACATCATCCACAATGTGACCTTCTGTGCTGCCAGTTTAATGTGTAATCAAGTCATCACAATCTATATATAGATATAGCCTGCATTCTACACTGTACTCTGATGTATTGCCCTTCAAAACTGTGTGGGGTACTGGATAATTATAAATGAGAATGTTCATTAGTCATTAATAGTTTGATGGTTGAATGGATTTTAAAGAATATTGGATAATTTAAACCTAGCAAAAGCCTAGAAATTGAATTTCTCTCAATAGTACCGAAATAACAATGCAATTTTTTTAATGCAGTAAAGTAGTATTATATATTCTTTTAAGTTTAGAAAATCCATTTTTTTTTCTCTTAATATGACTGTTCTTAACCTTAGACAAATAGTTGTGTGTTTTAAGTTTGACCCTTTGGCTCTCTGCAACATCGTAAAAGCTAAACCAATGGGCGAATTTGTATCCATTTTTTTGTTCAAAAAATTGTTTACTGGATGTGGTTCTAAACAAATAGGCCAATTTAAATTCATTTTTTTATTTGAAAGCTTGTTCAATCAAGAGTGCTCTTAGGTGTGTCTGAGGAAAATCTTTTGAAAATAAAAATTTAAAAATTATAGGTGATTATCTGATTTCTTGTTTTTTTTTATATAAATACTCCCAACATCATACACATAGTCCTGACCCGACATTGTTGTGTATTGTGGGTATCAGGACGCATTTTTTGTTTGATAAGTAACATTAACTTGGACATTATTAGAGAAAAACTAAGTCTATGAGAATGTTATGTTCGTGAATTTGTTAAAGATATTTTGTTTATTTGTTAAAGGTAACAATGTTAAATCTATAGAACATTTAAATCACAACATGCATTTGGAACATTTGGATTTGTCCAACAATCAGATATCATTCATTGCTGATATATCGTATTTGAAGAGCTTAAAGGTAAGTTTGATATAATTCAATGTATATTGTAATTTGCCCATTGTAAAACCATTAAGTAGTCCAATGCTAAATTATTTTAAGTGATTATTGGTTATACAATAAGGAATTTTGTATTTTATTGTAAATGACGCGTGTCACCACACAATTGGATAGTTGTGGCAGATTGACTATGTACACTACTGTAAACATAAAAACAAAATATTACGAAAAAGAAACCCTACTATGAAAACAAAGTTAAAATTGTTTCAAAAATGAGGCCACAACTAATATTTTACATATTGGTATGAGCAATGATGGGCGCGTAGTTGATATATCTCAGCATCATCTCGCATGCGTGCACCGTTATGGCCATGGCGAATAATTACGTCATAATATAGCTTTGCATTTGAAAATATAATTATCTTCCGTCAGACTGTAATGGCTTACAACGGATTTGTTTTGGATCAGATTTATAGATTTTGGGTAGCATCCCCAAAACCTTTTATCGAAATTGATTAAAATAACGAAATCGAGTCAACTGCTCTATTTTGAACTTTAGGTACCTACTGTACCAAAAATTGCGTGGTGTGGGCATTAATCATGATGCGCGACATTTATTATTAGAAAACTCATAAATAAAGTTTTATTAACAACTTTTTCAACTTTTAATACATTTTTTGTCGAGCCCTATATTGTTGATGTGATTTTTCCTAAACATTGAATAAGACTCAGTTTTTGGCCATATGAAACCCATATGTGAATATAATTACCATACTCTATACCTGCATCCAAGTCAAGTAAAATTAATGTTATATTGTAATATAAAAAAATAAAAAAAATAAAAAAAATTAATAATTGTTTGATATATATTTTGTTTTAATTAGGGTGGATAAAGAGTAAACAACCCTATCCCTACCCTTAAAGTATTAAATATAAGCTCGGGCGCCAGGTAGCTTTCCCTAAGGGATTTAAGCTCACCGATAAGAAATAACAAAAGGTGCACACAGATAAATCAGCGGAGGCACTGACCTTTAATCACAGGGAGAGTGGAATAAAACCCTTGTTGCAATAACTTAGATTTATTACCCTGGATCTGTATAAAATTACATGAATTTCTAAATTTAAATTAAAATTACTTGTTTTTAACAAAACTTTAAGTTGGTCGAGAAACACACTCTTTGTTCGAGATGAGATTAAGTAATATGTAAATTCATACCTTAAATTCCGGCATGTTAAATAAATAAACTAAGGTAAAAGTCCTCTAAACACACACTTCACATCCAATTATTTCGTCACAGCATAGCAGGAGCATAAGCTGTGGTTGTAAGCAAATAAAGCAGGCACATCTTCAACGTGAAGTCCAAATCCAAAGAAAATTAAGAATTACGTTAAAACGTAATTATAAAAAAAAGAAAAAGAAAACCGACTGCGAGAGCTAGAACAAACAAATTTAATTACTATTCGGCTCCAAAATGACGTATGGTGGACAAAGAATTATCACCACACTCACCAGCCGGTCCAAAAAGAATTTATTTGTCGCCACACATAACGACGACTGGCAATTTAATCATCTGCAAAGACAAACACCACTATTTCAAACTATTTGCCAAACACGTTGTGAAATAGAATTTCGAGGTTACGGCTTCCACATAAAATATGAATAAATTAAGCACTCACCAAAAATATATTGTTCGCCCCAGAGCGGCGTCCATTATAAAATTAAATTTGGCCATTAAGACCGCAATTAAGCCAGGATGGCTTTAATTAAACAAACTTTATTACAAGAGCACCATCGTGACTTCTCAAGACAGGCAGGAAAGTGACAAATAGCAATGTTGCCAAAGTGGATTTTAAATTTTAACACTGACAGTTATAAATTCAGTGTGGCCGGTAGAAAGTTTCACGAAAACCGCAAAATTTCCATTGTAACGTAATTAATACGTTACATCACATACCAACCCAAAAAATAAAAGAACGAAGTTCTTTTATGAACTTAGAAACAAGTCCAGAAAAACTACTACAGCGAAACTCAAAAGAAATAAAATTCCAAAAAAGTAAATTCCAAAATCCAAACAACAATAATCCAGAGGTCAAAAGAATCTAAAGTTATAAGATTGAGAATAATAAATTTCTTCCAAAAATGAAAGTCAAAACAACAAAAGACAATATGCCACTTGCAAACCATAGTACCAAGTACTACGATCAACATCAAAATAATTTAAACAATTTCAACAAACAAATCCAACAAACAAACTATAACTTCCAGAATTAGCTAAACATAGTAACGGATTCTGTCACCGACTACATCAAACCTCCATTGAGATTGGTTAGACCAAAACAGTCACCAACTCGAACAAACCGTAAAAGAAACGAAAACTAAATAAACAAAACCAACAATAACTAGGAATAAGCTAAGCTTCAACAGCCGCCAATTCAGTTCTTTCTATTACAAATCACTTGAGATTAGTTGAACCAAAATAGTCACTAACTCTTAACCAACAAACTCATAAGATTAGCTAGACAAAAGTCGCTAACTTAGACATGACAATAGAGTACGGTTAAGCTAACTAGCCACCGACTCGCGTTCCACTCCTCAACTACATCAATTAAAGTTAGGCAAAAAGATCACCAAACTCCAATCTAAACAAAGCGAGTAAGACACGAAAGGTTCTTACAGCTTTCAAACAAACAAAACACTTCATCACAACTGTGAATCAGCGATTCCCAGGAACATACTGTCCCAGAAAACAAACATGACAATTCGTGGTCAGCACAACTCTACTCCGACTTTCTGGACACGAAAAGCATACAAAAGTTATCATATTACGATCGGCACACCTCGACTCCGACTTTCCGAACGTAATAGATAAAAGTTCTTGACCTGGCGAAAGCTCAAATCAAGAATAAACAAAATATCTGGAGATAAAACTCTCAGAAAACAAAACCACAATTATTAGGGACGATACACTCCGACTTTTCGTACCTAACAAAGGGAAAAAGTTGCAAAACAATGCAAAAACAAAGTGCAATGTCTGACGCAGGTGCGTACAGAACAAAATTGCAAAACAAAAGAACAATGTTCAACGCAAGTGCGTATAGAACAAAGAAAAGGTAAGACTGACGCGAAGAACGTACTAGTCTAATAAGTTGCATAACAATGCAAAAACAAAACGCAATGTCTGACGCAGGTGCGTACAGAACAAAATTGCAAAACAAAAGTACAATGTTCAACGCAAGTGCGTATAGAACAAAGAAAAGGTAGACTGACGCAAAGAACGTACAAGTCTGATAAGTTGCATAACAAAATAATTAAAAACAAAAATAAACTTATAACTACTTACTACAGCATACCATACAGGTATAGTACAATGCAGAAGCAAAGCTTATTTATTAAAAGGTTTCCTACTATTACATTCTTATTAGGAAAATGTAATGTAGAAAGGCAAAAGATAAAATAGGCATGAATAACCTACTACAAAAAAATTGTGTACAATGATGACAAAAATCATCATGCACAACAATAAACAAAAAAATATATATAAGATCTCTTCCTGTTGGATAATTGAATAAACAAATATATCTCAGTTGGAGCATAGTTATTAAATATTCCAAAATTCTCCTAAATAGCTTTAGTAAGAAAATAAAAATTGAATTCTATATAATGATACGAATTTTCCTTTCATACATCACTTTCATGGTACAATCTACTGTCATACATCTTATCTAATCCTTCCTCATTCAAATGTACCGTCCTCTATCAAGATATACAAAACAAGAATTAAATTCAAAGGATTAAATCAAAATATTTAAAATTTAATATTTAACTATGTCTTTGACATGGTAGCGACCTATAGTGCCTCTACTCAAATCCTTTAAAACATAAACATTATCAGAAACTTTCTCCATTACTTCACATTTAATAAATTTAGGAGCTAATTTAGCCGAAAAATATATAGGGGCATTAGACTGAATGAAGCTACGCTTCCAACAAAGATCACCAACACAAAGAGAAATGACTTTCCTCCCGCGATTATAATAATTAGCGTTACGTTGATACGCTTTAAACAAGTTATTTTGAACTTTAACAAAAATATCACTAAGTGAATTTAAAGAAAAGGCAAAAGATTCACGGCTTCCCAACTCCAGCTGTGATAAGTTTTCAATAGAATTACTAAAACGGTGAAGTGACGCATCAAAAATAAGTTCACGTCCAAACATGAGAAAATTAGGTGTAAAATCAGTAGCTAAATTAATACTATTATTAAGTGCAAGTTGTACATGTGGGAGAAATTTAGACCAAGTTCTATGATCGGTAGAAACATAGCAAGAAATACAAAATTCTATTACCTTGTTATATCTTTCAACAGGATTATTTTGAGGTGTATATAAAGTATTATAAAATATCTTTGTAATATTATAGCTTTTCAAAAAGTCCACAAAATATTTATTGGTAAATTGAGTAGCATTATCGAGTACAAATAACTTAGGTGTTCCAAAACGCAAAAAGATTTCTTTTTCTAAAAGTCTACAAATTATTTTAGAAGTTGCATTAGACATAGGAAATATCCAACAATATTTTGTAAAAACATCTACAATAGACAAAATGTAACGATGACCAGAATAAGTTTTAGGAAGAATTCCTATTATATCCATTGATAATAAAACCATTGGTGAATCCACTTTTTTTGGATTAACCATGAAACCATGAGGAGGTGAATTTGATGATTTATAAGCTTTACAAATATCACAACCATTAATATATCTTTGAACATCTGCAAACATTCCTTTCCAAAAATAATGTTGTTTCAATTTAAACAGAGTTTTGTGAATACCTAAATGACCAGAATTAACATTATCATGATTATCACGAATAGTAGTTATAATATGTTCTCTAGGAATAACAATTTTCCAATTTAAACGACTATTAGGGTTATATTTATTTTTACAAAATCTATACAAAGTTTTATTCTCAATTCTAAAGTTTTTAAATCTACTAGGAAATTTCTGACAATTAATAAATACTTTTTTATACCATGGATCATAAATATCTTCCTCAGGATAAATGATAGTATGAGTTACAAAATCTAAAGCAGAAACTTGAATCCGAGACAAAAAATCAGGAACTACATGATGAGATCCTTTTTTATGAATAATATCAAAAGTAAATTGTGTAATTCTTGCGGCCCAACGAGCAAGTCTACCAGAAGGGTTATTAAGTTTTAAGAGCCATTTCAAACAAGCATGATCAGTAACAATAGTAAATTTCATTCCTTCAATATAAGGGCGAAAATGTTCAATTGAATCTAAAATAGACAAAAGTTCACGTTCAGTTGTACTATAATTTCTTTCACATTTATTTAAAGATCTAGAATAATAAGCAATAGGATGTTGTTCTCCTTTATTATCTTCTTGAGTCAAAACACTACCAATTCCTACAGAGCTAGCATCACAATGCAAGAAAAATGGTTTTTCAAAATCTGGACAGTTTAAGACTGGAGCAGATATCAAAGCTAATTTTAAATTAGTAAATGCATTATCAGCATCAGAATTCCATTCAATAACTTTTTTAGAATTCTTGCTTCCCTCAGTAAGTTTAGTTAAAGGTGAAGCAATATCAGCAAATTTAGAAATAAATCTACGATAATAAGAACATAAACCTAAGAAACTTCTCAATTCTCTAACAATTAATGGACGAGGAAAATCCTTAATAACATCTAATTTAGAAGGATCAGTATGTAATCCATCTTTATCTACTACATAACCAAGGTAACGTAGTCTATCTTTACAAAAATTACATTTTTTAAGATTAACTGTAAGACCAGCATCTTTTAATATACAATAAACTCTATTCAAATAATTTATGTGAGTTTTAAAGTCAGAACTTATTATTATTAAATCATCTAAATAACAAAAAGCTACATTATCAAATTCTGGACCAAAAAGTTTGTCAACTAAGCGTTGTAATTCACTTGGAGCATTAGTTAATCCATAACACATTCGCACAAATTCAAACAAACCACGACCAGGAACAACAAAAGCAGTCTTCTCACAAGAAGATTTCTCTAACGGTATTTGTAAAAAAGCTTTGGAAAGATCTATAGTAGTTATATATTTAGCACCTTTAAGGCTATCCAAAATTCTAGAAGGATAAGGTAATGGATAAGAATCCTTAATAGTCATAGAATTTAATCGACGAGAATCTAAACATAATCTAGTTCCACCATCGCGTTTCTCAACGGCAAGAACAGGAGAGCACCAAGGAGACTTAGAAGGTTGAATAATATTTTCTTTTAAAAGTACTTCCACTTCATCATAAAGTTCTTTTTGTTTAGCCGGACTCAAAGGCCAATATCGTTGCTTAAAAGGTTCACCAGTTGTGTTAATTTTATGTTCAACTAGGTGAGTAAGTCCTAATCCTTTCTTCTCATAAGAAATATCTTCAAAAAGAGATACAATATTAGATAATTCCCGTTTCTCAGAAGGAGAAAGAGATTCAGCAGCAGTAACAGAAGAAACTGTATCACTGTCTACAGGAACAAGAGTTATATTATTAAATAATTCTTTAGCCAAACCAAATTTAAGCCAAAAATCGAAACCTAAAATAATAGAAGGCTTAAATGAAGGAATAATCAAAAATTGAATATTCTCAATGGTATTATCACATTTAACAGGTAGTTCTAACATTCCCAACACATTGCGTGAGGTACCATCTACTGTATTAGCAGAACCTGCCTGTGGTTTAATTTTATAACCAAATTTTAAAAAATGCAAATGCATATTAGAACCAAGGATGCATCTATTAGATCCACTATCCAGTAGTCCAGAATAACATTCATTATCAACAAAGAAACTCAAAAACGGTCTAAAATCTCTAGGTTTAGTAAAAAGAATAGGTGCAGCACTATGAATTTTAAAGAATATTTTTAAATAATCTAACCAATCAGAAAATTCTTTTTTAATAGTATAGTCATCAGGTGCAAACGTAGATTTGGTAGCCACATTTGAAGTATTCCTAATAACTTTTGAGTTAACATTACTACAATAATTTTTATTAACCATCGATACCCTAGGCAATTTCTTAGAAATCCGAGATCGATGGAAACCAATTAGTTTTTTGAATTAGAAAAACTTTTAGAATCCTTGGACCTACAAACGTCACAATCCTTAGTGATGACTCCAGGCTTACGACAACCAAAACATATGATTCCCGGATAAGCAGAGCAATCCTTATAGGTATGTCCAACAACTTTACATTTCAAACAAGTAACGCTATCAGTTGTGACAGCGTTAAATTGAGGTTTCTCAAATTTAACAGTTTTAGGTTCCCTTACAGGTTTCCTATCAACACAAGACTCCAGTTCCTTCCCAAATTGAATAAAAGTTTCAATGGAAGTAATATTCTTCCCTATAAAGTAAGGTAAATAAATTTGTAACATATTATGCTTAATAATTGTTATTAACGTAGCATCCGAAATAGAATTATGCAAACGACTAGACATATCAAAAATGTCTGTAATAAAGTCAGGTAAAGATTCATTAAACTTTTGTTTTCTAGTACGAAGTTCAAATTCCAAAGAATAGTCAAAATCAAATTTATCAAAACGGTTTAACAAAGCAACCTTCAAATCACACCAAGAACTAATCTGTGTACGAATACTTCTATACCATTTAATAGCAGTACCAGATAAAATTTCAGTAAAAGAAGCTAACAAAATATGTTCATCAAAGTTTCTAATCAAAAAGTATTCCTCAACTTGAGTTATAAATTCTCTAACACAAGATTTACCATCAAAACATATCCCGCTCTTTTTAAGGTCAGGCAGTTTTGTAAAACAAGGTTTATTCTTTCTAATATTATTATTAAACAAAGCTGATGAAGTACCAGGCTGATTATTAAGTCTGTATGAATGTTCATTAATCGGTGGAATAGTCGATAAAAATGGTTCTTGAATGTTTGACAAAGTAATCAAACTCTCAAGGTCCGGTAAAGTATTTAAAACACCAGGTGCAACAGATGGCCCGTCTTCCCTAATGTCCTCAACACCTAAAGTCTGTGTTCCGACATCCATGATCAAAAACTTTTAAATTAACCAAGCAAACACGAAAACAAAGCTAGTATATTCACTAATGACCAAAAAGTTAAGTGTAAGTGTCAAAAACTATGCCTCAATAAACAATAAGATCTATAAATAGAATCTTCAATGTGAAATTATGTTTATTCCAACAAAATAAAAAGTTAATTTTTATAAAAAGTTTTCGAAGGTAGATAAATATTTGTTAAGTTTGTTAAATTATATGACTTTTTGCAACAAAATTCAACAAATCGTACTGTAAATTATGTTTAAAGAGTGTATTTACGACTTACAAAGATGTTAATTAATGTAAATAACATTATTGTATTACTATTGTGAAACAAAAATAAGTTTCACGAACAAACATTTTAGCCGCAGTGATGCAAGTGATATTTTTTCAATACACAAAATACATCATAACCAATTACTGTTTTAAGTTATTACACAATTAAATGTAGCCCAATAGTGGCTAATTATTAAATAGTTTAGTAAATTCTAAATACAAAACGTTAAAGCACTACTTTCGATACTAAGTTTATAAGTTAGTGTATAAACAAGTTATATTTAAATTAATATTAAGTACATACATGACCCGAAGTTATGAAGACAGCATACTCGAAGATGATGTTTTTATTTAAAGCTATGATTCGATACAATTCAATAGGAAAAACACATTTACACAAAAATATCCTCGGTGAAACAAAGTTAAAGAGTTCTTTGCATTCTGTTAGTTACAATGATACTATTCTTATGGTCTAAGCCACACATTCAACAGCAAAAAAGAGTTTAAAGAGCTTATGCCAAGCATAAAGATAGCAAAATAAGTTTAAATAAAATGTAACACTGAATGGTGTTTCCAACAAAAGTTAAAGCGAGATGCTTTGAAAACAAAATGAGTTTATGAGTTTAGCGAAAGGCTTCATAACAAAATGCAAACAAAATATGAATAGTGTAACCGCTACTGTAAAAGCTAAGCAAAGATAACAAATAAGAGTGTATTCTCGAACCAAAACAAGAGCAATAATATAGATCCAGTCAGGTCCCTGTTCGGGCGCCAAATGTAATATAAAAAAATAAAAAAAATAAAAAAAATTAATAATTGTTTGATATATATTTTGTTTTAATTAGGGTGGATAAAGAGTAAACAACCCTATCCCTACCCTTAAAGTATTAAATATAAGCTCGGGCGCCAGGTAGCTTTCCCTAAGGGATTTAAGCTCACCGATAAGAAATAACAAAAGGTGCACACAGATAAATCAGCGGAGGCACTGACCTTTAATCACAGGGAGAGTGGAATAAAACCCTTGTTGCAATAACTTAGATTTATTACCCTGGATCTGTATAAAATTACATGAATTTCTAAATTTAAATTAAAATTACTTGTTTTTAACAAAACTTTAAGTTGGTCGAGAAACACACTCTTTGTTCGAGATGAGATTAAGTAATATGTAAATTCATACCTTAAATTCCGGCATGTTAAATAAATAAACTAAGGTAAAAGTCCTCTAAACACACACTTCACATCCAATTATTTCGTCACAGCATAGCAGGAGCATAAGCTGTGGTTGTAAGCAAATAAAGCAGGCACATCTTCAACGTGAAGTCCAAATCCAAAGAAAATTAAGAATTACGTTAAAACGTAATTATAAAAAAAAGAAAAAGAAAACCGACTGCGAGAGCTAGAACAAACAAATTTAATTACTATTCGGCTCCAAAATGACGTATGGTGGACAAAGAATTATCACCACACTCACCAGCCGGTCCAAAAAGAATTTATTTGTCGCCACACATAACGACGACTGGCAATTTAATCATCTGCAAAGACAAACACCACTATTTCAAACTATTTGCCAAACACGTTGTGAAATAGAATTTCGAGGTTACGGCTTCCACATAAAATATGAATAAATTAAGCACTCACCAAAAATATATTGTTCGCCCCAGAGCGGCGTCCATTATAAAATTAAATTTGGCCATTAAGACCGCAATTAAGCCAGGATGGCTTTAATTAAACAAACTTTATTACAAGAGCACCATCGTGACTTCTCAAGACAGGCAGGAAAGTGACAAATAGCAATGTTGCCAAAGTGGATTTTAAATTTTAACACTGACAGTTATAAATTCAGTGTGGCCGGTAGAAAGTTTCACGAAAACCGCAAAATTTCCATTGTAACGTAATTAATACGTTACAATATTAAATTTCTTTGTTTCAGCATTTAAACCTGGAACGGAATCGAATAATGGACTTGAGACAGTGTGATCGTTATTTACCGCCGAATCTGGACCATCTGGGTATTGGACACAATAATATCCAGGATCTGAATGAGATATGCCATTTAGTGCATCTAGGAAAACTGGAGAGCTTCACGATACAAGGCAACCCTTGTGTGGCCATGGCAGGGAAGGATAAGCTGTATCCTTTTTATTGTTTCTCAGAAATACTACCGCAAGCAGCAGTGTGTAGGCACTGTTGTTTTTTGGTTTGAATGACATTAAAGCCAAGGGAATTACTGAATATTATAAAACTTAATATCTTATGTCTAGGGGTGACGAGCGCAGTCCAGTGCCATGCTGTACCTTGTAATTCAAAATACGTGGTGTTGTTTCTGTTTTTGGGCAGGCGTAACGCTTACCATCAAGCGAGCGCTATGCTCGTCCTATCATAACTTGGTAGTTAATTTTCAAATATTATTTCCTTCTATAACGGGGGCGATAAATTAGAAAGTCGGTTCTAGGGTGATATGCTTTTCTAACTTTAATTGATCTAGACACTAGGTACTCTAGAAACGAACGAGCTAGACACAAGACTTAGTGTTAATTTTATGAATGTCAGTATAACATCATCTCTATTATAATTATTGAGTATACTGGGTAATCTAGAAGGTTAGAACATTATTTGGGACGGTTTTAAGCTATATGCAAATTTTATAACATTATACTTCATATTAGTTTTGTGTTTGCGGTTGTTGTATTTTCGTATTGTTTAATATTTATTGTCAAGCTCAGTATTTACTAATTCTAGAACTATCATTATCATGAGATAATGTAATGAATTCCTTAACAACACGCAGCGGTTTCGACTATCGTCCTTTTGTGCTGAATTGGATCATGAGCGTAAAATCTATCGATGGGTTTGTCGTCAGCGCTATAGAAAGGTAATATTCTTTAATATTGTTATTCTTCGAAATTAAGTAAGTGGGTCACCTGATGGTAAGTGATCTCCACCGCTAATTCCACCCACGATACCTGAATCCTACAGAGAACAGATAAATTCGACATTGCCATCTATTTTATGTTCTGAAGTATTTAAGTTTTTAACTGACTGACAAAGGGAAATAGTCATGTCATGTCAGTCATGGTTCCCTGGGCCATTTTTCCACTTGATTACTATCAAGCTAATTTTCCGTGAGTAGCTTCGTTTCGATGAGACGCCCAACAATTCCCTATGCGAAAATTCTCTATTGTGGTAACTAATAGAGGTAGCAATGATAAAATATTTCGATTTGATGATACTCAAAAAAATATTTTTTTATTTGTAGGACAATATGACTGTTAAATTATATAAATATTAATTAAGTAAAAACAAAAAAATCAGCTGGTTAGTAATCATTTTTGATGACCTCGTTATCGATACATGTTGGAAGCAGGGGACTCTTTGATCATACCATACATTTTGTAGCACAAATATTTTTTCGAATAATTTAGATAATTATTATCAGATTTAACAAAAAAAAAACCAGTTAGTAATAAATTTTTGGGACTCATCAAATCGAAATATTCTATCCTTGCTACCTTTGTTAGCTACCACAATAGAGAATTTTCGCATAGGGAATTGTTGGGCGTCTTATCGAAACGAAGCTACTCACGGAAAATTAGCTTGATAGTAATCAAGTGGAAAAATGGCTCAGGGATCCCTGACCAAAACCTTCGGACTTATCCGTAGGTATATTATATGCGTGCATGCGTGCACGTACGTACACATAAATACATACGCAATTTACGTAATTTCAATTTTATTCCAGTCTGAAAGCGGAGTGGTTGTACAGCCAAGGTAAGGGTCGTCACTTCCACTCGGGACAGCATCAGGAACTGTGCGAGTACTTGGCGTCCACCTGCCCGCTGACTGCCGACGCACTGGAGACTGAAGATCAGAGGAAACTGCGTCTTATACTCAGCAAGGTAAGGGTGAATATAGATTGTACCGCAGCTATACTGAGGACAGCATTAGAAAGTATGCGCGTACTTGGCACCCACCTGCTTGCTCTGAGAGGATAATAGGGAATTGTAACTTATACTCAATATAAGTATAATATATTGTCTCTATATTTCTTCAAGTCATGCAAAGGTAAGAATGGATATGCTTTGATTTTTTTTGCTATTTACCCACTATCTTGTAAAATATTATTTACCTTTAATTACCTTATGATTTCTTACGTTTACCCAAATGTTATTCATTGAAATAAAACTAATATAATGGATTTAATCGCGATTTTTTATTTTACAAAATTAAAATTCCGACGTTTCGAAAGCTTTTCAGCCTTCGTGGTCACGGGGTGGACTTTAATTACCTTTAAAATTTAATTGCAGGCTCAACACCACCAACAGCAACTGAAGGATCAAAATCACAGTCCATTGAAGCCGAAGTTACAATCGCCCAGAATGCAATGTGAGTAACTTCTCTTTAATGTAGGGTAGATCGCAGTTAAACTAGATTGTCTTTTCCTTACTATTGAAGGTAATCTATGGTTTCAATAATTGTTTTATTCCTCAGCGCGTATATCCACTCGTCACATGGGCAGATCACCCGACCGATTGACATCAAGTTACCACGCAGCCCTTACGAAGTCCAACTCCCCCAACATGTCACAGTCGTACACCGGCGAGCTGCCAGGCATGCCGTCCGCCATGAGCCAGAGTTTCGACTCGCCGGGACTCATGTACGCGCTGGACAAGCGGGAACATGCCAGGGATAAAGGGCAAGGTATGTGCTAAATAGCATCACAAAGTCCCGTTCCCCCAATATGTCACAGTTACATAATCCCGCTTCCCCAATATGTCACAGTCAGTCACGAACACGAAAGTGTGATGATGAAAGTGTTACTTGTTATAAAGGTGTTTTCAAATTTAAGCAATGTGTAGTGTACAATACAAGTATTTTTACAGCTCGTATAATTATTGAACAAATTGGCAAATAATTATTGTAACAAAATTCTGTTTGACTGTTACAATTGAAAATGTTTTAAAAATGTTGTTAGTAAATGGTCGCGATCGCTGATGAATGTCGATAATGTCAAAGAAATTGATGGGTTATATAACTAAACTGTCTCCATTCCTCATCATAACACTAAACATAAAGGTTTTTAGTTTCAGAACTGCCAAAACCGGTGAACCAATCTCTCGAAGCGGCTTCGAAAATGGTTCCCGTACCGGAATCACTGATGAGCCCCGATTACCAAGATCCTATATACGACATCCAAAGAACTATACCAAAGCCCAACAACTCGGCGAATAGCGTCTCATCGCAATCAAGCAACAGCAGCATACAGGATGATAAGCCCAGGAACTTAAGTCAACCGAACTCGTTCAAAAGTCTCAAAGGCTCGCCGAAATTGACCAAAAGTGCTACGTCATCACCGAAACTCAAAACAAAGATGGATCAACGTAAAGGCAGTTTGACGAAGCTCGATGTCAGGTATGAACCTAATAAACTATCTGCGGCAAAGACTTCTAATCTTTATATATAAAAAAATCGTGTCACGTTGTTTGTCCGTGTTGAACTCCTAAACTACTGAACCGATTTTAATCAAATTTTGCAAACTGTGTGCAGTTTGATCCAACTTGAGAGATAGGATAGTTTATAGATCAATTTATAGTCGCATTTTTTTTTTATTGTTTATTATATGACAAAGAGTTATAATTATCTGTGAGTGCCATAAGATTTTAACAGATGACGATGTAAGGTAATTTATCGGCTTGAGTAAGTATCCAATAGATGGCGCATACTGTATTGAATAGTTTACTACAATATAATTAAACATAAACCTTAGCCACAGCAACACGTGGCCGGGTCTACTAGTCCTAATATATAAAACACGATACTCATAGATCTTTTATCTCTTTTTAGAAACGATGAGAAGAAACTAAACGGTATGAAGGACGGTCCCGATGATATCGAGCAGGATAAATTAGAGATAATCAAATTGGCGTCCAATCAGAGACGACAGAAGAAGATGAGCGTGGAGTCTATGGCAGCGGTAACAATACAGAAGATGTGGCGCGGGTATCGAAGCAGGAACCTCAACAAAGATACGCTGAGGATACTGCACGCGATACAAGCGGCTAGAGCGAGACAGCATATACAGTGAGTGGGTTAGATAGAGATGTAGCTAGTGTCGCGAGTCTAGGTTAGTGTAGTAGAGACCTTACAGACAACAGGAGCACCAAAGATACTCTGAGAAGACAGTGAGTGTCATAGACAGGGATAGATAGTGTGATAGATACTTATTATAAGTAGTGTTACGAGTGCTGTCTTCAGGTATTTAATGATAGTATTAAACGAAAGAGTCTCTGTACTTAATGTGTAGATATTCGAAACTAAGTACTCAATACTCAGAGTTCAAATATCGATAATTTGTATTCCTATCGAGAAACTGTTAACTATTTTATCCTATAATATTTATACTAAGTACTTGAATCTCGATATCAAAGTATCGATACTTTTGATTTATCACCAAGTAAATATCTATAATTAATTTATGTTTTCATATTAAACACTTAAGTATTCGATACTTAGTATATTCGTATTGTCATTCTTTTCACACGCTGATCGCGGCATTATTCGGTTTCTACTTGTGTCGATACGCATCGACTTTATCCGTATCGGCTGTTTATCATTTAGTGTTGTCCAAATATGCAAGTTGAATATCGTCATGTCACTCATTAAAAAAAAACCTTATTTATGTCATAGCAATGCAATTGGATTTAGTACTACGGAGGGTGAAATACTTGTATAGTACACTATATGTTACTTATATTCCACCGTACCTTTCTCTAACACTGTATATTAGCCTTGGTTCGTGGAAACTATTCATTTATAACATAAGAAGTATTTCCGTCCCAGGAGGTTAACGTGTGACATGGAGGCGACTAAAGCTGCGTTAGAGAGCGAACGGAAGATACAACAGCTGCAGATGCAAGCCATTAACGCGCTCTGGAAGAAGGTCTCCACGCTACAGGCTACTGGTAACAATTTCATGCCATATAAATAAACTAGCAGACCCGGCCACGTGTTGCTGTGGCTAAGGTTTATGTTAAACTATATTGTAGTAAACTATTCAATATAGTATCCGACATCTATTGGATACTCAATTCAGCTGATAAAATACCTTACCGCCATCTGTTAGAATCTTATGGAACTCACAGATAAAAAAATTATAAATAAATTATAACTAATAATTTGCAATAAAATAAAAAAATAAAATATTGCGACTATAAATTGAGGCATAAGTTATCCTATCAATCAAGTTGGATGAAACTGCACACAGTTTGCAAAAATTGATTAAAATCGGTTCAGTAGTTTAGTTCATCGCGGACAAACAACATGACTTTAACGGTGAAGGAAACATCATGAGGAAACCTGTATACCTAAGAACTCAATAAGATTTTTCGAAGGTATGTGAAGTCTGCCAACCTGCATTAGGCCAGCGTGGTGGACTAAGGCCTAATCCCTCTCATTCAGTAGAGGAGGCCCGCGCCCAGCAGTGGGACGTATATAATACAGGGCTATTAAAAAAAAAGTTCAAAAATTTACAAAACATCTTTTAAAATAAAGAGTAATAAACAAAGATAACAACATGTGTTTTTGTTACAGAAAGCAAGCAAAAACTATCAGATAATGAAGAGAATGGTGATGTACTACGACAACTCACTGAGACTTGTTTCAGTTTACAAGCGCAGGTTAGTTTCACATTCATGTCTCAGAGTTTCGTTCATAGAGGGTGCCAAAGCAACCCTATTACTAAGTCTACAATCTTTTTATGTCCATTCGACCATGAAAGAGCTCCGTCTTTTGAACCTCCTGCTGAAATTTTCACCCTAACCAATGAAATGGCAAAATTGACATGATTGCTAATGACCCCCTCCTCCCTCTTGTTGCCACCCATCACCCTTTTCTGGCTCTCATTCTTGTTATCACCTTCCCTTTCCTTTCAACTCCCCCAAAACCATTCACCTTCCCACACTAACTCCTACAACCTCGAAGATGACATACTAGTGGGGTCGTCAGTATCCCTTTAGCAGGGACCTCCGCAGTTCATCAGAGGAGAAATATACAGGGTTTCTTTTAAAACACCAACAACCTCGCAGGACTAGATAGCTAACCCCATAAGGAACAACTTTTTTTAACTTTTGGTAACCATACAAATGTAGATACTAAAAGTTCGAAATCTAGTTATTAGAAACTTAATATTACATAGTCAAATGCCCTATTCTACGATCTAGTCACCACATATACGTAACATACATAGCATCGTCAACAATACACTGGCACAATGACACTAAATTAGTTTATTTTTATACGTTTCATTATCATCATCATCATCAGCCACAGTACATCCACTGCTGAACATAGGCCTCCGCCAAAGATTTCCAGACCGACCTGCTGGAAGCGGCCTACATCCAGCGACTTCCTGCGACCTTTATCAGGTCGTCTGTCCACCTTGTATTATTTTTGTTATTTATGCATATATGTATGAATAAACCCTTACAGATTTTTTTTTTGTAAACTTACCCTACTCCGTCTTGCCCTATCCCGATTTCCATATCCTAGTCCGTGAATCCCTTCACTTAAGGATGCCCTCCCTTTTCCCATGCTTGTTGGTGTGCCTTTTCCTTTCAGCCTTTAGCGCGGCGGTTAATCCAAAGTTCCCTTAATTTTAATTGTAAGTTAGTCTTATTAATGACAATTTTTCTGTACTTGACCTGTCATAAGCGCTTTGTTAGCCTACATGATTAATTAAGATTTTGATTTTGATTTGATTTGAAATGTAAATATATCGATTTGTCGACAGGTGGTGGAACTGCAGGGTAGCATGCAGGAGGTCCTGCGTGCTGTGTCCAGTAAGAGCCACGCCGAGCCTGTCGCCACACAGACAGACATCACTGCGGTTATTACACCACAGGTCAGTTTTAATATACATATTTATCGATATTCCTCATAGTTTAGTCAGACTAGTAAACTTAAAAAAATAATTTCCAACTATATTTTATAGTGTAGGTGTAGTAAACGAACAAGTGAGTCACCTAATGGTGAGTGATCTCCACCGCCCGTGTACGCCCACAAACCCAGAAGAATCGTGGGCGCGTTGCCGACCTTAAAGGACAGATAATTACAATTAGGGATTGGGAAGGGGAGGGGGATTTGGACTTCTGGATATCTCACGGATGTATTTTTTTAAATAAATTGTTATATGACGAAACGAGTAAGTTGTTTGTCTGATAGTAAGCGCCTGCCTATAATAGCAACATTACTCGCAAATTACAATAAGATCCCCCGTATGCAAGAGGCCGTCTTGGTTGGTACCACCGTCTATTACTGTCGCCAAGTGTTAAGTACTGTTGTGTTTCGCTTTGAAGGACATTGAAGCCAGTAAAATTACTAGGCATTATGAGCAATGCATGCAATGTTTTGTAATTGAAAGTTTTGTGTGGTGTTGCTTCTGTTTATGGGCAGGCGTGGCGCTTATCATACCATTAAATGAAATGAAATGAGTATAATGTGTTGGGTGCTTGTGCAGGAGGAGCGTGGTGGCTGGCTGCGGCGGCCGCAGTCCCTCGCGCTCAACAACAACGCCACCACTAACAGCGGTACCAGCACCAACAACACGGCGCCACATGCAGACACAGACACCGACATCCTGTCAGTATCCACGAGACATACCATTTTTGAAGTGATAACTTCTTATGGGAGGGTGAACCGAAACGTTCCGTAACGCGAGCGGTCCATCGACCAGCCAGCGTTAGCCGACCTCCCTGGAACATCGATTATTTCGAAATCCCAGGTGGCCCCACACAGTGACCAGTCGGCTTGGACCGGACTTTGACACGACTTTGACAAGGCTTTGACCGGACTTCGTAACGTAACGCGTTAAGGGAAGCCAGACAGAGTGGCGCCGTAACGTAACGCTTTACGGCGCCACTTTATCTGGCTTCCCTTTCTCTCACGCATACGGTAGTAGTAGGCAGGCTTCTCCACTCTCACTTTAACCCACATTAGTTTAAGTGTTCACTTCTGTCGAGCGTCCCGGGACGCACACTTTTTTTTTATATAGCATAGGCCAGCAAATGAGCAAGTGGGTCACTGATGATAAGTAAAAAATATAACTATTAGGGTACCAAATCCTTCATAGTCGACGAAAATTGCACACCATAATACAATGCGATACGATACGATATGTACTTTTCGTATTAATTATATTTTAGTATTATGTCCTGTACAATAAAGTTTAAATAAATAACTACGAGTAAAATAATATGTCCTGTCTTGCGTTGCTCTTGTTTTTAAACTTCAACCCGGACATTAACTTGCGCGCTATCACAGTGAAAAAATAAGTAAATTTGGTTAATTTTACAGTGAGAAAACTACAGAAGTGGCAGCTCTGGGCATAGAGAGAACAGAGTCGATAATAGAAGAGAAACAACGGCAAGAATCTCGTGAGCGGACCGTCCTCGTCGACTGATGACGACCCAACCTCGACCTTAACTGTATGGCGGTAAGGTTTACAGTCCCGCGAGACAGGGAGTCCATGCGGGCTTGATTACATACCAAGTGTTTTTATTGTGAAGGTATGGCATTATTGGCCGGGTTCGATATTTGGAGATTATTGATTATACATCAGTTATTTTCGCATTCCTATTAATTGTCTTTAGCCGAAGTCGATTATTTTACCTTGTTTTTAAAATGTGTGAATTCGACAACTCTCTATTTATCCCTATGAAAACAGGTGTGAAACGTGACACAGTTTTGGGATTTATAATTTAAAAGCTAAGTTAAGCTAAGCTAAAAAGTTTTTTCATTTCAACATATTCCGGTTTAAAAAGTACCGTATTTATTTCAAACATTTATTGTTACTTTTCCTAATTTGGTGTTAATAAAATCGTGCGCCATGGAGTCACAATATATATAGAGAACTAAAAATATCGTATCCATACATAAGCGCTCATTAGTATCCCCGAAAGACTAGGCCCCTAGGCTGCTAGTACACCTACGGTTCGTCGAGCCTATTTACATCCCATAATGTCTTAACGGATAAGCATATCGCCACATTGCGCACAAATTCCGACCCCGATAATTGATGTGATTTTTTTTCCAATCGAGCAAACATAAATTGTGACTGCCAAACCTGGAATTTGAACCAAGGACCTCACAAATTCTCAGTCTTAGTAAACTGCCACTAGACCAATGAGGTGATATCGTTGTATATTTTGTAAAATTAATGAAAAATCATTATCTAAACAAAAAATCGATATAAAAATTGAGGGATACAATAATGCCATATCTTGTAAAGTTGTTTGTTTTTTTTTATTTGCAACATTTAAATTACGTTGAACCGTTACGACGTCGATCATCCGTCATCTTTTCTTTCAAAAATAATTACTAAAACATCGATAAAAGAAAAACATTGGATCCATAGTATTTGGCTTGAATGTGAAATGCAATAGGATTGGGTTATTTGGTAAAACGCTGTATTTTTAATTTGTCAACCAAAGAATTTTTATTTTATAGACGAAAATATCACCAACCAAATCGCTTAATATTAGGAAAATGTTGCCAGTGTAAATTATGAAATTTATAACGGTCATTGTTAGGGCTAATCATTTATTATTTATTATTCCACAATTTTTGATAAAATATAATAACTTCATTTGTGTACTGCCTACACGTGTCACGATTAGGCGTGATATTTAGCGCAACTTGTCAACACGCACTGTGTAATGTATTGTGTGCGTACCGCGATAACGTTATTATACGCAGGTAAAAATTGGCACGCTTGGATTCTATACAAATTTTAGTATATGTCATATGTAATATACATATGACATATACTAAAATTTGTATAGAATCCGCGATCTGTGTGTATTTCAATAACAATACTTTACCAGCCTTACTATAAAAGTTTATAGTCAGTTTTGTCTCTTTCACTCACAAATAATATGACGTAGATAAGAAAGAGACAGAAAGTGTTGAACACAGATTAAATAACGTAAAAGGGGATGTTTATTAGTTTTTGTAAATGTTTTTACACCAGAAAATCGTAAACCACTAGTACCAAAAATTCGTTTACTTGAAAGTTTGTACGTTATAAGAAAAACCACGACTCGATCAATCGACATGACGCATTTTCACACGAATATTTATTTCATTATCAAGAAGACGTCGAAAAGACAACTGATTCTCAATTTTAGACTTTAAGTCGACGACTTAGGTTATATTTTTATTTACTTGACGATACCTTGCTCGTGTTATTTAAGACGACGCGAAGTTAAGTTACATGACATTAGCTTTAAGTTATGCTTTTTTTATTTGCTACTTAAGGTGCTTTTGTGGAGATTATTTAAACATTATTTACAAAGTCATCTATTAGTTAGTTTTTACACTATGTTACGGTTGTTGCTAATTTATAACTGGCGCATTCAAAAACGTCGATTAAGTTTAATTGTCGATTAGTCATTTAATTTATTTTCACTGTCTATACTCAGTAACGATTCTATAAAATCTCGAGGGCTTGCGACATGACTTGATGGTTGATTTGGGGCGGATATAAGGGTAAATCCTTGTATTACTGTGCCTGCATCGGTCATCCGCCTGTTCTGTAGGAGACCCCTCGATTTGCATCTTTCCTCTCCGAAGAGGGACGAAACATTTATACAGGCCGACATGACTGGTGACCACCGATAAACTCATTGTTTGTTAGTGGTCGCTGGTTTTTTTGGATTGCACTACGCTTACCATCAGATGTAGTGCAGTCACTTTGCGTTCGGATAAAAAAAAACTGCGTTTTTAATGGTAAATAAACGAACTCTAAAAGAATACTAATTCACAATTACTGTTAATCAGCGTCTTTGAGTGCAACAGTAACTGTCATTACTTGGTAATCGATCGCTTTTATACTTAAGGCACAAAATACCCCGTCACAAAATATTACAATTTTCGTAATTCACATGGTCATTTCAAAATGTATGAAAATTAACATAACAGGGTTTAAGGTTCATAAAGATATATAGTCTTATTATAAAACGTAGACTAACTTTAAACTAGGTTTATGTCAACTAATACTGGTACTATAGGACCCCATAATAATATGGATGACCATCGTAACCATTTGTTATAACGTTTACTAGGTGGTAGGTCTCTCGAATGCGAGACACCGCCTGAGCATGTTTTTTCTATATTAGTGTGAAAGCACTGTTGTGTTTCGGTATAAAGGATATTGATACCACTAAAATTGATGCGTATTATGAGACCTTATGTCTCGGGATGACGACGCAATCCAGTGCAGTGATTTGTAATTCAAAGTTCTGTGTGGTTTTGTGTCTGTTTATGGGCAGGTGTCGCGCTTACCATCAGACGAGCGACCTACTCGTTTCGTCATTCAGGCTTATAAAAAAAAATAAACCTTGTTTAAATTTAGTCCACCGTTCATAACCCGTTGAGGACACATGGGGTCCATCGGACCCCAGACAAATTTCAATACGATTTTAAATTTACAAAAACCCTTAGGGATTAGATATATAGCTCTATCTGTTGTTGTTTGAAGTCTCCACAACAAGTTTTGACACGTTACGAAGGCCTTTTTAGCATTAGTCATCCTGCAGAGCCATATTAGTGCAGACGTATTTTTGTGTGGGGTTCTGTAGACCCCGTGTGGCCTTACTGTGGCAAAGTCTTTAAAAAATTCAAATTTTTTTTTATTGTTGATTAGTGTTATATTGTTTCTGTAAACGTAGGTATTCATGCATGAATTAATTTTTTTTTCCAGCAATAAATAATGGTTATTAATTAAATATATATCTGTGTATATATAGATGCCTTATAATCTTCGACCTCGAACTATCGCCAGCCGTCTAATGTAAGAAAATAAAGATGGTGGAAGTAATGATGACAATGGATCAGAGTCAGAAAACAACGTTTCGAATGAGTCTGAATATTTACCGCGAAAAAATTTTTGGATAAAGGACATTGTTCTGTTCCCATACATCATTCGCCCCAGAACCAACAGCAATAGAAAAATGCTTGTAATATTAAGAATCATTAATAAGTTCACATAACATATTATTTATAACACGGACAAGCGGAGATATCGCATAAATCCAAAAAAACGATCAGATTTTGAGGTTATAATTGGCGATAGTGAGTGAGTGGAGTTTTGGCGGGAATTTTGACAGTGCAGTTCGTCGCTTATTTTAATTTATTTCATAAACTAGTTTACTGTAGTGTTTGTTGTATAAAAGTGGTGTGGATTTGTTCAATAAACATTGACGGTGACGAACAGTGTATGGAAACATTGAAATAAGTGAATTAAGCATCGTACTGAAAGGAGTTAACACCAAAACTCCGGCAAGACCTTGAAATCGACCGCAACCGTGTTTCATCGTTTTTGTAAAAATAACTTGAGAATAAATTATACTTGACACTGGCAAAACGCAGAATAATGCGGTAGCCATAAATAAAAAAGAAGTAGAAGACTATATAGGGCCTTGAAGATTTTCACACCGTGTTCATTGTTCTTGTGAAAACGAGAATAAATTATACTTGTCATTGGCGAAATGCATAATAATGCGAAGCCATAAATTAAAAAGAAGAAGAAGAGTCATGAGTGACGTTTAATGTTTTTTTTTTTTTTTTTATTTATGGCTCTTGCAGTACTATGCATTTAGCCAGTGTCAAGTACAATTCATTCTCAAGTTATTTTTACAAGAACGATGAAACACGGGTGCGGTCGATTTCAAGGTCTTGTCGGAGTTTTGGTGTTAACTCCTTTCAGTACGATGCTTAATTCACTTATTTCAATGTTTCCATACACTGTTCATCACCGTCAATGTTTATTGAACAAATCCACACCACTTTTATACAACAAACACAACTCTAAACAAGTTTATGAAATAAATTAGAATAACCGATGACCGGCACTGTCAGAATTCCCGCCAAAACTCGACGTTTAATGTTAATTGAGGAATGAAGTAAGCATTAGGGATGCTACTCGACTAGATTCTGGATCGATAATATCGATTATTTATACGAAAATTGATTTTATTCAATATCTTTATAATATTCAATGAAATATAATATTTTGCATTGGACTGTGATCTTTATTTATTTTTAAAATCATAAAAAAATTACGGAAAAAAAGCAGCGTCTTATGTCGCTGGGCCCGAATACAGGGCCCAGGAGCCAGGAGGGGTTTGGGGGTTCAAATCACCCCGAAATTATTATGTTCAGATTTTTCGCCGATCGGTCTAGCTCCCCTTGTCACATTTTTTGAAGTGAAACTTCTTTATCGGCGTTAGAAAAATAAAATCGTCACATTTTTCCGTTACGCGGCACGCGTCACGTTTTTGACTTTGACTGGATTTTTACCAGACTTTCACTGGACTTGACAGGACTTTCATCAGACTTCGACCGGATTTTGACCGGACGTTGACCCGACTTTGACCGGACTTTGACCGGATATAGACCGGATTTTGACCGGACTTTGACCGGACATAAACCGGACACAGACCGGATTAAGACCGGACATAGACCGGACACAGACCGGATACAGACTGGACATAGACCGGACACAGACCGGACTTTGACCGGGCTTTGACCAGACTCTGACCGGACTTTAACCGTGCTGACCGGACTTTGACCGGACGTTGACCGGATTTTAACCGGGCTTTGACATAACTTTGACCGGGCTTTAACTGGACTTTAACCGGGCTCTGACCTAACTTTGACCGGGCTTTGACCAGACTCTGACCGGACTTTAACCGGGCTGACCGGACTTTGACCGGACGTTGACCCGACTTTGACCAGACTTTAACCGTGCTGACCGCACTTTGACCGGACGTTGACACGACTTTAACCGGGCTTTGACATAACTTTGACCGGACCATGACCGGGATTTAATCGGACTTTATCCGGGCTTTGACCTAGCTTTTACCGGGCTTTGACCAGACTCTGACCGGACTGACCGGACGTTGACCCGACTTTGACCGGACATAGACCGGGCTTTGACCGGACTTTAACCGGGCTGACCGGATTTTGACCGGGCTTTGACCAGACTCTGACCGGACTTTAACCGTGCTGACCGGACTTTGACCGGACTTTAACTGGGCTTTGACATAACTTTGACCGGACTTTGACCGGGCTTTAACCGGACTTTAACCGGACTCTGACCTAACTTTGACCGGGCTTTGACCAGACTCTGACCGGACTTTAACCGGGCTGACCGGACTTTGAACGGACGTTGACCCGACTTTGACCGGACATAGACCGGGCTTTGACCGGACTTTGACCCAACTTTGACCGGGCTTTGACCAGGCTCTGACCGGACTTTAACCGGCCTGACCGGACTTTAACCGGACTTTGACCGGACGTTGACCCGACTTTGACCGGGCTTTGACCAGACTCTGACCGGACTTTAACCGGGCTGACCGGATTTTGACCGGAAGTTGCCCCGACTTTGACCGGATATAGACCGGACTTTGACCGGATTTTGACCGGAAGTTGCCCCGACTTTGACTGGACATAGACCGGCCACAGACCGGACTTTGACCCGACTTTGACCGGACTTTGACCGGGCTTTGACCGGACTTTGACCGGACTTTGACGGACTTTGACAGGACTTTGACCGGACTTTGTTCGTACTTTGACCGGATATTGACCGGACTTCTTCTGTCGAGCGTCCCGAGACGCACACTTTTTTTTGTATTCATGTCTATGATAATAAAAGCCTTTTGTTTAAACTTTATCTAATTTAACTTTATTAGACCAATTTCTGTAAAGTTGCATATAGTAGATCATTTTTTGAAAAATAAGGTCATAAAGAAGTTTCACTTCCTACGTGTGTACACTAGTACACGCACACATTTTTTTTTCTAAATCGACTGCCTTGAACTCCCCCCTTCTCCTGGTTGCAAGAGATGGACCCCCCTCACCCACCCCCTCATGAATCCTGGCTACGGCTATAACTGGATATGAGTACTTATTCATTTACTAAATGACATATGACATAGACTAAATGAGTAATTTGGAACGCGACCACATTTCGTGTTTCTTTTAAAAATAAATAATATAAAACATAATTAAACAAAGTAATTATAATGAATTAAAATCAAAAACAATATCATTTTTTATCCATGACTTGATCTTAATCAATTCAGTCATATCCAATTTAACATTTAACATTAGAATTTTTAACATTTGAGATGCACCCACTGCTTGATTAATTATTATTATAATTAATCAATGTACCGTTTTTGATGTATTAATATTATGATCCAATAATTAATTATTATTATTTTTTTTTTATTTTTATTTATGGCTTTCGCAGTATTATGCATTTAGCCAGTGTCAAGTATAATTGGTCTCAAGTTATTTTTACAAGAACGATGAAACACGGGTGCGGTCGATTTCAAGGTCTTGTCGGAGTTTTGGTGTTAACTCCTTTCAGTACGATGCTTAATTCACTTATTTCAATGTTTCCATACACTGTTCATCACCGTCAATGTTTATTGAACAAATCCACACCAATTTTATACAACAAACACAACTCTAAACAAGTTTATGAAATAAATTAAAATAAGCGATAAACTGCACTGTCAGAATTCCCGCCAAAACTCCTAATTATTATTTATTAGATTATTGTTTTGTCGAACCGGTTACATCTCTATTGACAATTAGCCGTAAAGATGTCGGCAACTTTATTTATTTATTTATTTATTTATTTATTAAGTCGCAACAACATTGTAAATACCAACATATACATAAATGATCAATGAAATTAAACGCATGCCAAGTATAACAATAATTATAGTTGCAAACGTCCTTGCAATATAAACAGACAGCATTACATCTAGTTTACGCATAAAAGTTATTATCTAATTCATCTAATTATTATCATAATATATGTATTGAAATTAACAAAATACAAATTACAAATTGAAAATTAATTAAAAGCATAAATGCAATTGAAGGAAAGAAAAGTGTCTTGTTTAAAAGAATGTAAGAGGATTTGTGAGCAGACATGTTAAAACTTACAACCGACAAAGCCCCAGGTATTAGCAGTGTGTTGCCTTGAGATGTAGTTTGAATTTGTGAAAGCTATTCGAGAAAACATCAATAGCTTGTTGCTCTCTCAAGCCACCGCCACCATCATTAAGACCCAGATTCATGTCAACACTGTGAATGTTATTGTAGCTTTGTGTAATTCTATTTAGCGAGGAATACTGACGTAAGTTAGAACGAGCAGCATCTCCGACAAATGGTTTGTATTTGCCAAATCTAGGCAGTTTATGAGGAGAAGAGAAGTTCAGTTGCGAGAGAAGATATGGGCAATCAATATAACTATTTACCAGTTTATAAAGGAATGTGATGTCTAGTATTTTCCTGCGATTTAAGTAATTTAAGTATATTTTTGACTTTAAGTCGTTACAATACTTTTAAATATTCGTTTGGGATATAACAGCTTGTCCGTTATATACACATATTTGCAAGTAATATAAAAAAATGTGTACATAATTATGGTGCAAGTCACATCTTTGTTGGTTCTGGGGCCGTTTTCGACAATGTCCTTTTCATTGTATCTTGTAAAGCCGTTCTTAGAACGCCGGTACAGCAATGAAATTATTCGAAAGAGTTTGCGCGGCGCTATTGCTACAATTCTAAATAAATGTCCGCCAGCTGATGGTGTACAACAAGTAGAGCTGCCTACTAAAAAAAGATGTGGACTTTGCCCACGATCAAAAGATCGAGAAACTAGTATACAATGTCCTGCCTGCGAACAGCCCATGTGCAACGATCATCGTATGTACTTATGTACCGACTGTGGTGGTCTCGAATGATTTAATTAATTTTTCTTGAAAATATTTACATATTTATGTTATATTTGATACAATAAATAATTTTTCTATTAAAATAAATTATGCTTTTACATTTTTCTGCATGTTTAGTTGTGCTATTTCTTTATTACAAGAATGACCGAAATTCGTGACTTCAAACTTCAAAATAAATATACTTTTTTCAGACTTCATCGGAAGTTTATTGTTTTTCGAAAAATATTTTGTTTTGAACACAACGCCGTCGGATATTTTTTGATATTTTGAAAATTAAAATTTCTAATACTATTTTTATAAAAAAAGTTCAATTTCGTGAGTTTTTTTTCTTAACAATTTTTTTGTATTTTAAAATCATTAAAAGATTAAAACAATCATAAGATTATTTAGAGAGAATATAAAATTAAAGTTTCGCACCGGTTTTAAGTCGATACATAGCGTAGAACACAAATGAGAACTGTTTTCCTGCGTGGGGTCCGCTGGACCCCGTGTGTTGTCAACGTTATTTTTTCGATGTGTGTCCTCAACGGGTTAATAAAGATGATGTAGTTTATTGTTATTTACAGAAAAAAAAAACTAAATATTATTGCTATATTCATTTTAAATTCCTAACTTGTACGTATACCGATGAATTTAACAAAAATATTAAATGATCATACAAAATATAATATTCAACACAATAGCCAGACAATACTCTAGTTAAAACACTAGCTAATCTAACGAATTACTTCGTTTAGTGGTTATAACTAATACTAAATCATAAATATATTAAATGCTCGGTAAAGTTAGCTTCCACTACATGCTGTATCGCTACTTTAAGGTTTTTTAGCATAGTCGGCAAAGGAGCAAGTGGGTCACCTGATGGTAAGTGATCTCCACCGCCCAAGTACGCCCACCACCAGAAGAATCATGGGCGCGTTGCCGACCTTAAAGGAAAGGGATAATTAGGGATTGGTAAGGGGAGGGGATTTGAGCTTCCGGATATCTCACTCACCATACGAAACGCAGCCGCAAGCCGCTACTTTACGTCGGTTTTCTGTGAGACAGTGGTAACGGCCCGGTTGAGCCAGCCCATTCATGCTGCAGAAAAAAGCTGTCTACAGCGTGGCTCTACCACTCAAAAACTTGTTGTCTCAAAGTTTGTCAAATATTCCACACTCATGTAGTAATATATATAGTATTGGAAAGGTGTTTATCTAAGTGGGAGGTGTTAATTTTCGTCCGATGACGATACGTGATAAGCCTATCGCCATATCGGACCAGTGCAAACTTGAACCCCGGGTATAACACACCCCTTCCGAGAGGGAAGAAGCAAATCGAGGGGCCTGCGACAGGACAGGCGGATGACCGATACAGGCATAGTGTTATAAGGATGTACCCTTATACCCGCCCCAACTAACCATCAAGTCATGTGGCAAGCCCCTCGGAAGAACCGGATATACACCGGCTGATCATGGAACGCGATCCACACAAGGCGTGTGGATCACTATGACAGGTTTAACACCATGTGTACGGCGGTCGCTATCCGCTATGAATATCCTACCACCAGCAAAACCTATGTGTGCCGGTACGTGTCTGCTACTTACGATGTTGGTAGATGAATGCAGATTAAATTGTTCCATAGCACAAATGTAGGAAATTTGGGATACATCTGTCACTTTGCCCGCTCACTGTCATGAGACATTAATTTTATACATAATACACCTAACATATAATGTAGATGTGTCGTGGCACATTTGTAAAATGGGTGAATTATTTCTCCCACGAACTTCGAACTCTGGAAAGAACTTCCCTCCTCGGTGTTTCCTCACGGCTGTTTTTCTAGCCATGCTTAATGTATTTTACCATTGACAGCGGCTTGGCTGTGGCCCTGGTATTGCTAAAGTCCATAGGTGATGGCAACCACTTACCATTAAATGGGTTTTCTGTTTGACTGCCTTTGATGGCCAATAATAATAATACCGTTTAGACACTTTTTTTTATGGATTTATATTTTGGTACTCATTACAATAAATCGTCGGTTTACTGCAAGAATTCATTAACTGACAAATACAAAACTATGGATTAAGCCACTTTTAGATGAAATTATATTTTATTATGTTCCCTATATATTCCTTTATGATTATGATAAATCTTTTTTAGATAATCATATCTAAGATGATATAGGGAAAAGTATAAACTAAATCTAAAAGTCGCTTAGAAGATAGTTTTGTATTTGTCAATATACCGATGAAATATATCTTATATGCAATTTATACGTAGTTCTAAATAAGTTTTTTTTTTAATTGCACTTCTAAACTAAACATCTAGAAAAAGTTTAAGGACGAAATAATTCCTTACTGACTTGTGTAAGCAAAGGAACAATAACACAAGTTTTTAATTTTTAAGTAACAACTAACTTGTATAATATTTAATATAAATAACGAAGTGTATGTAAACGACTAGATTTTGGCAGTATTAATGTTATACTTGTTTTTTTTAGTATTGCGGTGTGGTATAAGTGAAAAACAAATTTATATATAGTACGTGTATGTGACGTATGTAGCGTTGGGATAACATTATTCCGAAAACTTTGTTTTTTGTATAAAAATATTATGATTTAATGACTATCTGTTGTTTTGTCTCTTCGACATTGAGGTAAATTATGCAAAAAAGTACATTTTTACAATTATTTACTTGGTATTTTAGATCATAAAACTGTATTTAAATAAAAGAAAATATTTTTACTTAGTAAATAATGAAAGAATATTATTTACTTATTGAAATTGGCTATGGGAAGACTTGTTAATGTTAAGGGATCGCCGCAAATGAGCCAATGTTATTATGGAATTCTAAATCCTGAGTTGTATTTATTCTTGTGTGTAATAGATCTTACAAGACTGATTGTGATTGAATGTAATTACAATTACAGTACAGTGTAATTTTTGTAATTTCGTGCTAAAAGCAGTCAATAATGTTGTAAAAATGCGCATTAATTGGTCAGTTAGATGTATCGAGTTCTCTTATGCCGAAGTGTTATCTTAAACGTATATTTGACGACAATCTTGATCGAATAATTATCTTGGCACCATTATTTTCCCCCTAACCATTGTCTTGTAAGGTCTATTTAATTTCAAGTAACATAGTCGAGACTAATGACGTTATTACTAAGTAATAAACTGTTTAAACATACTTGTGCAGCATTTTGTCTTGGTACTCAACATAACGAGACTAAGTACTGTATAAACTGGAGCGATTACGGATGTATACGCTATTTACATATCTATAAAGTACCATAATAAGCACGATCAAAGTACTTTTTAAAATTGTAATAAATTTTTTATTTACATGCTGTCAAGATAATTCTAATTAAGTGTATAAGCGCTCGATGAATATTTCATTAGTGACATCCGTAGCTTGGCCGGTTAGAAGCATATAATTTATTAGTATTCTTACTAAAATTCAATGTGAATGCCAGCCATATTATGGTAATTAGGCTGAGGAAATCGTCGTTAAGATAATTTTGTTTCCATCCGCTGGTTTTTACTTTGATAATATTAATAAATTTGATAAATATTAGCTGGCTAGGTCGGAAAAAAATAACATTAACATACGTACGTGACACCCAAAAAACTGGTTTAATTTTTTTAAAAAAATTGCTTGATTCGCGGTTTCACCTGCATGTTACTGCCCTGCTCCCATGGGTCATAGCGTGATATACATATAAACCTTCCTCATGAATCACTCTACCTATTGCTGAAAACTGCATTAAACTCTGTTGAATAGTTTAAACGATCTAACCGAACAGACAGCGGAAGCGACTTTATTTTGTACTATGTAAAGATACTCGTTCAGTCTCGATTATGTTAACAAATCATATTGTGTAATTCTACTTTAGTTTATAATTTAAGTAATATAAGTACGAACAAGTTGCCTTGTGTAGCGAGCTTTATTTTTTCTGTCACAATTTTAGCTAGTTTCGATAAGGTACGTGTTTATGGTCACACGACACGAGTTTACGCTTTATATTATTGTTTTTGTAATTATTTTTTATTGTATGTTCTTTGACCATTTGCACTATAGTTTAGTCAAGAGATTGGGTACTGATAGGAATAATAGTTGAATAAAAAAAACGTGTGCGTCTCGGGACGCTCGACAGAAGTGATAACTTAAACTAATGTGGGTTAAAGTGACAGCGGAGGAGCCTGCCTACTGCTGCCGTATGCGTGAGAGAAAGGGAAGCCAGACAGAGTGGCGCCGTAACGCGTTACGTTACGAAGCGGCTTACCCTCCCATGATAAGGTATCACTTAAAAAAAAATGTGTAATTGCTCTCTACAGTATGTTGGACAGTAAATTACATATTGGACTATTTTTATATATTTTTTGCATAAATATAGTTTCATTGGTTTATGTTTATGGTGTTAATATTAATTATTTGCTATATTATTTTTGTTGTGGGCTGTTGGATCCAATATCTTGGCCACCTCTAGTTCAAATGTTTGTCAAAGTTTCATGGAGCTCTAATAACAGCTACGCACTAGTCATATTTAACAACGCGTTGTCATTTATTGTTGTTCTCTGCGATTTCACATTATACCTAAATATCACATTTGTCAGATGTCTAGCCTTTCACTGATATTTAAAACTACTTACATTTATTACATTTACTAAAGTTGACTTACAGTGTAAAGGTACTTTATATCGTATGGTTTGTATGTACACGTTTATTGGATGTTTCGTACATTTGTATTGTAAGATATTTACAGTCCACTGGTGGAATTCGGTTGTAAATAGAAACGAAAGTATTTAGATGCGTTACTAATGGCCCTTTTTCACCGAATTATCCTTACTTTATACAGGGTTACTTTTAAAACACCAACAACCTCGCAGGACTAAATAGCTAACCCCATGAGGAACAACTTTTGTTCTACGAGTTTGATAATTTGTTAGATTTTATTTTCATATAAAAATAAGTATTAATTTAATTTCCGACTTGAATGTTTATAACTGTAAACAAACCCCTGCCAAGCGCGAGGAAGGGGGTGCAGCGCTATTACGCCTTTGAACTTGATCCATTTATCTAGCCGCCAGTCGTGTCATTCAATCGTTTTTTTTTTCATCTACTATGCCCGAACTCGTAGAACAAAAATTGTTCCTTATGGGGTTAGCTATCTAGTCCTGCGACGTTGTTGGTGGTTTAAATATAACCCTGTATAGATCTCACGGCCAAGGTACATTGAGGCAGTTAAAGCTAGTTATTTCAATAAAGTAATCTACATACTTTTCAAGTTTTATTTTATCTATCTTACTTAATAAATGTACGTACACCAGTGGATTTCCAAAGACACTTGCCAGTTGCCGTCCGATATTATAACAGTTTCGTCTTACCCACCTTATTTGTTATCCATTGTGTTAGCTGTATTTATTATGTTTTATAAAACGATTTTTTAAAGCAGCTCTGTGTTTTATTTATGTTTCCTTAGTATTTTAATCAAATTATGTTGCTTTTCAGATAAACTTACCGTTTTACCCTGAATTAAATGAGGAAAAGATGATTGATGATTTTCTTCAAACATAGCTTAGAACCGTATCGATTAATTCCGATTTTGCATAAACATTCATCTCGGCCCATTCGTTTAGGCGTTACGAACACAGAAGTCAGTTGAACAAAGTAGTCAAGATTGACTACTCTTTTGCCAGGGTTAAAAATTATATAAGTTGTTAAAAAAATAACTAAGAATTCGTGAGATTACTCAGTATCGAAAAACATATTACAGCAAAAAAAAAGGTCAAATTTAATTTTCCCCAAAAAATATTTGTTAGAATATTTTTACTGCACTATGCGTCAGGTCGTGCTAGAGTCCTAAACTTCTAAGATCAACTGACACTTTTGATTGCGAAGCCCCCGCACGCTAAAGTGCACTGTACAGATAAAACATCGAATAATATTATATGTGTAATGAGTATTGCATTGCTTTGAAATGGGTTGTTCTTTATTTTCGTGATTTTTCGTGATTATTTTTAAAATATAACAAGCACAACCTTAAATTTCTTAAAGTTCATTTGTAACACCTTATATAATGGTTCTTATTAAATGCTTCAATAAAATAAAAACATCAATTCAATAAAATCATTTAATATCCCATAGTCATACAACCCCTACGGTTTTGTCAAACGATACACACAATACTACGAATGAAACAATGTCTAGCTTACAGGCATCGTCAGGCACTTGAAAGAAAAATAATCTAATATTTTGATTCATCATCGCCCTCCATGTTTCCCAAACGAAGATTGTTGAAACGCTTAATTCAAGTCGTAGTATTGTACATACAATTCAATACAGGACAGTTCAGTTTACATTGCTTAATGCTAATGAAATCACATTTAATACATTTTCGATAATTACATCATCATAACACAAACGAACATCAGGTATGGCCGACATTTACATAAAGAGAGAAGATAAAATCGATAAAGTAGCAAAATAAGACTATTACTGTAATTTAACAGTCATATGAAAATTATTTTCGAGTGAGGGTAGTTGCGAAATTGATTTAAACGCCATCTACACTGTACGTTATGAAGCTTATTTGTCCAATCATTTTTACTATCAGCTGCGAAATCACCGATACACGATGGAGCCAAACCCAACAAAAATAAGTTTGTTTGATGGTATTGTTAAAATACAAGTTACAAGTAATTTTACGAGTGTTACATAAACATATCGAGGCCATTACGTACATTTCATAGAGCCGTATGTGCAAATATGTTCATAACCACTTGCACGTCCAAGGATACTTTTGTAGCCAAAAAAAAGGTGGGTTGTACGTCCAAGGATACGTTTGTAGCCATAGCGACATATTTTATATAACCGTCGTTATTAACAAATTGCAGGTAGTTTTTGCGTGTTTCATTTGTTTATTAGATAGCTGACGAATTAGTTTACAACAACAATCACGAGATGGTAGTGTAAGAAGCCTCGAAGAATAGTTTCTTAGGTCGGACGTACAAGTGGTTATTTATTACTCCGTAAAGAAAAAGTAGCTGAAAGAAATGTATTAAACAAAATTACAGTCATATTTACTACAAAATAAACTAACAAAACAAATGTGAAAGTTTGGAAGTTTGTGACTTTGTGTGTTTACATGTTTGGATGTTTGTTATCAATCACACATTAACGGATTAAGATGACACATGGGTAGAACATGTTTAGGACATAAGCTAATTTTTATCCCGGTAGTAAATTCCCATGAAATATTATAGAAAAATACATTTACGCTAACGGAGTAAACGCTACATTTTCGGCATAATCTTCGGCAGCTGTTTGCTTCACCATAAATTTGCCATTCGCGCATACGCCTCTATGGTATAATATTATATCTGTATAATGTATATCTCTCTCGATATGGTTGGAATCGGCAAAATGTTGATCAACAATATCTTTTTTACAAACAGTGTTAAGTAATTATGAAATTATTCACTGGCCAGAGATCACAAGTACACATCGCCATTACATCAACATGAATGAAAACCAGCATAAATGTAAATGAAATTTTATCATGTGGACAGTATAGCAGTATAATGTACTTAATTTCCTTTCTATTGAATATAATAACGATTACAAATTCATAATTATGCTTTAAAACCATACATCGTGTGACACGATTGTAAAACAATTTTCTTTTGACAGCCTCCGTGGCGCAGCGGGCGATAGCCGGCTGTAAAGCGAGAGACCGCGGGTTCGATCCCGCACCGAGACAAATGTTTGTGTGATCCATAAATATTTGTTTCGGGGTCTGAGTGTTGTGAGACCGAAAGTCTCTCGTAGTTCCTGATACCCAAGACGCAAGACTCGTATCTTACTGTGGGGTCAGTACTATGTGAGTGACTATTGGGTGTATTTATTTATTATTTATTTTACCAATCTGTTTTTCTGTCGCATTGCTTTCGGTATCTGTGGGTGACGTATATGTTGACCGCAAGTATAGTTGGTAATCGTGATTAAATACGAGTAAACAGAGTTTAGAATTACTGACATTAAGAGCGACTTGCACGAACACCTTTAATTATATTTATCCGTTGAACATATTTAGTAATTTCTACCCTTCATACCCTTTTCTTAAACAGGTTTAATGGCTAAATACGATTTAAAGATCATTATGCAAGTGGACCTACAAGTTTATAGTCAATAAGTAATGAATCAATCAATACACGCTTTGGCACACGACATGCTAGAAGCACGATGCTACAGTAAAATCAGAATCAAGCACCTTCAATTTTAACTCTTAAACTACACACGATTAGCGTTTAAAATAATAATTGACGTTAACGATTAAAAACTAAAACGTTTTACTTAAAATACAATCGAAATTATTCGTCTCTTAAAACAAATAAGAATGCCCTTATTTCGTTACAAAATTAGTTCAAAACAACGCGTCCAATGAGAGGTATTTTGACAGTTTTCATAACTCCTCCTTATTCGACATTTATTTCATAGACAGGGGTTTCTAGAACCTTCCAAAAATGTTAAGTTCTTGTTACAGGTCTTAGGGCGCATTTATATGACAAGGAATCCCACCGCGTTGCGGCCGCGCTCGAATCACTCGAAAAACTAATGTAAACTCTATTGACTAAGCCATAATGTTTAATACTTCGCAACGCTCCAACCACGCGGCGACTGCGCGATCGTGTAAACGGGAGCGCGGCCGCCGCGCGGTTGGTTACTCACAAAGAATTTCAACGTTAAGTCCTAGTTAATAAGACATACATTTGCTATGACTGACAAATTTCGTGCGCCGGCCGCACGAAATTTTTCGCGTCGTCTAAACGCAGCCTTAGGATTGCATTTGACAAAAACAAGGAAAATATGAATCCCCTGTAACTACCATCTCAACATGTATTTTAATGACACATATCTGCCTAACCTCCACAGGTACACCACTACGATCGATATTGCCACACAGGTGTGCTATCAACTTCAAATTGCTTGTTTAATTAATTAATGTACGGATACGATATACAGGGTTAATTTTAAAACACCAGCAATCTCGCAGGACCAGATAGCTGACCCCATACGGAACAACTTTTGTTCTACGAGTTTGGATATAACTCAATATATTTAAAAAAAAATGATTTTACAAGTTTTTGTTGTGTCGTGTTTTTCTTCGTAACTGCGGCGCGCCGCGGCTTGCGCGCACGACATCAAAGCCGGCCGTCAGCTGCTCGGGCGTTGACCTTCAGAGGTGCTAGCCCGGTTCCCCACGCTTCGCGTGTTTGTTTACGTAATCTGCGATGCGCGTTGTAACATTCAAGACGGAAATTAAATGAATACTTATTTTTGTATGAAAATAAAATCTAACAAATTATCAAAAGTCGCAGAACAAAAGTAGTAGCTTATAACCTTAGGAATCTACCCCTGCGAGATTGCTGGTGTTTTAAAAATAACCCTGTATAGAAATCAGCACACGGGGATTGTTTACCCGTAGCTAAAGGTTGCAATTTTAATTACCCCAATTAACGGGGTTTGGAAAATACCCGTCGGGTATTTCCTAGTTAATAGTAGTGGCGAACAGCGATCTAAACTTATAATACAATATTAAAATAAAACTAGTTTAAACGGATTTTAACGCGGTTTGTTATTAATTTTGATCCACCGTGTCACCCCGTGGACAGTCCAGCCCGTGACCACAAGGTTGAAAGGCTTTCGAAACGTCGGGATCAAAATATAAAACCGCGATAAAATCCGTTTAAACTAGTTTTATTTCAATGTGTAATATTCGCGTAAACTTAAGAAAACATTGTCATACAATATTAGGAATTACTAGAAGATACATGTATTTGTAACTTGGATAACTTTTGACGGCTGTATAAGATAAGACATTTGAACACGAAAAATTATTGTACTAAGGCATATCACCCTTGTTTTTCTGATCTGAGGTCATAACAACATTACTGACCTGAGACAATAATAATATTTTAGATATAAATTACTACACAAAGATTTATTTATAAGTAAAAACATATTTTTTTTACTTTCAAGAGATTGATTTTTCCTATATATTGTTGATTCCTAGATTTTTTTTATTAAAGTGATAAAAAAAATAAAAAACCATGCTGTTTATTGCACATTTTCCGAAGGCTTCGTTGTACGCAGACACGTGATAGCATACTTGTAATTTATCTCATTCTCTCGCAGGCTGAATATTACTTATGAATATGTTTATCACTTTTTACTGTCGCTTTTTCGTTTCATCGAATTTTCAAATCACAACGTTGCTAAACAAGTTTCACTTCAAAATTCCAACATCACACGTTGCAATAATAAAACATATTAATATGTTTTTCCCAATTAATCACAGTATTTTATATTGGAAATATTATTGTGATGGATATTCTATGTTACATTAGGTCTACATTTTCGTACATCGTCGCTTCGAATCGTTTTATATAATATGGTTACTGCATAAGCATGCACGTGCGCGCAATTGACGAATACCTACGCAACATGCAAGTTGAAAGCGCACCAGCGGATAAATACCTTTATATCTCGCGCCATTCGTTACAATCACCAATAAAACATCGCCACTTCATTTAACATTCACATTACAAACTACAATAACATTCCAAAACGTGTACAAAAGTGACAGGACACGAAAATAACTAAAGTACGCTCAATGACGAAACAAGCCTGTCGCTCGCAGTAAGGAATAAGAATTCTTACAAAACAATACATGGCACTGCCCTCTTAGGATGCAAAAATTCAAAAACAAAACGTTCTATGGCGTTCTTCTTCTTTTTATTTATGGCTTTCGCAGTATTATGAATTTAGCCAGTGTCAAGTATAATTTATTCTCAAGTATTTTTTACAAAAACGATGAAACACGGGTGCGGTCGATTTCAAGGTCTTGTCGGAGTTTTGGTGTTAACTCCTTTCAGTACGATTCTTAATTCACTTATTTCAATGTTTCCATACACTGTTCATCACCGTCAATGTTTATTGAACAAATCCACACCACTTTTATACAACAAACACAACTCTAAACTAGTTTATGAAATAAATTAAAATAAGCGAAAACTGCACTGTCAGAATTCCCGCCAAAACTCTTTTATCGCGTTGCCTGACATTTGTATCGGAAAACGTCACACGTTGGTCTCGACCAATCACAATCAAACGGCATAATACGTTCGAATCATTTTGAATTTGAATTTTGACTGTGTTCGTCACCCCGAGACATAAGTTGTTTAACCTCATAACGCCTTCATTTAATCAAATTTCGCCTCAATTTACCCTAGCATTCCTATTTCACCCCGATTTACAGTAATCACTCATTAAAAATGTTAATAGGCAAGGCTTTGTTTCTCAAGTATTCTGAACTAGTTTTCCTCCGTGAAGAACCTTCTGCTTGAATTCCATAACATATTACAGAGTTTATTTTTAATAAGATACGTCATTTTCAAAATATATTGTATCTTTATTATAAAGATAACATTGCTTAAATGTATATTTATTTATGTCACAAGTCGTAATATTAGCATATATATCTAAAACAAAATAAAAAAAATGATAGGTCACTAGACTTATTGGATTTATACTGATAACAGACTAATTATACTTTTAAACTAATAGAGCGACTTTTTTTTCCAGAAATAACATCTTGTAAGTAAGGAAACGGAAATTTTAATAGGTATAAATCATTTAACGCACTAAAAATAAACGTGCAGTTAAAACGTTAAAACGCATAAACGTTGTACAGGATACCTTTTTTATTCGAGCCAAAGATGGGACGCTTTGTCCACGGCGTGTATCACAGGAAAAAAAATCTCACAAAGAATACCCCGAGAAAGAATAACTAGATTAGGTAAATCATATATATTTTTCACAAAAACCGGCCCGGCAGTGTTAAAATAATTGCACAAAAACATATCACTATATTAAAATTATGTTAATAGGACATATATTGTCTCAATTGTATCAAATTTACAAACAGACAAATAATTTTTATTTCATGTAAATTTCACATATCTAAGCCTAATAAATTGTTTAATAAACGATGAACATAAATTTCACAAACAAGCTCAGTATAAAACTCAACAAAATAATTATAAAATACTCGTCAATGGCAGTGTCCTTACATACTAATGTCTAATTTCTACCAGTCGATAAACATTTTGTGAACATTGTTCGTTGAATCACAAATTTTTGTTTAGAAACGTTTTTGTTTTAACGTAACAATTAAAGCTCCATTCATTACCCACAGACATAGTACGTAGTAGACAAACCAGCCCAGATATAAAAATATTATTTATTAACGCATGCATATCTAACGGGCAGACACAAGCCAGTACTGGCTTACAATAATTATCTGCGAGGACTTTTGTCTATGCCGTGTCTTTAAATGGCTGTAGATATGAATGGCGCTTTCATCACACAACGTATATTATATAAATGCCTTCATAAACTCGAGGCACGAACCTTTACAAATATCGATTATGCAAAAAGCATACAGTATCTAAATCGATAGAATTAACTCTATATCAATTCGTAAAAGTGGCACACATTTTCTAACGACTCTGCCCAATTATTGTATACAAAATCAGTATAATTGGGTACCCGATTGGATTTTAATTTATATTAGGATACAAAACAACCAAATAATCTTTAAAAAGACACCACTCAGCTAAACTGTCACAATACCACGCATGTAGATCACTACATGCGTGGTGTACATTAGTAAGACGTACCGTGCAATATGGAAGCGATTCTACAGTTGAAACGTGAATTCGAAAATAATACGAGTGCACACGGTCCAAACAGTTACCAGTCATTTTTGTGGCTTGAATGAAAAAACCTATATTTATAGGTACTGGGTTTCGCCTTTAAGCCTGGGGTAGGGTAAACACGGAACTGCACATACGTCATCTATTAAGATGTTTGGTCTATGCCATATCGTCGATGAAGTACCAATACCTCCTAAGTGTTGAGAATCTAATTTTACACCAGACTGTTTAAAATAAGGTTTTATTTTACAAAAACTGTTTAAAATAAGGTTTTATTTATTTTGATCAACTATTGATAGTAAATAGTTTCCAATACATTACCTTTTTATTAATTACTAAGGGATGTGGTTTATGTTTACGTCTATTGTAATAAAAAAGTAATTTTGGACTAAATTGATAGTTAGGAGGTATTGGTACTTCATCGACGATATACTGCTTATCTGCCGACCGTACCCTACCTCATGCTACGTATCAGAACAGTGAGCCGCAGCTCAGTTACCCGCGATCGCGGCGCACTCCTCTTTTTGGTCACGAAAAAACTTTGACAGCCGTTGTTTCTGCACCTCGTTATACGATTTGTTTGTCAACCGTACCTCCTCGAGCAGTTTGAGCACGGCTCGGTTGTGTGGCGACACTTTGTCGGCCAGTTTGAGATCTGAGAGCGCAGCGTCGTAGTTGCCGATGGCGAAGTGGGCCTGACCACGACGATACAACGCTTTCTCATTACGTGGGTTCAACTCCAACACCTGATTGTGCGATAAACAATTATTTGAATAGGTTTTGTTTGTGATATCTATACAGTATACGTATGTAATTACTTGTCGTGATTGGCTGACTGATTCATCAACGCAGAGCCTAAATCTCTGGGACTACAACTTGAAACTTGTAACAGATGATGTAAAAGGAAGGAAGGAAGGATTTTTAGAAACAGCATACTCCTAAGGGGGTAAAGTATGGAATGAACGGTTGTATGGAAGTATACCGGAAATATGGTGGTGCAGAATTTCACTGGTACTGCTGAGTGAAGAGACGAATAGGTCGCTCGTCTTATGGTAAGCGCCACGCTTGCTCATAAACTGTAGACCTTTACAAAGTACCGTATTCTTTTCCTTTAAAGTCGGCAACGCATATATGATCCCCTGGTATCATGGATTGGGTGGTTGTTCATGATCGATGGAGATCACTCAACATCAGGTGACTTGCTCGTAAGGCCACTGTCATAAAAAATACTGCGTTAAAATGCACTGCGCCCAACATCCCGAGACTTAAATGCTCAGTCACTTCACTGGCTTCAATATCCTTAGAACTGGAACACAAAAGTGCTTATATACTACTAACTGGCAGTGGAAATGAATAAAGCGGTGGTACCAGCCCAGCCGGATTCTCGCTCACAAGGACCCCACCACATAGTGAATTGTTGGTAAGAGAGTAAGATACGCGCAAAGCAATTTGTCCGACTTGAAGTTAATCACAAGCGGGATCGGCGCTATTGTTTTTAATGGGTGACTGATGACGTAGAGGGCGGGTGAAGTGACTGACTTAAGCGCGGTGAAGTTATTTCGAGCGCAGTGTATGCACGTACCTCTGCACAGCACTTGATGCATGATCGATAGTCGTCCAGTTTGGTGTAACACGCCGCTAAGTTCAGGTTGCATTGCAACGAGTACGTGTTCGTGATTTCGTACACTAGAACAAAAATAATAAGTATACAATATACAACATATTTAAAACGCAATCGCAATTGAAACAATGTTATAGTCAAATTTATCTTTCTGTGAAACGGTCAAGTCGCTTGTGTGATTGTAAACACCGTAAAGACTTTTAACACTATGTAATCCAGGCATTTTCTCGCCAAATTGCGGCGTAGCGCGGTGTTTTCTTAATTTTGGCGCCAAAATCACACTTTCTTCGAAAATAGATAACGCACAGCCCCTCACCCGTTTAGAGCCCCTGGTTTACATGTTTCCTGCGCCCCACCACTTCGCGCAACAGAACGAGTAAACTCGTCTCCCGCGTTTTACTATAAAAAGGGTATCACGAGTATACTCGTTTCCCGCAAAGAATGTGTTATATTTTTTTTTATAGCATAGGCCGCAAACGATCAAGTGGGTCACCTGATGGTAAATGATCTCCACCGCCCATGTATGGTAGAGCCAGCCCATTCATGCTGTAGACAAAACTATCTACAGCGTGGCTCTACCACTCAAAAAATTGTTAAATCAATTGAGGAGTGTTGTACATCCATATAAATAGGACTTAAGAAGGTCCTGTGGTGCTCCTTCCTCCTTGATGCCTACGTACAAATTGACTCTTTTATCGGCGACGCCAGCGGCCGACAACCTTGATCGTCAATTGAACTTGACCCCTTTTGACACTGTCTGTTTATTGTGTGTGTGCTAATTGTGTGTTAATAACACACAATCCTCAACATTTTTCACAACCTCAATTTTTTAACATGTTTTTATTAGTTTTCAACATGTCAAAATTGCTTATATCCAAAAAAACTATGAAAAAAGAACTGTAATAAATTAAGCATTTTATTTTAGTTTTGATAATGCCCACTAATTATATACGTACCAAGATACCCACAAAGTTTCACTTTTTTGCTATAAGAAATTAACGAAAAACCTATTTTTTTTTATCATTCTTTTCTATTTTATTTTATTAACGTATTAAATAGAGATGTCTATATTATGCGATTCTTGAGACATTAATTTATAAATAGTGTTTAAACCACAATATAATACAGCGTTATCTAGAAGGTATAAGCAATTTTATGTTTTTTGTCAGAGTTGCCACTTACGAATATCCGAACGGGTATTAAATGTATTATAATTTTAAACTTAAAATCTTTTTTACTTATTTATTTTTTATAAAAAAGAACACAACGCCAATACGTTGTTATTAATGCTGTGAGATGACTATTAATTTAATATGATAACAATCTAAGTATTCGTCGAATTGTAAAGCACCATATTATTTTTATTTTATTGCTGCTGTTGCTAGTGGGATCTTTTTGTTGACTATTTTTATTTTATTTTTCTATTTGTCAACCTAATTGTGATTGCCTAACTTCGGAATTGAGCTTAGGATCTCACGGTACTCAGTCTTAGTACGTTATATTTTTTGCGATGAATATTGATTATTTGTAGTTTACAGATATTTTCTCTACCCACCTTAATGCGTATTAAGAGAGAAGTGGGAGCGTACTAAGGGAAGGGATTTGTATACCTTTTTAAAGGCGCTTAAATAATGTCTACCTTCCTACTTATACTTGTATAGTTACTTAATACTCACAACTATTCTGCTGATCTTCATCCTTAACATTGTCTATGCGTTCCTTGACGTACTCCAAGTACCGTAGACACTTGATATATTTCCGCACGGCCGCCTTGTACCGGTGCTGGCCGAAAAAATAATTGCCGCTGTTCTTTACATCTTTAATACTGGACATTAGTTGAATTATCTGAAAGGAAGCGGCAATGTAAGGGTGTTTTTATACAAGGTCGGTAAACCGGCGAGTGAGTCCTGATAGTAATTAATCATCGGCGCCTAGAACTCCCACAATTACACAGGGATTGTAGATTGTGAGGAAAAAATAGGGAGTTTAGGAAAAGGGCATATATTTTAAGATATTAATTGTTAATAAGATATAATATATAAGTTATGCTACTGTCAGTCGACTAAACTAAAACCAAAAAGCTATTTTCAATTTACAGGAAATCTGTAAATAAAAAAATACTGTCACAAAAAGTATATTACTATTAGTTTTTTTTTTAATAATTCACACCTGTATCGTCGGTATCAGGAACTATGAGGAACTTACGTTCCCAAGTTTTGAGAATAACCACGACTATAAAGAGAATCTGGTTTAATCGAAATCAAAAAGTCAAGGTTTTAATCTAGACATTTCTGAAAAATCCATGTTTACAAAGCAAATAATAAATAACACCCAACAGTCATATACATAGTCCTGACCCCACAGTAAGATGTCTTGTGTCACGAGTCTTGTGTCGTGGGTATCAGGAACTACAAGAGACTTTCGGTCTCACAACACCCAGACCTCGGAACAAATATTTGTGGATGACACAAACATTCGTTTCGGTGCGGGGATCGAACCCGCGGCCTCTCGCTTCACAGCCGGCAACTCGCCCGCTGCGCCACGGAGGCCGGCAACCCTACAAGCCAGCCGCTAGTCTACAGTTGACTTACAGGTATGTTCTCTATGTCGGGATGATCCTCCGCGTGTTCAGGCAGCCGGTCGACTGTACCGTCACGACAGCACACGTCCCACTGATCCGACGTTATCTCACCGCAGTCTTCTATGACGCATTCCTGTTCAACAATATTGTTTGTGTATAAAACTTAAAGTGATAAAGGTCGCAGGAAGTCGCTGGATGCAGGCCGCTTCCAACAGGTCGGTCTGGAAATCTTTGGGGGACGCCTATGTTCAGCTGTGATGTGGCTGATGATGATGATAAAACTTAGACGATATTAAAACGAGCTATTAGTAATCGTATTTTGGAAAACTCTACTGGCTCTAACATTACGGTTAAAATTTGCCGCGTTTTTAAGGGCAACAAACCCACTTAGCTAGGTTTCGTCTCTGGAAAACTCATTGTATGCTGCAAAAGATTTTTCCAAAGTGAAATTCGGTCACACGGGTAACTTACATACGATACGCGTGAAATAACTTGGCCGGGCTGAAATTAGTCGTGACTGACACCAACCGAAACATTAGAGCCCGCCAGTTCAGTTCATGAGCCGCGTCACAGGTAATAATTATTGTTTTCAGATATGTGTTTATTTTCTATATAATACACAGACAGGCTTGATTTAATTCAGAATTTTTAATCATAAACAATCGATTTTTGTATTCACGCTAACCAAAGAGTTATAGGTTCAAGTTAGGCAAAGTCGGCCCGAGGTGCCACCTGTGTCACAAGTCCCAACTGTGTCTCTATTGAGCCATGACTAAAAAAGTTTGAAGACCACTGCTCTACGAGATAGATGAGGTTTGACGCATGTTTTTTTTGTATATTTAACATTTCTAGAGTAACCCAATTTTGATGATTCCTTTTCATTCAAAAGAGGATTTAAAATCCACTCCTTCGGTGTTAAAATCAGAGCTGATAACGTAAAGGTACGACATTTGTGCACAGATATTGATGATTCTTTCACTAATAAATTTTTAAATAAAAATAAAGCAAGAAAATAAATAAAAAAGAAAAACGTTGAAAATATATATTACATAATAACCAATTTAGAGTCAGTTTTTTTTAAAAGCCATATACAAATTTGTATTTATTACTATCTGAAACTCATTCTTGATGTTATACCTACTTGGATTTAATGGGTCTTAAATTATTCTAGTCTAGCATTATCTACATTTAATCAGATCCATTAGATACATTTTGTGAACAGTTTTTTATGCATTTACAATAAATATACATGTTATAAAGTTGATAACATTTTTATACGGTTTTTAATACAATTTAATGGTCCATTTGACAGTTGGTCATTAATATAACGACCGCGAATATTGGTGCTTACACATTGGAATTAACGTTTCATATTTTTTTATATACCCGAAATATACAACGAAATGCAGTGGACAGAAACAGAGCTGATAATAATAAAATTATTTATACAAGATCATTTTTACAAACCCAAGTGATAAACTTCAGAAAAATAATCTATACTTATAAAATAACATGTCCTGACTGACTGACTGATTCATCATTGCCGAGCGCAAACTATCAAAGCTACGAGCATGAAATTCGGACTGTATATTCATTTTGTTATGTAGGCAAGGCACCCACTAAGAAAATATTTTAGAAAATTCCACCCCAAAGGGGTCAAAATAGGGGATGATAATATGTATGAAAGTCCGTCATTTTGAAAGTTACATAAACAACATTTTGTGTTTCGGTTATTGACGTAAAACAAATAAATACGTGTTTCAGAAATTTTGGAAATTTTATTTAATAAGGGATGAAAAAGGGGGTAAAAGTAAATGCAAAAGACAGTTTGTTTGTTACGCTTTCACGCCTAAATCACTGAACCGATTTTGATAAATCTATCTACAGAGACAGATGGGACCCTGGAGACGGTTACAGGCTACTTTTATCCCGGAAAATGCTGTTCAAGCAGGCGGAGCCGCGAGCAAAAGCTAGTAATATACAAAAGCGCACACCAGTGTACCCAAAAGAGTGCGCAGAAACGCAATAGATACACCCACGGTTCGCCCGAGCTTCTTTCCGTCTAATAATAGGTTTTTTTTATTAATAATAGGCTTGCGTGGCGAGCTGAGGCTAATCTGTCATGAGTTATCCTGACTATGCCGAGAGACCTATTTTTTTTGAGGGATCACAGGAGACTACGTGTCCACGCTTAAATTTTCAATATAATGTATGTAATATATTATGTAATTTAATGTACCTGTTTTGAGCCTGTGAAACCCACCTAACCCCTTAATGTACACTACTTGATCTATACTTATAAAATAACATGTCCTGACTGACTGACTGATTCATCATCGCCGAGCGCAAACTATCAAGGCTACAAGCATGAAATTCGGACTGTATATTCATTTTGTTATGTAGGCACCCACTAAGAAAGGATTTTTGAAAATTCCACCCCAAAGGGGTCAAAATAGGGGATGATAATATGTATGAAAGTCCGTCATTTTGAAAGTTACATAAACAAAATTTTGTATTTCGGTTATTGAAGTAAAACAAATTAATACGTGTTTCAGGAATTTTGGAAATTTTAGTTAATAAGAGATGAAAAGGGGGGTGAAAGTTAATGCGAAAGTGAGTGTTTGTTACGCTTTCACGCCTAAATCACTGAACCGATTTTGATGAATTATCTACAGGGATAGATGGGACCCTGGAGACGGTTACAGGCTACTTTTATCCCGGAAAATGATGTTGACGCGGGCGGAGCCGCGAGCAAAAGCTAGTATCTACATATTTTTTTTCATAAATACACACAAACGTCACACACATAGTCCTGACGAGGGGGTCAGTCCCCCTTAGTTCCTCTCTAGTCCCCTCGTTTACTTTCTCACCTGTACCTGTATACCTCGCGGGCTAATGCCTAAATGTGCTTGCATTGCGGACCTCCTTGACCTCCGGTGACCGGTTACCATCAGGTGTAACACTTGCTCGTCAGCCTGTCTAGGCAATTAAAAAATATTTCGCAAATTAGCTCTATTTCACATGCGCGAGTTGTATCCATTATGTAAATTTATTTTGTAATTTATAAAGTGCATTTTTTATCACTGTTGATATGGAGTCTATTTTAGTCGATAATGAATTTATTTTTAGACTCACAATGTCACGTTGAGTAAAAGTAGTCTATACAACTACCTAATGGTGCTGCCACACTGCTGTTATAAAATGTTTACAAACATTATTAAACATTTGTTAACAAACATTTGATCAAATTTTATCACAATGTTAGATAATGTTAGTGAACATTTCTAAACAAAATTGTTAGTTAACAAATTGTAAGAAATAAAACATTTTCTAACATTTGTTTGTAAACATGTATCCAGGCGCCTTAACCTTAGTGTTTGGCGCATCCAAATAGAGCGCTTTTAATTTTTTTAAAACCTAAAATAAAAGCTAATCCAATGAGCAAATCTTCCACTTTCGGGCAGACACCTCGGAACGTAAATCCAAACTGCGAGCCGATGTCATGTTTTCAAAAGTTATAAAATGTTTGTAAACATTTTCCCTCGGTGTGGGAGCACTTAAAAAATCTAACAGAATGTAACAATTCCCAACATTTGTTAGTAAATGTTTAATGTTTGAAAATGTATGTAAACATTTTAAACACCGGTGTGGCAGCACCATAACACGACATACATATTCATTTAATTGGATGGTCTAAAAATACGTTATGAATTAATTTGATTTTATGGTATGATATTAGAAAAATTACAGCCTTCTTGCTGTGAATTTATGACTGGACATTTATTAAACTGGGCATTTCTGCCATCCGTTTGCGAAGATCGTTAAACGATAATTTTTTTTGTGGGAAGTAACACAGAGTTGGGCAATAACAAGGTATTTAACTCGTATTATTTTATTTTTAAATCAATAAGTTACGTTCCGCAAAGTCTATTATAGAAAGAATTATATAAATCAAGTTAAAATTTAAAAAAGTTAGAAGCTATTGCTGGCTCGCCCGGGTCGTTACCACTGTCTCACAGAAAACCGACGTAAAGTAGCGGTTTGCTGCTGCCTTTCGTACGGTGAGTTAGATATCCGGAAAAGCCCAAATCCCCTCCCCTTCCCAATCCCTAATTATCCCTTTCCTTTCAGGTCGGCAATGCGCCCATTATTCTTCTGGTGGTGGACGTACATGGTGAAGATCACTTATCATCAGGTGACCCACGAGCTCGTTTGCCAGCCTATGCTATAAAAAAGCTGTTGTAAGGGGTTGTTTCGAAGTAACGGAAAAAGGATGCATGACATGCCATATTACGTCACAAGGCAGGTCATGCCGATTACGGTGCACGTGTCGGAGGGAGATAGCGAGAATTTCCCATTACGCGCCTTTCCTAATTCCAGTACTTAAAACATGAACTGCAGTCTCATGATTTACCCAATTTTAGTTTAGTTTTCGCAATGTAGTTTCTTTTTCGTATTAATATCTGATGCATATAATCTAGAAAATTAGACGTAGTTAATTACCCTATTTTTTTTGTTAAATTATAATGTTTTAGTGACATTATTTCCCACGTTTTTTTACCACTAGTCAAAATCAGATTTATTCATTTAACAGACTTTTAGTAAATAGACGGCAGAACTATAGAAATAGGAGACGGGCCGCTAAGAGCACGTTCACACTTATCCGATCAGTCTTTTTTCTCGGTCAGTCTAAATAGACGGATGTGCCAGTGGCAGTACAATTTGTATGGAGCTGTTCACATTATGACTGATCCGGGAAAAAAGACTGATCCGAGTTATTTGACGGACGTATTGCCACTGCGACGATCAGTCAAAACAAATAAATAATACAAACAAACGTAAACTTGGCGGCGAGTCGAACCACCGACCTTCCGGCAAAACAGACTGATCGGATATAATGTGAACACCCACGTCCGGCGTCCGGTTTCAGGGCAAAAAGACTGATCGGATAAAAGGGAACGGGCTCTAAGCGGCATAGCGCAGGGATTCTCGTAGAGTGTACAAGCAGGACGCAGAGTGCAATTAGGACCCCCCCAAGAACGTCCCAATTGTTCAAGAAGGTCATTACAGAGTTTGTAGAAGTTTGAGTTTGAGAAGATAGTACCCTGGTATTACGCCAATGGCAGACAGAAAGCAACATAGCAGTGTAGGGATAATGCTTAGGGACACGATCCAGCGGTGGCTGGGGTAAGCACAGCTGGGTCGGAAGGCTGGTAATAACCTCATCTCCTGAGATTGAGAAGGTGTTCGTAATGTCGACTGATGAGTTAGTATTTCTGGTTACAATAATGCTCAGCTAATTTTTTAAAACTTGTGTTCTAGTCTTAACATTATATTATGCTCACGTTATTTCTTATTTTATTATACAACGGGTTATAGAGATGTGGCCAAATTTAAACAATTTAAAGTGAACGATATAATTATATATTTATCGCCCGTAATATCAAATCCGATTGCATTGCTAGCCATATATAAAGCATTGCCAGGAGTCTGTAACGACTCTGATTTATGACCACATCTTTCTGAACATGTTCAATAATGACGGGAAATTGAATTTATATTTTTATTTCAATCTAGACGCGGTCACCGACTTTTGATACCTATTGTACAAAATTATTTCTTACGTTCACGCGAATGTTGTAAATTTAAATAAAACTAATTTAAACGGATTTTATCGCGTTTTTTATTTTGGTGGTGACAGACCGAAGTGGTGACAGTTAATTGAATAATCAATTTATGTTCTATGTTTAATTTCCCGTTTTATCTACTTGGATAGAGCCACGCTGTAGACAGTTTTGTCTACAGCATGAATGGGCTGGCTCAACCGGGTCGTTACCACTGTCTCACAGAAAACCGACGGTAAAGTTGTTGTTGACTTGCTGTTGCGTTTCGTACGGTGAGTGAGATATCCGGAAGCCCAAATCCCCTCCCCTTCCCAATCCCTAATTATCCCTTTCCTTTAAGGTCAGCAACGCGCCCATGATTCTTCTGGTGGTGGGCGTACATAGGCGGTGGAGATCACTTACCACCAGGTGTTCCACTTCCTCGTTTGCCGGCCTATGCAAAAAATAAAAAAAGTAATTTCATTGGCTTCAACGTCCTTCAAACCCAATGTTTATACACTATTGTTTAAGCGAAATAGACAAAGCGGTGATGCCTAGATACCCAAATAGCCTCTCGCAAATGACGGAACTAACACCTAGATAAAATTGTCTTGAAGAATCATGCTGTATTAAATTCCCTCCATAACAAATCGCAAGGCAGGATTCAAAACAATGAACTACTGGGAAGGTACTTGTATCCGACCGGATAGCGACCACCGTACACAGGTGCTAAAACCTGCCATAGTGGCCCACCTTGTGTGGGTCGCGTTCCAGGGTCAGACAGTGTATATCCGGTTCTCCCCAGGGGGCTTGCCCGCTGATCCTAAGCCTTTTCCCATCCCTTTTCCTTTTCCTCCCCCTTGGCCCTTTGGCAGGCCGGCATGATCTTGCCGACCTACGATGGACACATTGTTTATCGTTGGTCGACACTATTCTTGGATTGCGCTACACTTACCATCAGGTGTAGCGTAGTCACTTTGCCGAGCCAGGATAAAAAACATAACATGGGGTCCTTTAAACGGTTAAAGTGCGAAGAAGCAGTTACGCAGGCCGGCATGATCTTGCCGACCTAAGATAGACACATTGTTTATCGTTGGTCGACACTATTCCTGGATTGCGCTACACTTACCATCAGGTGTGGGGTCAAAAAAAAAAAAGCTCAGACACAAAGAGACAACGTTGTTTACCAACATACCACCCTGAGCCGGTCGTCGTCGCCGTGCCCGTAGCGCTGCACCTCCCGCACGAGCCCGAGCCCGGCCAGCACCTCGCCGAACACCACGTTGGTGCCGTTCAGGTGCGGGCACGGCACAGTCGTGATGCAGAACTGGGAGCTGTTCGTGTGCGGCCGGCCCTCGTTCGCCATGCTGAGGACGCCGGTGTGATGCTGAAATAGATAGGTCAGGTCATTCTTCTGGACTAAAAGTGAAAATGCGTATGTTAAGTTCGTGTTCCTTTCTGTGTCTTGTGTCGTTTATATCATGGGGAATTATTGCATGAATGAATGATTGTAATTGTTCGTGTGCGGCCGGCCCTCGTTCGCCATGCTCAGGACGCCGGCGTGATGCTGAAATAGATGGGGCAGGTCATAAAAATGTAAAAAAATTATTAAACCCGTGTTCCTTGCTACGTCTTGTTTTGTTTATATCATGGGGAATTATTGAATGAACGAATGATTGGATCTGTTCTTGTGGAGGCCTTCGTTCGCCATGCTCAGGACGCCGGTATGATGCTGAAATAGATGGGTCAGGTCATTCTTCTGGACTAAAAGTACGTATGTTGAGTCAGTGTGTCTTTCTTTTTTTGAAGTGATAACTTCTTATGGGAGGGTGAACCGAAACGTTCCGTAACGCGAGCGCTCCATCGACCAGCCACTGTTAGCCGACCTCCCTGGAACATCGATAATTTCGAAGTCCCAGGTGGCGCCACACAGTGACCAGTCGGCTTGGACCGGACTTTGACACGACTTTGACACGACTTCGACACGACTTTGACACGACTTTGACTCGACTTCGACACGACTTTGACACGACTTTGACACGACTGCGACACGACTTTGACACGACTTTGATACGACTTTGACACGACTTCGACACGACTTCGACACGACTTTGACACGAGTTTGACACGACTTTGACACGACTTTGATACGACTTTGACACGACTTTGACACGACTTCGACACGACTTTGACACGACTTTGACTCGACTTCGACACGACTTTGACACGACTGCGACACGACTTTGACACGACTTTGATACGACTTTGACACGACATCGACACGACTTTGACACGACTTTGATACGACTTTGACACGACTTTGATACGACTTTGAACGACTTTGACACGACTTCGACACGACTTTGACACGACTTTGACTCGACTTCGACACGACTTTGACACGACTGCGACACGACTTTGACACGACTTTGATACGACTTCGACACGACTTCGACACGACTTTGACACGAGTTTGACACGACTTTGACACGACTTTGATACGACTTTGACACGACTTCGACACGACTTCGACACGACTTTGACTCGACTTCGACACGACTTTGACACGACTTCGACACGACTTTGACACGACTTTGACACGACTTTGATACGACTTTGACACGACTTTGACACGACTTCGACACGACTTTGACACGACTTTGACTCGACTTCGACACGACTTTGACACGACTGGGACACGACTTTGATACAACTTTGACACGACTTCGACACGACTTCGACACGACTTTGACACGACTTTGACTCGACTTCGACACGACTTTGACACGACTGGGACACGACTTTGATACAACTTTGACACGACTTCGACACGACTTCGACACGACTTTGACACGACTTTGACACGACTTTGATACGACTTTGACACGACTTTGACACGACTTCGACACGACTTCGACACGACTTCGACACGACTTTGACACGACTTTGACACGACTTTGATACGACTTTGACACGACTTTGACACGACTTCGACACGACTTTGACACGACTTTGACACGACTTTGATACGACTTTGACACGGCTTTGACACGGCTTCGACACGACTTCGGCACGACTTTGACACGACTTTGACACGACTTTGACACGACTTTGATACGACTTTGACACGACTTTGACACGACTTCGACACGACTTCGACACGACTTCGACACGACTTTGACACGACTTTGACACGACTTTGATACGACTTTGACACGACTTTGACACGACTTCGACACGACTTTGACACGACTTTGACACGACTTTGATACGACTTTGACACGGCTTTGACACGGCTTCGACACGACTTCGGCACGACTTTGACACGACTTTGACACGACTTTGACACGACTTCGACACGACTTTGACACGGCTTTGATACGACTTTGACACGGCTTTGACACGGCTTCGACACGACTTCGGCACGACTTTGACACGACTTTGATACGACTTTGGCACGACTTCGACACGACTTTGATACGACTTTGACACGAGTTTGACACGACTTTGAGACGACTTTGACAGGGCTTTGACCGGACTTCGTAACGTAACGCGTTAAGGGAAGCCAGACAGAGTGGCGCCGTAACGTAATGCTTTACGGCGCCACTCTGTCTGGCTTCCCTTTCTCTCACGCATACGGTAGCAGTAGGCAGGCTCCTCCGCTCTCACTTTAACCCACATTAGTTTAAGTTATCACTTCTGTCGAGCGTCCCGGGACGCACACTTTTTTTTTATTTGATTGAATGACAAGATGAGCAAGGCGCTCGCCGGATGGTAGGCGCGCCTGCCCATAAACAGAAGCAACACCACACAAAACTTTGAATTACAAAGCACTGCATGGCACTGAACTGCGCTCTCACTCCGAGACATAGGATGTTAGGTCTCATAATACCCAGTAGTTTCACTGGCTCAAACCGAAATGCAACAGTGCTTACACACTATTGCTTGACGGCAGTAATAGACAGAGCGGTGATTCCAACCAAAACAGCCTCTCGCATACGAGGGACCTGCCATTTTGTAAATATGTTATATCATGGGTAATGATCTGATGAACTGTTTGCATTGTTACCAGGCGCTGGACGAAGTTGGCATCCCTCACCACCATCTCAATGGATGGAGGTTTTGAACGATGCGAAGGTCTCCTCTGTTCATACCTTGTGGAATCAGCTTTCACTTACGATTTCTAGACCATTAATATTTTAAGAAGCTTCAAGAAAAGGGCCTATTCTTTTCTCAAATGCACACTATTCCTCTAGTATAGTAGATGTCTATGGGCGGCGATGATCGCTTATCAACAGGTGAGCCATCACACATTCCATTTGACCCCTCTTTATTCCAAGAAACATAATAAATCGTACATTTTCATTTCCAGACAACTCGACATGTTTTCAAATTAACAAAGGTTGCCTGCAAGAAATTGCCGTTAGCGATAAGGCCGTCAATTGTACTTCTATTTGTTATCTTAACTGCCTGTTGTGTATTTTCAATACCTTTTGTGTGATGTACAGTGTTGTAAATAAATAAATCGCAACACAAGTTTAGGTTACCACACCCTGGTATAGATCCTACAGCAATCCTTGGCTTTCCCAAAGAGACCCCGGGACCGCTCCACATGCGCCGAAGAAGGCCACCGCGGGGTTTTGGTTGATAGTTACCGGCATATGGTGTAAATAGTGTTAGGGACTCGGCTCAGCGGTCGCCCGTATGTTTTCCATCTCTCCCGGGCGGTTCGCTGGGTCGTAAGGCCGGTAGAACCCAACATAACCGTTCCACCTCCCCCCGGTGGGGCGGTAGCAATAAACCGCTTTCCCCGCGACAAAAAAAGAACCTAAGACCTCGCCGGTTTCATAGCCTCAATATGCTGTCGCGTCGGTATAAGCCGAGCATCTATGTGTATTTCTTACATTTCTATATTTGGCTGTTCATAAATGAGGACATGCCTATTTTAGTTTGTAAACTATATTTACCGAACAGTATCGCAAACGAGCCCGACCTACATTTGAACTCCATAAATCAATACTACAGTACTGATAGACGGTACCACAGATTATTGTATCTCCTCTGAGTTACATTGTATCATAATGAGTAACAAAACGAATTTTGAACTTCTAGATTTGAGTTAAACATAAATTTTGCTGGTGGGAGGATACTTGTATCCGACCGGACAGCGACCACCGTACACTGGTGCTAAAACCTGCCATAGTGGCCCACCTTGTGTGGGTCGCGTTCCAGGGTCAGCCAATGTATATCCGGTTCTCCCCAGGGGGCTTGCCCCCTGATCCTAACCCTTTTCCCATTCCTTTTTCCTTCTCCTCCCCTTTGGCCCTTTGGCAGGCCGGCGTGATCTTGCCGACCTACGATGGACACATTGTTTATCATTGGTCGACACTATTCTTGGATTGCGCTACACTTACCATCAGGTGTAGCGTAGTCACTTTGCCGAGCCAGAATAAAAAAAAAACATAAAAAAAACAGTCACACAATAGTTCTGAACCCACAGTAAGATACGAGTCTTGTGTCGTGGGTATCAGGCACTATGAGAGACTTTCGGTCTTACAACACCCAGACCCCGAAATTAATATTTGTGGATCACACAAACATTTGTCTCGGTGCGGGGATCGAACCCGCGCCCTCTCACTTCACAGCCGGCTGCTCGCCCGCTGCGCCACGGAGGCTGTAAGATAAGATAAGCTGATAAGATAATTTAGATCGGCATTCCCACGCCCCAGCTCGGTGAGATCTTTATATAGATTTCCCATTGAAAAAAGGGTTTATAGACATCCAATTAATAAGTCTAAATGAATAATAATAAATCAGAATCGACTACAAGATCATTCAAAACCGGTTTGATTGCCTTTAAAGAACCAATAATTTATAGACATGCATTATAATCAACTTAATTAATATTAAGTTATACATATTTTTTGTTGAAATCGATAACTAAATTATGAAAAAACAGTATCAGTGATAAATAATATTTCCTTATAATTATATTATTAACTAAGGAAATGGCAATAAAATAAAAATATTTAAAATAATTAATAGCCAGAGATATGTATGTACGTCAACTGAATTTAGAAGCTGGTGTTAGGATATTCATATCCGTCCAGATAGCGACCACCGTACACATGGTGTTAAAACCTGCCATAGTGACCCACACATAGTGTAATTGGCGTTCCAGGGTCAGCCAGTGTACATCCGGGTCTCCCGAAGGGCTTGTACCCTTTTCTTAAACCTTTCCCTTCCGAAATCCCTTAACCCTGGGATGAGTTACTGCAGGGGTCGCCAGTACGCCAACCATGAGGCTGTTGCCAATATCTCGCGTCCGCCGCGCCATCGAGATCGCTCTTTTACGCATGGTGGTGTAAAAGCAGTCCTCTTGCACTTCTGCGAACATCCCCGATTCATTGCAAAAGCGAGGTAGCCGCAACAGCGTCCGGAACGCTTTATTATATTGAACACGAAGGGTATTGATACTTTGTTTGACTGCCTTCACATACCTTCGAAATTCCTATGGAAAATTCTAAATTATGCAGGTATCCTCACGATGTTTCCTTTACCGTTAAAGCAAGCGATAATTAACAATGATGTATTCATTGTAAAGGCAATTTAAAAAGAATTGTATGAATGAATTGTAAAAAGGCAATTTAGAAAAGTCGCCAGTGTATGCTCTTGGGTTTAGTTTCGAACCATCGATTTTCATCTCGACAGTCCGTACCTTCCCTCGCGGAGCTATCATTGCTATATTAGAAAAATAGCAAACTTAAAATAAAATTAACCAATTTGAGATTCAACAATGTAATGGCTAATGATTGGTACAGAGCACCGACCCAAAACTATTTCATTTTATTTTTGGCTTTTTCAGTGCAATTTTATTTTGGTTAAAAGTCATTATTTTACTATTTCCGAGGATTAGCAAAATCTGTAAAAAAAAACACAATTTGCTGCCGTCATCCGACCAGCGCCGTTTGGAGGATGATAAACTTTATAAGACGGGAAGTTATTAAACATAAGTACACTTATGTGTACTTATATACACATAAGTACACTCATGCTTGCGTTTGTATCCGTTAGGCATATTTTTTTAATAGCATAGGCCGGCAAACGAGCAAATGGATCTGATATTTAGTGATTAACCGCCAATGTTACCAAAAGAATCAGAGGCATTGCCAACCTATAAGAAACGGGATTGAAAAAGGGAGGGGGGATTTGGGCCCCCGGATTTCTTTTTCATTTATTTTACGTTGCGTTTGTTTTATGGGTGAGTGGTAGCAATAAAATATTTTTCTTTTTTTATTTAGAAACTAAAGGGTGACTTTAGACGTAGAAGGCTGTTGAGGTGACTTCAGCCGGGTCAAGTTGTTTTGCGCATATTTAATAGTAGAGTTCGGATTTAGAACTATACGAAAACCTGACGTCAGCAACTCAGTGTTTTAGGCTTTGGCTGCATACTATTTTTGTCACAGTTTATCAAATTTAAAATGGTTTATCAACTCATGGCATAAACAGGCTAGGTAACTTCGAATCAACGTTGGCATTACTAGAATATTTAATCTCCCCGGATTAACACTTTTATAGACGTCAATCAAACCTAATTTATGGAAATTTATTAATTAGAGGGCTATAAGTTATTTTAAACTATGCTATGGGCCATGAATAATTTATGACATGGTCTAAGATCCCGCGGAATATTGACCTTCACCCATCTGTTTACCGGATGAAAATAATATCTTAGGGTATAAAATGTGTTGCTTTTTTGTTACCTGTTTGCACACGGCAACCCGGTAGTAGTGGCCAGAAAAAGGTAGGCAACCTAGCTTTTTCAGGTAGTATACATTGTACACTTGTCATTGAAGGTTGATTTTTTTGGTAAACATATCAGTGAAATTATAAAAAAAAGAATATTTTTTAAAAAATTTAATTAATCATACCCTTGACCATATTCTTTTAGGCAACCCTATCGGTATGTGATCAGCAACACATTTTATACCCTAAGATATTATTTTCATCCGGTAAACAGATGAGTGAAGGGCGATGTTAGCTGGGATCCTCTACTCACAGATGAGCGGACCCGACTATTACGATATTATAATTACATATTATTTTAATTTGTATGATAATTTTATGGTCAATTTTTTTTATGTTGTCATGAAGTGATTGCGGAGTGCCAAATCGTTAGCGGTAGATAATCGCGCCTCTTGATTGAATTATAAATTATAATAACATTTATATTTTATAATAACTTCCGTGACGCAGAAAGTGTACTACTACTGTGAAACGAAATCGTTTAGAGTAGATACACGCAGAGCGACGAATGCAGATGTTGAAAAAATAACAAAAATAGTAAATGTATATCTTTGTACCCGACTGGATAGAGCCCGCATGGTGTAAAACCCGTCAAAGTAGCTCGTTGAGGTGAGGTGTTTGCAGGTGGTAGGATTCATATCCGCCCGGATAGCGACCACACTTTATTAACACCATGAGTACGGTGTTAAAACGTCCCAGGATCGGCCAGTGTATATCTGGTTCTCCCGAGGTACTTACGTCTGGATTTGATGGCTAGTTGGAGAGAGTATAGGCGTACATACTTGTATCCCTGTGCCCTCCATCGGTCATCCGACTATCCTGTCGCAGGCTCCTTGATTAGCTTCTTCCCTCTTCGAAGTGTGAAGAAGCATTTATACAGGCATTGTTTGTCGGTGATCGCTGTTTTTTGGACTGCGCTGCGCTTAACATCAGGTGTAGTGAAGTTCACTTTGCCGTGGTCGGATAAAAAAAAGAAAAAAGTTTTGTTCCGGCTCAGACAATACATATTAAATACTAGATGACCCGGTGAACTTCGTATCACCTACATATATTTGTGTAAAATGTGGTCAAAACTTAATACAAATGTTTCATTTACATTAAATACAATTAAGTGGGGTACTGCACCACTGCACGTGAGGTAGCCCGTCGCATATTTAATTGACTTCGACGACCTAAGTCAGGTCGTATTCCACCTCCCCCGGTGGGACAGTCCTGTCCCTGTCCCTGTCCCCTCCCTGTCCCTGTCCTGTCCTGTCCTGTTCCCTCCCTGTCCCTGTCCTGTCCTGTCCTGTCCTGTCCCTGTCCCTGTCCCTGTCCCTGTCCCTGTCCCTGCCCCTGTACCTGTCCCTGTCCCTGTCCCTGTCCCTGTCCCTGTCCCTGTCCCTGTCCCTGTCCCTGTCCCTGTCTGTTTATACCTGCGCTTATAGATGTTTCACATTAAAAAGACTTCAAGTGTTTCATACCCAGGAACAGTTTATACTGGAAAATTAACTTGTCGTTTTTAGTGTTTTCCTTTACTTATTATTTATGTTACTCATTTTTTCTCACTGGGTAAACCTTCCCTGAACTTCCACAAATATTTCAAGATCAGAATTAGCCAAATCGGTACAGCCAGTCTCGAGTTTTGGCGAGACACACGCACAGCGATTCATTTTTATATATATAGATATTCAAACCGGCATATTTCAGCTGACCATCGAGGAATGCAAAGTCTTGCGACTGTCGCCATTATATTTGGACTACACTTTACTTAACATTAGGTCCAATGTAGACAGTTTAGCGTGCCTGAATAAAAAAAAAGTGTGAAAACAATAAGGGCAAGCCAAAGCACGATGCTCGATGCCAACGTCAGTACGTTCCATTGTCAATCTTAGATCCAGGAATTACAGAGATAATCGTAGATGTATTTCAATGATCGTGAATGCTTGTTGACAATTGATACTTATATAATGTTACCAAAGACATACTTGATAATATTAGCTAATGTCTATTTTGTTTTAAGGTCTCATTCTTATAGTTTCACAAAGGGATCACAATTACAACATCCCTCTTTTTTGACAAGTTTAAAAAATCTTTATAAATAAATCAAAGAGACTGTGTGTCTGAATTACGAAATGTGTGTGTGTAATACCTAATGTCTATTTTGTTTTAAATTCATATTTTTTCAGTTTACACACGCATATAAAGGGATCAAAATTACACCATCCCTCTTTTTTGACAAGTGTAAAAATCTTTCTAAATAAATCACAGAGACTGTGCTCTGAATTACGAGATGTGTAACTGATGATTTTTTTCAGGTGGAGACTGATCTGCGAATTTCTCCAGGACTTGATGTCTTTATACAAAACACCTACACACGCCTTGTATTAACTAAGAAAAAAAAACTGAAGCGTAAAAAGAGTCGCAAAAACAATTCTCAACATTAAAAGTGGACATAACTAAACCAAGTTGAGTGGTAGAGCCACGCTGTAGACAGTTTTGTCTACAGCATGAATGGGCTGGTTCGACCGGGTCGTTACCACTGTCTCACAGAAAACCGACGTAAAGTAGCGGCTTGCTGCTGCATTTCGTACGGTGAGTAACATATCCGGAAGCCCAAAACCCCTCCCCTTCCCAATCCCTAATTATCCCTTTAAAGTCGGCAACGCGCCCATGATTCTTCTGGTGGTGGGCATATATGGGCGGTGGAGATCACTTACCATCAGGTGACCCACTTGCTCGTTTGCCGGCTTATTCTATAAAAAAATAAAAACCAAACACGAAAAATCTGAATGGCAAGAAATAAAATTACATCCAAATAATTTTGATTAATTCCGAATCGATGTTATTGCACTTCGCTATCAATCACCGATTAATAGAACTGGTAAATACAGAATTAATCAGATAAGATTTGGCGCAAATTAATTGCACTGCTTTTCAGATTTGTTTTTTTTCTGAGTCGTTCTATTTAATTATAAAGTTTTCATTTTAGTGAAATAATGATCAAAGTAGGTGCATAAATGGCGAAGTTTTTTTTATCCAGGCTCGGCAAAGTGACTACGCTACAACTGATGGTAAGTGTAGCGCAATCCAAGAACAGTGTCGACCAACGAAAAACAATGTGTCCATCGTAGGACGGCAAGATCATGCCGGCCTGCCAAACTGCTTCTTCACACTCCGTTTAAAGGACCCTATATTATAGGAAGGAGGGAATACGTGTGCCGGCAAACTATTCCACAGCCTAATGGTCCGGCAGAAGTAAGATTTCGCGAACTTTTGAGTTTTTCATCCTCGATTTCACCGCATCTAAATATATAAAACTCAAAGGTGACTGACTGGCATAGTGTCTATCAACGCACAGCCCAAACCACTGGAGGGATCGGGCTGAAATTTTGCATGCAGGTAGATATTATGGCGTAAGCATCCGCTAAGAAAGGATTTTGATAAATTCTACCCCCAAGGATAAATTAGGGGATGAAAGTTTGTATGAAACTACGTCAATTTTAAACGTTCACGCGGGCGGAGCCGCGAGCAAAAGCTAGTAATACCATAAGCCCAAAGCCTAACTGTACGCGGTATACTTTGCTTATTAGCGGACCACGAGGCAATGTCGGACCTTGGTTCCCGTTGCGAGTTGTGGGAATGAGACGGTAGGGCACCCTACGTAGTACCTAATACCGTGAAATTATCTGATCACTCTGTTAAAGTTTGTAGTAAGTAAATGTGTGTAGTAGTTGTGTATTGTGAGTGTGTAGTAAGTAAAAGTTTGCTGGTGGTAGGATATTCATATCCGGATAGCGACCACCGTACACATGGTGTTAACATCTAACATAGTGACCCACACACCTTGTGTGGATCGCGTTCCAGGATCAGCCAGTGTATATCCGGTTCTCCCGAGGGGCTTGCGACATAACTTGATGGTTGATTGGGGCGAGTATAGGAGTACATCTTTGTATCCCTATGCCTGTGTCGGTCATCCGACTGTCCTGTCGCAGGGCCCTTGATTTGCTTCTTCCCTCTCCGAAGAGGCCGCCATGACTGGTGACCACCGATAAACTCACTGTTTGTTGGTGGTCATTGGTTTTTTTGGATTGCACTACCCTTACCATCAGATGCAGTGCAATGACTTTGCCGTGCTCGGATAAAAACAAGGATCTAAAAAATATGCGCCGAATTAAGAGCAGCCTCTTTCTTGTGTCTTTTAAATAAATATCACCACAATAAATAAAACGGTCCGATGGTATTTTATCAGATATTGAATAAATTCCGGCAAAAAAAACTTTATGAGAGCCAATAATCGCTCCGAAATAAAACAACATTTTGAGAAACTGATAATATCTATACTAATAATAAAGCTGTAGAGTTTGATTGTTTGTTTGTTTGTTTGAACGTGCTAATCTCAGGAACTACTGGTTCGAATTGAAAAATTCTTTTTGTGTTGGATAGTCCATTTATCGAGGAAGGCTTTAGGATATATAACATTACGCTGCGACCATTAGAAGCGAAGCATCAATGAAAAATGTTGCAAAAACGGGGAAAATTATTCATATTTGAAGGCTTCCGTTGCTAAGCTACCCAAATAATATTATTTGAAGGCTTCCGTTGCTAAGCTACCCAAATCTATACTAATATTATAAAGCTGTAGAGTTTGATTGTTTGTTTGATCACGTGGGCGGAGCCGCGAGCAAAAGCTAGTAAGAGATAAAACCGAACACGCAAAAATATTAACATTCGTTATAAATCGACATTAACATACTATAAAGATAAATACTCCTCCACAATCGATTTATTATTGAAATTACATGTAATAAAATGAACAGAGCGCACAATTTTAATTAATATCGAGATAATAACAATAAATTGTGCATTGTTTTGAATAGTAGAAGTGGTATTTATTTATTTGAATGAATGACGAGCAAGGCGCTCGCCTGATGGTAAGCGCCACGCCTGCTCATAAACAGGAGCAACACCGCACAGGACTTTAAATTACAAAGCACTGCATGGCACTGAACTGCGCTCGTCACCCAGAGACATAACATGTTAAGTCTCATAATGCCCAGTAATTTGATTGGCTTCAATATCCTTCAAACCGAAAGACAACAGTGCTTACACACTGTTGCTTGGCGGCAGAAATAGACAAAGCGGTGGTACCTACCCAGACGGCCTCTCGCATACGAGGGACCTACCACCTTGTAGTAGTAAGTGGCAATAGTACAGTAGCCACTAGTGGGAACTATGATCCATTTGAAATGACACTATTATTACTTTTTTAACATACTAGCTTCCGCCCGCGGCTTTGCCCGCGTGGAATTAGGACATTTACAAATGATTTAGTGACTGTCTATTTTGCATTTAATATAAGTCAGGTAATACCCTGTCCATTAATGTCTGTAATTTTCAACAAAATCCGTTCAGAATTTTCGGTGTGATTGATGAATATCAAGATTCCTGTTTTATCCCAAGGGAGCATTTCGCGGTATATGAACCAGATGAACGTATCTACAAAAAAAAAACGTTTTTTTTTCATAAAACGGTTCACAATATAGTCCTTTATGAATTGCCAAAACGACGTAACGGTAAAGTCAATATTTATCAAATTCCAATAAAACGAAATAGCTTAAGAATCATTTTCAATGGAACCAGAAAAACGTATTATGAATACCGTTTAAATAGTTCTAATTATCTTCCTACCTCTTTAGAGCTATAGGAACGTATTTCTAAAAACAATATTTTTATTCTAAGAATATAGTTTGTTTGGCAATATTATACAAACCATAATCAACGTAAAAGCTTATACATACGTTGTTTTGGTTTTATAAAGGGTTTTCAGTTGGAACTCCAACAACTTGGAACTTCACAAATGACGTATTTAAGTTTGAAAACAACATAAGTTTGAAAATAATTAAGAGCCACATTAACGTATGTCAACCGAATTTTAGAAAAATATTTAATGCGTCTATGTAAGCATATATAAATAAATAATTTCTAATTTTTTCAAAGCTCTAAGAGTATGGCAATATATAGAAAAAAATATTACTAATAATACTTGACTAGTATTTTATCTGTATTAAAAAGCTGGTAAAGTTGAAAGAGCCGAATTTCCACAGTATTTTTGCTTTCCTGTAAAATTGAGAAAATGTAGATACGTTTATCTGACTCTTACACCGCGATTTAATCGGGATAAAAACTATGCTACCACGCAAGTCAGCTCATACCCTGTATACCAAATTTCATCAAAATCCGTTCAGTAGTTTCAGCGTGATTGACGGACAAACATCCAAACAAACAAACTTTCACAGTGTGATTAGTCAAGTATGAAATTGGCGAGCGATTCTTTCCAATTGTAGAGTATGAATTACTGGTTTGACACTTCGACAATACTCATTTTATACGAATCCGATAACTCTGCACGTATTTATAACTCGTAGTAGACCTACAGGTTGCTTGCCATCAATGACCTTCAAACCAGAACACAAGGGTTTGCACACTACTACTTGTGGAGACATAAATAGACAAAACAGATATTATATATTACACAATATAATTTATACAATAATAATATGTGTTGTAAACATATATTTCACATTATAACACCGGTATATCGGCGAGCGGCCACTTAATTGCTGATAACGCAGCAGTACACCGCATTTTGTATTCAGATAAAATATATTTAAAAACTGCTTGCCAACATGTATTTATAGATACCTATCTTTAATGTCATAGTTTGATCATTTACATGCATAATATTTCCATTTTGTTTAAAGAAAAAATGTCATTGTGAATTTAGATGGCATTTTTATGTTCACTGTACCGACTGCCTCAGGGCTATGCCATAAAACGAGACGAAGTTTGAAAATAGTAGACCTAATGTAACATACGAGGTTCCATCATAATAATAATATTTTTAATATAAAACTGACTTTTCTAAGTTAAGTGTATATTAATTGTAAATTATTGCGTGCTTTAACGGTGAAGAAAACATCGTAAGGAAACCTGCATACCTGAGAACTCGATAAGATTTTTCGAAGGTATGTGAAGTCTGCCAACCCGCATTAGGCCAGCGTGGTGGACTAAGGCCTAAACCCTCTCTCTCTGTGGGTATGTGTTGGGCCACCTCCTCGTGTGCGGCAGGATATGTAGTCCTTGCGGATACGTCCAAGGGGAATGCCTATCCTTTACCGCCGGTATACCTGGGCAACGGCGAGTCACTCCCTCTAAGGGGTCTGGCTCACCGTATGGCGAAGTACCCTTCCAACCACCGGAGTTTATCCGAAGAGGCTCCACCAGTGACCCAGCTGCAACGCTGAAAGGACTGGTAGGTCATGACCAGTGGGCGTGTCAGACCGACCTCTCTGTAGTGGAGAGGTTTGAGCCCACCTACGTCTTCTACCGTGCGTAGTTGAGCGCCGTACGAGGGGATAATGGAATCCTGGGGGGTTGAGTCTACCGTAAGTCGGTTGTTGATACTTGCGGGGACAACACGCCCTCTTTGGTCCAGCATTCCCTCTAAACGGTAGCCCCAGGTACTAGCCAACCTGGGGTAACCGGTAGGGGCACCCCCTAAGGGCTGCCAGCGAGGATTACAGGGTCATGGGGTGCGCAGTCGGCGGAGCGCGGGGCCTATGGTGAGCTCGATCCAAAATCTCGGTATCGGCAGCCATAGCCCCCCTCGCACCGTGCGGACTCGCTGCATCACGGACTCTGGGTCCTATACTCCCTGTGGTAGGTCCTGGTGCTCGAATGAGCATCCCCAACTGCGGGCTCCCTGGAGGGTGGGACGCCGCGGGGAATGAAGATAATTTATAACACTCATCATGCCAAAAACGAAGAGTAAAACCAAAACCAACAAGCAGGTCGCTGCTTCTAACGAAGCGCCCTGCGACAAAAGGGTCGCTGCTTCTTTGGAAGCGCCCCGAAACGCACAAGAGCCGGTCGCTGCTTCCTCTTTGGAAGCGCCTGGCCCTAGCACTTCGACCGCCACCGCTCCAACATCATGGATGGCTGGTGAACAGGTCTGGCAGGTGGTTCAACGTAAGAAAACACCTTCTGACATGCGGAAAAAAAATAAACGCATGGAAGAACGGGGAAACAAAAAGGAACCAGGAAAGGGTAGGAGGCAACCCCCCGCCGAAAGGCAGGGTGTCGCCAAAGGACCGAAACAGGTCCCCGCCGCTGTAGTAAGTGCAAAGCAACCGAACCGCCCTGGTGGCAACCGGGGTGGGGAGGAGGCAAGCACTGAACAAGCAGCCCAATCCAGCGGGGTTACGAAAGTTAAGTCTAACGTTCCCCGCAAACCAAGACGAAGACGCGGTGGCAGGGGTCAGGGCAATGCAACGTCCGCAGTCCAGCACGGCGGAGGTAAAGCACCCAAGCGCCCCCGCCCCGACGACACACAATCACCTAAAACTCAGGTGAAAAAACATAACGCGTCCACCAGTGTCGGGTCGGTCAGGGGAGCCGCCACCTATGCGGACAAAGTGGTACTAAACGACCACTTTGTTGCAGTGATGGCGGAGCCGTTCACCGACTTGACACCGACACAAGTGAAAGCCATCACGAGCACCTTGGAGTCCTGCATCATAGGAATAGCAGAAGCTCCAAGTGCGTCACATACCATCCCATATGTGCCTGCCTTCCATGGAAAACCTTTCCATAGCGAAGGAGTGCTCAAGATGTACTGTGAGGACTCGAAAGCTGTAGAGTGGCTAAAAGAAATTGTAGCCACTCTAGAATCACCAATCCCTGGGACTCGGCTGGTTGTGAGATGCCAGAAGGACATCCCCAAAAGGGTGAAGTCCGCGGTCCTGCTGCCAGCCTGTTCTGAGGAGATCGGTACGATACAACGTATCCTGATCTGTCAGAACAGGGGGTACCAGGTCCGCAGATGGTCTCTCTACAGCATTGAGCGCCAGGCGGGGAACCCTCCGGGTACCTTCTTGGTGCTCGGCATACCAGCCGAGGAGATACCAAACATACTGCGAGAGGGCGCAAGCTATTCTACAAGCTGGGCAACGCCTATATCCGCTTCTTCGGCAGCAAGGGAAGGTTGCAGGAAGTGCCACCCGACCAAGCTGAGACGGCGCCTATACCCGGGACCTCTAGCGACCCCTCCACTGCAAAGCAGAGGGTGAGCGCTGGAACGGACCCGGTGATGGCTGCGTCTATGTCCACGGCTAGCCAACACTCCTCCGCCGAAAGGCAGAGGCAGGATGGGAGTTCAGTTTGCTCGCTGACTACCACCGACGGGGACGCCAGTGATGGTGACCTAGAGGAGGCTGTCGCGCATCTGACCGACCAGGACGTTCCGTTAGGAACGGATGAGGAGGTGAGTAGCCCTCTTCGCTCCTCCTCGCCACACTAACATAATACAGACCAACCTCCAGCACAAACAAGCCGCGGCGGCTACCCTGCGAAGACTACTGGAGGTAAACAACAAGACCATCGCCCTTATCCAGGAGCCGTGGATAAGGAAGGACAGAATCTGCGGTCTGAGCAACATCGGAGGTAAGATTCTTCTTGATACCACCATAACTAACCCACGCACTTGCATTTACATACCTAGATCAATCGACGCAGTTATAATAAGTGAGTTCTGTTCTAGAGATCTGACTACGGTCAGGCTCCGGAGCAGCTGCCCTAGCATCCCAGAAGTAATCCTAGCGTCAGCCTATCTGCCGGGCGACGCGGACATACCGACGGTTGAGCTAGCGAATCTTATCAGACACTGCGAAGACAAGAAGCTTGAGCTAATCATCTCGGCGGACGCGAATGCACACCACACCATCTGGGGCTGCGGCGCTTCCAACAAGAGAGGTGATGACTTGGTTGAATTTTTATTCTCCACAAACCTCAGGCTTTTAAACAGGGGGTCCGAACGTACTTTTGTGACTTCCAGATACCAAACTATAATAGACATCACGCTGTCAACGGAGAACGTATCGGAAACCATATCCGATTGGCAAGTATCTAACGAACTGTCCAACTCTGATCACAGATGGATAAGATATAAACTGAACGTGGACACTAAGAAACCTGAACCTTGGCGCAATCCCAGACGAACTGACTGCGTAAGGTTCGGTAAGCTAGTGTCAGAAAGCCCTAACCTCAAGCATATCCCTGAAGAATATGGAGGGCCAGCTGACATAGAGAAACACGTGAATAAACTGACCGATACACTAACAGACGCATTTCAACAAACGTGCCCACTCACGAGGCACCCGACGAGGACCGCCAATCGTAATAGCTGGTGGGGACCTCAACTCGAAAAATTGAGATGCAAACTACGCAAACTGTTTAACAGAGCAAAAAACACAAGGAAAGCAGAAGACTGGGATGCGTACAAAATAACCCAAGCGGCTTATAAGAAACGCATTCGGGAACGCAAACGAGAATGCTGGAGAACCTTTTGTACCAACATTGAATCAAACGCTCAGGCAGCCAGGGTAAGGAAAGTTCTATCCAAAGACCCAGATCGTAACCTTGGCTCCCTGAAAAAAGCTGACAACAGCTATACAACAACTGATGCAGAAATGTGTCAGCTGCTACTTAACACACACTTCCCAGGATGCCTTGTTACGGATAACACCACATGGGGAGAAGTGAACCAACAGGTATGTAATGAAACAACCACCGACGATATCATAACTGCTCAGCGAACAATCACGTTAGAACGAGTCGTATGGGCAATAAACACCTTCTCAACCTACAAAGCGGCCGGTTTAGATGGTATCTTCCCTGGACTCCTTCAGTGGGGCAAAAACACGATAGCCCCACATCTGGTTAGGATTTATCAGGGATGCCTGAAATACTGCTACGTTCCCCACAAATGGAGAGAAGTAAAAGTGGTATTCATACCAAAACCAGGTAAGAGTCGAACGCAACCAAAATCGTATAGACCAATTAGCCTCACATCTTTCCTTCTCAAGGTAATGGAGAGACTGTGTGACCGGGCACTCAGAGATGAGGCATTGGCTAATCACCCTCTACACAACCAACAACACGCCTACTCTTTAGGCAAATCAACCGAATCAGCACTTCACAGTGTAATCACACCAATCGAAAATGCACTATCAACACAATCATCAGCGCTTGTAGCCTTCATTGACATAGAGGGGGCTTTTGACAAGACGCAATTTAACAGCATAAGCCGTGCACTGCTCAACCACAACGCTAACCGGTCCATAACTAACTGGATCGGAAGCATGCTGAGGGAGAGGGCAGTGCAAGTGACAGTCAATGATACTGTCCGAGCCATTGTTTCGAGGGGCTGCCCACAGGGGGGGGTCATTTCGCCGCTCTTGTGGAACCTAGTGGTGGATGACCTCATTAGGACACCAAACGAAGCAGGCTTCCACACTGTCGGCTATGCAGACGATGTAACGATCCTTGTACAAGGTAAGTTCCAAGGAGTCCTATGCGAACTCATGCAAAGGGCCCTTAATATCGTCGAAGGATGGTGCTCAGAACAGAAACTGACAGTAAATCCATCAAAAACTGAACAGGTAATGTTCACAAAGAAGCGAACAATAGAAAATCTTCGCCTACCTAAACTCCAAGGTACCACACTTTCTCTCACCAAAGAGGTAAAATATCTAGGTATCATCTTGGACGACAAACTGTTATGGAATAAACATCTGGACCACAAACTAGAGAAGGCCTGTATCACATTCTGGCAGTGCAAGAGACTCCTTGGCAAAACCTGGGGTGTACACCCCAAAATTGTCAGGTGGCTATACACTGCGGTGATACGGCCAATCCTCACCTACGGAGCTGTCGTCTGGTGGCCCAGAACCAAATTAACCACAGCAAGAACCAAACTGCAGCATTTCCAGAGACTAGCCTGCACAGCTATAACGGGCTGCATGAAAACCACACCCACAGCAGCTTTGGAGGTCCTGCTGGGACTACCGCCCTTGGATCTTTTTATCCAACAAGAAGCGGCCTCAGCAGCAATAAGACTAAAGACGCTAAAGCTCTGGGGTACAGCTAATAGTACCCATGCCAAAATCTTGGAAGAAGTCATCAACTACCAACCGTTGATGGCTGCTCCCAACGACAGGGTACCCAAACAAAACATCTTCAGCAAAAGCTACACTGTCCAGCTGACCGAAGAACAACATGACTGGTCAGACACACACGAACTGCGCATATACACCGATGGCTCAAAGACAAGGACAGGATCGGGAGCAGGAGTGTTTTCACCAGAATTGAACATCAAGATATCAATGGCCTTGGGCGAATACAGTTCCATCTACCAATGTGAATGTGTCGCCATTACACAGGCTGCCAAAGCAGTGGAAAAACGGTGCCTTACAGGCTATAAAATACGAATTGTATCCGATAGCGCTGCGGTATTACGAGCCCTAGACAGCAAAATTATCCAGTCAGGGCTTATACTAGAGTGCCACCAGGCACTGGAGGGTATAGGGAAAATAAACTCAGTTACCCTGCAGTGGATAAAAGGGCACAGTGGCTCTCTAGGAAACGACGCAGCTGATGAGCTGGCTAAAAGAGGGTCAGACCAGGCATTGATGGGTCCTAATCCAATACTGCCACTGCCCTTTAACCAGCTGAGGACATGGCTGCGTCACAGAACACAAAAACAACACGCAGAACAATGGGCGAATATTAGTACATGCAGACAATCCCGGGAAACCGTGCCACACCCGGATTTTCGTCTGACTAAACGCCTCCTATCTCTGGACAGGGCATCCCTACGCATAGTCGTAGGTACCATCACTGGACATTGCCCGCTAAACAAACATTTATATGTTCTAGGTATGACTGACAGCCCCCTATGTAGGGGATGTCTGTTGGTCGATGAAACAGCTGCCCATGTCATCCTGGAATGTGAAGGTGTAGCTGCACAACGGGCAGAAATCCTCGACTCACCGGGGTCACTCCGAGAAGCCTGTGGAGAAACCAGGAAGATCCTGCGCTTCTGGTCGGAGTTAAGCTGGCTTGTACTATAGCCGGCACGGATATCACGCACAATGGCCTGAATTTTTTACAGGCTAAGTGCGGGAAAAGGAGCCCACAACCAATACCTCTCTCTCTGTAGAGGAGGCCCGTGCCCAGCAGTGGGACGTATATAATACAGGGCTAGTAAAAAAAAAAAAAAATACCACCACCACCAACAGGTAAGCGATCTCCACCGCTCATCAATATCCGCAATACCAGAAGAATCAAGGATGCGTTACCAACCTTTAAGGATAATAATGGAGATGATGTGAAAGGGGAGGGAGTTGAGACCTCCGCAAATCGTACACACCATATGAAACGCAACAACAAGCAGATTCACGTCGATTTTCTTTGACACAGTTTTTTTTCTTTTTTTAATGGTAAAAGGGGGCAAACGGGCAGGAGGCTCACCTGATGGAAAGTGATCACCGCCGTCCATGAACACCTGCAACAGCAGAGGGCTTGCAAATGCGTTGCCGGCCTTTAAGGAAAGAATACGCTCTCTTCTTGAAGGTTCCCAAGTCGTAACGGGTCGGAAAGACCGCCGGCGACAGCTGGTTCCACAGAGTGGTTGTGCGTGTTACTAAACCGGACGAGTCGGCCCATTCAAGCTCTGCAGGCAAGTGTCTACAACGTGGGTCTACCACATAAATATATTAGATAGATAGAAAAAGATTTTTATTGCTCTTATATGTATGATGACAAGGTTATGTCTCTCCACGTGGATCGTAAATATTTTTTTTATTATTCTAAACGAGCTAATAGGTTATTAAATAAATGCACAATTAATGGGTTTATCTTTTTTAGTTTTGTACGCAAGATAAATTTTAACAACGTTCCTTTACAGGTGCCATAAAAACGAAACTCAATGGCCGACGCCGAATAGGCGAATTAATGGCGCATCATTTCCTTTACGACGTCATAAAACTAATTAATGAACTTGAATTTCAACAATTGTAAGATTAATAATTATATTTTTAAAACGGCTACCGCCGGCATTTCGCACGCTTCGCTATCCAGTGTATCCAGAGCAAGTTCTTCTTCTTTTTTATTTATGGCTTTCGCATTATTATGCATTTTGGCAGTGTCAAGTATCAAAGTTATAAGTTTACAAGAACGATGAAACACGGGTGCGGTCGATTTCAAGGTCTTGCCGGAGTTTTGGTGTTAACTCCTTTCAGTACGATTCTTAATTCACTTATTTCAATGTTTCCCTACACTGTTCATCACCGTCAATGTTTATTGAACAAATCCACACCACTTTTATACAACAAACACAGCTCTAAACTAGTTTATGAAATTAATGGCCGTGAAATGAATGTCCCCCCCCCCCCGTGACCACGAAGGCTGAAGAGTCTTCGAAACGTCGGGATCCAAATTAATAAAAAACCGCGATAAAATCCGTTTAAATTAGTTTTATTTCAATGAGTAAACATTCGCGTAAACGTAAGAAATCATTAATTTATGAAATAAATTATAATAAGGGATGAACTGCACTGTCAGAATTCCCGCCAAAACTCCCAGGGCAAGTTGGTAAAGAATAAAATTGTTACAAGATGAATATACTCGGCTGCAGGTCTTTGCTAGAATTCATCTATATTGGTGTAAAGTAGGACATATTAGAGGTGTTACGTGACGACATAAAATAAGTGCGGCTTGAAATTTTGACATGCACATTGTACATGTTGGCTTGAATGACGAAACGAACATATCGCTCGCCTGATGGTAAGCGCCACGACTGGCCATAAACAGAAGACCACAACACATAAATTTGAATTACAGAGCACTTTATGGCACCTGACTGCGTTCGTCAAAATATCCAGTATTTTCAGTGAATTCAATGCCCGAAAGATGATGAGAAAGAAAGAAAGAAAACATTTATTGGCAACAATTGGGTGACAAAAGTTTTAACAATATAAGTACATAATATCAAAACAATAGGCAAATAAAACTAAAACAACCAAAACACAAGTGTGTACGGTATATGTCCCACCGCAACAGTGCCAAGAGGATCTATATCAGCATAATGCCAAACAACAAATTACTTGGCGCTGATTTTCATCCAGACCCTGGCCAGAGCAAGAGAAATGAGGATTCCGTGAAACAAAACTCACCTTCAACTTAAAGTTTTCATCGTGGAAACTGGGCCCGTATATGCTCTCACCGCCGGTCCCGTCGCCCCTCACGATGTCCCCGCCTTGCACCATGAACTGATTTATGGCTGTGAACAACAACTATTTTTACTAAACTGCATTCATGTAGTTCTCGATGTTTAATTCGAAAACGTGAATAAGGAGTTTTTAATGCCTTTTAGAATGAAGGCATGTTGGCTGCTGACCTCGGGGAATAACTGAGGCTATCAGCGCAAAAGTGGTGTAACCCACAATTCCTGCCAGACACGGTTTTAGTGTAAAATACATTATTTTTATTATGAAAAATTATGTATTTTACACCAAAACCGTATACATTATTCGTTACATAATAATATATAATAATATTCGTATATAATACATTATTTTTATTATGAAAAATAATGGTTTTTACACCAAAATCGCATCCAACAAAAATTGTGGGTTACACCACTTTTGCGCTGATAGCCTCAACTATGCCCGCGTCTTTGAAGGCGATAGTGGCGATAGTCTTTGTTTTTTCCAAATCACAGCGCGTGCCTCGGTAGATTTTGATCTTTTATGCGGAAGCTTAAGAAATAGTCTAAAAGTATATTAAATTACATATTTTTTTTATAACAATGACCAGCAAATGAGCAAGTGGGCCACCTGATGGTAAGCGATCTCCACCGTCCATGCACGCCTACAATATTAGGAGAATCATAGGCGCGTTGCCGACCTTAAAGGCCTACTTTACGTCGGTTTTCTGTGAGACAGTGGTAACGACCCGCTCGAGCCAGCCCATTCATGCTGTAGACAAAAATGCCTAAGGCATTAAAGTCCGCCTGTATACCTTGTGTACAAAGCTTAATAAAATAAATAAATAAAAAATTAGTGGTGTCGTGGGACACCAGGTAGGAACGAAGTTCCTTCGGCTCGGAATCGACACAAATTGCAAAAAAAGTCGTGCTCAATTTTATGTAGGTTTTCTTGATTTTTCTCTTAAATTTTGCTGATTAGTTTTTATTTAAGTACAAGAAAGTATTTAGGAAATTCAGTATTTTAGGAAATAATAAATTACTTAAAATAAAAAAACATCCTAATTCAAATTATCAACTAAAATAACAAAATATGTCTCTTTATTTTTGTGTGACAACATAAAATTACATAGAAATAGAAAAATAGAAATAAAACAAATTATCTAATCACACACCCGAGTATAGTCTAAATATAACATACGCAATAAAATATAAAAATACATGACCCTATGTATAAATACCAATATCATTGGACAAAAATGGAAGCATAAAAAAGGGCAAGAGATAATATATCGCAAGACGAATAACGAGCTAGCGTAATCTTTTAAAAATCGAAGGAGATATAAAAATACTTCAACTATAACTGGCTGAATGAATATCATTTTAAAAAAGGAACTAACGCTGGCTGATTATGCGACTGTCGCGCATGCGCACGTCTCATTTAACGCTTTTATTCCACGCATTTTTCTTACGGTTTTACTATCACATTTTTTTCAGTTCGGTCACGCAGCGAAATCCCTATCCCCTCCAAGCCTGCCGTAAGAAACTTCGTTCTTCGTTCCAATAAATATAAACATTAATTAATTCCCTTCTCTATCTAATCTACAAACACATCATTAATATAAACAAAACTTCTAAAAAAAACGGTCGCGTGTATTGAACCACAACTAAATTAGCATAGATAAACTTATTGATGATTAAGATTTATTATGAAAGATAAAAAAAGTAGTTAATATATTATCTTCTGTCAAAATTAATTATTGTGACTCCACCTGTGTGTGATAAGTAAAATTCGTCGATAACTATCTGTCTTGTCAAGCTAGTTCTAAAATAATAAGATTTTTTATAGCATAGGCAGGCAAACCAGCGACTGGGTCACCTGATAAGTGATCTACACCACCCATGTACGCCCACAATACCAGAAGAATCATGGGCGCGCTTCAGGGTTAAAAGAAAATGGATAATTAGTGATTGGGAAGGGGAGGGGGTTTTGGGCCTCCGGTCATCTCACGCACCGTGCGAAACGCAGCAAGCCGCTACTTTAAGTCAGTTTTCTGTGAGACAGTGGTAACGACGCCATGCTGTAGACAAAACTGTCTACAGCGTGACTCTACCTTTCATAAAATATTTTAATGGTGAAGAAAACTGGTTATGTTAATGCTGGGCGTGTGCTTACGTGTGGGCATCAAAAATCAGCTCAACGAAGATTCGAGTGCCTGTCTGACAGTTATTAGGTTTTTCTATCACGAAATGCTCAGTACCAGCCCGGAGTCTGGAATTTCTGCCCGGTATGGTGATAGACTCACCCCCTATCACATGATGGGACGGAAATAAGTTCGGAGAAATTTGGGTGTACGAGTTAAACCTCTACCTATCCCTTCGGGGATTGCAGATATAAGTACGTATGCTCTACTTATTCATATAGTTAAGATTTAATTTTAATGAAAAAAACGATTTTTTTTTAAAGATTATAACAACTTTAAGATTAGTAAATATTATAACAACTTTAATTTAAAAATATTGTTATTATGGTAGAGGAGCCCACGATGCTAAATGGGGATTTACTCGAGCGTCGTAGAGACCTATTGGGATGCAAAGCTTAGATGATATGAAGAAAAAAATGTTATATGATATATACCTTTACATCGGTGGGGGAAGCGGCTATAGATTTTTAAATATGTAAAAAAAAACTGTTGCATGGACATCCTCGAGCGCGTCAGATATTGATAGCATCAATGCCCTACGTATTTTTAATAATGTACGTATGTTAATCTGATCGTTTGCATGATGCGGGTGGTTGTATTTAAGAGTTGAAAATGAAAAAAAAAAAAAATTAATCGAGCGCGTCAGATTTTCTAAGGGAGTGTTAAGTGCACCAAAAAAAAGCTCTCATTCACTAATCTGATGATTTCGATGGGACGCAAACTCGCGGCCATTTTCATAATGTGCAAAAAAAATTCGCCATTTTGAAATACTCAAGCGCGTCAGATTAAGATATATATAGTTCATCTTTATGTTCTAAACGTACTGTCTCATAATCTGACGATTATCTAGAGGGATTGGCCTGATCTGACAAAAAAAAATTAGAAAAACGGTTCACCTTAAAGGCCATCCCTGCAACTTCCCGCTAATTCCATTCCTGGGCTCTTAAAATTGTACTTATGACGTTTTTGAGCTCAAAATATAATTTATGTGATATTTTGAGCTCGCTGAGTTCAAAGAAATAATATTTCTATGCATTTGAGCTCTCCCAGCTCGAAAGTCTGATAGAAGTTTCATAGAACACTATTTTTGGAATTTTCAAACCGCAATAACTTTTGAATGGATCAACCGATTTTCACGCGGTTGGCGGCATTCGACGCAGTTTTATCATCCTCATAAGTATTTGCAATTTTAATTGATCGAACCACAAATTTCGGAGTAATCCCGAAAAAACACTTTTTCGGGTTTCTTTCGTTCACGATATCTCTCGAACGAATCAACCGCTTTTGACCAGCTTGGTGGCGATCGACGTGGTTTTTCAAGCTCAAAGGCGGATTAGTTTTTGAAGTTGATCGATAAAGCCGGTTAAAAGTTATTCCAAAAATTATATTGCAAACACGTTGTAAACAGTATGCCACGAGTCTTTATGATCAATGATGGCGTCATGGCAACAGAAACCGGAGTGGGGACGGAGTGAGAGAGTAATAGATAGAGAAAGAGTGAGAGAGGAATAGAAACGCGGAGAAGGAAATGTAGGCATCACGCAACTGCACGCATTTAACTTTATCGACGAATTTTTGTTATTTCGGCTTGCGGAAATCGTCAGATTATATATTTTTCATTATTCTTGAATTATTTCCTTCAAAATAAAAAAAAATTTTGCTACGCTCGAGAATGTCGAGATGACGTTTTTTTTTTACAACTTTGTTGCCCTCCGCTTTTTTTACGTCACTCTCAAATTGTCAGATTAGTGGAATATACACTTTTTAGGATGTAATTAACTCACCCTACCTTAATCTGACGCGCTCGAGAATTTCTGATGGTCAATTTTTTTTTACTAATCTGATCCTGTATCCTTCACGGGCGGACTTATATATGGGCCTCATGTTTTGTGGAGGTACTTAACCGGGTACAAGGTATCCCCCTGTATATTAATCTGTCGCGCTTTAGTAAATCCCGAAATCCCCGCTTGGGCTCCCCTACCATTAGCCCATGATGGCCAATCCGACATAACAAACTATTATATCGCAGAGCTGTCAGTAGCTGCGTCGTCGTTGGCTAACCCGTGAGCAGCGCGTGTAAACTAACACCAAGGTTTGAAAGATCGTTGAGTCGCGGCAAATACAACCTTAATGCACTTGCATATGTCAAAGGTAACGAGGTGAATGATATGAAGTTTTTAACCGACGAAGAAAAAGGTTCACAATTCGACACGTATATTTTTGTTACGTTAGACCGCGAATAACTTTTTACAGAGTAGACCAATTTTGATAATTATTTTTTTAATGGTTAGGGAACTATCACTAGAACTCCGAAGTTGGTCCCATAAACATTTTGAACAAAATTCCTACCCCTAAAGGTAGAAAAATAGGGGTATTTGCGTATTCACTCACTGATTTCACAGAGTTATTGTGTACGTAGTTATTCTCATATTAATAAATAAATTCTACTAGTATAGTAATTAGTAGCGAATGGATGCGGGTTGCCCAAGACCGGGATGGTTGGCGCTCACTTGGGGAGGCTTACGTCCAAGTGGACGGCAATAAGCTGAGATGATGACTAGTATATTACCTATATTGCTGGTGGGAGGATACTTGTATCCGACCGGATAGCGACCACCGTACACTGGCGCTAAAACCTGCCATAGTGGCCCACCTCGTGTGGGTCGCGTTCCAGGGTCAGCCAGTGTATATCCGGTTCTTCCCAGGGGGCTTGCCCCCTGATCCTAACCCTTTTCCCATCCCTTTTTCTTTCCCCTCCCCCTTGACCCTTTGGCAGGCCGGCATGATCTAGCCGACCTACGATGGACACATTGTTTATCGTTTGTAGACACTATTCTTGGATTGCGCTACACTTACCATCAGGTGTAGCGTAGTTACTTTGCCGAGCCAGGATAAAAAAAAAATACTCACAGTACCTTCCGTCAAATCAGACTTCCGGGAGGAAAGGGGCATCATTCCCAGGCCTAAAGTTTAATATCACTATATTTTTATTTTTTTCCTAGCCTCAAGGAACATAAAAACTAGCTATGCGACCTCACATTGCATTGGATCATGTTTATTAAATAGATATAACAGTTTGCATCAACAAATATAATAAAATTAACATAAAACAACGTCGGAATAAATTAAATAATATCTTTCCTGTTAACATTTACAATATAAGCAGAATTCGCGACCTCGGCAGTTCAACTTATAATAATATTCATTTATTTGGCCAATGGATGTCATGAAACCGAAATATATAACATGTGCACGAATGTATATTTTTTTTTAGCGGAGACTGACAAACGAGCACGAACACGAAACGAGGTAAACACCTGATGATAAGCGATCACCGCGGATACGGTCACTTACGGTATATCCAAATAACCGTATGAATTTTGCAAGTGGTAAATCGTTTTTTACTAGTGTGTATAATGTGTCCCACTGCTGGGCAAGGGTCTCCCTTTTACTCTTCCACTGGATTTATTAAAAAATAAACAATTAAAAACATACACCTGCCAGAAAGAAAGATCGACAGCCTCATTGGCGCAGTGGGCGAGTAGCCGACTGTGAAACGTGAGGCCGTGGGTTCGATTCCCGCACCGAGCAAATATTTGTCTGATCCACAAATATTTGTTTCGGGGTCTGGGTGTTGTGAGACCGAAAGTCTCTCGTAGTTTCTGATACCCACGACACAAGACTCGTATCTTACTGTGGGGTCAGGACTATGTGTGTGACTGTTGGGTGTTATTTATTAAAAAAAAAAAAAAAACAAGAACCTCACTGATATGAAATGACAAACATAATAAAAATGGGGTATTTGGTATGGAAATGAGCATAATAATACTCATGAATTAATTATAAGGTAACATTTTAACTTTAATTTTAGATTTAAGTAGGTTAAATTCATTAAAAATCATAAATAAAACATTCCCCATGGCCGATTATGTAAAACAGAACTTGTAAATTGTTGATTTGAGTTAATGAATGTATCAATATAAAATTAATATCTAATTTTTTTACTTTATATGGGTTGAAATGGTATTGGGTATTTACATCCACATGACGTTGCCGTAAGCATATCTTGTTATGTTAGGTCCGGGCGATATCACTGCGTTATCGCGTGTGTTGACCCGGTCAAACCTATATGGGCACACATTAGAACATATTGACCGCGGCCAATTTATTTATCATAATTCACACAATACGCACAGTCAATGGACGCGTTCGGAGGATAAATGTTCTGAGTGGCTAAGTTGGTAGGTCCCCCGTACGCGAGAGGCCGTCTGGGTTGGTACCACCGCTTTGTCTATTTCTGCCGCCAAGCAAAAATGTATAAGCACTGTGTTTCGGATTGAAGGACATTGAAGCCAGTGGAATTACTGGGCATTCTTAGTCTTAATATCATATGTCTCGGGGTGTCGAGCGCAATTCAGTGACATGCAGTGCTTTGTAATTGAAAGTTATGTGGTGTTGCTTCTGTTTATGGGCAGGCACTTACCATCAGGCGAGCGTCTTGCATCGTCATTCATTAACATTAAAAAAATCCGTTATCCGAATCCGTTGCATAGTTTAAATGAAATAAGCGGACAAACAGACAGACAGCGACTTTGTTTTATACTATGTATTGATTGATAATTCCGGATTCCGTATCAAATGTGCTATAAAAAAGCTCATTTGTCTCCTAATTAATTTAATTAACTCAGTTCATGCAGATCACGTGAGTAGTTTTGTAATAAAACCCGTTTGTACTGATACCATTCATTCGTAGATACTTTTAGTTATTTTATTAATTTGTTATATTTCAACACAGACACACGACACAACAGAGACACGGACAGCTTCCGTGGCGCAGCGGGCCAGTAGCCGGCTGCGAAGCGTGAGGCTGCGGGTTCGATCCCCGCACCGAGACAGATGTTTGTGTGATCCACAAATATTTGTTTCGGGGTCTGGGTGTTGTGAGACCGAAAAGTCTCTCGTAGTTCCTGATACCCACGACACAAGACTCGTATCTTACTGTGGGGTCAGGACTATGTGTGTGACTGTTGGGTGTATTTATTTATTATTATTTATTTGTGCTTTCAATGTGGCGCTTTCAAGTTTCAAAAAGAAAAGCCTGACATGTTGCCACCACTGCGTGAGCCACCAGATCCGTTTTTTTTATAGCATAGGCCGACAAACGAGCAAATGGGTCACCTGATGATAACTGATCTCCACCGCCCATGTACGCCCACAATACTAGAAGAATCATAGGCGCGTTGCCGACCTAAAGGAAAGGGACAATTAAAACCGGCCCATTCGTGCTGTAGACAAAACTGTCGACACCGTGGCTCTAGTACTCCAAAAAAATCGTTTGGATTACGAACCAATATAAAAATTTTGTTGTCAGTTTTATAAGTCGTATTTTTTATATTCTGTTGTGAATAATCGAAATACGTTTCGTGCATAAAATAGATAATCGATTTCATCTATAATAAGAAGTGACCGTGAGACAAGTAGACAATATAAACATATTACATATTTATGAGGTTATTTTTAGCAACATTGCCAACCGATACACAGTACTCTAGGTCATGAAGACCTGATTTCAAAGCCTCATTATACATTGTACATCAACTCTTTATTAATAAGTTTTTTTTTACATTTTATAGGCACACACGAATCTATTATCATCTAATAATTATGGTGCTGATATATAAAGACTAATATAACTTGTATCTACTAATCTACATGTTCATAAAAACTTAAAGAAGCAATTATAGATAAGAAATGTTTTTAATTCATACCAACGTATTACATGTAGTTTTAGATTTGATCGCATTTGGTACATAGTTAAAGTGAAATTATTAGCATCATTGAATATCTTACGGTTAGGCTTGTTTCTGTATTATACGGATGCGCGCGAACCCGGATGAACTTCCTCAGCGTTCTAACCTCTATCCTATATTACATTTTAAGGAAAGCGAATATATAAGTCCTGACCGACTTATCATCGCTCAGACCAAACATAGAGATCATCGTTTATGAAGGGACTTCTGGAAATTCAATTCCTAAGTATGGGAAATTATTCACGAAGCCAAAATCGAGATAGCCTATAAATCGAAAGGTTAATTTTGTTTGTCCCATCGCCAAGCATTCTAATGTGAAGTACATATTCTAACACAGAGTGAGAACTTTGCAATCATCAATCAAAATCTACAAGATAACATTTACATTACTGGTTTGTGCGACGCTTAACGATTTTTTGAACAGGTTCCTTACAGAGCATAAAAAGATTTTTTTGACTGATAATTAATAAGTATTTATTAAACAAGCTTTGGCCTGTGAATCGATCAACGTCAAAAAATACCTTGATCGCGTTTGTTGTGACGTTTGCGAACTTAAGGCACAGCCGCGCCTCAAACGTGCCTCAAATCACTACAACATATTCTGGATGAATATCAATGACTAACGGCACATGAATTATTCAAAACTAAAATGCACCAATCGGAATGAATGGATTTTATATCAGTCGATTATACTAATAAAACTATAGATATATCGATCAAATCACTCATCAATCAAGCGATCATCCGCTTCTTCTCCTACTAAATGCAGTTCATCCAGAGGTTGTCTCATGTCTGCAAGAAATTGCACCATTAGCGATGACACCGCTATTTGTATTTCTTTTTATTTTATTTTCTTACCTAATACGATGTAAAATAAATATCTTATTGATATAAAATGATATGATGATGATGATGATGATATAAAAGGTAATTTGACGGTAATACTCGAGATGGCCGTGCCGTACCGTGTCACAACACAAAAGACGAGGCAGGCGCAGAGCACGCGCCGCCCTGCAGAATGGCCGTGTCGGAGCATAAAGAGTACAGACACTGAATTGAACTATTTAAATAACGTTATTCTACGTCAATTGTCGGTACCACCACTCATATTGATAATTTGAGGGTGGTTTGCGTTGTTTACCCAGTAATTCTACTTTCGAAGTAGGGATAATGAAAATCCCTCTATATAAAGTGGCGTCTTGTCATTTCAAGATCAGTTGAGTTCCGTCCGCGAGTCGTAACAGTCGGGAACTGCTAAAATTATGGCAGACTAGAGTCATTTGAGTACAGTGTCAATCTTAATAAGTAGTTGACCGCAAATAACGTGATTTATAACCGCGAAGTGTTTCGGTTCAAAGTGTTAAAGTATCCTCAGCACTGTAACGGGTGGTTTTTCTGTCGCCGGCTCTTTTTCCTACCTAAGATTGTACCTCCGAGCCGGTAGTAACTTAAAAGAGTGAATAAACGATAAAGTGATAACCCTGTGTCGTTATTATTGAGAGTTTTCATTCGCCGTACATCTTGACCACATCAAGTAAAGACTAAGGGTTGTAAAACCCTCCTCTCTGACACATCTACATGGAGCTCGCCGCGTCATATATGGGTGATTCTACAAAAATTGGGTAACTCAATGTCACCAGCCAACATATACAAAGTCTTATTATATTGTATTGAAATAACAATTTATTTTAAAACAATGAAAAGTCCTTTATTTGGTCACCCAATTTCACTTCTTCATTTTAAATACAAGTTAATAAAAAAACAAAATTAATACTCAAAACGTCAGTCCGTTGGCATGTCACAATCCCGAAAACCAACAATCAAGTGACTATCCATTAAACATTATCATTTATTTAGGAAAACTTACTAATTTACTACAATCTGTGATGTACATAGTATTATATACTACAACTTTCATAATGCAATGTTCTCCATTTTATTTAATAAAAAATAAGAAACTTTGTGTTTAGTTTCTTTCGTCAGTCCGTTGTGTGTTCTTTAAATTTAAAATTCGCCGAGAATATCACCGAGTCAAGGTCAAATCCCTGTTTAAGTTTTAATGTTGCTAATGAAGTTAGTTGCGGACCGCACAATTTGACGGCCGCCATAATAGTACCAGTGTTTGGGTTGTGTTTTTTGTCTATACACGTGCGAAGCCAGTCAAAATGTCAGTCCTGTGGTGAGTCGTTATTTCCTTGTTAATCTGAGGTTTATTTTCATTTATACATAGTTAACTATGATTTGTTAAAATGAAGTTTATTGATATTCGAAATTATCAAAAAAAAACATTAGTTCTGATTATAACCTCAAATTATGCCTATTTCGTCAGTCCGTTGGCGTCAGTCCTTTGTCAGATATCGCGCCATAGGACTGACGTGTCTCCATAGCACTGATGTTTTTTGAAGTGATAACTTCTTATGGGAGGGTGAACCGAAACGTTCCGTAACGCGAGCGGTCCCTCGACCAGCCAGCATTAGCTGACCTCCCTGGAACATCGATAATTTCGAAGTCCCAGATGGCGCCACACAGTGACCAGTCGGCTTGGAGCGGACTTTCACAAGACTTTGACCGGACTATTACGGCAATAAAAAAAAAATAAAAAAAAACTTTGAAACGACTTTTACCGGACTTTGACAGGACTTTGACCGGACTTTGACTGGACTTTGACAGGACATTGACACGACTTTGACACGGCTTTGATAGGACTTTGACACGGCTTTGACACGACTTTGGCAGTCAAATTCAGAAAAATTTAAATATCTCACAATCTACTTAAAAAAAGTGACTGGCCCGATTTGGAACAATATAATCATTAGATTAGCCATCATATAGACCCGAATTTGCAATGATTTGATTGAATAACTATAGTAAACAAAATATCCTCAAAAGTTACCCAACTTTTGTATAATCACCCATATACAGGGTGTCCAGTAATTAATGGATAACCTTCAAATGTCTTATAGCAGAACGAATGGCCGTTCAGAGAAAAATACGAAAAAAAATATAACATAAGTAGTACCTGAGGTACGTATTTTTTTTAAAAAAGTCGTATTTTTTTTGGTTTATTTTACTTTATTGGACACTACGACCAGAAATGAAGGAAATCCATCGGTTTTTTGTTGTTTTATTATTATACACTAACTATACTAATAGATAGATAGTCAATAGTATGACAAGCTATTGCACTTTTAAAAAAAAATAAACATTCAAAACCATTTCTTTAGAAAAATTAGCAAAATGTTATTTTTAAACAAAGTTTAAACCTCTTGGGTATAAAAAAAATGTATGAATACATGAGTGACCAAATTTTTTTAAATAATGTCGGTTTTAAGTAGATTTTATAATGGTATAATTCATTATTGTATCTACTGTAAATAGCGATTTATTGCTATTAATGTAAGAAAGGAGCTAATTTTAATAATAATTTGACCCAATAACAAAAACAATATAATATGAGATACTTTTTAAAATAAAATTGTACTTGTCTAATGAGGTTTATTAAAACTAAGATTTGATGTTGATAAAAGATAAAAATGGCTTATTTAAACAAATTGAAACCAAATTATCAGAAATAAATTAACTTAAATTGAATACTCATAATGTTTAAAATGGTTACTTCATAAGCGTAAAATGTGTCATATGATCTCCATATTTGCTTCCTGCGCGCGCGCCATTCCCCCCGTTTTTTGTGTTATGTTAGACAAGAAGGGTCTGAGTTGGCTATGTGCGAGTGAAAGGAACTTAAAGTAAAAAAATCCAACCCTGTCCATCCAACCCAATGGACAAATAATTGGCCCATTTGAATTACCGGAGACTCTAACTGGGCAAAGTTATTTGGAATTTCTTCAAAATGATCTGCCGACTTTATTAGAGAAGGAGTATCCGAGGAGCTGAGGGAATCGCATTGGTTGCAAAATGACGGCTGCCCACCGCATTATGTTGTGTCTGTTCGGGAATATTTAAATACTATATACCCGAACAGATGGATCGGGCGTCTAGGGCCAATTTTGTGGCCTCCTCGTTCACCGGACCTAAATCCATTGGATTTCTTTTATTGGGGCTGCCTTAAAGAAGAAGTATACCGTAAGCCGATAAGGTCCTTAGAAGTACGAAGCCGTGTTAGGGCAGCCGCATCAAAAAAAGGTATCGAAGTTACAAGGCTGCTCAGAGGGTCATTTATCCGTAGATTTATGGCTTGATTAGAGTGGGAGGCCAACAATTTGAACATGTAATATAAATAATATGAAATAAAGACTATCAAATATTGTTTTTTATTTAACCTAATTGGACAGTTACAATTTTATTTAAAAAAGTATCTCATATTATATTGTTTTTGTTATTTGGTCAAATTAACTCGTTTCTTACATTAATAGCAATAAATCGCTATTTACAGTAGATACAATAATGAATTATACCATTATAAAATCTACTTAAAACCGACATTATTTAAAAAATTTTGGTCACTCATGTATTCATACATTTTTTTTATACCCAAGAGGTTTAAACATTGTTTAAAAATAAAATTTTGCTAATTTTTCTAAAGAAATGGTTTTGAATGTTTATTTTTTTTTAAAGTGCAATAGCTTGTCATACTATTGACTATCTATCTATTAGTATAGTTAGTGTATAATAATAAAACAACAAAAAACCGATGGATTTCCTTCATTTCTGGTCGTAGTGTCCAAGAAAGTAAAATAAACCAAAAAAAATACGACTTTTTAAAAAAAAATACGTACCTCAGGTACTACTTATGTTATATTTTTTTTCGTATTTTTCTCTGAACGGCCATTCGTTCTGCTATAAGACATTTCAAGGTTATCCATTAATTACTGGACACCCTGTATATATTTTTTTTTTTTTTTTTTTTTAAATATATTATTGAAAATAAATGTATTATTGAAAATAAATGTATATATATGTAGTTTTTGTTTATGTACCCTACTCTTTCTGGCTCCTACTATATCTCCATCCCATGGTTGCCTGGAAGAGATTGCCTTGAGCGATAAGGCCGCCAATTGTACTTTTGTGTTGTTAATTATTTTACTAGTCCAATTCCAATGTACAATAAAGAATTATAAATAAATAAAAAAATACCTTAATGCATTTTCTTTATAATATTGTTAGGCGTTAATTTTTATTAATTTATGCGAACGGCGTTTATAAAATTGTCGTCGGGTAGATCCGCCTAAAATAATGAATAAAAGAGTGGCGCACGACTTGACAGGGACAGTTCGCATTCAATCGTCGCGTAGTAAGGACCTTAGTACCAGTCGTAGTCGTTATTATAGTAGCCAGCATTCTGCTTGGCTGACCGTTACAGTAGTGGTAATTCTGTCGTAGTTAATCATACTAAGCGTGTATACAAGTGCAATTAAAGTCAAGCCTACAATTGATTAATCCTGACACGGGTTTGTTCTCTGTGAATAGAGTAAATTGGTTTGAAAGTGATCATGTTATTTGTGTCCTATTATTTTTATTATTCATCTCACATTAAATTCCTTAATATATAGTATTGAACAAGATATCAATGTTAGCAGCCTCAGTGTGAACATTCTCAACTTGAGTCGACGCTAATCTTTATTCAACGCGCAGTTTTCCCAAGGCGACAAAACTTGAATTATGGCACTGCGTGCCTCAGGTTGTGGCAGTGTCTTTACTTGAGATGCCTCACACTGAGATTAGCACTCGTCTGATTTCAGCATCCACGTGGACTATCCGGAACCACAAAAAGTATGATATCCTATGTTATAACTGATCTATATTGGGTCATCATCAGCGCCCTTTGTATTTTCTAACACAAACGAATATCGCCGAAGTGCATAAGTTAAATCATATTGATTTCTTACGTTTACGCGAATATTACTCATTAAAATAAAACTAATTTAAAAGGATTTTATCGCGGTTTTTTATTATTTTTTATCCCGACGTTTCGAAGACTTTTCAGCCTTCGTGGTCACGGGGGGGACCACGAATATTAAATCATATTACTGTATCTTAGGTGCTTTTATTTAAGTGGCCAAAACAATCCTTCCATTTAGTTAATGTCTAATTCATAACAATTATGGATATTTGATATCATGTTATTAGTACAATTAAGTTGTTAAGAAATGAAATATCATGACGGTGCGCCGCGCCGCGCCCGGGCCTATGTCAAGGTAATTTGTTTGTTCTTATATAGCTCATTTGTCCAGTTTATTCATTACAATATTACAATACCAGTCCTGTATTATATAGGTACGGCCCACCGCTGGGCACGGGCCTCTTCAACTAATGAGAGGGATTAGAGACAGACAGACAGTCCACCACGATGGCTTAATAGGGGTTGGTGGACTTCACATACCTACCAGGTGTCCAGGTATTCAGGTGTTTCACGATGTTTTTCCTTACCGTTAAATCCAGCGATAATTAACAACAAATGACTTCGAATAGTAGATGTGTATTGTGCTCTGGGGACTGGTTTCGAACCCGAGGCTTCACAGACACACGGTGTTCTATCTCGAACAAGCTCGGTGGACAAAAGTCACTCTCAAATTCCCGGAAACAGATGGTTAATTCAGGTAAACAACACCCCTAAACCCCCAATTCCGAGAATTGTTTACGTCTAACGTGCCACAATAATGAGTTAGGTGTAATTAAAATAATTAGATAAGTTGCTTCTGTGTGAGAGATGAACAATGGTTGAAATATAACAAGATTGAAAGCAATATCCGTCTTTTCGACTTTATTATAGCAAAATTCAATATTAGTAATATTACCGAGGCATCTGAGTGAGAAATATTAAGATTAAATTAGCAAAACTTTCATCGACAATCGCGGCTTAATGGAGTGCCGCTGATAAATCGAAGGAAATATTTATAGCCAAAAATAAGGAATAATTAGAGGGTGAGGAAATTAAGGTCCGAGTAATTTATAAGCAGCTAAAGCTATCAACATCACAAGATGTGACAAAAGTCGGCAGACCTAGAAAAGATTTTGAAGATTTATCTTTTAAAACATAAAAACGAAGGGTGGAAGATCTTACACAGCCTCGCAGTGTTGAAGAGCTTATGCTTGCTAAACAGCTATGCGGTCTTCTGGGCAAAGAAATGTTGCCAAGGAAATCAGGAACATTAGTGAACATGCATCATCTAGCTCAACAAATGCCAATACACAGCAAGGTTTTGATAAATTTAGCGGTGATGAGGCATTAGCCTTATATATCGACGCTGGCCTTACAACCAGTTCTTATAAAAAAATAGAAAGGCATCAATGAAGAAAGGACAGTATGAGTATCCATCTTACCATTGCCTGGCTAAATCTAAAAGACCTTACTACCTACCAGAATAACATATCGTGGTAACTGAAACCCGAGCTGAAGTAAATTTACAAGCTTTATGGGATAAAATTGTGGAACGATTAGTGCAAGCACAAAAAGAAGTATTTACTTTTGTGAAATCGAGTTCATCATGCACCCTTATTTATAAATGGGGTTGTGTCGGAAGTTCTGGGCATAGCATTTACAAACAGAAATTTGAAAGTGTTGAAGATACAGATGAGTTCCATTTCGTGTTTTCGATCGTTCCGATTAAATTAATTGATGGAGATAAAATAATTTGGAAAAATCCACGTCCTTCGTCCATGTATTGTCGTCCAATTAAATTCATTTTAGCTAAAGAAACTACTGAATTAACAAAAACAGAAACTGTTTTAACTAAAACTAACCACATTTTAGAAGAGAGGAATAATTTAACTGCAATTGTCTGTGATCTTAGTGAATCTCGAAGTTCTGTTAAGCATGAACTCTTGTTAAAGATGACCGATGAAAAAGTGTATAACGCTTTAACGGAAACATTATCTTCTCCAAAGTGTTACATATTTGGTGCAACACCTAAAATGATGATACCGATCTAAAATATTTTTGGTCTCCTAGCTTGTTCTAGACAGGACACCGTGAGACAGTCCGTATCAATCCCCGCTAGGCCAACGCCGTATTTTTTATGCAATCACGTCCTTGAAATTCTCCGCAAGAAAAACCCATCACAACGTTTATAGGCCGTGTTCTATTTTTAAATGACGTTAAAATATACCAGTTCTAATTAAAAACGTATGAAGTTATCTTCGATATAAATCAGTTATATGTATTATTAATGGCTTTAGTTGTTTTTATATTAGCACCAGCTTTTACTCGCGGTTTCGCCCGTGTAAATTTTTCCCGGAAATATCTAAAAACTCAGGTCTTGGTTTACTTGTGTGACAAATATGTTCAACCGTTATGGTATGATTGATTAATTCTACTTCCACCTGCCCTTATCTCACTCGCAATGGGGTCGGCACACCATGATTTTTATTTTTAACAGATTTTACAGAATGATTTGGCTTGCAGTTATTACGAGCGACCGCCTACCTGACGTCTACCGTTCTGAGGAGAAAACACCCAGATCCGAAACAAATATTAGTGGATCATACAAACATCTGTCTAGGGGCGGAAATCGCATCCATGGCCTCTCGCTTCACAGCCGACTACTCGCCCACTGCGCCAAAGAGACTATCAGATGTGTGATTTTTTTAACAAACATCCATAACTTTCGCATTCATAGTATTAATAGAAGGAGAACACAAATTTTATCTTAAAAAATATTTAAGTGTATAGTGAACGCTGATTTGAATAAAATTCTAAAGCTTAATTTTTATTATAAAACCCAAGGTAGATAACTAAATGGGAAGCCCTCTGTAGGTACCATGAATGCGAGTCAGTCTATTGTCTTGATCATAGGTTCTCATACTTATTTCGCCTACTGCCCAATGTAAGTGTATTTTCTAGCTACCTCAGTAATCCCCCGAAATTAATTTATTTTAAATATATCTACCGTTCCATATGAGACATCCTTTTTCTGAGTTAAAACTTGCATCCTTAGACCCTTTACCGGCCCCCTAAAAGCCCACGAGTGGGTGTTATCGCCTATTTTGAGTAAGACCGGTCTAGATAGAGATCACCGCCTTGTATGTTGGCCAGTGTGTGCCACTCCTGTATTCTAGTTGGAAAACATTGAAGCCAATAAAATTGATGATCATTATGGGACTTGACATTTATCTCAGGGTGAAGAGCACTGTCAAGTGCCATGCAATACCGTGTTATTAAAAGTGAATGCTCAGTGGGCACCGGCGGTGCCTACCATCAGAATGACCATACATAGGAAATAAAAAATACACAGGACTTAAAGAGATAACTTATTGTAGTAAAACAATAAATGAATACGAGGGCATCTCTTGGGGTTGTTTTAAGAGTTGGAACATGTAAATTTGGATGTCATATTGCCCATGTATTACTAAATCAACTGCTTCTAGTTTTATTGGAGTGAAGGGTATGCAATGGTAAGGGCTGTGCAAGTCCTTAAGCCTGCAACCGCAAAACTTTTACAAAACGTGTCCATTTATCATGGACTATTGCCGGCTCGGAAATTAATCACGCGTATTCATGAGGCATTTTGATGCGTTTTGATTAGCGACTACCTCCGCACGGCGAAAATCGAGTCATGTAAATTCCCCAGGACAGCGACAATAAGAACAATGTGGCGATAACAATATACGACCTACTAACCTTCAGCGGAATGAGATTTAAATTAAAACACGTAGTTTATTTTATGGAATAACAATCTACAGGATATTGTGTCAGGTGGCCATGTTAACTTGTGCGCAGTTAGCAGTTTTCTATTCTTTGAAGTATTATGTATAAACGTACTAGTACGGACACCTTTTCTCAAGGTCCGCTTTCCTGCGTCTAAGCTTCCACTTCGCCCGGTCATGAGCATCCTGTTTAGTTAGATCATTGGCTCTCATGTCTCCATTTGTAACACAATAACCCAACGTAATTTGAGACTCCCGGGGGATTATACCTCTTCCACGTACTAGGACGAGCGCGAAGAAAATTAGGGCGCCAGTGGGCAATTTATATTCAAAGGTCTGTAAAGTCGAGTTGATAACGACTGTCGCTAAATTTAAAGCGACTCATACATTTATGCTATAAACAGATTAACAAATATTGCGCGCGTATTTTTAATTGTTCATTTTTAAACGAAACGTTGTGAATAATATAATGTAAATAAGTAAAATACTATGTAGTTAATTTTGTTTATTAGAGGTCAAAAAACAAGTAAAGATGTTCGTTAAAAGTTTTTAACGAAAAATGAACAGACGCAAAAAGAATAAATAATATTCGTAAGCGCAGATAGTAATAAAATTAATTGCAAGCTGTTTTAGCTTTATTTTAATCTGCTAAGTAATGCAACGACCTCCTTGAGGTCTGATTGGCGTAGTTTCTATTTATGGACAAGCGTGGTAGTTACAAAAAAGTGAGTGAACTGCTCATCTCGTCATTTAGACTAATAAAAAAGCAAACACTTCCAATCCAGTTCAATTTTGTATTATGGCTGCATCGGTGTTCGATGAATTTACCAGTGTTGAAGAAAAGACACGGTGACGGTGTAGACGGAGAATATTTTGTTATCTGTGACTACTGATCGGTACTTTGACGTGGACTTAGACATGAACTTTAACAGTGATTTTAACACAAAGAAATAAAACGAAACTATGGATGTTTTCTCCAAAAACACAATTATAAGGGAACAAATACTTTAAAACATTTAACACCTTGTAGAATTGAGACCGTTGGTGGTAGGATATTCATATCCGCCAGGATAGCGACCACTGTACTCATGGTGCTAAAACCTGTCATAGCATAGCGTAGATCGCATTTCAGGATCAACCAGTGTATATCCGGTTCTTCCGAGGGGCTTGCGACATGACTTGATGGTTGGTTGGGGCGGTTATACGTGTACATCCTTGTATCACTGTGCCTGCATCGGTCATCCGCCTGTCCTGTCGCAAGTCTCTCGATTTGCTTCTTCCCTCTTCGGAGGGAAGAAGCATTTATACAGGCCGGCATGATTCTGGTGACCACCGATAAACTAATTGTCTATCGGTGGTCGCTAGTTTTTTCTGGACTGCACTACGCTTACTCTTAGTTGTAGTGCAATCACTTTGCCGTACTCGGTTAAAAAAAGATACGCCAAAAGTTGGTATTCAATCTAAATTTATTACAACCGAATGTTACTAACTCCGATAAATGTAAAGAGTACTTGCATCAAGGGAGTGTTAACTAATGCTAATAAGATCGGAATACTGATTAGACGGTGAATATCATTTCGAAGGTCATACCAATGGCCTAGGACAAGAAAAAAATATATGATCTAAAAAGCAAACACGTTAGAAACTAAAATGACATGTTATGGCCACAGACATGTTTCAAATATAAGACATCATTTTTTACGTCGAGACAAAAACACAAGAGCACACGACGAGATCAGAAGCCCCTTAGTTTTAAATACCGTAACAAAAAAGCTGTTATTAGTCAACGGGGAGTGGTACATTTTAATCTCGACGATATGTCGAGACGAAAGTCACAGGATCAAAACCAGCCCCAAGAGCATGCACCTCTGACTGTTCTAAGTTATGTGTAAAAAATTGTTAATTATTGCTTGTTTCAACGGTGAAGGAAACATCGTGAACAAACGTACAAACCTCAGAACACGATAAAAAATTTCGAAGGTATGTAAAGTCTGCCAACCCGCATTAGGCCAGCGTGATGGACTAAGGCCTAACCCCTCTCATCCAGTGGAGGAGGCCCGTGCCCAGCAGTGGGACGTGTGTAATACAAGGCTAGTACTATTATTATAACATCACCGACCTTTATGGAACCTAGTGCCCTTGAAGTGCAGCCGTGTGCCGTGGTGGTTGACGCCTTGCTCACCGGTGCAGAGACACCTGAAGTTCTCAGCAGTCAGCGGCACTACGTCGCTCCTCAACTCTATCACTATGCGGCCGGCTGGAATACAACACTGGATGTTAGTACTGGGTGTTTTCAATCCTCGATATCAAAGAGGGATGTTATAAGATTGACCCCTTTGTCTATCTATGGGTGACGTATTTATACGTGGCATAGTAGCTCCTAAATAAATGAAACGATTTGCATGCGGCTTTTCTTCATTTGTGTCAAAGCTGAATCGATGTTCTTCTTAGCCAAGTATATTTGAAGATTTATTTATTGAATCGTTTAAAAGTTACATATGTTTTTCTAATTCACTTCGGGGATTTTATATTAATAGTATTTATTATATGCATATTAACTTCGTCTTAGTTAAAGAAGAGAATAAAGAAGATTATCTTACTTCTTCTTCTTCTTCCCACCTGTTAGTTATATGTGGGTAAAGTTTTACAGCTTGGATACAACGGATAAGATGGGAATTTTACATACACTTTTGGTGCTGGTGACAGTATAATCTAACATTATTATACTTAATGGTGTTTTTTTTTTAAATGGACGCCGCTACTCGCCAAATTCTTGCGCCGAGGCAGGGATACATACACATGTGCCAAATTTCCTTCCTACTTCCCGACCTTAGATCGCCCGTAATTTATTTTTCCTATCAATTTTGTTGTATTCTCTTCCTTTTACAATGGGTTTCATACTACTATAATTTATTTTTATTTCAAAATGGATCGGCATTGGTCTATTTATACTCCATGTATATGAAGTGTAAATCTTATATCTTTAAATGAGCAATTCTTGTATATATATATATAATTGGAATCTCGGAATCGGCTCCAACGATTTTCATGAAATTTAGTATATAGGGGGTTTCGGGGGCGATAAATCGATCTAGCTAGAAATCATTTTTAGAAAATGTCATTTTATTTGTGTTTTATCAAGTTCGATCTAGCTAGGAATCATTTTTAGAAAATATAATTTTATTCGTGTTTTATCAACTTAAACATAAACTTGGAAGAAAAATATGACTCTTCCTGACATCTATAGGCGAATAATAATACTACTTTTTGAAGTGATAACTTCTTATGGGAGGGTGAACCGAAACGTTCCGTAACGCGAGCGGTCCATCAACCAGCCAGCGTTAGCCGACCTCCCTGGAACATCCATAATTTCGAAGTCCCAGGTGGCGCCACACAGTGACCAGTCGGCTTGGACCGGACTTTGCCACGACTTTGCCACGACTTTGACACGACTTTGACACGACTTTGACACGACTTTGAGACGGCTTTGCCACGACGTTGACACGACGTTGATACGGCTTTGACACGGCTTTGACACGGCTTTGACACGGCTTTGACACGGCTTTGACACGACTTTGACACGACTTTGACACGACTTTGCCACGACTTTGCCACGACTTTGCCATGACTTTGCCACGAATTTGCCACAACTTTGAGACGGCTTTGTCACGACTTTGACACGGTTTTGACACGGATTTGACACGACTGTGACACGACTTTGACACGACTTTGACACGACGTTGACACGACTTTGACACGACTTTGACACGACTTTGACATGACTATGAGACGGCTTTAAGACGGCTTTGACACGGCTTTGAGACGGCTTTGAGACGCCTTTGAGACGGCTTTGAGACGACTTTGCCACGACTTTGACACGACTTTGAGACGGCTTTGCCACGACTTTAACACGACTTTGACACGGCTTTGCCACGACGTTGACACGACGTTGATGCGGCTTTGACACGGCTTTGACACGGCTTTGACACGGCTGTGACACGACTTTGACACGATTTTGCCACGACTTTGCCACGACTTTGCCATGACTTTACCACGAATTTGCCACAACTTTGAGACGGCTTTGTCACGGCTTTGACACGGTTTTGACACGACGTTGACACGACTTTGACACGACTTTGACACGACTTTGACATGACTATGAGACGGCTTTGAGACGGCTTTGACACGGCTTTGAGACGGCTTTGAGACGACTTTGACACGGCTTTGATACGGCTTTGAAACGGCTTTGACACGGCTTTGACACGGCTTTGACACGGCTTTGATACAACTTTGACACGACTTTGCCACGACTTTGACACGACTTTGAGACGGCTTTGCCACGACTTTGACACGACTTTGCCACGACTTTGACACGACTATGACACGGCTTGGACACGGCTTTGACACGGCTTTGACACGGCTTTGACACGGCTTTGACAAGGCTTTGACACGACTTTGACACGGCTTTGAGACGGCTTTGCCACGACGTTGACACGACGTTGATACGGCTTTGAGACGGCTTTGAGACGACTATGTCACGACTTTGTCACGACTTTGACACGGCTTTGACACGGCTTTGATACGGCTTTGAAACGGCTTTGACACGACTTTGACACGACTTTGACATGACTATGAGACGGCATTGAGACGGCTTTGACACGGCTTTGAGACGGATTTGAGACGACTTTGACACGACTTTGCCACGACTTTGACACGACTTTGAGACGGCTTTGCCACGACTTTGACACGACTTTGACACGGCTTTGCCACGACGTTGACACGACGTTGATACGGCTTTGACACGGCTTTGACACGGCTTTGACACGGCTTTGACACGACTTTGACACGACTTTGACACGACTTTGCCACGACTTTGCCACGACTTTGCCATGACTTTGCCACGAATTTGCCACAACTTTGAGACGGCTTTGTCACGGCTTTGACACGGTTTTGACACGGATTTGACACGACTGTGACACGACTTTGACACGACTTTGACACGACGTTGACACGACTTTGACACGACTTTGACACGACTTTGACATGACTATGAGACGGCTTTGAGACGGCTTTGACACGACTTTGAGACGGCTTTGAGACGACTTTGACACGGCTTTGATACGGCTTTGACACGGCTTTGACACGGCTTTGACACGGTTTTGACACGGCTTTGATACAACTTTGACACGGCTTTGAGACGGCTTTGCCACGACGTTGATACGGCTTTGAGACGGCTTTGAGACGGCTTTGAGACGACTATGTCATGACTTTGTCACGACTTTGACACGGCTTTGACACGGCTTTGATACGGCTTTGAAACGGCTTTGACACGGCTTTGATACGACTTTGACACGACTTTGACACGACGTTGACACGACTTTGATACGACTTTGGCACGACTTTGACACGACTTTGACACGACTTTGACACGACTTTGACACGACTTTGCCACGACTTTGCCACGACTTTGCCATGACTTTGCCACGAATTTGCCACAACTTTGAGACGGCTTTGTCACGGCTTTGACACGGTTTTGACACGGATTTGACACGACTGTGACACGACTTTGACACGACTTTGACACGACGTTGACACGACTTTGACACGACTTTGACACGACTTTGACACGACTTTGACATGACTATGAGACGGCTTTGAGACGGCTTTGACACGGCTTTGAGACGGCTTTGAGACGACTTTGACACGGCTTTGATACGGCTTTGAAACGGCTTTGACACGGCTTTGACACGGCTTTGACACGGTTTTGACACGGCTTTGATACAACTTTGACACGACTTTGCCACGACTTTGACACGACTTTGACACGACTTTGAGACGGCTTTGCCACGACTTTGACACGACTTTGACACGGCTTTGCCACGACGTTGACACGACGTTGATACGGCTTTGACACGGCTTTGACACGACTTTGAGACGGCTTTGACAAGGCTTTGACACGACTTTGACACGGCTTTGAGACGGCTTTGCCACGACGTTGATACGGCTTTGAGACGGCTTTGAGACGGCTTTGAGACGACTATGTCACGACTTTGTCACGACTTTGACACGGCTTTGACACGGCTTTGATACGGCTTTGAAACGGCTTTGACACGGCTTTGATACGACTTTGACACGACTTTGACACGACTTTGACACGACTTTGATACGACTTTGGCACGACTTTGACACGACTTTGACACGACTTTGACACGACTTTGACACGACTTTGGCACGACTCTGACACGATATTGACACGACTTTGACACGACTTTGACGGACTTCGTAACGTAACGCGTTAAGGGAAGCCAGACAGAGTGGCGCCGTAACGTAACGCTTTACGGCGCCACTTTTTCTGGCTTCCCTTTCTATCACGCATACGATAGCAGTAGGCAGGCTTTTCCGCTCTCACTTTAACCCACATTAGTTTAAGTTATCACTTCTGTCGAGCGTCCCGGGACGCACACTTTTTTTTTTTTCACCCGAGCAGAGCTCGGTCGCCCAGGTACTAAATAAATAAAGATATAAAAAATGTAATGTATGATGATGATTATCTACTAATTGCACTCACAACCAATGATTTTATTTATATACTAACATGTAAGCAAAAAATACATACGACACTCTATACTGCAATTAATAGATTATGATCTCATAATATGATCTATGAATTAAACATTTTATAATCATTCATTTTTGATACAGTAATTTAATCATATATTGTCATAGGATACGTACATGATATAGACATTAAGATAATGAAGTTGATTAGAAATTTTTATCACTATTATTAAGATCGATCTAAAATAAGTTATTTATAGTAGACACTTGAACCAGGAAACAAATTTTTAGCATGTTCTTTATAAGTGTAACGCTATGTAAAATGTAACCTGATGTCTTTATTTGCACCAATAAATAAATAAACAAGCGTGTTTTTTATATCACAGTTTTGTAAGCTTTGTTTACAATCAAATGGCAAAACTTGATTGTGATTGGTCGTGAGACCAACGTGTGACGTTTTCCGATACAAATCTGAGCCGACGCGATGGTATGTTTGTTTTTAAATTTTTGCTGTTTACCGGTATATGCTATTAAAAAACAACGTATCGTGTAATCAGCAAGTGTCTGCAGATTGCAGCGACCGCTAGCTACAACTGCGCTAATTATTTTGAATGTCATTGTGATAAGGTAACGTGGGTACATACTTGTCCCACAAATTCAAATTCATTCCAATTTCATTTCTTTTGTTAAAATCAAAAAGTGGAAGACACTGACTTGTACAACACAGGCTTATAACCTACCTCAGAAGTCAGGGATTTCATATTATGCTTGAAAAATGTATTTTTGTGAAAAAATAAAATTTCATTTCATTATAATGTACCCGCATTATGTAGCGACCCGCCCCGGCTTCGCATGGATAGTATAGCATATTATGCCTACATGTTCTGTTTGGGCGACAGCGGTGGGCGAGGCGCTGATGAGATTGCATCAAGCGAGTCCCGTCATCGGTGTGAGAAACGCGCTTGAATTTATTTTCGCACGCGTAAATTTTTTGCGATAACTCCTAAGATATTCATTTGAATTAAATGTGGTAAAAGACTATAATATTGTGCATGAAATGCTTAAGTAACGATCGTAGTTAAGTTGATAAGGATTAATACTGTATCCGTCTACATAGCTTTTCAATTACCGCAGCGTATATGACCATTTTTTATAGAAGATAGAATTGATGTAGTAGATAAATGGATGGATGGATGAATGGATATAATAAATATAGATACATGCCACCAGGGACTTTTTTGTACATCTATAAAAGAGGGATATCCCACCATGCATTAATTGATTATATCTCAAAGGGATTAGGCAGCATTTTCGATGAAAGCTCCCAGACATGTTGACTTTTCCGACACTTCCTACAGTTATCTATATTTCAATCAATTTACACAAAACCTAACAAATTATATACCTAAACCTTTCACATGAATCACGCTATCTATTAGTGAAATCCGTTCAGTAGTAGACAGACAGACAGGGGCGGCGGAGGACTTTGTTATACAATATGACATAATAATATATTAATTACACATTGTAGTAATGTGCTATTTACAGTGTATTAGTGACATACCTAATAAAAGAGATTAAGGGTCTATTTCACAATGTTCGAGTAAGATTTGAAGCACCAATTAACGTGTGTCACGACTATTGTAAAAATTAGCTAATAGACATCTTTCTTCCTATATAACCATACGTCAGAGTGCGACTTTTTTATTTGAACGTGTCATATTTTATTTGATAGGCTTATAATGTTATGTCTATAGGTACTTAGCATTTACTCAGAAGAGACGAAATAGGCATTTAATATTTATATATTAACATTTATGTTTTACCGTTTACGAATTGTTTCTGGAAAGATTGTCATTATAACCGAAAAATTACAAAATGATTTACAATTTCAACTTTTTAAACAACGAAGATGCGCAATGGAGAAATTAAATGCGGCATAAGCGCTACTTTTGCTATAAAAAAGTGACTATTTTCAACCCCGCCAAGTTATTTTGCACATGTTGTACCTACATCTAAGATACGACAACACTTTGTTAAATGATTATTATTTATCTATGATTTTATTGGTCAATAAAATGCAACAGTTTAGCGGTTCGAACATTACGGACCGCGGAATCGAAGTTGCAACGTTAGATAATATAGGTAATTTAAATGACAGTGAGATGGATTTTTGCCTTTGAATACCTTTTTGTTATGGAAGATGGTGCAAGCGAGCACGCGGGTCATCTGTAGGTCTAGTATAAGTTTAAATTGTTTTCGAAAACGAATGTTTCTGATTTGTCTCCATTCATCACTAGCAGTAACCACTAGCGAAAGCTATGATAGTTAGTTTTTTAAAGTTAGTATTTAGTTAGTAGTATTTAGTTAGTAGTAGTTAGTTAGTATTTTAAATAATTTCATGTAAGTCGAATATGAAACTAATATTCAAACGATTATTTGCTTCTTTAACCGACACAAAAAAGCAAAGGTTCTCAATTTGTCATATTTCTTTGTGTTCAAGCATAACTCCGCCAAATGTGGGCCGAATTAGATGTTTTTTTTGTATTCGATAGGGTTTACTGCGGTGTTGGTCCCGTTTCAATTTGAAGAAATGATTTTACCCTTTAGGAGTGGAAATCGGGGATGAAGACTAAAACACCTTTAGGCAACGATTATGGTGATTATTTCACAATAAAAAAAATACTGTTTTACTTTAAGAATTTTAAGTCGATCGTACTGTGTATGGTATGGTACGTCAAAACGGACCATGTTAGAGCACCATCCACGCAATAATGCCCGAGCCAGACTTAGCTTCAAATGCAAATACTAGGGCTGTTACGAATGTAGGTTTACCGGTAATGGAGTCCAGGCCGCAGTTTTTAAATTTGCCTTATCGGAGTCAGGTCGGAGTCGAGTGCCGGAGTTTTTAAATTTGCCTTATCGGAGTCAGGTCGGAGTCGAGTGCCGGAGTTTTTAAATTTGCCTTATCGGAGTCAGATCGGAGTTTTTAAATTTGCCTTATCGGAGTCAGGTTGGAGTCGAGTGCCGGGAGTTTTTAAATTTGCCTTATCGGAGTCAGGTCGGAGTTTTTAAATTTGCCTTATCGGAGTCAGGTCGGAGTCGAGTGCCGGAGTTGTTAAATTTGCCTTATCGGAGTCAGGTCGGAGTTTTTAAATTTGCCTTATCGGAGTCAGGTCGGAGTCGAGTGCCGGAGTTGTTAAATTTGCCTTATCGGAGTCAGGTCGGAGTCGAGTGCCGGAGTTTTTAAATTTGCCTTATCGGAGGGTCGGAGTCGAGTCATAGTCGGAATCGGAGTAGAAGAGAAATGTGCTAGAGGCTTTTAGTGATCTCTAATGAATACTAATAACATTACTAATAATTTTAACTCACAAATCATACGTCTTATAGAAGCTAATAGTAACATTACGTCTAACACACAAATGACAAAAGAAAACAAACTGTACGGGAGACGCGAGCGTGATTTTCCGGACAAGTCAAAAACTACACGCTGCTACGTTTCGATCTTTGTATACCCTCAGATTCAAAGTTATCGGAGCCGATGTCGGCACCGGAGGTGTAAAACCTATAGCCTGCACTACACTACTCGCGAAATTGATCGAAATTGAGCGAATACTATAGTGTAGAAGGGCACTTCGGTTCGCCTCGGGCGACTTCCAGCCGTTGCTGGTTTTTGCGCCAAAGGAGTCAAAGGACTCGAAGTGTCCCGAAGTTCGAACACGAAGCGTCCTCGCGAGGTTGCACGAGTGTGTGGTCACATAGTTCGGACTTCGGTCAATTTCGAAGAGTACTTCGTCGAGGTAACTTCGCGAGTAGTGTAGTGCGGGCTTATCGGAAATTCCGACCTGTCGAAGTCGGAGAAAGGGTAGTGAGTTGAATGTCACTGCAAATATTTAAATGTGCACGTGTATTGGCGTTTCTCTTTGGGCACGCAATGCAAAATGTGTGCCGAAACTTCGATCACGTGTCTGGCGCCGGCATAAGAATAATCACTTCGTCGTTTTTTACAAGAAACCGGGTGCTGCATTCACAAGTCACCAAGCCACTTATGTATAATAATGAAAAGAACTTATTCATGTAACATTTGCAAATCGACTTGCATACCTATAATATGCGGAAAAATAACATAAAATATATTCTACAACAATATTGACGTAGGTAATAGTTTTGAGCTGTGTTTCAACATTTATACCTAATATCTTATATATGTACACATTATATATATTTTTTATTTTATCTTGAATTACGAAACGAGCAGGTTGGTTGCCTGCTAGTAAGTGCAATGCTTGTCCATAAATAGACACAACACAGAACTTTGAATTACAAAGCACTACATGGCACAGGACTGTATTTGTCACCTGTTTTAAAGATAAGATCAGACTAGGACAATAACTTCACATACTTGTGCATAAGTTCACACCTGTGTCTCAAAGGGTTAGGCACAAGTACAACTTACACACCCAGAGTTTACCAAGCTTATTTCTATCCCATGATGTGACATGAGGGAAGCCTATCGCTATCTTTTCAAATCTGTTTAAATTTGATGAACTAATTTGATAATTAAATTATCTCAATGTTACTTGTAGAGATAAAAGCCAGTGGGTCATGGCAATCAAGAATAATTTGCTTGGTTAAATATGAGTCTAAGCCCATCCAATAACCCAGTTGGAAATTTATAAAAACATACTGACCATATTCAATTATATGAGCATTTATATATCAGCTCCCTTGTAAGTAAAAATACTGATTGTGTTCAATTTAAAATGGAAGGAAAGCATTTATTTATTGGCCTGTGTCAGATGGACATGTACAAATTAAGTGGAACATTTTTTGTAGGAAGCATAATTTATTCATAATTAATGATTATGTATTAATAACTAACGATCATGCATTATCATAGCTTAATAATTGGTTAATTTATAAAACATACAATTTATTACCTATCAGTTTTTATGCATAACATAATAGAAAGACAATTATTATATAAACATTAGAAATGTACTTACTGTCTAGCTGTGTATAGCTAATTATTGTGATGTGTCAACATATATCAGATTACAGTCTAGTTTAAGACCATGTACAATGTATGCTGAAATTGTAATATTGTTACTTTTGTTCATAATATGTTTTGTTGACCAAATAAATACAAGTACTTTTAGATACTTGTATTATTAAATAAACAAGCCTAAACATAAAAAACATACCATGTGTTTGTTGGCATTAAGAAACCCATTATTTTATTGCTTTATTTTTTTTTGAGTTAAAATAAGTATGCTTGAAGTATGGTAGGTACTATCTGCTTAATTGCTTACCCATTAAAACTATCAGACTTAATATTTGAAAAAAAAATACATACCTGAACTAAGGCAATAGTTGGTCATGAAGGATATCACTGAATGATTATTTTGACATGTAGTGTATAATAAAAAAATATATTTCGGCACTAGAAAGGCTAAATGGCTAAAGCGCTAATACGTGAACTTTACGGTAGATCATTTTAAAGTTCTTGGTGTGCTTTAATATAAGAAAAAAAATATGATTTAATAAAATAAAAGATTTACTGAAAATAATCGAGAAGTTGTATTTAACTACTCGAAAAATAGTATTTTTATCGATACAAATAACTACTTTATAGTGCCCTACCGTAAAGTTTACATTTTAGTCATTTTGCCTCTCCACTGTCGATTTCGTTATTCTTCACAATATAGCACTATTTAGCAAAAAATTAAACCAGCCACGTATTAAATACAATTTATAAATTATTGACACTTTATCAGAGAGAACAATGTAAATGTTAATTAAGTACATTGTGTGCAATCACAATTATAAACACAGTAATAAAGTTACCTCATTCACCTAAACAACCTTCAATACGGTTTTATATTTCTTGTAATGAAAATTATTCGTGCTTATCTGTCTTGCACATACCGCAAATATATTAAATAAATACGCTATACCTTGCTCCCCATCGATAGATAGATCCAAATAAACAATAGGATTTCTTTGTGCACGGGCATTCTTAGTTATTTCAGTCATAATGAAATGCATCAACATGTATAAAGACACAGCACACGGTTAAATATTACATAATTATTATTAATAACACTAATCACAATATAAATAGATAAAATTGGCCATTTAAGCGAATTTATCGAGACAAATACTGGCCAAGCGAATAAAATACAAACAGAACCGATCAGAATTTGATCGGATCTGCTACGGTCAGTGTGACCAGATGACTGTCGTCTGTCTTCAATACCCCTAAGCTTAGGCAGGGCCTACAACACCCAGACCCGAAACAAATAGTCGCGGATGACACAAACATTTTGAGTATTTAGAAGGAAGAGTATTTAGAAAAGAAGGGTATTTAGAGCACTATAAAAACTGCCCACCAACCTGGCCAAATCGACCCCAAATGGTATTCTTTGTGATGGAACGTCAGCACTAGCCTGCGCTTTTATATCTGGGTTGGTACCACCGCTTTGTTTATTTCTGCCGCCAAGCAACAGTGTGTTAGCACTGTTGTGTTTCGGTTTGAAGGATATTGAAGTCAGTAAAATTACTGGGCAGTATGAAACTTAACATTTTATGTTTAGAGGTGACGAGCGCAGTTCTGTGCCATGCAGTGCTTTGTAATTCAACGTTCTGTGTGGTAAGCGGTAGCTTCTGTTTATGAGCAGGCGTGGTGTTTACGATCAGGCGAGCGCCTTGCTCGCCTCGTCATTCAATCAAATAAAAAAAATGAAGTTTTTTCGTGGTTCGACGCTCACTTGTCCGGTTTTTTATTTCTCATAATTGTTTTTATATATTGTCAATTTTCAAATTGATTTCTACAAAACCCATTGTGATCATGCTCACAGGGTTGTGAAGCGAGTTCAATTTAAAACAATAATGGTCCGTAGATCTATGGACTTTTTTAGTCAATCTACGCAATTCTACGGATTTTACTGAGTCACCCGAAATAGAGCTCCGTCCACGGTATCACCTTACGTTTACGAGTTTTCTGTATGGAACCTGTGGGATTTTTTTAATTCATATCTTGCAACACTGCAATCATTATAGTCTATTTCATTCATATTGTTCTGTAATCTGTGGTCAGCGGTAGGCATGTCGAGTGTAAAAAGTATCGATTCATATCGTATCGATAATTATAAAAAGTATATATATAGATATTGATATATCGTGACAAAAAGGGTGTGTGTCACGCGACGCAGGACCGGAGTTTACTACTTACAATAACAGTTTAATTTTTTTATTTTTGTTTCATGGAAAAAGTCAATATTTGGGTGTGGCCAAGTTGTCAGGCTCATTTCAACGAAAAAAAATGAGCCCTCGCTCGACCCTTTAGCTTAAAAGATGGCTGATCTAACCCGAGGGCGGGGGGTGTTTCGAGGGGGAGTTTGGGTGCTAGAGGAAGTTAGTGAGAGGGGAGGTTTTCGCGGGCTGAATTCAACAAAACAATCCCAATTGTGGGATTGGGGTGATTTGCATCGAGGGGGGATCGGGGCACGTTATATTGCTAAAAGCAGAAAGTACTCAATGGTAGAAGCCGCGAAAGATAAGTTGCGCTCGAACATAACGCATAATGGAGAAGTTTGATTTTAATATTTATATGCCCATTATAAACTTAAATTTCATACCGAGGGCTCATATATGAAAATCGATTCTTAAGGAGCAAAATTCCAAATATCGGTTTTATAAATTTCAATGTCTTTTTGGCATTTTATTTTTTTGTCCTAATTTCATGGCATTACATATGATTTCGATACATGATAAAAATAAAAGTGTGCGTCTCGGGACGCTCGACAGAAGTGATAACTTAAACTAATGTGGGTTAAAGTGAGAGCAAAGGAGCCTGCCTACTGCTGCCGTATGCACGAGAGAAAGGGAAGCCAGAGTGGCGCCGTAACGCGTTACGTTACGAAGTCCGGTCAAAGTCCAGTCAAAGCCCTGTTGAAATCCGGTCAAAGCCCGGTCAAAGTCCTGTCAAAGTCCGGTCAAAGTCCTGCCAAAATCCGGTTAAAGTCTTGTCAAAGTCCGGTCAAAGTCCGGTCTAAGTCCGGCCAAAGACCTGTCAAAGTCCGGTCAAACTACGGTCAAACTCCGGTCATAGCCCGGTCAAAGTCCGTTTAAAGTCCGGTCAAAGTCCGGTTGAAGTCCGGTCATAGTCCGGTTGAAGTCCGGTCGAAGTCCGGTTGAAGTCCGGTCAAAGTCCGGTCCAAGCTGACTGTTCACTGTGTGACGCTACCTGAGACTTCGAAATAATCGATGTTCCAGGGAGGTCGCCTAACGCTGGCTGGTCGATGGACCGCTCGCGTTACGGAACGTTTCGGTTCACCCTCCCATAAGAAGTTATCACTTCAAAAATCTAATCTAAAATTTACGCCATCGATATATCGAACAAAAAAATTGATACATCGATATTTTCTCCACATCCTTAGTCAGCGGGCGCATTTGGTCATCAGCACAGTGACACTATTTCACACGTATTTGCTTTTAACGATAATGTAGATATTTTTACCTCAAAATCTTATTTTACATGTAAGTAGTAAGTACATTAATGTTGCTCTTTATCTCCATAATTACGACACTTAATACGTCGTTGTAGATATTATAAATGTTGCATACAATGATGATCGTACTGTAGACTTTAATGTTTTAATTTCGTCATTTCAGTATTCAGGATGTCTTCTTCAGCTATATACATACTAGATGTGAAGGGGAAAGTGCTTATTTCAAGGAATTACCGGGGCGATGTGGACATGGGTGTCATAGACAAGTTCATGCCTCAACTCATGGAGAAGGAGGAGGAAGGTATGCTGACACCACTATTGCAGTCTAGCGACTGCACATTCGCCTATATCAAAACTAATAATCTATACATTGTGTCGACCACTAAGAAAAATGCCAATATAGCTTTGATATTTGTGTTTCTGTATAAAATAGTTGAAGTCATGACTGAGTACTTCAAAGAACTAGAAGAGGAGAGCATTCGCGACAATTTCGTAGTTATTTACGAGCTCCTTGATGAACTCATAGACTTTGGCTACCCACAAACTACAGATAGCAAAATCCTCCAGGAATACATCACTCAGGAAGGACACAAACTTGAAATGCAGCCTAGAATACCCATGGCCGTAACAAATGCAGTGTCATGGAGATCAGAAGGCATCAAGTACAGGAAAAATGAAGTGTTCTTAGATGTTATAGAGTCAGTCAATTTGTTGGCAAACTCAAACGGTAATGTTTTGAGAAGTGAAATTGTTGGGGCTATCAAAATGAGAGTGTATTTATCTGGTATGCCCGAACTGAGGCTCGGTCTGAATGACAAAGTCCTGTTTGAGAGCACTGGCAGAGGGAAGTCCAAGTCTGTTGAATTAGAGGATGTAAAGTTCCACCAGTGTGTCAGGTTGTCAAGATTTGAAAACGACAGGACCATCTCGTTCATTCCCCCTGATGGAGAGTTTGAGTTGATGTCATATAGACTCAACACTCATGTGAAACCATTAATTTGGATTGAGTCTGTGATTGAGCGTCACGCTCACTCACGTGTGGAGTACATGATTAAGGCGAAGTCTCAGTTTAAAAGACGGTCCACTGCTAACAATGTTGAGATTATAATACCAGTTCCAGCTGATGCTGACTCACCCAAATTCAAAACTACAATTGGCAGCGTGAAGTATACTCCGGAGCAGAATGCTATTACATGGTCCATCAAATCATTCCCGGGAGGCAAAGAGTATTTAATGAGAGCTCATTTTGGTCTCCCATCTGTAGAATGTGAGGAGGTGGATGGTAAGCCTCCAATCCAGGTGAAATTCGAAATACCATACTTCACCACCTCTGGTATTCAAGTGAGATATCTTAAGATTATTGAGAAGAGCGGTTACCAAGCATTGCCGTGGGTTAGGTACATAACTCAGAATGGAGATTATCAGCTGAGAACTAATTAACTACATTCCGTTACAAGCTATACAGCAGAAGGCTTGTCCTATATTTCTTATAATAGTAATATATTAAGAGCTATGGTTTAGTTTTATATTTGTTCCAACCTGCATTACACCAGCATGGTAGACTAAGGCCTAATCATTCAGTAGAAGAGGTCTGTGCCAGCAGTGAGACATGTATAGTACACAGTATTTTATTTTAAGTTTTTATGAAATCACAATACTTATTTTAGTGTTATAATTATTTATCAAAGCACTAACAATAAATTCAAGTATCATATTTATTTGGATGATGTATTACAGTACTATCATTCAGATTATGCACTTCAGCAAAATGCGTTTATCTTGGAAAATCCAAAGGGTAATAATGATGATACACAATCGAGTTGTACTTAATAAGGCCAATAAATAAATGTGGACATATTTGCATGTTACATTCGATGGGTAGGACCCGGCGAGAAAAGCAGGACTTTGATATTAGATATAAAGTCTGCTCCCTGCCAGTTGAATAAAAATGAGTTTAAATGTTAGTGAATTTGATCAATCACACCTTAACAGCTGCACAGATGTAGATATAATTTGGTATGCAGGTGGACTTAGATTAGGATATTTTTGTAATGTTTCAATGATTATGTGCCTGCCATGTATAGGACAATTGATGTGTGACACACAATAGATATGACAGGTGCAAAAGTAATTATCTAAACAGTGTGTGCTATACTTATTACTTAAAGTCACACAATCCTGACCATGCATAAATAAATCCACATTGGAGTTGTAAAAGACCAGTTTGTATTGTGGCTGCATTTATAATTTTGGACACTACACTAATACCTATATCGCTTTTTAAAAAAAATACTTGATAAACTTGATACCTTCTGCTGTTAGCATTTTAGTTCTAAGTTGCACTATTGTCATTTTGTTGGCTAATTAAGTTATTTACATGAAATATAAATAATAGATTTATAGTTATGTATTAGTATTACCTATGTATAGAATTTTGACTATCTATTTTCCATCATGTGAAGAAGCTGTAATGTAATAAATAACTAATTATTATATATGTGCAAGAATTATAATTTAGGCCTTTCTGTTTGTCAGAACTAAAAACTCTACCCATAAGTAGTGGTTCGCCCCGGTGTTTCGCGTCGCGTAAGATATTTCAGAGCTGCATAATTCTGGACTGTGGTGCGCATTATTATATACTTTTATCATTAAAACAATTGTTTTAAATCAGTCTCAACAATAATCTTTGATCAGATTTAAAACAAATACAGTTGACAAACATTATTTTGCCGCGCCAATGAGGTAATGGAACTACTTTACTTCTGTATCACATCTCCATAGTTGTTGGTCTGTTAACTATATCGTAACGATAGTAATTTGAACAGCCATACGTCGTCTGCTCTAAATCCGTCCAAGGCAATGCGCGCAATTTACATAATTCAGGAAAAAAGGCCAGTATTTTACACATTTAATAGTAATTAATATAATTTCATTTATGTAACATTATTCTTTATTAACAACTTTTCTTTAATTATTTCTTTTGCCTTTTTTATGGGTTACGTAACAAAGATATCGTTCTTACGACAAGCGGAGAGGGAGATGTATGATACTTAGTATCTCTAAGTAGTCTGGATGTATATCATTTTTCTTTGGCATGATCGCAGTGTATATAGATGTATACTGTACTAACACTCGCATTTAGAAACATTAGTATTATGGTATCTCATAGTTAGCGTGAACGCATAGTAGCGAATAGTGATTTCTGTATACTAATGTTTTTTTTTTGGCGCTAAACAAAATCGGAGCAAGCGCATATACCGAAAATCGTCACTAGGCGAGGTATTTATTTATGGGTTGTTCTTGAATACGGTCATAATTTGAATAGTTTCCCGTAGGTTTACGGTAGCCACGTAAAGGAGATGAGAGAAATATAAGCAGTATGCGACATGCCGAGTGTTGTAGCTTCATATAAACTGATGCCTTGACATTAGCTAGCATCTAGTTCTCTATTTAGCATAAAATTCTTCATAGCTTGAGCCTGCACACATTCCTTCTATGGTTATGCGGTAGAAAATTGCGCTGCCTCCCTTCCTGTCACTCCTCTTTTCTCTCTATCTGTCTCATTTCAGGTATTAAACAATGTTTTAAAAGCGAAGCTGTAAAAAAATTGCAATTTTTTTCAATGTAGCGGAATTAAGTGAAGATATAAAGATCAAAAAAATTGATTCCGGAACGTCTCGTCTTCGCTTGGTTCCGCGCAACTCCGTCTTATCCCATTTGACGTTTCAACCGTTTCCATTGAAGAAATGTCAATTTGAACAAAGACCACTCTGTCAGTCTTCTACGGATCTGCTCCTCTTATCTCAGCTTGATACCATGCCTTATTTACCTATTTCAGGACGGCGATAAAAATTGTGTTGGATAAGGGCGGCTACGACTACGATGTGTTAGAAGGAAAAGTTGATAGATTATATATAATTAGGAGTGGAAGACCCGGATATTGGATAATTACTATGAGTAGCAGACTGTGAAGCTTTAAGAGACTCTATTTTAGATTCGGTGTTAAGTTTTTTGGTCCTGGCAAGAAATATTATTTCGGAAATTAATTTCTCCGCTACCTGCCGTTGGAATGTGGCTACCTGGTCTAATTGTTCTCCTACATATAAACCAAATGGATTGTAATTTATATCGTCTTGTTGCAGTAATTCTTTAGCTGCCTTATATAACTTATTTTTTTTCTTGTCCAAAGGTGGCCTTTTGGGCGTATGTGCGGCATTATGTTTTTTGATGATTTTAGTACTGACTCTTGTTTTGCTTTTAACATTTGGTGGCTCGATTTCTTGCGACTCCTGAAAAAATATTGAGGATAGTTAGAGCCCTTCGAAATTTAATATTAGAATATTAATAATTATTTGTTTATTACTAGTTTCTGCCAGCAGCTTCGCTTGTATGATCAGGCTTAACCCGGGACTGGAGGACTGTGCCCTATACGAAGTATAACCGGCGATCGAGATAGATACGTTACCTTTATCAGGTGACCTGATCTTGTCCGCCACTTTTCTATAAATAAAGAAATAAAATTCACATTATTGAGTAACAATAAATATTCTTATTGCTTACTTCATCACTGCTAGGCATGTCCAATTCGCTACTGCAGTGATCTTCTTTATTTTTGATGAAACTCAGCATATCATAGTACCATAAAGAGGGTTTAAACACACTTTGTGATCCCGAATTTATTTGTTTCGATTCTTCCACCTGGAATCGTTAGAAATGTTAAGTTAAAATTTAAATATAATACTAAGTAATAAGTAAATCGAGGACTGAAGCACAGCAGCATTTGACGAAGGTGAGTCACCGCCTAACAGCCGGGTGCGAAATAAAAGGTCGCTGGTTCGATCACACCGAGTCTACACTTTTATACATTCAAATAGGTACAACCAATAGCGATCCGCACAATCCTGATCCCACATTAAGTTAGGTACAACTCTGGAGCCGTGGGTATCAGGAACAATAAGAAACTTTCGGTCTCACAGGAACCCGACCCAAAACAAATATTTATTGATCACACACAAAAATGTTTTATTGCGTACGTCTCCGGTTCGAGTAAAAGTGATATTGGGGTTTTCTATGACCAAATTTTCAGTTACAGCCTGGAGTCTGGAATATGTAGGTATTGCGATAGGCTCTCCACCAATCACATTATGGGACGGAAATAAATAAGCTCGGCGAAATATGGGTGTACTGGTTACACTTTTGCCTACCCGTTCAAGGATTACAAGCGTCAGTATGTATATATGGACACATTTTGCACAACTGTACAATGCATAGTTATATAAAGGGTTGAGAACGCCTAAAGCGCTCACCCAAAAGTCCGGTGAAGCCGAAAACAGCCGACTAGAGTCGAGCTATCAGCATCACGTCACATAAAAAAAAACATCACTTTGTTATGAACCTATATAATTTTTATGGATCTATCTAATGACACTCCACACAACGCCTATGTGATATGAAAAACATCATCTCTGAGTGACATGAATGGAGAGCCATCCCAATTTATTTTCGTATTTTCACTATAAATTTGTGTAGCTATTCATAAAATACACCTACCACCCAAGTTTCACCCAGAGACTTATATGATGATGTATACGAGAGGTATAACCTACTAACGATCCTCTGGCACGTATTGTGTGTTCACGGTGTTCAGAGGCGGCGTGGCGTTGATCACTCACCATCAAGTAATCCATTTGATCGTTAAGCCTCTCATACATTTGAAAAAAAGTGTGCGTCTCGGGACGCTTGACAGAAGTGATATGTAACTTAAACTTATGTGGGTTTAAGTGAGAGAAGAGGAGCCTGCCTACTGCTGCCGTATGCGTGAGAGAAAGGGATGCCAGGCAGAGTGGCGCCGTAACGCGGTACTTTACGAAGCGGTTTACCCTCCCATAAGAAGTTATCACTTCATTGGATTGTTCTGCACTGCACTCCAGTCCGGTCAAAGAACTGATTAACATAATATATTGATTCATTCATACGAGATACATCCAGATTTTTATTTCATCAAAAAATACTGAACCCTAAAATATCTACTTGTTTATCGTTGGTTCAGCAATAGCTACATTATTTTGACACTAGACGAAAATATATCCATAGATAACACCAAATAGTATTAATGAATAGAATAAAAATTTATAACAAACCCGTCTTGCTTCCCTTCTGTAGCAAGTTCGAAAACAGTTTATCTTCTTTTTCGCTGTGGCCACGGTGGCTTGAGGTTCTAATTCTCTTAATTTATCTGCCAATGCGTCCCAAGCTTGGTTCCTTCGGTTTTTATTTGTGTACTCGTCTGATTGTAAATCCCACAGGCACGTAGATTCTTTATAAAGTTGCAAAAACTCTGTTAATATTCGGCGCTCTCGATTGCGGGACATAATAAACTTGCTAGAGTAAAGTTATTCGAGGGCTATTATAGATACTCCAATCTACAGCCGCCACTGACGAATAATAAATTCCAGCCACAAGGCGCAACATAATATGACGATCGGTACCTATAAATAACGGCCGCGTTGTTTTTTCAATTTACATGGGCAACCACATTACAAAATTGACTGGATATTGGTTCTAACAGTTATTTTTGATAAATAAACGGACAGATTTATCCAATATGAATTTGTTTTCATATAAGTATTCCAAACGCACAAACTACTATTCCACACGCCTGTCTGATGAAAAACAATCAAACATGAATTGACATTTGACATACCAGTTACCACAGAGTATATATAAATTTTAAAGAAACTCACGGAATTTCTCAAAACTGCATGAAGGGCATGAACAGGGTTGGATTTTGTACTATAATTATAGTATTTGTACTATAATTTCACCCTTTGTACTATATACTATCCACATCTAAGGATAGTACGCTAAAGTACTATAATTTAAAGTTTTTTCCCCAATGGTTAGTTTTACGCCATATGAATATTTCGACGGTGCGTGTATCCGACCGAATTCTGATCTTGCGATGTTTTCTGTGTCGATGGCTGGGGATTCCCCGTTTATGTGATGATGTCCTAGATTGTTTAGTACTTCCACATTGTCCCTGTTTTCCAATTACAGCACTAGAGCGCATTATGCGGCATAATGCTCAACGTTGAATGTTTCAACTACAGCAACGCTACGCACAATCAAGCACTCTTAAAAGTACTGCTTTCGGGTGATACATGCAATCGATACCAACTCAGTAACAGAAAATTAACAAGTGTTTTTTCATTAAGTTGGCATTGATCGAAATTTTATTTATATTATCGTTAGTAATTAATATTGTTTATTGTTGAGAATTTTTTTAAGCTTTCGTCTTATCGTATTGTTTTCGAAATATTCAAAAGTTAATTCAGACCCTGTTAAAAAGTAAATGTAAGGATGGATGAAGGTATAAACATTGACTATTTATATTTTTATTCTAAACACTGAACTTAGCGCACTCTGCTGGTGCACTAGAAAACTAATTCACGTTCCAATTAGCAATTAGCACACTTCGGCATTGTGCGCCACTGAGTCGCATTATGCTCTGTAATTGGAAAACAGGGTGAAATGCCGACTGCGAATATTCAGTAAAGTGAACCTTACCAAGAAATACGAAACAAACTGGCAACACAATCCATAGACGCCATATTATTGTCTTGTGACGCTATCAAAAGCGGTAGCAAAAGTGGGAATTGTACTGAATACCGATTTTATTCCTACAGAGGATATTTTGATGAGATTAAATGCCAAGGATGAAGATCTAGCTAATAGTAATATTCAAGAACTGATAAACTTAGAAGAGGAGTATATTTTGCCATACCTGGTGTTGATTATAATGACTACATAATAAGTTAAATTAAAAATAATGAAAGTGTACTATAATTTTGTTATAAATACTATCCTTTTCATTTTTTTGTACTATCTTTTTCAACGTACCTAAATCCAACCCTGGGCATGAACGAAGAAGCTCACCAACTAGATTAATCCATTTGGTCTGGGCTGAACTGAGCTGAACAATTTCCTATATAAGTAATTTACCTATTTGAACAATCAATAAACGTAATTTATATATGAACAAAAATGTGAATCAGAGATAAATAAACTAAATTATTGTAAAACATGTGTTACGATTATTAATTTTAAAGTTGTTGCACAAATGGGCAAAGAGAATATGGATCATACAGCCCCCTGAAATAATTTCCGAGCAGTGTTTTCAGTAAATATTTACTAACCCTATGAAAAATAAGAAATACAGTGTGTTTAACTATGTAATTTGACTAAGGTGGTTTTTAAAATAATGTCTTCAATTCATAAAACAACCAATCTTATGGATACCTACAGATTATCAAAACGAATGATTGCAATCATCAATTATAGTTTTACATGATCCGGGTCAAGTGACCAAATTAATAATTATTATGAATGATATGTACAGGATCGATTTTGACTATTGTGTTGTTGACATAACTATTCGATTTTAAGGTGTCCGTAATTATTATGATTATTAACGCGGGAGAGTTAGTTTTTTAAACAATGAAAATTGGAAACAAAATAAATTATCAAAGAAATGTTATGAATGTACGCAAAAATATTCAAAGATGTTATTGTGATGTATTTCCTACTAGTGAAGTCAGAATACTCAGGAAAAATAAAAAGTATGATGATAACCTCACAACTGAAATAGTTACCGACGACAATTCTGAAAAATCCCATGATTTTAGAGTTAATGAGTTCAATATACAGATGATTTCTAAGAATATATACGACCAGCTATTTGTAAAGCCCAGTCCTGCTTTAAATCCATCGGTTGTAAAAAGGTAAACAAACATATAAAAGTTCCTAAAAAGCATTTTTATAGTGCTAGTGTCCTTTTCTGAAGTAGAAAATAAATATTATGAATATATTATAAAACGTAATTACTCTTGCTATTAAAGGTGTCAAGAGAATTTGATAAAACACGGGATTGATTACACGAAATGTAGTCATATGCCTGATGTGAAGTTACAATTGCCTAAACTGGAGGGCAAGAATTTGTTGGAGCATTTCTATAACATAGGAGAGCGACAATGTGCCCCTTATCGAGAGTTATTGAAGAGTCTAGCTTCTTGCAAGTTACCTCCGCTGCCAAAGGTAATGAAATGCCCCTTAGTGTGTTGATAAAGTTGAAAAATCAGTTCTTCCAATGCTGTCAATTTTTACACGCTTTTTATTAACTTCACCTGTATGTTTGTATGTTTGTAACCGACTCCTTAGGGCGCGATTTTGACCCACTTTAAACGGTCAGATTTCGTTCAAACTTTGTAGATTTATCGAGGACCGATGACAATACAATAATTTGATTAAAAAAATAATAATTTAATAATAATAATAATAAAATAATAATTTAATTTAATTAATTATCGATATTCGGGTTAGGAATTAAAATTGTATTCTCTGGATCTTCGTTAATTATAGGGAATATCGTAGTATCTAATAGTGTCAATAGATGGCGCTTTTTTGATGTTCGGGTTTAAAATTAAAATTTTACTCTCTGCTACAATATATTTATATTTTAACTAAAAAATTAAAAAAAAATAATAGTTTTAAAAAAACTAAAAAACACGCTTTTATGGAAAGTCTAACTAAAAAATTGAAAATAAATTTGAAGCAAACAATGTATTTTATTGTAAAAAAAGCGTGGGGTGCTTTTTAAGATACTATCTGAATGATAATCCTTCTACTCATATGTGTCAATATAATATTAATTACTATTGACACCATGCACCGCACGCTTTTTTTACAATAAAATACATTGTTTGCTTCAAATTTATTTTCAATTTTTTAGTTAGACTTTCCATAAAAGCGTGTTTTTTAGTTTTTTTAAAACTATTATTTTTTTTAACTTTTTTTACTATCTTTGTTCCATGTAGATCATGGACGTAATATCATTTATTTATTTTATTTTTTTGTTTGAGTGGTAGAGTCACGCTGTAGACAGTTTTGTCTACAGCATGAATGGACTGGCTCAACTGGGTAGTTAGCACTGTCTCACAGAAAACCGATACAAAGAAGCGGCTTGCTGCTGCGATTCGTACGGAGAGTGAGATATCTGGAAGCCCAAATCCTCTCCCCTTCCCATTCCCTAATTATCCCTTTCCTTTAAGGTCGGCAATGCGCCCATGATTCTTCTGGTGGTGGGCGTACATGGGCGGCGGAGATCACTTACCATCAGGTGAACCACTTGCTCGTTTGCCAGCCTATGATATAAAAAAAAAAAGTAATGTATAATAGGCCAGAGTACCCTACACCAAATGATTATTTTTTCTCAGAAATGGACAAAAAAATCTGGTTGGTACAGATATGGTGCCGGTGAGCCTGTGAAAGTACCATGCCCTACTGATGATGCACTGGTTTTTGATGTTGAGGTGCTGATGTCTGCGGGGAAGAGGCCTACTTTAGCCTGTGCGGTTTCTCCTGATGCTTGGTTAGTTACCTTTTATTTAATTTATTATTCATTAAGTAATAGCTATTAATATGTTTCAATAAATTCTTGCAAAAGCCCTATTGCATTCACTAATAGATATACAATATAAGGTTATCTGGAAATTGTCTGTTGCGATAAGACTGCCTATTGTATCACCCTTATTGTATGATCCTTGCTTGTAAGTTACTTTATTTGGTATGCAATAAACAATGTTCTTCTATCTATTAGCGAGCTAAGCAACCCCTGGCATGGTCATTTTATGGCGGGTGAACATTTAGTGGTATTTGAATTGAGAATATCCATACGTCAGAGGGCGAGTAAAAAAATATAGTCAAGATGGAGGTGGCTTCAAAAACTTTGACGCCAGTTAGCCACTAACGATTCAATAAGTGGAACACTTTTGGTCAGGAATAGCCCTGACCACACACATTGCTGTGTGACTGTTGGGTATTGTTTTTAATATATAACTTGAAAATAATTGCCTTCATCTTTTTCTAGGTACAGTTGGGTGAGTGAACCAGTAGCAAATGAGGAAGAGCGTAAATACTATGAAGATATGAACTATGAAGATCTAATACCGTTGGAGACGGATGGCATGACTCCGTGTGGAGATTTGAGCAGATGCAGAATTGTTATCGGGCACAATGTTTCGTATGATAGAGCGAAAATCAAAGAACAATACTGGTTAAATAAAACAGGTTTGTGAAATAACTAGACAAAAGTTACGCGGGAGCGTCACGAGGTTTTATAATCAAAAATGTAGAGTCCAACTCTTCACGATGAAGATTTATTTGAGACTAAATTAAAATTAACAACAATCCTTATTTATACTCTCAACTTATTTACAAGGCGTATTCAGTTCTAGGAATTTTGATCATAAAAAGGCCACCTTCCAGACAGTGGTCAGCACATTTAGAGTCAACATGTTTTCAATTAGTTCCAAGAACTTTAGTCTAAACAAGAACACCTGCAAAATTCATTGGTCAGCGAAAAATTATCATGTTTTCAACGGATAGAGTTACATAAAGTCCTTACGTTCGCAAAAAGCTCATTTGAATGGTCAACAAATTTTTATCGTGTCATGAACAGGTGCAGGACGCATAAATAACTACTATGATTGTTTTGTAATCTGTTTATATATTTTTTTGTATTTACAATATGCATTATCATTTATTGCGACAGCCTCTGTGGCATGAAGGGCGAATAACAAGCTGTGAAGCGAGAGGCCATGGGTTCGATTCCCGCACCGAGACAAAAATATGGGTATGATCCACATATATTTGTTTCGAATCTGGGTGTTTCTCTCCTAATGGGTTGACGTTAAAATGGCGGCCGGTCGTAAAAACTACAAACCAAATCTTTATGTAACATTAGATTAGGAAGCAATAAATAAATAAATACATCCAACAGTCACACACATAGTCCTGACCCCACAGTAAAATACAAGTCTTGTGTCGGGGGTATCAGGAACTACGAGAGACTTCCGGTCTCATAAAACCCAAACCGAAACAAATATTTGTGGATCACACAAACATTTGTCTCGGTGCGGCGATCGAACCCGCGGCCTTTCGCTTCGTAGCCAGATACATTGTAATAATTGATGATCGAGTCTTGTAATTAAAACATGATGTTGTTTGTTCTGAGTCCTTTATTAGAATGAATCATCTTATTGCCTAAAAACTTATTTATACATATTATAAAACTGACGTTGCTTTAACCTAGTTTTGTGTAATTATTCATCGAAGACATATTTAATCATAATTATTAAGAAGTCCCAAATACCAAAGGCTTGCTTATAATACAAATATTCGCACAAGCTTGATTTTATTTACTTATTTCGTAATATTACATTACAACTCCCCCGAAAAAGGGCCTGCTACCCTTCCCCATTTAAGGAAAGAGAATTTTTTAAGAAAAAAATTAAGAAAAAATTCAAAACTATTACAAACTGTTACTAAGTTTAGAATTTAACTTCACATATTTTGAGTAACAAAGATAACCAAACATTTATAAAACATACAATAAAGGTACTTAATATTAACTAAAATATTTCTTAGTATTATTCTTATGTATAACATATTCTTTATTATCCTTTAAAATCTTAACATTAGGAGAAACTTCCTCAATAACTTCGTAGGGGCCGTTATAGATATTTTCAAGTTTAGTTCCAGTTTGATTTTTTATAAGAATAAGGTCACCCTTTTTATAAGTTACGGAGTAAGTTTTCTTATCATACATTAATTTTCGTTTTAATTTACTTTGTAACAAATTCTGCTTGGCATCATACTGGGCTCGCTGTAAACGATAACGTTCAACCGCTGAGCTTGCAGTATTTGTTATTACCATCGGCTCTTTCACGATGCGATTAGTCATTTTTATTATATTGCCATTGTTGACATTTCTTAACGTAGTTGATTACATCATTCGTCATACCTGACCAGTAATCATATAATATCATAATTAAATCCTCGTGATCACTAATTCTTACAACATCGGTTGTAATTAAAATTCTAGGTACCTTTGTATACCTTTATATTTATAACCTTTATATATGCAACTTTTCATATGACTTGCAAGTATTTTTATATTTGTTGCATTTTGCCTATTCTTTATAGGTAATTATTATTTCTTTTTCGCACATCAATCCTAAATCTCTCGCTAACTCCGTCGTGGAAGATTACGATCGAGTATTTAGGTAATAGTACAACTTGAAGGTACATACGTGCATTTAATTAATATTTTCTTTTTCGAACATAGATCCTAAAACTCTCGCTAACTCCGTCGTGGCAGATAACGATCGAGTATTTAGGTATGTATATGTACTACGCGTACAGTATCCTCTATTCGAATAACGACAAATCAAATTCTTAAAATCTTTGTCATTAATAAAAGGCAATTCTGTCACATCAGTTTTTCAGAATTCTGACAGTCTCAGGTTGATCAGACCTGCTACTGGTAGAAGTCTGTTCTGACAAATCATTGTTATCCGTTATGTATATCTGAGATTTCACACGTTTAGTTTGTGCTCTCGTCAATACAGACACTACTTGTTCTCCAATAGATTTTAAATCATCACACGTCATTGATACCGGGAGTCGGCTTAATGCGTCTGCAGCTGCATTATTCCGACCCGGGATGTGCACGATCTCAAAATCATATTCTTCAAGGTATAGTCGAAACTTAGTTAGTCTACTGGAAGGATCCTTTAAACTAAATAAATATACTAATGGCTTACTACCTAAAGATTTTAAACCTTCTGCCATACAGATATGGTCTAAAATGTCTTACTGCCCATACGATAGCTAGTAATTCTAAATCTATTATCTTCTAAAAATCTTCTAAATCTATTCTAAGTCTATTTTCTGCGGGCGATAAGTTACGGCTCGCATAAGCAACTACGTGACAATTACTTTTAGACAAAACCATGCCTAATCCTAAAATCCTAATCCTAATTTACAAACGTCGGTTCGCAATTGAAAAAAAATTCGTCTTCGAACATATAAGTATAAACCGTTTATAATAATTAATGCTTAGCGAACGCTAAGTATCGCTTTACGTCATCCGAGTTCGATGACACTGGATACTCGATTTTGCTGTCGTCATGAAAAATGCCATTCGATGTTATTCCATGACCTACATAAACCTTATTATATAACTTCGCACCGAGGCGGTATCGAATGTCTGTTACTCATCGTTATAACTTATTTTAATGCAAATATTTTAATTATTCTTATTAAGTTGTAATAAACTATCCTTATAATTAATAATTACTTTATAACACGTAAAAAAAAATTATCTCCTAAAAATTATCTTCCGTTTGCAGTGCATGACATATTCTTAAACACAAAAAAAATCACAAAATATTTCGTTTACAAAATTATTAAAGTAAAATGGACATTGAACATAAAAAAAATATTGAAAATTACATACTTTAGTAATTCTTACTTCAAACTTTGTTGGTAAGGAGCGCGTTGACGATGATGATGGCTGTTCGTGATGGCATGATGGCTTAGGGGCGAGCGGAGCTGGCGCAGATGTGGAGCTTGTACGGCATCGCTGCTGCTGATGTTCAGGCTGTAGTTCTGTGGTTGGGCCGGGCTATACCCTGGACTCCTCCGAACCTTCTTTCTTCTTTCTTGTTTAGACGGCACTGGTGGTCAGGTCAGCACGTGAGATAGTCGCCAAACCGTGTCTATTTAACTCTCGTTGCATGGTGCGGACGTGGTGCTTGTTGCATTTCTTGAAAATGTGGTATACCAAAGCGAGTACTAATATAACGACTGCTGCGGTGACCAAGATTTCTATGACCTCCAAACGTTCTGCTTGGTATTGCGTTGTCGTGGCCGAGGCTGCTCCGTTGGCGTTCTGTGCAATTACAACTTGCTCCTTTGACGCAGATTTTCCCATGATATCATATGGATTTTAATTTTTCTTTCTTCGGCAGGTAATCTTCATGTTATTCGTAAATATGTTGCGAATACGGCTCCAATGGCAGGGTCGCCATGTAATAATTGATGATCGAGTCTTGTAATTAAAACATGATGTTGTTTGTTCTGAGTCCTTTATTAGAATGAATCATCTTATTGCCTAAAAACTTATTTATACATATTATAAAACTGACGTTGCTTTAACCTAGTTTTGTGTAATTATTCATCGAAGACATATTTAATCATAATTATTAAGAAGTCCCAAATACCAAAGGCTTGCTTATAATACAAATATTCGCACAAGCTTGATTTTATTTACTTATTTCGTAATATTACATTACAACATGAATAATGTTTTTAGGTGTCCGGTTCATGGACACAATGTCGATGCACACGTGCGTCAGCGGGGTGACCAGTTACCAGCGTGCCGTCCTCAAAACTAAAGACAAAGAGCCACATCCTTCCGACGACGACTGGATAGACATCAGCTCGCTCAACAGTCTTACAGAGGTAAATCTATAATTATAAAATAACATGTCCTGACTGACTGACTGATTCATCATCGCCGAGCGCAAACTATCAAGGCTACAAGCATGAAATTCGGACTGTATATTCATTTTGTTATGTAGGCACCCACTAAGAAAGGATTTTAGAAAATTCCACCCCAAAGGGGTCAAAATAGGGGATGATAATATGTATGAAAGTCCGTCATTTTGAAAGTTACATAAACAAAATTTTGTATTTCGGTTATTGATGTAAAGCAAATAAATACGTGTTTCAGGAATTTTGGAAATTTTATTTAATAAGGGATGAAAAAGGGGGTGAAGGTAAATGCGAAAGTGAGTTTGTTTGTTAGGCTTTCACGCCTAAATCACTGAATCGATTTTGATGAATTTATCTACAGAGACAGATGGGACCCTGGAGACGGTTACAGGCTACTTTTATCCCGGAAAATGCTGTTCACGCGGGTAGAGCCGCGAGCAAAAGCTAGTAATATATATTTTACTAAGTATGGCCTAGTGCGGCCTTTAAATATTACAAGGTAGTAGAGCGCTCGTACGCGAGAAGTCGTCTGGGTTAGAAAAAGCGGTGGTACCCGCTTTGTCTATTTGTACCGTCTAGCAACAGTGTGTAAGCACGCTTGTGTTTCGGTTTGAAGGACATTGAAGCCAGTGAAATTACTGCGCGTTATGAGACTTAACATCATATGCCTCGGGGTGTCGAGCGCAGTTCACTGCCATGCAGTGCTTTGTAATTCAAAGTTCTTTATAGTGTTGCTGCTGTTTATGGGCAGACGTGGCGCTTACCATCAGGCGAGCGCCTTGCTCATCTCGTCATTCAATCAAATAAAAAAAAACACCACCGCCCTTAGACACCTACAACAACAGAGCAATCATCGGTGCGTTGCCTGGTTTTGAGGCTCTTTTCTTCAAGAGAAGGCTCTTTTCTTGAAGGTACCTAAGTCATATCTGTCTGGAAATACCGCAGGTGAAAGTAAATTCGACAAAGGCGCTGTACGGGGAAGAAAACTCCGAGTAAAGCGCACTCGCTACAGAAAGTTACCATTTTACGCAAATTTTCTGTGAGACAGTGTAGTACAACCAGTTCAAAGGTTTTTTTTTCACCCGAGCATGGCAAAGTGACTGCATTTGATGGTAAGCGTAGTGCAATCCAAAAAACTAGCGACCACCGACAAACAATGAGTTTATCGGTGTTCACCTTAATCATGCCGGCCTGTATAATTGCTTCTTTCCTCTTTGCAGAGGGAAGAAGCAAATCGAGGGGCTTGCGACAGGACAGGTGGATTACTGATGCAGGCACAGTGATAAAAGGATGTACCTCTATACCCGCCCCAATCAACCATGAAATATCACTATGGCAGGTTTTAACACCATGTGTACGGTGGTCGCTATCCGGGTTGATATGAATATCCTACCACCAGCAAAGTTTGTTCTGGTATTGGCAGGTACATAAATTATATTGCGGGAAGCCAGTGGACAAAGCGACTAGAGACATATTCGTGGAAGGCAATATGGAGGATGTGCACAGAAACTTCCAGAAGTTGATGGATTACTGCGCCGCTGACGTGGTCGCCACTCACAACGTGCTCAGGGAACTGCTGCCGTTGTTCCTGGAACGGTTTCCACATCCAGTCACGTTGGCTGGAATGTTGGAACTAGGTGAGTATCCAGTCAGTCAGTATCAGCTTTTTTTTAGCAATTTTTACAGTTTTATCATTAGTATTAATTAAATTGAAATGGAATGCTGAGACGAAGGGCACGCAACACAAAGTCATCCATCCCATCAATCGTAGACAAGACCCATAAAAAAACAAATACAAAAAAGTTCAGTAAAAACTCATGTGTCCATTACATTTTACATTCCAGGATCAGCATATTTGCCAATAAATTCAAACTGGCTTCAATACATAGAATCAGCTGAAACGGTATTTGAAGATTTAAAATTAGAATCGAGACAGTTGTTATCATTAAAAGCAGATGAAGCTTGCAGGTTGATGGAGAATGAAGCGTACAAAAAAGACATTTGGATGTGGGACCAAGATTGGTCTGTGCAAAATTTGAAATTAAAAAAACAAACAATTAAAAAGAAAAAAGTTAATGCTGAATCAAACGTAGAACTGGCTGATAATTCCCAAAGTATTGAAACAAATAAAAATGAAAATAATGTAATACTGGCTGTATCTGATGCACCAAAGAAAGAATTTGATATTTTAAATGAAGAATACATTGATTATGTAAGTGGTCAGCAACAGCCAGTAACAAATGTAAAGGAAAACAACAAAAAGTTTCAATATCTGTATGATTTGGGAAAATTGTTGCCAGTAAAAAGGCCGTATTTAGCCGGATATCCGGCGTGGTACAGGAAACTCTGCACCAAACCGGGAAAGGATCCTGATTGGTCGCCTGGTGCTAACAACATCACTACAAGCATGCAGGTATGTTTCTAGGTACATAAGTAGCATATTATCGTACATTTCATTAGGTATTTTATGAGAACTTTGGGATGCTTTGTTGTCAATAGATACATAATCAAAGTTATACATAACTCTAGTTGCCTCCCACGTGTCCAGTCGTGTGCATATTACAGCTCCGTTTCTATGGGCCGTACCATGTTATTTGGCTATGAAGTTATGAAGAATCGTTTCGACAAAATATGGCATGAATATAACCTCAATTGGTGAAAGTACGCAATCACAAACAGACGTACCAATGATATACCTCACGCCTGTATTTCTAAAGGGGTAGGCAGAGGTGCAATTGATACACCCGCAGTTAGCTACTTTTGAGTGGTAGAGCCACGCTGTAGACAGTTTTGTCTACAGTATGAATGGGTTGGCTCGACCGGGTCATTACCACTGTCTCACAGAAAACCGACGTAAAAAAGCGGCTTGCTGCTGCGTTTCGTACGGTGAGGGAGATATCCGGAAGACCAAATCCCCTCCCCTTCCCTATCCCTAGACCATATCCATGGGCTGTGGAGATCACTTACCTTCAGGTGACCCACTTGCTCGTTTGCCGGCCTGACATAAAAAAAGAGCTAGTCCAAAAATTATTTTAAATAGCCCGTTTGTCACCAGATAACTCCAAAACTCCTGCAGCTATCCTGGGAAGGGTATCCGCTGCACTACATCCAGGGTGAGGGTTGGGGCTTCCTGGTGCCGTTCAGCAGGCAGCATCAGGGTGACGAGGAGCCGAGGATACCGCTGGAACAACTCCTGGAGATGTGCCCGTTGGTGCAGTGTGAGGGTGCCAGTGTCGACGCTGATATCCATATGCTACCGAAGACTGTTGATGTAAGATATTTTTTTATTATTTGATGAATGGCGAGATGAGCAAGGCGCTCGTCTTATGGTAAGCGCCACACCTGCTCAAAGCAACATCACTCAGAACTTTGAATTATAAATCACTGTATGGCACTGAACTGCGCTCGTCACTCCGAGACATAAGATGTGAAGTCTCGTTATGTCCAATAAGTTCACTGGCTTCAATGTCCTTCAAATTGAAATACAACAGTGCTTACACACTATTGCTTGTCGGCTGAAATAGACGGCGCGGTGGTACCAACCCAGACGGCCTCTCGCATACGAGGGACCTACCACCTTCTTGATATCAAAAATGAAGGTTTTAATTTGTCTATTATTATTACGATATCTCGGCCAAACACTGAAGATGACACATTATGATGTCAATAAGATTAAAGATCTGTATACATTCAATGAAAACAAGCGTTTCAGAGGTCACCCATTAAAGTTATTCCGAATGCGGTCAAAGCTAAATCCTCTGAAACACTTTTTACCAATCCGTGTTGTCATAGAGTGGAACAAACTTTCTGAACATGTTATGGCAGCCACATTAAAATATAGACTTGACCAAATCTCCAATCACAAGACACGAACGCATCAGCTCAATAGCTGCTAGTGTTGTTCATTTATAATAATAATAAAAAACGCAGCCAGCCCACGTGGTACAGTGGGCGATTAGCCGATTACGAAACATAATAGAAAATATCGTGTCTGTCTGTCTGTAGGAGGATTTGGGCAGGCGGGCTTATTATGCGAGAAAAAGGGTGGAGGAGCAAGCGGCCGCCAATCAGTACCACGGACTCGGGGTCTGGTGCGGGGTGCAGCTGCAAGGTACAGTTCTCTACTCACATATCTGTACAACTGAATGACGAGACGAGCAAGACTAATTTAACTACTAACTATCATATGAGTCGCTCAGCGGAAGAGTGGCCCAAGCCTTGCACATTAAGTATGGAGATAATGAGCATTAATGATCTGAGAATTACATCAGTACTGATATTTTGGTATTTTCTCTAGTTATGTAAAAATAAAACACAGACCATACAAAGTAATCATTTTATTGATAGTTTTATGCTTACAAACTAGTATACAAGTTAGAAATTTAAAAAAATGTGTGTTGAGTAGGCCACTATTCTACTAAATAAGAAAGTTAGTCTTGGGTTAGGTCATCATCATAGAAGTCAGCTTCAGTATCTTGTGCAGAATTATTTATCTTCAGGTTGCGATAGAAATCATGTCCCTCTAATTCGATATAAGCTCTTAAGCTGTAATAGATTTTCATATTTTTTCTTCTCTATGGGGCGACCATTGGGGTACAAAACATCTAGATTAATCAAAGAGTCAGTTAATCAGTCAAAGAGGAAGAACAACGAGCTCTTTTTTCTTTAATATCAAAGCCGTTAAATGGAGAAAAAGTTTCATCATTACTGTTCGTGTAATTGTAATATATTTTGTACGGATTATCATGAATAAATCGCAACCATTGACTTTTTAGCCATTTTACTTTGGTTTTTTAACTTTTATCAGAATTGTTATCTATTTTTCTGTTAGTTATTAGTTTTTTAAATTTTTCAATGCTTTTGAAGTCTTCTGTCATCATCTTCACAATAAAAAATGTTGCTCTTTTTCTTGGCATTTGATACAACACAATTCCAGTCTTCAGGAACAAAAATGTGCTTCTTATGTTTCTTTTCCTTTTCTACTAACCTAAAATCACGGTCACATGGTAGATAGCTATGACCAGATACAAGAAACTTGTGATCTAGTTTTTAAATACCATTTATTTATTATTTTTGATTTTTTTTAACTATAAAGATATATACCTAGAGTGGGTTGGGCCACTATTCTGTTGTTCTAAAATTATGAAGTGCTAAAGTTAAAGGGCCTATCAAATAATAGGCCGCTTTTCCTACGAAAGTAATCATAAATTTGAAATGGAATAAGAACATTCATCAACGCCATCATATCAAACACTACTGAAACTAAGATTTAGGCCAGTACAGTTTAAAGGATCTATAGTCTAGTATACAAATATCTACTTAACTCTGTTTCTGTAAATTTGTGGATTAGGCCACTATTCCGCTGAGCGACTCATATATCATCTGTCAAATCTTATATCAAGTCAGAATTTAAATGCCAGAAGTGTGGTTTAGTTACACAGCTTCCAATAATTTAAAAAAATGTTTGTCAAACGATATTTTCGGTTTCTGGAAGATTAGTCAAGCCTTGATCATAGATAATTCTACTATCAAATGGTGTGTCAACTAATTAGCGTTTGTTCGCAAATTTGACCACAGATTAACAAATTTTTCACTATATAATATTTCAGAACCGCAAATTGATTTGACAGCGCTATCAAAATCAAAGTTCTGTTAATTGAATGCTGTTTTGATCAGCCTTCGAGAGACAGGGTGTGAATGACATATCCGAAGGCCCAAAGTAACCCTCCTCTAGCCAACCGCTTAATTATCCTTTTCCACTAAGTCCATGATTGTTCTGGTATTGTGGGCGTTAATGGGCGGTGAAAATCAGTAACCATCAGGTGGACAATTAATATTTCCAATTTATATTTCAATGCGGGACAAAGACATTTAGGCATTCCCAGAGACTCGCCGAGCTTCACTGCTCGGTGTCAACAAAAATGCGTGTCACTGTTGATCCTGGTGCACAGGAGTTACAGTGCGGGTGAGTGGGCGGGATAGTCTCTAACCATTAGGTGTCACTTACTCGTTTGCGGACTTGTGCTATAAAAAAAAATATGACACGATTGTGTTTCGTAGGTTGCTGTCATTTCCTTCGACTGCCGCACAAGGACGGCCCGAAGTATAAAGTGGGGAATCCACTGGCGAGAGATTTCTTAGACATGTTCAGTCAGAATGTATTGACCGCGCAGGGGAATGAAGCTGAAAAGGTATTTATATCCAGGAAAAAATCATCATATATACATACGCAATCACGTCTGTATTCCTCGAAGGGTTAGGCAGAGTGTACACCCACATTTCTCCGAGATTATTTCCGTCCCAAAATTCGTCCAGAAATTCCAGACTAGATTTTTCCCGACCGCAAATCCCTCGTAGTTTCTGATATCAACCACACTGGGTAACTTAGTGTGGGGTCAGGGCTATGTGTGGGGCTGTTGGGTGTATTATTATAACACACTGAAATTTCTTCTTTTTATTTATGGCTTTCGCAGTATTATGCATTTAGCCAGTGTCAAGTATAATTTATTTTCAAGTAATTTTTACAAGAACGATGAAACACGGGTGCGGTCGATTTCAAGGTCTTGTCGGAGTTTTGGTGTTAACTCTTTTCAGTACGATACTTAATTCACTTATTTCAATGTTTCCATACACTGTTCATCACCGTCAATGTTTATTGAAAAAATCCACATCACTTTTATACAACAAACACACCTCTAAACTAGTTTATAAAATAAATTAAAATAAGCGATGAACTGCACTGTTAGAATTCCCGCCAAAAAACACACTGAAATTTAGAACACAAGGTCAAACGAACTAAACCAACCGAAATTGACCTCTCCACACATACAGACACCATACTATACAGAGCTCCTATCACACGGGCTAATTTGTCAGCCAGAACCGACACACTGAAATTCGAAACAAGCCCAAGCAAAAAATACCAACACAAATTGAACTCTCAACACATACGGATACCATACTAAACACACCTCAAATTACACTGGCAATATTGTGAGCTAGAACCGCTAATACCTTGCTACTTTTGTACTGCAGGATACCACTGACTTTGCTCGGTGATACGTGGGTGCACAAGTATAAGCTACTCCTTCGGGAATAGGCATAATAATAATAGGAATTTTTGAGTGGTAGAGCCACGCTGTAGACAGTTTTGTCTACAGCATGAATGGGCTGGCTCGACCGGATCGTTACCACTGTCTCACAGAAAACCGACGTAAAGTAGCGGTTTGCTGCTGCGTTTCGTACGGTGAGTGAGATAACCGGAAGCCCCATTCCCCTCCCCTTCCCAATCCCTAATTATCCCTTTCCTTTAAGGTCGGCAACGCGCCCATTACTCTTCTGGTGGTGGGCGTACATGGGCGGTGGAGATCATTAACCATCAGGTGACCCACGTGCTCGTTTGCCGGCCTATGCTATAAAAAAAAAAAAATAGGCGTGAGGTTATGAGGTTATGTATGTGGGCAGGTGTTAACGTTCGGGCGCATGATGTCGTACTGGCGCAACAACCGCGAGCGCATCACTCGTCAGCAGGCCGTGTGGTTACCACCGTCGTTACGACCACCCGACCACCACATGGCGCGATACGGAGCGATTGTGCCGCAGGTCGTGGTCGCCGGAACTCTCACTCGGAGGTGACCATTTCATAATAATAATAATAATATTTATTTGGGCATAAAACAGTGCATACATAATATAAATAGCGCCTGATGACCTAGCTAGGTTACGCAGTAACCTGTATTAAGGACCATCAGACTTGCTTTATAACTTACAGTTTATACCAGAGGCCGGCTAACGGGCAAATGGGTCACCTGATGGTAAATGATCTTCACCACCCATAAGCATCCGCGATATGAGAAGAGTAATGGATACATTGCCGATAGTAAAGGAAAAGGATTATGGTTTGGTTATTATATTTGAAGTTTTAATTTTAGTTAAATGTAAAATTTCAAAAACTTACAACTAACAAACTTGGAGTGCTTACATCTGTAATGGTTTGTCACGTAGATTCCAAAATAAGAAAATTTATGCTGTTATGCTATTTTAGTGGTAAGCCGATGGTATAACGAATTAACAAATAACATGATTTAATGATTTATTACGTTTACGCGAATGTTACATATTGAAATTGAACGAATTTAAAGGGATTTTATCGCGGTTTTTTTATTTTAATTTTGGTCCCGAAACGTCGCGACGTTTCGAAATTTAATTTAAATTAGTTGAATGTAGGTAGTATGTTTGTACACCCACTGTTCACAAATATATTGTAGGGCGAGTGAGCCAACATGGATGACGGCCAGTAACGCGCAGAGTGAGCGTGTCGGCTCTGAACTGCGCGCGATGGTTCAAGCTCCTGCGGGGTACAAATTCGTCGGCGCCGATGTCGACTCGCAGGTAAAATCGACGTTATTGGGATCCAACCTACATCTAGATCTAATAGAGATACTGATTTGATGAAACATAAATAAAAAAAAAATGAAGTGAAAACTGCTTTTAGCGCTGTACGCATATTTTTGGATGAGATAAAATCTCTGGATCTCTGTTACGAGACGTAGCTATAGTGTGTACATATAGTAGACCGCGAACGTGTCTAGATAAATAACAAAAATAGCAATTGCTGTAAAAGTTATAACAACTGGTTTGCCTAGTGTTTAAACAACCGATAATATAACAATTGTCAACAATAAATTGCTTGCCGCTGATTATCAGCGCCACATTTCATTTCAAATTTGAGGCTGCTAGAACCAGAGTGGCCTAACTGCATTTTGATGACTTTTGACCTATTTGTATTTTCGTAATTTAAAAATGTTAATTTACAAGACCAGACCGGCCTAAAACTGGTAACATCATCTTGACATAGATGACAGTACAAGTCCATTTCGACCGAGGTTTAAATTGACGAAAATACAAATAGGGGGCCATCCATAAATTACATCACACGTTAAGGGGGAGGGAGGGGGTCGGTGAAGTGTGACATTATGTGACAAGGGGTGGGGAGGGGACCCAAATTTTGTGATATCACATTTTTCAAAATATAATATGTTGATTTTATTGAAAAAGAATTTAAATGGAAATAAAAATAATATCGAAACATTGCTGTTTTAATTTCATAAATTTCTAAATGTAAAATTGCAAAATATGTGACATCACATTAGGTAGGGGTCTCACAAATGTGACTAGCTGTGACAAGGACGGGGGAGGGGTCAAAAAATCATGAAATTCGTGTCACGTATTCGTGTAAATCCGGTTCTCCCCAGGGGGCTTGCCCCTTGATCTTAACCCTTTTCCCATCCCTTTTTCCTTTCCCTCCCTCTTGGCTGTGCCCCTGGCATTGCCGATCTCCATGAGCGGCGGTGACCGCTTACCATCAGGCGGGCAGCTTGCTTATTTGCCTATCAAGACAATAAAAAAAAACGTAATTTCTGGCCCCTAGGTTAAAAGTCATCAAAATGTAGTTAGGCGACTCTGGTTCTAGCAGCCTCATTTGAGATACAGTGTGCCCACTACCATCCGATACAGCGTTATATCGGTCCGCCAGGAGTTGTGGATCGCGGGCCTGTTGGGCGACAGTGGGTGGGGTAGCGTGGGCGCGAGTCCGTTCGGGTGGGCCGTGGTGGCGGGGGACAAGGCGCGGGGCTCCGACCTGCACTCGCTGACGGCGGCTGCGCACTCGTTGCGAAGAGACCACGCCAAGGTGCTCAACTACGCGAGGATATACGGTCAGCCAGACACCACCATCAGCAACTTATTCACTTCGACACCCATTCAAAATCTAAATCTTTACTCATCATGTAAACTTTTGTAAGTGGTAGAGCCACGCTGTAAACAGTTTTGTCTACAGCATGAATGGGCTGGCTCGACCGGGTCATTACCACTGTCTAACAGAAAACCGACGTAAAGTAGCGGCTCGCTGCTGCGTTTCGTACGGTGAGTGAGATATCCGGAAGTCCAAATCCCCTCCCCTTCCCAATCCCTAATTATCCCTTTCCTTTAAGGTCGGCAACGCACCCATTATTCTTCTGGTGGTGGGCATACATGGGCGGTGGAGATCACTTACCATCAGGTGACCCACTTGCTTGTTTGCCGGCTTATGCTATAAAAAAAAGCTAATAAAACGCTTATGACAGGTCAAGTACAAAACATTTGTCATTTATAAGATCAACTTAAAATTAAGGGAACTTTGGAATAACTACCACGCTATAGGCTGGCAAGAAAAGGCACACCAACAATCAGGGGAAAAGGGAGGGGAGCCTTAAATAGGGATTTAATTATGAGACTTTTTTTATGACCTTAATTATGAGACTTAACATCTTATGTCTCGGAGTGACGAGCGCAGTTCAGTGCCAGGCAGAGTTTTGTAATACAACATTTTATGCTGTGTTGCCTCTGTTTATGGGCAGGCGTGGCGCTCACCATCAAGCGAGATCCATGCTCGTCTCGTCATTCAAATAAATTAAAAAACAAAAAGTTTGGATATTATTTTTTCGTGCACGGCAAAGTGATTGCACTACACCTGATGGTAAGCGCAGTGCAGTCCAAAAAACCAACGACAACCAACAAACAATTAGTTTATCGGTGGTCACCAGAATCGACCAGGCCTGTTTATATGCTTCTCTGAACTCCAAAGAGAAAAGAAGCAAATCGAGGGATTTGGGACAGGACAGGCGGATGACCGATGCAGGCACAGTGATACAAGGATGTACTTCTATACTCAACCCAACCAACCATCAAGTGTTGGGGTCGCTATGATAACTAAAGTTGTAGGATGATCGCTGTCCGGGCGGATATGAATATCCTATCACGAAATTTGACAGCCTCCGTGGCGTAGTGGGCGAGTAGTCGACTGTGAAACGTGAGGCCGTGGGTTCGATTCCCGCACCGAGCAAATATTTGTCTAATCCACAAATATTTGTTTCGGGGTCTGGGTGTTGTGAGACCAAAAGTCTCTCGTAGTTCCTAATACCCACGACACAAGACTCGTATCTTACTGTGAGGTCAGGGCTATGTGTGTGACTGTTGGGTGTTATTTATTTAAATATCCGTACATTAGGCGCCATAGTGAGGCGTTCAGGCGGGCCGGCATAATTCAGCGACTGTCGAGGGTCACAATCTTGATGGTCGACTTTACATTTGCTAACCTTCCATTAAGTTAAAAACAAACAAAAGTTGACTTTCATGTTACAGGAGCGGGTCAAAACTTTGCCGAGAGACTACTGAAACAGTTCAATCCAACGATGACCATATCGGAGGCGAAGAGTAAGGCGGCCAAAATGTTTGCCACCACTAAAGGCAAGCGCATCTATACTCTGAAGAAGCAGTATATGGAAGGATTTATGGATGAAGATTTGGATGGACAGGTATTGGTCGGGATCATGAAAATGTGAGCACACAACCGAATCGTGGATTATCGCACTATTCGTATCCCTGCTTATCCCTTCGGGCAAGTCACGAGCTTATGCTACAAGAGTTAATAAGTACCTTGGTTCGTGAACAGGTTGTGGAAATGACGTCATACCAAGCGATGCGGTTGGCCAAATTGAGCGGAAAGCGGGTGGAGGAAATGTTCGAGAGGCCGAGATGGGTTGGCGGCACCGAGTCGGACATGTTCAACAAGTTGGAGGAAATAGCAGGTACAGACAGCGATAAGACTATAATTTGTCACATCGTGTATATTAGGGTGTTTTTTTTTTTTGTGTTGTGTAATGTAATATTACGAAATAAGTAAATAAAATCAAGCTTGTGCGAATATTTGTATTATAAGCAAGCCTTTGGTATTTGGGACTTCTTAATAATTATGATTAAATATGTCTTCGATGAATATTACACCAAAAGTAGGTTAATTAAGCAACGTCAGTTTTATAACATGTATAAATAAGTTTTCGACAATAAGAGAGCATTCTAATAAAGGTCTCCGAACCAACAACATCATGTAGGGGAAAGGTGTACGAGATGATTCCCTTAACGGAAAACGCTCGTAATATCAAAGATATTTAACATAATTATGATCTGAAAGCGTTTACTACTAGCATATTTATCTGTCTTACTTTGGGCGTATGTTAAATCATTTAATTTATTAAAATTGAAATAAAAAAAATTCGTTTTTTAAAACCTTGCGAAAGGATCATCTTGTACACCCCGGTGTTCAAGATGATCCCTACGATATGGACAAGATGATCCTCGGACCATCATCAATAAACAACATACTTATTACATAATTTAAGTATTCTATAGTCATTTTTAAATCACATAATATAATTTGTGAAATCAAAAATCATACATTACATAGTTACGGGCTGATTCTTCAATCAAAATTCACGACAGTTATTCTTTTGATAGGCGATTGAAAAATCAGTAGAACAATTAGAATAGATTAGAATCTTCTTGACAATAATTAACACTGTTAGTCAAAATCAACAATATAAAAGCTTCGTAACGTGGTATACTTTTTTTGAGTGGTAGAGCCACGCTGTAGACAGTTTTGTCTACAGCATGAATGGGCTGGCTCGACCGGATCGTTACCACTGACTCACAGAAAGCCGACGTAAAGTAGCGGCTTGCTGCTGCGTTTCGTACGGTGAGTGAGATAACCGGAAGCCCAAATCCCCTCCCCTTCCCTATCCCTTTCCTTTAAGGTCGGCAACGCGCCCATGACTCTTCTGGTGGTGGGCGTACATGAGCGGTGGAGATCACTTACCATCAGGTGACCCACTTGCTCGTTTGCCGGCCTATGCTATAAAAAAAAAAAAAACGTACGAATTAAAAAAAGTCAATAAACTGACTTGATCTGTTTTTAGAATTCTAAACGCTTTTTAGCCGGCGACATGATACACATATCACAAATAAATTCATCGGGATCATCACTACCTATCCCTGCACAAGCTTCATGTTCCCATTTTTGGCATTCAGAACATTTTATCCATCCTTCACCCATCTTATCTTTGGAAAATGTTTCCGTGCAGAAAAGGCATTCTGTATTATTGTCAGATGATTCGGACTCTGAGACATACAAAGTTTTTTTCTTTTTATTTGATACTCCTTTTCCTACTCCCTTCCCTTTCTGTTTATTTTTAGTTATATATTTTTTGACTGTGTGCTCTTTTCGTAACTTCCTATTTTCTTTTCCAGTTTTTTGCTTGTTTCTTCTTCTAAGTATTTTTTGTATGGTGTGCTGGTTAAAATTGACGTATCCACTTTTTTTCTCTTTATGTTGCTCCTTTTGCCTACAATTTTTGGGTAAGGTTTTATCTTGGCCGGTGAAACAACAAAATTTACAAAATTACTTTTGTCAAGGAGTGACGGTGAATCATTTCGGTTCAACGCATAACTTGTAGATGGCAACGATGACAAAGGAATTCGAATAGAAAGCGATTCTTCTAGATGATCCCTAGGGACCATCTTGTACACTTAAAAGGTGATCATCTTGCCCCAACCTTAAGTTTTTCATTTATTACTCTGTAACATAACCTCTAAGTATTCTACTGTTACCATACTATCAAAAAAACTAAATTGATCATATTAGGAAGCTACAAGCACAACAATGACTGTAACTGACAGTATACAATAAGACTTACATGAGTTTAAAGTCAGCGTTACCTTAGATCAACAGCACACAATTTTAATATTTTCCCATCAAAACAAGTGCGTCGGTCGCTTCGCCATCACGAATTGACTAACGCGGGGGATGGCCGGGGGCCACACATTTTCGAAGAATATGACTAGATAGCATTTACACTTTAGTCGCAATTGAAAGTGATCATCTTACCTTAAGGGATCATCTTGTACACCTTTCCCCTATTAATACCAAACCTTATTATTACATGGCGACCCTGCCAGCGGTATCCATTATGGGATACCACATGGCCTTATGGCTATGGCCACCATGGCCACTTGTTTTGAAGACCATTTAATTAGAAGAAGAAAAAACAATCAAGATTAACTTATAAGAAGAAAGAAAATTTAAAAAATCAATCACATCATGGGAAAATCAACGCCAACGGAGCAGCTTTCGGCCACGACAACGCAATACAATACAGAGCGTTTGAAGGTTATTTTGGAAGATAATATCAAGAGAGAAGAAAGAAGGTTTGGAGGAGTCCAGGGTATAGCCCGGCCCAACCACACAACTACAGCATGAATCAGCAGCAGCGATGCCGTACAAGCTCCACATCTGCGCCAGCTCCGCTCGCCCTAAGCCACCATCATCATCCATCAACATCTGTCAACGCGCTCCTTACCAACAAAGTTTGAAGTAAGAATTACCTACTAAAATTATGTAATTTTCAATACTTTTTTTTATGTTCAATATCTATTTTAATTTACTTTCATAATTTTGTTAACGAAATATTTTGTGAATTCTTTTTTTTTGTTTAAGAATATGTCATGTACTGCTAACGGAATCTTAAGAGATAATTTTTAAAATGTTATGAAGTAATTATTAATTATAAGGATAGTTTATTACAACTTAATAAGAATAATGAAAATATTTGCATTAAAATAAGTTATAATGATGAGTACAGACATTCGATACCGCCTCGATGCGAAGTTATGTAAGGTTTATGTAGGTCACGGAATAACATTGAATGGCATTTTTCCTGACGTTAGCAAAATCGAGACATTGCGCAGTGCCAATGAACTCGGATGATGTAAAGCGATACTGCTAATTTCGCTAATTATTATAAACGGTTTATACTTATATGTTCGGATACGATTTTTTTTTTCTTTTCAATTGCGAACCGACGTTTGTAAATTAGGATTAGGATTTTAGGATTAGACGTGGATTTGTCTAACAATAATAGTCACGTAGTTGCTTATGCGAGCCGTAACTTATCGCCCGCAGAAAGTAGATATCCATAACTGATAACTATGATTTGACAGAACAGACTTCTACCAGTAATAGGTCTGATCAACCTGAGACTGTAGAAATTCTGAAAAACCGACTGATTTGACAGAATTGACTTTTATTAATGACAAAGATTTTAAGAATTTGATTTGTCGTTATTCGAATAAAGGATACTGTACGCGTAGTACTTATACCTAAATACTCGATCGTTATCTGCCACGACGGAGTTAGCGAGAGTTTTAGGAACGATGTTCGAAAAGAAATATAAATGAAATAATAATTACCTATAGAGAATAGGCAAAATGCAACAAATATAAAAATACTTGCAAGTCATGAAAAGTTGCATATATAAAGGTTAAAAATATAAAGGTATATAAAGGTACCTAGAATATAATTACAACCGATGTTGTAAGAATTAGTGATCACGAGGATAAAATAATCATATTATATGATTACTGGTATATATATCCCCGGTATGACGAATGATGTAATCATTCAACGTTAAGAAATGCCAACAATGGCAATATAATAAAAATGACTAATCGCATCGTAAGAGCCGATGGTAACAACACATACTGCAAGCTAAGCGGTTGAACGTTATCGTTTACAGCGAGCCCAGTATGATGTCAAGCAGAGTTGTTACAAAGTAAATTTAAGACGTAAATTAATGTACGATAATAAAACTTACTCCGTAACTTATAAAAAGGGTGACCTTATTCTTATAAGAAATTAAAATAAACTTCAAAACATCTATAACGGCCCCTTCGAAGTTATTGAGGAAGTTTCTCCTAATGTTAAGATTTTAAAGGATAATAAAGAACATGTTATACATAAGAATAATACTAAGAGATATTTTAGTTAATATTAAGTACCTTTATTGTATGTTTTATAAATGTTTGTTTATCTTTGTTGCTCTAAATAAATATGTAAAGTTAAATTCCAAAATTAGTAACAGTTTGTAATAGTTTTGAATTTTTTCTTAAAAAATTCTCTTTCCTTAAATGGGGAAGGGTAGCAGGCCCTTTTTATAATGTAATATTACATTATATTACATTGTAATGTAATATTACGAAATAAGTAAATAAAATCAAGCTTGTGCGAATATTTGTATTATAAGCAAGCCTTTGGTATTTGGGACTTCTTAATAATTATGATTAAATATGTCTTCGATGAATATTACACCAAAAGTAGGTTAATTAAGCAACGTCAGTTTTATAACATGTATAAATAAGTTTTCGGCAATTCATTGTGTGCATTCTAATAAAGTACTCCGAACCAACACCTCATGTCTTAATATCAACTATATTATTACAGTTGACGCTTGCTGTAATTTGACACTAGTCGGCTGTATACAGCTTCACCGGATTTTCGGATGAGCGCTTTAGACGCTCTCAACCCTTAAGTTAGGGTGGGTCGAAAAAAAAGATGTTTTTGCCCTCAGCATGGGGGCAGGATTTGTACATTATAAAAAAAAATTTTTACTCAATATTTTGAGGTGGCCCACTCGATTTTTTAAAATATACTCTATATGTCAGAGGTTCCCAGACTTTTTTCTCACGGACCACTTTCAAAATTTAACTAGTTCCGGTGGACGGCAGCGGCGCTTTGCAAGTCTTGACACTTTGTACTGAATATGGAATATGTGAGTTGTTACAAGTAACAGTCGCTGAGCTTCTTAAAATATTATCTGACTACATTGATAGGTGAAGTCAAGCCAACATTTTAGTTCTTCACTATCGAAAGCAGATACATTTTCGGGGGGGGGACCCGCTTACGAATTGTAAACCCCAATTTTTTAGTCACGCCAACGTAGACCTGGACCACTTTGGGAACTATGGGTGTATGTTAAATAACAAGAGTGTAATGTCAATCGTCAAGCGACATTGTCTCTCTCGACGGTCTGCAGAATTATGCAGGGCTTAAGTTACTGGATATACACTGGCTGAACCCGGAACGTAACTGAACGAGCCACTATGGCGTTTTTCACTACGTGTACTAGTCGCTATCCAGTTGGGTACAAAAATGACCACCTGGGAGGGTTTCACCAGCTTTTTTCGACAAGATTGATATCAGCAATTGAAATAAACCCAATTTAAACGGATTTTAATTTAGGTCCCGACGTTTCGTAAGCTTTTCAGCCTTTGTGGTCCCGGGGCGGACTGTGTCAGTCAGGGATCAATGTAAAAATAAAACACCGCGATAAAATCCGTTTTAATAGTTCTATTTCAATGTATAAGGCTGCCTGTCCACTGAAACGGAGCTAGGCTTCGGAGCGGAGAAACGGAGAAATATTAACCAATAGGATTGCATACAATCTCCGCTCAGCTCCAGTGGACAGAGATTTGCGAGCTAGTTTAAAAATTCATACATTTTCGGAAGCGGCGCATGGTAACGGTGTGGGGTAGTGGAGCGAGGCGGCAGAGTGAGGCGGCGGAGCGGGGCATCGGCCCATCGGTGAACTCGGCCTAGCTCCGCACAGTCCGCGACTCCGCTCCGCAATACTCGCTCCGCGTCAGTGGATAGACACAGTCCGCAACTCCGCTCCGCAATACTCGCTCCGCGTCAGTGGACAGACTCAGTCCGCAACTCCGCTCCGCAATACTCGCTCGCTCCGCTCCGCTGCCTCGCACCGCGTCAATGGACAGGCAGCCTAACATTCGCGTAATGTCTGTTTAGATTCGAAGGCGCCCGCAACAGCGTTCCTGTCGGGCAGACTGTCGCGGTCACTGGAACAAGCGCACGGCCGGTGGACCAACACGCGGCTCAACTGGGCGGTGCAGAGCGCAGCCGCAGACTTCCTGCACCTCATGCTGGTCAGCATGACGCACGCCGCACCACCCGCCGCCAGGTAACTGTCGCGCAACTAACACTTCCTGCACCTCATGCTGGTCAGCATGACGCACGCCGCACCACCCGCCGCCAGGTAACTGTCGCGCAACTAACACTTCCTGCACCTCATGCTGGTCAGCATGACGCACGCCGCACCACCCGCCGCCAGGTAACTGTCGCGCAACTAACACTTCCTGCACCTCATGCTGGTCAGCATGACGCACGCCGCGCCAACCGCTGCCAGGTAACTGTCGCGCAACTAACACTTCCTGCACCTCATGCTGGTCAGCATGACGCACGCCGCACCACCCGCCGCCAGGTAACTGTCGCGCAACTAACACTTCCTGCACCTCATGCTGGTCAGCATGACGCACGCCGCACCACCCGCCGCCAGGTAACTGTCGCGCAACTAACACTTCCTGCACCTCATGCTGGTCAGCATGACGCACGCCGCGCCAACCGCTGCCAGGTAACTGTCGCGCAACTAACACTTCCTGCACCTCATGCTGGTCAGCATGACGCACGCCGCACCACCCGCCGCCAGGTAACTGTCGCGCAACTAACACTTCCTGCACCTCATGCTGGTCAGCATGACGCACGCCGCGCCAACCGCTGCCAGGTCTTCTCTCCTTCTTTTTAATTTATGGCTTCGCATTATTATTCATTTCGCCAATGACAAGTATAATTGAGGCTGCTAGAACCAGAGTGGCCTAACTGCATTTTGATGACTTTCAAAATGACTTTCAAAATCCACCGCCCGTGTACGCCCACCATCAGAAGAATCTTGGGCGCGTTGCCGACCTTAAAGGAAAGGGATAATTAGGGGTTGGGAAGGGGAGGAGATTTGGACTTCCGGATATCTCACTCACCGCACGAAACACAATAGCAAGCCGCTACTTTACGTCGGTTTCCTGTGAGACAGTGGTAACGACCCGGTTGAGCCAGCCCATTCATCCTGTAGACAAAACTGTCTACAGCGTCTACAACCTGTGTTAGGAGAGCCCGCTCTTCCTTAACCAAACCATACAAAATGGTATTTATATTGCAGGTTCTGTCTGAGCTTTCACGACGAAGTAAGGTATTTAGTGCCGGATGAACACAAATACCAAACAGCGTTAGCGTTGCAAATAACAAACCTGCTCACAAGAGCTTTCTGCTCACAAAGGTATTTCAAAATATATATATTTTCCTTTCAATTAATTGCACTCGTCTAATATGACTACGCGAGCAATTACTAGTACGCACTCACGCCTGTAATCCCCGACGGGATAGGCAGGGGTGTAACCTGTATACCCAGTTTCGCTGAGGGTATTTCCGTCCCATGATGTGATAGGTGTGATAAATATACCAAACAGTCACGTACATAGTCCGGACCACATAGTAAGACACGATTCTTGTGTCATGGGTATTAGGAACAACGAGAGACTTTCGGTCTCACAACACGCAGACCCCGAAACAAATATTTGTGGATCACACAAACATATGTCTCGGTGCGGGGATCGAACCCGCGGCCTCTCGCTTCACAGCCGGCTACTCGCCGATATAAATGAATTATTTATTTGATGTAAGTGCAAATAACATTATATAATTGTTGTAGAGTTGGTATCAACGACTTGCCACTGTCCGTGGCGTTCTTCTCGTCAGTGGAAGTTGACCGAGTGTTACGAAAGGAGTGTACATCGAGTTGCACCACACCGTCCAACCCGCACGGCTTGGACAAAGGTTACGGCATACCCAACGGAGACTCCCTCAATATATTCGATGTTTTAAAAAATTGTAACGCTAAAGAATAAAATATAACATTTATATACACAATTCGATGTATTTAATTACCTCAGTTGGTTACTTTTGAAGTGATAACTTCTTATGGGAGGTTTAAACGCTGCGTAACGTAACGCGTTACGACGCCACTCTGTCTGGTTTCCTTTTCTGTCACGTATACGGCAGCAGTAGGCAGGCTCCTCCTCTCTCACTTTAACCCACATTAGTTTAAGTTATCACTTCTATCGAGCGTCCCAAGACGCACACGTTTTATGTATCAGACGCTTTGTTGCCGACTTGTACCACAATCCATTATGTATATTATATGCACTGATCATGTTTACCAAATGTCAAATTTCCCTACGATTTGACATTTCGTAAACATTTAGTGGCTAAATACAATAAATGGATTGTGCAAGTTACCGAAGTTGTGTGAATGTCTCAATTTTGTTTTCAGCCCGGATACCTTTTAAATATGTACTCAGGTACTTCAACTATGACAGTACCTAGCTTGGTATCAGCCGTATGCGTAAATGTAGTTTAACATATTATACAGAAACTACTTCCGTAGTTAGCAATGTTTAGGGCAAACATTTACTCAGTCGCTTACACCTTTATGCTGAATGTATAACATACCCAAATCAGAACTTTTGTGTATTTAATCTTGACACAGATAAAAACCTCAACTGGTGAAGAGAATACTTGGTTTATATACCAAGAAAAGTTTAGAAAAAGCAAATAAATAAAATAAGGGAACTAAGTACTTGAAGAACCTATTCCGGAAATAAATAAAGTGAAACAGAAAATATAAAATACAGACTTTAAGATATTTTAAATAAAATATTTTGCGTCCGTAACAATTCTATGGTGATAATTCACTTCTATCGCTATAAAATGTATCGTCGGCGTCATTACTATCAAACCAACAAGAAATTTAGTTTATTGCTATTACTTTATCACATATATTCACATTAAGGCTGCCTGTCCATTGACGCGGTGCGAGGCAGCGGAGCGGAGCGAGCGAGTATTGCGGAGCGGAGTTGCGGACTGTGCGGAGCTAGGCCGAGTTCACCGATGGGCCGATGCCCCGCTCCACCGCCTCGCTCCACTACCCCGCACCGTTACCATGCGCCGATTCCGAAAATGTATGAATTTTTAAACTAGCTCGCAAATCCCTGTCCACTGAAGCTAAGCGGAGATTGTATGCAATCCTATTGGTTAATATTTCTCAGTTTCTCCGCTCCGCATCCTAGCTCCCCTTCAGTGGACAGGCAGCCTAAGTCGGAGTGGGTCGTTAGTATTATATTTTTTATTCAAATTGGAGAAATATGGAGGAGCACCGATTTTTTTTATTCAAAAACGAACTGTGGAAAACTGTGAACAACTAATATAAATAAAGTACTAAATAAATAAAAGCCAGTTCACATAAAGATGGTCTTTGAATGACTAGCATAAAGACTAACATCCAGAGCAGAAAATTAAATTTAAAAAATGTGTTTAAATTGACAAAACGCCGAACGGTTGATAAGATTTAGTTGAAATCACAGAGTACTTTTCGTAATATAAAAGTTTAAACATATATTAATTACTAAAGGGCTTGAAATCAGTTGAAAATTAAAACTTGTAAGTGAATGTTAATATTTTTCTGATCCAGTCTGACAGTGAGACTGCTTTACTGAAGATTCCAACTGACTGCACCTACTGCTGCTACTACCTGCGATATGTCTAGTGCAACTTATTCTATACGCACTGAAGATAAATCAAACATAGATACGGTAAAACTTTAGTATATTAGGGCACGATATGGGAGTTGGAAGGGGGTGTGGGGGGAGGGGGAAGGTGTCCCATGTCCCCTGGTACCACTCCCATGAAAAGGTGACGCACCATTCCCGAGAAAAACCAATTAATGTAACCTAACCTCAAAACACTTGTTGTCAAAACAAATTTACTTCTGCAACATCTCCGGCGCTGCGGGAAGTGCAGCCCCTTCGCCCTTGCGTAACAAAGGATAGGCACCCATGCTCACCTTCGCAGCTTCGGCTTGCTGGTCGCCTCCGGCGACCAGCCTCAGCCGCTACGGCTCGCACGGTTGTCTATCCTTTGTTACAGCGGGCGGGGGCTGCTCTCCCTCCGCGCCTCCGGCTTTTTAAAAACACTCTAGGGGTGGTAACCAAAAGTCTACGTGAAGTCGGGGTGCCCTAAGTCGGTTTTGGGACAAAGTCGACCTATTTTACCCACAAAGTGGGTACACTAACTACCATCAGAACATAATTTCTAAGTTGTTAAAAAACAAATAAAACAACAAACATGATATAAAGTTAACAAATCTCAAGGAACACATTCACGCAACTCGGGGGAAACGGAATAAAGTATGAACCAAAAAGTGACACTGACATATAATCGGAATTTTTACGTTCCGTTTCATCATTTTTTAAAATCACAGACTATATATTTGACATATTAATAACGATTTCTTTGTCAGTCGCCCATAATAACGTTCCGTTTTACCTAATATGTGATTTGAGGTTAGAAAATATTTTCATTAATTTCTCGAAAACTATGCATCACCTTTTAATGAGAGTGGTATTGTTGTATTCAGGGACTCAATCCCTACCACCTGTGATCACTTTCGCCGCTCAATTCGTGCCCTAATAAACTAAAGTCCAGCCATAGATACTATTACATGGAGTGTGGCAAATTTTAAAAACCTGCTAAAACACCAGTTTTGTCAGAAAATTCCAATCCTAAAATCTGAGGGCCAAATAGGGCGATTTGAATTAAAAATTCAGTTTCCCCGACATAGGAACGATATTATTGAAATATATTGTTTTTCACCATATACCGTTTGTCTGGATTGTTATTTGGTCATAGAATGCGACGCATATGATAAACCGTTATTAGAAATTGAAAATATATTTTCTAATGTTCAGGCTAACAAATGGCAGTACTTAATTACTATAGTTAAGGAAAAGATTAATGTGGATGGAGGTGGCTTCATCAAATGTGAATTTAATTATCAAGTTACTACGAATGACATTTTTGATCATTTTAATATACCTGAATCTCAGTTGAGTGGTGACTTTGAGAATTTGCTAGTTAATGGCTTATATTCTGATGTCATTATGAAGTCGGCTGAAGGTAGTGAATTCAAAGTCCACAAGGCTGTGTTAGCCAGCAGAAGTGCAGTACTTAAAGCGCATTTTGAACACAACACTACAGAGTGTCACACTAATACTATTGAGACTCCGTTAGATGAAGATGTGTTACGGGAAGTACTGTCATTTATATACAGTGACAAAGCTCCTAGAGTTGATGAAATACCTGAAGAATTGTTGGCAGCTGCAGATTATTACCAACTTAACAGATTGAAAAGCTTATGTGAGAAACCACTTTATGAAAAACTAACTGTGGAAAATGCTATAGACACTCTGCAATTGGCAGAATTGCATTCAGCTAACACATTGAAGGAACTAACTCTGGAGTTTATTAAGGACAGTCCAATATCTATTATAACAAAAACTAAAGCATGGTCCACACTCAAATCTGTTGAATTAATCAGAAGTATCTGTGAATATGTTACTGCAGATAATGTTGATCCGCACATTTTAATTTCACAGGAACAGTGATATAAACAGAACATAATAAATTATAATTACAATGTGTTTGAAACACAACACTTGGATCAAAATTGATTGTGTTATCTAAATTGCTATAAGTAAAAAGAAGTTGTTGAAATAAATAATTTTATTTTATTATATTTAATTTTATTTTAGGATAGCTAGTATGATACTATGACACAGTTCAGATACCTAACACCAATATTGCTAATACTGAGTACATCAACTTACTCAAATGATAACACAATGGAAATTTCTAAAGGAAAATATTACCCAATCAAGAAAGTACTAATTTTTTATTACCCTACAATGCCCGTAAATAAATTTCACTCAACATTGTGGTCACATTCTCTTTGGCTTTGATTAAATGCGAAAAAAATAAGCTAGTTATAAAATATGTCTTCCAAATAAACATACTTGTTATATAAGATTGCAGATTAAAAGAGCTGTTGAAAAATTTTGTACATTCAAGTTCTTATTTATTTTACTGCTCTTTGTGTTTCAGTAATATATTTTAAACTTTTTGAATTAATTTAATTTTTGTTTACACAATATGCACATAAATACGCCTAATTCTATATAAATTAAATTAAATGCATTATTAACAACAACCATAATGGTCCGGAGTCCCTGGGCCAGCTACTTGATTACTATCAAGCTAATTTTATTTGTAGGACAATATGATTGTTAAATTACATGAATATTAACTAAGTAAAAACAAAAAAATCAGCTGGTTAGTAATCATACCTATTGGAAGGAGGGGCTTCCAATAGGTATCGATAACGAGGTCATAAAAAATGATTTGAATGAGCTGATTTTTTTGTTTTTACTTAGTTAATATTCATATAATTTAACAATCATATTGTCCTACAAATAAAATAATACATTTTTGAGTATCATCAAATCGAAATATTCTATCCTTGCTACCTCTGTTACCTACCACAATAGAGAATTTTCGCATAGGGAATTGTTGGGCGTCTCATCGAAACGAAGCTACTCACGGAAAATTAGCTTGATAGTAATCAAGTGGATCAGCTGGCCCAGGGACTCCGGACCATAAGTGAAATATAAGTATATGAATAATCTGATATTTTTTTTTTAGGTGATCTTGAACAATAAGCCTGATAGTTTATAGCCATTAAACATGTTTATTTTTCATACAATTTCATGTTATTAAACATGTTTAGTAGTTACATATGATTAAGCATTATGTAAGTTACCCTCAATATATGCTCTGCACCCTAATTTGCAGATATCAGGTGCCATCATATAACATTATAAAGCATTTCACTTGATGTCAGCAGTATCAACATCATCTGCCATGATATATTCATATATCCTTTTGATCAACTCTACAGATTTAACTTTAGCCCACCCATCAGTTGTAGTTATTAGCCTTGCCTGACCATCCTTAATGAACTCTAGAGTTAGTTGTTTCAATGTGTTAGCTGAATGTAAATCTGCCAACTGCAGAGTCTCTATAGCATTTTCAACAGTTAGTTTTTTGTGTAATGCTTCTTCACACAAACTTTTCAGCCTGTTAAGTTGGTAATAGTCTGCCGCTGCCAACAACTTCTCTGGTATCTCATCAACTCTTGGAGCTTTATCACTGTATATGAATGTCAGTACTTCCCGTAACACATCTGCATCTAACGGAGACTCAATAGTATTAGTGTGACACTCTGTAGTGTTGTGTTCAAAATGTGCTTTAAGTACTGCACTCCTACTGGCTAACACAGCCTTGTGGACTTTATATTCACTGCCTTCAGCTGACTTCATAGTCACATCAGAAAATAATCCATTATTTAGCAAATTTTCAAAGTCATCACTTAATTGAGCTTCAGGTACGTGAGAATGCTCAACTTTGATATCATTAGTGACCATAAATTGAAATTTAATACGTAAACTGCCGTCGCTGAGCAAGTATACGTCGCGACCTTCGAAACTGGCGATGTCGCGTTTAAATAAAGTTGCCAAGTATTGCCACTTGTTCGCCTGAATGGTGTGGTATTCTTTTATAACTATAGTGCGCTCTTCGAAACGCTTTAAACATATGGTCAGGACAGACTTGAGAAAAACTGGATTTGGTGATAAGTAATATATTTCTATAATGTCGTTGTCGCGACCGAGGAACTGCATCTTTAACTGAAACCGCGACTCCGAAGGATCGGCTGTCGGCTCCTTGGATTTCTCGGTGCGAAACTCTCTGCTACCCTTATTTTCCAGCAATTTTACGAAATTTGGCACAGTCCATATTATTGTATTTATTTTTGTTTGGCCCTCAGTACGGGTAGTATAATTTATACTCGACATTTTACACGTAGATATTTCGGATCTTGATTATATATAATTTGAAATAATTTAAGTTTTATCACACAAATCGTCCCTGCTTTTCAAGATTGTTACACAGTAAAAGAGTAATAAACTCCTTGCACAGCTGACAGCTGAAGTATTTCTATATAATAATGTACTCTGTGAGTATTTCATAATTCATTTTCACAGACTAGGTAGGTTATGAGAACTGACGTTTCAATGCCGAGACAAATAAATGTTCAATGTCCCTGTTTTCCAATTACAGAGCATAATGCGACTCAGTGGCGCACAATGCCGAAGTGTGCTAGTTGCTAATTGGAACGTGAATTAGTTTTCTAGTGCACCAGCAGAGTGCGCTAAGTTAGTGTTGAGAATAAAAATATAAATAGTCAATGTTTATACCTTCATCCATCCTTACATTTACTTTTTAACAGGGTCTGAATTAACTTTTGAATATTTCGAAAACACTACGATAAGACGAAAGCTTAAAAAAAATTCTCAACAATAAACAATATTAATTACTAACGATAATATAAATAAAATTTCGATCAATGCCAACTTAAAGAAAAAACACTTGTTAATTTTCTGTTACTGAGTTGGTATCGATTGCATGTATCACCCGAAAGCAGTACTTTTGAGAGTGCTTGATTGTGCGAAGTGTTGCTGTAGTTGAAACATTCAACGTTGAGCATTATGCCGCATAATGCGCTTTAGTGCTGTAATTGGAAAACAGGGTGTGTTACCCAAAGGGATCTAACCCATACAGCCTCATCATATGTGATAGGTATTTCAAGAACGATAAAACACGGGTGTAATCGAATTGAAGGTCTTGCTGGAGTTTTGGTGTTAATTCCCGTCAGTACGATACTTCTTGCGCGACTTTCTTTAAGCGAATCGAACGCACCAAGTCGATCAATTCACGATGTCAAGTCATCTAAATTCACTTATTTTAATGCTTCCATACACTGTTCATTACGGTTAATGTTTATTGCACAGATCCACACTACTTTTATACAACAAACACAACTTTAAACTAGTTTAGGAATTAATTGATCTATGAGAATTACAGTCAGAATTCCCGCCAAAGCTCTCGACATTTAATGACATTTGACACTATTTGTGATTTTGCGAAGCTTGTAATAAAACTTCTATACGTAATACTAATTATTTAATTAATTAGTTTCAAAGTCCTAAATATATTTAAATTAGGTATGAATATAATATGTCTGCTATAAAAAATTAATATAATTTTGTATAAATTATTTTAAACTAGTTCAATACGACGCGAGACATATCATGTACAGTCAACCTGGGTAACTTTGGCTCACTTTAGAGGTAATTTATAGCAGTACGGGTTTACTTTTATTGTTATTTGTCCTAAATGAGTGTTTCTAGTGGGATATTGGCCTCTATAATCTAAATTCCTGTGTTATTTATCAAAACGAAAAATAAAAGACCCTTAAATTACCAAAAATTTACACTGACATTTGGGTGACATTAATAAGTATGAGGAGTTGATGAAGAAAATCTCTAATTTATGTAGTTTTTTTTACTCCTCGGTAAGATTGGCTTGTCATATTGATAAAAAAAATACATTTCGTTTATATCACTATCTCCTTTTTAGTGGCAACGTAGGGCTGCCATATTAATACAATATTAAACTGCCTGGTTTATCGAAATCAACTTCTATTTAATGGACCTCTTAAATCAAGTTATTATTTTATTAATCAGGTTTTGATGTACTTGTAATAGCACGAGATCCGGCCGTAGAATCTCTACGTTCATGGCGTAGATGCTCAAGCTCAAATTTCTACATTCATTTTCGAATAGGACAATACATTGATCATAGGGTGCCCGCATAATTTTTTTTTTTTAGAAGTATAATTACATTTTGGGAAAAAATTTCGTTCATGGTGTAGTTAAATAAAGCGTTGTTCCTATTACACAGCTATGTATGTAGAGAATTCAAAAAACCATGGGTGCCGTTGCCTACTCGGCCGCAACTACTTGGCAGCCAGGTGTAAACAGATAATACTTTTTTGTACGGCAACTATGGTTTTTTGAATTCTCTACATACATAGCTGTGTAATAGGAACAATGCTTTATTTAACTACACCATGAACGAAATTTTTTCCCAAAATGTAATTATATTTCTAAAAAAAAAAATTATGCGGGCACTTTTTGACTGGCACCCTATGATCAATGTATTGTCCTATTCGAAAATGAATGTAGAAATTTGAGCTTGAGCATCTACGCCATGAACGTAGAGATTCTACGGCCGGATCTTAGGCTATAATCATTGAGCAATGCCTAAAATAATAAAAAATAATAAAACAAACTCAATCACATATAAAAAAGAAATATAATATCGGCTCTCAATTCCCCCATACCATGTATAGAAATTGATCATCAATCGCATAAGAATCGCCTCGTTTTGTGATTTTAGATCCTCCAAATCGACTAACTATATTTTGGGGGTGACAATTAAATATGTCAAGCTTTGATGGCCAATTCCACCCTTCAAAACTTTTTTACATAATTTAAATTTTCACGCATTGTCTGTCCTCGCCCCGAGCTAATGTTACCCCAAATGGCCTGAAAATGAAACGGATCGAAGATTAATTAAAGATTTTTTAAAAAATCTATCAATATCGCGGGATATTTCAGTGTTATTACATAAAAAACATATGATTCTTCAACATAAAACTGAACTCGCCTTCTGTAGTTCTTCTGTAGTAACTGCTATACACAACTTTTTAGCAAGTTTATTTTTAACTCTATTTACCGCCAACATTTTGAATGATGAGAAATAAATATATATTTGACAAATATCAAATGTCACTGCAGGTTTCGTTCAAAAACACTTTTTACCTTCAAATATTAAACAACTTATTATTATACAGTGATTCAGTAAGCAGAGAAAAAATTAAACGTTCAAATACAAGTTAGTGAGTCAATGTTACATTGAAAGCTAAAGTTACCCAGGTTGACTGTACATAAAAAGAAAGCATTCGGTACGCTTCACTTGTTCGAAGCAGGCTCGGTAAACTAATTCATTGTTGTCCGACGTCGATATCATGCTATCTTACGTTCGGATCGTATTTTCTTTGCATTGTTTTGGATTTTCATTTTGATCAGACAAATCCATTTCTTTTATCTAATCTGTAATGTACATTTGATCGTAAAATAATCGTGTGGGTACAATATCGTCGTCTTATCGTAATGTAAAGCCGTAGATTCAGCTAAGCGTAACCAGTGAGTGGTGATAAATAATTTGTTCTATAGTTTTAACAAATGTGAGTTAGTGTTCGCGATGGAGGATTATAAATTTCTTTTTAAAGTGGTGCTGGTAGGTAACGCGGGAGTTGGGAAAACATGTCTTGTGCGAAGATTTACCCAGGGCCTTTTTCCACCGGGGCAAGGTGCCACAATAGGCGTTGATTTCATGATTAAAACCGTGGAAGTAGACGGCGAGAAAGTGAAGGTGAGTTTGACCAGCGCGTGAACATTTTTGGAAAATTGATTGCATCATACTAGCAATAAAATATGTTGTTTTTAGTAATATGATGTGCTCTTTATATATTGCTTTATTTGACGTGCCTTATATGGCTTTTGATTTTGAGTTCGCCAATGATATCAACCACACATTTATTTTTACAAGATTGATTTCTTTTATACAAAAATATGCACACTTGGTACAGAAACATTACAGTTTATAGGTGTATGCCATTTTGGTGTATATTTTCCTTGAGAACTTTTCCTGGGTCTAATATTATTCTGTAATGAAGAAGGTAATTTTAGGTATTATAATAATTCCTATATTGTCAGATAATAATATGTGGAAAATAATTAATAATGGTTATGAAAATGTTTTGCTATTGTACATTACAGAAAAAAAATCTATTGTCTTTAGATAACTTAATAATTCCAACTTAATCCATTGTTCTCATACCAATGTAATTTATTAATAATACCTATTTTGTTATAACATAATATAAAATTATGGTATGGACTAATTTAACAGTTTAAACCCCTGATGATAATAAGAAAAATAACTGTAAAATTGCTGAACAGATTTTCTTTAAACATAGTTAACAAACATTTCAATTACCAGTGTTCAATCTAAAAAAAACTTATTCAAATCGGTCCATTTGGCAACATGATGCCACAGGGTGAAGTGGTCAAACATATAACATCCCCCTTTTTGTTGTGAGGTAAAAAACAATTCTTCTTCTAGTTGTATTCCAGGGATGGTTTAAGACATTGTGCTATAGGTCTAGTATGAGTTTTTGAATCCTTATAAAATAACTATTGGCGAAATGCCGAACTAGTAATTCATAATGTAAAATGGGAAAAGAATTACTCAAAAACTAATTATGTATTCAACTTATAAAAAATTCATGTCATATTGTTTGATAGCAAGACTAGTACATGTAATGTGACTTCGTAAAGGTTATTGTTACCAAAAAAAAATGTGTGACCTAAAAACATTTGATTGGGGTGTTGAGAGGTGAAGAGAGTGAGGAGAGGTGAGACCGAAAGTCCCTTAGTCCCCGATACTACATGTCATGATACACTATCAGGTCAGGACTATTTGTGTGACTAAACACACCAGTGCCAACACTGGTGTGTTTACCCTAGGCCGTGAGCGCCATGATCTGTGACGGAAATCTTTGAAGGGCGGCGAAGACTACCTAAACTCTTGAAACTTGCTCATTTCACAAACAGGTAACTGTGTTTGGTGTTGCTATATGGCCGGCGCCTTATCTATCGCATTGCGTTGCTTGTGTAGTTTTGTTTCTATTCTCAAACGTAGTAAACTTAGCAGTTCCAGAGCGGGGAATATTAAAATACGCCACTTACTGTTAGGTATAATTTTTATTTATTTGCCTACAAGGTGGCAGGTCCCTCGTATGCGTGAGGCTGTCTGGGTTGGTACCACCGCTTTGTCTATTTCTGCCGCCAAGCAACAATGTGTAAGCACTGTTGTGTTTCGGTTTGAAGGACATTGAAGCCAGTGAAATTACTGGGCATTATGAGACTTAACATCTTACGTCTCGAGGTGACGAGCCCAGTTCTATGCCATGCAGTGCTTTGTAATTCAATGTTCTGTGTGGTGTTGCTTCTGTATATAGGCAGGTGTGGCGCTTACCATCAGGCGAGCGACTTGCTCGTCTCGTCATACAATAAAAAAAAAAATATCTGTTGCGCGAGAAACTCGTGTAAATCAAGTATTTTACACATTGTTATAAGATTACACATGACGTTACATAATTTAATTACCTGATTGCAAAAATATAGATTACATATTAAATTTTCACATTTGCATTTTATGTCTTTATTCATGTGTTATGTTAATTTCATTTCTTGTTATTGTAACATAACGTGTACGGCGTAATGGTTTCGACGATATTTATTGATTTCGACGTATTTATTAGTACAAAACAAATGCAGACTTCGGTTTTACAACAACCCAGACCTGAAATTAAAATTTGTTTTTTTTTATGTCATTGAATGACGAGACGAGCAAAGCGCTCGCCTGATGGTAAGTGCCACGCCTGCCCATAAACAGAAGCAACACTACAGAGTACTTTAAATTACAAAGCACTGTGTGGTACTGAACTGCGCTCGTCATCCCGAGATATAAGATGTTAAGTCTCATAATGCCCAGTAATTTTTACTGACTCAATGTCCTTCATACCAAAACACACTGTTGCTTGGCGGCAGAAATAGACAAAGCGGTGGTACCAATCCAGACGGCCTCTCGCATACGAGGGACCTACCACCTTGTGCATACGAGGACCTTGGTATATCATTCATTCTTGTTATATCATTCATTATACAAACAATTGTCTTGGTGCGGGTATCGAACCCATGGCCGCTCGTTTCAATAATGTGGCTAATGCACACACTACACACTGCATAATGGATTCGGGGCCGTGATCCACTTGCTTTTGCTGCATTGCCAAGTAAGGCCAGTCCCGTATGACACATATATTGCGTCATTATTCGCCTTTGTAAACCAGTCTTTTAAATGTCTTGTGACGTAAGCAACAAATTAAAAATATAGTTATCTTGTGTATATAATACTATGGGCTAGGGCTATATGTAGTTGTTTTGTTTGTTATTACTATTATTAGTGTGAGATATCGTAATAAACGTGTTTTCTTTCTTTCTATATTTCATAAAGCACATATTATCATATACATCTCTAAGGGCCGATTAATGTTTTTTAAATCATCATCATCATCATCATCAGCCACAGGACGTCCACTGCTGAACATAGGCCTCCCCCAAAGATTTCCAGACCGACCTGTTGGAAGCGGCCTGCATCTAGCGACTTCCTGCGACCTTTATCAGGTCATCTGTCCACCTTGTAGGCGGACGAACAACCCTGCGCTTGCCAGTACGTGGCCTCCATTCCAGAACCTTTCTGCCCCATCGGTTTTCGGTTCTGCGAGATATGTGGCCTGCCCACTGCCACTTGAGCTTTAGATTTTTAGTTTTTTTAAATATTTCGTTTAATTAAAAAGCCGATCAAGTACGAGAAAGGCTCGCGTCATGGGCGGGCTCCGTATCAAAACGTGTTTACACATCGTATTTATATTTATTTGTTTAGAAATAACGTTTAATTTTGCTGTTTTCATACATCCAATCAATCCATACTAATCGAAATAATCATTTTCGAACGTTTTCCTATGCGACAAGACCTCCCTATGTATCAAATTTGAAGATTGCAAGTCAACGAGAATTATAGCCATTTGACGAGTGATGTTACATCCAACAGTTTACACACATGATCGTGACCCGTGCTAGGATGAACTAACTGTATCGTGTGTATCCGGAAGTACGAGTTACTTACGGTCCCAAGTCACTACAGCCATCACGCGAAACAAATATTTGTGTGGATCATTCAACGTCCACTCTACTCGCGCGGTCTCGTAATACACCTATTTCTCATATAATCATACCACAAGACCACAGAAGGGTCTTGTCCGCCTACTGAAACATTACTCTTTTCTTGATTCAGTTTAACTATAAGTACAGTCATACCCCGCACTTACGCGATAGGTGGGACCGAGCGATAACCGTGTAAGTCGAATTCGCGTAAGTCGGGGTACACCTTTACATATAAATACATGTAAAGTATGTTTAATCGGGACCAGAGTCTAAAGAAAACAATAATTTAGACGAACGAATGATGCTTGAATGCAACAATTGAGAGTCTTTCACAGCTTCCATATTTCTTCTTTACATTTTATAACCGTTCGGACTGTCGATTCCGGTAGGTCACACAATATCACTTTTTTTTTGCTACAAAGTCTTTGATGATATTCAGTTTTCGCTCTAAAGACAGTGTTTTTCTTTTCTTGTTGGTTCAAATAACACATTTTTTGTTCTTTTGGGTGACATAATTTGAGGTTATCAATAAAACGCAACGTACGTAAAACAATTCCACGCGGAACATATTCGAACCTGTCGTAAACGTACCACTAACATAGCGGAATGGGAGAGCTGATGCGGGCGGCCAACAAAAAGAAAAACCGCGTATCTCCGAATTCGCGTAAGTCGGGGTAGCGTAAGTCGGGGTATTACTGTAAATAACGCTGGATGCAGGTCGCTTCCAACAGGTCGGTCTGGAAATCTTTGGGGAAGGCCTATGTTTAGCAGTAAACGTCTTGTGGCTGGTGATGATGATAATGATAGGTAGATTGTAAATTCTACCATCCTATCCTATATCTATACTTATAAAATAACATTCCTGACTGACTGACTGATTCATCATCGCCGAGCGCAAACTATTAAGGCTACAAGCATGAAATTCGGACTATATATTCATTTTGTTATGTAGGCACCCACTAAGAAACGATTTTAGAAAATTCCACCCCTAAGGGTTCAAAATAGGGGATGATAATATGTATGAAAGTCCGTCATTTTGAAAGTTACATAAACACAATTTTGTATATCGGTTATTGACGTAAAACAAATAAATACGTGTTTCAGGAATTTTGGAAATTTTAGTTATTAGAGATGAAAAGGGGGGTGAAAGTTAATGCGAAAGTGAGTTTGTTTGTTACGCTTTCACGCCTAAATCACTGAACCGATTTTGATGAATTTATCTACAGGGATAAATGGGACCCTGGAGACGGTTACAGGCTACTTTTATCCCGGAAAATGCTGTTCACGCGGGCGGAGCCGCGAGCAAAAGCTAGTACTTAATATTATTCATGTAAAAGTTTGTGGGTTTGTGAATTTGGATGTTTGTTAATCAATTACGTTTTAACGGCTTAACGTATTGCAATGGAATTTTGCTTAGAAGACCATGACCTATATTAGTATATAGGCTGTTTGGCGTTTACACGGGCGGAGCTACGAACAGAAGCTAGTTTTATCATAATGTTAAATGGATGCAAATATGCAATAATATATCAACCCACATCAAGTAAAAATTAGATATTGAATTTATTTTGCTAAATTTATTAGATTTAAGTAGCTCAACTTCCGTATTTTACAAAAAACAAACATAAATTGAACAGTTCCCATATACAATTATGCAAAATAGAACTTTAAATTATTGATTTAAATAAAACGAGTGGTAGAGCCACGCTGTAGACAGTTTTGTCTACAGCATGAATGGGCCAGCTCGTCCGGGTCGTTACCACTGTCTCACACAAAACCGACGTAAAGTAGTGGCTTGCTGCTGTGTTTCGTACGGTGAGTGAGATATCCGGAGGCCTAAATCTCCCTCCCCTTCCCAATCCCTAATTATCCCTTTCTTTTAAGGTCGGCAACGCACCCATGATTCTTCTGGTATTGTCGGTGTACATGGGCGGTGGTGATCACTTACCATCAGGTGACCCACTTGCTCGTTTGCCGGCCTATCCCATAAAAAAAAAACGAATTTAAACTGATTTTATCGCGATTTTATATTTTATTTTGGTCCCGACGTTTCGAAAGCTTTTCAGCCTTCGTGGTCATGGGGTGATCAGTTTAAATTCGTTTTATTTCAATGAGTACCATTCGCGTAAACGTAAGAAATCATTATTGATTTAAGTTTCAACTTTTACTTGATTTGGGTTTAAATATTATTGCATATTTATACACCCAAATATAAATATACACCCAACAGTCACATACATGGTCCTGACCCCACAGTAAGATGCGAGTCTTGTGTCGTGGGTATCAGGAACTACGAGAGACTTTCGGTCTCACAACCCCCAGACCCCGAACCAAATATTTGTGGTTCACACAAACATTTGTCTCGGTGCGGGGATCTATTTAACCCGCGGCCTCTCGCTTCACAGCCATTTGCATCTAAAATATGTTTAAATATTCCAGCTTCAAATATGGGACACTGCGGGCCAGGAGAGGTTTCGTTCGATCACGCAGAGCTACTATCGTTCGGCGCATGCACTCATACTCGTGTATGACATATCCTGCCAGCCGACGTTCGATTGTCTTCCGGACTGGTTGCGCGAGATCGAGGAGTATGCCAATAACAAGGTGCTTAGGATATTAGTTGGTGAGTATATGTACATGTTTTTTTTTACTTTTATTGATAGCCTACGTGACGCAGTGGCCGAATAGTCGGCTGCGAAGCAAGATGCCGTAGGTTTGATTCCTGCACCGAGACAAATATTTGTGTGATCCAGACTTGAATATCTTTCAAACCGAAGTACGAAAGTACTTATATTATGTTGTTGTTTGGCGGCAGATATAGGCAGTGCCATGCAGTGCTTTGTAATTCAAAGCTCTGTGAGGTGTTGCTTCTGTTTATGGGCAGGCGTGGCGCTTACAAAAAAACACGACTTCTCGCATACAGGGACCTACCACCTAGTTATTACAACGACAATAGAAAGTGAAAGATACACTATACATGGCGTCAATAGAAACATTTACTTAGGACGTGATCATACGTAATATGAACGTGTATAAATTAAATAGAGTCGGTTAACTGCCGTACTCAAGGATGTCAAATATATTTAAGTATTCATTAGCCATTTGTTACATACACACTCACGCCTGTAATCCCCGAAGGGATAGGCAGAGGTGTAACCAGTACGCCCACATTTCGCCGAGCGTGTTACCGTCCCATGATGTGATAAGGGGCGGGCCTATCGCCATACCAGGCACAATTCCAGACTGTACTGGGCATTTTGTGATAGAAAAACTTAGTCATTTGTCCCGACCCGGGGATCAAACCCGAGACCTCAGCATAGCGTTCGTACCGCGTACGCAATACACCTGCGCCACCGAGGTATTTCTTTAAATTCTAGAATTTATTAGAAACGTCAATAATGATTATTTCTGTGTTACCTAACTAAGCAACATATCCATAAATCGTCTGGCATTGTGGGTGTACATGTGCGTTGGATATTATGTACTGACCGTCAGATTGTCCACTCGTTTGGCAATTGGCGACTTGTGATATAAAAAATGCAAAAATAGAAGTTACTCATAATTATTTTTTTACGTTTACGCGAATGTTACACATTGAAATAAAACTTATTTAAACAGATTTTATTGCAGTTTTTTAATTTAATTTTGGTCTCGACTTTTCCTACTCATAGATACATAGATAATGTAATATTAATAATTTGGGACACCCTACGCCTCAGTCCACCCCGTGACTACGAAGGCTATCTATCACGAAATACTTTGTATTAGCCCTGAGTTTGGAATTGTGCCTGGTATGGTGATAGGATCGCCCCATCATGGGACGATATAGACTCGGTAGATCGACTTGGTGAAATATGGGTGTACTGTTGTAACCAGGTGTACCTTTGCCTACCCCTTCGGGGATTACAGGCGTGAGTGCGTATATATGTATTTGCATGATTGAAAATAATATTTATCACAAGTATGTCTAGTAAAGTTTCATAATATAGTATAGATATATATAGATAAATAATATATATATATAATGGAGGCCGCTTCCAACAGGTCGGTCTGGAAATCTTTGGGAGAGGCCTATGTTCAGCAGTGGACGTCTTGTGGCTGATGATGATGATGATGATATATAGATATAATAGATATAGAATATAGTATAGATATAGTATAGATCGGCAAACGAGCAAGTAGGTCACCCGATGGTAAGCGATCTCCACCGCCCATGCACGCCCAAAATATCAGAAGAATTACGGGCGCGTTGCCGACCTTAAAGGAAAGGGATAATCAGGGATTGGGAAGGGGAGGGATATTTGGGCCAACATAACAATTTCATAACCAATTCTTTTGAATTCTGTTAGGTAACAAAACGGACAGGGAGGACCGTGAGATACCGCGTCACATCGGCGAGGACTTTGCGCAGCGTCACGGCATGTACTTCCTCGAGACGTCGGCCAAGGAGGCCGAGAACGTGGAGCGGCTGTTCATGGAGATCGCCGTAGAACTCATGGAGGTAATAATAATAAGCCCTTTTATTCTGAACTTCCATAAGTACAAAAGTAATAAGTTCTGGTTATAATATGTCCCGAAGCTCAGTTTGCCTCTTGGCATAGGCCTCCTCTAACAATTTCCATTGGAACCTGTCTGCCGTCCCTCTTACCCCTGGGGTGAGGCTATATCGATAAATAGGTTTCCTAGTGGAAATAAGGATGACTATAGGTAATGTAATGTTAGTATTGTTTACTATAGTTCAATACTATGCAGTGTAAATAAGTTTTTGTAAGTGCAAAGTGATTACACTGCAACAGATGTGAAGTATAATGCAGTCAAAATATAATGGTCCAAAAAGTCCCAAAGTGGTCCAGGTGGACCTCCAGGGATCCATCCACCGGAGACTCGACGGCGTGACAAAAATGGAGGTGCTTCGTATCAATGTAGGCAGATAATATTTTAAGAAGCTCAGCGACTGTTACTTGTAAAAACTTGCATATTCCATATTCAGTACATCGTGTCGAGACTTGCAAAGCGCCGCCGGGGGTCCACCGGAACTAGCTAAATTTTGAAAGTGGTCTATGAGAAAAAACGTCTGGGAACCTTTGTTGTAGACCGTCAAGAGACATTGTGACCCTCGACGGTCGGCAGAATTATGCTGGCTTGAAGTTACAGGATATACACTGGCTGACTCCCGAACTCGACTCCCCTGAACGAGCCAATACGGTGTGATAAGCCGGTGATACAGACAGACAGAAAGGCATTTGGACTAATTCCTACTATGTAGGTGTTTAATTATAATTATGTACGCGCAGCTGTAAATGTCATTGTTTTATATTTTTTCAGCAAGCAAAATGCAAGGAGTTGCCGAAATACGACGGCAGTTTAGGTCCGATTAACGGTAAGACGACATCGGTTGGCGACAGTTCATGCTGTCTACGGTCTTAAACGTGACGAATTTATCTTACTGATATTACTAGCATTAACTATACTGTGGTGTTTCTGTACACGATCATTTTAGTCGATTTTTTATCATCACATTAGTTTGTTTAGTCGATTTTATAATTTCAATATATATTTTAAATGGTAGTGGTTTAACTTTATTACGACGAGGCAAAGGGGATTTTACTTATGAGGCAAAGGGGATTTTACTTTATGAGAACGCAGTGCGATTTAAATTTTACGTGAAAACTGTTTTATTGAAATATATTTAATTTTACTTTATTTTATTGCCAACTGAATGATTAGAGGATGTATGTGTAATATGATTATGAATATGCTTTAAATATTTTTTAATTATAGTAAATGACATTTTTATTTTTGTTAATGTAGATTAATTTTATATTTAAATCGTTTAATTGAATTTTCGTGAGCCCCATACATTATTTACTTATGACGAGTATTGATGCTGTCCGTTAATTTTAATTACTGTTGTATTTATTTTTAATTTTACTTTTCACATGATTTGAGAATTGGTAGGTACGTCATTAGACTAACGGACTGCTGGATAAAAGAGAGGAATTGATTTTCTTAGAATTGAGTACTGACAGAAATATCATATTAAAAATATTTCAGTCACTTGTGTGATAAAATTAATTTTTTAAGTATAACTGCAGTAGACTCAGAGACGTTTTATTAAGTTAAAGTATTGGCCATTTTTAGAACACGACATTAAAATATCTGATCAATGTTCTTAAATGGTAATTAAATTTAATTGGCGTCTTTGAGTGAAGCGGTAAATTGCTTAAATAGCGTTAACACACACACACAACACTTCTGGATGATCGGCTTACATAAACACCACAATGAACTGTGTATTTCGTAGAATGATCATTCCAATCGCTTTTAAGTGCTGCAGCGCTGTCGGAACATCGTGACATTCTCGTTTTATAGTACGAAGCGTTGGTCATTTGCAAATGAGCGGTAAATGTTTCCCGTGAAGTTATGTTTTAAACCGTAGTAACGTTTATATCGGGTGCTAATTTAGATACAAAATATATGAATGTGACTAAAACAACAATGTACAATACTACGATTAAAATTACTTATGCGCTTCGCAATCTTCGTTTTTGTACGATTCAGTATAAATATGCAAACCAGGTCTGACTTTCCTAGCCTCGTCAGGTACCTTCTCAAAAGAAAAGTAGGTACATACATAATGTATTATTTCTGTCGGTAAATATCAAAAATGGATATATCCAAACGAATTTCTTTTTCATGGTTATTATAATATTTTAAAAACTGATAATTGTGTATAGATTTACGTATGAAATACATTAGATTTAGATGTATTTATATAACACGATCGTTTTATGTAGCTTAGTTATGATTGAATAGGCACAAATTTCGTAAAAAAACGAAAAAAGATTTTGGATATATCCAAGTTTGATATTTCCAAGTGGATTTTACTACTTTTGAAGTAATTCACATGTGGATTTATCTAATTTTGATCTACTCTGTCATTGAATTGACATTCAATGACAGATCCTGACGGGTTAGGGTTGTCGTCTTTATGAAAAACAAATGGTACATTCTACATGTAGGTATAAACGTTAAGCCGGGAGCAGAGTACCTGAAAAAAATGCCCTTTTAAGTACCTATTTATAACATAAGCTCACGCCTTTATCTCGGAAAGTGTAGACAGAGGTACGTTAGTGCACCCATAGTTCGCAAGATGTGATAGGTGTCGAGCCTATCGCCAAACCTGACACAAATTCCAGTCCCGGACAATTACTCTTGTGTGATTTTTCGAATTTTAATACCTAAAAAAAAATCACGGTTCTTAGCCTTAGTGGTGTCGTTTTATTATATTCAAGTAGTTACTTTCATACACCCATACCAAATTCTCTGTGCACTCCGTCACTGATGGTGCAAGTTAAAATCTAAATCTTAACTAAAATATTGGACCATTGTAGAGTGACGAGTTAAGTAAGGGGATTTACAAGGTGGTAGGTCCCTCGTATGTGAGAGGCTGGGTCGTATGGGTGGGTACCACCGCTTTGTCTATTTCTGCCGTCAAGCAACAGTGTGTAAGCACTGTTGTGTTTCGGTTTGAAGGACATTGCAAGCCAGTGAAATTACTGGGCATTATGAGACTTAACATCTTATGTCTCGGGGTGACGAGCGCAGTTCAGTGCCATGCAGTGCTTCGTAATTCAAAGTTCTGTGTGATGTTGTTTCTGTTTATGGGCAGGCATGGCGCTTACCATCAGGCGAGCGCCTTGCTCGTCTCGTCATTTAATCAAATAAATAAAAAAATAGAGTAAACCCTATCAAATACAAAGACAAATCATCAAAATCTGCGGAGATATCGTTTAACATATTTGCATAAAACATTACGGACATATTGAAAACTTTCTCCTTTTTGAAGTCGGGTAAAAACTAAAATCGCGGCATATTAAGTTCACCTATAATCAACAATAATGCTATACCTAAGATGTATAGTACACTACAGCATATTGCGAATTGCGGCCAACAACTTTGACAACCCTTGCAGAAGTACTAACATTTCTGCAGCATTACGTTTGCAAACTTACCGATTTTCCTTCAATTGCGCGTTTTTATTAAAAGTTGCATAGATTTTACGGTTTCTTACTTTGTCTGAAGTAACTTTTGGTATAGCACTCATTTCGAAAGTCCGTAATTATTTAAAAATATTAATAAAGACGGAACACGAACGCTCATTACGATCACGTCAGATTTGAAATTATCGGCCATATTGCAAAAATGCGCCCTCGTGATTGGTCAAAATGGATTTTGCCAATATTGATAAAATGTATAGCATGGTTGTTGCTGAATTTGATATACCATCAAACTTTAGACCAATATTACTATGGTAAAATAGTAGATTTTTACACTTTTGTAAATAACGTCCTTTCCGTAAGAACCCTTTAGTGGTGATGGCATAAAAAAACATTTTTTTACCAACAGTGGATATAACCAGTTTTGATATTTACCGACACATTTAATGAAAGTTTTTAGTGGGGTCTTAGTGTGTTTATTTTAATACAGTTTTTTACAATGCGATCTTTTTGTATCTTTTAATTTAAACAAGTTGTTTTTTTTGTCAAAATTACGATGTCCAAGCCTTTTATCATAATGACAGCTGTCAAACAGTAGTTACGTTTTATTACTAGTTATGACACTTAGTAAAGTACTCTTGTATTAAGTATGGTGAAGGTCATAATTCTGAACGCACACTTCACATTTATGATAGATCTTGTCCAATGATCAAAGATAATATAGTATACGACTATGATATACATATATCGATGTGTATAGAAAGCTGCTGGTGGGAGGATACTTGTATCCGACCGGATAGCGACCACCGTACACTAGTGCTAAAACCTGCCATAGTGGCCCACCTTGTGTGGGTCGCGTTCCAGGGTCAGCTAGTGTATATCCGGTTCTCCCCAAGGGGCTTGCCCCCTGATCCTCACCCTTTTTCCATCCCTTTTTCCTTCCCCTCCCCTTGGCTTTTTGACAGGCCGGCATGATCTTGTCGACCTACGATGGACACATTGTTTATCGTTGGTCGACACTATTCTTGGATTGCGCTACACTTACCATCAGGTGTAGCGTAGTCACTTTGCCGAGGCAGATCAAAAAAAATAGATCTTATAGTGCGTGTTGGCGCATGCGCTGAGACGCGACACGCCAAGGGAGTACACTATCTATATTATCATCCGTAGTCCGTGATTAGGTCATTATTCACATTGTAGCGATGTTTGCAAATGTCCAACGTCGAAACCCTGTTATCACAATTCGTCAATTTGTAGTGTATAGTGTAGGTACGGCATATCAAAATCTATTCTATTTAAAATACATTGAGACTATTTGAGACCAAACGTAGGGTTACTCGCTTCAACGATCGTGTAAATAACATCATATTAGTATATCATTATATTGTATTTTATTACTTTTGGGATAAGCAAGTGTGCCCTACACAATATGTAAGTATAATAAATACACCAACATTTTTCTTAGTTCACAACTTTGAGATTTATGTGTTTTTAATTTATATTGGTAGATTACTAATCACGCTACCAATACGCAAGGCCGGATTCGAGGTTGGGGGGAATAGGGGCAACTTTCGCCCCTGTAAATTAAACCCTTTGCCACGCCTTTTCAAACAAAACTTGTCCTTTAGTGAAATTCTAGATCCCCGGCTGCCTAATGCCTATAAATGCAGTTATTATTGATACCACATTTACTACATCACCTGTAAGATATGTTAGGTGTTATTAATTTCTTTAAAGTTCAAATAATATGCTACATGTTAAAAATATCATTTTACATCGGTTTAAGTGCGATTTTTTTTTTACTAGCCCTGTATTATATATGTCTCACTGCTGGGCACGGGCCTCCTCTACAGAATGAGAGGGATTAGGCCTTAGTCCACCACGCTGGCCTAATGCGGGTTGGCAAACTTCACATACTTTCGAAAAATCTTATCGAGTTCTCAGGTATGCAGGTTTCCCCACGATATTTCCTTCACCGTTAAAGCAAGCGATAATCAACAATTAATGTACACGTAACTTAGAAAAGTCAGTGGTGTATGCTCTTGGGGCTGGTTTCGAACCTGCGACTTTCGTCTCGACAGTCCATACCACTCCCCGCTGAGCTATCGCTGCTATAAGTATATAAGTGCGAAATTAATGAATCATTTTCTAACACCTTTTAAAACTTACGAAACATAATTAACTTGTTAAAACATATAACAACAGTCAGTTCGGCACGCACTGCGCATGCGTGTAATGTTAATGATTGATATAAATTATCACTATATTATTATGCGAGACGTTGTTTAATTAGTCGAATGATTGTCGGTCACGAAGGCGAAACTACGTGCCGTGGCGACTTGGGCAATCGAATTATTTTATTGTTTTTTTATCAGGTTCATTAATTGTTTTGACATAATATGTGTATTCTTAGATATGAATTCTTTTTTTAATTATTTCATTCATTCATTTATTTTCATGAATCTTATACGTGAGCCTTTCTTTACCATTATGCCTGCTTAGCATAACCCCAGGGAATATCGTGCATCCCACCATCCACAACATAAAGAGAGGGTTAGAAATATCGCGAGAAAACGAGACAACAGTATTTTTTCGTGGCGTAAATACCGGGTTGTCATGTTATGTTAAATAGACATGTACAGAAAGCACCAGAAAAATTGTTTTGTCAAAGCGTTATGTTAAGCGGGCTTTTCGCTTGGAATATAAATTAAAAACAGACAAAATCTCTGCTAAAAAAATAGGTACGTGGTTCCCTCTTCTTACTACAGATTATTTTTTATTAATAAATGAAAATGATTTTTTGCTATGTATTGTGGTCAGAGACACACCCCATTTAATTCTGCCTTTGTATTGTAAATTCTCAGTTACTGAAGCACTTGCTTAATCCAATAGTCGTAAGTTATAAGGAATGTCACGGTGTTAAGTCAGCGGCTCATAGTAATTAATATGTGCTGTTGCATTTTTGTTTGTTATTATATTATTAAAATTGTTTGGCGTACTTTAGGACGCCTTGTGGTATGGTTAACTAGACAATGTGTAGGATTATAACTACATGAATACTGTTATGAAGTATTGGTTAAGAGTAATATATTCACCCTGCTCGCGCACCATCTTGAAAATTTAACATTTTAAAAATAGAATATGGATTAAAATTACCTATTTTTAAACTGCATTTTCAAGATGGCGCCTAGTTACGAAGATAAGGCCTTATTTACAATAGAGGGCTTAACGTACATTATAGGCGAATATAAGAGGATGTTGAAGATGTAAAATTACTGGCCATAATGAGATTTAACTTTTTACTTTGCTTTTTTTTTTTTTTCATGAAGTGACGAATGCAGTACAGTGCCATGCTGTACTACATCATTCAAAGTTCTGATTGGTGTTGGTTCTGATGATAGGCTGCGTGACACCATTAGCCGAGTGACCTACTTGTCTCGACATTAACGCTAATCAAAAATCCATCATTTACGAGGCCAGATCATACAATATTCGTTTTCAAATTGTATGATGCGGCTTCGTAAATATAACTATTCTGCCACATTCCGTATCTGTCGTACGATAAATTCTCTTCGCGTAAATGGTGCTTATGATACTATTATTATAGTGCTTATATACTTTATTGAAGATTTTTTTTTGACATCGTTTGCGCATAATTTCGGTATAGATATTTTTCTTGTCTTTTGTTGTTTTAGAAATGCTAGGAATTGTTGCAGGGTTAATGACACTACATAACAGTATTCAGGTAAACTGTTAATTAAATCTTAGTGTTAAATATGGTATATTTATTACGTTAATATCCTAGGTGACTATTTTTTTTTATATTTCCTATTTTTACATCACACTCATAATTTCGCGCCTTTTTACACATTGTTTTGTTGTAAGTTAGTGCTGGCATATCAAATGACTGTAAACAATGTATTTCTTACGGATATAACGTAGTTGTATAGTAAATCTTGCTTGGCGAGTAATGTGAAATGGAATCTAAATGGGTATAATACATGACATGTTGTTTGCCCACGATCATATACTATGAGTTAACGGACTGATGAAATATGAAGTCTATACGGCCATAAAATAAAAGAGAGACTATGTGACTATGCGACACGTCGTCTAACCCCACAATTCGCAGCGGGAAACAATACCCGATAATTTCTAACTCATTATTATTGAATAATTATCCGATAATTTCCAACTCATCATTATCGAATAGTTATACGATAAATTGTAACTCATAATTATCGAATAATTATCCGATAAAACTTATCATTATCGAATAATTATCCAATAATTTCTAACTCATAATTATCCGATAATTTCAATTGACTCCTGTCCTGGTAAAGGCCCCCCAAATGCACCAGTACTTATAAATACTGTTATTTTAAATTCAAATCCCGGGTCGTATCTATTGACGGTGAATTTTTACAGTTTTGGGTTAAGTTTTGTGCATAAATTTATCCCGTGCTGAGAAGGCAAAAGGATGTTAGTTCAAACAGCCATGAAAGTGATCAAAATACTTTCATTTGATTGGTTAAAATGTTTTGTACGAAAAAATAATGGGCGTAGCATAGTACCTATTGAATTTAATAAGTTCCTGATTTTATAATGGACGTAGTTTATGTAAAAACGTTTCAATATAAAGCAATTTAAAATTTAGTTTAATTTTGTCAATTCATAAGTTAAAATTAATATCTTATTTCCATTTACAATTACATATTGTTGAAATGTTTTTGTGAATTTACGTCCCAAATATTCTTTAAAAAAAACTACAATTTCCAATTGAAGTGGACCGTATACATATATTCGAAAGGGTATTTAATTATTTAATATATATTTTTTGAACCATTGTTTTATTTTAGAGTGAAAAAAATATAAACCACTAATTATTTACTAGGCTATGTACCGTTCAATTTTGTTTGTCGATGTATTTTCCTGGATATCGTATCATTCCTTTTGATATGCCTGGTGATATCAAGTCCGGAACTTGCCATACTTTTAGACGTATCTTGTCTGCGTTAATTTGTTTACAAAAAGTAAAGCAAAGGTGCTAACTGTGATTTCTCAGTATATATTTTTTTTATTAACTTGCAAGGGCTTGCTTCGCGATGTCTTTTAAAAAAAATATACAGATTACGTATTAAACAGCCAATTAAAGAAGTACCAACTTGACAAACATTTCTCCGTGAGTTGTGTGTTAATTTTATATTTTAAAATAACGCTTGTATTTGGACATTATAAAACAGGCCCTAAATGTTATAAATCGTAGATTTTCTACTTGTTATTTGACGGCAAAGAAGCTATCATACAGCCCGTCGCGTCGGCTCAGATAATCATTTGTTCATACATAAAAAAAATCTGAACCGTTTCATTCGTACGGATAATAAATTGTATTATGTACCAATTTCTTTTATGTCAAATTATAGTTTTCATTTGTAAGTTACTGTAATTTTATCAATCAATGTAAAATCAACCGTTCTCTTGTTGTTTTAATTCCAATAGTATGCCAGAGTTATACATGTTATATTTAGTATTTTTTACGGATGCGAAAAAAGTTTTTTATGTATTGTGTATAGAGTAAAACAATTTAGGCCCACTTGCACGACGATCTATAATCGTTTTTAACCACTAAGCATGTTTACTAATATCAAATTTTCATGCGTTTTTATGTTTTTTAAATATGTTTAAGCATTGTTGTGCAAGTGGGCCTTAGGGCCGATTATTGAAATTCCAGGTAAACGTTGTTGAACAGATTATAGGCTTGTAGTAGATGTGAATGTAAAAAAAACGGTACTTCCGATGTTAACTGTTTCAAGTATTATTTGGCAAATAAAACTTATTTAGACATTGAAAACTCGGCCCGTAATAATGACTCTTTTAAAATTGTTTATAATATGCTACCTGACTTCTAACTAATAAACTGACTATGGTGCAATTTTACTTATTTGCTAAATTTGTTGAATTGACATTTAATATTTTTAGGTATACATATTTGAATGTGTCTTCGCTGAGTTAAGTTGCGCCGCGTTACATTTAACGCAGTATTTGCAAAGATCAAAGAGGTTACTGTAATAAGCCATATTTTTGTAATTGCTTTAGTTACCGAACATTTAAATGCTAATGTTCAGTGAGCGTAATTCATACAAATAAATTACCACAGACACGAATAATATTAAACTATGTTAGTATCTATACGGAATCCAAGCGCGCCAATTTTTTATATGTACCTACACTGATGTTATCATCACGGTGTGAATAGAATATAATATGGCCTTTTTCAAGTCGGTTAAAATGCATGTTGGAGCGTTGCGCTATAAGTCGGCACACTATGTTGTTTATGGTACGACATTTATTGTATTATTCATGGCCTGTGTTAATGTCATATTTTGGTGCGTTCTAAGTTGAATATTTCCATATGTGTTGTGATTCTAGCTTTTTGTTATCTTGATCGACATTATTAATGGATCTGAATTATATTAATGTTTGTAATGGAATTAATTCTCACCAAAGAAATTTAATTATTGTAATACTCGCAATAAATGATCACTTTGGATTTTGTTGTTTTATTTGTAACTAAGTAGGTGCAGGCAGCGATAGCTCAGCGGGGAGTGGTATGGACTGTCAAGACGAAAGTGGCAGGTTCGAAACCAGCCCCGAGAGCATACACCACTGACATTTCTAAGTTATGTGTATGTATATTAATTGTTAATTATCGCTTGCTTTAACGGTGAAGGAAACATCGTGAGGAAACCTGCATACCTGAGAAATCGATAAGATTTTTCGAAGGTATGTGAAGTCTGCCAACCCGCATTAGGCCAGCGTGGTGGACTAAGGCCTAATCCCTCTCATTCAGTAGAGGAGGCCCGTGCCCAGCAGTGGGACGTGTATAATACAGGGCTAGTAAAAAAAAAGCTACAGTAAGTGGCAGGTCTCGTATGCTAGAGGCCGTCAGGGTTGGTACTGCCGCTTTGTCTATTTTCTATTTTATCTCGTGTCTAAGCGCTAACGCTGTACCAGAAAGGTAAACGAATATCTGGGTAGATCACATTTCAAGTAATTCCTTCATTAGGGGCTGCACATTAGATTCAACATCTAAAAGAGTATAGATAATTAAAAACTTCGAGCCGATATGGAAGAGACCACGAAACTTGAAATGAGATGTCCTTCAAACCGAAACACAACTGTTGCTTGGCGGCAAACTAATGAGAAATGGATGTTCTTTGGCAGTTGGTTCAATTCCAGGCGTGAATATTGATGTCTTGTCATTGGACTAGTAGCACCATACTAAGGCTGAGAATCGTGAGAACCTGGGTTCAATTCCCAGGTTTATGAGTGGGTAGAGCCTCGCTATAGATAGTTTTGTAAGCATGAATGGGCTGGCTTGGCCGGGTCGTTACCACTGTAGAAAACCGACATAAAGTGGCGGCTTGCTGCTGCGTTCCATACGTTTTAAAATAGCTGCAATTTCGGTCTTGCTCATGTATAGTATAGTGGGGCAATTTCTGTTACGATTATTTAAAAATATTTTTTTATGGTTACAAGAAAAATATTTTTTGTATATAATAAATATTAAATAAATACACCCCACAGTCACACACATAGTCCTGACCCCACAATAGACTAGATTTTCGGTGTCCCAACATACAGACCTAAAAAAATGTTTGTGGATGACACAAACATTCCTCTCGGTGCGGGGATCGAACCCGCGGCATCTCATTACACAGCCGGCTGCTCGCCCGCTTCGCCACGGAGGCTGTCACGGAGATAGGGATGAAGTATCATGATATAATTGATTATTTTATTTAAAATCGATTAAAAATTACAGTAAATTTATTCATTTAGAGTTAAGATCGTATCCATAAATATTTGGTCATTGATAAATATAAACTTGACCGCCTCCGTGGCGCAACGGGCGAGTAGCCGGCTGTGAAACGAGAGGCCGCGGGTTCGATCCCCGCACCGATACAATCATTTGTGTGATCCACAGATACCTATTTGTCTCGGGGTCTGGGTGTTGTGAGACCGAAAGTCTCCCGTAGTTCCTGATACCCACGACACAAGACTCGTATCTTAGTGTGGGGTCAGAACTATGTATGTGACTGTTGGGTCTATTTACTTATTATTTATTTATAAACTTACCTAGTTCAATATTTTTGTAATCGAAGTTGATTGAAGACCATACAATGAAAAACGGTTCATAGTCGAAAATCGTGCATTCCTATATAGCACGACGACGTGAAAGACGCACAATACTAATGCGTATTGCCTGCGCCTACAGATGACCAAGGGAAACTACCGTTTCCTGCGCCTGTCGCGGTGAATGATCTACCCGCTTCTCACGCTCCCGTATGTACCCGAAGAATCCTGGGTGCATTGCCAATCTTAAGGGGAAAGGAGGGATTTGGGCCTCTAGATATCTCACTCACCGCACGAAACATAGCAGCAGTAAGTTATCTTTGAGACAGTGGTAACGATCCGGTCGAGTCGGCCTGTTCATACTGTTGATAAAACTGTTTACAGCGTCACTTTACCACTCATAATCTAAGTTGATGGAAAAAATGTCATTAAAGTAACTTGTAATTAATGCTATATTCCACAGACTTCTATTCAGTATAATTTAATATTCTGTTTTTTTAGGACAGCTTTTTTGAAAGGACTTATTAGACTATTTCTATCATTTTTTGAACGTATCATATTTTTGTTGGTAAGTAGCATTTAGTCAATGGTGATGAAACAGTCGTTAAGATAACGTAATTATTATACTGAGAAGTACTATTATCTAATCATCAACTTGATATAAAATATATATATTTAATTATTAGTTGACTTATTTAAAATGTGATTATTCGTATGTATTCATCAAAATCGACTCATATTTACTATGACGTTTCACTAATAATTAATATCGATCCATGCCACCACCCTAATGTCGCTTTGAAATGGCCGACGTTTAGGGGGAGTGTCTGCGGAAATCGTATTTCTTAGTATTTTCATTCGCTAAGGTGAGTTATTATTTAAATTTAAGAAGTGTAGTGATAAAGGAATGAGTACTAATTACAAGTGAACTACGTCATATGGGTTTAATATTTCAAATCAATTAATTTCCGGTGTCAAAGCCGGCCGAGTTATTCAAAACAAAAGGTGTAAATTATTTATGTATTTTTCCATTGGCACACATATTGTTTTTAATTAAATGTATTCAATTAAAATACTATAACAGCTCATAAATTTTGTGTTCAAATTTCGTTCGGTACGGAGTGGAAATAGTGATTCGTTTCTGATTATAATTTCGTATTGGTCACTTAAATGCGAAATGCATATAAAATGTATTATGCTCAGTGTAACATGAAATCATATATCACAAAGTTGTTGCAGCACCATTTTTTATAACGCGGGAGTAAATATTAGTCGAGATTAAGAACTACTCAATCCATACTGGACTTTTTAGTTTGCAGGGAGACATTAATTCAATAAATTGTTTTATTTCAGCTCCACTATACATTCCAAATTAAGACTGAGTAATATTTTTTAAACTAAAAGTGGATAACAATGGCGTGGCGTTTTAAAGCATCTAAGTACAAAAATGCAGCACCTATTGTGCCCAAGCCTGAGGCATGCATCAGGGACATATGCGTTGGCTCGTACCAGACATATGGCAATAATATTTGCGCATCGGCCGCATTCATGGCCTTCAATTGGGAGCATGTTGGGTCCAGCATGGCCGTGTTACCTTTGGATGATTGTGGGAGAAAGAGCAAGACTATGCCGCTCCTTCACGCACACTCTGACACAATAACTGATATGGAGTTCTCGCCATTTCATGATGGTTTGCTGTTGACTGGATCACAGGACTCCTTGGTAAGTTTGACTAAATATCTATGGTTATTTAGATACATTTGAGTTGCTTTTAATAAGTAACAATAATATTATGATTATAAAAATATGATTTGCTTCAGTATCCATTTCCTGTGTCATTGGCAGAGGCCAACATTGTCCTATTCGATGCTAGTCTTGTTCCAGGGCCTTCCGTCTTCATCCATTCCTTCTTCACTAAATCATTTTCACTTTTTAGGATGCTCCCTACACCTGAGTTGGCTATGGCCATATTAAAAAGTATGCCTTTACATTGATTGTAATTCATTAAAATACAATCAAATCTTATTTCATCAGTCTTTGAGTATTTATGCATAAAATGTGTCTGAACTACTGAAAAAGCATATTTCTCTACTTCTTGTCTGAATGTCTGAAAATTCGAAGTCTGTATTGAATCTGCCATTTGATTTTAACCTCTTATGAAAAAGAGAGGAAATAGAATTGTATCCTGTACATAGTGATAGGCGAAATGTGGGGTAATTTTACACCTCTGCCTTCCCCTTCAGGGAATACAGGCATGAGTTAAAAGATGGGAATTATAAGTTTGATTTTGTTATATGATTGTGTGTGTGTGCACCATAATATCTTAATTAATTGATCAATTTGTGTTTTTTGTATGAAAGTTTAATCATAATGATCCGTAGCTATGTTAGAAGAAATCTGTCCAGCCATTCAAATGTTCGATGCTTAACTAATAAACATTAGGGATTTCTATCAGATTCATAACTTATAGCGTTCTACATACCCCATATACATGTATATTATGTATCCTTAAGTAATTATGTAAATAGCAATACATTATACAACTCAGGGGACACATTTAATTTGCATAGTAGACAAAACATTACATTTGGGGTCACCCCTTTCTGCACAGACAGCCCTATGTTTATAATTATATTGTTATCATTATGTATTTTATTTACGTATCTAAGCATTTAATTACATTAATTAACACGTTCATCGCCGACTAATATTTTACAAATTATTACATTCAGGCCGTGCCGGTCACAATGCCGGTCAGCGTACTTACGTATATACCCATTTATGTCGTCAATGTTTCAAATGTTTCAAAAATCAAAAAACCAAGTGGTTACAGGTGTTCATTGGGGCCGCGCCGGTCATATTGTATGGTTGAATACACAGCTTTTGCATTTTGCGGCGCGAACGGGCTTCGCAAAGTAGGCACGCCAGACGCGTGCCGGTCATTTTGACCCCCCATGGCCCCAATGGGTAGATCAAGTGCCGGTCATTTTGACCCACCATGGTGATGAACGTGTTAATTTTATAATTTGCAATTATTTATAGTTGGTAGGAGCAACAAAAAAGACCTGATAAGGTTTTTTTGTCAGTGTTATTTTTTTGAAGATGGTTTTTAAAAACGCATAAAAAAAAACAATTTTTTCTGTTACTAGTACAGCTATGGTATGTAAAATCCAACTCAATATCACAATCGCGACGTTTGAGCTGTTTTCGGTTGAGGAGTTTTATTTTTTACTCCATAGTACATCATCAGATCTTAACCAAATTTATGCGGGATCACATCACAGCTAAACGCTATCGAACGATTTTTTCATCACAATCGGTCCACAATTGGCAGAGAAATCGATGTACATGTATAAAATGAATGGAAGTGCCATCCAAACAGGATTAATCGTGAAATGATTCCATAAATGTTTGCTGATCAATCGGTGCAACTTGTTGACATCTCCCCAATAAATACAATTTATATAAATACAACTATGAATAAAACCTGAATAATTCCAATAAGCCCTAAGATCCGTCTTGGTAGTCTTTCCTACCCCACTCTAGGCTATTGACACTTTTCATCAAAGAATCACATTACATTTACATTTACAACATAGTTTGACATCATCAAAATTGACAAAGTCCCTTAAAATAAGGGTTAAAAAGAAACATTTTACAAGAAATGTATGTACCTAGTTTTATGCTGTTATGTTTCTAGTTTTGATAATTGAAATAGTGAAACATTTAAAGTTCATTCCTAAAACAGTATAATATCTCGCTTGTCCTAATTGTGTACTGAAGCAAAAAAAGTGGTTTACATTGATGATAATTGTGAAATTTTGTGCTCAGATTGTGGTCATGTGAGCACTCTAAGATGTTACTTTCATGAGTTTCAACACCTTTTTCCTGTAACATAGTGATGTGTATTGATTCAGCTCAAATCCTGTTTAGACAAAATTTTTAACTAACTCCAAAAAGGAGTCTTAAGTATTTTTTATGTATGTTACGTAATATCTCCACCAAATTTGGACAGATTTTGGTGTTTCTTTTTGTGTTCGATAGGGTTTACTCTGAGGGTGGTCTCATTTTTTTTTGAAGTGATAACTTCTTATGGGAGGGTGAACCGAAACGTTCCGTAACGCGAGCGGTCCATTGACCAGCCAGCGTTAGCCGACCTCCCTGGAACATTGATAATTTCTAAGTACCAGGTGGAGTCACACAGTGACCAGTCGGCTTGGACCGGACTTTGACACGACTTTGACACGACTTTGAAACGACTTTGCCACGACTTTGCCACGACTTTGCCACGACTTTGACACGACTTTGACACGACTTTGAGACGGCTTTGAGACGGCTTTGAGACGGCTTTGACACGGCTTTGACACGGCTTTGACACGACTTTGACACGACTTTGACACGACTTTGCCACGACTTTGCCACGACTTTGCCACGACTTAGACACGACTTTGACAGGACTTTGGCACGACTTTGGCACGACTTTGACATGACTTTGCCACGACTTTGACACGACTTTGACACGACTTTGACACGACTTTGACACGACTTTGACACGACTTTGACACGACTTTGACACGACTTTGACACGACTTTGACACGACTTTGACACGACTTTGACACGACTTTGACACGACTTTGACACGACTTTGACACGACTTTGACACGACTTTGACACGACTTTGACACGACTTTGACACGACTTTGACACGACTTTGACACGACTTTGACACGACTTTGACACGACTTTGACACGACTTTGACACGACTTTGACACGACTTTGACACGACTTTGACACGACTTTGACACGACTTTGACACGACTTTGACACGACTTTGACACGACTTTGACACGACTTTGACACGACTTTGACACGACTTTGACACGACTTTGACACGACTTTGACACGACTTTGACACGACTTTGACCGGACTTCGTAACGTAACGCGTTAAGGGAAGCCAGACAGAGTGGCGCCGTAACGTAACGCTTTACGGCGCCACTTTGTCTGGCTTCCCTTTCTCTAACGCATACGGTAGCAGTAGGCAGGCTTCTCCGCTCTCACTTTAACCCACATTAGTTTAAGTTATCACTTCTGTCGAGCGTCCCGGGACGCACACTTTTTTTTTTTTTAATTTAATTTAGATCTAATGACGCCTTCTGAGGGACAATAAGAATTATCCGATAGTTTCTTGGTATGAATGAATATTAGTTTTAAAATCATCTTACTCTTATTAGCCTAATTGCCCCACCACTGCGCAAAGGCCTCTAATGGCGATTTAGACTGTGGTAATATATGATATTGTTATACAAACAGTTATTTAATGAAGAAAATATCCGAACCTTTAAAAAACCGTAATAAATTAGAAAAAGATCTGTTGATTTCTAAATGTATACTGATTTTATTTGAATATAGCTAAGAACTATTTTAATTAAATGCGCTTACATATAATGTAAAATATTATAATTTTTCCTCTTATGGATGCTACAACAAGACCACAAATATAGACACTTGTGGTCAAACTTATAACCCTGCTCTTTTTGTGTTGGGTTTTAAAAAGGGAAGCAGTCAATAAAATTCAATAATTAATTACAATCTCTATGGAAAACAATTTTAAAATGCATATAAATAGTAAACATGGCTAAAAGCAAACATGCTTAAGTTATTTACATAAATATTATGCGCTTCATAGTAAACTCATTTAGGACAATATACAAACAAAAGATAAACATATCTATATGGGTCATTATCTTGTATGACCATATATGGTTATAAATTCTGTGTGGTTTGTCCTCTAAGATTCTAGAGCATTGACCTGTATTTGGCTAAAATTAATAAAATATCCTATCCTACTAATATTATAAACGCGAAAGTTTGTAAGTATGGATGGATGGATGTATGTTTGTTACTCTTTCACGTAAAAACTACTGAATGGATTTTGATGAAACTTTACAATAATATAACTTATACATCAGAATAAGACATAGGCTACTTTTTATCCCGGAAAAAGCAGATCACGCGGGCGGAGTCGCGAGCAAAAGCTAGTATTAAATATGGCGTGGGTATGAAATGAGAGGCTGTGTGTTTGTTCTATTAAATGTAACTTAGCTCTCAAGATCCACGGCAGGGCCCGCATTAGCGCCACCATGACTACGGGAGGTCACATGCGTTATTTACGAACGAAAGTTGCCGATGAGACTTCTGAGAAAACCCTAGAACAAATTTCGACTTAAGTCGTTTTGTACGAATATGACTATATAATAAGTCTGAATTAACAATACGGTGACTCGATCGCCCCGCGAGTTCGGGCGCAGTTTAGGCACGTTAGTAGGAACTTCGGAAGGTCGACCCCGGTACTAAGCCGAAATAATCCCAGGTATTTTGCTGGTAGGAGGATACTTGTTTCCGACTGGATAGCGACCACCGTACACTGGTGCTAAAACCTGTCATAGTGGCCCACCTTGTGTGGGTCGCGTTCCAGGGTCAGCCAGTGTATATCCGGTTCTCCCCAGGGGGCTTGCCCCCTGATCCTAACCCTTTTCCCATCCCTTTTTCTTTCCCTCCCCTTTGACCCTTTACAGGCCGGCATGATCGTGCCGACCAACGATAGACACACTGTTTATCGTTGGTCGACACTATTCTTGGATTGCGCTACACTTACCATCAGGTGTGGCGTAGTCATTTTGCCGGGCCAGGATAAAAAAAAAAGGTAGAAACGGACAAATACTTAGTTCTTAGACCGATAGTCCCGTATAGCTCTAGATATTCACAGTACGAAACAATCTGGGTTCAGCCCCCCGACCGCCTATTCAAAGCGATAGCGATAGCGATAGCAATGCGCGATAGCGATGATAATACATTGTCTTAATTACTTAAAAATTACTGTCTGTTTACTGTCAAATGTATGGATAAATCATTCGGTCATTGCTTTGGATGATTGCTATAACTATGAATGCAATACAGCTCCATCGGCGGTACGAAATGGTCGTGTGACGTCATAAACTATAACAATGCTCAAAGCTAGAGAGATAGGCGGTCGACCCACAGGACTGGTATCTGTGAGATGTGTTAATTTAATCTCCAGGTGAAAGTGTGGCACATACCGCCGGAAGGATTGAAGGAGTCGCTGTCGACGCCGGAGTGCACGCTGTCGCAGAAACAGCGGCGTGTTGAGAACGTCGGCTTCCATCCGGTCGCTGACGGACTGATACACGTGGCTTCGGGCCACGAACTAGCGCTGTGGGACTTGACCAAACAGAAGGAGGCTTTTAGTGAGTAACATTTAACGTCAATACATTAAATAGTAGAAGTACTTTATGATGCAACATAAATAAATAATAGTTTAAAAAAACTATAAAAACACGCTTTTATAGAAAATCCAACTAAAAAATTGAAAATAAAGTTAATAAAATGAAGAAAAAAAATTTTTATTGTAAAAATAGCGTGGGGTGCTTTTTAAGATATCAAAATGATAATCCTTCTACTCATATCTGTCAATAAAATATTTATAACTATTGACACCATGCACCCCACGTTACCACAAACAGTCCTATAAAGCACAGTAAAAATAGGATATACTGGTAGAGATGGCTTCAATAATAGGGTGCTGTACGGTTTGAGGGACATTGAAGCCAGTGAAACTACTGGTAATTATAAGACTTAACATCTTATGTCTCCGAGTGACGAGCGCAGTTCAGTGCCATGCAGTGCTTTGTAATTCAAAGTTCTGTGTGCTGTTGCTTCTGTTTATGGGCAGCCGTGACGCTTACCATCAGGCGAGTGCCTTGCTAGTCTTGTCATTCAATCAAGTAAAAAAACATTTTTATAACCATATATTGCATCTTTCACGACAGTGAACAAAGACCACGGCGAGGTCATCCAGTCTACGTCATGGAAGAAGGACGGTAGACTGCTGGCAACATCGTGCAAAGACAAGAAGGTGCGCATACTGGACCCGCGCGCCGCCACCGCCGTCCTCGACGTGGCCAACAGCCATCAGAACATCAAGGACAGCAGGATCGTGTGGCTCGGAGACCAGGACAGGATACTTACCACGGGTGATTATCAGATTGAATGTTTTGGGTTTTATTTATACAACAGTCGATTATCTTGATCGTGATTTCATGGTCTTAATAGCAATTCATGAAAAGTTTAGCTTGAGATCAGTTTGGCTTTTTTATTAACATTAGACAGTTCTGTGATATGAGAGGCTTGTGGGTTTGTGTTCGTAAGGTGGTAGGTCCCTTGTATGCGAGAAGCCGTCTGGGTTGGTACCATCGTTGGTACCATCGTTTTGTCTATTTCTGCCGCCAAGCAACAGTGTGTAAGCACTGTTGTGTTTCGGCTTGAAGGACATGAAAGCCATTGAAATTACTGGGCATTATAAGACAACATAGTATGTTTCGGGGTGACGAGCGCAGTTCAATGCCATGCAGTGCGTTGTAATTAAACATTCTGTGTGGTGTTGCTTCTGTTTATGGGCAGGCGTGGCGCTTACCATAAGGCGAGCGCTTTGCCCGTCTCGTCATTCAATAAAAAAAAAATATGGTGAGTGACATTACATGAAGCTCTGAAGGCTGATCCATGTACCCGTGATTCTTTTATTATTCTAGGGCTTTATAATCAGCTGACCCATTTGCTTGTATATTATTTTTAACCGACGAATTTAAAAACGGTGCAGGTTCTCAATTCGACACGTATATTTTGTTATGTTAGACCATGCATAACCTTTTACAGAGTAGACCAATTTTGATAATTCTTTTTTTTATGGATAAGGTATACTCCGAATTTTAGTTGACCGGCACCGACTCAAAAGAGACCTGCAATTGCAGTTGCAATGCGGTTTTTTATTTTTCAGTTTTTTTTATTTTTTTTTATTTAGCAGCGATAGCTCAGCGGGGAGTAGTATGGACTGTCGAGACGAAAGTCGCAGGTTCGAAACCAGCCCCAAGAGCATACACCACTGACTTTTCTAAGTTACGTGTATATTAATTGTTAATCATCGCTTGCTTTAACGGTGAAGGAAACCTGTATACCTGAGAACTTGATAAGATTTTCGAAGTTATGTGAAGTCTGCCAACCCGCATTAGGCCAGCGTGGTGGACTCCCTAATGCCTCTAATTCAGTAGAGAAGGCCCGTGCCCAGCAGTGGGACGTATATAATACAGGGCTAGTAAAAAAAACAGTTTTTTTGTCGGTTGAATTTTTTTGTAAAAAAGTTGTCATGTAACTGTGTGGTCAGGCTTCGACTCGGCGCGCCTGCGTCAGATAATGATCCGCGACGTGCGCAACCCGCGCCAGCCGCAGCGCACGCTCGAGCTGGACTGCTCCACCGGCGTGCTGATGCCGCTGTACGACCCCGACACCGGCATGCTGTTCCTGGCCGGCAAGGGGGACACCACCATACTCTACATGGAGCTCACCGACCGCGACCCCTATCTCGTTGAGGGGTTGAGGCACTCTGGTGAGTTGTTTGACTGTTCCGATATTGATGAATGATTACAATGAATTATTTTAACTTGAGTCTTGTAGTGATATTAAAAATAACCTATCATTAACACACTTCGTTAGTCACGCCTACAAATGACTCAGGTTGAATGGGTGATTATGGGAATTGGGAATGAGATTCTTAATTAGAACCAGTCGTCAATCGATACCACTAAGTTGATTCAGACAAATTATCAGTGATAACGAACCGATCAACTTTTTTATCATAACACCAATCGATTGCTTAGTCATTTTATATTGCACTAGCTTTCCCTAGCGACTCCGCCCGCGTGATCTGCTTTTTTCCAGGATAAAAAGTAGCCTACGTTCATCAGAGATAATGTAGCTTTCTAATGGATTTACTGAAATTTTTTGAAGATTTTTTGAAATTGGTTCAGTAGTTTTTAACATTTCGTTACATACAAAAATACTAATCTTTCCCCTTTATAATATTAGTGTGGATTGTATTATACATGAGGATTAATTTCTTCTGTCTGTTGTTATCCTGCTTTAGTCCCAAGGTCCGCCTTTCTACTAAGACGCTTCCACTTCGTCCGTTGAGTATCCTCTGTAGTAAAACCATTGGCTCTCATGTCTGCCATTTAATACATCAAGCCAGGGCTTTTGGTCTGTCTGTGGGATCGTATCTACCCTTGTTGGAGTCGAGCTGATTGATTACCAAAATATCTAATATTTGGATATATCCCAATTTTCAATTATTTTATATGTTTTTTATTTGCGTTAGATGCACCTCGGTATCAAGTTAAGTAAATTATGTATTGCATTGTATTTATATTGGGGGATGTCTGTGAGTTGCACAGATGGGTGTTAAGGTCACGTTAGTGGAACAATTTCATCGATAATCCCAGTTTGGGTGGTACACACACTTTCGCTTTGGATTGGCCAGGTTTACCTACATCCCTCTGAGATAGTTTCCACCGTGGGAGTTTCGGCTGCAGCTCAGACAGGCCTTTGGGGCATTATGGCTATGTTCCAGGTTTGCCACTTTTGCCTGTATTTTTTTTATCTGAACACGGCAAAGTGACTGCACTACACCTGATGGTAAGCGTAGTGCAGTCAAAAAAACCAGCAACCACCGACAAACAATGAGTTTAGCGGTGGTCACCAGTCATGCACGGTATGCATTGCATTCCGTGCTCTTGTGATGTAGTAATGGTTTTCAATAACGAGTTTTGTATTGTATTGTTTTGTATTGTATTGTATTGTATTGTATTGTATTGTATTGTATTGTAATGTTTGGTTGTGACGTGTGTGTGTCAGGTGAGCAGACCAAGGGCGCGTGCCTGGTGGCGAAGCGCGCGCTGCGCGTGATGGAGGGCGAGGTGAACCGCGTGCTGCAGCTGGCCGGCACCACCGTCGTGCCCATCATGTACCAGGTGCCCAGGAAGGTACTACCACTACATTTTATTTATCCGAGCACAGCAATGTGACTGCAGTACACTTGATTGTAAGTGCAGTGCAGTCTAAAAAAACAGTGATTTCGGTAGTCAAATAATGAATTTATCGGTGGTCACCAGAAAAAGAAACCCTGTTGTTAAATCACAATCGAAATTGGTTCAAAAATGAGCCCGAAATTATGATTTTAAATATTGGTATGGGCAAAGGTGGGCGCGTAGTGGGATCATCTCACTATCTCGCTTGCACGCGTGCACTGTAATGGTCATTTACCACAGTGACGTTAAAATTTGAATCATATGTTATTTGAAAAGTGCCCCCTCCATTTCTATTTAGATTTGAATTTCTAATTAATTCTTTTGTGGGCAGATTAATGAAATTCTTTTTGAAATAGGTTTTGGGTAGCGTAATTTATTGATTAAAAAACGATCAAGTCACCTACCCTATTCTGGCGACCTACGATAGATGCATCGTATGTCGATGGTCGTCACTGTTCTTGAATTGCATTGCACTTATCATCAGATGTAGCATAGTCACTTTGCCAAGCTAGTATAAAAAAATAATGTTTTTTTCCCCTAGAGCTACCGCGAGTACCATGCCGATTTGTACCCCGACACAAGCGGTTCGGTGACATACCTGAGTGCTCCGATGTGGTTGGAAAACCAGGACCATCCCGTGCCCAACATATCGCTGCATCCGTCTGCCAACAACTGTGTTCAGGTATGTAACATTATTGTTTTTTTTTTTTCGTGTTTTTTTTATTTTTTCTCTTATGTTATTCTATTAGCGATGGATCTTGACCATTCTGATTATTTCATATTAAATGGAGACAGACTCGATTTTTTTTTCATTTTTATAATTTGTTACCCACACACAATCGATATAATTTTATACTTTAACAAAACAAGCTAGAAGTCATTGACTGTGATAGAGGTTGACGCCAAATGACAGGAAAAGGATGACAGGAAAAGTATGGCTTAGTGCTGTGACGTTAATATTCACTATGTCCATTACAGTACGATGTGCGAGGGAGACAGGGTATGCGACGACGGCTGACGACTGACGTGTTCCTGACATATATAAAAACGGCATGTTTATAGTTAAGCATAAATAGCAATGAAGCTAACTAATTAATAAATAAAAAAATTATATCAGTATCTTCCGGCCGGCATAATTCCTATCCCCACCTTCGAGGGACCAAATTTTTCTTCACGGTCAACATTATCGGTTTGGATTGCACCGTAACATCAGGTCCGATGTAGTCACTTTGCCGTGCCAAGATAAAAGAATAATAAAAAAAACTCGTACAAACATCAAATGTTAATTGTTAAGTGTCAATAATGTGCAGTGTTTTTACTGATTTCAATGTTCTTCAAACCGAAATACAACGGTGCTTACACATTGCTGCTTGGCGACAGAAAAAGATTTCCCGCGCAACTTACCAACCCAGATGGCCTCTCGTATACGAGAATCTAATTACTTTTTAAGTTAGCCACAGGCAATTCATATCAGTGTATGGTCAAGATCTATCGTTATTATAGACATTATTTGTCAAATATATGCATGCTTTTTTGTGTTAGTAGTAAAGCTAATCACTTTATTATATGGGAAGTGATGGGAAATAATCATGAGACACATATGATAGATAGATTAACATAGCAAGTGGATGTAGGAAGGTTTTTTCTGTTTGGAATTATATCTATACAAATAATAAAATAGTTGTTCGTCTGCTGTCTGTCAGTTATTTTGTTCCCGCGTCACGTAAAACTGCTGAACGGATTTCGATGTATGTTTTCATTTTATTATGTTAAACGAAACTTAAGTAAAGATATAGGAATATAATAAACATAAGCCCATGTCTGTATCCTCGAAAGGCAAAGCAGAGGTGCAACTAATTAATACACACACGATTCGCGGAGCTTGTTCAGGATAGGTGTCGAGTGTATCGCCACATGGGTCTTAAATTACAATCCCGGGCAACTATTGTACTGATATTTCAAATCGAAAAGTCAAACACAAATTTAAGAAATAATGCGTGGAGGCCATCAGCTACTTTTTTCCTCCCAGTAAATATATGGCGTTTCAAGTGGGTCTGAGTCGTGAGCTAGTATAAAATAACAACCCTTGATGTGAAGTTTGGAAAAATAACGGTTACAAAATGGTTACAACTCACGCCTGTAATCCCCGCAGGCAAAGGTGTAACCAGTACAATCAGATTTCTCCGAGCTTATTTCCGTGTCATGACGTAATAGGGAACGAACCTATGGCTATACCGGGCATAATTACATACTCCGGGCTGATATTGAGCATTTCGTGTAAGAAAAATCCAATATCTTTATATATAAAAATTTCGTGTCACGTTTATCCGCGATGAACTCCTAAACTACTGAAACGATTTTAATCAAATTTTGCAAACTGTATGCTGTATAAGTTTGATCCAACTTGAGAGATAAGATAGTTTATATCTCAATTTATAGTCGAAATATTTTTTATTGAAAATTATTATAACAATTTAAATTAAATTACTACTTAAATTTTATATTACTGCAGGTACATATAGCAAATTTATATTTTATATTTAAAGTCATCAATTTTTTATTATTTCCCGGATGACATATATTTGCTTGGATATTTTTTGCGTTTTTTTTTTATTTTCAGACATAAGTGGTGGTTTAGTATCTATTTGGGTTATACTCAGTTGAGCTTGTGTTTTTTTTATTATTGGTTTTAGTGTAGTGTTTTATTTTGTAGTTTGGTGAGTGTAGTTTATTTTTATTATTTAACGTAAGTATTTTTTTGGTTTTTGTTTTTTTTTTCATTTTAGTTGAAGATTATAAGTGTTTTTAGACAACTCTTTTTATAGTTTTGAATTCCTGACGTATTTTTTTTCCCCTTAAAGGTCCATCGTGGGAATCTAGACGAAGTAGTAAAAGCCATAATAGCTATGCCACCAATAAAAAAAAGTGAAACGAGAAAGCCCGTTTCACCAGTACACATTGAGGAACCGAAACCGGTTGTCAAGTTACAGTCTACACCCGAACCGAAAGATGAAGACCGAATCGATTTTGTTAACGTAAAAGATATGATCAAAGGTATGGAGAGGCAAAAGAACAAGGATCCCAAAGAGACAAACGGCTTTCACAAAAAAAATACTGATAATGGCCATGATTGTACTGACAAGAAGCCAGAAGACTACGAGTGTGATAAAATAGAAGATACAGAAAAGACCGAAAAGACCATTGAGAAGACCGAAAAGACCATAGAGAAAACAGATAGTACGGAGTCCACGGAGTGTTCTTTATCAAGAAGCAATAGTTTAATCAATGGCGTGCCCATGCAAGCCCCGAAACCACTTCCCAGGTCGTCTATTTCAGAGCCAGGGTCCATGGAAGAGCATTCGGAAGCTCCTAAGCCGAAACCGAGGACAACGTCGGTCCAAATGTCTGGCTATAAGGTAGTGTGTCTGACTGAAATGGATATAAATATTTTGTTTTTATTTTGGTTTATTTTTGTTTTATTTTACAAAAAAAAAAGAATCCTAGACTAGGTCTTTTTTGTAGCATCATTTCAGGTTGTACAATTTTTTCTTTAATCTGTGATTTATAAATACAGAGGCGGTAGCTAAGCAGGGAGAGTGGAAGGGACTGACGAGACGTATGTCGCCGGTTCGAATCTAGACTCCTAGGCCTTTGCCTTTTTATAATATAAACAACCCAAAATAACTTGACTTGTCTAAAGTTAATCACTAGAGGCATCGCAGCTATTGTTTCCAGAGATGAAAGACTGACCTCGGGCAATGGCGGTTGAACTAACTAACTTTAGCACAGTCAAGTTATTTGTATGTTTGTTTATTTTTACCGTATTTATGTATGTTTACCATACCTTCTAAAACGCCAAAGTGTATTTTTATAGTATCGCTTAAAGTCTTACGTTATTCCGGATGATACAAGCAAGGTATTTTTTGAGAGGGAACGATGTTTTTTGACAGTAAAGGCAAGGCCGGTGCCGAGAAATAAAGATTTGTATATTTATTGCTGTAGCGTGCCAAGTGACCGCGTTATCTATATGAACAATCGAAACTCAGACTGATTATACTAGGCAGCTAGCGAAAGGTTGGTAGGTTAGCTAGGCTAGGGACTCTGATATTCCTGCCAGTAAGGTTCACGATACATCTCCTTTAAAATCCCTTCAGATTATTGTTAATTTGCCCTACTCACTCTTGCCCTTGTCCCATTGCCATATCCACCATCTTAGACCGTGAATCCTTACATTTAAGGATCCCCTCCCTCTTCCCATGCTTGTTGGTGTGCTTTTTCCTGATAGCCTGTAGTGCGGCGTCTATTCCAAAGTTCCCATAATTTTAAGTTAGTCTTATTAATGACAAATGTTCTGTACTTGACTTAGATAAGCGCTTTCTTAGCCTAAATGATGAATAAAGATTTTGATTTTGATAAAATAACATCGTTAAAATAGAGGTTTTAGAACAGGTTAGAAGAACCTATTTGTTTTCCCCATATAAGATTGTGTTTTATGGTTGAACGATTTACGTTGTCTTTTTTAGAGATCGTCTGGTTATTAGACCGGTGATTTTCCAATTTGAAACATAATTAAATTATAGTAGAATCAAACCCATTGTAAAAGGAAGAGAATACAACAAAATTGATAGGAAAAATAAATTAACGGCGATCTGAGGTCGGGAAGTGGGAAGGGGGGGGCTTTTAAGGGTAAAAAAAGGTTTATCTCGATTTCCGGAAAAACTACAAGTCCTATGGAAAAAAGTTAAATCGCAAAGTTGTAGGTAATAAAAAGATCTACAACTTTTGTATACACATTTTCTTCACATAACCTCAAAATATATGTGAAAAATTCAAATAACCAAGTTTCTTGTTTTTATTTTTATCTATTATAATAAATCATTTTTTTTCACGATATTTGGTGAAAACTTACCTTTTTGTATTCCAAATACACTGTAATTTTTTTGATTTAAAATATTTATTTTTGCACCTTATTTTGACTTAATATCCAAAAAGCAGCCTAATTTTCAAACGAAAATTCTCACGTCAAAATATGAGCTTTTTTAAAAAAGTTTGTTGGTTTCTTGTTCATTGAATTCTCTACTTTTTGATGGTGTAAAAAAATATATACATTACTATGGTAAATGTGCTCAGAAAATGCAAAGAAACGAACTACTAAATAACAGGTAGTAAGGCCCAGACCCACCTAGCCCCTTCCCCACTTCTTTATGATGGGCTAAAATTTTCCGTAGATCACTCAGGTATATAAGTTATATTAAAATAACAATAAAGAGGCATCTACGCATATAATTTAAAGAAGATTCTACAACTTTCTCAAAATATTGTAGATATGTCTTATTAAATATTAACTTATAACTTTACATTTTCTGAGCACATTTACCATAGTAATGTATATATTTTTTTACACCATCAGAAAGTAGAGAATTCAATGAACAAGAAGCCAACAGACTTTTTTAAAAAAGCTCATATTTTGACGTGAGAATTTTCGTTTGAAAATTAGGCTGCTTTTTCGATATTAAGTCAAAATAAGGTGCAAAAATAAATATTTTAAATCAAAAAAATTACAGTGTATTTGGGATACAAAAAGGTAAGTTTTCACCAAATTTCGTGAAAAAAAATGATTTATTATAATAGATAAAAATAAAAACAAAAAACTTGGTTATTTGAATTTTTCACATATATTTTGAGGTTATGTGAAGAAAGTGTGTATACAAAAGTTGTAGATCTTTTTATTACCTACAACTTTGCGATTTAACTTTTTTCCATAGGACTTGTAGTTTTTCCGGAAATCGAGATAAACCGTTTTTTACCCTTAAAAGCCCCCCCTTCCCACTTCCCGACCTCAGATCGCCGTTAATTTATTTTTCCTATCAATTTTGTTGTATTCTCTTCCTTTTACAATGGGTTTGATTCTACTATAAATTTGTTTCTATTTTTACCATTTTCAACCGGATAATCACCCGTCTATATGGTCAGATTAGAATTTAATATCCTATATTCTATAAACGACTTGTCAAAAAAGTAAAACCCAAGGGCATGCTAGTGTGTAGTTTATTTATTTATATGAAGGGATCATTAACGTAACGTACAATATTTAAGAGTAATTTTAAGGCATTTCTAAGGCTAAATGTCGTTACAATTTATAGATGACCACAGTATGCTTACTTAGTAACTAATTAATGGTGCACAATAATATTTCTAATAATACATATTTCGAATTAATTTTCTACTTTATCATTTTTATATAACAAAAAGCACAAAAAATTAAAGACATGATAACTAATAACTGGTTGATATATGAATATTCGATATTCCCCCCCCCCATTTGGAGACGGTCCGCTAGGCGACACCGCGCAGGGGCGGTTCCGGCTGAAGCCGGCGTGATTTTCGCCTCGAGAACCCGGGACCGTCCCTAATGCGCCGAAGATGGCCACCGCGGGGTTTTAGTTGGTAGTTGCCGGCATATTTGTAGGCCGGTGGAGCCAAACATAACCGTTCCACCTCCCCCCCCCCCCCCGGTGGGGAGACAAAAAAAAATGTATATATGATATTAAAACAAAATAGAATTTTAAAAAAATCAAGGAGAAAATATGTTTGTATGGACAATGCACTACTAGCTGTACCTATTATTATAAAAAAAATATTGTTCCCCACAGCCTCGCCTTGGTCCGAAGCCGTTCTCAGCATCGTCAGGCAGCGAGGACTTTTCATTCGACAAAGTGTTCTCAGTGCCAGCCGTGCCTGGCGTTGCCAAGTCTGATTCAGGTTTGTTGACAAACACTGTTTATAATTTTATCTTTCTTTCTGCCTGGCGTTATCCTGGCTTAGTGCCAGGGTCCACCTTCTTATGTAGACGCTTCCACTTCACCCGATGTTGAGCATCATTCGTAGTGACACCATTGGCTCTCATGTCTTACTATTAAGTCTTAAGCCTAACAGTCACACATATAGACCTGACCTTACACTAGTTTAACTTGTATCGTGAGTATCAGTAACTATGAGGGACTGGCGGTCCTAACAACCGAATATTTTTGGATCTCACTAACATTTGTCTCGGTGCGGGAATCGAGCCCTCTGCCTCTCGCATCGCAGGCAGCTTCTCGCCCACTACGCTACGGATGCTGTCTCGCACATATTTTATAAAATTAGTTTTGTTTCGTTCTTTCCAAATTGTTTTTTATTATATCGATATTGTTTATTATCGATTTAGTGTCATCGCCGTCAGCTCCGACTGCCACAACACCCGTGCCGTCGACTCCTGTCGGTAAAACTGATGAGAAAGAGAAGTCCCTAACACCCACAAGCGATATGGACATAGCCCCTCATAAAGGTAAATACTTACAGTATTTAAATTTAAGTGCTTCGGCAATTTTCGCATTATTAAAAAATATGATAATGATTTTTTTTATTTATTTGATTTACTAGACGAGCAGGTCGTTCGCCTGATGGTAAGCGCTATGCCCATAAACATGTCCATCAAGTACCTTAATATCGTATCAAAAAGTAGCGATATATCAGCAGACAGTGGAACGGAAAGCTGAGACGATAGTCGCAGGTACGAAACACAAGGTACCAAGCCGCTCCTTTCCGTCGGTTTTCTGTGAGACAGTGGTAATGACCCAGTCAAGCCGGCACGTTCATGGTGCACACAAAACTGGCTCTACCACTCAAAAGTGTGAATAAAACCAGGCTGGTTTTATTATTATATCATATGTTTAAATACGTTTTATATTGCAGAAGAGTACACGAACGGCAAGTCAGATACCAGTTTGGAAGAGGAGGTGATATCATCCGACTCCGGGTATAGACCGAAAACACCCAGCACTATCGAACGAAGGAAGGTGTTTGAGAACACAGAGTGAGTGCCATACTTTCCTTTTTTTGGGTTATGTATTGACACCATTTGAAAATGGAATTGATTTTTTATCAATTCGTGTCATACGTTAAAAATCGATTGTCGATTAATCGATTGATCTTTATTTAGATGTTTCGATTTATTTGACGGTATTTAAAAAAAAAAAATATTACGATAGAAGATTAAGTCAAATGTAAACCATCTAGTGATTTTTGTGTCGATTTATTACCATGCTATTTTCTAGCGGGTTGATTTAAGATTAAATTCCTTTTTTTAATGTAGAATGTAAATAAGTTCAATAGATTTTTCATGTCTTTTTACTCATTGAATAATAAAAAAATAACGATTCTACGGGGATATAAGTGTGACCATATAAATAAAATAAATCTAAACTAATATTCTAAAGAGGAAAGGATTGATTGTTTGTTTGCATTGAATAGGTTCTGAAACTACTGGATCGATTTGAAAAATTCTTTCACCATTAGAATCCTACATAATCCCTGATGAATATAGGCCACATAATATTTTCAAAAAAGTTAGGGATCCGTATGAAAACTTCGATAATGTAACCCAACGTGTGAAAAATATACCAAAAATATCGTATCGCGTATGTACACGCAAAAAGAAGGGCGTGTGTTTGTTAAAATTTATTATTGTTGATTTTTTTTTAAATACCCGTGCGAAGCCGGGGCGGGCCGTTAGTAATTATAATATGTTCGTTTCAGCGGCAACCAGTCGATAGCGGATCGTCGTCGGTTGTACGAGATGCGTTCAGTGAGCGTGGCTGCTGAAACTGAAACACCCACATCACCTGCACCACTTAGGTACTTTTTTTTATTTGTTAAAATTACGACATGAGCAGTTCGCTCGTTAATTTGCAATTTAAAGTCATTTTTACATGGCAACGTAACTAGTCGTAAGTCATTTTATTCTTCTTTGTTGATTAATAACATAAATAACGTAAATAATATTTTGAATTTTATTTCATATTTAATTAAGGTATTTAAAAAATCTTAATCTATACTAATCGCAACTCGGCACGAGTGATAAATTCTTACTCGAGACACCGAATTTACTCGGTGCGCCGAGTTGACTGGGTATCTAGAGTGCAAACGAACTCGAGTCAAATTTATTTAGTAGGAGTAGGAGAGTAGGAGAACTTTTTCCGAAGCCGAAAAGGTAATAAAATAAAACCCTATCTTAAACGAAAAACGGTATTGGCTTTGCAGTTTACTATATTCCGTAAACACGAAAGTTTTGTTAAATAAATTTAAATATTTCATTTCTAGACGTCGAGATTCGTTGAAATCCCGCAAGAGTCCAGATCGAGAAGAGAAACGTGCTTCTGTACCCAACGTCACCACTAAAAGGACCTCCACGGTGTTTGGTAAATTTAATTTGACCCGATTCTCCGATTCCGACCTCACATGTGAACGTCACTTGATTTTGACAATAGGTTTTAAGATTCGGTACATAAGGTGTGTGTAACACTCACTTTAAGGTGTATGTAACACTCACTTTAAGATGTACGTAACACTCACTTTAAGGTGTATGTAACGCTCACTTTAAGGTGTATGTAACACTAATTTTAAGGTGTATGTAACACTCACTTTAAGGTGTATGTAACGCTCACTTTAAGGTGTATGTAACGCTCACTTTAAGGTGTATGTAACGCTCACTTTAAGGTGTATGTAACACTTACTTTAAGGTGTATGTAACGCTCACTTTAAGATGTATGTAACACAAATTTTAAGGTGTATGTAACACTCACTTTAAGGTGTATGTAACGCTCACTTTAAGGTGTATGTAACGCTCACTTTAAGGTGTATGTAACACTCACTTTAAGGTGTATGTAACACTCACTTTAAGGTGTATGTAACACTCACTTTAAGGTGACTTCCTTTATGATCAAACCTTTCTGTAACACATAATATATCCATTAATAGAGACAGACTGTTATAAAAGTTGCCTTTATTCATTTCAACAGGTAAAGTGTCAAAGTTTCGTCACTTGAAGGGCACGCCGGGTCATAAATCCACACATATCGAAAATATAAAGAATATTAGCCGGCAGATATCTGGTGAATGTAACGGCTTTTATGGTGAGTATTACATGATATTTAGATTTAAAATAATTATAAAAGTGACTATTAAACATTTTTGAAATGAAACTTCTTTAGCACCTTTGTGATTTGAAAATTCGATAAAACGAAAAAGCGACAGTAAAAAGAGACAAACATATTCATAAATAGGATTTAGCCTGCGAGAGAATGAGATAGGTTACTAGTATACAGTGTTTTTTGTAATCTTCGTCTTCTCTTTGTTTATCTCAATCTCTTGTAGGCTACTTTTCTGAAGTTTCATTTCTGCCGTGTGTGACTTGAACACACACACACATTTTTTTAACGTTTTTATTTTTGCTTCGATGTTATCGAGGGTTTTATGAAATGCTACTTAAAATTTATCGTATATTTTTATTTTAATTAAATAACCAATCAAGGGTGATTATAATGAACAATTTTAGTTTGAGTCTCCGGAAGATCGTACAAGCGAGTCTATCAGAATGTAATTTGAGAGTCACGCATACATATTACTTATATCTTAGTTGCCAGGCTTGTATCATAAATGTAAAGAAATGTTTTGAATAGGCTTTTTATTTAGTATATTATTTTTGGTTGGTGTTATAGTATTTGTTGTAATTGCCAGCGTCTAAAGAAGGAATTATTTGAAAGGTGGGAAGATATTAATTGTGTACCTATTTGATCGATGAGAGAAATTTGATTGATTTGTTTGGAACGAAGTTCCTTATGGGGCGTTGCGGAGGGTTACCCTAGCCGGCAAAAAATGTCCGTAACGTTAAATAAAAAGCACGAGGTTTTGAAGTGATAACTTTTTATTTAAATAATTTGATATCTAGCACACAAAATTAAAGTCCAAATTCCGTTAAGTAGAAGGACATAATCCCATCCAGACGGGTGTGAAACTTTTTGGAAATGTAGACGCGGTTCGAAATTTGCATTTGAATTTTTTAATATCGAACACGGCGGTCTACCGTTTAGTAGCCAGTCACCAAATTAGCTATCATAAAATATTTGAATGTTGGCTGCTTCCAGCTTATACAGTGTCTAATGTATCGTTTACGGGATGACTGTTATTATATATTTTTATAAATCATTGTAAACAAAATAAAAGTGTTAAGATAATTTTGTAAAGTACATATTTTTTTGATTTTATCGATTAAAAAATATGGATAGTAAAAAATGTATATGTACCCGAATAATTATTTTCTTTATACCTGGAATAGAACTTGAAATTAAATTTTTTATAACAAGGAACTTCGTTTCTATCTGGTGTCCCACGACACCACACATCTTTTGTTGAATGGGTCGGCTTGACTGGATTGTTTTCACTATCTCATAGTTATCTAACATTGTGATAAAATGTATGAAATTTTTGTTAACAAATGTTTAATAATGTTTTGTAAACATTTTATAACAGCGGTGTGGCAGCACCATTTCGTATGTGAGATATCCGGAGTAAAGAAAAAGCGAGAGAGATACATTAAGGTTTTTGAAGTGATAAGTTCTTATGGGAGGGTGAACCGAAACGTTCCGTAACGCGAGCGGTCAATCGACCAGCCAGCGTTAGCCGACCTCCCTGGAACATCGATTATTTTGAAGTCCCAGGTGGCGTCACACATTGACCAGTCAGCTTGGACCGGAATTTGACCGGACTTCAACCGGACTTTGACCGGATTTTGACCGAACTTTAACCGGACATCGTCCGGACTTTGACCGGTATTTGACCGGACTTAGACCGGACTTCGACCGGATTTTGACCGAACTTTAACCGGACATCGTCCGGAATTTGATCGGTATTTGACCGGACTTAGACCGGACTTCGACCGGATTTTGACCGAACTTTAACCGGACTTGGACCGGACTTTGACAGGACTTTGATAGGGCTTTGACCGATTTTGACAAACATTGACTGGACTTTAACCGGATTTTGGCAGGACTTTGACCGGTATTTGACCGGAGTTTGACAGGACTTTGACCGGATTTTGACAGGACTTTGACCGGTATTTGACCGGACTTTAACCGGACTTCGACCGGACTTTGACAGGACTTCGACCGGACTTTGATCGGAATTTGACAGAAGTTTGACAGGGCTTTGACATGACTTTGACCGGACTTCGTAATGTAGCGCGTTACGGCGCCACTCTGGCTTTCCTTTCTCTCACGCATATGGCAGCAGTAGACAGGCTCCTCCGCTCTCACTTTAACGCATATTAGTTTAAGTTATTACTTCTGTCGAGCGTCCTGAGACGCACACTTTTTTTTTATGTCCAAGGATAAGTAAAGTTTGAGAGCGAGGTAGTGTAGTAGTTGATTGATTGTAGTGGTGGTGAAATATTTCCGTAGCGAACGGTGTCCGCTGTGCCGTGCCCCTGTCCGGTGGTGGGGGTCGCGTGGGCGTGGTGGAGTTACCCCGGGGAGCCACCCCCGCCGCGAGCGCCGCGCCCACCCACCCCGCCGGCACGCACCCGCCCGCGCTGCTGCACCCCGCGCCGCTGCAGGACTGGGCCTGGGACCCCACCAACCCGGCGCGACTCTTGGTCGCCTGCGACGATGGAGACGTGCGCGAGTGGATCATACCCGACGGCGGTGAGTGTTACACTACACTACACTACACACACTACACTAACGCATCACACGACACTGCGCCACGAATACACAGGTATTAAACCCGATCAAGTTATCGCTTTTCTAGACACCTTGTCAGGTTATCATAGATCGCTGAAGACCCGAGAGGTATCAGAAAACATTTTTGGAACTGATAACTTCTTGGGAGGGTGAACCGATGCGTTCCTTAACGCGAGCGTCTTCGAGAATCTTCCGTGAGACGTCACGCAGGCCAGTTGACCAGCCAGCCTTAACGGACCTTCTAGCTGGAACTTAGATAATTTTCGAAGTCCCAGGTGGCGTCGCACAGTAACCAATCGGCTTTGACCGGACTTTGACCAGACTTTGATCGGACTTTGATCGGCCTTTGCCTGGATTTTGACCGGAATTTTACCGGAATTTGACTGGACTTTTACTGGAATTTGACTGGACTTTTACCGGATTTTGACCGTACGTTGACAAGACTGACCGGACTTGCACCGGAGTTGGGCCGGACTTGTACCGGACTTGGGCCGGACTTTGACAGGACTGACCGGACTTCGACCGGACTTTGACCGGAATTTTACCGGACTTTAACAGGGCTTTGATCGGAATTTGACCGGGTTTTGACCGGACTTTGATAGGACTTTGATAGGACTTTGACCAGACTTTGACCGGACTTCGACAGGACTTTGACCGGACGTTGACAAGACTGACCGGACTTGTGACAGGACTTGGACCGGACCTCGACAGGACTGACCGGACTTCGACCGGACTTTGACCGGACTTTGACCGGACTTTGACCGGACGTTGACAAGACTGACCGGACTTGTGACAGGACTTGGACCGGACCTCGACAGGACTGACCGGACTTCGACCGGACTTTGACCGGACTTTGACACGACTTTGATCGGACTTTGACAGAACTTTGACCGGACTTTGACCGGACGTTGACAAGGTTGACCGGACTTTGACCGGACTTTAACCGGACGTTGACCGGACTTCGACCGCACTTTGACCGGGTTTTGACTGGACTTTGACCAGACTGACCGGACTTTGACCGAACGTAACGTAACGTGTTACGGCGCCACTCTGTCTGGCTTCCCTTTCTCTTACGCATACGGCAGCAGTAGGCAGGCTCCTCCGCTCTCACTTTAACCCACATTAGTTTAAGTTATCACTTCTGTCGAGAGTCCCGAGACGCACACGTTTTTTTTTTATTGTAAATGTTTCTCGTAGTGCACATTATCAAATTAAGGGTTAAACCTGCGACTTTCGTCTCGACAGTCCATACCATTCCCTCTGAGCTAATGATGTGATGCAACTCAATAAACTTTTCTTCACCAGGCCTACAAGAGTCAACGAACGAACCGGCACGCAAATTCTCAGCTCATCCCGACAAGATATACATCATTCGCTTCCACCCCACCGCCTCGGACCTATTGACGACAGCGGCTCATGACTTAACCATCAAGATCTGGGACTTAAGCCTCGATGAGCCTAAGGCGGAGATCACACTGACCGGCCACACTGATCAGATATTTGCATTGGATTGGTCGCCGTGTGGAGAATACCTCGCGACCGTCTGTAGGGACGGATTGATTAGGGTAAGTTCCTACTTCATCAGACTTACCCATCAGGTTTTTTTTTATAGCACATGCCGGAAAACGAGCAAGTGGGTCACCTGATGGTAAGTGATCTCTACCGCCCAGTATGCCCTCCACCATAAGAATGATGGGCGCGTTGTCGACCTTAACGGAAAGGCATAATTAAGGATTGGGAAGGGGAGGGAATTTGGGCTTCCAGATATCTCACTCACCATACGAAATCCAGCAGCAAGTCGCTACTTTACGTCGGTTTCCTGTGAGACAGTGGTAACGACCCGGTCGAGCCAGCCCATTCAAGCTGTACACAAAACTGTCTACAGCGTCGCTCTGCCACTCAGAATTCCAAGACCAAACCATCAAGATCTGGGTGTTAGGATTCCAGGACCCCAAGGTCGCAGTATAGAGAGCACCTGGTGGTTGTAAGTGTGGAATGGTTAGGGTAAGTTCCTATGCCTCGGACTTAAGACTTAATCATCAAGATCTAGGGCTAAAGCTTCATAGAACTTAAGGCAGAGATCACACTGATGGGTTACGCTGACCTAATATTTTCAATAATTGAAGTGTGGGTCAGTCGTATTGGTATTATTATATATTTGCAGAATGGTATTTACTTGAAACTTTGTAGTATTGTTCATGTAAAATAAAATCACCTAGTTTTAATATATAAAAATTTCGCGTCATGTTGTTTGTCCGCGATGAACTCCTAAACTACTGAACCGATTTTAATCAAATTTAGCAAACTGTCTGCAGTTTGATCGAACTTGACAGATAGGATAGTTTATATCTTAATTTATAGTCGCATTATTTTTATTTTCTATACGATTCTAATAGATGGCGATGTAAAGTAATGTATCGGCTGGATTGAGTGCGTATCCAATAGATGGCGCATACTGCATTGAATAGTTTACTACAGTATAATTTAGCATATACCTTAGCCGCAGCAACGCATGTCCGGGTCTGCTGTTAGTAGTATATATAGTGAGTATGTGATGTGTGTGTGTGTGTGTGCAGGTGTACAAGCCGCGCGTATCGTGCGAGGCGGTAGAGAGTGGTCCCGGCCCGGCGGGCAGCCGCGGCGCGCGCATCGTGTGGGCACTCAACGGGACGCATCTCGTCGTCACAGGGTTCGATAAGTGAGTACACTCATTATTTTCTACATTCAGATAGCCTCCGTGGCGCAGCGGGCGAGTAGCCGGCTGTGAAGACCGCACCGAGACTAACATTTGTGTGACCCATAGATATTTGTCACGGAGTCTAGGTGTTGTAAGACCGAAAGTCTTTCGTAGTTCCTGATACCCACGACACAAGACTCGTATCTTACTGTGGGGTCAGGACTGTGTGTGTGCCTGTTGGGTGTTTATTATTATTTTGTATGTGGCAGGGTGTCAGAGCGCCAGATCGTGCTGTACAAGGTGGGGTCGCTGTCCCCCCCGCTGTGCACGGTGGGGCTGGACGTGTCCCCCGCCATCCTGCACACGCACATCGACCACGACTCCGCCACCATCTTCCTCACCGGACGGGTCAGTACCCACTTAACACTAACGCTGAGTTGATGAGCACGTTCATCTCTAGTGTAACCTGTCTTTCGAACAGTTTACCAAGCCAGGAGTCAAATTTAAGTCTAGGTCGATGTCCAAATTTGTTCATCGCCTTGTCAATTCATTCTGGAGATCCGCAACGTACTCTCTCTAAAAAATTATAATGCCTTTTGTAGTCCCAGCAGTATATAGTATTCAGGTCATATGATAAATTATAAGAAATAGTCAGTATTCTTTACGATTTAATGTCGAACTTTAACCTCGAATAACTTCTAAACGAGTCAACTTAGCGAAAAATCATCTCAGACCATTTTTGTACATTGTTACCCTACAAGAATATGTTTTGATAATTACGATACATTCATTCGTTTAAGTGCATTAATAATACAAACAAAAAAAATCTATGTTATTTAAAAGGTATGATGAGTCGCCTCTTAACATTAATTAATATTAAGGGCTCAACATTTACCTGAATTTTTTTTCGTGATGATGATATCTTCATGGTAACAATGGAAAAAAAAAAAGTTTTTTAGCCCACCCTAATGTATATATACTACACACCATATCATAATTATTTAACCAACCCACATAGTTGCGTACAGTTATACCCCGACTTACGCGAATTCGGAGATACGCGGTTATTCTTTTTGATGGCCGCGCGCGTCAGCTCTTCTATTCCGCCATGTTAGTGGTCCGTTTACGACAAGTTCGAATATGTTCCGCGTTAAATTGTTTTACATACGTTGTGTTTTATTGATAAACTCAAATTATGTCACTCAAAAGTGCATGCAAAGTTGTACCCCGACTTACGCGAATTCGACTTACACGGTTTTAGCTCGGTCCCACCTATCGCGTAAGTCCGGGGTATTACTGTATTATTATTCAAGGTATTACGGGTTATTCAAGCTGGCAGTTTGGAAAGGTGACGTGTTGATTGTGTGTTTGTATGTTTGTTTGTGTGCAGGGCGACTCGACGATCTACTGCTACGAGGTGACTTCCGAGGCGCCGTTCCTGTGTGCACTGTCGCATCATCGCTGCGCCTCACTGCACCAGGGCATCGCCTTCCTGCACAAGAACCTGCTCGCCGTCGACAAGGTGATTCATATGACAGCCTCCGTGGCGCAGCGGGCGAGTAGCCGGCTGTGAAGCGAGAGGCCGCGGGTTCGATCCCCGCACCGAGACAAACATTTGTTTCGGGGTCTGGGTGTTGTGAGACCGAAAGTCTCTCGTAGTTCCTGATACCCACGACACAAGACTTGTATCATACTGTAGGGTTAGGACTATGTATGTGACTGTTGGGTGTATTTATTATTTTTTATTATTATTTATATAAACAGGGGTCTCGAGTTCGATTCTCCTACTGAGACATACGTGCGGGTGTTGTGGGACCGCAATCCCCTCGTAGTTCCTGATACCCACGATACAGGTTTAATCTAATGTGGGGTCAGGACTAATGTGTGTGTAACTGTTAGGTGTATTTATTTATTTGTAATTGTATAAATTATTTTACATGTAACAGAAAACTATACGGAAAAATAACCCGTTTGTTACATCACTCTGTCAAGTGTATATAATAACCTTAAATATGGGCACACCTTTCTATAGCATGTTGCTTTTTTTATAGATAACGAGTAAGTGGGTCACCTGATGATCAAGTGATCTCCACCGCCCATGTACGCCTACTATCCTAGAAGACTCATAAGCGCGTTGCCGACCTTAAAGGAAAGGGATAATTAGGGATTGGGAAGTTGAGGGGGATTTGGGCCTCCGGATATCATGCCATCCCCACCTTTCCTTAACAGAACTCTCCTCCATCTCGGTTCGAACTGAAAAGTTCGCAAAATCTTACTTCTGCCGGACCATTACGTGGAATAGTTTGCCGGCACACGTGTTCCCCTATAATATAGGGTTCCTTTCTATAATATAGGGTCCTTTAAACGGAGTGTGAAGAAGCAGTTAGGTAGGCCGGCATGATCTTGCCGACCTACGATGGACACATTGTTTGCCGTTGGTCGACACTATTCCTGGATTGCGCTACACTTACCATCAGGTGTAGCGTAATCACTTTGCCGAGACATTGTTCGATTCTCCTACTGAGACTAATGGGTGATGTGCGACCGCAAGTCCCTCGTAGTTCCTGATACCCACGATACAGGTTTAACTTAGCGTTGGGTCAAGACTGTGTGTGTGTAACTGTTGGGTGTATTTATTTATGTATTTGTATTATTTGACACATACCAGAAAACAATACGGAAAAAGAACCCGTTTGTCACATCACTCTGTCAAGTGTATATAATAACCTTAAATATGGGCACACCTTTCTGTTGCATGTTGCTTTTTTTGTAACATAGCCCGGCAAACGAGCAAGTGGATCAGCTGATGGTATGTGATCTCCACCGCCCTTGTACGCCTGCTTTTGTTGGTGGTATGATTCATATCCGCCCGGATGGCGCCCACCATACGCATGGTGTGAAAACCTGCCATAGTGATACACACACCTTGTGTGGATCGCGTTCCAGGATCAGTCAGTGTATATCCGATTCTCCCGAGGGGCTTGCGACATGATTTGATAGTTAATTAGGGCGGGCATAGGGGTACATCCCTGTATCTGTGCCAGCATCGGTCATCCGCCTGTCCTGTCGCAGGCCCCTCGATTTGCTTCCTCCCTCCGAAGAGGGAAGAAGCATTTATACAGGCCGGCATAATTCTGGTGACCATCGATAAACTCATTGTTTGTCGGTGGCAACAAACAATGAGTTTATTGGTGGTTGCTAGTTTTAAAAAAAAACAGTACTAGAAGAATCATAGGTGTGTTGCCGATCCTAAAGAGAAGGGATAATTAAGGGATTGGGGAAGGGGAAGGGGATTTGGGCCTCCGGATATCTCACTCACGGTACGAAACGCCGCTACTTTACGTCGGTTTTCTGCGTGACAGTGGTAACGATCCAGTCCAGCCGGCCCATTCATCCTGTAGACAAAACTGTCTACACCATAGCTCGACCACTCAACATGTATGTAATAATATATGTGCGTATTGTACAGTTGTGTTTTTTTTCGTCGTTCGTCAGGTGGAGTTCGCCCGAGCGTTACGTCTCACGAATGGTAACATTGAACCGCTCTCATTCACGGTGCCAAGGATAAAGGTGAGGTCCAAAACTAATATATATATATATTTGAAGTGATAACTTCTTATGGGAGGGTAAACCGTTTCGTAACGTAACGCGTTACGGTGCCACTCTATCTGGCTTCCCTTTCTCTCACGCATACGGCAACAGTAGGCAGGCTCCTCCGCTCTCACTTTAACCCACATCAGTTTAAGTTATCACATCTGTCGAGCGTCCCGAGACGCACACGTATTTTTTTATTATTATTTAATTGAAGGACGAGACGAGCAAGACGCTCGGCTGATGGTAAGCGCCACGCCTGCCCATAAATAGAAGCAACGTCACACAGAACATTGAACAACAAAGCATGGCACTGAACTGTGCTCGTCACCCCGATGCATATATGCGATGTTAAGTCTCATAATGCCCAGTGATTTCAATGGCTTCAATGTCCTTCAAACCGAAACACAACAGTGCTTACACACTATTGCTTGGCGTCAGTAATAGACAAAGCGGTGGTACCAACCCAGACGGCCTCTCGCATACGAGGGGCCTACCACCGTTAAGTGTATTTATAAATGTTACCATCGCTTAAGTGAGATAATATAATTTATTTAGTTTGTACTACTATTTCTACACAATGTAATTATTACTTCAATTTGCAAGACCTTTCAGTATTGATAGGATTTATTAAGTTGTTTTTGACTCCTCCTCCGTGGCGCAGCGGGCGAGTAGTCGGCTGTGAAGCGGGAGGCCGTGGGTTCGATCCCCGAACCGAAACAAATGTTTGTGTGATCCACAAATATTTGTTTCGGGGTCTGGGTGTTGTTAGAGGGAAAGTCTCTGGTAGTTCCTGATAACCACGACACAAGACTTGTATCTTACTGTGGGGTCAGGACTATGCATTTGACTGTTGGGTGTATCTATTTTTTTATTTTGTGAAAATTCCGCAGGCGCGCGACAAAAATGAAAATCAGCAATAAATACACATGATGTTTGTGTTTAACAGAGCGAGTTGTTCCAAGACGATTTGTTCCCGCCGACGCTGGTGACGTGGGAGGCGTGGCAGAGTGGGCGAGAGTGGCTCGCCGGACATCCCGTCACGCCCAAGATAATCAGTCTTCAGCCACCCGGCATGGAGTCATGTATGTTGCCATTTATCACCCAAGTTTGGTTTTAAAAAAACCTTGAAATTTCAATATTTTTTTATTTTAATTATATTGAATTTTCAAATAATTTTTTTATTGGAGATTATGTTCTAATTTAAACTTTGTCAGATCGTTTCAATTGTATTTTGATGACCGTCCGGTTCGACGCGTAATATAATTTAAATAGCAATATAAATAACGATTAATCTTTCTTTATAGCATGGGATGGCAAACGAGCAAGTAAGTGTGTCGCTTGATGGTAAGTGATCTCCACCGCCCATGATCATCCAGAATACCAAGAGTCAACGACATGTTTCCCAACCTTAAAGATAAGGGATAATTATGGTATTGTGAAGGCGAGGAGGGATTTGGGCCAATGAATATCACTTTTCGCAAAATCGTACTTCTGTGGGACCATTAAGCTGTGGAATAGTTTGCCGGCGCACGTGTTCCTATGATATGGGGTCCGTAAACGGAGTGTGAAGAAGCAGTTAGGCAGGTCGGCATGATCTTGTCGACCAACGATAGGCACACTGTATGTCGTTGGTCGACACTATTCCTGGATTGCGCTACACTTACCATCAGGTGTGGTGTAGTCATTTTGCCGAGCCAGGATAAAAAAAATTCACCCTACGAAACGCAACAACAAATAAGTTGTTACTTCATGTCGATTTTCTGTGAGACAATGTGTAAATCGGGTATAATCGGGTCGAGCCCATTCATGCTGTGATCAAAATTGTCTACAGTTGATACACTAAATTGATGTATTGTACACAGTATCGTCTCAGTCGGGTTCATCGCCCAGCACACGTGACCCACCTACACCGAAACCCACGACACAGAAACCCAAGCCTGACCTCATCAAATCACACGTGCCCATGGACGCTAAGGAGAAACAGGAGAGCGTTAGTATATCCCATCTACCATTATCTCACTCGCAATGGAGTCGGAGCAACATGCTATTAACACATGCTACAGAAACATTTAGCTTTTTGTTTATACGACCGGCTGCCTGTCTGAAATCTAACCCTTTGGGGACCCACGTTAATATATACGTACATAATTGAGTTTTCCTATTGTTTTTGGTCGCCTCATTGGTCTATTCGTAGCGTACTAAGGCTACATATCGTGGAGTCTTGGGCTCAATTCTCAGGCCGGCTAAAATTCAGACATACATAACTTGTCCGGGATTGGAATTTGTGTCTGGTAGGGAAATGAGCTCGACGAACCGTTAACTTACATTGCAGATCAGCGATACCTCAGTTGAAATGAAACGAAATAGTTTATTAATCATGTAGGTAATTGAAATAGCGCTTATGACAAGTCAGTACAAAAGTTAAAGAAAGTTATATATAGAAATCAGTATCAACTAATGTATACATAGCATACATAGCACTAAATCAATTTATTTATCTATTATTATTATTATTTTGTTGGGATTGTCGAGACGAAAGTCACTATTTCTAATCCAACCCCAAGAGCATACACTCTTGACATTCCTAAATTACGTGTGTACTCATCGTTGATTAATTATAGCCAGTGTTGGGCAAAATGTAATCTAACTACTGATTACTAACTACGATTACATAAAGTAGTTAGTAATCATAACTAATAACTACATAAAATAATCAAAAATGTAGTTAAAAATTTTGATTACTAACTACTAATTGTAGTTGCAATCATGATTACTTGATTACTTTTTATAACTACAGATATAAAATGATTTTGCGTCATTAAAAAAGAAAACACGCGCGATAGTCGTTCATGTAAACACATTAAATTAATTAAACTAAATCTATATATAAAAATGAATCGCGGTGCGTGGAAAAAATAAAAATCGTCACATTTTTCGGCTACGTCAGATTTTTCGGTTATGCGTCAGATTTTTCTGTTACGCGTCAAAATTAACTGGACTTGATTAATTTAATTTGATTTTAACTGGACTTTGACTGGATTTTGTCAAGACTTTGACCGGACTTTGACAGGACTTTGAGAAGGCTTTAACCGGACTTTGACTGGATTTTGACCAGACTTTGACCCGACTTTGACAGGACTTTGACAGGACTTTGACGGACTTTGAACGGACTTTGACCGGACTTTGACGGACTTTGATGGACTTTCACAGGACTTTGAGAAGGCTTTAACCGGACTTTGACAGGACTTTGACGAACTTTGACAGGACTGACAGAATTTTGACGGACTTTGATGGACTTTGACCGGACTTTGACAGGACTTTGAGAAGGCTTTAACCGGACTTTGAGAGGACTTTGACAGGACTTTGACGGACTTTGACAGGACTTTGATAGGATTTTGACGGACTTTGATGGATTTTGACCGGACTTTGACAGGACTTTGAGAAGGCTTTAACCGGACTTTGACGGACTTTGACCGGACTTTGACGGTCTTTGATGGACTTTGACCGGACTTTGAGAAGGCTTTAACCGGACTTTGACAGGACTTTGACGTTCTTTGACAGGACTTTGACAGGATCTTGACGGACTTTGATGAACTTTGACAGGACTTTGAGAAGGCTTTAACCGGACTTTGAGAGGACTTTGACAGGACTTTGACAGGACTTTGACCGGACTTTGACGGACTTTGATGGACTTTGACCGGACTTTGAGAAGGCTTTAACCGGACTTTGACAGGACTTTGACGGACTTTGACAGGATTTTGACGGTCTTTGATGGGCTTTGACCGGACTTTGACAGGACTTTGAGAAGGCTTTAACCGGACTTTGACAGGACTTTGAGAGGTCTTTGACAGGACTTTGACGGACTTCGACAGGACTTTGACAGGATTTTGACCGACTTTGATGGACTTTGACAGGACTTTGACAGGACTTTGACGGACTTTGACCAGACTTTGATGGACTTTGACCGGACTTTGACAGGACTTTGAGAAGGCTTTAACCGGACTTTGACAGGATTTTGACAGATTTTGACAGGACTTTGACAGGACTTTGACCGGACTTTGACAGGATTTTAACGGACTTTGAGAGGACTTTGACAGGACTTTGAACGGATTTGACCGGACTTTGACGGACTTTGATGGACTTTGACAGGATTTTGAGAAGGCTTTAACCGGACTTTGACAGGACTTTGACGGACTTTGATGGACTTTGACCGGACTTTGACAGGACTTTGAGAAGGCTTTAACCGGACTTTGACAGGACTTTGACGAACTTTGACAGGACTGACAGGATTTTGACGGACTTTGATGGACTTTGACTGGACTTTGACAGGACTTTGGGAAGGCTTTAACCGGACTTTGAGAGGACTTTGACAGGACTTTGACGGACTTTGACAGGACTTTGACAGGATTTTGACGGACTTTGATGGACTTTGACCGGACTTTGACAGGACTTTGAGAAGGCTTTAACCGGACTTTGACGGACTTTGACCGGACTTTGACGGACTTTGATGGACTTTGACCGGACTTTGAGAAGGCTTTAACCGGACTTTGACAGGACTTTGACGGACTTTGACAGGACTTTGACAGGATTTTGACGGACTTTGACAGGACTTTGACAGGGTTTTGACGGACTTTGATGAACTTTGACAGGACTTTGAGAAGGCTTTAACCGGACTTTGACAGGACTTTGACGGACTTTGATGGACTTTGACCGGACTTTGACAGGACTTTGACGGACTTTGACAGGACTTTGACAGTATTTTGACGGACTTTGATGGACTTTGACCGGACTTTGACAGGACTTTGAGAAAGCTTTAACCGGACTTTGACGGACTTTGATGGACTTTGACCGGACTTTGAGAAGGCTTTAACCGGACTTTGACAGGACTTTGACGGACTTTGACAGGACTTTGAGAGGACTTTGACAGGACTTTGACGGACTTTGACAGGATTTTGACCTACTTTGATGGACTTTAACAGGATTTTTTTTTTAATAACATGTCAATAAAAAGTATGACTTTAATCCTTGCATTTGATTATTCATAAAATTAACATAGGCATGTGCAATAAACTGTTTTTTTTTTAAGTAGCCATATACCAAAACATATGTTACTACACTTTACGTGTTTATTTAATTGCAAAATATAAGTTCATAAAACTTAAATAATCAGTAGTTATAACTGGGAACACCCAAATACTCCGAAATATTTTATTCCGAATTTCGATGTTCCGACGTTCAAAAGTCCGAATTTCATAATACCTAAAAATTATAATATCTATTATTCAAATTTACGAAAATTATTTTACCGAAAGTTGTAAATACGATCTGCTTGTTTTCCGATTTTTATATGTTCGAAAAGTCAAATGCTCGATGAGTTCTCAGTCCGAAAAACAACTTTCCGATTTTCAATATTCCGAATAAATTGCTAAAATTAGGATTTTGATTCAGTTAGTATAATCATTACATACATTTGGGTTAGGTTAGGTTAGGCGAGCGAGCGAAGCGAGCGTGCCGCGGCAGCGGCCGCCGAGCGCCAGATCCTCTCTATTGTTGGTGAATCATTTGGGTTAGGTTAGGTTAGAACTGTGACCATTAAGCGCGAAGGCGAGCGAGCGCAGCGAGCGTGCCGCGGCAGCGGCCGCCGAGCGCCAGATCCTCTCTATTGTTGGTGAATCATTTGGGTTAGGTTAGAATTGTGACCAGCGAAAAAAATATTTTTATTGGAAAGAAAGTATTTTTAAAACGCATTTGACATTCGTTTTTTTAATTCTACCTCCTCATACTACTATCTTTGACATCTATCTTTCTACTACTATCTTTGACAAGAAATTATGTGTTGATTTGTCTTTCTATTCAGTTGTACAAGGCGTTTTTATTTCGGAATTTTAATTAATAGGTATTTTAGTAATCGGAATTCGTATTTTTGATGTTTCGAATTATCATTAATTCGGTTTTTTTGTTATTCGATCTATTGAAACTCGGTATTTTGAGAATCGTAATTATATACGTTAGGAATATTGAAATTTCGGAATTATAAAAATAGGATAAATGATACATCGGAGTTGTTAAATTCGGAATTTTGAACCATTCGGAATTATGAAAATCGGTATTTTGAAATTCGTATTTGTGACTATCGGAATAAAGTTTGTCGTATTATTGTAGTGTACCCGTTATAACTACTAGATTGCAGCAATCAAATTAATAACTACTTCATGTAGTTTGATTACTGTAGTTAAGTTACATGTAATCATAACTACATGTAGTTAACTACTTTTAATCGAAATTAGTAATCAGATTACAAAATGTAGTTAACTACGCCCTACACTGACTATAGCATGATTTATTATACAGGGTTATTTTTAAAACACCAGCAACCTCGCAGGGGTAGATACCTAACGTTATAAGCTACTACTTTTGTTCTACGACTTTTGATAATTTGTTAGATTTTATTTTCATACAAAAATAAGTATTCATTTAATTTCCGTCTTGAATGTTACCTACACGCATCGCAGATTACGTAAGCAAACACGCGAAGCGTGGGGAACCGGGCTAGCGTTGAAGGTCATCGCCCGACCCAGCTGAGCGGCTTCTTTGAGTCGCGCGCGCACGCCGAACGCTACGAAGAAAAATACGACACAACAAAAACTTGTAAAATCATTTTTTTTTAAATATATTGAGTTATATAGAAACTCGTAGAACAAAAGTTGTTCCGTATGGGGTCAGCTATCTGGTCCTGCGAGGTTGCTGGTGTTTTAAAATTAACCCTGTATATTTACAGCGGGACAGTATAATTATTGATATTATTATATTTCAGATCATGAAATCCCTGTGCGCCAAAGTGCAAGTAAACATGAAGTTAGAGCAAGACAGTATGGAGGGCGTGGACGAAGCAGAATGGGACCAGTGAGCCGCGAGACACAAGTGCAATTCTACTAGCTTACATCGAGGCTCCCACACACGGATCCGAACCCTGTCCCCTGCGGTACGTTTACGTTTGCGTTTCGATATATTTGTAGCGGATCGGTTCGTCTTTCTAACGGCATTTTGGTTTTTACGCCTTTACCGACCTATGCTTTACATTATTTCACTCTTAATGTCCCTACTGAGTATTGTATGTTAAAAGTTTATTAAAAAAATTATATCTCAGTGACGTACGTTGCGGTTCGGACGTGTACGTTATCGTTTGCGTTTCGGATACGTATGAAAATAATACACACGTTAGAGTCGTTAACGCAAACGTATTTGTAAACGTTACTACAATACCACTATTGTATCTAACTTCTATTTTAAGACTGTAATACAGACGTATCCTTTTTGTTTTGTATATTTTTTAATATATTTGCGTCATTTTTACACTTGTCCATTTAGTACTAAGATGGCTTTTGAAATTTTGACCATGCTGCCAATATTGACATGATACGTTTTGACCAACTTTTGTGCACTTCTATTTTTCTCAATGGGTTTATAATCGTTCTCATACATGGGCGATCGTTTGTCGACTATTACAGATATCATAATAAGATAGAATTTGAAGTTTATTTGAATGTATTACTGTACAGTATTTGAGATTTTTCTCAGTTTATTTTCGACTTAAGTGCGAATTGAGTATTTTTTTTTATTTATGATGAATAGAAGATTTTTATTTAGAAAAACTGATTAATTTGTATCACATGATGTCTTTTTTTACAAGATCGCCTATGTAAGGAAACGAAGGCCACAAATCAAAATAATTGCAAAAACACGTACCCTCTTATGATATTGTGAAATTTTACACGTCATTACGCGATGGACTCCCAAAATATTTTATAGAATTTTTTCCCCCCCCGTTGTATGTATGGATTTACATTTTAAACACTTAGTAATACCTGTAGGGTAGGGTAATTTAGTAATTTAGGCTAATTATATAATCCAAGCAACCAACCAACATACAACTCTGAAAAATATCGATATTATTTATCGACATCTCTTTTGATTCGTTGATTACAGATAGAAAATTTATTGGCAGCACTAGACTATTTTCAGATTAGAATCGTAAATAGGAGATCCTAAATGATGCTTTTATAAGGAGTTATTGAAGTTCTTCATATACCATCGAAATTAAATATCGATATATTTATTAAATCTTCATTAAAGTAACATTTGTACCTTATCGATGGCTATGTATGTCATATAGATATAGATCAGCAGAACAAAGAAAATAAGACAGTGCAATATTTTTTTCAATATTGTATTCTGCCAAAAAATCTGGAAGTATTCTAAACTCTAAAAGTAGGCTAAAATTTGACCTAAAATATATCCTGTAGACCTACACCGACACTTGCTCACTTGAGATGCTCATTATGTACCCATTTAGTTTTCATTTGACTTGTTTTGTGTGGTTAAAACTTGATATTAAAATAGGAATATTGTAATTTAGTTCAGTCTTAATAGAGCTCTAAAAATGTCAATAAATATTAAATGATCATAATAATTTTTATCCTGGTACGTCAAAGTTACTGCACCACGTATTATGTTAAGTGCAGTCCCAATATAATGTCGTTCGTCGAGTGACGCTGCACGACTGTCGTCAGAATTATGCCGGCCTATTATTGGATATACACCAGTTGAACCCGGAACAATCTATGTTTTCATCAAGTTTTAACCATTCAAAACATTAACAAGCACTCCGCGTGACATTCCTACATTTGCCATAACGTGATGCATTTATTTACAAATAAGTAATTAACTATATTCTTATATACTGTAACTGTATGCGTAAGGAGACATAGGGTACCCCATACTTTAGGGAATTGATAGAAACTTATTGTTTGTTGCGCTTACCCTTTTGTACTTTCCGACAATTATTGTTGACTTTATAAAATGAAATATCTCTATTATTTTTTAAAGTATTAAAAATAGCACCCCTTATAATAAATGAGATAGTAACATTATTCATATTACAAAACCAAAAACGTAACTTTTGTTACATTGCCTTGGTATTCTAATATGGATAAAACAAGAACCTAAATATTTCACGTGAAATTTCCCATTCGATGGAGGCAGTTTCTCGGACGACATAGACGATAATATATCAGAAAACCGTGATTGACGAGGCCGCGTCTTAATATTCTTTTTTCACACTAGATGACACGACTGGGTAAATAAGAGTGGTCTGTTATATTGTCACATGTGTCATGCGATAAACTTTCTCCGTCTAAATAGGGCCTTTAGAATTTAAAGGTTTTTATATCAATGCCAAATCAATTTTTTTTTATAAAAATATAATCTAAAAATGTCATTTAGTGTGAGTATAAAAGGGTCAGCGTAATCAATGACTGTCGTGGCATTCGTTGCGAATACATTTAAAATAGTAGAATGAAGAAAAAAATGGCTAATTGTAATTTATTGAAAATGCTACGATTCCAGACGCGAACGCAGCGGCGAATTTCACTCTTTTATATATTATTATGCAGATAGAAAGGTGTGGTCATATTTAAGAGTCGCTATATATATCTGACAGTGAGTGTTTATGTACCGGATCTTATCAAAACCTAGACATTCAAATTCATTTACAACAATTTATGAGGTCGATCACCTGCCGATAGATTCATAGCCACTCCCAATATAGGTACTGTTTACCCCATAGATACTGTCTGTCAATACAGTATTTATAGTAAGAAAATCTATCTCTAAAATTAGAACATATGGAACGTCCATAAGTGAAGTGCGTGAGCGAGAACCACAATGTTGGAATGAGAAATAAGCTCAGCTGATTATCATTTAGTGTTGTCCAAAGTTGCAAGTCGAATATCGATATGTTACTTATTCGATAAAAAATAATATTTATGTCCTAGCCATGGCATTGTACTATGCGGGGTAAAATACTATACGTTGGTTAAATTTGACCAAACCTTTTTCTAATAAGTTCTATATTGATATGAAATATCTATTAAAATAACGATCTGTGGTCTACTCTCTATGATCGTGTAGACGCTAACGCCTGTGCTAACGCGCTCGCGTTACGTTAACGCGAACTCGTTGCGTTGACTTCGTGAAATTGGCAATGAGTGATGTTTTACAAGCCGATGTCTAATTTTACTTTACGAGTTTATACATTCATACAGAATATGGTCCTTGATTTCACAAAGTTAACGTAAAACACGCGCGTTGTGTTTGTGCGATCATAAAGTACCCAGCTTGTTAGAACTATACATTTATTCTGTCGCCATTTGTAATGAATTTAGTTATTGTTTGTACATAAAATGAACAGAAATGTCAGCAACGAATCCGCGACAGCATTTAAACTGTGTATGCAAATAAAATTAATGTAAATCACTCAATTCTAGTACCGCTAGTTGATGCCATAACTACATGTCACATTTTGCTCAACACGCCAAAGAATATTTTTTTCTTGTCAAATTATGAATTTATATATTGTGTATTTGAAAATTTGAATAGTTTTTTTTTCCTATTACATCTTCTAATGACTGTGTTATGATACTTCGTTGCTTTTGCTTTTTGGTTGGGAGCGAATGTGGTTTCGATTCGATATATCCGTCTCTGTCACTCGCAATAACGTTAGTATGTGAAAAAAAGTGATAGAATACCTGAATATTGCTTTTCCTAATGCACTGAATCCACGGAACTCGTTCCCAATCTTTTTGAATATGAAAAATTAAATGTTTGTAAAAATGGTATAGTATTAAAATGGAATCTCATTAAATCAATTTAAAATCTAAACAATGAACTATAAACTAACAATTGATTTATAAACTAATATTATTCGAATGTATTCTTGCATCAGTGGGCCTAAATGCGAACTCGTTCCGTCTCTCTCACACGTGCTGTGTGCGAGCAGGACGACAATATAACTGGTCGCATTCTAAAGCTTTCGTATTACTTAAATATAGACGTAATTTAATTCGCTAGTCAAAAGTTAATTCTTTGAAATTCTTGACATTTTCTAAAAAAAAACTTATGAGTAAGGTTTACTTTGTATTTGTTTATTTTTTTTTGTCTGTCTGTGTGATTTGATATTTCATACCTTCCGTAATATGCTACGTAAAAACTTATGAAAATCGGTTGGACATTTTGAGGGTACTTACATATTTCGTATTTAGAATTAAATGTTCTTATTATTGGGTATCACTGTTCAGAAACGAATCTTATGAAGTAGATATATTCTCGCATCATGAAATTATTCCTTAACCTATATTAAATCACACACACAGAGAGACGCGACGTAGTGTTAATCAATAGAGCACATATATTCATATCATATAACAGTTATAAGGTTTTTAAATCACCGTATAAACAATTTGTAAGAACGCACCTTTGGTATTATAATAGTGAACTAAATAATCACAACACAATAGAAAAGCAGGAAAATGTACTAGATATCGGCTACGGTCCAGCTGACAGCGGGAAGGAGAGAGTAGCGGTGGCGGGAGCGATTATTCTGACGTGAAAATGTGTTTGGAATACAGAATGGTGCAGTTTTGGTGCATTTTTCAACAATAAAAAATACCCGTTTTATATCACCTTTTCACATCCCTCAATTGTTTTTTTTAAATAAGGACGATTTTCACGATTTCTGCATGCTTATCCGCGTTCCCGCTGTCACTCGCACCGCAGTTTATTTTTTTATAATGTTCACATAAAAGCGTAAAAATCTGGTTTTATAAAAAAAAATGCACAAATTATTTTGTGACCCTTTTCGCTCTCTAATGAAAATCATTTCCGTACCAAAGTTGTGAAATGACAATAATGATTTCTCGATGTGAAACATTCCAGCTTTAGTTTTTTTTTGAACACATGTAATTGCTACAATATTGGGTAACGCAGTGCCAACGCTCTCGTACATTGATTTGTGAAACAAAATTATGATTGCAATTAATTATATCATCCCTGTCTTTTATTGAAGAATATTTGGAGAAAACTGATAGAGAATTTTGGTGACTTATAAATTTTGAAAAGTGTTTGTCATTTTCAAGGGCGTAACCACTTGACGGGTCATAAATCATGTCATATTAATGTATATTAATTAATACTTCCGACCGTTAATGGATAATAACCACAAATTGAATAAAGTTAGTCAATGAAAAACTGGAATGATTTTTTTTGTAAGTAAATATATACGAAATGCCTTAAAGTACTCTTTCGGTACGGAATTCTATATATATGATGTGATTATTTTATAAGTTAAATTAATCGCTTTCAGGATGACCGGACTGATATAGAAATAAATTATAACATTTGGTAGTGGTTTTATTTTTCAAATTAATTAATGTATTGACATTTATGAATGATCTCAAACATTAAAACGATCTCAGATAGAACAAATCTTAGTTGATTTATTGACAAGTTTGATCTGAATATTTTTCAGTAGAAGACAGGTGTACTTGTAATGTATAATATACGTCACATACCCGTTGTCGTGTGAATGTGTGTTTGTATTTTTGGATGTTGATACCAACAGGGGCTTTATTCTGTAGGACTGTGTTGATGCGTAACGTGGCAACGTTACGTTGACGTGCCCGCGTTACGTTGACTTCGTGGAATAGGGTATTTGACGGTCTAATTTTCTACATTATTTTATATCCTCCCGAGCACAATATTAAAAAAACCTTTTATACGAAAACAAAACTAAAATTGGGTAAAAAATGAGGCTGCAGTTCATGTTCTACATTATTTTATATGCTCCCGACAATAATACAAAAAAGAAACTATTTAACGAAAACAAAACTAAAATTGGGTAAAAAATGAGGCTGCAGTTCATGTTTTAAATATTTGAATAAGAAAGGGGGCGTGTAGTAGGAAAATCTTGCTATCTCCCTCCCACGCATACACCATAACAGGCGTGACCTGCCTTGTGACGTAACATGCTATGTCGTGCATCATTTTTCCGTTATTTGACAACTACCCCTTCCAGCAGATTTAAATAGCTTTTAACTTTTTAATTTTGACTTAATTTATATAATTCTTTTGATAATAGATTCTGGGGAATGTAGTTTATTGATTAAAACATTTAAAAAATGAGTCAAATACCCTATTAGTTAGCGTTGAGTGGTGTTCTTTACCCTATTTTCAAATTTAATAACGCGATGATTGCGTCACGTGCTTGTTATGGACATTTGATATTGGTTTGAAGAATGCCATTGTTGATTTCGCAAAGTTGACGTAACGCGGTCCCGTTACGCATTTACATGGTCATGGGCAATAAGGCCCCTGATATCCCTAGTGTTAAGACTCAATATTTGGAGATATTTTTATTATTTTGCATTTTTTTATTAAACTCTTGCTAAATTTTGTTGCGTTTTAATGAATCACCTTTTTGTACATTTTATTGTTGTAATATGTACAGAACAAAGTTACGCGCGTCGGCTATGTTTGGTGCCGGTACGTTCACTACACTCAGGCGAAATAGTTTTTATCCTGGCTCGGCAAAGTGACTACGCTACATCTGATGCTAAGTGTAGCGCAATCCAAGAATAGTGTCCACCAACCATAAACAATGTGTCCATCGTAGGTCGGCAAGATCATGCCGGCCTGCCAAAGGGACAAGGGGGAGGGGAAGGAAAAAGGGACGAGAAAAAAGTTAGGATCAGGGGGCAAGCCCCCTGGGGAGAACCGGATATACACTGGCTGACCCTGGAACGCGACCCACACAAGGTGCGCCACAATGGCAGGTTTTAGCACCAGTGTACGGTGGTCGCTATCCGGTCGGATACAAGTATCCTCCCAACAGCTAAATAAGCCGTGTGTAGTTTGTACAATTTTATAAACGAAGATGACGTTATGCATAAGCTTATCGTAGTGTTGTGCCTCCATAAAATATCAGGTCAAGGTGAGTTCTAGGTGAGTATGCCATCTACAAACGATATAGGCGAGGTAGCAACAGTGGTCAGGCTGTCCTGTTGCAGGCCCCTCGAATTACTTCTTCCCTCTCTGAAGCGGGAAGAAGCATTTATACAGGCCGAATTGATACATGAACTTATTGTTTGTCTATGGTCGCTAGTTTTTTGGTCTGGACCACGCTTACCATCAGGTGTAAGGCGGTGACTTTGCCGTGCTCGGCAATAATAATAAGTCTAAATATATAAAACTCAAAGGTGACTGACTGACATAGTGATCTATCAACGCACAGCCCAAGCCACTGGAGGGATCGGGCTGAATTTTAGCATGCAGGTAGATGTTATGACGTAGGCATCCGCTAAGAAAGGATTTTGATAAATTCTACCCCTAAGTGGATAAAATACGGGATGAAAGTTTATATGAAACTTTGTCAATTTTAAACGTTCACACGGGCGGAGCCGCGAGCAAAAGCTAGTAGGCTATATATATGGTTTTTTAAACTACTCAACGTTTGTTAATTAATAAATACCCACGCGGATTAATGAAAACGCGTCGTGTAGCGCATGCCGCGTGTAGCAAATGGAAAAACACATTCATTTACTGTTCTCAGAAACGGCGTATTTGTAGTTCATTGGAGGATACTGAAAGGTTAAAAGGGTCTAGATTAATTTGGCGTTCCCAATTTTTTGTAGCAGTATACATTTGATGTATTGTTTCTTTTGTGCTGAAGACAATGCGGACTGAGTAAATACTTTTTGGTTCTAAAAAAATATAAACAAGTGTTTTTTTTTTATCCTGGTTCGGCAAAATGACTACGCCACACCTGATGGTAAGTGTAGCGCAATCCAGGAATAGTGTCGACCAAAGACAAAAAACAGTGTGATGTATTTAGATTTAGTTATGACTAAGAATGTCTAAATCAGTTGACCACAATTGATTTATTAGAATTCACATTTATACGGCCCCAATCAGTCTAAAGGCAATTGATGTTTTTTTTCTTTATCGGCTTAATAAAATAAATAAGTAAATACCCAACAGTTACAGACATAGCCCTAAACTGACCAACAGTGAGAAAATTTATTTTTGCGTGGTAGAGCCACGCTGTAGATAGTTTTGTGTACAACATTAATGGGCCGCGCCGGTTCGACCGGGTCGTTACTACTATCTCACAGAAAACCGACGCAAAGTAGTGGCTTACTGCTGCGTTTCGTACGGTGAGTGATATCCGGAGGCCCAAATACCCCTCCCCTTCGCAATACCTAATTATCCCTTTCCTTTAAGGTCAGCAGCGCAACCATGATTCTTCTGGTATTGTAGGTGTACATGGGCGGTGGAGATCACTTAGCATCAGGTAACCCACTTACTCGTTTGCCGGCTTATGCTATGAAAAGGCCATTTGAGTGGATTTTCGTGTTGTTGATCCGACTTATTGCAATAAGCGAACCTTTAGGGTTACGTAGGTACCTATTATTATCCATAGCAATAATAAACATTGGTAGAGCGCATTGTGTTGTCACAACTTCTGACATTGAGTCGGTAAGAACGAAGTATTCTCGTATCAAAATGATTAGCGCATAATCCTGGGTTCAGGGGCGGGTCAGTGGGAGATAGACAAATAAACCTATAAGACGCCGCATATCGTCGTTGCGACTTCAAAAACTCTTATGTGTCACTTTTAGTGAAATTGACTTTTTAATACCATTCGACTCAAAATTTAAAGCTTAAAATTCTCATGTGCGTATGACGTTTTAATCGTATTTTATTTACGATTTACAAAATCTCCTATGGGAGATACTCCTTTACTCACTAAAACTTGGTTTGTAAAATATCCTATGTGTTAGATAAATACATAGACATAGATAGATGTGTGCTAGATTTTATCAATTGTCCTTTCCCAAAAAAATATTGGCATTCATCAACCGCGGAAAGATCAATGTGATACCTGCTGCAGTTATTTATGCATGTAGTTTTAACTGGTAATATTTCTAGAGTATGCAGTTTTAACTGGTGATATTTCTAGAGTAGAATATGAAAATCATATCGCGAAGAAAAACGAAGCTCGTGAGGCTATAAGGAATGCTATAGCTAGTACAGATGAAGAGGTTGTAGTTATAACAGTTGATGTGCAAAGTGTTTTGCTTGCTCCAAAGTTGTTGGCTAGTTCAGCGTACTATAAATTGAAGTTACAGTGCCATAACTTCACAGTTTATAATGCATTACCAAAAGATGTTAAAATTTATTTTTGTTACGAAGCAGACGGTAATGTTACCGCAAACGAGTATACTTCTTGCTTAATAGATTATTGACAAAATGTACCACTTTCGACAAAACGTATCATCATTATTTCTGATGGGTGCGCACGTCAAAACCGAAACCGAATTTTGTCAAGTGCACTTAGTGATTTGGCCTAAAAGATGAAAATTAATATTGAACAGTTATACCTAGAAAAAGGGCACACAGTGATGGAGGTTGATAGTGTACATTCTACCATTGAGAAATATATTACACCCCCCATATATGGCCCCAGTGATTATGTAATCCGGATGAGACAATCTAGACCACAACATCCCTACGACGTCAAATCAATTCATTATGATTTCTTCCTCAATTTTGAAGCATTGGAATCAAACCTGAAGTCCTGGTAGACATCAGGGGTCTTAAATGTTTACCGGATGGATCTATCCTACTAATCCTACTAATATTATAAACGCGAAAGTTTGTAAGTATGGATGGATGGATGGATGTTTGTTACTCTTTCACGTAAAAACTACTGAATAGATTTTAATGAAACTTTACAATAATTTAGCTTATAAATCAGAATAAGACATAGGCTACTTTTTATCCCGGTAAAAGCAGATCACGCGGGCGGAGCCGCGAGCAAAAGCTAGTATTATAAACGCGAAAGTTTGTAAGTATGGATGGATGGATGTATGTATGTTTGTTACTCTTTCACGTAAAAACTACTGAATGGATTTTAATGAAACTTTACAATAATATAGCTTATACATCAGAATAGGACGTAGGCTAACCCTTGAAGGATTTAAAAAGAGGATCAAAGTTTGTATGAAAAATCTAAACCGCAGAACCGATTTCAATGAATTTTGGCACAAATATAATTGATGACCCAGGGTTAAACATAGGGTATTTTTTTCTTTAAATTTCAACCCTTAAAGGGCTAAATAGGGGATGCAAGTTTGTATGAAAGCTTTTTGATGGCGAAACGAAGTTCGCGGGCACAGCTAGTATTTTATAGATTGAGACATATTGATGAGTGGACTATACTACCACAACGAAGATGTAACCAAAGGGGCCTAGTATCACCAAACCGATTGTATATGTCTCCATTAAATATTACTGAAAACAAATTTACGCAATTACAGCTATTGCAACAGGGGATTGATCAAGATTACCATCCTTTTTACAATTCTTTAGTACAATCAGGGAACTTAAATTCCTGCAGTATTGTTTATTTTAATTTTAATTTGTATTCCAAATTATTTTCCTTTAGATTTTTATTACTTGTGATTTGAATTCAAAGACAGGTGAAAGTTCTTGTTTAAATAAACACTCTTTTAATTAATAATACATTCGTTTTTTATTAATATTTATAGATATATTTTAATTCAAAACCTCTGATCTGACATAAAAAGCGCAATTAAAATCTCCTATGTGCTCAATAAAAGAAAAAAATATATTTTTATAATACAATCACAATTTTTTTGAAATCAAAATCATTAAGAGATAAATAAGAATAGTATACAGTAATTATCTGTATTTTTATTTTTCATTGATGCCCTTATATTTTTTTCAGTAGACGGTTTTTATCGATTTTCTCATAATTGTTATTTTGACGCATAGGAGGTTTTGAAGTCGCAACGACGATATAATACTCGTTCACTAATTTTAGGTACAGACTATACCTGCGACACGTCACACGCCCGCATTGGTAGATTAATGCTGGCAAATGGCAATGCTTGTTTTGATGACGTGTTTAGTTGATTTAACTTTGGGCGACTTGCACCACGATCCTTAATCGTATTTAATCCCTAAACAGGTTTTTCATACGATTTGACCCATTTTTTTAAACATGCTTAATGGCTAAATACGATAAGGGTCCTTGTGTAAATCCGCCTTTGTTTCAAAATTCCAGTTGAAAGGCTACTTTTTGATGAAAAATTCAGTCATTGAGATTTTGGGGGGCCTTCAATCTGGTAGATATGGTCTAGTACCCCACTTGCCAACACGGCAATGATGGAACTGATCACAATGCAGTCCAAATATAACGTCGATGATATATCGTTCGCCAGTTGCTAGAAGTAGGAAATCTGAAGTAACTGTATATGTATATGTACATCGGCTGACCTCAGAATGCGACTCCCAGGAACGAGTTACTTTATCGGTTTTATTACGTACAAATTACAATGATTACTATACAAAGTGGTATAAATATATATATATATATATATATATATATATATATATATATATATATATATATATATATATATATATATATATATATTTTATAGCATAGGCCGGCAATCGAGCAAGTGGGTCACCTGATGGTAAGTGATCTCCACCGCCCATGTACGCCCACCACCAGAAGAATGATGGGCGCGTTGCCGACTTTACAGGAAAGGGATAATTAGGGATTGGGAAGGGGAGGGGATTTGGGCTTCCGGATATCTCACTCACCGTACGAAACGCAGCAGCAAGCCGCTACTTTACGTCGGTTTTCTGTGAGACAGTGGTAATGACCCGGTCGAGCCAGCCCATTCATGCTGTAGACAAAACTGTCTACAGCGTGGCTCTACCACTCAACAAATAATCAATAAATATATCTCAGGTAACCTTTACTAACACCTTATACTTAATATGTCTTAGGTAAACTTGAATAATAACTTAACGTAGCGTCTTAAGGCTTATGGATCTGTGTAGAGACACAATCGGCGTGGTCCCGCGGCCTCGCATCACCGCCCGCGCCGCGCCGCTCGGGAGTGCCGCGTAATTGTCTAGTTATCGCACGTTTTCCGCATACGTGTGCTGTTACTAGCATTGTAATTGAACCAATCAGCGGGGAATTGAAATGGATGAATGAAATATTATGTGTTTTTTCTGGGTAGGTCAGGGAAAAGCGACGTTTGATAAATCAAGAGAATTTTGTACTCCATACAGCCACTCTGTAAATATATTTCCCATAGCATGGAAAGCTCGGCACGACCGGGGTGGTACCATCGTTTCACATCAATATCAATGTGTGGTCCCTTTCTGTCGCATTTCGTACAATCAGAGTTTTTTTTGTATTTGATTGAATGACGAGACGAGTACGGCACGCGCTTGATGGTAAGCGCCACGCCTGCCCATAAACAGAAGCAATACCATACAGAACTTTGAATTACAAAGCACTATGTGACACTGAACTGCGCTCGTCATCCCGAGGCATAAGATGTTAAGTCTCATAATGCCCAGTAATTTCACTTGATTCAATGTCCTTCAAACCGAAACACAACAGTGCTTACACACTGTTGCTTGGCGGAAGAAATAAACAAAGCGGTGGTACTAACCCAGACAGCCTCTCGCATACGAGAGGCCGTCTGGGTACCTACTACCTATACCTACCACCTTGTAAAAAAAGTTTTGCTCTTTTCATAATATGAACGTCTACTAAGATCAATTTATCCGTCATTTAGAAGTAAAGATAAGAATATTTCTGTTATAAACATATATCCATTTTCCAATGTCTCGGTATATTTCTCATGATATTTATTCGTCAGTTCGCACAATTCAGCCACGGTGCGCAATCTCCCACTTGTATTATAAAAGTGGTATTTATTAGGTTATCTCTGCCGCTTTGCTTTCATGACAATCGAATAATCTTTCCTCATATGCCCGCTCCAGACTCTCGCGAGGCGCCTCCTAGAGGCTCTCGCACGAGTCTTGGCGATTGGAGGCGGCAGGAGTGCTAGCCATCCACACTCTCGATTTATTCAGTTGCCCGCTACGTCTACTACAACATGGACGTGATTCAAGTGTCTGCGTTAGCTACTTTATGTGCCTACATTACATTATATTATAATTAGATCTTAAAATAATAATATAATATATATAATAATAAATACCAATATAATAATGTCTTGCGTTTATATCACCCAACTAAAAAAAGAAAGCCAAAACGAAGAAGGTGATCCCACGCGTCATTCACTTTATTTTTATCCTTGTGATAGGGATTTTTTGTTTTTTTTTTTATATCCTGGCTCGACAATATGACTACGCCACGCCTGATGGTAAGTGTAGCGCAATCCAGGAATAGTGTCGACCAGCGACAAACAGTGAGTCTATCGTTGGTCGGCGCGATCATGCCGGCCTGCCTAACTGCTTCTTTACACTCCGTTTAAAGGACCCCATATTATAGGACGGAAGGAACACGTGTGCCGGCAAACTATTATTACTACTATTATTCCAAATTATTGATAAAAGCGGTGCACCAATCGTTACTCCACTCCACCCTAATAAAAAATTGCATGCGTCCTCTCTATGCAGCAGACAACAACAAAGTGAGCGAGCGCGAGAGTGTGGTTGATTGCCTCCCCTCGTCCCCTCGCGTCCTTTGACTCGCGCCCGAAAAACCGACACGAAGCGGAGCAACAGCGAGGCGAGGCGAGGGAAGACGAGGGGACACGAGCGCACCGTCCTCACTCTTGCACTCGCGTTCCCTCGTGTGGCCTCGTGGAGAGTCTGGTTGGGGCAATAGACTCGATGCTATGATTTTTACGTTTTGCTTTAATAAACAAATACGTTTTGCAATATTAAACATCAAATAAATGGTTAATGCCAATTAGTTAGATATTTTGTTAAACTTTATTCAATTTAATTAGGCTTTTTCCTTCTTCACATGATTTATATAAAATGTTGGATAAGTTTTTAGAGCTTGATTTATAAATAATTAACAAAATACAAGTGTACAAACTGGAGAAGAATGGACTCTTGAATCTAGCACACTTGGCACAAACGAGAGAATCTTTTGATCGATTGGTATACAATAAAGAAATCTTACACTTTATACATAGTATAAATTAAAGTTGCTATTAGTCTGTCTGTTTATTTCTCCTAAACTATACAACGGATTTATATGCCATTCACTGCCATTCTCTTTATAGAATTTATTCTTGAAGGTATGTATATCACGCTATGAGCTACGGAGCAGGGCAGTAACATGCTTGCGGTGAGACCACGAGGGACATCTAGTAGGTATATAAAATGATATTGTAGCTTTATATACATATTACAGAAGATGTAATAAAAAATCTCGGCCAATAACAACTGGTTTTCGTGTCTGGGCGTAATAAATTCGTATGATCCCAGCATTAAGACTGACAATGCCCGCCCCGGGGCCGCCAAAAACGACCGAGACTGAAAAATTATCCGGCAATCAACTTCCACTTATGTTGGTCCCCGGCAAATGGGCCTCATTCATCTGAAACTAGTTCTTTTCTCGTAGACGTGAGGGCACGATATATTCCCTCGAATAATTCATTTCATCTTTTGAAAGTTATTGTGATATTTAATTCAGTGGGGTAGAAAGAAATGTTAATAGATTTTTTTAGGTAGGCTATGGGAGTCAACTTCGATTGTAAGTGGAAGAAAGAAAGAAGACAGAGGCCGGAAACTTACCATCAGTTGACCCACTTGCTCGTTTGCCGGCCTATGGTATAAAAAAAAACAGGGTCACCTGATGGTATGTGATCACTGCTCAAGAACACTTATGATAGCGTAATGTACGAACGCGATGTGCTAAGTCTTATGCAGTCAATACCACTGACCGACTCAGTAGATCTAGTACTAGATTTGATCAGTTCTACTTATTACTTTAAGACTTCAACACTAGTAATTTTATACCAAAATTATGAATATATTTGTAACTTGTACTAGATCTATAGACAGATTCTTGTCAGTTTCATTCGCATGGTGGTCAAATGCCACCAGTTTCTACTCTCATTGCTCTTACAGGAACTCATGAATTAATTACTAACTTTGAGGTGTGTTTTCATTGGCAGTCGCTTTTCAAATGAAAGCAACCACCTTGTTACCTAGCGGAGCTAATGACCGCCCGGAATACTTAGTTCACTGCTTATTAATTCTTGGAATGCGACGGAAGCCACCACCTAAGGTTTATACAAAAGCCATTAATTTTTAATGGAATTTAGGAACAATGTACAAAATATATCTCACACATTTGCTAGTGGTAGTATAGCGTTCAAAGTTCAGCCAGTGTATATATGGTTCTCCCGAGGGCCTTGCGACAAAACTTGATGGTTGTTAGGGGCGGGTATAGGGGTACACCCTTGTACTCCTGTGCTTGCATCAGTTATCCGCCTGTCTTTTCGCAGGCCCCTCGATTTGCTTCTTCCATTTTCGGAGTGTGAAGAAGCATTACACAGGCCGGCATGATTCTAGTGACCAGCGATAAACTTATTGTTTGTCGGTTGATTTTTTTGGACTGCACTGCGCTTACCGTCAGGTGAAGTGCAGTCACTTTGCCGGATAAAAAAAAAACACAAATGCTAGTTTCGAGATAAAATCACGGGAATATGTGGGTGCTATGAATAGATACATAACCTTGCGGCTAAACGAACTGATTCTTCATAGTGTATAATATTGTCTATGCTGGAATATAAAGATCATAAACCTGTACTATTTATTTTCACGCGTCATCCACAGTATATGATATTGCGCCCTAAAATGTTATTACCGTCGATTATCGAAAAACCATTTCATATTATTTCATATAATAACAATAAGGCTGGTTCCGAAAATATACCTATCATTTGAGCCGACGGTCGTTAAGACAAGTTCTTGAGTTAGTTTCTTAGAATTTTTTCTATCTGAAAAGTATTTTTGTCGTCCCTCTATTTCAGTGAAGCTACAGCTACAGTATATAATAGGTACAAGCAATACCTACCAGAGTGGTGAAGATTCAGCGAGGATTAGTACAGTCTCGTATGCGAGAGGCCATCTGGGCTGGTTGTTAATATTTTATTTAAATAACACAATTAGTATGAGATGTTTACAAGGTGGTAGGTCCTTCGTATGCGAGAGACCGTCTGGGTTGATACCACCGCTTTGTCTATTCGGCAAGCAACAGTGTGTAAGGACTGTTATGTTTCGTTTTGAAGAATATTGAAACCAGTGAAATTACTGGGCATTATGAGACTTCACTTATGTCTCGGGGTGACGAGCGCAGTTTAGTGCCCTGCAGTGCTTTGTAATTCAACATTCTGTGTGGTGTTGCTCCTGTTTTATAATATATGTTTTACCTGTTTATGGGGAGGCGTGGCGCTTATCATCAGGCGAGCGCCTTGCTCGTCTGGTCATTAAAAAAAAAATACTTTTTTTGCTAGCCTAAATGAGATAACAAGCAGGTTGTTTGCTTGATGGTAAGCGTCACACCTGCCTTTAAACAGACAACACCACATAATTGACAAAGCACGACATGGCACTGGACTGCGCTCGTCACCCCACACAAGTTATGAAGTCTTTTAATGCTCAGTAAGTTGGCTTTAATGTCCCTCCGGCCCCACACAAGACGAAAGCTATGGTCGTAACACGACGACACAAATATGACTCACCAATCCTTCGCATGGGAGGTGTCGACATTGGTCTGTCTAAGGACATTAAGATATTGGGCTTGACTGTGGACGAGAAACTAACGTTTAACACGCACGTCTCCGAAGTCTGTAAGAAAGCCATCGGCTTCCACAGACGGCTGGCGACTGCTGCTAAAGTCCAGTGGGGATTGGGGCCCGAAGTCGTGAAAATGTTGTACACTGCCGTGGTTGAACCAACGATCTTATATGCAGCCAGTGCCTGGGCGCCTGCAAGCAACAAAATAGGCATTCAAAAGAAGCTTGCAAGGGTTCAACGGGGCTTTGCACTGAAGATGGTGAAGGGCTACAGGACCGTTTCACTGAACTCGGCCCTGCTACTTGCCGGGATCCTACCGCTAGACATTCGTGTCCGAGAAGCGGCGCTTCTTTACGAAGTGAAAAGGGGACACACTCGGCACGTAGTGGGTGACTGGGACGTGGAATGTCCTGTGCCCTTTGCCAACTTGGAACATCCAGCCAGGTGCAAGGCCTTGCAGTTCGAATGCGTGGTGAACGGTGAAGAACTTGACCGGTGCGCTGCCAACACTCGTCGAGTGTTTACTGACGGCAGCAAAATCAGTGGCCGAGTCGGAGCATCGGTATCCTTATGGGATGGCGATGCCGAGACGAAAGCCACCAAGATCAAGCTGGAATCGTTCTGCACCGTTTACCAGGCAGAGCTGCTGGCCTTGCGCAAGGCCGTGCAAATAGTCTCAAACGACAATTTCCATCAGTACAGCATCTTTTGCGACTCACGAGCCGCTCTCGAGACCGTCGCGCGCGGAAATTCGCTCCACCCCATAGCGTTCGACATCGCCAAGATGTTGAACGAGACCGAAGAGCGCGGCAAGACCATTAACCTCTTTTGGGTTAAAGCGCACGTGGGGTTGGAAGGGAATGAACGCGCGGACGAGCTCGCGAAGGCGGCGGCTACCACCCTTAAAAGGCGGCCCGATTATGACCGATGTCCCATCTCGTTCGTCAAGCGACAAATCCGTCAGGAGTCGATTGACGAATGGGATGAGCGATACAGGGCAGGAGAAACAGCGGCGGTTACGAAGCTGTTTTTCCCTGACGCCAGGAAAGCATTTAAGATTATTAGGAAGTTGCCAGTGGATCACGTTCTCACGCAGGTCTTCACGGGCCATGGAGGATTCTCTGAGTACTTGAATCGCTTCAAGTGCAAGGAGAGCCCCTCATGTATCTGTGACCCTGCGAAGAACGAAGACGTTTTACACGTGTTGACGGAATGCCCAATATACCTGTATGAGCGAACAAACTTCGAGATTGAGAACAATATCTGTGTAAATAGTAGTAACCTAAGCGGTATGTTGGAAAATGTTGATGTTAGACATAAGTTTTTAAAATATTGTAAACATGTGGCATGTAGCGTCTTGAAGCGGAATAAATGAACGGGGCAACTACAGCGTGTAATATAAGACTACACGCTTCTAGTTGCCACGGAAAAGCTGGATTTTGTGAAGAAGGCACGCCTACAATATTATATGTGTAAGAATATGTAAATTAGATATATGATTTTAAAAAATGTTATGACAAGATTTCTTTTACAAATCGCGTGTATGTGTATTGACTGTGATAAACTTAGTATTCTAAGTAAGCGATTTTATTAACAGAGTTTTTAAGTGTACATTTTTAAATAAAGGCATGTGCATTTTTAGGTGTTACCAAAAATACTCTGAAAAATAGTATCAGAGGCACGAGAGTGGGGCATAGAGCCCAACAATAAAAAAAAAAAAAAAAGAAATGTCCCTCCGTGCGAAATACAATAGTGCTTGCAGCAGCTTGGTTAAGGCTGTCTGGAAGAAATCGACCGCCTACTGTACCACTTTTATTGTATGATTCTTACCTATTTTTTTGTTACTTTATTTGGTGTGCAATAGAGAATATTCTATCTATTTATCTTGGTCAAAAAAAGTAACCAACCAACCCTATAAGTTCTTTGCTTAATTAATTTAATCCTAGCAATAATTTCTTCCGGTTTAATTAAAAATATCTTTTAGTATTTACCTTTAAACATTATTTCATGTCACACATAAAAATGTCGTTTTATGAATATATAATTTCATTAAAACGTTCATTGCAGTGTAACAACTTCAGTTCCGCGATGGGTTATGGTTCAATTATGTGATAAGATTACGTGTTGATAAACAACTTTTTGTTTGAAACTGTTTCAGTGCCTGGCGGACTGACCCTCACTTCCCCTTTTTAGTTAATTGGATGGGTATAGCGTATTTCTTAAATTGGATTACATTTATATCTCTATTAAACGTTATCAATACGGCTGTCTATTTTCTTTCTGATGTTTAACTTTATGAATGAAGTTATAAATTAATTTAAAACTTGTTAAATTACTATGAAAGATTATCCTGACTGATTTTTACAGTACTACAATAAGAGTAACATCATAAATTTAGATGAAAGTTCGATTTCCTTATAATACTCTGAAATCATTAATATAGTAAGTAAAGTAAAGTCCAAGTACAAAAACAACTGTCAAAATTGGTACATATTTACATTATTATACAGAACCTCCTCGTGTTTAAAATCGGTTCAAAATAACCGTTCATCAACAAGACATCTTTTTCATCTATATTCTAACCTAACCCCAAATAACATATGCCGTATGCTCCAAACATTTTGTGACCAAACCTGTTGTGATAAAGGTCTTTCCGATCTGTTGTGCCGGAAGGTGGGTCACGATGAAAAATGCAAAAGGTCCGTAACTGGGGCGCGCGTCAAAAGACAGTTTAAATGGTCCACCGAGGGCGGCGACATGACACCCAGCTTATAAGGTGTGGCTGTAAAACAAGTTATTCCAAAACATAATCGCTGGTGGCGATTTTGTGTCAGAAACACTGAAAGTTTTACTGCCACACTAACGAGACATTAATCAATATTGTCAATAATTTAGTTCTTAAAATTCGACTAATATTAAGTATTGAATTAAGATTATTTTTGTATCTAGTAAAGTAAAAAATGATAGTGCGTGATAGTGCGAGCGGAGCCACGGAAGAGGCGACGCCTTCTCGCATTCGACGCCGTGTGTTCGCAGTGACTTGTCAAAACTTCAATACTTATGCGCCTCGTGAATTTTGTAGACTCATCTTGTCGTGAAGCCAGTTATAACTTATTATCTCTTTATGTCTATCAAAGCTAACTAGGATTGCGCATAAGACCCAACTCGTTTAACGTCAAGAGAAAAGATAAATGTAGAGAAAATAGTATGTCGTAGGTTCAATTCCCTCACAGAGTGAAATGTTTGTGTGATCCACAAATTATTGATTCGGGTCTGGGTGTTATGTCACCCCAAGTTCCTCGCAGTTCCTGATACCCCACGATACATGTTGATCTAGTGTGGGATCAGGATTATGTGTGGACAGCAGTCAATCCGTGCGCAATACAATTACGCCACCGAGGAAGTCTTGAGACAGACATTTTTATCGAGATAATAATAATTAAACTTTCTCACTCTGGCGCGAGATATCGACTTATTTTAGCCCTTCTGTAGACGCAAGTTTGTGCCTAGTCCGTGACTCAGCTCGCATTATTACGCGCTATGTAAATGCACCTTTACAATCGCGTGTTTTGAGGCCGGACCTTAGGGCTGGCATTCATTACGTGTATAACGAATATTGAGAATACGACCGCGGCTAATTTAATTGAATTGCATTCTCATGTAGTTGTTTGTTGAATGCGTATATAAAATAAAATTGCTGCGTGATATGATATCATTTAATTTAAATGTTCATTTCCCTTAATGCTGACAATGTAATCTTATGACATAGGCTCACGTATGTAACTCCTAAGGGGCAGCAAAGTGGGAAACATAATAATGAACTCAATAGATCTCAACCTCAGACACAAGGACTTTTAAAACTGGAGAAGCCAGGAGGAATGCATCACGGATATCATTAAGTGGGTCCTATCACGTCCCATGATGTGATAATGTGCGAACATATCGCCATATTGGGCATAAAACTCAAATCTAGGCAACTACCATGTTCTTTAGATTTGAAAAAGTCAACAAATATTAAGTTCCCCGAACTCGGAATCAAATCCTCGACCTGGGAATCGGCAGGTCGACCCATTCATGGTGTAGACAAAACTGTTCACAGCGCACTGTACTTTTCACTTTTTTAACTTTTCTTTTTTGAAGTCTTTAATTATTTTCATTTTGGAACGCGTTTATTATGTTAAAAACTTTTTTCGAGTTCCCGCCATTTCACATATTTTTCGTGTTTTTATCAAATTACAACTTGGAATGGGGTGTTGAAGAAAATTGAATTGCAGTTATTGCCTTGCACACGGTTCAAGACACTAGACATGCACAAATGCATTTTAATTTGTAACAGAACTTATGGCCGGACTAGGTATTCAATTACCATCATCATCATCATCAGCCACAAGACGTCCACTGCTGAACATAGGCCTCCCCCAAAGATTTCCAGACCGACCTGTTGGAAGCGGCCTGCATCCAGCGACATCCTGCGACCTTTATCAGGTCGTCTGTCCACCTTGTAGGTGGACGTCCAACGCTGCGCTTGCCAGTACGTGGCCTCCATTCCAGAACCTTTCTACCCCATCGGTTATCGGTTCTGCGATTCAATTATATTATATCCTAATTATAAAATTATATAATACAGATATTTTGTTTTCTTTTGTTAATCTAACAATATAACAACTACAAAACCGTCCGTGAATAAAGCTATATTGAAGTCGCGACAACAAGTCGCGAAGTTATAGAAAAAATTATAACTTTATAAAAATAGCGATTCGTTGTCACACCTTTACAAAAAGGCGCTGTTAAACTGTTATTTTAATCACTGGTCATGACACAGAATCTATACACTGCCCTTTCCGTGAAATTTGAAATTTCATGTAAGACTCGACGTCATCGTATATCTCTGTCCACCCAGCGGGCTACACGTCGATTCTTAATCCAATTGGGAGTTGTCATCGTCGGCCACTAAACCCGGAGTGTATTCGCCCCGACGCCTTTCACCTGTCCACACGGATTTACTACCCACTACATGTCTTGGATCCAACGTTGAAATTGTTGAAATCCTTAATTTTATATTTCGAGCGTAAAAGTCGTAAATTGAAATACTATGCTGAATGGCAGTAATCTATATAATATATAAAAATGAATCGCTGTGCGTGTGTTTCGTCAAAACTCGAGACTGGCTGTACCGATTTGGCTAATTCTGATCTTGAAATATTTGTGGAAGTTCAGGGAAGGTTTACCCGGTGAGAAAAAATGAGTAACATAAATAATAAGTAAAGGAAAACACTAAAAACGACAACTTAATTTTCCAGTACAAACTGTTCCTGGGTATGATAATAAGTAAAGGAAAACACTAAAAACGACAACTTAATTTTCCAGTACAAACTGTTCCTGGGTATGATAATAAGTAAAGGAAAACACTAAAAATGACAACTTAATTTTCCAGTACATACTGTTCCTGGGTATGATAATAAGTAAAGGAAAACACTAAAAACGACAACTTAATTTTCCAGTACAAACTGTTCCTGGGTATGAAACACTTGATGGACAGGGACAGGGACAGGGACAGGGACAGGGAAGTTAAGTTTTGACCACATTTTACACAAATATATGTAGGTGATACGAAGTTCATCGGGTCATCTAGTCAAAAATATTTTAGATAAAGCGTAATAAAGAATCTATAAAATTTTGACGCTAAAATAAAAAAAATGACACTTCTTTTTAAAAACGTGCCGAATTAAAAACCTTTTTTTGAAGTCGTTATAAAGGAGTAGTTTTTTTTTTTAATGGCATCTGTTATACATTATGCCAGTGTCAAGTTAAAGGAGTAGTTCTTAATTTGGCGCGCTTTATTTTTTTTTTTTTTATTTATGCACCTATATGATTTGTCCGCTAATTAATTTTGTATGGTGAAAAAAAAATTCGATAGAGTTTAGCTGCCGATATGGTCCCATATAAATTTTCATAAGATCCCTGTGTTTAGTGCGAGATTTTCTTCACATCGTCATATCACAGTTAACGTACTCGGGTTCGAATGTGAAGAAAACCTCCCACTAGGCATACTGATGACGGAGTACGGAGTAAAACATTTAATAAAAAAACAATGGAGCTCGTCAACGGATAACAGGACACTCGTCGCGATTGTGTTAGAATTTACACGTCGCAGCATGTACCTACTACATTTTTTTAAATAAAATAAATTAAAATAAAACTTAAATAAGACTTCCAAAACAACAATTTCTAGTGTTTTTAGGGTAGGTACCACCGAATGCAAGCGTACGCAGGCATAGCGTTTCTGCTATAAAGCAGTGTATACCTGTTTCATGCACATTGAACCCAGTGAAAGTCTCATAATGCCAAGTAATTTCACTGGTTTCAATGTCCTTCAAACCGAAACACAACAATGTTTACACTGTGATGCTTGGCAGCAGAAATAGACAAATAGACGGTCTCTCGCAACGAGGGACCTACCACAGACTATAGAAGTAAGCTAATGAGCTAAGCCTACCAACGACGCTTTTAGTACAGAATCCTACAAACCTCTGTATTTATATTGCCAAATGAAATCCAGAATGATTCCGAGTTTTCCTTAGAAAACAAATACGTCGACTAAAAATACCACATTCGCCTTTATCGAATCCTCAATAAGAATATGGAGGTGCTTTTCTACTGTGGCAATATCCCCTCGTCCATTATTATAGAGCAGAACTATATCGATAAATAATTGAAGTATAGGCATTCGTTTCCGCAGCACAATAGTTTTTATATTGTTTTGATCTGTTTGGGTGAGTTGCCGAGTGCGGGCCTTTTATTCGAACTCACCACCCGTGTTAATGTTGGTTGATTAGAACAAGGGATACAACGAGTCGTCAACAAAATATTATTTTTATATATTGTGAAAAATTCACAGTCCTTAATATTTAGATAATAGTATGTAACTTAAATCTAATAATTTATAAATTATATTATTTTTGACTGTTATAATCCTCAGGGAATGTGTAGTCCACACGGAAACTAGCTTTAAATTCGCTATTTACGCTACTAAATGCGATTATTTTGCTTTGTCATAATTTCGACAAATATGCATTGATTTGGATAGTTTTTTTTTTGCTTGCAAGATTTTTTAAAACTAGTCTAATATAAATTTGGTTAAAGACTAGTAATAGGATACGAGAAAAAATGGTTAACTCCTCAACGGAAATAGCAAACGCACCGTGACCTGGGTTTGAAGCCTGTTTTTAAGGTGTTAAGATTTCGTTTTTTTTTAGAGTTCAAGTCGTCACTTCCTAGACATTCAAGTTACGTTATCTATTTTTTGATTACAGGGCTAAAGGTAATATTTAAGTTGTTACACGCATAAATTTAAATGTCATAAAACCTAATTATACCAATCCGAATGAGCTAAATTGTAAAAAAATGTCCGTCTAATAACAAAGAGCAATTCTACAGCTTCGTATTATGTGTGAAGTGTTGTGAGGTAATAATATATTTACTGGTATTGTTGTCACACGCACATTGTCGCAAAAGGCGGGAAACGAGGCGCGCGTCTTTGTCCATAAACACGCGTGTTTTTAATCGAATACTAAAATAACCTCCTTGATCGATGGACATATAAAAAAAGTTGAAATAAAGAATATGTTGACACTAAACTGTGTATATTCATACAGTGTTGCCGTTTTGGGATTAAATCTTGTGTGATTAATAAAGGTATGTCGTTTTTTATTTTTAGACTTTTATGTGTTAAATGTTCTTTAAAATATGGGTGATATTTTGTCATTTTATAATGTCTTTAATTTAATATCACGTACTAACAATAAATAGTTTGGCAAAATATCAAACTTACATAATTATTATCGGAACAATGTAGGCGTGTAAGCAACGTATTTCTAAGATTTCGTTTGGATTTGATGTTCACGCCTGTATGGTGGTAGTCAAGAACTATCGAGTATCAAAAACTACAATCAAGTTACATCTCTTTTGCCACATTCATGGCATCTTTTCATATATTTTCACGAGATAAGGGTGTTATTGATTTGACTATTTTCTTTTAAAAATCGTGAATTAATTAATCTATAAATATAAACACGTATACGTACATGCAGTCGTCAAATACCATATTTATTGTAATTTAATACTGTTTCTATTGCTTTTGACCATGATATAATAACAAAGAACAGAGTTTCAATTATGTAGTGATTCTCGTTAACTATATCCTAAAACAAATTGTAGGTCAAGGATCTGCGAAGTATTTTCTGAAACATCTGCCTCTGCTTAAAGGCTTTGATGTCCTTAACAAGAGGTTTAAGAACTATCAAGTGAGAAATAAAAACGGTCAAGTGTGAGTCGGATTCGCGCAACGCGCGTCAATAAATTTTTACTGTTGGTTATTTTTATTATTTGTTAGCCGCCATTATTTCAAAAAAAGGTAGGACTAATATGGTTTCCATGAAAGCTCTTTGTTGGTAGAACACAAAGACATACTGAGAGAGGGTGTAGACATAGTAAAAGGATTCCGCTCGCACGCTTTGGGTATGAAACCCAATATGTACAAATGAACACACACGTAACTTAATAAACATAGTCTTGTGGTTTGAACCTGCGACTTTCGTTTCAGCAATCGCCATAACTCCCCTCTGAAATCGAATCTGAATCGCTGCAAACAACCATATTAATCTTAATTTAATTGATTTATCTCAAAGAAAACCGACGTAAAGTAGCAGCACTGTAAACTGTATTGTAACTCAGCTGAATTTTAGAAATAAATGCCTACAGCCGCGCGGTACGTAAACATGCGATAGGGCTGCCCGCCTCCAGCATTTTAATTACATTTGCCTACTTTGTGATACCATTTAGTTTTGTGATTATAAAATACTTTTTTATGAATTCAGTTAGAGCATTACACCCATTCTAAATAACGACGACAACTAAGTAATGTAGTTAGTATAGTTGCCAATATTAATAAAACTGCGCAGCTGCGTACATTGTTTTGTCGCTTTATTATCCTAGTCTGTAAAAACTCGACTGTCGGTATCATGCATACCGAACTTTCTAAGAAATTCGTTATTTTGTTTACTTATTGGGATGCTTGCACGTGTAGACTGTTGTTGCCCATAACTAATAAGTAGGAGTCATGGATTATCTATACGTTATCACATTCTTACCTCCTCAATATCGTAAGATATTAACAAAATAAGTTAAAAATACAACAAAATTACTGGTGCAGCAGAAGACAAAAGTCAGAAAAAAATAAGACTATACGCAATAGCGTTCAAATAAAATTGTTTTTTATGTACACTACTAACACTATTCTGAAATAAACTTATAATTCAGATTTATCTTCTCTCCATTTAACGAAAACTCTATAACGCCATAAAATGCACAGTCCCTTCAGTGTCGTTCTATAGAATTTACACTGTATATAAAAGAGACATAAATAGGTATTCATACTTGTCTTAAGTGCCTGATTATGTATTATGTCCCTGTCCTGTCCCTGTCCTGTCCCTGTCCTGTCTTGTCCTGTCCTGTCCTGTCCTGTCCCTGTCATGTCCCTGTCCTGTCATGTCCCTGTCCTGTCTAGTATAGCGTACCGACCCGTCACCGTGGCATGCTTCGCAACGCCAACAATCCGGTTTATACCTGCGCTTATATATGTTTCACATCAAAAAGACATCAAGTGTTTCATACCCAGGAACAGTTTGTGTGAATTTCCACAAATATTTCAAGATCAGAATTAGCCAAATCGGTACAGCCAGTCTCGAGTTTTGGCGAGACAAACGCACAGCGATTCATTTTTATATATACAGGGTTATTTTTAAAACACCAGCAACCTCGCAGGGGTAGATACCTAAGGTTATAAGCTACTACTTTTGTTCTACGACTTTTGATAATTTGTTAGATTTTATTTTCATACAAAAATAAGTATTCATTTAATTTCCGTCTTGAATGTTACCTACGCGCATCGCAGATTACGTAAGCAAACACGCGAAGCGTGGGGAACCGGGCTAGCGGCTTTGAAGGTCAACGCCCGAGCCAGCTGAGCGGCGGCTTTGAGTCGCGCGCGCACGCCGCAGTCTACGAAGAAAAATACGACACAACAAAAACTTGTAAAATCATTTTTTTTTAAATATATTGAGTTATATACAAACTCGTAGAACAAAAGTTGTTCCGTATGGGGTCAGCTATCTGGTCCTGCGAGGTTGCTGGTGTTTTAAAATTAACCCTGTATAGATAGATAAAATACCACGTCATTACTTTGAATTATACAAACTAACAAAACAAAACACACATGCCCCGAGGTTTTAACACAAGCGTACCTACCGTATCATGATTCATGACCGCCTATAACTACCTATTTCACTCGTGTCAATTACTTTCCTTTAATCTATTTACTTTATTTATTAATCCAGACATTTATTTTCGGGAGATAAAATACTTATCCATTAAAAAACACACACACATTATGTACCTACCTACTAGTAAGTAAAATTATTTTATAGTCTTACCTTTCAGAGTTTCCAGGTAATCTAAAGAAAGTTATCTCTGGATGCGTTATTGACGAATTCATGCAACCAAAAACAGCACAATATATCCTATTCGTCATATTAAATATGTACTTGGTCTTATTTTTAGTGAAATTTTCTTTAAAAAAACAATACCGTCCGTTCGTGACTGCGGCACAGTCGCGACTGTCAGCCTGCCGCGCGCATGCCTTGATCGAGGCGCGTAGGTATAGCTCGCGTTTCATCCATTTGTATGAAGATACAATACTGTATACTATACCTTTACTGTGGTAGCAGCTTGCTGCTGTGTTTCGTACGGTGAGTGAGATATCCGGAAGCCCAAATCCCCTCCCCTTCCCAATCCCTAATTATCCCATTCCGTTAAGGTCGGCAACGCGCCCATGATTCTTCTGGTGGTGGGCGTACACGGGCGGTGGAGATCACTTTCCATCAGGTGACCCACTTGCTCGGTTGCCGGCCTATGCCATAAAAAAAAAATTGAATGACCTGACGAGCAAGTCGCTCACTTGATGGTAATCGCTACGCCTGCCCATAAACAGAAGCAACACCACACATAACTTTGAATAATATGTGACTGTTGGGTGTATTTATTAATTTATAACTGTTTATCGGATTTGGATAAAATTTGACCCACAAATAGACCATAACCTGGATTAGGTCATGGGCTACATTTCTCCCGGAAAAAGACAATCATGCAGCCGGTGTCGTAAGTAAAGCTAGTGTTATATAAATGAAACAGATTGGCTTCCGCCATGATTTCATTTGCTAGATCTATCTGACGGAACTACTTAACGTGATGCATCATAAGGTCCTTGCTACGAGACGTTCACGGTCATCTCTGATATTAATAGAAATATGTGGCCCTATTTACGAAAGTAGGTGAACAGACACTTAACATAATGCCAATTTATTTACAAGGTGGTAGGTCCCTCGTATGCGAGAGGCCGTTTGGGTTAGCACCACCTCTTTGTCTATTTCTGCCGCCAAGCAACAGTATGTAAGCACTGTTGTGTATCGGTTTGAAGGACATTGCAGCCAGTGATATGACTGGGCATTATGAGACTTAACATCTTATGTCTCGGAGTGACAGGCGCAGGTCAGTGCCATGCAGTGCTTTGTATTTCAAAGTTCAATGCGGTGCTGCTTCTATTTATGGGCAGGCGTGGCGCTTACCATCAGGCGAGCGCCTTGCTCGTCTCGTCATCCAATCAATAAAAAAAAACTCTTGGAACTAGTTTCGAACCTGTGAGTTTCGTCTCGATAGTCGGTACCGTTCTCCACTGCGGCATCGTTGCTATCGTTTGCTTATGTATGCATATTTAGATTTACCTTTATTACAAAAATATCAGCAACCTTAATTTCATGTTGTTAAAACCACTGAACTGTACGAATAAATATAAATAGCAAGGTCACTGGCAATTATTGAGGGTAAAGCGTAAATAAACACGAGTTATTTATACTGGTGATTGCCTGTGACTTTGTACGGGTTTTGTTTAATTTCCATGAGCAAAGGCTTTAACCAATAGTCCTTCATACTTCTAGGATTTATAGCTTTAGCCATCTCTCCATACACACAAGTCGATTCCATCCGCATGCCCTTTACAAACATATCACAAAGTAAACGCTAATTTTATAGTAATTTTTTTTATCCGGGCAAGGCACAGTGTCTGCACTACACCTGATGGTAAGCGCAGTGCAGTCCAAAAAACCAGTGACCACCAACAAATAATGAGTTTATCGGTGGTCCCCGGAATCATGCCGGTCTGTTAATGCTTCTTCACACTCCGAAGAAGGAAGAAGCAAATCGAGGGGCCTGCGAGGGGACAGGCGAATAATCAATGAAAGCACAGGGATACAAGGATGTAATTTTTTTAATCCTTATGCTAAGAAACTGTGAGATCCTGGGTTCCAATCTCAGCTCAAGAAACCACAGTTTTTTGTTTAAATTTTTGATATGTAATTAACATATCAGTTGCCCGGTATTGGAATTTATGCCAGGTGTATTTATGTAGGTAATCATACCTACATAAATACACCTGGCATAAGGGCGGCATGATGTAATAGAGGGCGAGCATATCAATGCTCGCCCTCTATCACATCATGGGACGGAAATAAGTTCCGTGAACAGTAGCAGTAAGTGCCTACTGCTTTATGGATACAGAACAGCTTATGTTATATATTTCGCTAAAAGTTCAGTTTTCATAAACTGCAATTGTTTCCAACAACGTGACCTTTAAATCTAATTGCTTTAAACATTTAATGAATTGACGTCACATATTGCTATTGATTGGTCGGTAGTGTCCCAGTTTTGCTCACAACCTTCGCCCGGCTGTGCCGCGTTTGCAGTGGACCCTTTGAGCCCGCCAAATTGAGAGGCCGAATGCACCTGCTTTTGATATGTGAGTGAGATTTTAGTTACGTTTGAATTAATTACTTTTTCGGTGTTTATTCACGTACAGTTTTGGCGGGATTTTAGCATGTTCTATTTTTAAACCGTTCGGAGTTTTTTTATGTGAAATGGTTTGTGTTTTGTATTATTACGTGCAGTGTACTTAAAGAATTTATCAAAAAAATCTTCTTGTTCTGCCATCTTCTTCCCAGCCTTCCTCTCTCATGATTTGACGGTGGATTTGGTATTTATTTGGGGCTATCTAATGTCTGACCCCCACAACCCGCAACGTGAACCAAGTTATGTTATGGTATCCTTTTGTGAATAAAAGGATATTCATCAAAAGAATTTCATATATTATAATATTAAGAAAATAAAAAACTATATCCTAATCAACGTCATAACCTACTAGTGTGCCAAATTTCTTGAAAAACCGTTAAAGCGTTGTTTGATTAATAAACATTCAAATTTACATTTATATTATTAGTGACGTAGTGAGGTTCTATACCTATCTAAATGTCTAGATGCTCTAAGACTGAGTCTCACACAAGTCTGTAATCGGATTTCTAGCGAAAACCGTTGTCAGACGGCAACAGTCATATCGTACGTATTCAAGTCTGTTAAAGTGGATCTTAGTGGCTTAGTGTTTGCAAGATTCTTAGCTAAGCTTACTTTGAAGAGCAAGGGCTTTATCTATACGAAATTTAATATGTTATTAAGCTTCAATGTTCTCTCTTTCACTTTGAAATCAGTTAATATGAGGAGAAAGTGATCAATTAGTGAGTACAAACTATTACAGTAGTATTGAAGGACATTGAAGCCAGCGAAACTACTGGGCATTATGAGACTTAACATCTTATGTCTCGGGGTGACGAACGCAGTTCAGTGCCATGCAGTGCTTTGTAGTGGTGTTGCTTCTGTACATGGGCAGGCGTGGCGCTTATCATCAGGTGAGCGCCTTGCTCGTCTCGTCATTTATTAAAAAAAAATAAGTTTACACAAAATAACTGGGTCGTTTGTCTCACAGTAAACTGACGTGAAATTGCAGCTTGTTGTTGCGTTTCGTATGGTGAGTGAGATATCCGGAGACTCAAATTCCCCCCACCTTTCCCATAATTATATCTTTACTTTATGGTCGCTAACGTATCCATGAAGGTACTGGTATTGTAAGTATTCAAGGGCGATGGAGATCACTTACCATCAAGTAACCCACTTAGTTATTAGTTTTTTATTTAGTATATGGTGGTGTATTGGACCACATAGATACACCAACCCTATTGTACTTTTTACACTATTTACCATATTGAATAAAAAATACACAACTAGATACTGGTCATCAAATGCTTATTAGTTAGCTTCAAAGAATCATCAAAATCACATAAATTATGTAGTTTTATTCTTTCATCCCGATTATCTTCTTTGTGGATGGGATTTCTTCTAAAAAATAAGAAAGGAACAACTTTGATACTTTTGAATGGAAAAATAAGCATTAAAATCCGAGGACTCTAAAAAGTTTTGCAGGCTTATGCATAAAGAAAACAATTATACGCGTCGGATTAAGGATTTACTCCGTGTTTTTGTCGGTTAATCACGTTAATGGGACTTTATCTTCTACTAACCACCTTTCTTCGGTAATTAGTGTAGTGTACGTATAATATATTGCATATTTTGGGAACCTTAATGGTCTAGCGGAAACGTATAAAAGCTGAGAAAACAATGGGGTCCTGGGCTTGAATCTCAGGTCGCGATATTACAATTTGTATTTTTTTTATTAGACTGAATGATGAAATGAGCAGATCGCTCGCCTGATGGTAAGCGTCATGGCCTATAAACAGAAGCAACATAACACAGAACTTTGAATTATAAAACACTGGACTGCGGTCGTCACCTCGAGACATATGATGTTAGGTCTCATAATGCCCAGTAATTTCCCTGGTATCCTACCTCTTCGGGGATACAGTCGTGAGCATATGTTATGTACTTGATTAAAAGGCTCATAAATGTGTCAATTCTACTCAATAAGTGCTTTGTGTCCAATATAGGTTACATCATAATGATAGATAGACCTTGTCACCGAAACTTGGGCGAATTTTGGCCGAAACATAAACCATTCGTATTTCCCAACCGATCATAAATTATAATTCTAGGACGTTGGACTCGTAAGAAATATTTGTTGTTGTGAAATTCGGATGGCCGGCGAGCCTAGATAGATCCCGTGTATTTATCACCGCCTTTTCAAATTGGCTGACATAATATTTTTTATTCTCATTAATGGTGCTGCCACACCGGTGTTAGAAAATGTTATATAACATTTTATAACACCGGTGTGGCAGCATCATTTAGTAAACATTTCTTAACAATTTGTAACATTTTGTAACATTTCTTAACATTTTATAACCGCAGGCGGCGGTACTTTTGAGAGCGGCGCCGTCAAAGAAGCCGTCAAAGAAGAATGTTCAGAAATGTTAGAAAATGTTAAGAAATGTTATAAAATGTTAAGAAATGTTATAAAATGTTAGATTTAATGTTAGAAAATGTTTGTTAACATTTTATAACATCGGTGTGGCAGCACCATAAGGTATTATAAATAAATAAATACGCCCAACAGTCACACACATAGTTCTGACTAAGTTAACCTGTATCGTGGGTATCAGGAACTACGAGGGACTTACGGTCCCACAACACCCAGTCCCGAAACAAATATATGTGGATCACACAAATATTTATCTCTGTGCGGGAATTGAACCCACGGATTCTCGCTTCGCAGCCGGCTACTCGGCCACTGCGCCACGGAGGCTGTTAAAAAGGTGGGTTTGGTACCACCAGGCCGTCTGGTTTGGTACCACCACTTGGTCTTTTTTTTGCCACTAACGATAGTGTGTTACCATTGTTGTGTTTAACTTCACTGTCCTTCAAACAGGAGTTTGAAGGATAGTGAAGTTATTGGGCATTATGAGACTTAACATCTTATGTCTCGGGGTGATGAGCGCAGTTCAGTGCCATGCAGTGCTTTGTAATTCAAAGTTCTGTGTGATGTTGCTTCTGTTTATGGGCAGGCGTGTCGCTTACCATCAGGCGAGCGCCTTGCTCGTCTCGTCATTCAATCAAATAATAAAAAAATATATGAAAATTCGATTCGATCATCATTTTACTTCAGGTCTTCTACATACACTGTATTATTTGCGCCATAAAAAATCCATTCGTTACGCTGTATTCCCCCTATCAACATTTGATGAAAGGGCGTTCACCGAACCGATGCAGTGATTCATCCGTAGTGAAGGCTCAGTGAGATCCGTTAATATCAATGATGACGTCATGAACCTAATTTATACTGCTATAGCTGATTAAGGTCGCAGGAAATCGCTGGATGCAGGCCGCTTCCAACAGGTCAGTCTGGAAATCTTTGGGGGAGGTCTATGTTCAGCAGTGGACGTCTTGTGGCTGATGATGATGATAGCTGACGGTTGAATCATGGCATGAAAGAGGAATGTCAGTGAAGTGAAATCACAGATGTGGACAGTGGCGTACCATGAGGCACGTGGCAAATTTGTCTGGTGGGGCCCTTAACTAATGTAGTTTTAACGGAAATTAAGGAATAGTTCAAGGCTAAATTTCCTTTTGCACTTGAAGCATTGATGTATGCCTGCTCTATTTGGCCACGAAAAGCTAAATTACAAGTAGAAACTGTGAGCGTAACATCAAACTAGAGCTGAGTGGTAGAGCCACGCTGTAGACAGTTTTGTCTACAGCATGAATGGGCTGGCTCGACCGGTTCGATACCACTGTCTCACAGAAAACCGACGTAAAGTAGCGGCTTGCTGCTGCGTTTCGTACGGTGAGTGAGATATCCGGAAGCCCAAATCCCCTCCCCTTCCCAATCCCTAATTATCCCTTTCCTTTAAGGTAGGCAACGCGCCCATGATTCTTTTGGTGGTGGGCATACATGGGCAGTGGAGATCACTTACCATCAGGTGACCCACTTGCTCGTTTGCCGGCCAATGCTATAAAAAAAAAAAAAGTACAGTCTAGTGGGTACTTGGCGCTAAAATTTTTCATTTTTGCTCTGCATCATGTATAACCGTTATTATAAAAAAACATGAATCTAACGAAAATAAACTCGCTGTACCAAACTTCAGAAAAAGTACTTTTTCGGTTATTAAAATGCGGGAATTCTCCGACCGTTAATAGATCGCCTGCGTCACTAAAGTACCGCAACAAAAATGAAGCAACCAATTGATGCGTTCTAAAATTGATCCGTTTCTTATTAATGCGTTTTAAATCTTAATAATTTATTTGTATCTGTATACATGGTATTTAGCTGTGCCTATCTTTAAAAAAGTATATTTTCTAATTAATTTTGTTAAAAATGTTAAGTTACTTCTGAGCACGCGGTCTCTCGGGCCGGCCGGGGTCCGTGGCTTTTTACGCCACTGGATGTAGATGAAAGTATGTAAACAAGGATGACCGTTATAGATTAATTCACTCTGCGTGATTCACTTTGGATATACGTCAATAGTGTTATAGTGTTAATCCCTCTTTAATGGTAGTATTTCGAGGTAGCTTTAAGTTTGCTGCAACCCGATGTTGGAACGACCTCCCACCACCATTTCGTGACCTGAAAACAGTGCGCTCATTTAACAAAAAATTTAAACATCATTTACTCACCTTGCAAAAATCTGTCACATAACCAAACCTGTGGTTGCGCACGCTGCATTCCGGCCTGTGGTGGATGTTGGGCTCAGAATCGGGTTAGCAGTCGAGCATGTGTTGTTGTCTCGGTTAATTCGTTCATGTTCAGTTTTCATGATGACACAAGCAATATTTCGCAATATTTCCAATCCAATACTATATTATCGCTCCATCTGTGTCCTGTTCTATTTAATTATTATATATCCTATTCTATTTAAGTTATGTATTTATGACAATTCAATTAGTCCATTCCATTCTGATTTAATTATGGCTCCTCCGATTTTCCTAGATCCGCCAATATCAAGTATTAAATAGCAAATTACAACGCAATTTACGTATTAATTATAAACTCAATTTCATACAATTATTTATATTTTCACCAATTACATAAAACATATTATTTATTTACACAATTTTATAGCAGAGACAAATAGAGTAATGTCATTGTTTGTCTTCTTCTTTCCCTTTTATATTTGTTCCATAGCGCACAAGCCAAGAACAGAAATCATACTGCCAAATCATATGTCATATTTTTATTTCTTAATTTTTATTTTTTCTACCCATACATATACGTTTATTTATTATTTTATACATCGTGTTATTGGACATGTCTAATTCAAGTATTTTATTTTTGCAACAATCTAATCATATTTTTGTTTTTTACCTAAGAATCTTTTTGCGTAATAATATTAAAGAGTAGTGCTGACCGTGACACCACGTTGTGCCATCTGAAAACCAGCGCTGCAACGCATTATACGTTGCAGCATTTTAGCTGAGATGGGACCATTTACGGCCTCACACATCTGATTAGTGGGCACCCTCTGCCTTTATACATTACTTTACTGAATACTATTGTTGTTTTTTTTGTTTTTCGCCCTAATTTTGTATCATTTTGTAATACCTAGTCATTGTTATTATTGTGTGAGTTCCGTAATAAACGTATTTTCTTTCTTTCTTTCTTTCTTTCTTTCTATTTAATGGTTTTAATGGTTTTTTTGTTACAGACACAATGATGCTCCTGATTGCACTGTTTGTCATCTCTGCCGCAGCGCAGATAGAGATAGAAGTAGCCACTGAATGCGCCTCGTGCATCTTCGTCGGCAAAACCTGCTACAACGTCACACGTCTCTTCGATCTCCAAGCACCCTTCAGAAACACAATCGTCATCCACAAGATGGGCATCCTGAGATCAGATAATACCTTATTCTACAGTTTCGAACCCACTATCGACGACGAGGAGTATTATAAAGTTGGGTTTGTCAATCTAGATGATCCTAGCTTCGCCGGAGTGATCAGTGGCGGGACGAAATTAATTATGAATTTTGGTACCTTTACCATAGATCAGGAAAACAGACGCGTCTACATCGGCGGTGTTGACGGTATATTCTTGTTAGATACGAATATTAATACTCTAACGCCTTACAGCAGTCGGGGCGATGAAATAAGAAGTATATTTTATAAAAACTACGTTTACTTCGTGAGGTATAACGACAGAGGTGTCGTTGTAAAGAGAGGGGATAATTTCAAGACTTTACTGGAGTATGTACCGGTAAACAATTTTGTAGTAAATAAGAACGATGTGATTGTTTTCCTGAATAGCTATGGACTGTACGTGGGGAAGGGTGAAGTTGTACATAGGCTATCGATAAACCCGTTCTTCCGAGGTCTCACCATCGACTTGGACGGTGAAGTGTACGCGTGGTGGATAGACGGTATATATCGAGTGATAATTGATAAGGATTTGCATAGATCTAAGATAGTGAAGGTGGTACATCTGACGTCTATCGGTGCGATGACGTTCGATAATAAAAACAATATCATATTCACGAAGGATAAGTCTGTTTATAGAATGACAGAAACCAAATACAACTGTACTTTATATTGAATGGTGTTGGTTTTCTTTTTCTGCTTTTTTTTATTGGATTGAATGACAAGACGAGCAAGGTTCGCTTGATGGTAAGCGCCACGCCTGCCTATAAACAGAAGCAACAACACACAGAACTTTGAATTACAGAGCACTGCGTAGCACTCGACTGCGCTCGTCACCCTGAGACATAAGTGCTTTACCCGTGATTGTAAATATGGATTGTTTGTAATAATATAGACTGTCTCGGCGGCGAAGTAATTGTGTTGCGTACTCGGTACGACTCCTGTGCTGAGGTCTCGGATTCGGTTCCCGGGTCGGGTAAAAGCCATTATAAGATATATTATACAGCAAATTTCTAACGCCGCAAGTTACTAATTTTCTGTGCTCCTAACGCACTGAGTTTTTCGATAGTTGTCACGGCTTCACGTCATGCATCCGAATTTACGAAAATATGAGTGCAGAGATTGTATTAAAACCGTATTAAAGTAATTAAAGTGATAGACGGGGCCGGTTCAGCCGGGTTATTACCGCTGTACCTTAGAAAACCAACATGGCAGCTAGGTGTTGCGTTTTATACGGTGACTGAGGTTACCGGAGGCCCAAAGTCATCAAAGCCCTTACCTATAAGGTCTGCAACGCATCCAAAGTTCTTCTACTTTCTATTTGTTGTGAGTGTTCAGGGCGCTGAAGATAATTTACTATCGGGTGACCCACTAGTTTGTCTGCTGACATCTGCTACAAATTATTTAAGACATATTTCTCGAATATGAATGACGTAATGGGTGTCGAAAAAACTCGCACTAGGCACACAGGCCGGCTAAGTTATACTATTAATATCAGCTAATTCTACTATCTATCATTTCAACGAAAAACTATTTCGATCACTCAATTAATTACTTATTAGCAGTAAATTAAATTATGAGCAAAGTTTCTTGCAATCAATAACTCTAGTCGTGTATTATAGACGTCCCACTGGTGGGCACGGGCCTCCTCTATTGAATGAGAGGAATTAGGCCTTAGTCCACCACGCTGGCCTAATGCGGGTTGGAAGACTTCACATACCTCGAAATGTATGTATGTCACGATGTTCAACCATTTAAACTAGCGATTATGAATGCTGGTGGTAGGATATTCATATCCGCCCGGATAGCAAACACCGTACATATGGTGTTAAAATCTGTCATAGTGACCACACACACCATGTATGGATCGCGTTTTAGAATCAGCCAGTATATCAGGTTCTTTCGAGGGGCATGCGACACGACTTGATGGTTTTTTGGGGCGGGTGGCTCGGGAGAACCGAATATACACTGACTGATCCTGGAACGCGATCTACACAAAGTGTGTGGATCACTAATTTCACATGCAACACAGGTTTTAACACCATGTGTACGGTGGTTGCTATCCGGGCGGATATGAATATCCTACCAATAAATTTTTGTATGGAACATTTTGTATGCATGAAAACAGTACTGAAGGTAAAAAAATCTATTTGTAAATAGAATAATAGACTGGCCATAAACAATACAGGGCGTGTCATCTGTCATTGGTATGACCGTGACATTGAGTGCGTTGTTTAATTGCCGCTATCGGGAAACCTTTTAATTGTCCACACGGTTCTTAATGAAAACATGACAATTTAAAAATACACCAGTTGTCATTTATTTGCTTCGACCTGCGACCTTGCCTTAATTAGAGGCTCAGTGGAGCAACGGGTGGTAAAGGAGTTGAGGGTTCGATCGCCAACCTAACACGCTGTCTGATTTAATGTTAATTGTTTCGGTTGACCCATGAATTGACATTTAGGTGTGGGTTTAGGTATCGAAATGTTGAGAGAACTAGAGGATTTCGGAATTTACATTTCATGAAAATCTACAAGGTTCTCTTGAAGGCTACAAACTTTAAATAAGGCACGGAACACTAGAATTTATTCATCTTAGTAGGTGAGTAGGGGTCGAAATTCGTCCTTTAAATTATATACTATACTTATAAAATAAGCCCGGAGTTTCTTTCTGTCTTTCTAATTCGGGTCGTCATCAGCAGGCAGCTAGAGAAAGGTTGGTAGGTTAGCTAGGCTAGGGATATTCCTGCCAGTAAGGTCCACGACACATCTCCTTACCTTTTAAACCCTTACAGATTTTTTGTAAACTTACCCTACTCCGTCTTGCCCTTGTCCCGATTTCCATATCCTAGTCCGTGAATCCCTTCACTTAAGGATGCCCTCCCTTTTCCCATGCTTGTTGGTGTGCCTTTTTCTGCCAGCCTTTAGCGCGGCGGTTAGTCCAAAGTTCCCTTAATTCTAAGTTAGTCTTTTTAATGACAAATGTTCTGTACTTGACCTGTCATAAGCGCTTTCTTAGCCTACATGATTAATAAAGATTTTGATTTTTGATTTTGATACTTTTTGTTCTATGACGTCATCAGCGAGATTTCAAATTTAGCCATTGACAGCATGAACTTAAACAAAGAGGGTCTTATTACAAAACGTAGTCTAACTTTAAACTTTTAATGTTTAATTAGTCAATGATTCACAGCACAGAATAAAAATTGGTCAGTTTACATACATATAAATATATGGGTCGACTACAGAACCTCCTTACGTCGGTTATAAATAACTAGAATCCAATAATATAGCTTTTTTTTGTCGCAAGTCGTAATTAAATTTACATTTCCGCACAAGATCAAAAGATTTTCATCTCCGCTTCGATGTATAAACACTCAATTTTCCTCACAAAATCTATCTTGTGGAAGCGATTTTTCAAAATTGAAAATGATGAACGAAAGGGAAAATAAAGAGGCACTCAGTTCATCATTTTTTATCATAATAATAATCGCCGTGACTTGGAGGGATCACCTTTTTACTTACTGTACAGGGACGGAGTGAGGTAACGCGGTGTGGGTCATGGGCGTTATTAACTTACTTTTAGTATAATATCATAAACCCCATGGCTTTTATCTACAATTACTTATATAAAGAGATATATACTATTCTAAGTTGAAACCAAACTTCTAATATAAGTTAAGACATGCAAATACCTTGCTCATATAATCTTGACTCAAGACAGTCTATTAAAACTATAATATACCGGAATTATGTAAACTGGAATTCAATTTAGGAAGGTCAAAATCGCCTTCCCTTTCCAGTCCCCATTTCTTTGTTATAAAAAAATATGAATATAAGATATAGGATAAATCTTTTTACAGATCTTTTTTCCTACCTGCGCTTATGCCACTCACAGTGCGGTCGGCGCAATATTTTTAACACATGTTACGGATAGATTCGGCTTGTAGGTGTTACGACCGGACGCCTACTTATCATCAACCCCGCTGTGGAGAACCACCCGAAACAAACATTTGTGGATCATACAATAATTTTATCTCGGTGTGTTATTTGCACCCACGGCCTCTAGCTTCATAGCAGGCAACTCACCCTCTGCGCCGCGGGGACTGACATAAATCCTTATGCTAATACAAAACTTATTTATTTATAAAACAAAAATACTTTTTAAAAATAGCACATGATCTTGTCATTAATATTCTATTCACGTGCCCGAGTACGATTCTGTGTTAATGGTTGGATGGGAGTATAAAAAATATTCAGTCGCGAATTCGAACGATAAAGTGAGCTGTGCCGATTTGTTCTTAAAATGTTCCTACTGTGTAAAAAATGCAGCTTCCTTTTTCTATTTGAGAATCACTTTTTAGCCCCGAAAAAGGGTTTTTTTTATTTAATTGATTGACGAGACGAGCAAGTCGCTCGCCTGATGGTAAGCGCCAAGTCTGCCCATAAACAGAAGCAACACCACACAGAACTTTGAGTTATAAAGCATGACACTGAACTGCGTTGGTCACCCCGAGACATAAGATGTTAAGTCTTATAATGTCGAGTAATTTCACTGGCTTCAATGTCCTTTAAACCGAAACACAACAGTGCTTACACACTGTTGCTTTACGGCAGAAATAGACAAACGGTGGTACCAACCCAGATGGCCTCTCGCATACGAGGGACCTACCAGTTTATGTGTGTTATATGTTACCCCTTTGTATGTCTCTGTGTGGCAACGAGCATCGTAATATCTTAACGAATCGACCGATGAGTTGAGTTGATTGAGTGCTATTTTTAACAGCTTTATTCGAAATATTTCATAATTATGTCTGAAGCAAATCTGTGCAGCTTTTTTTAGATTGCACGTGTTTTTAAATGACGTCGGTTAAGTTATATTGTAATTAATTAGTTTCTGGACTAATACATTATGGTAAATCTATAATCTAGCAATGCCGATGTCCATGAGCGGCGGTAACCGCTTACCATCAGGCGGGCCGCTTGCTCGTCTGCCTATCGAGGCAATAAAAAAAAATCTTTGGTGTTACATACCGTACTATCTTTGCCTACCGCCTCAGGTATACGGACGTGAACTACACACAAAAGGTACTTTCCGTAGTATCCCTATAAACCCAAAATCAAGCTAATAAACAAAACAATAAGCCAATCATTGTAACAAAGTGATGATGGTGAGAACACAATGGCTTAAGGGCAGCATTGTGCGTCCACAATACAGTCGGCAGGCATGCAGGTCACGCGCCGGGAACGAATTCATTTGTTACCTAAAAGTTTCGGCCCTCTAAGGGACGTGGAGGTGGAAAACCTAGTAGAGTAACTTGAATCTTCATGGTGTCTGTGTTATGAAGGTCTTAGGGTTGGTGCCTTAGCGATAAATCTTTTAGAATGTTGTATTAAAAGTTGGTGCGTTAGCGATAAATGTTCTAGAATGTTGTATTAAGGTTTTTATTTGTTTGAATGTCGAGACGAGCAAGGGGCTCGCCTGATGATAAGCGCCATGCCTGCTCATAAACAGAAGCAACACTACATAGAACTTTGAATTAAAAAGCATTGCCTGACACTGAACTACTCGCGTCACCCCGAGGCATAAGATGTTAAGTCCCATAATGCCCAGTAATTTCACTGGCTAAGTTCTTGAGTGGTAGAGCCACACTGTAGACAGTTTTATCTACAGCATGAATGGGCCGGCTCAACCTGGTCGTTACCACTATTTCACAGAAAATCAACGTAAAGTAGCGGCTCGCTGTTGGGTTTCGAACGGTGAGTGAGATATCCGGATGCCCAAACCCCCTGCTATTAGCTATAGGCTAAAAAAACAACTAATTGCGTACTCTACAATTCAGTCAAAAATTTCGCAGCTCAACATTATGTTCCGTACAAAAAGCGTCAGAACGTTTATAGAAGTTAGGGAAGGAGAAATTTTGCGCGGCTTCAGTTGGCTTCACTTGTATACACTTCGACACTTTATTCCATTGAAATTCTAATATTGCATACTTACTCGCTTTGGTGCTTATTGGCTTCGTATTTGTATGGTGTTTTGTTTGTCATAGGATTTCTGTTAAGGCAGGCTTCCGATGGCCGCGTCAAAAGTCAAACGCGCGTGTCAGTTCTGTATACAGGGTTAATTTTAAAACACCAGCAACCTCGCAGGACCAGATAGCTGACCCCATACGGAACAACTTTTGTTCTACGAGTTTGTATATAACTCAATATATTTAAAAAAAAATGATTTTACAAGTTTTTGTTGTGTCGTATTTTTCTTCGTAGCGTTCGGCGTGCGCGCGCGACTCAAAGGCGCCGCTCAGCTGGCTCGGGCGATGACCTTCAACGCTAGCCCGGTTCCCCACGCTTCGCGTGTTTGCTTACGTAATCTGCGATGCGTGTAGGTAACATTCAAGACGGAAATTAAATGAATACTTATTTTTGTATGAAAATAAAATCTAACAAATTATCAAAAGTCGTAGAACAAAAGTAGTAGCTTATAACCTTAGGTATCTACCCCTGCGAGGTTGCTGGTGTTTTAAAAATAACCCTGTATATTATATGATTCGTCAGTCTTGTTTGTTTAACGCATTAATAAAGAAATCTATGGATACCAAAGAACATTCTTTGATGTTCTTAAATACGAGCGTTAATATATTTTTTGTAACATTGGTCGGTAAACAAGCAAGCGGGTCACCTGATGTTACACTTAACACTCAGCCACCCATTAGGGCACTCACAACACCAGAAGAAAACTTTTGCGCGTTGTCAACTTTAAAAGGAAAGCGTAAGGTATTGAGAAGGGCCACATCTCCCCTCCACTTAGATTATCCATACGAAACAATTTTTTTGTGGTAGAGCCACGCTGTAGACAGTTTTGTCTACAGTATGAATGGGCTGGCTCAACTGGGTCATTACCACTGTCTCACAGAAAACCGATGTAAAGTAGCGGCTTGCTGTTGTGTTTCGTACGGTGAGTGAGATATCCGGAAGCCCAAATCTCCTACTCTTCCCAATCCCTAATTATCCCTTTCCTTTAAGGTCGGCAACGCGCCCATGATTCTTCTGGTGGTGGGCGTACATGGGCAGTGGAGATCACTTACCATCAGGTGACCCACTTGCTCGTTTGCCAGCCCATGATATAAATTTAAAAAAAACAGCGTAGCTGTACCACATAGAAGATCTATTTCATCACCTTACTGTACATGTTCTAATAAATAATTTATGATATTCGAAAATTCTGGGTGGTGATAGATTATACAAACCCCCTTCTGTCTAAGGGCTTGAATAACGAAGCACTAGTTTACGAACATCTAGATTTCCATTCAAAATATATGAGGGTAGATTAATACCCGTTGCGCGGTGTAGCGTGGCAAATGACGTCACACACTCATTACAAGCTTATGATCGGGCAGACGCCCGCTTGACAAATTAGTAGTATTGTTCACAGCAAATTAATTACGACGGCGATCGCTTATGAGCCGTCATCGCCTTACCATTATACATTGTATCGTATACACTTTGCTTTTGTATTTTCTCTTCGGAATAATACTTATAAAGTAGTTCGTAATCAGTATCGTAGCTAGCACGGGTGGTACCCGGGCGGATTTGATTTGGGTGTCACCTTAAGAATGAAAACTTTAAAATTGTCAGCCTCCGTGGTGCTGTAGGCGAGTAGCCGACTGTGAAACGTGAGGCCATGGGTTCAAGCAAAATTTTGTCTAAAAAAGTCTGGAAGCCTCTGGTCTAGATGATTCACAAAATAGAACATTATGATAACCTTTACACATGTATTCCTTTTTATTGCGACAAATTGACTTCTAGACGACCTAAAAAAACATGAACAAAGTATATTTATGAAAAATATTATTCAATGTACACACGCGGCCTTCGGACGGGTTCAGAATAATAATAATATGTAATCGTATGTAAATAAGTACGAAAAACAACCTCCGGCTGTCTTATCGTTCGTATTAATGTAAGGAATGTTCGTCTGTCTGTTTATTAGCTAGTTATTATTAGGTCTCTCGTATGCGAGAAACTCGCACTGAACTGAACTTTCTGGGCAAGTACCTTTTTTATAGTATAGGGCGGCAAACGAACAAGTGGGTCACCTGATGGTAAGTGATCTCCACCGCCCATGTACGCCCACCACCAGAACAATCATGGGCGCGTTGCCGACCTTAAGGGAAAGGGATAATTAGGGATTGGGAAGGGGAGGGGATCTGGGCTTCCGGATATCTCACTCACCGTACGAAACGCAGCAGCAAGCCGCTAGTTTACGTCAGTTTTAGGTGAGACAGTGGTAATGACCCGGCCGAGCCAGCCCATTTATGCTGTAGACAAAACTGTCTACAGCGTGGCTCTACCAATGAAAGATATAATTATGTAGTACCTACCAATGATTTGTCTATTTCTGTTGCTAAACAACTTGTGTATAAGCACTGTTGTCCGTTTTGAATGACATTAAAGCTAGTGGGATTACTGGACATTAAGAGAATTAACACCTTATGTGTATATATTGATTATTAGGCGGTTTTGTCTACAGCATGAACATGCCGACTCGACCGGATCGTTATCACTGTCTCGAAAGAAAACCGATGTAAAGTAACAGCTTGCTGTTGCGTTTCGTACAGTAAGAGAGATATCCAGAGGCCCAAACCCTAATCCCTTAATTATCCCTTTCCGTTAAGGTCGGCAACGCGCCCATGATTGTTCTGGTATTATAGGCGTACATAGGCGTTGGAGACCACTTACCATCAAGTGACCCACTTGCTCGTTAGTCGGACTATGCTATAAAATAATGTAGCGGGGTGATAGGCGCAGTACAGTGCCATACCAGTTGTAACTATAAGTTCTGTGTGGTGTTGCTTTTGCTTATGGGCAGGCATCGCCATCAGACGAATAAAAATAACAATAACTGTGGATAATATACTGTTGATTTCCTAGTTAAAATAAATAAATAAATACTCCCAACAGCCACACACATAGTTCTGACCCCACAGTAAGATACGAGTCTTGTGTCGTCGGTATCAGGAACTACGAGAGACTTTCACAGCACCCAGACCCGAAACAAATATTTGTGGATCACACAAACATTTATCTCGGTGCGGGGATCGAACCCACGGCCTCTCACTTCGTAGCCGACTAATCGTCTGCTGTACCGGCTGTCACGTGAGGCTGTTTTGGTATAGACTTTACCCAGGTCAAATGAATAATCAACATACTTGTACGGGCGGGACCACAAGAAAAACCTAGGCAGAATATTAGAATATAATATAGTCGAGCATTTTTTCTAGGAATTTTTATTTTAAGCATGACCATCATGCTCTCTTGAACATGCAAAAAATATGTATTATGTTTTGATTTGTAGTTGAAACTATATTCCCGTCCCATGATGTGATAATAGAAGAGTCCATGGACACACCGAGCTCGAATTCCAATGCAGACTCGTATTATTTTCTAATTGAAGACTTAAATTTCGTACTAGGTGGTAGGTCCCTCGAATATTACAGGCCGCTTGGATTGGCACCACCGATTTGTCTATTTCGGCCTCCAAGCAGTATGTAAGCACTGTTGTGTTTCAGTTTGAAGGGCATTGAAGCCATTGAAATGGGTATTATGAGATAACATGTTATGTCTCAGGGTGACGAGCGCAGTCCAGTGCCATGCAGTGATTTGTAAAGCAAAGTTCAGTGTGGTGTTGCTTCTGTTTATGGGCACGGTTATCATCAGGCGAGCGACTTGCTCATATCGTCTTTCAAACTTATAAGAAAACACGAGTTTTACGAGTGGTAGAGCCACGCTGTAGACGGTTTAGTCTACAGCAAGAATGGGCCGGCTCCACCGGGTCGTTACCACTGTCTCACAGGAAACCGACGTAAAGTAGCGGCTTGCTGCTGCGTTTCGTACGGTGAGTGAGATATCCGGAGGCCCAAATCCCCCTCCTCTTCCCAATCCCTAATTATCTATTATATTAAGCAACCCTAATATATTAAGCAACTTAGTATTAGTATTGTCAAACTCTTTTAAGTGTATCTTAATAAATAAAATAAATAAATCCCTTTCTATTAAGGACGGCAGCGCACCCATGATTCTTTTGGTATTGTGGGCGTACATGGGCAGTGGAGATCACTTATCATCAGGTGACCCACTTGCTCGTTTGCCGGCCTATGCTATAAAAAAAAACACACACACAAATAGAAATTGCTCGATCTGGGATTTGAACCGTAAGGTTTCCGAGTCTAGGCAGCCATAGACTAAGGAGGAAAATATCCCGTAAAAACGCGCGTCTGTTGTAAGTTTAAGATGGATTGATATCATCATCCAGACGTTTTTATTACTACAATAAGTCACTTCTGGGCTCTTTCGATTCATTTTATTTTTCTTCCAAACTTCAGCTCTTGAGTCTTGGCGCTTAGATTTCAAGTAGAGATATTTGTCAAGCACCGTCATTTGTTTAAGTTTACATATTGCATTTTATCTGGTAAATTACGCCGGCGAATGGTGCTAAATTTAATTGAACTATTTATTTGAAATATTGGGTGATTAGATGCTTTATTGTATTTTAGTTTTTTAGCAGAGGCTGGCAAAGGGCAAGTGAGTCACCTCATGGTAAGTGGTCTCTATCGCCCTGAATATCCATACCAGAGGGGTCATGGAAGCGTTGCTGACCTTATAGGAAAGGGATTAGGAAGGGGAGGATTTGGGCCTCCGGATATCTCACTCATCGTACTAAACGCAACAGCAACATACTTCATTTCGGTTTTCATTTAATTTTATTTTATTGCATAGGACGAAGTGTGTAGACATTTTTATGTAGAACACGAATGGACCGGCTTGACCAGGTTAGTACCATTAAAATACAAAAAACCGTGGGCGTGTTCGTACGGTGAGGATTCCGGTGGCCCAAATATCCTTGCCCTTCTCAATCGCCATTAGTCGGAAACGCATATATAACTCTTCTGTTATTGTAGATACTTATAGGCGCCGAAGATCACTTACCATGAAATGACCCACTTGTTAGTTTACCCACCTTTTCAATAAAAATTTAATCCCGGGATTTAGTCCATTGAAATTTTACATGCGCTTTACATTTGTGAGAGGACGCAATTTTATTTTTGGGACTTGTGCGGGGGGTCAATAGAAGCTTAACCCCAAGTTTGTGGGGTCGCAGCCCTTATCCCCCGGCCGCCATCTTGAAAAACACCTTTTTCGCAATATCTCGGAAACTACGCGTCCTACAAAAAAATCGTAATGACATATGTTTGTAGCAAATCGCTTTGCCTACAAATATAACTAATAACTAATAACTTTTTGGCCTAAATCCCACACATGTCCCAAAAATAAAATTGCGTCTTCTAATAAATGCAATATTAGGTCCTTAAATTGTAAAATTTCCATGGACTAATTGTCGCATTAGCTGTAATATAAACAATAAACGTAAGATGTTTTCATCAAAATAATTTCACAAAGTGTAATGTAGTGAATGATGCAAGCCGCGGCAGGGATTACATTTTGGCTCGTGTGAGAATTTACCGCGTCCCGTAATCGCCGGGATTCATTCGTAATTCCGGGATATTTCGGCTTGCATTCCCCGTGGGGTAGGCCGCGCGACACCATTTCGGAAAATTGGTGAAATTTGTGAAATGTTGGACAAAATTATGTTGGTATTACAGTACCTGTATATGTTTTTTATAGCATAGGCCGGTAAACGTGCAAGTGGGTCAACTTATGGTGAGTGATCTCCACCGCCCATGTTCGCCCACAATAACAAAAGAATCATGAGCGCGTTGCCGACATTAGAGAAAAGGGATAATTTAGGGATAGGAAAGGGGTGGGGATTTGGGCCTCCGGATATCTCAGTCATCGTTCAAAACGCAGTTACTTTACATTGATTTATTGAGCAGTATTAAAAATTATCTACAACATGGCTCTACCATTTATAAAAGGTCTATTATTTCTAATTGACTGAAGAGATTTTATTCAAGCATTCGATTAGACCAGTTTTCAAATAAAAATCGTATTCAAATCGGTCTATTCGCTTAAGCGTTTCGATGCCACAGACAGACAGACAAAGTAGTCAAATTTATAACACACCTCTTTATTAGCAGTTGTTAAATACACTAATTCGATGGAATGTACGATATAATAGTCCAAGTGTTCGCAAACATTTAATTCAGTTACAGCTGCAAATGTTTAGGAACAATATCAAATGTGCAGCGGCTCGGTGTTAAATTATCTTAGTGTTATTGTAGTTTGGAAACGAGAAACTTCGAGGAGTGATAGCGGGCGTGTAGTGTCTACACTAAAATTATAAAGGAAAGCTTTGTATTTTTGTATGTAACGAATAAACTTCGGTAAAATTAGGCAAGAATATTGTTACAAAGTTACAATTTATGTTTTTAGTAAAGCAAGCATATTGATTTCTAATGTTTACGCGAATATTACACATTGAAATGAAACTAATATAAACGGATTTTATCGCGGTTTAGTATTTATATTTTGGTCCCGACGCAAGTCCAAAATTGTATTGTATCACATAATTAAAATTGTCTGAGACGATATATTCACACTGGTCACACTTCATTAGACAATCTTGAATGCATTCTACATCTACACTAATATTATAAAGAGGAAAGCTTTGTATTTTTGTATGTAACGAATAAACTTAAAAACTGCTGGACTGATTTGAAAAATTCTTTCACCATTAGAACCTTACATTATCCCTGATGAGCATAGGCTACTTTTTATCCCGGAAAAAGCAGATCATGCGTGCGGAGCCGCGAGGAAAAGCTAGTATTTAATATATTTGCTCATGTATGCATGGTTACAGTGAGTATTGCTAGTACTTAGTTTACAAGGTGGTAGGTCCCTCGTATGCGAGAGGCCGGCTGGGTTGGTACCATCATTTTGTCTATTTCTGTCGCCAAGCAACAGTGTGTAATAATTAAAGTTTCGATGGAGTGTAAAGTCTGGCAACCCGCATTAGGCCAGCGTGGTGGACTGTCTCACCCCTCTCATTAGTACAGGAGACCCGTGCCCAACTTTAGGATAATTTAATACAAGGTTGATAATATATCTAGGCGTAGAATAAATGAGTTTGACGCCGACTGTGAAGCGAGAGGCCGCGGGTTCGATTCCCGCACCGAGACGAATGTTTGTGTGATCCACAAATATTTGTTTCGGGGTCTGGGTGTTGTGAGACCGAAAGTCTCTCGTAGTTCCTGATACCCCCAACACAAGACTCGTATCTTACTGTGGGGTCAGGACTATGTATGTGACTGTTGAGTGTATTTATTTATTTATGAGTAACCAGATGCAACCCATATAGCTGAAGTATGTTAATAATTTGCATGTGTTAACATTAACAACAATTTATATTTCGTTGGAATTGGGCGGTTCGTTTTATTCCTTAATTAAACCGACAGGCGGTTGATACGCGAGTGTAAGCCGTTGTATACGGTTTTAAAATTTAATCGACGATTTATTTGGGTTTACAGGTGCGGTCAATGACTCTTAGTTTAATCAATTGTGCTGATTCTATAACCGACTTCTTTTTATAGCATAGGATGGCAAACGAGCAAGTGGGTCACCTGATGGTAAGTGATCTCCACCGCCCATGTACGTCCACAATACCAGAGGAATCATAGGCGCGTTGCAAACCTTAAAGGATAGAAATAATTAAGGGATTGGGAAAGGGATTTGGGCCTCCGGATATCTCACTTACTATAAGAAACGCAGCAGCAAGCCACTATTTAGTGTTTAAATAAATTATTTCTTTCTTTCTTAATTTACGTCGGCTTTTTGTGACACATGGTAACGACCCGGTCGAGCCGACTCATTTATGCTGTAGAGAAAACTGTCAATAGATTCAACGTGGCTCTACCGCTCAAACTCTACCAGCGTGGCTCTAGAAATATTTGTTTTGGGTTTTGGTGTTATGAATCTAAGAGTCTCTAAGTGATACTCAGATAAGGCTTTGTGTGTGTTGGGTGCAGTTTTAATAATTCATAAGAAATCTAATATAACTACTGGCTCGGTAAACTATTCGTTTCCCATAAAAGTAGTTGCGATTTTAAACGTTCAAGTTTTGGGGTACAAAGACAAGTTTCCGGAGTCCATGTACCTCCATAACGGCGGCGGTGGGCAATAACTTCATTCATTAAAGGCATAACATTATACGTGGGACGGCGATTAATTCTCGTTATAGTAGAATCGCGAGTACTTACTAATGGAACTCGAACGACAACAACTAGAATCCGTTTATATTAGTTTCATTTCAATATGTAATATTCGCGTACTCATTAGAAATCAATATGCTTGCTTTATAGTATCCGTTTAGTAGTTTCAGCGTGATTGACGGACAAACATCCAAACAAACAAACTTTCACATTTATAATATTAGTAGGATAACTTTGTCACAATATTCTCGCCTAATTATATCGACAAATAGTAGTGGCGTTGAACGTCGTTTGGCCGCAACGCGACCGCATAGTGCCGCATTAAAATCGCATTACGCTGTCGATATTTTACATCAATATTTGTGACATCACTAGCGCCCGAACTGGCGAATATGTTTATTTCGAAATTCGTTTTATTTGAACAGTGTATTGCCTTTAATAAATATGCATTAAAACTTCCTTTTTCCGTGCGTTCCAATTTTAAATTTCCTGCTTTTGATCGAATATCATTAATAAATCTATAGTTTTAAACGATACCGATTGTATTGACATAAATATGCGATTATTTATCAATATCAGTACATCTATAGGGTTGTGCTGATGAAACAATTCGTCTGTCTGTATTATATCTGGCATAATTTTATTTTATTTTATTATGCTATAAAATGCGGGATATCTTAATTAAAAGAAAATGCTTTTCTTTGCAGTAAGCGAAAGAGATTTGTATTTATTTTTAAACATTGGATACAAATCACTAATCCTTTGTTTTTAATTTCAGATCCTATACTTTTGAACGAAAAAAATGAGTGCCGTTAATTATAATGATATAGTTGAATAAAAAATGTACTTATCCGATATATTGCACTAAAGTGGACTTACACAACGATTATTACTCGTAGACGTTAGTCATTCATACGGTTCAAATTTATTGGAATCTTTCAACTTGAATCAACAAATGGTATATGGTTTTTTAATAAATTCGATGGAAAGCCAGTTCGGACGCTTCAAACCGCATGCGATTATCAGTTGATCTACTAACATCGAAACGTGTGAACCTGCTATAATATGAAATTCTTATAAAATTAGACAGTTTCTTAACATGTTTAGAAGTTAAATAATAATAATCCAATCGTTGTGCAAGTCCGCCTAACTAAATAAACAGTTGATATTAGGACACGTCGCCAAAGGATTTGTTGGTGGGATCTCGAAATACCGGGATTTACAATGTCGGTAAATCCCGTATCAAGGATAATGGGTGCAAATTTGCAAGGATCCCGCCCGGTCCGTTGGTAAGCTCCGGGTCTCAATTCTGTATCTAAAATCCGTGGAATCCGCGTGGTTTGGGCACAAGGAATTGTTTATTTATTTAAACTTTATATACAAAACATGTATAAAGGCGGACTTAATGCTAGAGGCATTCTCTAACAGTCAACCTACGGGTGATGCAGAGACGAGATAATTTATCACAGTGGTTGTGAATCCAAGAATCAAACATTGATATAGATCCCTCAGACGTTGTACAAACACGAGCGCTTTCATTTTCAACTTTCGTATTGTTATTGCATCTCTTTCCTATTACTATGCATTTGTTGCATGCGATGTAAGTTATCATTAGATTCCATGCATTTAACAAATGCAGTGTAATCTTCCCAGTGGTAGAGCCACGTTGTAGACAGTTTTTTATATAGCATGAATGGGCCAGCTCGACCGGGTCGATACCAATGTGTCACAGAAAATCGACGTAAAGTAACGGCTTGCTGCTGCGTTCGTACGGTGAGTGAGATATCCGGAAGCCCAAATCCCTCTCCCCTTTCCAATCCCTAATTGTCCCTTTCCTTTAAGGTCGGCAACGCGCCCATGACTCTTCTGGTGGTGGGCGTACATGGGCGGTGGAGATCACTTACCATCAGGTGACCCACGTGCTCGTTTGCCGGTCTATGCAATAAAAAAAAATAAAAATAACTTACCATAATTACATACCTTTTCCGGCATGTGCTATAAAAAAAGTGCACTATTGCATTCGTGATTCATGGCGCTACGTTGGTACGGAAGCGTACAATTACGCTTGTAGCTTTAGTTACTTCACAGCTTGTTTAATTTTATGCTATGTCATGTAACACGGTTCAAGCGTGGTAAGACATACCGTATCCGTGATATTTGTCCATACATAATCGAAGCCCAGATTTGCCGTACGTTACAAAATACCTACGTATAAGCTGACGTTTTTCCTAATTAGCAATTAACTTGCTAAGCACAGTTTCGTTAAGATTAATGATAAAAGTAGAAATATTTTTATATAATTACAGGATGGCTCGAAGGCAGAATTTTAATTTAATATTATTTTTAAAAGTTGAATATAAAGGAAAAAATAGTATAAAGCCCCATGGCAGAGGTAGGACGTATACATACATAACGTACATAATAATATTATTATGTAAGATTGGGTGGGGAGAGCAAAGCCTTCATGAGACGGATAACCTATCGCTGTTTTATTTAATTGGACTCCCAGGGGTCCACGGGAAACTCGACGGGGGTCTACGTTGGCGTGACAAAAATGGGGGTTCACAATTCGTAGGCGGAACCAGGAAAAACCGGGTAAAAAGCATGATGCGCCGACCCTACTGCGAGTGCAGCAAATGGGTCATCTGATGGTAAGTGATCTCCACCGCCCATCTACGCCCACAATACAAAAAGTATCATGCGTGCGTCGACCTTAATGGAAAGGCATAATTAGGGATTGCGATGGGGATTTGGGCCTCCGGAAATCTCTCACCGTACGAAACGCGGCAGCAAGCCGTCTACTTTACGTCGGATTTCTGTAAGACAGTGGTAACGAACTGGTCGAGCCGGCTCATTCATGCTGTATACAAAACTATCTATAACGTAGCTTTACCACTCATTCGGTTCCTAATTAAATTATTTACCGATATATTAATCAAAACAATATTAATTATAATACGAGACAAAACAATGGACAAACGCATAAATTATACCAATATTTCTTGCTTAAGTTTAAAGACTCGGCGAGAAAGTTTACCTGCTCAACGAAATCAATTCGAATAATTAATCATCTCAATTAATACATTAAAGGGGTATTCGAGTGTTTGTTTGTTACAAGACGGAAGATAAATTGATTCTGATGAAACTTTGTGCAGTTAACGAGTTTTTGAGCGCGAAACTTCAATCTGGTATTTTGTGCAATTGTAAACACGATTAATAATGTAATGATAGAATAATGTTAAATTGTTGGTCAGAATAAAGCATTAAGATCCTATTGAGCACATGACAGCCTCCGTGGTACAGCGGGCGAGTAGCCGGCTGTGAAGCGAGAGGCCGCGGGTTCGATCCCCGCACCAAAACAAATGTTTGTGTGATCCATAAATATTTGTTTCGGGGTCTGGGTGTTGTGAGACCGAAAGTCTCTCGTAGTTACTGATACCCACGACACAAGACTCGTATCTTACTGTGGAGTATGACTATGTATGTGACTGTTTGTATTTAGCATATCGAATAACGGTTGTGCGAAAATGATTGATTATTGATTGAGGATGGGTGTTGGGAAATATTGGTGTTTAACCCTAATTAAAAAGAGAGCTGTTGTAAGTATGACTATTTGTCTATCTGTTCGTGTATATATCTGTTTATGTCGTATAACTGGCAATATATTAAAAAAACATATTAATAACTTGAAATCATTTCAGAATATAATCTACAAAAATCTAATGATGGGACAGAAAGGCTCTGGAGGCCACGTACTGGCAAGCGCAGCGTTGGACGTCAAGGTGGACAGACGACCTGATAAAGATCGCAGGAAGTCGCTGGATGCAGGCCGATTCTAACAGGTCGGTCTGGAAATCTTTGCGGGAGGCCTATGTTCAGCAGAGAGCGTCCTGTTGCTGATGATAATAATGATGATGAAATCTTCATTGAAATTACACCTTATAAGGTGAAAGGGGGCGAGCCTTATGTTTACGCGAATATTACTCATTGAAATAAAACAAATTTAAACGGATTTTATACCCCGGTTTATTAATAATTTTGATCCAGATGTTTCAAGACTCCACCGAAGAGTCCACCCCGTGACCACGAAGGCTGAACAGTCTTGGAAACGTCGGGATCAAAATTAATAAAGAAACCGCGATAAAATCCGTTTAAATTAGTTTTATTTCAATAAATTTCTTAGACGTTTCACTATGCATCTGAATGCACTGTTGCATAAGATGGGAATCTGTTCAAAATGTGTAAGCCGTATTGATAATGAGAAGACATACATAGAATTCCAAGTACTGTTTTTTTTACTTAACGACGATGTGAGCAAATAGCTCGCCTGGTGGTACGCTACGCTTGCCCATAACCAAACACAATTCGGAACTTTGAATTACAAAACAATACATGGGACTGGACTACGTTCACCACTATAAAACATGAGTTGTCAAGTCTCATTATGCTTAGTAATTTCACTAGCTTCAATGTTCAGCAAACTGAAACACAATAGTGGTTTAACACCGCTGATTGGCAGCAGAAATAGATAAAGCGGTGCTACTAACCCAGACGGTCCCTCACATACGAAGGGCTACTACCTAGTAGTTCATTCATTTACCGTTTAATATAATTTGTTTGGTTTATCAAAGCATACCTCTTTTTACTTAAGAGTAATCCCATTGGAGTATTGGCAAATTGATTCGAATGGAGTTGAGGGCGTGTACTAGTATGCAATAAATCCATTTGTGGTGGCATCCACCGGTGCAGAGATATTCGATATTTTGCAATACGCAAATAATTGAATATAGCTAACGATGTCCAATATACTTCGACAGTCGTCTTCGTACGGTACAATGTGGTAAGTCCCTCGTATGCGAGAGACCGTCTGGGTTGGTACCACAGCTTTGTCTATTTCTGCCGCCAAGCAACAGTGTGTAAGCGCTGTTCGGTTTGAAGGACATTTAAGCTAGTGAAATGACTGGACATTATGAGATTTAACATCTTATGTCTCAGGGTGACGAGCGCAGATTAGTCCCATGCAGTGCTTTGAATTAAAGTTCTGTGTGGTGTTGCTTTTGTGTATGGGTAGACGTGGCGCTTGCCATCAGGCTATTGCCTTGCTCGTCTCGTCATCCATGTAATAAAAAAATGATAAAACCATATATATGTATAGTTACAATAATAATACACACAACGATAAAATAATAATATAAACTCTTTAGAGAGGTTGACGTCAAGCAGGCGGCCGGTCTTAAAAAGTTACAAGCGAAATCTCTATAACATGTGTTAAAAAGCATGTTGTTTCGACCCCACTGCGAGTGGGATAAAGTCAGGTAGGAGAAGAATAATATAAATGTAATGGACATTTGTAGGAAACAATCTGTAGATTAAGATTATTTACATTATAGACAGGGAGCCCTCGGGTAGCTGATCCACTTGAATACTATCAAGCTCATTTTCCGTGAGTAGCTTCGTTTCGATGAGACGACCAACTCCCTATGCGAAAATTCTCTATTGTGGTAGCTAACAGAGGTAGCAAGGATAGAATATTTCGATTTGATGATACTCAAAAAATTATTATTTTATTTGTAGGACAATATGATAGTTAAATTATATAAATATTAACTAAGTAAATACAAAAAAAAACAGCTGGTTAGTAATCATTCTTATGACCTCGTTATCGATACCTATTGGCAGCCCCTCCTTCCAATAGGTATGATTACTAACCAGCTGATTTTTTTGTTTTTACTTAGTTAATATTTATGTAATTTAACTGTCATATTGTCCTACAAATAAAATAATAATTTTTTGAGTATCATAAAATCGAAATATTCTATCCTTGCTACCTCTGTTAGCTACCACAATAGAGAATTTTCGCATATGGAATAGTTGGTCGTCTCATCGAAACGAAGCTACTCACGGAAAATGAGCTTGATAGTAGTCAAGTGGATCAGCTACCCGAGGGCTCCCTGTCTATAATGTAAATAATCTTAATCTACAGATTGTTTCCTACAAATGAGTCAATAAAAATAAAGTTTGAATGTCGACAAATTATATCATTTATTTAATTTATTTTCAGGACCAACCCATAAATGCGGATTGAGATTGTGTTAATTAAAACTAGCCGTAAATAATTCAGGGACTCATATCAGTCCAAACCACTAAATAGATTGACATTTTTAGAGGTTGATTATTTTATAAAATAATTAAGAAATGATTAATTAATATTTAATTTTGATTCAAATCGGTTTAGTAGTTTAGCAGTTCATCGTGGACAAAAAACATGACACGAAATTTTTATATATAAAGATTGTAGGCAAAGTTAGAAATAAAGGATAAAAATAGTTAGCAAGGTTTGTGTGGTTTATGCGAGCGAAGCCGTGGGCGAGAAGTCAGATCATATATTTATTAATCTCTGTTTTATATATCACGTCATTGCGGCTTTTGAAAAGGAAAAACTATTAAAAAGAATTCAAGTAACTTCTTACAAAAGTCCTTCTAAACCAACCTTTATAATATCACGAAATAATGAGCCAAAAAACCATCAACACAGACTATAAAAAACAAGCTGGCACCGAAATTGGATGTAATGGGAGAGAGCCGAGAACAAACGTCCGAAAAAAATGTACACATACATATAAAACAAAAGAGAAAATACAGTAAATTGCAACATAAATTACGTAGAAGAATCTGTAATTCAGAAGGCAGTTTAGTGGATGCCGTGAGAGGCCGTTAATCACAATTAGTCGACTCCAAGAGTTGCAGGCGAGAAAAAAGCCGCAACATTAAAAATTAGTTAGTTTGCCGCGCGGGCTGGCTTAGCGTTTATTTTTTTTTTATCGTCGACAACAAAGGTGTTGCAACATTGACCCCTTTGTCTGTCTATGTATGTGTGTGTGTGTGTGTGTGTGTGTGTGTGTGTTTTTATAGCATAGACCGGCAAACGAGGAAGTAGGTCACCTGATGGTAAATGATCTCCCCACGTACGCCTACAATAGTAGAAGAATCATAGGCGCGTTGCCGACCTTAAAGGCAAGGGATAATTAAGGGGTTGGGAGGGGGAGGGTGATTTGGGCCTCCGGATATCTCACTCACCGTACGAAATGCAGCAGCAAGCTGCTACTTTAAGTCAGTTTTCAGTGAGATAGTGGTAACGACCCGGTCGAGCCGGCCCATTCGTGCTGTAGACAGACATTTCTACAGCGTGGCTCAACTACTCATGTAGTGTATTATTCATTATATTTGGACTGAACTGTACTCCACATTAGATCCAGTGTAATTATTTTGCCAGGATTAAAAAATCAACAAACACACGCGACAGTTGACACAATATTTTAAATATAGGTTGTTATTTCGTGTGGGTGCCGTGGGCGAATTCTTTTCTTTTAAATTAGGATGTTGATTTTAAGAAATAATTATATTAAGCCCACTTAAGCGATGGTAACATTTATAAATACATTTGGAGTTTTAATAGTCCATTGAAAAGTTACATTTGGGGTTGCGTTTCTTAGAGGACGCAATTTTATTTTTTTGATGTGTAGGGGGGGTAAGTGTAAAGCTAAAATCAAGTTTGTGGGGTCGCCACCCTTGTCCCACGGCCGCCATCTTGAAAATAGGGGTTGAAACGGTTTTTACGATATATCTCTTAAACTATTTATCTGATAAAAAAAATTTGTTAACGTTTTTTGTTGCTAATTAAATTCTCTATAACTTTAGTCCAGTAACTTTTTGTCGTAAAACTATAAATAAAAAAGTTATAAGTGAAAATGTAATAAAGAAAAAAATAAAGATGATAATTCTCTTGACAGCCTAAGATACAAACAATTCGCCAAGGCAGTGACAAAAAGTACATTTAATTTATCTTCACTTCCTCCAACACAAGACACAGCTCGCTTTCATACTTTCCGAGTCTACCATCAGGTTCAGTCGTGGCTTGGTAATAATAATGATCCTGAAGACTGGGGCTGGAAAAAATGTGGAAAATTATTGATGCCAGTGCAGAGCTCTAAACCTCCAGCACCCCCTGAGCTTCTTAAATTGATCTTTTGTAAATGCAAAGGAAACTGTGGAGCGATGTGTGGATGTCGAAAAGCAGGGCTAAAATGTTCCGCAGTATGCTTCCATTGTTCTGGGGAGACTTGCAGTAACGTAATGGAACTCTCAGAATTAACAAATGAAAATGACTTCGATGATGAACCGCCGACATTGACACCCCTTCCTTCGGCAGTTCTCCCACTGATATTTGATTCAGATTTTTGTCACTGCCTTGGCGAATTGTTTGTATCTTAGGCTGTCAAGAGAATTATCATCTTTATTTTTTTCTTTATTACATTTTCACTTATAACTTTTTTATTTATAGTTTTACGACAAAAAGTTACTGGACCAAAGTTATAGAGAATTTAATTAGCAACAAAAAACGTTAACAATTTTTTTTTATCAGATAAATAGTTTAAGAGATATATCGTAAAAACCGTTTCAACCCCTATTTTCAAGATGGCGGCCGTGGGACAAGGGTGGCGACCCCACAAACTTGATTTTAGCTTTACACTTACCCCCCCTACACATCAAAAAAATAAAATTGCGTCCTCTAAGAAACGCAAGGTGAGGCCTAAAAAATGTAACATTTCAATGGACTATAAGTGGTTTAGTAATTACGGTCTATCCAGAATTACTTGAGTGGTAGAGCCACACTGTAAATAGTTTTGTTTACAGCATGAATGCAGAAAACCGACGTAAAGTAGCGGCTTGCTGCTGTGTTTTGTACGGTGAGTGAGATCCTCCTCCCTTTCCTAATCCCTAATTATCCCTTTCCTTTAAGGTCGGCAACGCGCCCATGATTCTTCTCGTATTGTGGGCGTAAATGAGCGGTGGCATCACTTACCATCAGCTTGCGTTACCACAGCTTCGTGTTCTCCTCCATCTCGGCTCGAACTAAAAAGTTCGCAAATTCTTGCTTCTGCCGGACCATTAACCTGTGGAATAGTTTGCCGGCACACGTGTTCCCTCCTTCCTATAATATTGGGTCCTTTAAACGGAGTGTGAAGAAGTAGTTAGGCAGGCCGGCATGATCGTGCCGACCAACGATAGACACACTGTTTGTCTTTGGTCGACACTATTCCTGGATTGCGCTACACTTACCATCAGGTGTGGCGTAGTCATTTTGCCGAGCCAGGATAAAAAAAAGGTAATACACTTGATCGTTTGTCGGCTTATGCTATAAAAAAACATCCTTTATAACACGCCTCTTTTTTATCGGGGGTTAAAGATACTTGGTCAAATAGCCGTAAACATAAATTCAACGCGGTGAGCCTTCGACGCATACCGTAGAATAAAGTTCGTATGCATAGCGCACGGTGCAATTAATAAACCGGTCCTACCGGTAGAGGTTTTGCCGGTTTTGCCGGATAATCCGGAGGCTGCGGACCCAATTTATCGGCTCAAGTTTAGCACTGAATTCAGGTGCCTAATACCAACGTGTATGTAGGTCGTGTATTATTTGTAGGCGGATCGTGTGCGTGCGACTTTTAGTCGCGTTTTGTTATAAAATTATAATGGTGTGGAGTTTTCTTTATAAAGTTACAGTGAAGTGGTATTCACAAAAGATGTGTGTAATACTATCCCTGAAGGTAGTCTCCCTTTCTGCAAATCTCTCCTCACCCTGAATTAAATCTCGGTTACGTCCTTGTTTATATTATTATTCACCTAAAATTATTGTTATTGTGGGTCATAATTTAACTATTTTTTTTTATTTGATTGAATGACGAGTCGAGCAAGGCGCTTGCCTGATGGTAAGCGCCACGCCTGCCCATAAACAGAAGTAACACCACACAGAACTTTGGATTACAAAGCACTGCATAGCACTGAACTGCACTCGTCACCCTGAGACATAATATGTTAAGTCTCATAGTACCCAGTAATTTCACTGGCTTCAATGTCCTTCAAACCGAAACATAACAGTGCTTACACACTGTTGCTTGGCAGCAGAAATAGAGAAAGCGGTGGTACCAACCCAGACGGCCTCTCGCATACGAGAGACTTACCACCTTGTAATGCTCGAATACGTTCAATTATCATATAGTAACTGATTTGCAACATTTATAAAAAGATATAAATAAGGTGAAAAAATTATTGTCAGTCGTCAGTCGGTTGGTTGGTGGAACGTAAATAATAGTGCCGGATTAACCACGTAGCAAGAGTAGCAATTGCTACAGGCCCCGCGGGCAATGGGTCCCACATATTTAAATTGAGTATTGAACCATTTACCACTTTATACTTGGAACCAATAGCAGATCAAGGGCTTTTTGAAAGAATTTGCTACGGGCCCTGCGCTTGCCTAATCCGGCACTGGTAACTAATATTTATTAATACGTATTCTACCCAAAGATACGAAAAAGATTGTGAAAATTGTGTTTCAATTCAGCCAGCGGAAGACACGTGTGCTGGGTGCTAAAATAACAAGTCGACTCAACTCATGAAAGTTATTTTTTTTTTTTTTTTTTTTTATCCTGGCTCGGCAAAGTGACTGCGATACACCTGATGGTAAGTGTAGCGCAATCCAAGAATAGTGTCGACCAACGATAAACAATGTGTCCATCGTAGGTCGGCAAGATCATGCCGGCCTGCCAAAGGGCTAAGGGGGAGGGGAAGGAAAAGGGATGGGAAAAGGATTAGGATCAGGGGGCAAGCCCCCTGGGGAGAACCGGATATACACTGGCTGATAGTATTTATAGTTTTGTCGCTCGTTTGTAGCCCGCCTTCCATGTTAGGTTCCAACAGGGAATTGGAGAAAATCTTAGTTAGTTTTTAATGTCTTTTGGCGGCGCATCGCCAATGGAGCTTGTTTTGTGAACTTTATGTGGTTACCTCGCGTGAAATATGTTACCGTTACGTTACTTCAATTTCTAATGATGTTTAATAGAGTTTCAAATATTTATTTTTACGATTCCGTACCCAACAACAAGGTGGACAGATAAACTGATAAAGTTCGCAGGAAGGCGCTGGATGCAGGCCGCTTCCAACAGGTCATTCTGGAAATATTTGGGGGAGGCTTATGTTCAGCAGTGGACGTCTTGTACATTAGGACTACATTTTCGAACTTCGTTACTTCGTATCATTTTATATAATAACCCTCTGACATCAATAGTGTCACGCTCCTATTGCACTTATTAAAAGCGTGTTTACTTATTTATTTTATCAATTTTTTTGTCTAACCTTTTTTTTACTCCTAATAAATAAAATAATACAATTACTTATTACATCACTACGCTAATAATAGATTTAAAATTATATCTGCTCATCTCGTCGTTCAAGCTAAAAAAAATCTTTTCGGGTGCGGAACTCTAAAACATTGTATTAAATTTGTGGTTTGTTTCGAGCCCGATATATCGATTTTATATCATTCCTCCCACAAAGCAGTGAACACAACGAAAATTCCTTTGTTTTGCGTTGCGGTTTGTCACCGCTTTGTGCTTTAATTTTTATCCTGTAAAAATGTGAAAAACATTGTTATTCGATATCATTTGTTTTTGCGATAATTTACAGCTCTTTACAAGTTTGTACTTTTATTTTATTACACGGAAATAGAAGTAAAAACATTGAGGTATTTTTGTACTTTTATATTGATTAAAGCTGATTCTTTACAAGGGTTTGTGTTGCAATATGGTTTAAATTAAATAAAATGGTATTAAATAAGTGTCTTGTATATAAACCATAAAAATGTTTCAGCATTATAATTAATGTCCCATTTTTGTAAACATGGTTTTCCACTCTTGATTACATACTGTTAACAATGTAAAGCAAGTTTCGTCACGTCACGGTAACAAATTGTTTCAACCGGCCCATTCATGCTGTAGACAAAACTGTCAGCAGCGTGGCTCTACGACACAAATAGCTGGTAGTACCCAAGTCCCTCGTATGCGAGAAGCCGCTGGGTTGGTACCGCCGCTTTGTCTATATCTGCCACCAAGCTGCAGTATGGCAGCATTGTTGTGTTTCAGTTTGAAGGACCAATGTCCTTCAAACTGAAACACATTTCACTGAATTCAATAAGTCAGTGAAATTAATGGGTATTATAAGACTTAACATCTTATGTCTCGAGATAACGAGCGTAGTCTAGTACCATGCAGTGCTGTGTAAATCAAAGTTTTGTGTGGCATTTCCCATTAAGTGAGCGACCTCCGTCCTTCAAGCTAGTAAAAAAAAGCCAAATTAGAACATCCTCTTTTTAGAAGTCGGTTAAAATACAATCGATTTCTGCAAATCCGCAACGAGAACAGAGTACGAATGGAGTGGAAACATCCAGTACCCTCCAACGGAGCAGTCTGTACATAAATCAAGTGAGCACGAACTAGCCGATAACTCACGAGGCGCGGCGATATACAATTCTTAGAGGAACAATTTAACACCAATCCTTTGCTAGGTAACACATCTATTTGGATTTTTTTCTTTGAGAGACGAGCAAGGCGCTCGCCTGATGGTAAGTCACGCCTGCCCACAAACAGAAGCAACACCACACAGAACGTTGAATTACAAAGCACTGCATGGCACTGAACTGCGCTCGACACCCCGAGACATAAGATGTTAAGTTTCATAATCCCCTATAATTTCACTGGCTTTAATATCCTTCAAACCGAAACACAACGATGCTTACACACTGTTGCTTGCCAGCAGAAATAGGTAAAGCGGTGATACCAATCCACATGGAATCTCGCATACGAGGGACCTACCACTTATTTTTCAATAAGTTTTGTTTCAATAGATAGAATAGAATTCACACCTCCATTTCGTCGACCTTATTTCGCGAGCCTGTCGCCATATCAAATCAAATTATTTATTTTGTAAATTGGATCATAAATATCACTTTTACATATTAATATTTTTTATACTAGATTACATTTTTATTTTTATCGGCATTTTGTGGCTAGCAATGAGAAGAAATGCCGAAACAAACTCATGGGTTATGTCCTCTTTTAATGTCTGGAACATTGATTTTTCATAATTGTGCGAGTGTAATGTACAGCAATTCCTGGATTGGCCTTTTTTAGGAAATAGCCCTGAGCATACCCGACATACATGGCAATCGCACCCACATATAAAAAATAAATTGAAAATATCAACGTTACATACCTTATAATAGTAATAATGCGGCTATAGGGCTTATTTTATTACCCATTACATACCGGGCACAATCATTTCGTGATAGAAAATCCCAATATCGCTTTTACCCGATGCGGGGATCGAACCCCGGAACTCAGCACAGCAGTATTTCGTCTCTACAGTCCGTTTCACTCTCTATCTCTATCACTGCTTTTAATGAAACTTAAATAACACGAATAGCGTAACAGTACCCCTGGCGCAGTGGGCGAATAGCCGGCTGTGAAGCGTGCCGCGGGTTCGATCTCCGCACTGCGACAAATGTTTGTGTGATCCACAAAAAAAATATTTCGGGGTCTAGGTGTTGTGAGACCGGAAGTCTCTCGTAGTTCCTGATACCCACTACACAAGACTCGTATCTTACTGTGGGGTCAGCACTGTGTATGTGACCGTTGGGTGTATTTATTTACTAATTTAAATATAGGCGTATCGAATAGAACTCGTTAAAATAGGCGTCCACTCTCGGATGGCGCAAATCCGTATTATTTCTCATTCGTCGCGCCGGTTTACGTTCAGACCATCATGTGACCATCATTTTGGATGGATATTCTATTGGTTTTCATTTAAACAGTCACATAAATTATCCAATAATATCATTGTCTACTATAATTGCTGGGGGGAAGATACTTATATCCGACGGGATAGCGACCACCGTACACTGGTGCTAAAATCTGCCATAGTGGCCCACCTTGTATGGGTTGCGTTCCAGGGTTAGCCAGTGTATATCCAGTTCCCCCCAGGGGGCTTGCCCCCTGATCCTAACCCTTTTCCCATCCCTTTTTCCTTCCCCCTTGGCCCTTTGGCAGGCCGGCATGATCTTGCCGACCTACGATGGACACATTGTTTATCGTTGGTCGACACTATTCTTGGATTGCGCTACACTTACCATCACGTGTAGCGTAATCACTTTGTCGAGCCAGGATAAAAAAAAAATAATAATAATTGTTTGCTAAGTCGTGGGCTGTACAAATATCGTCCATAGCCCGCAGTTGGCAACCACTGGTCTCGAAAGATTACTAAAAGGGCAGCCACAGTGTATCTTGTGAGGTTGCCGAAATGATTTTAGTACAGTATATGTAAGTACCCGATTACGTGAGCTTGGCGCTGGTTTTAGAACAATAGCGATTACAAATTCATTAGTGCTTCAAATAGGAAGTAATATTACATTATGAGACATTGTGAGTGTGGCGCGGCCCTATATTACTAACTTGTTTTTGCTACAGCCTTGCTTTTATTATCTATAGGTGACTTGTTTTAGGACTGGATACTAAGCATTTCGTTATACGAAAATTCAAAATCACTTCTACCTGACTCAGGGATGGAATCCGAGACCACAACACACCAATAGTATCGCATTTTTTTTATTCGAGCACGGCAAAGTGACTGCACTACACCTGATGGTAAGCGTAGTGCAATCCAAAAAGCCAGCGACCACCAACAAACAATGAGTTTATCGGTGGTCACCAGAGTCATGCCGGCCTGTATAAATGCTTCTTCCCTCTTCGGAGAGGAAAGAAGCAAATCGAGGGGCCTGCGGCAGGACAGGCGAATGACCGATGCAGGCACAGTAATACAAGGATGTACCCCTATACCCGCCCCAATCAATCATCAAGTCATGTCGCAAGCCCCTCGGGAGAACCGGATTACTAGTTGATCCAGGAACGCGATCCACTCAAGGCGTGTGAATCACTATGGCAGGTTTTAACACTATGTGTACGGTGGTCGCTATCCGGGCGGATATAAATATCCTACCACCAGCCTACCACCAAGGTGACTTGTTTTTGGACTGGATACTAACTAAGTTACAGGAAAACTCAATATCACTTCTACCTGATCCGGGGATGGAATTCCAGACCTTAGCACAGCAGTAGTATCGCATACGCATAGCCACTGCGCCACAGAAGCAGTCTGTAGGAACAACTAGTAAAATAATAAAGGGGAGGGGGGTGGGGTGGTAGGGAACTCGGCGCGCGATCGCACTTGGCCGGCGCTTTATCTTTTTATTATTTTCTTGGTACTTTTTAGGAATAGTCATTTATCACCTTCATAATATTACATTACGTAGTCCTTTCGCGTCGTTTCACCGTCTAGTTAATTTAATATAGTGTATTATGAGCCTGGCTCGCTGTTTGAGGACGTTTTTAGTTAAAGCCTTAATTTATTCAACATAAGAAGAAGCACCTACCTACCTATCTAACATTTTGAAGAGCGCAGAAATTTAATATAATTAACAATGGATATACACATCAGTAGGAAGAGTCAGAGATGCGTGCCATAGGTTCTGGTTTCGAACCTGCAACTTGCATCTTGACAATGTGGTAGGTCCCTCGTATGCGAGAGGCCGTCTGGGTTGTAACCACCTCTTTGTCTATTTCTGCCCCCAAGCAACAATGTGTAAGCACTGTTGTGTTTCGGTTTGAAGGAAATTGAAGCCAGTGAAATTACTGGGAATTATGAGACTTAACATCTTATGTCTCGGGGTGTCGAGCGCAGTTCAGTGCCATGCAGTGCTTTTAACTGAAAGTTCTGTGTGGTGTTGCATCTTTTTATAGGAAGGCGTGGCGCTTACCATCAGACAAGCGCCTTGCTCATCTCATCATTCAATCAAATATAAAAAAAAAACCGTGCCACTCCCCGATAAATTATCACTGTCCTTATATAAATATAAGTTTAATTTATACCTGTACTTATATAAATATACATACCATATATATATATATATATATATATATACCATCAGGTGTGGCGTAGTCATTTTGCCGAGCCAGGATAAAAAAAAAAAAATATAAGTTTAACTTATTTTCTAATTCTGTAATTATCCCACTTTGTTCCCATCGCTTCATGGCCCCTGTAGTGGATTTACACGCCACTCAGTCTGGTGAGTGATGCGTAGATCCTCACCCGTTCAAACGATAAAACATTCAAATGTATAGGAAATTGTCCAACTGGGAACAACTACCTCGTAATCCTCACTCGTGTATATACCTTGGAAAAATACATTCGTTTTTCCTTTCATTTATTGACGCGTCATTGGGGATTTTATCAATTCCGGATAAAAGAGTTATATAAAATGGATCTTTTGTTTTTATTATCCGACCACGGCAAAGTGACTGCACTAAACCTGATGGTAAGCATAGTGCAGACCAAAAAACCAGCCACCCATTAAGTCCTGTCGCAAGCCCCTCGGGAAACGGGATATACACTGGCTGACCCCGGAACGCGATCCACACAAGGTGTGTGGGTCACTATGTCAGGTTTTAACACCATCTGTACGGTGGTCGCTATCCGGGCGGATATGAATATCTTACCACCAGCAAGTCTATCTGCCTGTAGCATCATAGCGTTAAATCGAATGGACACGGATGCCGAAATAAATCTAAGTTACATCTCTGAGAAATAATTGAATTCGAATATATGATTCACTGACATTCTTTTTAATTAGCTTGGAGGACGAAATTGGCAGGGTGCTTGCGTAATGGTAAACACCACGCCTGCATATAGACAGACAGAATTTTGAATTTGTAATTCAAGCTAAGCTTTTTGATTTTGATTTTTGACTCATAATGCCCAGCAATATCACTGGCTTCAATATCGAATCGAAACACAACAGTGCTTACACACTGCTGTTTGACGGCAGAAATAGGCAAAGCGGTGGTACCAAACCAGACGGCCTCTTGCATGGTAGCTGCCATCTAGTAATACCATTTAAAGTTAATTGAAATGTTAAGTGCGATAGTAAGGTAATGATACCGTAAGGTGTCTGGTGTTATTTCTTGATAAATGTCTGAACTGACGTGTGCTATACTCATTGCTGCACTTCCGGAACTCCCCGAGCATTATCAGAAACACTATACCCTCAATTTACTAAAGCGCCAATACGTTTACGTTAGAGCATTTTAAAGTTGTTGTTTTTACTATAAAAATTCATATACATTTTTATACTGGGTAGTTTGAGTGGTAGAGCTACGCTGTAGATAGTTTTGTCTATAGCACGAATGGGTTGGTTTGAGCGGGCGGTTACCACTGTCTCACAGAAAATCGTCGTAAAGTAGCGGCTTGCTGCTGCGTTTCGTACGGTGAGTAAGATATCCGGGGGACCAAATCCCCTCCCTTATTTACCCTTCGCCAGTGCGGCGTAGGCTCTATACAGGGTTGCTTAAAACACCAGAAACAGCAACAAATAAGGAATAACTTTTGTTCTACGAGTTCGGACATAACTCAATAAATGAAAAACAAAATTACTGAATGACAGATGACTGGCGGCTAGACAAATGGGTCAAATTCCAAGGCCGTTGCACCCCCTCCCTCACGCTTCGCAGGAGTTTGTTTACGTAATCTTGTAATGCGCGTAAAGATATAAACATTCAAGCTGGAAATTAAATGAATACTTATTTTTACATGAAAATAAAATCTAACAAATTATCAAAAGTCGTAGGACAAAAGTTGTTCCTTATGAGGTTAGCTGTCTAAGTTTACTATCTAGTGTTATAAAAGTAACCCTGTATAGAGTTCCACTCACCGCTTCCGCTCACGTTGGTGCCTTTTAGGCAAGGAACCCTGAAAGTTACTGAACAAAGTAAACCGATTCAAAAATTCCGTCACAAAGTCAAATGAAGCGTTGCCCGTAGCCCGAGAAACACGAAATTCAATTTCCCGCTCAAGTAAACATTTGTATATTTCATTTGGCGGCTTTACCGCGGCCGTGGGCAAATATAACGTCTCGATTCTTATAATTGGACAATAAAACCGTCTCAGGCGACATTAAAGTGAACGCCCATAAAATTTGACTGGTCGGATTCCAGATTGACGTATTTCAGGGCCACGTGCCGAGATGTATATTGGAGAACGCGATATCGTTTGCTTTTTACGGTACGTGCCGAAAGGCCGATAGAACCCCAGTCCTAAACTTTCAGTTCTACGATGAAACCGTATTAAGTAGCCGCATGAAACGTTCACTGAATATGTGTTTTTTCCGGTAACACCCAAATACACCGAAATATTTTATTCCGAATTTTGATGTTCCGATTTCCAAAAGTCCGAATTTCATAATACCTAAGAATTATAATGTCTATTATTAAAATGCACGAAATTGATTTTACCAAAAGTCGTAAATGCGATTTGTTTTCCGATTTTTATAAGTTCGAAGAATTAATTGCTCGATGGGACCGAAAAACGACATTCCGATTTTCAATAATTCGAAAAAAACTGCTAAAATTAGGATTCTGATTTTGATTTAGATAGTATAATATTCAGTTACGCATATATGTTCAAAGTCTATAAGTAACAATATATTTTCTTGTCTAGCTGAGAAATCATAATAGAGCTCTACTATTTAATGTTTCATGTTAATAGCAACAGACAAATGGGCCCTTGAATAATGTTAGAGATAAATCTATATTAATGAAAATTAAAGGTTCGTAGATAACGGCATTACTTGAGAAGTATTGACCGATTTGGCTATTTCTTTTAATTGTTTGTAATAAATCGAATAGGGTTTGCATGGAAAGAAAAAAATGGAAAAGTTGCCCTGAAAATATTGAAATTCGTTTTTCTTTGGGGTTTTTGTATGAATTACAAAGGAAATGTCAAAAACTTCGGACCCTCGAACCCATGGCGTCGATCTTCGCAGCCGGCTTCGCACGTACTCTACCACGGAGGAGATATCATGGAAGTGTGGGAGCTATGATTACATACACACACATACAGAGACAGACAAAGGGATCTTATAACACTCTTTTTACCGGTGGTTAAAATAATATAATATATAGGACTAATTTAAACGGATTTTATCGCGGTTTTTTATTTTAATTTTGATTCCGACGAATCAGAAATCAGGGAAGCAGCGATAGCTCAGTGGGAAGTGGTACGGACTGTCGAGACGAAAGTCGCAGGTTCGAAACCAGCCCCAAGAGCATTCACCTCTGACTTTTCTAAGTTACGTGTATATTAATTGTTAATTAGTTAATTATTGTTTGCTTTAACGGTGAAGGAAACATCGCGAGGAAACATGCATGCCTGAGAACTCGATAAGATTTTTCAAAGGTATGTGAAGTCTGCCAACCCGCATAAGGCCAGCGTGGTGGACTAAGGCCTAACCCCTCTCATTCAGTAGAGGAGGCCCGTGCCCAGCAGTGGGACGTGTATAATACAGGGCTAGTAAAAAAATAATTGAATAATTGAGGAAAAAATATATCTGTTATTTGATCTGTTACAAGCTTGCCAATTTAGAATTCTTATGGTAGGACGTGAAGTTATAACAAGAAGGTATAAACCGGAGTTACAGAATACACCCACGTTACGTTTCTTGCAATAAAACGAGTATTAATGATTGTTTTAGAGTCGCTCGTAAAATTTACTGTTTCAGCTTCGTAAGTGCGCGTATGTATCTTGTGTAGTATCAATATGGGTTTTTCATATTGTTTTTAGGTTCATAATTTTAACGGTTAAGTGGCCGATGTAGTTTATTTATTCCCTCGTTATTCTAGAACAGTGAATTGCCAGAGGTCATTTCTTCCACATACTTACAAATTCTGGAATGAATTTCCACGTGTTTTTTCAACGGTATGACATTATGTCCTTTAAACAAGGTATAAAAGTAATTCAAGGTCGGCCTCGGTGGCGTAGTTGTATTGTGTACGCCGTACGACTGCTATGCTGAGGTCTCGGGTTCGATCCCCGGGTCGGATCAAATGATATTGGGTTTTTCTATCATGAAATGCTTAGTATTGTCCAAGAGTCTGGAACTGTGCCCGGTATGGTGATACGCCTCCTATCACATCATGGGACGGAAATACACTGCGAAATGTGAGTGTACTGGTTACACCTCTGCCTACCCCTACGGGGATTACAGGCGTGAGTGCATATGCATATGTATGTATCATAGGTAAAAGTATTACTTAGTAATCCATTTAGAAATGGGTAAGTGAAACCATAATATTTCGTAATAACTTAAGGGTTCTATATTCTACAAAGTGCTACGGCACATCGCGTAGTCCGTAGCGGTCTTCGTAGCGATTTTATGGGACTCGTAGCGTCGTGCTACGTAACATTTTCTTTTGCATTTCATAATGTTTGAAATATTTGCGTATACAGGGTTATTTTTAAAACACCAACAACCTCGCAGGACTAGATTCCTAAGGTTATAAGCTACTACCTTTGTTCTACGACTTTTAATAATTTATTTTATTTTCATACAAAAATAAGTATTCATTTAATTTCCGTCTTGACTGTTACAACACTGCGCGCATCGCAGATTACGTAAACAAACCCGACCCGAAGCGTGGGGAATCGGGCTAGTGCCTTTGACCTTGACCGCCCGAGCAGCTGATCGCCGCCTTTGATGTCGTACGCGCACGCAGTCTACGAAGAAAAACACTACACAACAAAAACTTGTAAAATCATTTTTTTTTAAATATATTGAGTAATATCCAAACTCGTAGAACAAAAGTTGTTCCGTATGGGGTCAGCTATCTGGTCCTGCGAGGTTGCTGGTGTTTTAAAATTAACCCTGTATAAGGTCCGAATAAATTAAAATAAATAAAATGGTATACATATCCCATTTATTGTAGTCGCTTAGGCCCATGAGGTTTCCCATACTTTGTGGATATTAACAAATTTTACGTTTTCTGTAACGACACACACAAGTGATGAGAAATATAGAGAAGAAAACGACAATGTGTAACATTCGCGTAAACGTAAGAAATGACACAGTAAGATTGTTAGCATTAATGAGGAGACGAGTAGGTAGCTCGCCTTATGATCCGTTATGATTAGAGTGTTAGTGACGTGACCAATTTTTATAGCAGAGGCCCGCAACCAAGCAAGTAGGTTACCTTTGGGTCACCACAAGGTGGTGAGTCCCTTGTTTGTGAGAGATCGTCTTGGTTGGTACCACCTCTTTGTCTATTTCTGCCGTCAAGCAACAGTGAGTAAGCACTGTTGTGTTTCAGTTTGAAAGACATTGAAGCCAATGAAAGTACTTCTCATTGTGAAACTTAACATATTACGTCTCGGGGTGACGAGTATTGCTTCTGTTTATAGACAGGCGTGGCGCTTACCATTAGGCGAGCGACTTGCTCGTCTTGTCTCAACAAAAAAACCTGTAAGTAAATGATCTCCAACGTTCATGGACATCCACAATACCATAGGAATCATGGCTGGCAGCCTAAAGGGAAAGAGATTGGAAAGAGGAGGGGGAGTTGGACCTCCGAATAACCCACTTACCGTACGAACAACAGCAAGCTGCTGCTTCACGTCGATTTTCTACGAAACAGTGGTAACAGCCCGGTCGAGCCCATTCATGCTGTAGATAAAATTGTCTATAGGGTGACTCTACCACTTATATAAACATTTATAACATTTCCGTAAAATTGTGCCTATCGTCTAAGCAGGCATTTGTTTTTGTCAAAAGTAATCAGATAATTGTCTGAGACCTTTTTCTTGAGTGAAATTGTACTACTAAGAGCCAAACAGGAAATTTGGACAGTTGCTTAATAATGCTGAAGATTGTTAATTATCTTAATTAACTTGTTTTAAGGAATATAAATTTTAGGTCATTTTTGAAGGTCGGCTTACCTTAATTTATTATTTTCGTACCTGGGAGAGTAATGAATTTTAAGAATCCAAAGGTTACCTAAAGTCATGTTTTGAGGCACAGCCGGGACTGAATTTTTTTCGTATTTGTAATAGATAGGTTTTGATGTATGCGATTGTGACGATCGAAGCGTAAAACGCTGAAAATTGGACCTACTTACACAAACAGGAACCAACCCACAGCAAGTTCAAATGGAGATAATGAGTATGTTTTACTAAATTCATTAATTTAAATTGAATTTAATACTGTATTTTTTTGCAAAATCGTACATGGAATATATTTCATGCCATGATGTTGCAAAAAACTACGAGAAAATTAGTTTAAATTATTGAAATATAAACATATCGAATTGGAACGTACGGAAATAAGCTCGGAGAAATGTGGGTGTACGTGTTACATCTCTGCCTACTCCTTCGGGGATTATAGGCGGGAATGCGTATGTATATGTTTGCTGTGTTCACGAAAAATCGCCAAAAGTGGACAAACTGTAATGATTATATTTTTACTCTATGGGGTTTACTTTGTTGGTGGTTTCATATAAATTGAGTATTTTATTCAAAACTCAACAGAAAGGAAACTAAAGAAAAATGTGCCTTAAACAAAATTAATTTCCAAACAAAATCACGTGCCGCCTAAATATAAATAACATTGTGAGCCAAAAAGTCATTTAAGCGCGCCTTTCCCCGCGCCTCCTTGCTTATCCCCTGCAGGTGACACGGGCGTAAGGCTCGACTAATTACCATGAAAATTATCTGCACATCGCGGACTTAGGGGTGGGGGAGATATGTGGGTAGAGGGTTGATTATATACATGTATATTATGCTATGAATCTTTTTCGCGATTTAAATATGCATCGTAATTTGCTTAGACCTTTTTAGAAGTCATCTTATTTTGCATTTGTATTTGCTTTCGGCTGCGTCCGCGAATGAGTATTTTTCTGTGACAAAAACTGGCCAAATACGAGTTGAATCTCGCACTGCGGATTCCGTACAAGCTCTGTATCATGTTTACTTATTATTTTTTATTATTAGTTAGAATATCCGCAGTAATTTCGCATTTTACAAGCAATATCTAAAAATAATCTAATCTAGTTATATCAAGCAATACTCGTATCTTACTGTGGGGTCAGGACTATGTATGTGACTGTTGGAAGTATTTATTAATATTTGATTTGATTTTGATTTGATTTGTTTTCTCATAGAAGCTAATAAAAATTATTCTGCATACATTTTAGCCCTCTTTCTATTACGGTTTAAAAGATCAACCTAAAGGTAGAACAGGAAAGCTCACGCTATTAAGATTGGGTGACAACATTTTGGACAAGGAGGCCTAAAAAAGATGAATCACGCTATTATGCATGCATTTTGTGCGTAGAACCTTTGCAGGGTATGCCCCGGGTCACGTCAACAAACCCGGTTAAGTGTGACTTTACCCTTGATATTTACATAATAAATATATTTATAAAATACTGAGCAAGTACTCGGGACTGGTTGGAGTCTATAGCAAAGTATAAGTGGTAGAGCCACGCTGTACATAGTTTTGTCTACAGCACGAATTGACCGGCTTGGCCGATTTGGTCGGTTCGACCGGGTTGTTGCCACTGTATTACAGAAACCCGACGTAAACTTATAGATTGTTTTTACATTTCTTACTTGAGTGAAATATCGGTATGCGAAAACCCGCCTCCGCTTCCCCATGCCTTAATTATTCCTTCTGTTTAACGTTTGCAACGTATCCATGATTATTAAGGTGACCCATTTGCTAGTATGCCTATTGCCAGCCAGCCTATGCTTTAAATAACAACAACAAAAAAGTATAAATGGTTCATTACCAATTTACAAGGTATGCGAGAGGCCGTCTGGGTTGGTACCACCATTATGTCTATTTCTGCCGCCAAGCAATAGTGTGTAAGCACTGTTGTGTTTCGGTTTGAAGGTTATTGAAGCCAATGAATTTACTGGGCATTATGAGACTTAACATTTTATGTCTCGGGGTAATGAGCGCAGTTCAGTGCCATGCAATGCTTTACAACTCAAAGTTCTGTGTGGTATTGCTTCTGTTAGTGGGCAGGCGTGGAGCTTACCATCCGAGGAGCGACTTGCTCGTCTCGTCATTCAATTAAATAAAAATAAAATAAGAACAAAAGTTACGCTAAATTTTTGCCATATTCTGTCCACTTGAATAGCGGATGCTTCTTGAAGGTCAAAGGTCAAACAGTACCAAAGGTCGCGCAACAAGAAATCCTTAATTACATGGAAGGGTCTCACTCAATCTTAATGCGATAACAAGGGGTATTACGTTTAAAGGGACAGCGTGACGGAAGCCCACGATCTGATTACAGAATTAGAAAGGTCATTCTATTTTAGATTTTTTTTTAGTTTATAAAAGTATGTTGATGTAACTTTAAGGTGGTTTGTTTTGTGTTGTTCGCTTATACAATGGAAAAGTGTGGTCAAATTTAAGCTAGTGTACGGTATTCATAATTCACCCCCGATACTAGTAGTAGTACTAAATCCGATTGCAATGCTAGGACATTAATAAAAATAAAAATGCTTAAAAGGTAGGTCCCTCTTATGCGAGAGTCCGTCTGGGTTGGTACCACCGCTTTGTCTACTTTTGCCGCCAAGCAACAGTGTATAAGCACTGTTGTGTTTCGGATTGCGATAAGCGCCACGCCTGCACATAAACAGAAGCAACACCACACAGAACTTTAAATTACAAAGCACTGCATGGCACTCGTTATCCCGAAACACAAGATGTTAAATCTCATAATGCCCAGTAATTTCACTGGATTTAACGTCCTTCAAACCGAAATACAACATTGCTTACACACTGTTGATTGGCGGCAGAAATAGACAGAGCTGTGGTACCAACCCAGACGGCCTCTCGCATACGAGGGCCCTGCCACCTTGTAAACATCTCATACTAATTCTGTTATTTAATTAAAATATTAACAACTTGACCTAAAACACAAAATTAACATTTATATACCCCTCGTGTACAGTCGACGCATGGTTCTTAGCGCATTAATTAAAACAAGTACACGCTTTTATTTCTTGTGAAAAATAAAATCTTTTTTCCATTGTTCCAAGAAATATGTGTTGCTTTTTTTCATCAAAATTCTTAAGTAATGTAAACTTTGCAGGTATTTTAATTTATAGCTGCTGGCTGTAGTATAAAATTATATATTTTTTACGAGAAACAAGGTTTCTCAATAGCAGAAGACATAAGTAAATTAAAAAGTGGAAGAGTCACGTTCTATATACTGTTATCAGGAACTAAGACAGACTTTCAGTCTCACAACAGCCAGTCCCCGAAACAAATATTACTGGATCACACAAATGTTTATCTTGGTGCGGAGATCGAACCCGTGGCCTCTCGTTTTGTAGCTGGCTGTTCGCCCGCTGCGCCACGGAGGCAAATGAAGACAAATAAATATCGTACAAGGTCCAAATTCGCTGAATACGAGACTGTCAGAAGTAGCTCAACATTATCGCATTGCGTTGAATTATCCAAATGAACTTTTTTTATAGTATTGGCTGACAAACGAGCAAGTGGGTCACCTGATCGTAAGGGATCTCCACCACCCATGTACGCTTACAATCATGGGCGCGATGCCGACTTTAAAGGAAAGGAATAATTAGGAAAGGGAGGGGGATTTGGGCGTCCGGATATCTCACTCACCTTACGAAACGCAGCAGCGAGCCGCTACTTTACGTCGGTTTTCTGTAAGACAGTGGTACCGACCCGCTCGAGCCGGCCCATTTATGCTGCAGACAAAACTGCCTACAACGTGGCTCTACCACTCGACCTAGACACATACACACACACGAGCACGCAGACACGTACGCACCCACACACATTAAAATAGGATAAACCTTAACAAATACTTTGGTATAACACCCTATACCAGGGCTAAAAATACTGTATGTGGACAAAATGAAATCCACATTAGGCCTTGATAAAAAAAAATAAACAGACACAAGTGTAGGCAATAGAGAAAAAGGCTGGAATCCATCGCGGCGGGCCTCGTCGCCGTAATGTGTGCCATTACGCGTGTACGTGACCAATATATCACGGTAACTGTACCGCTCCACTAGGGATATAGCCGAGTGCTTTCGATTTCCTATCTTTATTATGCTACAAGCTGTCTACCGCGGTTTCACCCGCGTCCATGTTGCTGCTCGATTCCCGCAGGAGTCAAAAATGTGTGGCGTTTCCGAACGTCGAGTATAGCGTTTCCGAACGCCTCTGTAATGCCTATGGACATTAGTCTGTAATTGTCTGTGTCAAGGGGATGAAGAACCTAGTAAATTAATTATTGTAAAAGTAACGTGTAAAACAATTTTTTCTACTAGGCCTGTATTATACATGTCCCACTGCTGGGCACGGGTCTCCTCTACTGAATGAGAGGGGTTAGGCCTTAGTCCACCACGCTGGCCTAATGCGGGTTGGCAGACTTCACATACTCTATTAGGTATACAGGTTTCCTCATGATGTTTCCTTCACCGTTAAAGCAAGCGATAATTAACAATTCATATACACGTAACTTAGAAATGTCAGAGGTGTATGCTCTTGGGGCTGGTTTCGAACCTGCGACTTTCGTCTCGACAGTCCGTACCACTCCCCGCTGAGCTATCGCTGCTTAAACAATTGTAGAATCCAAACTGTATAAATATACCCTTATTTATTTATGAGGCCGTACACGACCGAAACAACAGCGTGGGATTCAGGGCTCGGTCACTCATCGCCCTACGAATCCCCGCAAATGTATCCGAAATAAAACGTAGCCTAAATTGGGTGCAAATATTTGTTTCGGTTTGGGTGTTGTGAGACCTCTCGTTCCTGATACCCACGACACAAGACTTGGATCTTACTGTGGGATCAGTAATTTAATAACCATTTTATTTCTGCCGCCAAGTAACAGTGTGTAAGCACTGTTGTGTTTCGATTTGAAGGACATTAAAGTCAGTAAAATTACTGGACATTATGAGACTTAACATCTAATGTCTCAGGATGATGAGCACAGTTCAGTGCCATGCAGTGATTTGTAATTAAACGTTTTGTGTTGTGTTGCTTCTGTTTATAGGCAGGCGTGGCCCTTACCATCAAGCGAACGACTTGCTCGTCTCGTCATTCAATTAAATAAAAAAAATCGTAATCACAGACACTTGAATTTTATTTATATATATACATTTTATGCGGATTTATAATATACGGTCACTCACAAGATTGACTGATATTGATGTTGGATTTGACAATAAATATGTCTACTATCATATTTTTTTATGTTGGCATTATTACAAGCTACAAAATGGGTTAGGCTAGATTAAGCGTGGTTTTAACTGACTTCAAAAAAGAGGGAGATTGTCAATTCCGCGCGCTATTATTTTTTTTAAAGCGTTGAGAAGTTTTTCATAAGAACTTTGACGGCATGTAAAATCAAACAACCCACATAAGGCCAGCATGATGGACTACGGCCTAACGCCTCTCATTTGTTAGAGGAGTTCCGTGCCCAGTACTGGGTCGTGTATAATACAGGGCTAGTAAAAAAATACATAATTATATTACATTATAAATTATTACAAAATTTTAGATTTAATTACTTAATAACACTTATTATTAATAACACTTAACGCTTTAATGGAATAGTATAATTAAAGGATTGTAAAGGGAAGGCGGGATTTGGGCCTCCGAATATCTTACTCGTCGTATAAAACGCAACAGCAAATTAGTAGTTATATTTTCCTTGAGATAGAGGTAACAATCCGCTTGAACTGGCTCATTTATGCTGTAGATCCTTAGTTCCCAAAGTGGTCCAGGTGGACCCCCGGGGGTCCATGGGAGACTCGACGGGGGTCTTTGACGTGACAAAAAAATGGGGAATCATTCGTAAGCGGGGGACCACGAAAATTTACCTGCTTTCGATAGTGAAGAACTAAAATGTTGGCTTGACTTCACCTATCAATGTAGGCAGTTAATAATTTAAGAAGCTCAGCGACTGTTACTTGTAAAAACTTGCATATTCCATATTCAGTACAACAACAGTGTCGAGTTTTAGGAATATGGTAGAAATGTAGCTGCAGGGGGTCCACCGGAACCAGCTAATTTTGAAAATGGTCTATAAGAAAAAAAGTCCGGGAACCTCTGCTATAGACAAAACTGTCGCTTAGACAAAATAGCAATGGTATACCAATTAGGTTTTTTTAAGTTTTTTTTTTACCTTGAATGACGAGACGAGCCAGTCGCTCCCCTGATGGTAACCGCCACGCCTGCCCATAAACTTGCAACACCACACAGAACTATGAATTACAAAGCACTGCATAGCATTGAACTGCGCTCGTCACCCAAAGACATAAGATATTAAGTCTCAAAATGCCCAGTAATTTCACTAGTTTCAATGTCCTTCAAACCGAAACACAACAGTGCTTACACACTGTTGCTTGGCGGCAGAAATAATAATGGTTATTAAATTTAGGCTGTCGCTCAAACCACAAAACATATAAATTATAATGTCTCTTATCTTCTACAATATAGTATGTATCCAGGAATGGCATTAAGCTGTTAGCCGTAACGTATTACTGGAGGATGCATATAGTCTTATCGCGTAAGTATAAAAAGGCAGAATGTGCTGTTTTAATGTACGCCCCTTCCTTCTTCCCTTTAATGTACTGTAGTGCTGCGACAAGACTAAGAAACATCGATATCGATGGATACAATGCTGGACTTAGCGAGTCGAGTAGAGAGAACTGGATGTAAATATGTAATAACGTTTCAACCCACATCCAATTAAAATTGAGATATTGATTTTGCTAGATTCAATGGTTTTAAGTGGGTGAAATTTCGTATTTTATAAAAAAATTATAAATGAAACATTTCTCATGTACGATTGTGCAAAATATAACTTTAAATTATGGATTTAAGTCAATGAATTTTTTTTTTCAACCCTGTATTATATACGTCCCACTGCTAGGCACGGGCCTCCTCTACTGAATGAGAGGGGTTTAGGCCTTAGTCCACCACGCTGGCCTAATGCGGGTTGGCAGACTTCACATACCTTCGAAAAATCTTATCGAGTTCTCAGGTATGCAGGTTTCCTCACGATGTTTCCTTCACCGTTAAAGCAAGCGATAATTTACAATTATTAATATACACGTAACTTAGAAAAGTCAGTGGTGTATGCTCTTGGGGCTGGTTTCGAACCTGCGAACTTCGTCTCGACAGTCCATACCACTCCCCGCTGAGCTATCGCTGCTATCATGAATGCTATAATGAATTTAGCGAAATAAAATTTATATCTCATTTTTTACTTAATGTGGGTTGAAATGTTATTGCATATTTGCATCCAAATATGAACACATATATTTTCCTTTTCACAGATTTCCAATACACCTGACTGAAATGAAACACGCAGGGGTTTCAGTTCGGTAGCTTCGGTGGAGTCAAAGAAAGAATATCTACTAACACAGAACTTATAAAGATCACACGCAATAATATTATTTAATAATTAAGGTTTATGGAACAAATTTTTTTTTATCTGATTTCATTTTTGGACTGATCTTATACGGACTATGAAGATTGTTTCTTTATCATAGTCCTCTTATATGTATCCAATGACCAGCTGGGGGTAGGATATTCATATCCGCACGGATAGAGACCCACACACGTTGTGTGCATTGCGTTCCAGGATCAGTCAGTGTATATGCGGTTCTCCCAGGGGGGGCTTACGACATGATTTGATGGTTGGTTACAGCGGGTATAGGGGTACATCCTTGTATCACTGTGCCTGCATCGGTCATCCATCTGTCCTATCGCAGGCTCGTCGATTTGTTTCTTCCCTCTTCCTTCTTATTCATGTGACCAACGATAAACTCATTGTTTGTTGATGGTCGATGGTTTTTTGTATTGCACTACGCTTACCATCAGGTGTAGTGTGCAATGCAGTCACTTAGCCGTTCTCGGATAAGAAAACATATACAAACGGAATACAAGGTAGACAGAAAACTGGAAACGAAATTAAAAGTCAGGCTTTTAAAGTATTTGTCTTGTGTTTCATAGGTAATTATAGCATGAAGTATCGATAAAGACTTTGATAAGTGTCCCAACACTAACGTCAAACATGTACAAGCAATTTATGTTTACGGGGAGATGGTTTAATAAAAGCAAACATTGAGTGTGCATATTTCATCGTAGTATCGCTGTGATCCTGTGTTTTAACTTTATTAGCTTTTGCTCGCGGCTTCGCCTGCATGAATGCCTTTTTTAGCGAAAAAAACAGCCTAATCCGATATGGACTTGTGTGCCAGTCTTCCAAACCGTAACCAACATACAAATTCACAAAATCACACACCACATCCAAACCTTGGCATTTATATTATAGTTATTATTTTTTAAAATGTGCAACAATGAAATAAAATTAAAATTATAAAATAACATTTTACGGCTGTGACATAGTTAAATGACGTACTCTAACAAATTTGAATTATTAAGTAGTTTTATTTTTTGAATTTGTGGTAAGAGTATTTGTTAGCATCAACGTGTTGTAATAAATAAATATTGTTATTAAAAAAATATTATCATTAAATGAAATAAAATGTGAATTATTGAATGATAGAAGTTGATTCTATACCTTCGTACAATTCGAAATTAATTTTTTTCATTTTTATTTAATAAAATAAACCATACAATCTGTACATGAAATAGGTACATTGTTATAAATATTATTATTATCTTAAAATTAGTACAAGTCTTAGGGTATCTATTTGATTTCGACTGGCTTCGACAATAACTTGAAAATAGCGAGCAAAACCACAGACACACACTAGTCAACCCAAGCGAAGATCACGCTCCAAGACTTCGGCAATCGATTATCCAAAACAAAAGAAATCATAAACAAAGTTCTTCCGTTAATTAATAGCTTGCGAAAAAAGCTCCGGCTTCAATAGGCTTTGTTCGTTTGAGTCGGGGATACGTAACAGCGGATAGCACTTTCGGAGCGTGTTTCTTTGACGGCTCGAAATGTACGGTACTTATGTTAGAATTTTTTATGTTACTGCCGGGGGAATTTGTGGTTTGTCATATTAGGTTTATGTATATGCCTGGAAATTGGGGACTTTTTAATAGACTTCAAATAAGAAATGATTCTCATTTTTTTATGGTATTTATTTGGGTCATGTATCAAATTATCTCCACCATGAACATTCACGATGTCATGTCAATCATAGATTCGCTGCCGAATTTCAAAGACATTGATTAATGGATGCAAATATGCAATAACATTTCAACCCACATCAAGTAAAAATTTAGATTTATTAGATTTAAGTAGGTTAAATTCCCTATTTTACAATAAAACCTTGAATTGAAGTAGGTTAGCTAGGCTACGGATATTCCTGCCAGTAAAGTCTTCGACACATCTCCTTACCTTTTAATCCCTTACAGATTTTTTGTTAATTTACCCTACTCCTTCTTGCCCTTTCCCGATTTCCATATCCTCCTAGTCCGTGAATCCCTTCATTTAAGGATGCCCTCTCTTTTCCCATGCTTGTTGGTGTGCCTTTTCCTGCCAGCCTATAGCGCGGCGGTTATTCCAAAGTTCCCTTAATTTTTAATTTTAAGTTTGTCTTATTAATGACAAATGTTCTGTACTTGACCTATTATAAGCGCTTTCTTAGCCTACATGATTAATAAAGATTTTGATTTTGATTTTTGAACATTTCCCATGGGCAATTGAACTTTAAATTATTGATTTAAGTTAATGAATTTAGTAAAATAAAATTGACATCGACAATGTTTACTTGGATCACAAATACATTTGTTTGAGTGCGGGAATCGAATCCACGGCTTCTTGCTTCGCAGCCGCCTACTCGCCCACTGCGCCACGGCTCAAAATGAATAAATACATCATCTCTTCATCTGCTTGTATAAAAAAGAAAATCTCAATAATAATATTATCTTGGAAAATGTTTTGGATAATATGGGTTTATCTCGAATCTCGACGCGACTTATACTTCTTAACTCTCGAGTTTATAATCGCATTGTCACCGTTTAAGAAATGTTACGAATGGTTAAAGTAAGATATGAAATGCGCGATTTGCTTAGAAATATATATACCTTTTTTTTAATGACGAGACGAGCAAGTTGCTCGCCTGATGGTAAGCGCCACGCCTGCCCATAAACAGAAGCAATACCACACAGAACTATGAATTACAAAGCATGGCACTGAATTGCGTTCACCCCGAGATATAAGATGTTAAGTCTCATAATGCCCAGTAATTTCACTGGCTTCAAAGTTCTTCAAGCCGAAACATAACAATACTTAAACACTGTTGATTGGCGGAAGGAATAGATAAAGGGGGACTCTTATTCAGAAAGAAAATTATCGCTTGCTTTAACAGTTAAGGAAACATCGTGAGAAAACATGCATACCTGAGAACTCGATAAGATTTTTCGAAGGTATGTGAAGTCTGCCAACCCTCATTAGGCCGGCGTAGTCCACTAAGTCCTAACACCTCTCATTCAGTAGAGGAGGCTCGTGCCCAGCAGTGGCACGTGTATAATACAGCGCGAGTATTATAATTACTATTTATTCAGAAACAAAGAAGAAATCACCGGTGTTAAATCCAGCCATAGTAACCCATACACCTTGTGTGGGTCGCGTGATGAGCCAGTTGTAACCAGGATCACAGTTTCTAAGCATAAGTAGGTTACCATTAGACCAATGAACTTAAAAATATACAAAATAATCGTGTAATGAACAGCAGGCCTTATAAGAATTCATCGGGAACTCGATCGGTCCGGTCCCAGCTCGCTTGATGTGTATTTATTACACCGCCTTTGTGAGTAACGGTTGAGCACCCCTGAATAAGGAGTTACCAACAATTGGCGTGCGGGTAAATGGTTCAGGTCGGATCCATTATTTACTATTAAAAAAACTGTTTCTCTCACAAGTGTATATTGAATGCAGTTACGATTGGGACGTCACACTTTTATTTCTTGATTGGCATTCCAAGCAATTATGAGTTTGAATTTTTAGTAAGTAATTTTAAGTCTAGTAATTTTATGTCAATTAGTGTTGCAAAGGGAAACGATGTGATGGATATGTGGTAAAGAAAGAAAGAAAGAAAGAAAGAAAGAAAGAAAGAAACAATTTATTTGGTTTTTCATGAATAAAAAGAAATGGTACATTTTAAAAGAAACTCACATAAAGAATGAAAAACCAAAATGGACTCGCCTCAGCTTCGTAAACAAATAATAGACAGACAGACAAGACAGTAAACAAGTAATATCTGGAGTCTGAATAAAATCTTATCGATATTAAAATGCTAAAAGTTTTTAATTTTCAAGGGCTGGAAGAAAGAAAGGAGGTTTTAAAAACCCCTCGGTAGCTCCCCCAAACTTGACTACCTTGTTTGTTATGTTTCGTCACGAACATGTCCCTTAAAAATAACATTTAAGTGACCTCTTGTATCGCGAAAGTCCTTGATACAAAAATGCTAGCGTAAAAAGGTCATGCCGAAATATTTTTAGATACCCGCAGCTGAAGATTAAAATGATAGAAAGGTTCGAACACGAGGGCACATAAAAATAAATCCGATAATTTTACGCACGGAAAATGGAATATGGTGCCGTTAGATTTTTTTTATTTATGAAACGGCCGGAAGGATGTCCCCAAAGGCGTGTACCTTTCAATAAATTTTGCAAACGAGGGCCCGCGAAGGGTTTTATTGGTTAGTTCTTGAAGGGCTCATGGTTGCCAGAACAGATATGTATTAAGATGTTTTATCTATATCTTTAATCTATGTCAAGTAATTTTCGTCTCGTACGTATTTTTAAACCCATATTATGGTAGGATGTTGGTATTGGTATTGGTTGTGGGCTCCTTTTCCCGCACTTAGCCTGTAAAAGTATCAGGCCATTGTGCGTTAAAAGAAGGATGTTAAAATTTGACCCATTTGTTTGTCTTCGGGAGTGTATTTTTTTTGTTTGCCTGAACGATGATACCTACAGGTCGCTCACTTGATGGTTGACGCTTACCCATAAACAGAAGCAACAGCACACAGAACTTTGTATTACAAAGCAGAGCATGGCACTGAACGGCGTTCATCACTTGGAGTCGTAGGATGTTAAATCTCATAATGCCTAGTAATCTCATTAGCATCATTGTCCTTCAAACCGAAATACAACACTACTTGCACAGGGCGTGTGGTTCACTATGGCAGGTTTTAACACCATGTGTACGGTGGTCGCTATCCGGGCGGATATGAATATCCTACCACCAGCCTTTGCGCGGCAAAAAAAAAATGATTTTGATGACCTAAGATGTTACCAGCCCACTTATACTCTGATACTATTAATATCAATGAGAAAGAATGCAGTAGCACCAACTCAAAATTAAATTGTTAGATTTTTGTTTGTAAAACTAGCAACACTGTAAATAAATATTAAACACCGTATAAATGAGCATGTCCGAGTGTCGGGGTGACCGCGACACATTCACAGCTCGTAAACTGGTCACACAATCCCACCTAACACCCCCGGGATGGCCCCTTATCAAACCGTGGCCGGTCTGTTCATAATGTATGACCATGTCAAATATTATACAGTTAGATATTGTTACACTACATTTAATACCCGACTTCGTTTGTGTCGAATTTCTTAATCACAATATCGGATAACTGATAAACTGCTTGGCCGTCTTATCTGCCTTTGTAGGCTAAGAAAAAAACTGACTTCTCACCATCCATTTCAAATTGATCTCGGCTATGATATTTTTATACTGCAAAGCAGTTGTCAAATGGACCTACTTACGCAAACAAGAACCAACCCACAGCAAGTTCAAATGGAGATACTGATATTGTTTTACTTTATTCAATAATTTAAACTAATTTTATCTCGTAGTTTTTTGGAAAATCGGACATAAATATATTTCATGTACGATTTTCCAAAAAGTATGAAAATCAATTTAAATTAATGAATTTAGCAAAACAAAATCAGTATCTCCATTTGAACTTGCTGTGAGTTGATTCCCGTATGCGTAAGTAGGTTGTTTTTTTTTATAGCATAGGCCGGCAAACGAGCAAGTGGGTCACCTGATGTTAAGTGATCTCTACCGTCCATGTACGCCCACCACCAGAAGAATCATGGACGCGTTGCCGACCTTAAAGAAAAGGGATAATTATGGATTGGGAAGGTGAGGGGATTTGGGCTTCCGGATATCTCACTCACCGTACGAAACGCAGCAGCAAGCCGCTACTATAGGTCGGTTTTCTGTGAGACAGTGGTAACGATCCGGTCGAAACAGCCCATTCATGCTGTAGACAAAAACTGTCCACAGCGTGGCTCTACCACTTAAAAATAGGTCCAAATGATAGTTCATTTTGTACAAATTTGTAGAGAAACGTACAGACAAAACGTATTTTTATCATAATAAACTAGGTACATTTAACACCGACGGACTCGCAGGGAAGAAGCATAAAAACACTGAGGGTTTAGTCGTTAATTAGATGCGTCACGTAAGGTTTTCACGGAGGCCGTCCATAATTATAAATTGTTGGTCTAATACAGGGCTTTAGAGATGATTGTTTGTGTCTCTCGCAATCCGTGGACCCTTGTCAAGGGCTCGAAATACATGAATTGGGTAAGAATCCTTGTGCGATACGTGTGGGAATGCTGCGTTTTTACAAACGTTGAGTGAAAATATGGGATTGTTTGTGTTTACTATACATTGCTGTTCTATTATAATAAATAATAATAAATAAATTAATAACACCCAACAGTCACACACATAGTCCTGACCCCACAGTAAGATACGAGTCTTGTGTCGTAGGTATCAGGAAGTACGAGAGACTTTCGGTCTCACAACACCCAGACCCCGAAACAAATAAATGTAGATCACACAAATATTTGTCTCGGTGCGGGGATCGAACCCGCGGCCTCACGCTTCACAGCCAGCTACTTACCCGCTGCGCCACGGAGGCTGTCAAATAATTATTATATACACCCAACAGTTACGTACGTACAATTAACTTGATTTTTTAGTGTATTAAGTGCAGTTACTGTAAAACTGCCTGCCTACTGCACCGCGCAGGGGCGGTTCCAGTAGCAATCCTTGGCTTATCCAAGGATACCCCAGGGCCGCCCCACATGCGCCGAAGAAGGCCACCGCGGGTTTTTGTAAGTTGCTATTTGTCGGCATAAGGCGTATGTAGTGTAGGGACTCAGCCGAGCGGTCTGCATGCCACTGAACTGCACTCGTCACCCCGAGACATAAGATGTCAAGTCTCATAATGCCTAGTAATTTCACTGACTTCAATGTTTTTCAAACCGTAACACAACAGTGATTACATACTATTTATTGCTTGGCGATAGAAATAGACAAAACGGTGGTACCAACCCATCATACGAGGGTCCTACCGCTTTGTAAACTACTTACAATAAACAACCTTTACTCGAGGTTCTGTAAATATTTACAAAGTATGCTTCATTTTAGGCTCCATTACGGCAGACAAAATAAATGAGTGCGACTCATAAAAAACGATCATCTGTCGCGGCGTGTGTGCATGCTCCCGATGGGCGGAATTAATGTTGTTTACGCAGACTTTTATGAGAAATGTTCATCCAAGTTAAGGGCCGGCCGACACACTTTTTAATGCGGTATGCATGCTCCTTAATACACGATCATTTTTTAAGGTCAAGTCTTGTGTGTATAGGGTGCTAATTTGCGAAGTTAAGGGTCGTTTTTAGAGATTATGCATCGAATGGCGGAAGTTAAGCTTGGCGTGTGTTCTTAAACCTTTATTCGAGATTTTTATTTCCCCCTATTATTGTTTTAAAACCGGTCAAGTGTGAATCGAACGAATGCACCAGGGTTCTGTAATTATTATATATTTTTTTAAAGGTTATCCACCATCGCATGCCTTCAGGTGACCCACTTACTCGTTTGCTGATTGCATTATCTTACTCTACGAAGTTCAACTGCTTAGACATACTTTTATACAGACAAAGTCGCGGGAAAACCTAATATACAATACTTTACAACACTTTAAATTCGCGAATAAAAGCCCGGAAGCCCTGGACTTGGAAACGAGCAGTTTTAGAGCGTTTTAAAAAGGTTGACGCGGCAACCACAGACATAGATTTAGATAGATGCCCCAAATACATAAATCTGAATGAATGAAAGTCAAGCGTATTAATGTTTCCTAAAGTAATACGAATAAAATTACATTTCGTCAATCTTAATTCATTACTTACTAGCTTTATGCTCGCGTCTTCGTCCTCGTGTACGGCCTGAAAAGGATAAAACCTATATAAAACCTATATAAACTCAATAGCAAAAGAATTACTTAATCTAATGTAACAGGTTTGTATTAGGTGATCATCATCATACATTCGTATTTCCAATATGGGCGAAGAGCATAATTTGAATTAAATTTTATTTTAAAATTATTATTTTAAATAAATTAATTTATAATTTTAATCAATAGGTAATTGTATGTATACTGAGGTTGTCACTATCGCGCGACTAGTTCTTTTTTTTATAGCGGAGGTCGGCAAATGTAGAGGAGGTCCCACGATATTTCCCTCACCGTACGAAATGTAGCAGGAAGAAGTTACTTTACGTCGGCTTTATGTGTGACACTGGTAACGACCCAGTCGAGCCAGCCCATTCATGCTGTAGACAGACTGTCTAAAACGTGGCTCTACCACTCATAAAGGAGCGTTGTCCAATTAAATTCCAAAGATTGTAAGCATACAGCGCGGCGTCTATTTAAGTTTTGGTCTATGCGTCAACCCTTATTAGGCTGGCGTTTGGCACCCGTCTGGCGGATTTGGCAGTCGCGTTTACTGCCACTTGTACCGTCAGCACGAATGTTGAGTTTGACGAGATTTCACGGATTTATGTACTTGAGCGTTGGCAATTTAATTAGTAGTATGTTTGTACTATTTACGGATTGGGTGAAATGTCGACTTAATGTATTTGTTTGGTGCGTCTTATAAAATTTAGAAAATATTAAGCTATGACTTGGGAATATTTTGGGACATAGTTATAAGATTTTTGGATAGCAACTGACATGATTTATTGAATCTATATTGTTCTGCTGATTCCGACCTGATATTTTTTGCACCTGACTATATGTATAGTAACTATAGTACATATGTTGTAAAGTCCTCAATAGTTTGCTGGTCGTAGGATTTATTTAACTATTTATTTACTTTTTTTATTTGATGAATGACGAGACGAGCCAAGCGCTCATTTGATGGTAAGGGCCACGCCTGCCCATAAACAGAAGCAACACCACACTGAACTTTAAATTACAAAGCACTGCATGGCACTGAAATGCGCTCGTCACTCTGAGACATAATATGTTAACTCTCATAATGCCCAGTAATTTCACTGGCTTCAATGTCCTTCAAACCGAAACACAACAGTTAAACACTGTTGCCTGGCGGCAGAAATAGACAAAGGGGTGGTGGCAACCCAGATATCCTCCCGCATACGAAGGACCTACCACCTTGTATACTTTACTACCTTTACCTAGTACTTATTGATCATTTTATTATTTATTCTGTAAAAATTCTTAAGATTACAGGTAAGACAGGTAGACAGACAAACGGCGGCTTTGTAATTAGGGTTCTGTAAGTACACTTTGGGTACGGAACGTTAAAAAAACAGCAGATTAATGATCTGTTAAGGAGTTGCAAGTGCTAAATTCCAGTAGAGCTGTACACCATTTAACTTCGTCCTAACTTCATAGTCTTGTAATACTGACGAGATGTTATTTCGAAAACTTGCGATATTTTGTCGATCATTATTCTCATATGTTTTTTGGTGGCTGATGATAAGATATTCATATCCGCCCGGATAGCGACCACCGTACACATGGTGTTAAAACCCGCTATAGTGACCCACACATCTCGTGGCGATCGCGTTCCAGGATCAGCCAGTGGATATCCGGTTCTCCCGGGGGGCTTGCAACATGACTTGATGGATGGTTGGGGTGGGTATAAGGGTACAACTGTGTATCACTGTGTCTGCATCGGTCATTCGCCTGTCCGGCATGATTTTGGTAACCACTCTCAAACTCGTTGTTTTTTTTGGACTGCACTAGGTGTAGTGCAATCATTTTGCCGTGCTCTATAAAAAAAAATGTTAGTATTGTTTAGCATTTGTGGCGTAATGGCAATCTACAATGGGCATGGGTTCGATACATCTGTATAAATATTTGTGTGTCTGCGGCCTCTCGCTTTACACCATATCCACTGCGCCATGAAGGCTATTTATCTTTTCTTATTACCCTTAATTCCAAAATGCCATAAAGTCAATGACAAAATGCGTTTAGGTGTGTCAGTTGACTATTTTGCATAGTCAGTACTGAATTCAAGCGACTTTTGTCGAATAATTATTAAAATCTCGATTACTTTAGAATAGGTGCATAGAATAACGAATTCAAGCCACGTGGTGGTACAGTTAATTGAAACCGAGCGAAGTCTAGCCCGGAGCAACAAGTGCGTGAATTAAACTTGCCCAACGTCTTGTCGTGTGACGAGCCAATGTTTGTGATGTTGGATAAACTTGTTTAGAAACCAAGCAGCCTTGGAAGTCCCAGCAGTATTCTGATGTCAACCGACTAAACTATTACTAGGTGGTAGGACCCCATATGCGAGAGGATGACTGGGTTGGTACCAACGCTTTGTGTAAGTATTTTGCGTTTTGGCATTTTTTTGTTTACTAGCCCTGTATTATATACGTCCCACTGCTGGGCACGGGCCTCCTCTACTGAATGAGAGGGGTTAGGCCTTAGTCCACAATGCTGGCCTAATGCGGGTTGGCAGACGTCAGGTATGCAGGTTTCCTCACGATGTATCCTTCACCGTTAAAGCAAGCGATAATTAACAACGAATATACATGTAACTTAGAAGAGTCAGTGGTGTATGCTCTTGGGGCTGGTTTCGAACCTGCGACTTTCGTCTCGACAGTCTAGAGAGTCAGAGCTATCGCTGCTTTTAGCATTAGTGCGTTTTGACATTACGAGACTTAATTTACTTCTCAGGGCGAAGAACGGAGTCCAGTGCCAGGTTTTGTAATTCATAATTCTGTGTTGGTTTTGTTTATGGGCAAACGTGGCGCTTACCATTAGGCGAGCGACTTGCGACTTAATAAAAAATAAATTACTCAATTATGTAAGCTTTAGTCCCGTTTTAATTTAAAGTGAACCAGTAAACGGTAAAAGTAACGGTAGGGTAGTTAGAAATAGATGGTTTTTAAAACTCTACATTTTGAAAATATTTCTAAAAAAAAATGTAAAAATTAATTAATTTCTGTGTTTTTTATATCACAGATACGGCCAGTCTTATGTGTATACCACAAACGTCAGTGCAAAACTTTACTTAGGTTGTGGGTATCTTAGCAGTGCACTCCAGGGTAAGCAAGTTGGTAAACCCGCCGCTTACTCATTACCGCGAGAGTTCATATCTCGTGAGCCAAATCTGTGCAATTATAGTTAAAAGTTGGAGCCCTGTATGACTGAATGAGCCAAGTGTTGTTTATATTATATGCTAATCTTTGTTATTATTATATCTTTTTTGTTGGGTGTACTGGTTATACCAGACGTAACTAACTGTTACCCGCAACTTCGTCCGCGTGGTAATTGTTCAGTTCGCAGAGTTTACTTTCAAGTTATTATTTTTTCGTGTGATCCTATTTTTGTTCCAAAAACATTATTTTTTATAAAATTAGCCTAAGTTACCCCTTGTTACATCAGCTATCTTCCAGTGAAAGTCCCGTCAAAATCGGTCTAGTCATTTCAGAGATTAGCCGAAACAAACAGACAGACAAAAATTTTAAAAAATGTTTACCATAGTACTGTGCGTACATCCAAATGCAGTTAGTAAATAGCGGTTATTTTAATGTTACAAATAGACACTCCAATTTTCATAAACCTTCGAAATTCTTGGAGAACTTCTTACATGCAACATTACAAAAATATGGACCTTATTTGAAAATACCACTATCACCGGCGCATTCAGTCCTCATTAATACGAAGTGACGTGAAATATTTTTTTCCCTCAGCCAATCAAGTCCACGACGCCTGAGCCATAAATATGGGCCCTTCACTTTTGTCGTATCGATGTAATTAATCTTAGTTGAGAAATGGCCGCGGGGATGCAGGCCGATACTTTGATAAATAGATTTTTGCTCCTTACCAACTCGTTCGACTGTTTTGCGGCATGATGTAGTGTTTTATGCGCCACCGTGGACTGGAAGTGATACGAGAGCTGTTTTCTGACTCGGCGCAGTTTCTTAGGTCTACATGGTTGTAAGTACAATGCAATCCAATAGTATAGAGTAAAAAATTACGCATACGTTGCCAATATTATGCCGGCCTGCCGAATTGCTCATTCACATTTTGCATAGACCTAATATTGTAGTAACAGTTCATAGCCTGAAGCATAATGTATGATCGGTTTAATTACCTTTTCGAAGCTCATTACTATTCAACTATTTAAATATGACACCAGGACATGAAACTTAATAAATATAATAAAGGTTGGCAATTGGACCTAGTTACGCATAAACCAACTCACAGCAAGGTCAAATCGAGATACTGATTTTGTTTTACTAAATTCAATCATTTAAACTAATTTTACCTCGTAGTTTTATGGAAAATCGTAAAATAAATTCCATGTACGATTTTGCTAAAAATACGGCATTAAAATCAATTTAAATCAATTAATTTATCAAAACAAAATCAGTATCTCCATTTGACCTTGCTGTGGGTTGGTTCCTTTTTGCGTAATAAGGTCCAATTAAGTAATTGGGTCACTTGATACATCTCAATATGATGATGGAAAAGATCATAAGTGATTTGCATCGCCCATAAACTAGTCCGCAATACTAGGAAATTCATAGATGATCTTGAAGGAAACGAAAGGAGAGGAGAGAAAATATTTGGGAGTCCACTAATCTTACTCACACTACGAAACGTAATATCAATCAGTCAGTTCAGTTTGGTTTCCTGTGAGACAGTGGCAATATCCCGGGCCCATTCATGCTGTATACGCAAAAGACTACAGCGTGGCTCTACCACTCATAAAGTGATGCAGTTTTAAAGCCACAAGTCTCGTCCAGAATGTTCAGAACGTAGATTAATGATATCAGTGTAGTTCCCAATTTTCTTGGTAAGTATGCGGGCCGTGGTGAGGAAAAAGAGCGCCGACCAATTTCTGTGAATGATCACTCTTATTTATGTCCAATATAAATGTATAGAAAAATATTAACATCTATTCATGGTCTGTGTTAGTGTCTCTTTACATGTATGATTTGCTCATGTCTTTTATATGAAGTTTTTGACAGCCTCCGTTGCGCAGCGGGCGAGTAGCCAGCTGTGAAGCGAGAGGCCTCGGGTTCGATCCCCGCACAAATGTTTGTGTAATCCACAAATATTTGTTGCGGGGTCTAGGTGTTGTGAGTCCAAAAGTCTCTCGTAGTTACTGATACCCACGATACAAGACTCGTATCTTACTGTGGGGTCAGGACTATGTATGTGACTGTTGGGTGTATTTATTATTATTATTATGAAGTGATCGACTTTTTTTTATCCTGGCTCGGCAAAGTGACTACCCCACACCTGATGGTAGGTGTAGCGCAATACAAGAATAGTGTCGACCAACGATAAACAATATGTCCATCGTAGGTCGGCAAGATCATGCCGGCCTACCTAACTGTTTCTTCACACTCCGATTTTGTGATATTTTATGGGCCGAAGAGTGATATAGGCTACTTTTTGTCCTGGAAATCTTTACATAGTATAAAATGAAGTCGCTTCCGCTGTCTGTTCGCTTAGATCTTTTTAACTATTCAACGGATTTTAATGCAGTTTTCAGTAATAGATAGAGTGATCAATGAGGAAGGTTTATTATATGTATATCTCGCTATGACCCCATGAGAGCAGGACAGTAACATGCTGGTGAAACCGCGAGGGACAGCAAGTATAATATAAACACACCTAACAATCACATAGTTGTGACCCCATAATAAAATACGAGTCCTGTGTCATGGGTATTAGGCACTACGAGAGACTTTCGATATCACATCACTCACAACCGAAACAATTTTTTGTGGATCACTAAAACATTTGTTTCAGTACCGGGTTGATCCCGTGGCCATTCGTTTCACAGCCGGCTACTCGCCCGCTACGCCACGGAGGCATATGAAGAAAGAGTTGCTTGCGAGTGAAGCCGAGAGTTATTTGTTAGTTTTAAAAGTAAGTTTAGTATTTATACATAATATCCTTGATATTTTCATGAGGCTGCCTCAGTGGCCCTGTTGTAGTGCTTATGCAGCGCGACTGCTGTGCTCAGGGCTCGGGTTCGATCCCCGGGTCGAGTAAAAGTAATATTGGGTTTTCCTATCACGAAATGCTTACTATCAACCCGGAGTCTGGAATTGTGTCCCGTATGGCGATAGGCTCGCTCCCTATCACATCATGGGACGGAGGTACGCTCGGAGAAATGTGGGTGTACCAGTTATACCTCTGCCTACCCCTTCGGGGATTACAGGCGTATATATTTTACTTAAGTAGAAGACGTTGGAATTCCATCTCCTTCGATAATAAAGCCGATTATTTAATGTAAAGATTAGAAGATTATATTTTTATCTTGACAGCCTCCGCGGCGCAGTGGGCGAGAAGCCGGCTGCGAAGCGAGAGGCCGTGGATTCCATTCCCGCATCGAGACAAATATTTGTGTGATCTATAGATATTTGTTTCGGATCTGGGTGTTGTGGGACCGCAAGTCCCTCGTAGTTCCTGATACCCACGATACAGGTTTAACCTAGTGTGGGGTCAGGACTATGTGTATGACTGTTGGGTGTATTTATTATTAAAGATTGAAATTGAGGTCTGTGATTCTAGTCTAAGTTGACTAAACTAGATTAGTAATAGCAAGAATGTGTTAACTAACTTCTGGTACAATTAATTTAAACTACGACACTATCTTCCAGGATAAACACCTTCCAGGAACGTTCGAAGACAGATTACACAGAAGACAGCGTCCAATAATTGTTCAATACTGAAGTAGTTCTAATTGGACCTAGTTAAGCAACAAGGAACCGATCCACAGCAAGTTCAAATGGAGATACTGATTTTGTTTCACTAAATTCAATAGTTTAAACAAATTTCAACTCGTAGTTTTTTGGAAAAACGGGCATGAAATATATTTCATGTATGATGTAGTAAAATAAAGGTCGCTGGATGCAGGCCCCTTCCAACAGGTCGGTCTGGTAATCTTTGGGGGGGGGGGGCTATGTTCAGCAGTGGACGTCCTGTGGCTGATGATGATGATGATGATGCAATAAAATACGTTATTAAAACCAATGACTGTGGTGACGGAGGAGGTCACATACGCTACAGAATTATCAAGTTGAAATGAATATTAATTTCTATCCCCCGGAGTTGTAAATAATTCAAGTTTTGAAGTCAATATAATCAAAAGATACGGGTATTTATAATAATAATAAAAACGTTTACTGCTTAAATTAAGATTATTATGAAATTAAAAATATACAAAAATACTTAAAAATTAAAAAGGCAAAAGGAAGTGACGGAGGTATAAAACTCAGTCAGCGTTGGTTTTCAGCCACTGCTGGCCCCTTTGGTGTCACGCGGAGTCGGTACTTAGCAGCTAGGACTGACTGCATCTCTCCATTGACATTGCGTTGTCGGATAATAATTTATGCCGAAGGCGTGCGTTTGATGTATGTGCGCTATGAATTTATTTATATATACCGGTTATTAGTTGTGGTATTGCAGTACTGGGGGATGGAGTTAGGTTAGTTAAATCCAATATCATTTGACCCGACCCGGGGATCGAACACGAAACCTTAAAGCAAAGGAATAATTAAGGGAATAAAAAGGGGAGGGGATTTGGACTGGATATTTTACTTATCGTACAAAACGCAGCAAGCCGCTGAGGCACTGGTAACACCCTGTCGAGCTGGCCATACATGCTTTTAATAAAACTGTCTAAAGCAGTGTTTCCTAACCTTTTTTAGGCCATACCCCACCTTAACATTTTTTTGTTAAATTTGTTACCGGTATGCATTGCATTTAAATAACCCAAAGCGAAAGGGTTAAAGTCGTGTCGAGTCCATTTTTAAATTGCCCCCCTTAACCATCATTTTGCCCCCTGTGGGAAACACGTCTACAGCGTGGCTCTACCAGTTAGATTAGTCACTTTAAAATAAAACTAATTTAAACGAATTTTATCTCGATTTTTATAACAATTATTTAACATTCACGTTAAGAGGGCGCATACAGCAAAATTATCAATCTAGATTTGATTTTTAAGTTAGTAACTCATGGCTAAATTAAACAAACTTATGTATATGGATACTTCATTATAATTGCAAGCGAATAAGTTTTACAGAAACATAACACACTTAAATTTTCTCGATAGAAAAAAATCACAAAGTCACCTCCATTTTTTATCTATTTTCGATTTATTTCTAATATTTTCAAGCCGAAAATTAGATGAATAATACCATTTACGTATGATTCAGAGAGTGGCTTTTTTGATTTTCAAAAATATTTTTTATCAATGAGATTTTAAAATAAAGAGCATTTGGCATATACGACGTTGACATGCGGGTGATGCAGGACGCGCGGCTGAAATTTTGCTAGCTTTATGCGGGCGCATTTCTTAACGTAAGAAAATAATAGTTAATACTTTCACTAAAAGGTATTAATTTTTTTTAAACATGTCCAAGTTCCTCCCTCTCACCATCATTCAATCCCAGGTTATGCTTTCGTATGATTTATTGTAATATACCATTTGTCTTACCAAAGCCTTCGGACAATCGCAGGGAGATGCATCACACAATACCACAATAGTCAATGCCGTATTATACACTACACCTTTGTTGATATCATACATATCATTACGCCGGTAGTACTAAAAGGGTAGGCGGAGTCGCAACTAATTCAGACGGTTCGTGCAGCATCCACCCAATGATGTGATAGGTGGTAAACTTATTTAATTCTGGACAGCTCTCGTCCGATTTTATAAATCAAAAAATTTTAATAAAAATTTAGATTGACCACTCTAGGATTTGAAGCCACGGCTTCACAGTTTCTCAGGCCGTTGCCAATAAACCAAAGACTTCAATGTAATATGTATACCCCGAAGGAGTAGGCAGAGATGTAACCAGTACCTACATTTCGCCGAGCGTATTAGCATCCCATGGTGTGATAGGGGGTGAACCTATCGCCATATGGGGTACAAATTCTATACTGATACTGAGCATGCATTATAATGGTCCGGAGTATTAACATTTTTTTTACATACACCCAACAGTTACACACATAGTCCTGACCCTAGTAAGATACGAGTCTTGTGTCGTGGGTATCAGGAACTACGAGAGACTTTCCCTCTCACAACACCCAGAACCCGAAACAAATGAATGTGGATCACACAAACATTTGTCTCGGTGCGGGGATCGAATCCGCGGCCTCTCGCTTCACAGCTGGCTACTCGCCCACTGCGCCACGGAGGCTGCTGATTTACCAAATAAGGCGGGCTGGTTTGGCGTCCTAAGACATTCCCGGAAGTCTTAGTAAGCGTTCTCGGACAAAAGCCGAGCGGAAGTGGCCAACCCGGCCGGCGGTTTCCGGTAAAATGGCCGCTATGGAACAACAATAGGGGGTCCATTGTAGAATCACTTGTTCGAATTTCGTCTAATAATATATTCTGTTTATTGTTATTCAAATATGAGTAATTTTAGGGTATGTTCTGAATAGTTACAGAATTAAGTTATAAATAATAAATGGCCCCACGTTAAGTAAAACATCTGTAATTTTTCACATAATTATGCTCACGCTAATATCCCCGATGGGGTAGGCAGAGGTGCAACTAGTGCTGCACATGTGGCCGAGTTTTTCGCCACATAAATTCCAGTCCCAGATAATTCATGTATGAGTTTTTTGAGTCGAAAACTTAAACACAAAAGATGATTGCCCGAGTTGGAAATTGAATCCAGGACAGGTTGTCAGCATTAGTACGCTATCATGGAATTATGCCCGGTATGACTATAGACTTGCTATCACATCATAGGACGGATACAAGCTAGGCGCAATATGGGTGTACTTGTTACACCCCTGCCATATGCACGGTCACAGCAGCGATAGCTCATCTGGGAGTGGTATGGACTGTCGAGACGAAAGTCGCAGGTTCGAAACCAGCCCCAAGAGCATATACCACTGACTTTTCAAGTTACGTGTATATTAATTGTTAATTATCGCTTGCTTTAACGATGAAGGAAACATCGTGAGGAAACCTGCATACCCGAGAATTTCGAAGGTATGTGAAGTCTGCCAACCCGCATTAGGCCAGCGTGGTGGACTAAGGCCTAATCCCTCACATTCAGTAGAGGAGGCCCGTCCCCAGCAGTGGGACGTATATAATACAGGGCTACTAAAAAAAAAAAATATGCATGGTATTATTTAATGTCCTTCGTCACGCTAATGTTGGTGGTATCGAAGCCTTATGAAGCGCCAGTTGCGTTGGAGTGGGCACGAGTCACGTGTCAATGACAGAATTCCGAAGCGCATCTTCTTTTCAAAACTCTTAAAAGGCAAACGCAAGTCAGGTGGGCAATACCTGAGGTACAAAGACGTTCTGAAAAGACATATGAAAAGATGTCAAATTGATCCATCTCGATAGGAAGGGAAAGCAGCTCAGCGCCCGGAGTGGAGAAGTCTAATTAAGCAACACGTGTCTAAATTTGAAACAGCTAGATGTGTCGATATAGACTAAAAAAGACACGCTAAAAAGACCAGACTATCTACGACCATATCCTATAATGTTGAAAACGGTGTATTGACCTGCCCAAATTGTAGCAGAACATTTTCGGCAAAAATTGGGTACGTTAATCACACACGAGCATACCGTCGGAGGGCTGAACAACAAGCCTCAGCGTCATCATAATCATGTACCGACATCATACGTAACTACATCTTATGGGTGTTCTTTTCTATTCCATTTTCTTTTTTGAGAGGTAGAGCCACGCTGTAGACAGTTTTACAGCATGAATGTGCTGGCTCGACCGGGTCGTTACCACTGTCTCACAGAAAACCGTCGTAAAGTAGCGGCTTGCTGCTGCGTTTCGTACAGTGAGTGAGATATCCGGAAGCCCAAATCCCCTCCCCTTCCCTATCCCTAATTATCCCTTACCTTTAAGGTCGGCAACGCGCCCATGATGCTTCTGGTGGTGGGCGTACATGGGCGGTGGAGATCACTTACCATCAGATGACACATTTGCTCGTTTGCCGGCCTATGCTATAAAAAAAAAATCCAATTTGTAAGGAGGAATTAAGATCTTAAAACAATATTGAGTTTGGTGAATCATTAACTAATTTTCTTTATCCTTCAAAGTCCTTCAAACACAAAGTCCTTTCCGTTAAACGACAAAGCGTTAATTTCAACTTAATCTTATTTAAATTGATTTAGAACTAAAGCCACAGAGAGACAAAGAGACAGATGATGTCGGAACAGTGATAGGGTTCAATTATCTTTCTGGTGGTAGGATAGTCGTATCCGCCCGGATAGTAACCACCGTACACATGGTGTTAAAACTTGCCATAGTGACCCACACGCCTTGTGTGGATTGTATTCTAGGATCAGACAATGTATATGCGGTTCTTCCGAGAGGCTTGCACATGATTTGATGGTTGATTGCGGCGAAAATGGGGTTAGCCTTGAACCCCTGTGCTTGCATCGGTCATCTATCTATCCTAGTGTTTCCCAACCTTTTTTAGGCCATGCCCCACCTTAACATTTTTTTGTTAAATTTGTCACCGATATCTAGCATTGCATTTAAATAACCCAAAGCGAAAGTCGTGTCGAGTCCATTTTTAAATTGCCCCCCTTAACTATCAAATTGCCACCCTGTGGGGCATGGGCCCCACGTTGGGAAACACTGATCTATCCTGTCGCAGGCCCCTTGATTTGCTTCTTCCCTCTTCAAAGTGTGGAGAAGCATTTATACAGGCCGGTATGTCTCTGGTGACCACCGATAAACTCATTGTTTGTCCGTGGTCACTGGTTTTGTTGCACTGCGCTTACTATCAGGTATAGTGCAGCCAGTTTGCCGTGCTCGGATAAAAAAACAACCTCAACCCACGGAACCTTAAAAATGGGCAATCGAGCCCATATCAACGCCGCAATTCTTGTGGAGGGTTGCACAAAAATATACAACAAAAGAGTGTTTATATTCAAATCGGTGAACATTGATGCCGTAGGCCGTTACAACTAAATATTGTGATAACTGTGCCACATTACAGCAGGGGAATATACCGAAAAATATGTTGAACGAAAACGCGGCGGGTATGTAAGTGGTGAAAGTATTAATTTAGTAAAGAACACGATATTTAGTCTTGTAGCTATTTTTTCTCACACGATAGTTAGTCTTGTAGTTGTTTTAGTCTAGAGAATGAAAGGACAATTGGTAGTGGACAATTAATATTCCCAACTCCTTCCTCACCCTCTATCTGATTGATTTCGTTGCGGGACAAAGACATTTAGGCATTCCCAGAGACTCGCCGGGCTTCACTGCTCGGTATCAACAAAAATGCGTGCCACTGTTGATTCTGGTGCACAGGAGTTACAGTGGCGGGTGTATGGGTGGGATAGTCTCTAGAGAATGAACGGGTTTCCACAGTTAAGTTAATACTGTCAAATAGTACCAATATACAAATAACATAGTAAATAAAGGTATGGTCATATATGAGAGACGTTACCTATACCCCTGTGAGTTTTTATGTGGTGAATTTTATCATAATCTAGACATCCAAAACTTGCACGCTAATATAAGCAACTCGTTTATTACGATCGATAAGTTTAATCACATCCCTAAACATTAAGTGAAGTGCGTGAGCGAGAATATCAATGACAAAAACTCAGATATTTAGTGTTTTCCAAAGTTAATTGCCGAATATCGAGATAAAACAAAGACAACCGACAAAAAGAAAATGCTTTATTCATGTTCTATTAACGCAATGGGATTTGATACAAGGAGGGGGGAATACTTATTTCTTAAACCTTTCTGTAAAATATCGTACAGTAGCAGCTTTGCTGTGACGTTTCCTATGTTTCGTGAGATTCCCAGAGGCCCATAAACAGTAACAACACTCCTTAAAACTTGAAATTATAAAGTAGGTATGCAGTACTTTGTAATGGCACCACGCCCCTCATCCCGGGACATAAGTCTCACAATACCCGTTACACTGCCTTCGATGTTCTGAAAATCGGAACATAACAATACACATTGCTGCTTGGCGACAAAAATAGTTATAGCATTGGTATCTAGATTTCTTAGTAGATACTAATGCTACAACTATACAGGGTTATTTTTAAAACACCAGCAACCTCGCAGGGGTAGATACCTAAGGTTATAAGCTACTACTTTTGTTCTACGACTTTTGATAATTTGTTAGATTTTATTTTCATACAAAAATAAGTATTCATTTAATTTCCGTCTTGAATGTTACCTACACGCATCGCAGATTACGTAAGCAAACACGCGAAGCGTGGGGAACCGGGCTAGCGTTGAAGGTCATCGCCCGAGCCAGCTGAGCGGCTTCTTTGAGTCGCGCGCGCACGCCGAACGCTACGAAGAAAAATACGACACAACAAAAACTTGTAAAATCATTTTTTTTTAAATATATTGAGTTATATACAAACTCGTAGAACAAAAGTTGTTCCGTATGGGGTCAGCTATCTGGTCCTGCGAGGTTGCTGGTGTTTTAAAATTAACCCTGTATATTGTAATAGCATATATTGTAATATAATATGTAACTACTAGCTTTTGCTCGCGGCTCAGCCCGCGTGATTTTCATACAAACTTTCATCCCCTATTTTATCCCCTTGGGGGTAGAATTTATCAAAATCCTTTCTTAGCGGATGCCTACGTCATAACATCTACCTGCATGCAAAATTTGTGGTTTGGGCTGTGCGTTGATAGATCACTATGTCAGTCAGTCACCTTTGAGTTTTATATATTTAGATATAGTGTATAAGTTTATATACGTAAGTTTATAATACTATTTCAAAATCGCAGCGGCTCAGTACCAATTATTGCCCGTATGTTTACATTCGCTATCGTGGCGGACTGGCGTGTAGTGCAATAAAAACTAACCGCTTTCGGCGCGTGATAAGCGAATCCCGGCTCGCTCTTACATTGCTGAATAAACCGCTACATTATAAGAGCCGCGTTTAAAGGCTATTTGTACATATTTGTGGTTTCAAATGTGTATTATCTGCGAATTTGTTATCAGCTTTGTAGAAGTTTTTTCTGTGAGTAAACGCAAGAGTTAAATGATGTTTATACGTGGTAGAACAATGCTGTAGTCAGTTTTGTCTACAGCATCAATGGGCTGGCTCGACCGGGGCGTTACCACTATCTCACAGAAAACCGACGTAAAGTAGCGGCTTGCTGCTGCGTTTCGTACGGTGAGTGAGATATCCGGGCGCCCAAATTCCCTCCCCTTCCTAATCCCTAATTATCCCTTCCCTTTAAGGTCGGCAACGCGCCCATGATTCTTCTGGTTGTGGGCGTACATGGGCGGTGGAGATCACTTACCATCAGGTGACCCACTTGCTCGTTTGCCGGCCTATGCTATAAAAAAAAAGATGTTTACACGTGGTAGAACAATGCTGTAGACAGTTTTGTCTACAGCATAAATGTGCTGGCTCGACCACTGACAGTTTATAAACGAATTGAAGTGTTGTTGGTGAGATTTCCAGAGGTCCAAATAAGGCATCCCATCCCAATCCCCGTTCCTTTCCTATTTGATCAGCAACACAGCCATGGTTCCTCTACCATAATTCTTTTAGTGTTGTGGATGTTCATGGTAGTGATTATTTACCATCAAGTGTCTAGCTTGCTCGCTTGCCGGCCATTGCCATAATAGATCATAGACACTTCTTTCGTCTATCTTACAAGGTACATTCTAAATTACATTTAATCTAATTTCTCATAACAATGCATATTATACATTCATATCGCATTTGCATCATAATATATCTCTCTCGCCAGTTAATAGCGTAGTGGAGACAAATAATGGTGTACAGACGGTATCTTGCCTCATGAAAGCCAAATTAATACATTTCATATACCTACAGTTGTAGAAATTTCCTAATCTATGTGTATCTTGCTGGATTTGCCACGCTATATTTGGATGCAAATACGCAAAAACATATTTTTTTTATTGAATTATATGATGAGACGAGCAAGACGCTCGCCTGATGGTAAGCGCCACGTCTGCCCATAAACAGAAGCAACACCATTCAGAACTATGAATTACAAAGCACTGCATGGCACTGAACTGCGCTCGTCACCCGGGACATAAAATGTTAAGCCTCATAATGCTCAGTAATTACACTGATTTTAATGTCCTTCAAACGGAAACACGACAGTGCTTACACATTGTTGCTTGGCGGCAGAACTGACATTTCAACCCACATCAAGTAAAAGTTGAGATATCGATTATATTTTGCTAAATTCATCAGATTTCAGTAGGTTAAATTCCGTATTTTATAAAAAACTCACAAACGAAACATTTCTCATGTATGATTATGCAAAATAGGACTTTAAATTATCCATTTAAGTCAATGAATTTTGCAAAATAAAATGTATATCTAAATTTTTACTTGATGTGGGTTGAAATGTTATTGAAAGAAAGAAAGATTTTCTTCTTGCTTTCTTTCAATTCTTAAAGGGGTAGGTAGGATGCAACTCGTACACCCACATTTCGGCGGCTTATTTCTATCTGATTCTATGATGTGATAGGGGGCGAAACTATTTATATACCGGGCACATTTCGAAGTTGTGCGTATTCATTTTTGGCAAGCAACAAACCGATGATTCCTCTAGTGTTGTAGGTGTCTACGGTCGATGATGGTCACTTACCAACAGGTGACCCGCTTGCTTAATTGCCACCTATTACATAAGAAAATTAAAAAAGATGTTCTTAATCGATCGCTTCAACTTGCAGTAACGAAACATACCAAGTTTGTAGTCTAGGATAATTTACGAAGCTACGACAATGTAAATAATTCAAATCGGTCAGCCGATCCCAGAAACCAATTACAATTGCTCGTTTGAAGTATTTTTACAGATTTCCAGAACTTTCTACTCATCAAAACCAAAGGCAGTTCCAGTCATCTAACTCCAGGAGTGAGGTGTGTTCTGGTGGCATCATTTTCAGCTCGCGATACGCATATCCAGCATTTGCATGTAAACAAGATGGTTGTCCACTTCTGGCATATGGTTAATTAGTGGTGTACGCTCGCTCGTGTAGTTTATCTGTTTCAATTTGTGTTTGCTTTGTCAGTGGTTGAGTTTTCATTATGGTTTTGTACGGTTCTTGCTATTTTTAAACTTTTAAGTTATGATTATTAGATTTTAGACAGTCTCCGTGGCTCACTGGGCGTGTTATTTACTATATTTGTTTCAGGTTTACGTGACAAAAAGTCTCTCGTTGTTCCTGATTGCTGTGACAAGACTCGTATTTTTGTGTGGAATCTTTTGATAAGGGATTATTGAAGTGAAACTTCTTTAGCACCGTTGTGATTTGAAAATGTTATGAAACGAAAAAGCGACAGCGAAAAGAGACAAACATATTCATAAATACCTACTATTAAGCCTGCGAGAGAATGAGATGAATTACAAGTACACGTGTACAATCTATCACGTGTCTTTGCGCCTACGTACAACAAAGCCTTCGGAAAATGTGTCATAAACAACGTGATGTATCATTCACCTGTTTTATTTTTAACCGACTTCAAAAAAGGAGGAGGTTCTCAATTCGTCTGTATTTTTTTGCATTTTCGTATTAAAATTCGTTGGTTAATTAAATTTATGTTAATTATTGAACACATCCGTGTTAATTTCATCAATAATTTTTGTCTAATTTGCGAACAATTATTTGTTAGTAATTGACACACCATTTGACGATAGAATTATCCACCAATTCCCCAAATTCGGTTGTGGGGGAATCGAACCCACGGCCTCACGCTTCGTAGCCGTCTACTCGCCCTCTCCGCCACTTGCAGTAGCACTTGAAAATGAAATAAATTATATATTTTACGCCTTTGAGCAAAACATTTCCTCTGTTTACAAATTAGCTAGAGATACTTAATCGCTATCGATGAAGGGTTGAAGAGTTAAGCCTTTTGTACGCAAATCAAATTAATTCCAGAATTTGTTTCGAGTGGATCTTTCGTAGGTCGTTACGGAAATTCTTGGTAACTTTCCAATGAAATGGCAGCTGTTGTTAAGGGCTTAACATAGATAATATGAACCCTTTTCATAGTAGAAGCCGACAAGGAAGCAAGTGAGTAAAGCAATTTTTTTTTATCTGAGCACGACAAAGTGGCTGCAGTACACCTGATGGTAAGCGTAGTGCAGCCCAAAAAACTAGCGAACACCGACAAACAATGAGTTTATCTGTGGTCACCAGAATCATGTCGGCCTGTATAAATGCTTCTTCCCTTTTCGGATGATTACAGGCGGATGACTGATGCAGGCACAAGGATACAGGGATGTAACCCTATACCCTCCCAACCAACTATCAAATCATGTCGCAAGCCCCTCGGGAGAACCGGATATACACTGGCTGATCCTGGAACGTGGTCCACATAAGATGCGTGGTTCATCAGGCAAGTTTTAACACCATGTGGTCGCTATCCGGGGGGATAAGAATATCCTACCACCAGCATTTAGTTGCAGAGAGTATATTGCATGACTACTCGAGTGGTAGAGCCACGCTGTAGCTGTAGTTTTGTCTACAGCACGAATGGGCTGGCTAGACTGGGCCGTTGCCACTGTCTCACAGAAAACCGACGTAAAGTAGCGGCTTGCTGCTGCGTTTCGTACGGTGAGTGAGATATCCAGAGGCCCCTCCCCTTTCCCAATCTATCTTTCCCAATACTTTTCCGTACATGCATCCGCTAACGTTTTATGATGAGTTAATTTTTTTCGTCCCGTTGAGGGAATGCATAAACCTCTGAAGCGTGAGGCCCTTCGGACAGCGAGACAGTGGGCGGTGATCCACATCACCCACGCCTTACGCCGCTTCTAAGAAAGGCGGAACCCAGATTCCCATGATCCCAGGATCATGCTGGGATAGCATCAGATAACATGAAAATAAATTTACATCAGTCCTTTCGACCCCTTGTTGGTTAATGACCTTTGTTAACCAAAATGAGTTAACTATACACACGCCTGTAACTTTAATGCTGGGTTGCACCAACTTACTTAAGCAATGACAAACATGTTAAAGTACCGGTTAAGCAAAACATGAGTTGCATCATTTGACAAATGTTAGATGAATGTCATAACTTTACCTGTTAACCGTAACCGCCCAAGATTCGCTAGTTAAAGCTATTGATTAAGTTAAATAGCTGTCAGATGGTTCAATTATAACCTCCAAACCGATATATCTGCTAAAGCATCTGTGGTCCAAAATAATATCGTGCCCCTGCTTCTAGAATTAATCGAGGAGTCTAGTAGTATCGGAATACGATGGTGCAACACATTCCGCAGTCAATGTTAAAGTCAGCGTCACCGTTATCGACAAATTTGACGTAAACCTTAACTGTAACTGCTATTATGGTGCACCCAGCTTAAGTAATAAATCAACGCTAGTTAACATTTCAAACTATCACATCCGTAACAATCAGATTTCCCAAGGGTCCAAAAAGTTGGGGGAATTCGGGACCCAGCGGACTTGTTAGACGTTTAATTGAAAAGGATAACGATAAATATGTCATATGGACCTTTGGGATGTATGTCTCAGGCCCTAATTCAGGGCAATAAGGTGGGTCATTACAATTTTTTTGGATTTTTTATTTTTCATTTAATTTCAAGATATGGGATTTAAGGACCATTCTGCCGCGTCTGTCATATACCCCCCGGATAGCAACTACATTACACATTGTGATAAAACCTGCCATAGTGACCAACACACCTTGTTTTATAAGCAAAAAGTATATATGTACTGAACTAATATTAATAACGAAATATCAATATTCAATGTCATGTAACTGTATGTCTTATATCTATTTCTTTCAACTTAAGAAGTGTAGTATATATTTTGTAAACTTAGCAGGTTCATGTGATCACTAATTCTAAGATTATAGCAGTATTTATTTATTGTGCTCTTACATGTCCCTTCTTATTACCAAAAAATCAAAATCTTTATTCATCATGTAGGCTAAGAAAGCGCTTATAAATGACAAGTCAAATGCAGACCATATGTCATTAATAAGACTAAGTTAAGATTTATTATAACGCCAATTTGATACTTTGCAATATTTTATGATTTTGACAGAAATAAATTAATTTGTAGTGTTTTTACTGCCTAGGGGTCCTGAATTCCACTTGGCTACTACTTGAATGCGGCCCTGCGGTCCTTAGAGGGCCGTATTTTCCAGCACTCCTGCCGCGTGACCGAACTTATTGAATGATATTTTTGACATCGGAGGTGATTAATTGCGTCGAAACGAGTTGTACGTGTAACAGGTTGGCATTTGGAGGCATTGTTGGCGGTTTGGGGAAATTTATATGGATTTAGAAAGCAAAATAATCTAACCGTTAAAAACTCCTAAAAAATAATAATTATTTTAATTTAAATAATATATTATTTTTTTGAGCACGGCAAAGTCACCACACTACAGCTGTAAGCGTAGTGCAATCCAAAAAACCAGCGATCAACAACAAATAATGTGTTTATCGGTGGCCATCAGAGTCATGCCGGCCTGTATAAATGCTTTTTGTTCGGAGAGGGATGAATCCGCCTGTCCTGTCGCAGGCCCCTTCATTTGCTTCTTCCCTCTTCGGAATATAAAGAAACATTTATATAGGCCGGCATAAGGTATAAGTGACAACAAACTTATTAATTGTTAGTGATCGCTGGTTTTTTGGACTGCACTGCGCTTACCATCATGCAATCACTTTACTGTGCTCGGGACAAAAAAGGTACTCATTCCATTGAATACAAACCAGACAACTGGCATTATGGAATAAAACATGTACAATAAATGGGGACAAATGTATTCAAATTGTTTGTAAAACGTAAAGATGTGAACGTAAGTGGGCCCGTATAACACTCGTTATCTGACGCCATTTTTATCTTCAAACATTATTGTTGCCAAGATTTAGGCGTTTCGACCCTTTTTGGGATGGCTCGAGTTACGGGTAAAGGGCGGTTTGTATAAGCTTTTTTTTTTATCCTGGCTCGGCAAAGTGACTACGCTACACCTGATGGTAAGTGTAGCGCAATTAGCGCAATCCAAGAATAGTTTCGACCAACGATAAACAATGTGTCCATCGTAGGTCGGCAAGATCATGCCGGCCTGCCAAAGGGCCAAAGGGGAGGGGAAGGAAAAAGGGATGGGGAAAGGGTTAGGATCAGGGGGCAAGCCCCCTGGGGAGAACCGGATATACACTGGCTGACTCTGGAACGCGACCCACACAAGGCGGGCCACTATGGCAGGTTTTAGCACCAGTGTACGGTGGTCGCTATCCGGTCGGATACAAGTATCCTCCCACCAGCAGCAGCTTTTATAGAATAAAGTGTAATGATGATTGCATGCCTGTTTCTATGTATCTGATTCGAATGTAGTTTTTTTAGCTGGTTTAATCGAGGTTATTAGTTATATTTAAGAGAAATCTGTTCTGCCATTTTGAGACAGATCTTTTCTTAAATGTTGTAAGATTAAACAATTTATTTTTAGACTCCCATCACAACTCTTACCCACTCTGTCGAATAATTGATAAAGATATGGCAACGGTCGTATATCGAGATATTAATATTTTTTCAAACTTATTTATATTTTGTGGCAATGTATTTTATTTTTATATATTATTAAGAGAAGAAGAATTTAATGAGAGTGAGCCAAGGAGGTGTGTAAGGATTATAGCAGGTGAAAGTCCGTTGTCTCTGCCTACCCCTATGGGAAACAAGCGTGAGTCTATGTATGCATGAATATATGGTATTTTTTTTACACATCAGGTAATAATTTTATTATAGGTTGCAAAGAAACATTCAGCTGTAAAGTCTATGTGTACATCGTTTTTTTTTCAAAATAAGTACTTTTAAATTGTTGATACTATGTAATCGAAATATTTTGCACTCTATAAATTTCTTTCACGTGACCCAGTATGCATAGAACCAGCGTAATGGGCTCATTGTACAAACCTTAAATGGAGCGAGGCGATACGCCACTTAAGAGGACCACAGAGGCCGATTAATATTAAGAAGATAATAACTGTCTATGTCATGTGAACAACGCCTTAAGTAATCAGTGCCCATAATGTTGGGCGATTTAAAAAATGCGGGGTGTCCATGACGGATTTAATAAGTGTTAGGGAAAATTTGACTTTTTTGTATCAGGGGAAAAATCACCCGATTTTGCGAAAATTGAAGGTTCAGTTCAAAATTCAAAATTAAAAAATTCAAAATAGTTTATTTGTAAAAACATAGGTTATAGGTATGTTAGCTTAAAATAATTTTTGATCGCTATGTCTTGCCATCAAAGGCGTACAAATGTACACAAAAAGAAAATAAACTAAATATAATTAAAAACAATGTAAACAAGCTAATTATTAAATTGGTCGGATAACAATGCGTTCACTGTATAGTAGGTTGATGGATTTTCGATATCTCCTGGTCATAGGTCAAGGGTATGCTCATTATATTATTTCTTGTTATTGGTCTAACATAATACTGGTATATGTATGTAAAACTATTTTGTGTCTAGCCCAATAATATTTTTTTCTTTCTTTCTTTCTTATTCTTTATTATAAGAAGATCTCTCATGACTTTCTCCATACGCCCGTACAGGCGTATTTCACAGATAAATAACGTGCTTGATTTACAAGCGAGCTATATTTGTCAACAAAATGATCTACTTCTTCTCTTCAATTACTGCGTTTCCTTTAAAGATCCTTCCTTTCATCTTTAATTTTAATAACATCAAGATTAATTTAATTTATATATTTTTAAAACGTAGCGGCTTGCTACTGCGTTTCGCACGGTGAATGAGATATCCGGATGCCCAAATCCCCTTCCCTTCCTAACACCCTAATTATACCTCTCTTGAATGTCGGCAACGCGCCTATGGTTCTCTATTATTGTGAGCGTACATGGACGGTGGAGATCACTTACTATCAGGTGATCTACTTGCTAGTTTGCTGATTTATGCTGTAAAAAAATAGAGTCTGTGGGTTTGAGTGCCGACACAAATGTTTGTGTGATCTGATCAGATGTCTAATTTCTGATCCACGATACAGGTTAACTTAGTGTGGGATCAGGACTGTGTTTTTTTAATTTGATTGAATGACGAGACGAGCAAAGCGCTCGCCTGATGGTAAGCGCCACGCCTGCCCATAAACAGATGCAACACCACACAGAACTTTGAATTACAAAGCACTGCTTGGCACTGAACTGCCCTCATCATCCCGAGACATAAGATGTTAAGTCTCATAATGCCCAGTAATTTCACTGGCTTACACAACATTGCTTACACACTGTTACTTGGCGGCAGAAATAGACAAAGCGGTACCAACCCAGACGGCCTGACGCATACGAGGGACCTACCACCCTGTAACTTTTGTGTGTGACTATTGGTGTATTTATTGTTACGATGAGGCCGATATTACAACTCACACAGCAAAAATTGTATTTTAACTATCCTTCTTTTAATAAATTCATAAAGTCGGAGGTCAAACTGTATATAAAGGCGGTATATAAATAATAATACATAATATATGCTAACCAGCCCCGTCCCGAGGTGCGTATAACAAAATTAATACAACCGGTGGATTTCCCCGGCGGCAGCGCGTCGAATAAACCTTATCGCGCGTGCCGCGTTAACGGGGCCGAGACGTGCGGGAAACGCGCGGGCGACGCGCGGGGAGAGTGCGGGGAACGCGCGGGGCACAGCGCTGCTGTGACGAATGACTTCATAAGAAGGCAAGATAACTCTTTGGCCTTGGTTAAGTAAATTACCTTATTTTTGAATGACGGTAGGCTAATTTTGTGTCTACGGGTAATTGAGATAAAGGGTTAAGATGTGTTCTTAAGATCCTGATATTTTAGAAGAAATAATAAAATGAAGTTAATGTAATTGGACAGCCCTCGGATATGGTTGTCAACTTTTAGTATGTGGAATAAAGTTTATTAGGGCTCAGAGAAGGAAAATACACAGTATTTTTGAAGTGAAACTTCTTTAGAATCGTTGTGATTTGAAAATTTGATGAAACGAAAAAGGTGTCACAAGGTGTAAAGAGGTTGGAAAGAAACAAGATCTTAAGCATGTAAATATATGAAATGTGATATTTTGCATTCAAATTTTAAATAATTTTTAAGCTTGGTAAAAGTATTGAAAAAATAATAAACCTTTTAATTATCCTAATACCACTAATATTCTATTTTTATCTCATTCTCTTGTAGGCTACTTTTCTGAAGTTTCACTTCTGCCGTGTGTGAATTGCACACACACACTTCTTTTTTTTACGTATTTCTTCAGCATCACTAAGATGGACGTTTCTTTGTATTCATAGCTCTGGATATTAATTATCTTGTTACGCGAGGGTGTTATAAACCATTCCATATAATCGAACCAAGACAAGCGCCTTTCACGTGTTGCACCATCAGCGTAACGTGCCAACCATTGACGTCATTCGGAGTACACTTGAAGACTAGAAGCAGCGTCGCGTTTTTGGTCTAGTCACGAAATTTTATATAAAAAAAAAGAGGTGTGTGTGTGCAATTCACACACGGCAGAAGTGAAACTTCAGAAAAGTAGCCTACAAGAGAATGAGATAAAAATAGAGTATCAGTGGTATTAGGATAAGTTAAATGTTTATTATTTTTATAATACTTTTACCAAGTTTAAAAATTATTTAAAATTTTAATGCGAAATATTACATTTCATATATTTACATACTTGAGATCTTGTTTCTGACGCCTTTTTCGTTTCATATAATTTTCAAATCACAACGATTCTAAAGAAGTTTCACTTCAAAAAATGAGCTTGTTTGTGCGATCTATCCGGAGAATCAAACTAAAATCGATTATTCAAATCGGCCGTATATTGACAAGCTAAATAGGTCATATTTTAATTATCAAGCATCGACTTTGATGGCTAATATTTTGCTGGTGGGAGGATACTTGTATCCGACCGGATAGCGACCACCGTACACTGGTGCTAAAACCTGCCACAGTGGCCCACCTTGCGTGGGTCGCGTTCCAGGGTCAGCCAGTGTATATCCGGTTCTCCCCAGGGGGTTTGCCCCCTGATCCTAACCCTTTTCCCATCCCTTTTTCCTTCCTCTCCCCCTTGGCCCTTTGGCAGGCCGGTATGATCTTGCCGACCTACGATGGACACATTGTTTATCGTTGGTCGACAATATTCTTGGATTGCGCTACACTTACCATCAGGTGTAGCGTAGTCATTTTGCCGAGCCAGGATAAAAAAAAAAAAAAAAAAACCTCTTGGGTGACCGCCAATACAAATTAGTCAAGCGAATTATTCAATTTCAACGTCTGTAGCATGCATGCAACGTACCGTGTAACATCGCAACAGTGATTGCCCGCTGGGAAATCAGTTTTCGTTTGGTTGATTGAATTAACACCTACATGTGGAAATATATACAACTTAGACAACATTTGTAAGTGGGAGGATACTTGTATCCGACCGGATAGCGACCACCGCACACATGGTGTTAAAACCTGCCATAGTGATCCCCACGCCTCGTGGATTGCGTTTCATGATCAGCCAGTGTATATCTGGTTCTCCCGAGGAGCTTACAACATGACTTGATGGTTGGTTGGGGCGGGGATAGGGGTACATCCTTGTATTATTGTGCCTGTATTGGTCATTCGCCTTTTCTGTCGCAGGCCCTTCGATTTGCCAATTCACTCTCCTAAGAAGGAAGAAGTATTTATACAGGCCGGCATGACTCTGATGACCACCGATATACTCATTGTTTGTCGGTGGTCGCTGGTTTTTTGGACTGCACTGCGCTTGCCATTAAGTGTAATGCAGTCACTTTGCCGTGCTCGAATAAAAAAATACTCACTCCGATCGCATTGCTAGGATATAAATAAAGCATTTTCTTTTTTCGAATTTGTAACGGATTCGTATTCGATTTGCAACTTTGGATAATACTAAATTATAAAAGTCTGAAGTTTTGTCTCACTTCTGCATTGTATTTTCACTCAGGTACTTCCCTTTATTTATAGTAATGGGATCCATCTTATCGATCCTAATAAACGAGAGGTTAAAATTAGTAATTAAGTAAACCCGCTTATTTAATTCTACTAACCCGCATTAGGCCAGTGTGGTGGACTAATGCCCGTGCCTACTGTACAATTGTTCTATTGCATTTGTTTTGGCAGAATGATAAGAAGCTTTAGTCATTATGATTCGAGAACCGCTAGGGAGTAAACGTGATCTGTGCGTTTATATATTGTATTATTCTTATCCTGTACACTCAGTATAATACAGCGCTGATATATTTTTATCATTAAAGCTCTGTCTGACTTATTATTATCGCCCAGCCCAGAAAATTTGGGAGAATGTAGTTTTTGAAGTGAAAACTTCTTTAGCCGCGTAGAGCACTTTTTAGTAGGGAGTAAACTTGTGGTTTCGCGTCAGCGACATGCTAATTCAGACTATACACGTATAACACATCGTCTATACCTGACCGTGTGCAGTGCGCGTTAGACGCTTTTTGGATGGGTGAGCTCTGAGTATCGAGTCGAGTCGAGTTGAGTTGAGAGTGAGTATTAAAAAAATATACATAAGTTTTCACTTCTATCGGCAGTCCCTATGACAGCCAATTTTTAATTTATATGCATTGTTTGCAAAGATTATATATGGGAGTAAAAGTTAGTAAATTATATTGGTCTGTGCTTACATAATTTCTAAATTATACAGGGTGTCCCAAAACTCAACGTCAAGCCGAAACGGGGTGACAGTATTGATTGTAACCATCATGGGAAAAATCAGAAAAAAAATCTATCCCATGCAGTTTGGAAATTATGGGCATTTAAGAAAAACCTAGAAATTTGGTCAAACTGTAACCATTTTTCGGTTATTGTGATTAATTTTTATTATTTTTGTTCATTTAAACTTTGGAACCGTAACCCTAAATAACATTCCTAGAATCACAGTCAAAAATAATGACACAATTGCCCCAAATTTCCTAGAATTAAGACTATTTGTTAAACTATGAATTTAAAATTTTCCAAATTTGTCGACTTTGAAAGGCCCTCCTTTAAAAAAAAAGTACTAGAGTGCCGTGGCACGTGCCATTAAAAGGTGGCGCATTTAATCAGGATTGTAAAATGGTGCAATACTTGTTAGTTTCATACTAAAAAAAACGAGTAAAAAAATAAAAACCTCAAGTAACCCGATTTTTGCTAACCCATTTTACTCAGTTAAAATGTTTTTTATTCGCGCAATCTTTTGGTAGGTTCTTAATTTTATGGCAAAATGACGAGAGAGATGGATAGTGGACATGTTTGCCATGAGTGAGAGAGACAGATAGTGACGCCACTTTTACCAAAGTCAACAAAAATAAGTAAAATTCATAAAATAATGAAAAATCTTGACCTAGTTTAGGTTTATTTGAATAAAAGTCAGATACATAGGGAAATAACATTTTTTATTACAGCAAATGTTCAAATTGTTTGCCTTCAGCCTCAATACACGCCCTACATCTTTAAAAAAAGTATGGAGAATCCACATTTAATTCGAGAAGACAGATCCCAGTATCGCTTTAAAGTAAACCTGCTGACCGGAATATTAAACGGCAAAATTGTTGAGCCTTTTGAGCTGCCTGAAACGGAGCGGCACGAATTACCTACATTTTTTATGAGGACATTTACCAACTTTGTTAGAGGACGTACCACTAACAGATCGTCGCCACATGTGGTATCAACAAGATGGCTGCCCAGCGCATTACGCAGTGCATGTGAGAGATTTCCTTGATCAGGAATATCCGAGAAGGTGGATTGGACGTTCAGGCACTATCTCGTGGCCAGCCCGATCCCCAGATTTAAATCCCGTGAATTTTTTTTATTGGGGAGTTCAAAGAAAAAGTTTATTTAGAACCATTGAGAGCGTAGCCGAGCTGCGTGAACTAATTTCTCAAGCCGCTGAGGACATCAACTCTCGAGGATATGCCCGGCTAATAAGTAGCTCTTTTTTTAAGAAGATGTAGGACGTGTATTGAGGCAGAAGGTAAACAATTTGAGCATTTGCTGTAATAAGAAATGTTATTTCCCTATGTATCTGACTTTTATTCAAATAAACCTAAACTAGGTCAAGATTTTTCATTATTTTATGAATTTTACTTATTTTTGTTGACTTTGGTAAAAGTGGCGTCACTATCTGTCTCTCTCACTCATGGCAAACATGTCCACTATCCATCTCTCTCATCATTTTGCCATAAAATTAAGAACCTACCAAAAGATTGTGCGAATAAAAAACATTTTAACTGAGTAAAATGGGTTAGCAAAAATCGGGTTACTTGAGGTTTTTATTTTTTTACTCGTTTTTTTTAGTATGAAACTAACAAGTATTGCACCATTTTACAATCCTGATTAAATGCGCCACCTTTTAATGGCACGTGCCACGGCACTCTAGTACTTTTTTTTTAAAGGAGGGCCTTTCAAAGTCGACAAATTTGGAAAATTTTAAATTCATAGTTTAACAAATAGTCTTAATTCTAGGAAATTTGGGGCAATTGTGTCATTATTTTTGACTGTGATTCTAGGAATGTTATTTAGGGTTACGGTTCCAAAGTTTAAATGAACAAAAATAATAAAAATTAATCACAATAACCGAAAAATGGTTACAGTTTGACCAAATTTTTAGGTTTTTCTTAAATGCCCATAATTTCCAAACTGCATGGGATAGATTTTTTTCTGATTTTTCCCATGATGGTTACAATCAATACTGTCACCCCGTTTCGGCTTGACGTTGAGTTTTGGGACACCCTGTAGAATAAAATATAAACCATCATATTTTTAATGACTTTACGATCATTAAAATGTATTGGGAGTTAGGTATTTTTTTTAATTTTGGTGATAACGAGAATCAGTCTTATTTAATCCCAGATATAAAAAGACAGTACCTACACAGCCAAATCGGTGCTAAGGTTTAAAGCTGGATTGTTTAACTAGTTTACATAAATGTTTTTCATTAAAATTGAACTTTGGTTGCTATTTTCTTATCCAAGAAAAGCTTACTACACTGAAAAGTTTTAGAAAATTAATATCAGAAATCGATGCAAAACCTCTTCGGATGGGTTTATTGTAGAAGCTCATTGTGTGGTCCAATAGATGGAATTAAAGCGGTAATAGATAATTTTATTCTTATAACACCCCTCTTTTTTGTCAGGGGTTAATGAAGCTTTGAAATATTTTTTTTTAAATGTGTGTATGTGTGTGTGTGTTTGTATATGTAGTTGTACACCCACACCATACATATAGGAGTGAACCTATTTTATTGCAGGTTTAATCATTGGATTACTTGTTGAACCTAGATGGTTCTTAGCTAAGTTTGAAGAAAACCTGTTGAGCCATACAGACATTATATTTTTTTTGTCTAATTGACGTTCTTATAAGTTTGAATCCTTTTCGACACCTAGGTTACTGTAACCTAAGATTATGTACAGGGCAGCGTGATGTAAGCTGCATCTGATATGTCCGAGCTCTGTTTTGCTGCGTAACATGTATCGTAGAGTTAAGGTACGTTTCGAACGGATCAAACTGCGATGCGAGACGACAACGACACGTCCACTTTGTCCGTAATTAGGTGCGTTTTGAGACGACTAAAAGAGGAGCAACCGTTTTTATACATAAACTAATATTATAAAGAGAAAAGATTTGATTGTTTGTTTGTATTGAATAGGCTCTGAAACTACTGGACCGATTTGAAAAATTCTTTCACCATTAGAATCCTACATTATCCATAGGCCAAGTCGACAAATAACGGTGCAGAATTTCACGGTGGCAGAGCACCGAGCGAATGTTAGTAATTTCATAAATTGGACGCGTTACTATCGCCTGACTCACGTCACGCGTCGCGGTTCCTATCTCAGTCACGTAACTCAAAACGTAACTTCAAAGTCTACATATTTATAGCGTGTTAAACCTCCTTTCTTTAGCTGTAGCAAATACGCTCAATATGTAACAGACTCAATCGCTGTTAGCTCATGACTTACGCCTGCAGCAATGCGAAAAGTTCCGTTCCGGAATTGCTTTTTTCCTATACATACCGGTACATAATTTAAATAGTTTACTGTTTAGTGGGAAAATAAGACTTCTGCAGCGTCGAATTTTGTATACTTTCATGGATAAACAAGGGGGAGGGCGATTCGGGCCTCCGGATATCTCACTAACCAAACGAAACACAACAGCAACTTGACACTTCGTCAGTTTTCTCTAAGACTGGTAATACCTCAGTCCAGCCGTCCCATTCTTTCTGTAGACGAAACTGTCTACACCGTGGGTCTCCTCATTTAAAAACTAAAAAGTAGCGTAGGAGCAAGAATCAATATACTCTTCTTAATATTACATACTTACCAATTCAATCCCGTAAAAGGTACTTAAGCATAACAAAAGTCAACTTTAATGTCATTAAAATAAAAATAGAAACGATTGTTGACATTTAATGAGTTTAACACAAAAGTGTTGTTATAAACTGCATGGTTGAACACCTATTGCCATTAAGTTTTATAGTTATTTCATGTACGATCATACACTGCCCAGAGAACATAGTGCAAGTTGAAGCGTGAGCAGTAGGTCAAATATGTTTCTTTTTTAATATTTTTAACACAACTACAGCGTCCACGGCATAGCATGCGAACAGCCGGCTGTGAAACAAGATCGATTCTCGCACCGAGAAAATAACTTTTTGTGTGATTCACAAATATTTGTTTCGGGGCTGGGTGTTGTGAGGATGAAAGTTCGTAGTGATTGTTTTTTTGGTGTTAGTAAATAAATTGTTTCTTTCTTTCTTTTCTTTTCTATTGATTTGACGCAATAGATTAATAATAGCGACCCGGTTTCGCACGATTAGTAGAGCTGATAGGTCGGCAAACGAGTAATCACCTGTACAAGGTGGTAGGTCCCTCGTATGCGAGAGGCCGTCTTGGTTGGTGCCATGCAGTGCTTTGTAATTCAAAGTTCTGTGTAGTATTGCTTCTGTTTATGGGTAGGCGTGGCGCGTACCATTAGGTGAGCGCCTTGTTCATCTCGCCATTCAATAAAAAAAAATCCTGATGGGAAGGAATTTCCACCGCCCACATTACCAGAAGGATCATGAGCGCATTGCCGACTTTAAAGGAAAGGAATATTAATAATTAAGGGATTGGGAAGAGAGGAGGCCTTATATCCGGAGAAAACCTCTAATTTTTGTCGGTTTTCTGTGAGACAACTACACCTGATGGTAAGAGTAGTGCAGTCCAAAAAAAACAGCAACCACCGATAAACAATGAGTTTATCGGTGGTTGCCAGAATCTTGCTGACCTGTATAAATGTTTCTTCCCTCTTTAGGGAGGGAAGAAGCAAATCGAGGGGCCTGCGACAGGACAGGCGGATGACCGATGCAGGCACAATAATACAAGAATGTATGTACCCCTGTACCCGCCCCAACCAACCATCAAGTCATATCGCAAGCCCCTCGGGAGAACCGGATATACACTGGCTGACCCTGGAACGCGACCCACACAAGGTGGGTCACTATGGCAGGTTTTAACACCAGTGTACGGTGGTCGCTATCGGTCGGATACGAATATCCTCCCACCAGTGATCCCGTCGAGATCCATTCATGCTGTAGACAAAACCATCTTCAGCTCTACCACTCTAAAAGTAATACTCAGTATTGTCTTACTGTCGTACATTACTCTATGCAACATCCTAGATAGAACAACGTTGTGTATTTCTTAAGCGAGAACAGTTGGAAGTGCACTCTGTGTTGTCTGAAACACACATTAACCGGCACTCTTTATACTGCGGTATAAACGACCCTGTGTTGGGAAATTTTTAACGCTATTGAATATGACCAGTATCGTGTTAACCATTAGTTATTTAATATAGTTGCAATTTAAGCTTCCTTTTCAAAATAAAAATTATATACGAGTGGTAGAGCCACGCTGTAGACAGTTATGTCTACAGCATGAATGGGCCGGCTCGACCGGAACGTTACCACTGTCTCACAGCAAACCGACGTAAAGTAGCGGCTTGCTGCTGCGTTTCGAACGGTGAGTGAGATATACGGAGGCCCAAATGCCCCTCCTCTTCCAAATCCCTAATTATCCCTTTCCTTTAAGGTCGGCAACGCGCCCATGATTCTTCTGGTGGTGGGCGTACATGGGCGGTGGAGATCATTTACCATCAGGTGACCCACTTGCTCGTTTGACGGCCTATGCTATAAAAATATATGTATATATTCAGTTTGAAGGACATTGAAGGTAGTGAAATTACTCCGCTTTATGCGATTTAGCATCTTATATCTCGGAGTCTAGTGCCATGCGGTACTTCATAACTCAAAGTTCTGAATGGTGTTGTTTCTGTTTATGGCGTGGCGTGACGCTTACGAGCGAGCGCCCTGCTCGTTTCGCTATTAACTCTAATAAAAAACCTGTGCGGCCGCGATTTCCCGATTTAGTCACATGGTAAGCGCAGTGCAGTCCATAACACGATCATCGACAAACAATGAGTTTATCGGTGGTCACCAGAATCATGCCGTCCTTTATAAATGCTTGTAATTCAAAGTTCAGTGTGGTGTTGCTTTTATTTATGGGTAGGCGTGGCGTTTACTATCACGCGAGCGCCTTGCTCGTCTCGTCGTTCAATCAAATAAAAAAATAAAATAATTATTCACATGTCCCCAAACGAAACAGCAAAGCTGCTGTTTCAGGTTGGATTTCCGTGAGACAATGTTATGAACTTTACTTTGAAACACATAAATAAAAGCAGATAGTGACATTGTAACAAAGTTTGTTTACTTTCTCAGATCATTCGAGCAAATCCATCCTTGCGCTAGGGTTGTCAAGCTACGCAAAATCATCTTTTTTTATTTGATTAAATGACGAGACGAGCGATGCCTGATCGTAAACGCTACGCCTGCCCAGAAACATAAGCAACACCACGCAGAACTTTGAATTACAAAATACTGCATGGCACGGAACTGCGCTCGTCACCCCAAGACATAAGATGTTAAGTCTCATAATGATCATTAATTTCACTGGATTCAATGTCCTTCAAACCGAAACACAAAGTGTTAACACACTGTTGCTTGGAGGCAGAAATAGACAAAGCGGTGGTACCAACCCAGACGGCCTCCCGCATACAAGAGGGACCTACCACCTTATACTATTCTAATTACAATCACACATAGACAGGCATTAGGTAATGTTTTAAGGAAACTGCAGAAGTGCGTCATCAGCCAAATTAATTTATTTGTACTGTTTGTCTTTGTCTTTGTTCGGCGACATTCTGGTTTTTTTTATTACTAATTTTGGCTCGAAGTCACGGGATCTTTGAATTTCGGGTTCCCAGTTTTCAACCACCTGTCCTGACTCAGCAGTAAGAGACGATGTTGTGTCGTCGGTGCGGTACTTATTTAGTAGAACTAAATCTTTGGCAACCCTAACGCCAAACAACAAACACAAAAAACAGTACGCGAAGCTAATGACTGGTTGTACTCACAGTATGGCGGTCGTTTGTTTCGGAAGGCGGCTTTCCGTGTGACCTTTTGTTTCTTAGGCTAGCCTCGCCTGTCTCCCCTGGCTTTGGGAATTCACTTCGGTGTTGCCAGTTAATAGTTTATATTACTTTATAGTTTGGCTGAACCCACAACGCGGCAACAACTACAAACATATCAAATCGCTAATACGAAGACGCATGTGTTAGGTGTTAATTTTTATTAGTCGATACTGACGGTGTTTATAAAATTGTCGTCGGGTAGATACGCCTAAAATGATGTATAAAAGAAAGGCGCACGACTTGATAGGGGCAGATCGCATTCGGTCGTCGCGCAGTACAGACCCTAGTATCAAGCCGTGGTCATTATTATAGTAGTCAGCCTTCAGCTTGGTTAACCGTTACAGTAGTAGTAATAAAGTCGTGGTTAATTAAATTTAATGTCTATACAAGTAAAATTAAACAAATGCCTACCATTGGTTAATCCTGACACGAGGTTGTTCTCTGCGAGTAAAACCAATTGGATTAAAAGGCTATCAGGTTATTGTTGTGATTTTATTTAAAGGTCATCCCCTAAAATTCTAACACATGCATCAAAAGTATATAATTTCATGATTGACTGCAGAAGTTGTGGTCCACTTTTGTCTACAGCATGAATGAGTCAGCTTGGCCGGGATATTACAATTCCCCGTTCCCATTTTAATCCCGATTCCTTTGCTTTAAGGTCGGCGACTTTATTATTTTGGATTTTGTTTATGGACGCTGTAGATCACTTACAAACAGGTGACCCGTTTATCGGTTTGCTAGCCTATGCTAGAAAAATACAGCTCACAGCGTATGTAGCAAAAGCAGTATCATACGAGAGGAATCAGTCAAAGGAAGTCATTATGAGGGGTGTTCTATACACAATACCAAGTCTCCCGTCATATGATGAGAAGGTGGACCCTGGTATTAAGGAACGATGACGCCAGCCAGCAAAAAAAGATATAAGATAGATAGATAGATAGATAAAAGTTTTATTTCGGCTTATGTAACACATCACACAAAGAATATAAGGAAAATAGAAAATAACATGATACAAATAGATCTGTGGTACATTTCGCCGAAATCAGGCCCCAGCTCAGCAATGTACTTTGCTTCGATTGAGCAAAGCGCTGGTAATTTTGCTGGCACCTGGTTCTAACAAAAACATTTAAACTATATACTATACCAAATGGCACTATATATTAGGTATGTGTATAACTTAGCTCATAGTATAATAAACTAAACAATTAATATAAGACAGTCAAGTGATTACGTAAAATTCCTAAAGCACTGCAAATTGAAAATGGCTTGTAAAAACAATAAAAGACTTATAACTGAAGTCTCGGAGCGAGCGACGTTTCGAGGAAGCAAGACTAACAAATAAAAATCTTTTTGAAAAATGTCTCTTTATAAAACTATCAAAGAACTCTCGTCCAGATAGAGAGTTATTTTCTTCTCTTCAACCATAATCTCGTGGACGGTCGTAGTGCAAACACCACATTTTCCTCGGGTATACTTCGGGCAAGTTCCAACAACTTCAATATTTCATTGGACTCTAGTTTTATTTGAAGGCGCCGTAGGATGTAAAACAGGAATTAATTTAAGACGCGAAGACTTGACTTGTTACTGGTCGCCGGTTTGGCAGCGGTCTAAGTGTTGAGATTTTAGCAGTTCATTAAAAATAATTTTATGAATACCTAAATACAGCCACATGTAGTCCTGACCCCACACAAGGTTTACCTGTATTATGGGTATCAAGAACTACGAGTAGCTTACGGACCGACTAACTACTAGAGTCTAGTAACTAGGCTCTAAATATTTTTTTTGTCCTCAAGCCGCATAATGAATTTTCGCTCTCTATGTAGAGGCCGCGAAATACAAAATGTAAAGCCCGAGCGTGAAAGAAACATATGTATGTAAAAGAAAGAGATAGAAAAGGTATACCGACACGAATATAAGAATCAAAACAAGGCAGAACGCGCTTGCGTCTGTCATGAATGCTATCCTTTTCTCACGTATACTGTATGGTGGTAGGTGTATATAGTGTGCGGTAATACAGTAGGCATAAGGTTCTAATCACTTATAACAAAAATCATTTCGAGGCTTTTGGACAAAAAATAGAATATGCAACCGCGGGCGCAATGCAGCTTACGCGTTCGTGCTACTTGACAACTTCGCGTCCTTGATGCATAATGTACTATTTATGGCCTACACAAACATTTATCGCGGTACGAGAATCGAACCCGCAACCTCTAGTTTCACAGCCAGCCACTCGCCCACTACGCCACTGAAGCTGTCATCAAATGATTCAATAAATAATTACATTTTGTAAGGCAATTAAAATCGCCATTCTCTTATATCTTACAACACAAAGGCCAAGTTATAATGGTTAAAAAGTCAAAAACTCAATAGTAACTGTTGTTGATGTGATTTATTCTCTCCCCGCGGCGAATGCGCTGCAAACGGTCCCGGGATATTACGTATTTAAATTTCACTGACATCTCATATTATGTACACTACACTGCATCTAAATGGAATGATTTGAGCACTTTTAAGCACTGTTTATACACTGAGATAATCTGGTAGAATCACGCTATAGAGCCTTAGTTCCCAGACTGGTCCGGGAGACTCGACGAGGGTCTACGTTGGTGTGACAAAAAATGGGGGTTCACAATTTGTAAGTGGGGGACCACGACAATTTATCTGCTTTCGATAGTGAAGAACTAAAATTTATAATTTAAGAAGCTCAGCAACTGTTACTTGTAAAAACTTGCATATTCTATATACAGTACAACGTGTCGAGACCATCAATGCGCCGCAGGGGTCCACCAGAACCAGCAAAATTTTAAAAGTGGTCTATAAGAATAAAAGTCTGGGAACCTCTGCTGTAGACAGTCTCACTGAAAGCCGACGTAAAGTAGCGGCTTGCTGTTGCGTTTCGTACGGTGAGATATCCGGGGCACAAATGCACCTCCCCTTCCCAATCCCTTAATTATCTTTGCTTTATTATCTTCTCCTTTATTTATTTATTTATATTATTTTATTTTTTTAGGAAAACAAAGTGGTGATACATAAAAAAGTCCTAAAACAAAGTGGTGATACATAAAAAAGTAACTAAATAAATAACAAAAACTACACATTTACATGTCTTCACAAGTGCATAACTAATCGTAACACAATACAGCTTGCTTGTGATAGAAGAAGGTTAGAATGGATTTTACATTATAAAAATTACGTAGTACGTTATACCTACATTAAATACAGCTGTTAGATAGTTGGAGAACCATTGAACCAAAATTTTGTCATATTTTCTTTAAAGTGATAAGATTTGGAATGGAAAAGGTCCAGATCTGAAAATATGTTGCCAATTTTATTAAATTCCCTTGCTGATCTCATGAAAAATGAATTGTATCTATAAATTGACGTGCTATGAGGAGTGGACAAAATTGCGGGCAATCTAGTTGTCCTATTTGGAACTTTCAACTGCATTTTTGATAGGAGATATGACGAATCTATTTATTATTATTATCTATCTTTTCCTTTATTATCTTTTGTTATATGAGCGTCCATGGGCGGTGGAGATCACTTACCATCAGATGCCCCAAATGCCTGTTTGCCGTCCTTTGTTATAAAAAAGATAGTTTCTAATCACCTCATTGGTCTAGTAGCAGCCGATTTAAGTTGAGAAACCGTAGGTCACGGATTCAAAACCTAGGTCGGGCAAATGAAATTTGTTTGCAGTTCGGAAAATCAGATATCAGTTGTTGTATGTATCAGTGTCCGGGATTAGAAGTGCTTGATATGGCGATAGGCTCGTCACTATTACATTATGGGGCAGAAATAAACTCGGACAATCGTGGGTGTAATAGTTTTACTTCTATTCATTTTACTAGGTCGTAGTAGGAGGCCGTCTGCGTCGGTACTACCGCTTTGTCTATTTCTGCCGCCTGTGTTTCGGTTTGAAGGACACTGAAGCCAGTGAAATTACTGGGCATTATGAGACTTAAAACATCTTATGTCTCGGGGTGACGAGCGCAGTTCAGTGCCATACAGTGCTTCGTAATTCAAAGTTGTGTGTGGTGTTGCTTCTGTTTATGGGCAGGCGTGGCGCTTACCGTCAGGCGAGCATCTTGCTCGTCATGTCGTACAATTAAATAAAAAATAAATACCCCCAGGGATACAAGCGTGAGCGAATATTATGTAATACCATGCAAACTCATTGGTAGCAGACATTTGGTGCAAGAGTGTAAAAGTTTTAAGGTGGCGTCTGTTATCCACATTGCATTAGCACATAATCCCGTGGGATAGCGTTATATTAAATTTTACAAAATATTTAATTCGAAATTCTCGTTTGAGAATTTTAACTTAATAATTTTTTCTAGCGTTCAATGTTGCAGACTGTTACATACATACACACTCACGCCTTTAATCCCCGAAGGGGTTAGCAGCAGTGTAACCAGTACACCTACATTTCGCCGAGCGTATTTCCGTCCTCTAATGTGATAGAGGGCGATCCTATCACTATACCGGGCACTATTCCAGATTCTGGGCTGATACTGACCAATTTGTGGTAAAAAAAACAATATCACTTTATCCGATCCGTGGTGCTTACATCTGGCTTCTCCAGTTGTAAATGTCCTTACTTGAGGTTAATTCCTCCTCAATTCATTATCGCGCTTTGCTATGGAGGGAAGTGGACAATTTATATTTCCAACTCCTCCCTAACCTGCTATCTGATTAATTTCGTTGCGGGACAAAGATATTTAGACATTTCCAGATACTCGCCGAGCTTCATTGCTCGGTGTCGACAAAAATGCGTGCCACTATTGATCCTGTTGCACAGGAGTTGCAGTGGCGGATGTGTGGGCGGTATAGTCACTATATTTTACAGTATGAATTACTAATTTGACACTTCGTCAATAGTTTTTTTTTTGTAGCATAAGCCGGCAAAAAAGTGAGTCACCTGATGGTAAGTGATCTCCACCGCCCATGTACGCCCACTACCAGAAGAATCATGGGCGCGATGCCGACTTTAAAGGAAAGGGATAATGAGGGATTGGGAAGGGGAGGGGATTTGGGCTTCCGGATATCTCACTCACAGTGTGAAATGCAGCAGCAAGCCGCTACTTTACGTCGGTTTTCTGTGAGACAGTGGTAACGACCCGGTTGAGCCAGCCCATTCATGCTGAAGACAAAACTGTCTACAGCGTGGCTCTACTCTCACTCAACAAATTTTATACAGTTTTATACAAATTCGAAAACTGTGAACGTATTTGTATTCATACTAGGCATACAGGTCGCTCGCTTGATGGTAAATATCAGGTCTACCTATAAACAGAAGCAATATCACACAGAATTTTGTATTACAAAGCTCTGCATCGCATAGGACTGCGCTCGTCACCCCGAGACATATGATGTTAAGTATCATTATACCCAGTCTTTTCACTGGCTTTAATGTCGTTCAAACCGATAAATAACAGTGCCTACACACTATTAACCTAAACGACCTCTCACATACATACACTTACAACCTAGTAAGCATACATCTAGGCGATTTAACAGATAACTGTTATTTTTAGGTGGCCACTGAAAATCTCCGCTTTGCTGGCTCACGTCACAAGATAACTCAAAGCTGAGAAGGTCACTAAATTGTCACAGTGTAAACATGCAACGATTGGCATACATCGTTATATTATATTATTATTTGTGGGCGAGCTGGCTGTGAAACGGGAGGCCGCAGATTCGATTCCCGCATCGAATGTTTGTTCGATACACAAATATTTGTTTCGATTCTGGGTGATGTGGGATCATAAATTCCTCGTAGTTCTTTTTACCCATGATACAGTTTAATCTAGTGGTGGTTTTTAGTATTTATTTATATATTTTATCTGCCATCACTGCCCAAACGTGCCAATAAAAAACAATGACGCTATTTAAAACTACAGTAACTAAGGGTTTATTTCGCATCTAATTTTACTCCATCCTCAGTCGAAGTATGCTCTAACCATTCGAACACAGTACATTTGTATAGAATTCGAAACACGTAACAGAGTTTTTCGACGGATCTAGTTCCCGCGGGACGGTATCTCGCGGTGCAATCGACTGGCAAAAACGTACTGAAATGTACAAGGCTCGACTTTTTTTTTTATCCTGGCTCGGCAAAGTGACTACGCTACACCTAATGGTAAGTGTAGCGCAATCCAAGAATAGTGTCGACCAACGATAAACAATATGTATATCATCGGTCGGCAAGATCATGCCGGCCTGCCAAAGGGCCAAGGGGGAGGGGAAGGAAAAAGGGATGGGAAAAGAGTTAGGATCAGGAGGCCCCCTGGGGAGAACCGGATATACACTGGCTGACCCTGGAACGCGACCCACATGAGGTGGGCCACGATGGCAGGTTTTAGCACCAGTGTACGGTGGTCGCTATCCGGTCGGATACAAGTGTCCTCCCACCAGCAATGACTCTCTATCGACTCGACTATGAAGGTATAGTTTGTCCGATATATTTACTATTTATTCTTGTTGTGTCCAAGATATAATGTTCATTTAAGATGCTGAGGGACTCTATATTACTATACTATATACTACAATACTATACTATCATCATCATCATCAGCCACAGGACGTCCACTGCTGAACATAGGCCTCCCCCAAAGATTTCCAGACCGACCTGTTGGAAGCGGCCTGCATCCAGCGACCTCCTGCGACCTTTATCAGGTCGTCTGTCCTTGTAGGCGGGCGTCCAACGCTGCGCTTGTACTATACTATACTCTATATTATATACAGGGACTCTATATGGTTACTTTTGATAGCCTTCGTTTGTGTGATCCTCAAATATTTATATCGGGTTCGGTAATTTCTCCCCAGAGAGGTTGACGTCAGGCAGGCGGCCGGTCGTAAAAACATGTGTTAAAAAGCATATTGCGCCGGCCACACAGCACGTCAGATAAGGACAGGTGAAAGAAGAAGATTATTAATTAGAATAATTAAGATACTGCTCCCTTTTAAGTTTTTTTTTTATAGCAAAGATCGGCAAACGAGCAAGTGGGTCACCTGATGGTAAGTGATCTCCACCGCCCATGTATGCCCATAATATCAGAAGAATTATGGGCGCGTTGCCGATCTTAAAGGAAAGGGATAATTAGGGATTGGGAAGGGGAGGGGTATTTGGGCCTCCGGATATCTCACTCACCGTACGAAACGCAGCAGCAAGCCGCTACTTACGTCGGTTTTCTGTGAGACAGTGGTAATGACCCGGTTGAGCCGGCTAATCATGCTGTAGACAAACTTTCTACAGCGTGGCTCTACCACTCATAGTCGGTTAAAAAGTATTACTTTGTATTATTTACTCAAAAGTTGTTTAAAAATTGCACCCGTCCCTTCCCCCGGATTCGCGCCCGCTTTCAGTACTAGTATATGCCCAGCACGTACTCTTTCGTCGAAGTTTTCTCGCCAAGAAAATTTAAACTTTATAACTGTTATTTTAAAAATCTACTTGATTTACATTTTTGCGGTGCTTTGTAATTACAGCCGAGTGGGTATTGTTTAATTTTCTTTCAATTTCGATCTATTATTGCTTTATTACTTTTAAGCGAGAGGCTGTGGGCTCCATTCCCGCACCGAGATAAATGTTTGTGTGATCCTGAAATATTTGTATCGCGTCTGGGTGTTGTTAGACTGCAAGTATCCAAAGGCTGCCAAATAAACCAACTTGAAAATGAAAACAACTTATTTTTGCCTTTCGAGTGACGATATGAACTAGGTGGTAAGTCTCTCCCTCGACAATCTACAGAATTATGCCGGCTTGAAATTACTGGATATACACTGGCAGATCCTGGAACGCGACTTGTCTGAACAAGACATTATGGCGGGTTTTTCACCATGTATACGGTGGTCGTTATACAGTCGGGTACAAAAATATCAGGTACCCTACCATCAGCATGCTTATTTCAGCTTATTGCCGTCCACTGTTGGACGTAAGCCTCCCCAAGTCAGCGCCAACCATCTCGGTCTTGGGCAACCCGCATCTATCCGCTACTCGCCATCTTTTTCAAGTCGTCGGTCCACTGTTTTTTTTTTTTTATCCTGGCTCGGCAAAGTGACTACGCTACACCTGATGGTAAGTGTAGCGCAATCCAAGAATATTGTCGACCAACGATAAACAATGTGTCCATCGTTGGTCGGCAAGATCATGCCGGCCTGCCAAAGGGCCAAGGGGGAGGGGAAGGAAAAAGGGATGGGAAAAGGGTTAGGATCAGGGGGCAAGCCCCCTGGGGAGAACCGGATATACACTGGTTGACCCTGGAACGCGACCCACATAAGGTGAGCCACTATGGCAGGTTTTAGCACCAGTGTACGGTGGTCGCTATCCGGTCGGATACAAGTATCCTCCCACCAGCAAAAGCCGGGCGCCCTACACTACGTTTGCCTAAGCGTGGTCTCCACTCCAGCACCTGTCTGCTCCACCGACCATCTGTCCGTCTGCAGACATGACCGGCCCACTTCCACTTCAGCGTGCTAATTTTTACCACCAGCATAATACACAGCATCCAAAGAGTTTTTAGCTATATTCAACTATTTTCGTTTCAATAACGGTTCATCTAAAGATAAATATTAAAACTCAAATATTTCTTCCAGCTTCCGCATACAGTATAAGAAAAAGTTATTCTAACTCGGAATAGCGTTCGTAGCCGCAGTTGCTACGAAGCTACGACGTAGCCCCAAGCCCGTGCCTTTACAACTGTGCAATTTAATGCCGCGGGCATATGATCGATTTTTGTCATACGTAAGCTCACGCCTGTATATTTGAAGAGGTTGGCAGTAGGGGACCGTGCCATACACAAGCAATAAATGCATTCTAATTTCTTCGCTAAATATATCTGAGTCTCGAATATGTGGAATCTGTAATATCTGGAATATGTACGGTATGGTGATAGTCTCGCCCGCTATCACATCATGTGACGGAAATAAGCTCGGCGAAATGTGGGTGTGCTGGTTACACCTCTGCCTACCCCATCGGGGATTACAGGCGTGAGTGAAGGTACTTACCATCAGGTACATGGTACACACTTTATGATGCCAGGATGTAAAAAATAAAAATGCAATATTCCTGCAAATAAAACCCAAGAAACATTTATTTATACAGTCCAATTAAAGTCCTTCGAAAATAATATTTGTGGATATTTTCTACTTACAAAGATGCTTAGCTATGTATGAAAGAAATCTATTCAGCCGTTTTGAACTCTGTGGCCTGGTGCTAAAAGGGCCAAAGTCTGTTTTTGTATGAAACGAGATTGTAATGCCAGTTTACTGTAAAAGTATGATATTTTTTTGTGCTAAAAGGGCGTTAGTGTATTAACCATCTTTCAAAAGTTACTATGTAAAAAAGGCCAATGTAGTGTGCGCTTTCATACAGTTAAGTAAAAAAAATAAATGATAAAAGGGCTGCAGTATACTTAAGCCGATAAGAAATTACTATTTTTCACTTTCCTAGTAATAGAGTAAGAACCAAAACGATCAAAGTTAACATTAGCCATTTTTGCTGTATGCTGATTCATTGTTATAACGCTCATTACTCAAAATAATGATTATTGACATGGGCCGTAATAGCACCAGGCCACAGAACTAATATACTCAGTAATGGTGCTTAAAATTCAAACCCAGGGCCGTTTCTTTATCCACTAAACCAAACGCAGTGTAAGTAAAACAAACATATAAATTACTCCGGCTCATTAAGGCTGCTAAGAGTTTTGTCTAAAGATTTTCCTCTCGTACATAAATCTTGAAGCCTTCGGCCGGCTGTACTCGGAAAAATTCTTGTTTTTAACTGAATTTCCCCAGCTGCGAATAATTTAATAATGTTACCACTGGACACCTGGATTTATAGGGCTTGGTTAGAAATTAGCTTTTATTTGAAAATAGTAAAACGGGATATAAAGAAATTTTTTGTTGCTACTATTTTTTATAACTTTAGATGAATCAGTCTCGAGTTTTGGTTTCTCAGGCTTTTCTTAAACTAGGACGGCAAAGTGACTGCACCACACCTGATGGTAAGCGTACTGCAGTCCAAAAAACCAGCGACCACCGACAAAAAAATGAGTTTAACGGTGACCACCAGAGTCCTGCTGACCTGTATAAATGCTTCTTCCCACGCTTCCAATGCTTCTCTATTTCACTCCCTTGGGATTAGAATTCTTTTCTGGCCAAATGCAGAAGCTCGTATTCTAAAGGAATAGCTAACACTATTTAAGGGGTCAAAGTGGGGCACCGACATCTTAGACCCAAATCCAACCTCCCTGCACTGTGTTGCGATTTATGGAAGTAAGACAGTGGGTCGCCCCACATCAAATCAAATACATCGACAAATCATGATGAAGGAAGAGGTATTGAACCTGCCTGGTATTAAGCCATAATATCGCCAGAAAGAATAAGGTAAAGGAGAACTGTAGTGGGCTCCCCATCACTCTATACTATTTATACTCTACATTCACTGATGGTTCACTTCATAACTATAGTGTGTTATTGGACCTTTCTAGTTAAAGTGAAACTCTATATAATAGAGTTCGTTAAGTCGACCGTAAAGTTGTCCGAGTCCTGAAGACTCTTGTAGGGAGAGAGAGGTGAGGGACGGAGGGACAGAGGGACAGCGGGTCGGAGGGTACAATACCGATAGTCGAACGACGTGAGTGAGGACAGTAACGCAATTTATTACTTCCTGGTATGTCCGTAGAGTCATGACTGTACAGATGCGCCGTCAAAAAAATATATCATTTTACAAGGTAGGTTTTTCGTATGCGAGAGGCCGTCTGGGTTGGTACCACCACTTTGTCTATATCTGACGCCAAGCAGCAGTGTGTAAGCACTGTTGTGTTTCGGTTTGAAGGACATTGAAGCCAGTGAAATTACTAGGCACTGAGAATTAAATCTTGTCTCGGGGTGATGAGCGCAGTTCAGTGCCATGCAGTGCTTTATAACTCAAAGTTCTGTGTGGTGTTGCTTCTGTTTATGGGCAGTCGTGGTGCTTACCATCAGGCGAGCGATTTGCTACCTACCACCTTGTCTTGTTGATATTTTGATCAAAAGAATCTAACCAACATTATTCAGCCGATGTCCTGTCTGTACATTCCGAGGTCAATATCAGCTTTTAAACCGTCCAGTCAAAGTTATACGTATAAAACAGTTGAAACTGCCTGTCCTGCTAAATGGTGTGCGGGCTAACTTTAGACACTATTGAAATGTGGTAGGCCCCGCGTATGCCGGCCGTCTGAGTTGGTACCGTTTTGTGTATTTCTGCCACCAATCAGCAGTGTGAGAGCGCTGTTATATTTCGGTTTGGAGCCTAGAAATGCGGCATTATGAGACTTGTCAGTTCTTGTGTCGGAGTGACGAATGCAGATCAGATTGTGTAATTTGTGTGACTGTTGGGTGTATTTGTTGTTTATTTATTAAATGTAATTTTGTATTCAATAATAAGAAATCCAGCCTGAAAAGGTAAATAAGTAAAAAGAGACATTCTAGAATGTATAATTTTATTAAATCTTTTGATTACAGTAATTATTATGATACCAAATGTAAGTCGTGGCGTCACATTAAAAAATAACGCATGAATATGCTTTACAACAAAAACTTCAATTGACGAGTTATTTAATTACAAATTACATTTTTATTATTTTATTTTATTTTATTACTGCCAGCTGTGAGGGGGTACTGATTCCGACATTTTTTTGTGTTTGTTTCGTATCTAGCTGTGTTTTCTCCCCAGAGGGGTTGACGTCAAGCAGGAGGCCGGTCGTAAAAACTACAAGCCATTTTTTTTTACAACAGTCACATACGTAGTCCTGACCCCACAGTAAGATACGAGTCTTGTGTCGTGGGTATCAGGAACTACGAGAGACTTTCGGCCTCACAGCACACAGACCCCGAATTAAAATATTTGTGGATCACACCAGCATTTGTCTCGGTGCGGGCATCGAACCCGCGGCGTCTCGCTTCACAGCCGGCTACTCGCCCGCTGCGCCACGGAGGCTGTCTTTTCTTTCTGTAACATGTGTTATACAGCATATTGCTCCGACCCCACTACGAGTGGGATAAGGGCAGGTGCATTAAATTCTATTGAAACGCAATATTTAATGATAATATTGTTAAATCGTTTTTTTAGTGCATGCCGTAAGGAATTACTAACGTTGGCTCGTTATGTCTGATTGTGACGTAGCAGTATCAAATAATAAAATAATTTTAATACCTAATGCAGAACTAAAGAAAGGAAAAATGTCTTATTTATCGGAATAAATTATCGAAGCTAAAAGAGTATTAAAGATTAAAGACATTTTCAGGAATATTGAATGCTGTGATGAAGTCTCTGAGTTCGCAGCAGTAGGTGTACTTGTCACTGGACACCACCCAGGAGTGTCCCCCGGGTGGGCACACGTTCCTGCACAACACTTTGCTGTCATCCGGATCTTTGTCGTTCACGTATATAATCGCCAGTGGATTTTCATCGCTGAATTTCACTACCTAAGAATATAAGTAAGAGAATATAATATTTAAATGAGGTCACACTGTAAATCACGCTGAGCTGGAGCCATGCTGTTGACAGTCTGGTCTATAGCAGGAATTGGGGTCACGAAATCTCACCCACTGCATGAAACGCAACTATCAGCTGTCAATTTTCCGTAATATAATGCTACTACGCCGGCCTAGCTGGCCCATTCATGCTGTAGACAAATCTGTATATAGCATGGCTCCATCATTTATAAATGAGAGCAAGCTAATATTTTACCTTCCACAAATACTGAGGTATGGATAGTGTACTCTGGTAGCTATATTGACTCGCCCCGGACCACACTGCGATCTTATCGGTTTGTTGCACTAATTGCTCTTCGATCGCTGCCCAGTCCATCTAAAAAAGAGAAATTGAAATTGATCCAACCGTTTGGGAGTTGCAATACCATAGACAGAGAACAGAAATTTCAAACTTAATTGTACCATCATCATCATTGTGTGGGCCGCGTTCTATGGTCAGCCAGTGTATATCCGGTTCTCCCGGGGGCCAGCGACATAACTTGATGGTTGGTTGGGGCGGGTACAGGGGTACATTCTTGTATTATTGTGCCTGCATCGGTAATCCGCCTGTCCTGTCGCAGGCCCCTAGATTTGCTTCTTCCCTCCCCGAAGAGGGAAGAAGCATTTTGGCCGGCATGATTCTGGTTGCTGGTTTTTTGGACTGCACTACGCTTACCATCAGGTGTAGTGCAGTCACTTTGCCGTGCTTGGATAAAAAATCTTTTTGCATTACGAGTCTGTTAAAATACTTACTCTAGACGAAACACAGGCTCTCCAAGAAGGAACTGTATTAATATTCTTTATGAAAGTACTCCGCTGAGCTGCACCGAATACAATGTCTTCGGCATTGACCAGTTGTTCCTCACCTATACAGCAAGTCGACGATGGTGTTTTGCAAGTATAAGAATTTGGCGTTCGGAGCTCAAATTTGGAATCTATGTACCATTGAGGCACAGATGAAGTGACCTTGTTGTAATTAATATTTGTCAGGCGCGAATATAGTGGCACTTTGTGAACGACGTCGAAACAAACTCTGTATACTTCAGTGAACTCTTTTAGTTGATACCCGATTTGTAACATTTCTGTGTCTTTGTTCAAACATTGTTCTCCTGTACGTATTAGACTTGGAATGATTGCACGATCACATTGTAATTCAGGATATTTGTATATTTTTCCATTGACTAAGAACTTATCTTCACCGACACAAGAGGCTGCGATCTCGTTGGTGCCTGGGAGGATTTGGAACGAGTTCGATTCTGAGTCCTGGCTTTGGCAGGATAGAATGACTTTCTTTTGGTTAGGTATGACGAGGAAGTCTTCCTCTATCTTGCTGTCTAACCACATTCTATTTTCAGAAACGATAATTGGAAGTCGCTGGTGTTCTTCTTCCTCTCTTTTGTGTAAACGGCAGTCTGGTGATATATAATATAATGAAAAAAAAACTTGACAATAAAGTGATTGTAAGGAAAATAAAGAGGCTAATGCCCCATTTAGAAGAATTTTTACGATCCAACGTACGACACAACGAGAATTTCGCAGGAAACTGTCAATGTTTATAAAGACGGGTCATAAGAGTCTTATTTTCAAATAGCTTTTGCTCGCGGCTCCGCCCGCGTGATTTTCATACAAACTTTCATCCCCTATTTTATCCCCTTGGGGGTAGAATTTATCAAAATCCTTTCTCAGCGGATGCCTACGTCGTTCATAACATCTACCTGCATGCCAAATTTCAGCCCGAACCCTCCAGTGGTTTGGGCTGAAATTGATAGATCACTATGTCAGTCAGTCACCTTTGAGTTTTATATATTTAGATTGCATGACCGGGCCTCGTGCATGAAAGTTTTCTGTTAATTTCTTTGCCTCGATCGTGCGATAGATTTTTTCCAACTAAATGGGTGGAAAAATAATCGAGCTCTGGCTTTTGGAAAAATCTATAATGTTGAATTGAAGTTATAGTTTTATGAAATTTGGTACGCGATATTAATAATTATCCATATCAGTATCAAAGAACGTAACAATTTATAATTTAAAATCAATTGAAAATTGTTGCACTATAGGATGAGCGTTGGTTTATGGAACTGCTATAAAACTTGGTACTCGGTTCTCAGTTTTTTTATCGGAGACTATGCGATGCCGATACGTCATTATTACAAAACTTTACTTGCTTTTCCCATTTATGTTTTTAGTGGGATTATACTTTTAGAAAATGAGTTACACATTGCTATGTAAAGCTACAATTTAAACGAGAAGTGTTCAAAGATGAAACGAATAAAAATGAGCCTATTGGACTCCGCTCCTCCCTTCCACGGCATATCTACTTAGGCTAACCAACCAACGACACCCGCCAATTATCTACATATTTAAAAAAAAACTAAGCAATTTCAATATGAGCATAATATTTTTTCACACTATTTTCTAAGTGATGTGGGTTAATACTGTATTGCATACTACTCTCCTTATATTATTTACAATGATTGTAATGAAACATGTACCTGTTGATGACACGTTGAAATGTCTCTGCACGGAGCCAAAAGCGTTAGAGACGTTGCAAATGTACTGTCCCCATGCAGGAACTTTCAGTTGGTAATCATCGTCTCGTATAGGTTTCCCTTCATGAAACCATTGGACCTATAATATTGTGATATTGTCAAGAATATCATGAGAGTTCGAGGGATTTTTATTCGGGGGATAATTGACTCTGGCATTAACCGAGTTAACGCCGGGTAGAAAGAAGAAAAGAAGGCATCTGAATACACTCGTCACTGAAGCTTATAGAGCCTTATACTAGGATAAACTATAGCGTATCAGAATTTACGATTACGAGTCACTTTCGATCTCGCATCACCCAGACCTGACAAATTGACTGACAATTACTAAGGGTAAGGTTTTGTTTTTGAAAATGCCATTTGGGGAAATGAAAACTAAATGAATTCTTGAAGGATTGATGGGAGAGATTCTTACCTTACCGATTGGTTCAGCATCGACGCTACAATCCATAAAATCATTACCAGTCCAATCAATAAATTCATTTTCTTGATAGACCTTGAAGTTTGGAGGATATCCGAAGATCACGTCGTAGGTATCCATCGTATATCCGTCCTCATTGCTGACTCGACATGAGTAGTTGCCACTCTCGGATACATTAGTGTCTAACAGGTGAAATGATTTTGTTGTTCTGGTGTTGTTTACGATCGGTGGGTCCTTAAACATTTTGAATTACGAAATAAAAACTGTACAATGAGTATCAATCGATGTTGCTAGCTCAATTGGTTGTCTGTACTAATCATTTAAAGACAAGCACTTAGTTACTTTATCAAAAGAATCTATCAAACTTTGTCCTAATAAATAATGCCACTTTGATAATTTTCCTTCAAACTGTACCAGTACAATTATACTCTTGTATCATTGTTAATTGCAAATATCACAAGGGACAAAAATTTTAAGCCTGTATTTATGATTTGAACTATTCTAAGTCAAAGTAACAGACTTAATAATAGCATACTAACAGACAGACTGACAACAACCGAGGTGAATCTGTTAGATTTTCGTACGGTAGGGGAGAAAAATTTAGAAGAAAATTATATTAAAAAAAACCACGATTCCATATAAACGTTGGACATTTAACGGAATAAATGAATTTTGAATCTGCATACCCGGCCACGCGTTGCTGAGGCTAAGGTATATGTAAAATTATATTGTAGTAAATTATTCAATACAGTATGCGCCATCTATTGGATACTTACTCAATCCAGCCGATAAATTACCTTACACCGCCATCTGTTACAATCTTACGGAACTAACAGATAATTATAACTTTTTGAAACAAATAATTTGCAATTACAAAATATTACGACTAATAATTGAGATATAAACTATCCTTTCTCTTAAGTTGGATCAAACTGTGTGCAAAATTTTATTAAAGTCCGATCAGTTGTTTAAGAATTCATGGCGGACAAACAAAGTGACACGGATTTTTTATATATCAAGATGATCAGAATTTCAACTTACGTGGAACCACATAACAGTATCAGAGTCTGAGTGAGGTACAAGACAGTCTAACTTATATGTTGTGCCTGTTGGAACATATATTGTGTGAATTTTGTCGTACGAAGTTATATCATCTGAAATAAAATGTGTTTTATTAAAAACCGACAGATAAATTGCAGCCTGTGGGATACATTCTTATTTAAAGCACTAGCTTTTGCTCGCGGTTCCGCCCACGTGATCAAACAAACAAACAAACAATCAAACTCTACAGCTTTATAATATTAGTATAGATTTGGGTAGCTTAACAACGGAAGCCTTCAAATATGAATAATTTTCCCCGTTTTTGCAATATTTTTCACTGATGCTTCGCTTCTAATGGTCGCAGCGTAATGGCATATAGCCTAAAGCCTTCCTCGATAAATGGACTATCCAACACTAAAAGATTTTTTCAATTCGAACCAGTAGTTCCTGAGATTAGCGCGTTCAAACAAACAAACAATCAAACAATCAAACTCTACAGCTTTATTATATTAGTATAGATATGTCGGCAAACGACAAGGTGGTAGGTCCCTTGTATGCGAGAGAACGTCTGGGTTGGTACCACCGCTATGTCTATTTCTGCCGCCAAGCAATAGCGTGTAAGCACTGTTGTGTTTCGGTCTACAGGACATTGAAGCTAGTGAAATTACTGGGCATTATGAGACTTAAAATCTTATGTCTCGGAGTATTGAGTGCAGTTCAGTGCCATGCAGTACTTTGTAGTTCAAAGTTCTGCGTGGTGGTGCTTCTGTTTATGGACAGGCGTGCACTTACCATCAGGCGAGCGCCTTGCTCGCCTCGTCATTCACACAAATAATAAAAAAAAACCCACCTTCAACAATCCCCGTGAATATTTTGGCGTCTTCCCCTAATTTGTTCGTCGCTACGCATGTGTACTCGTTGGAATCACTTATAACCGGAGAGCGAACGAGCAACGCATCCTCAACCACTGAATATTTGGAATCTAAAAAAAAAATTGTGTAATTTTGCTCACAATGGTTGGACGACTCAAGTATGTTCCTGACTTGTTATTTAATTAAATAACAAATAAATGCATACAACCAACAGTCACACATAGTCCTGACCCCACACTAGGCTTAATATGTCGTGGGTATCAGGCACTACGAGGGGCTTGCGGTCCCACAACACTCAGACCCGAAACAAAAAATTGCGGATCACACCAACATTTGTTTCAGTCGAGGCCTATAATGCTGTGGAACACGAATAGATGTATCTACAGCGTGGCTCTATCACTCCAGATGTAGCTAAGATGTTGATGGCCCATTTACACTCACATATTTACCCATAATATAGTTCAAAATGTTTACCTGATTTAATAGGCGTCCCGTCAACCTTCCATGTAATGACTGGCTTCGGAAATCCTACAACACGGCACGGTATCCTTAAAACGCGATCGTCTTCCAAAGCAGTGTACTTAGTCTTACCATTATCCAGGAGTATAATGGGTTTAGCTGTAATAATAATAATAGCCCTGTATTATATACGCATTATATTGTGATAAAGGTCGCAGGAAGTCGCTGGATACAGGCCGATTCCAACAAGTCGATCTGGAAATCTTTGGGGGAGGCCTATGTTCAACAGTGGACGTCCTGTGGCTGATAATGATGATAATGATTACATACGTCACACTGCTGGGCACGGGCCTCCTCTACTGAATGAGAGGGATTAGGCCTTAGTCCACCACGCTGGCCTAATCCGGGTTTGCAAACTTCACATACCTTCGAAAGATCTTATCGGGTTCTCAGGTATGTAGATTTTGACACGACGTTTCCTTCACCGTTAAAGCAAGCGATAGCCAACAATTGATATTCACGTAACTTAGAAAACCCAGAGGTGTATGCTCTTGGGGCTGGTTTTGAACCTGCTACTGTCGTTTGACAGTCTGTACCACTCCCCGCTGAGCTATCGCTGCTCAGCGATACTGAGTTGTAATAATGTAGTCAAAAATATCACCATTGCTTTTAGCTGTTCCGTGGCCACCATGGACCTCCTCTACTAACCACAGGTGATATGTTTTAATCCACCGAGCTGCCCTAACGGATTTGTAGATTTTACACACATTTAATTTTTTTATGGTTTTACTCATAATGTTTTCCTACACCGTTAAGGCCGATCTCATCCGTCTCAGGTCGTACTGAGATTACTTCTACAGGACCATTAAGCTGTGGAATATTTTGCCGGCACCCGTGTTCCCTCCTTCCTACAACACGGGATCCTTCAAACGGACTGTAAAGAAGCAAGCAGACCAGCATAGTTCTGCCGACCTATGATAAATGCATTGTCTTTCGTTGGTCGACATTCTTCTTCGATTGCACTTTACTTACCACCAGCCCAGGCGTAGTCACTTTGCCGGTCCAGTGGGTCGACCGCCTATCTCTCTAGCTTTGAGCATTGTTATAGTTTATGACGTCACACGGCCATTTCGTACCGCCGATGGAGCTGTATTGCATTCATAGTTATAGCAATCATCCAAAGCAATGACCGAATGATTTATCCATACATTTGACAGTAAACAGACAGTAATTTTTAAGTAATTAAGACAATGTATTGTCATCGCTATCGCGCATTGCTATCGCTATCGCTATCGCTTTGAATAGGCGGTCGGGGGGCAGGATAAAAAAAGTAATACTGACCTTCTACAATTCCCTTGAACGTCTTAATGTCTTCTCCTAGTTTGTTCGTCCCTATGCACGTGTACGCGCGGTTGTCGTATACATTTGGTGAGCGAATAACCAGACGGCCCTCTTCAATGTGGTATTTCGAATCTAAAAAGATGGATTTCTTCGTATATTACATATATCCAATTGCTGTCGGTAGGATATATCTGGCACATCGGGCCAGATAGCGAGCGCCGTATACATATTATTAAAACCTGCTAAAAACAACTTAAAACGTTCAAGAATCGTATGTGTACGCAATTCTCTCCATGGGCTTTTTTTTTTTAATGGCATAGGTCGGCAAACGAGCAAGTGGGTCACCTGGTGGTAAGTGATCTCCACCGCCAATGTACGCCCACCACCAGAAGAGTCATGAGCGCGTTGCCGACCTTAAGAAAAGGGATAACTAGGGATTGGGAAGGGGACGGGACTTGGGCTTCCGGTTATCTCACTCACCCTACGAAACGCAGCAGCAAGCCACTACTTTACGTCGGTTTTCTGTGAGACAGTGGTAACGATCCGGTTGAGCCAAAAAATGATTTGATAGTTTGCGATATGATTTGATGGTTGGTTGGGGCGGCTGTGCTTGCATCGGTCATCCATCTGTCCTGACGCTTGACCCTCGATTTTCTTTTACCTGTACACGCGTGTTTTCCTCATCTCGGCTGCGCTGGCCTATTGTATTTCACGCAAGAGAAGTTCTAGTCTAAACTAATATAATATTATAAACAGGAAAAACTTGATTGTTTGCATAGAATAGGCTCTGAAACTACGAGACCGATTTAAAAAAATCTTTTATCATTAGAATCCTACAGTATCTCTGATGAACATAAGCTACTTTTTATCCCAGAAAAAAACATTCACGCGGGTGGAGCCGCGGGCAAAAGCTAGTAATTAAATAAAATTAAACCTGAATTAATAATTTTCCCATCGGCCTTCCACGTGATGGTTGGCTTCGGATATCCCGTAACGCGGCAAGGGATTGATAAAACATCGTCTCGAGCCAATGCTGTGTACTCCGTCTTGCCATGGTCCAACAGTATTTGTGGTCGAGCTGGAAATAATATCTAAATATATAAAACTCAAAGGTGACTGACTGACATAATGATCTATCAACGCACAGCCCAAACCACTGGAGGGATCGGGCTGAAATTTGGCATGCAGGTAGATGTTATGACGTAGGCATCCGCTAAGAAAGGATTTTGATAAATTCTACTCCCAAGGGGATATAATAGGGGATGAAAGTTTGTATGAAAATCACGCGGGCGGAGCCGCGAGCACAAGCTACTTAATAATAATTTACTTTACTTGGAAGTAGACGTGTTTACAAGTTGGTGGGTCCCTCGTATGCGAGAGGCCGTCTGGGTTGGTACCACCGCGTTGTCTATTTCTACCGCCAAGCAAGACTGAATTGAAACCAGTGAAATTACTGGGCATTATGAGACTTAACATCTTATGTCTCGGGGTAACGAGCGCAGTTCAGTGCCATGCAGTGCTTTGTAATTCAAAGTTCTGTGTGGTGTTGCTGCTGTTTATGGGCAGGCGTGGCGCTTACAATCAGGCGAGCGACCTATTCGTCTCGTCATTCCAGCAAATAAAAAACAATTGGGGTACTGACCTTCTACTATCCCATTGAACGTCTTACTATCTTCCCCTAGTATGTTCTTCGCTGCGCAGGTGTACGCGCGGTTGTCGTATACATTCGGTGAGCGAACAACCAGTGTGCCCTCTTCAAATGAATATTTCGGTCCTTAAAGAGATAGTGTTTCTTGAAGTGAAAACTTCTTTAGCGTTCAGCCCTTTTTCGTAGGGGGAAGATTGTTTTTTTTTTTAGCATAGGCCGGCAAACGAGCAAGTGGGTCACCTGATGGTATGTGATCTTCACCGCCCATGTACGCCCACCACCAGAAGAATCATGCCGACCTTAAAGGAAAGGGTAATTAGGGATTAGGAAGGGGAGGGGATTTGGGCTTCCGGATATCTCGCTCACCATAGGAAACGCAGCAGCAAGCAGCTACTTTACGTCGGTTTTCTGTGAGACTGTGGTAACGACCCGATCGAGCCAGCCCAGTTATGCTGTAGACAAAACTGTCGACAGCGTGGCTCTACGACTCACAAACTTGTGGTTTCGCATCAGTGACATGCTAATGTTAATTTAGGCTATACACGTATAACATCTTATATAACTGACCTGCGTGTTAGACGCTTTTTGGATGGATGAAATCAAAGAGCCCACAAAGGTTTCTGAGTTGGAACGGCCAATCTGAACCACTTTTTATCCCAGAAAAAGCCGAACTGGGGATCGAACCGAGACCTCAGCACAGCAGTTGTACCGCGTATGCAATACAACTGCGTCACCGAGGTAGTCTATTTATACAGGGTTATTTTTAAAACACTGACAACCTCGCAGGGCCGTATAGCTGACCCCATAAGGAACAACTTTTGTTCTACGAGTTTGGACATAACTCAATACATAAGAAAAAAAATGATTTTACAAGTTTTTGTTCTGTAGTGTTTTTGTTCGTACGTCTACATGTAGGTATTATCGATCGAGACGGCGCGGCCGGTCATTGAACTGACGCGCGCGCCCGCGTGTATTATGTAATCTGCGCGTAGGTAAAATTCAAGACGGAAATTAAATTCATAATTATTTTTGTATGAGAATAAAATCTAAAAAGTCGTAGAACAAAAGTAGTAGCAAATGACCTTAGGAATATAGTCCTGCGAGGTTGTCAGTGTTTTAAAAATAACCCTGTATAATTGTAACAATTTATTATACTGGCCACATTCATTAGAACATAGTAACAAAAAATCAAAAAATACCGTAATTAAATTTAACTGGAGATAAATTATAAATAAAAAAAAAGTATACAAAGTAAAGTATATAAAGTTGCCTATGAATTACTTTATACCTGACTTAATATTGATCCCATCGGCTTTCCACGTGATGGTTGGCTTCGGATACCCCGTAGCGTGGCATGGGATCCTTAGAACATCGTCTCGAGCCAACGCTGTGTACTCCGTCTTTCCATGGTCCAACACTATTTGTGGTCGTACTGTAACATTATATCAATGATAATTATTTAATTTCATATTGTTTACTCAATATTTTTTTTTTATCCGTTCACGGCAATGTGACTTCACTACACCTGATGTTAAGCGTAGTGCAGTCCAAAAAACTAGCAACCACCGATAAACCATGAGTTTATCGGTGGTCACCAGAATCATGCCGGCCTGTATAAATGCTTCTTCCCTCTTCGGAGAGGGAAGAAGCAAATCGAGGGGCCTGTGACAGGACAAGCGGATTACCGATGCAGGCACAATAATACAAGAATGTACCCTGTACCCGCCCCAACCAACCATCAAGTCATGTCGCAAGCCCCTCGGGAGAACCGGATATACACTGGCTGACCCTGGAACGCGACCCACACAAGGTGGGTCAATATGGCAAGTTTTAACACCAGTGTACGGTGGTCGCTATCCGGTCGGATACGAATATCCTCCCACCAGCAAATGTCTCTGCCCATGGGTTGATACCGAACATCGTCTGAGGTGTTTATTTGGTCGTTGGGTCAAGAACCAGACACAGAAAGCGGTGTTATAGTTATTGAACACGACACGCATTGTGAGGAGGTTTCTCTCTGGGGTCCTAATCGTCGGTGACTTGGATCCTAGGCCTAGCCATTGGAGGATAATGTTTTCTATATCTTTTAATGATTTGATTTTATTATAACTAATATTTTAAAATGCTGGGCACGGGCCTCCTCTACTGAATGAGGGGGATTAGCCCTTAGTCCACCACGCGGACCTAATGGAGACTTCATATACCTTCGAAATTCTCATGTAGAACTTCTTGGGTATTCAGGTTTCCTCACGATGTTTCCTTCACCGTTAAAGCAAGCGATAATTAACAATTAATATACACGTAACTTAGTAATGTCAGAGGTATGCTCTTGGGGCTGGTTTCTATAGTTTATAAAATGTTTTGTTAAAACACTTACCTGACTCTGGTTCAATGGGTGTAGTTGACAGCCTCTTCACTGGATTGTTATTGGCAACAACGTGGCCAGACACCTAGAATATTAGAATACTATTAAATTTGTGATAATTTTTTCATGGATGAAAATAATATGCTGTTTTATAGATATGCATCAAAAGGGGATTTCTAGTACCTAACTTAACACAGCGACTATAATTGTTTTAGTTGGATAAAGTGCCTGTTTCACCACCTCCGAATAAAAATACTAAATGAAATATGACAATTTCAAACACAAAAGTCACACTGAAATAATCCTACTTAATATTATAAACGTGAAAGTTTGTAAGTATGGATGGATGGATGGATGGATGTATGTTTGTTACTATTTCACGTAAAAACTACTGAATGGATTTTAATGAAACATTACAATAATAAAGCTTATACATCAGAATAGGACATATTATGCTACTTTTTATCCCGGAAAAAGCAGATCACGCGGGCGGAGCCGCGAGCAAAAGGTAGTATTATATACTTTAAGGAAGATGTGTTATTTATAGTATAGACCGGCGAACGAGCAAAGCTGATAAGTGATCTCCACCGCCCATATACGCTCATAATACCAGGAGAATCACGGCACATTGCTGACCTTAAAGGGAAGGGATATTTAAGGGATTGGGAAGGGCGGCGGATCTGGCCCTTCGGATATGTTACCGTACGAAATCCAGCAGCAAGCTTTTGCTTTCTGTGGGGCAATGTTAACAACCCGGTAGAGCCGGCCCATTCATGCTGTAGACAAAGTAGACTACAGCGTGGCTCTACCCCTCATTAGTCAAGTCGTCCACGTCAACGTGAGCTGCTAACGTCACTGGTTTTTATTTAGACGCTCTGTTTGGAAGTCCCTGTGACGTAAGGCGAGTCTTACTCATCGCGTTCCATAAATTCAGACCGCGACAATGACAACAACGCATTATCCTTCCATTTACTTAGTAGTATTACGTAATTAATAGCGTTATGTGGTTTTAATCCTGGCACGTAGTCACTACGCTGCAACCGATGGTAGGTATACAGTTCATTTGTTTTTTATTCTGTCACGGCAAAGTGACTACACTGGACGTGATGTTAAGTATAGTGCAGTCCAAAAATAAAGTCAATCGTCAGGAAACACTGAGACACCCTGCAATTCCCAGTCTCTTAATATTGTAATATTAATTAATTTATTTATTATTAATTTATTTAATTACAATATTGTTGCTATATAATACTATATGTATAGCAATATATACAGGTGCTTATATTTTCGTCATTATATTTATATTTCGTTATATTATCATTGTTAATTACTTAACATATCCCTCCGTCGATCACTTATCATCCACCACTTGTTCGTTATCTATATGCTATAAAATTTTATGTATAAAGTGACTGTGACCAGTCGGATACAAATATGCGTCGAGTACTCTCCCGAATCAACATCATGTTTGTAGTCTTGGACGTGTACGCTGCCTAGTCTGATATGATTTACTTTCATTCTGTGAACTCCATCCGTGATAATTTCAGAGACCAAATGCTATTGTCTCACAAGCAAAACGATAATACGGTCATAAGTTAATAGTATTTACAACGAAAATAAACTACATTCCTGTAATACCTACCATAATGCGAAACATCTGCTTTGGTGGTTCAAATGGAGCAGTAATGTATAAACGATCTTTTGTGTTGATCTCATCGAGAGTCTGTTCCAGTAAAACTTTTCCGTCCAAATCCAACAGTTGAACATCGGTTAACTTCACGTCCGCGCCTTTCATCACGTTTAAATCTATGTATAAGTGGGATTTGACATCTGTAATATAGAATGGACCATTATTTGTTGCTGTATTAGTTATGAAATTTATGCCCACTTGTATAGAAAGAATTTTTTTTTATCCAAGCACGGCAAAGTGGTGGTAAGCACAGTTTCGTCCAAATAAAACCAATGACCACTGACAAACAGTGAATTTATCGATGGACACCAGAATCATGCCGGCCTATATAAATGCTTCTTCACATAAATACTTCTTCAAATTATTTATCCTTCAGTTTTTTAGAAATATCTTTCTATTCAAAGTTAAGAGGATCATGTATAACCTGGTTGTGGTTTAGTAGAAGTGCCTTCTATGGTGCTGCGTGTGATAGTAGAAAATCCATGTTGGAAATCAATTGTAGTTCTTCCTTTTACAACTACGTTAGTGTTACTTGTGCTGCCGACTGTAACAGTGAATGTACCGGTCTTTGTGGTCTGCACCTTTACAACCTAAAATATACAAAAAAGTATAGATTTAAACACAACTTGTTCGTTATCAATTGTCAGGGCCGCGGGCGGTCACTCTTTCACGATTTTTTAACAAATAATTAAACTGAAAAAAAGTTTAAAGGTTTATTTATAGCATGGACCGGCAAACGAGCAAGTGGGTCACCTGGTGGTAAATGATCTTCACCGCCCATGCACGCTCATAATACTAGAAGAATCATAGGAGCGTTGCCGAGCTCAAAGGGAAGGGGTTGGGAAGGAGAGGGGGATTTGGGCCTCCGGATATCTCACTCACCGTACGAAACGCAAGCCACTACTTCATGTCAGTTTTCTGTGAGACAGTGGCAAAGACCCGGCCGAACCGGCCCATTCATGCTGTAGACAAAGCGTTTTTTGTTGTTGTGTAAAAGCGATTCACATACCGAAATTTTTGGTTTTTTAACAATGTCTGTTGTAGGTGGTTTGAAACCCTCAGGGTCGGTGACATGAATTTTCGGCCAGTCTCCTATTGCCGATATATGCACATCCCCCGTGTATTGGTCGACTGGATACTGCAAAATAATTATATTGTTATCCAAAGCGGTTATTAACATTAGGGGAAAAGCTCTAAAAAGACCCAGCTTTTTTATTTTGCGAGGATAAGCCTTGTGTTACATGAAAATAGGTCATACTATTAGCCCTGCAATATAATAAGTTTTTTTTATCCGAGCACGGCATAGTGACTGCACTACAACTGATGGTAAGCGTAGTCCAGTCCAAAAAACCAGCGACCACCGACAAACAATGAGTTTATCAGTGGTCATCAGAATCGTGCCGGTCTGTATAAATGCTTCTTCTTCTAATTTCTTAGTACTTATTGTATATGCAGTAATTTTTGTTGGTGAAAGGGTGTGTTCACACTTTCTTGACTTTTTGCCGTACCGAGAGGCATGGCTATAATCCGTACTTGTTATGCTAACATGGACGGGTTTCGTAACATGTATAGTCTCATTTTGCCATGACTTAAAACAAAAAAAAAATACAAAGCCGACATGTCACGGTGAAATATTACGGGATCCCAGAGCGTATCGTTCGGTAATATTAGGTCATGACATTTGACAATCGCGTTTGCTTTGTCACGGTTGTCACTTCTGCTTTGTCACGGTGATGGGTTTCGACAAGTCGAAATATCACAAATAGAGACACACTTTAAGGTCACACATCAGCATCAGCACGCGATTTTTTTTTCGCTAATTGCGCACTAGCCTACGATTTTTTATAGCTCTATATTTCGATATATTATACCTAAAAAATTTTTTTTCGCAAGTACTCCATGTTTTATGATCATCGGTGATTCATGTTCGAGTCTTCACATTTTTTGGGAATAAGGTAGAAATGTAGCTGCAGGGGACCACCGGAACCAGCAAAATTTTAGACCATAGTATTTTTTTTTTTATCCTGGCTCGGCAAAGTGACTTCGCTACACCTGATGGTAAGTGTAGCGCAATCCAAGAATAGTGTCGACCAACGATAAACCATGTGTCCATCGTAGGTCGGCAAGATCATGCCGGCCTGCCAAAGGGCCAAGGGGGAGGGGAAGGAAAAGGGTTAGGATCAGGGGGTAAGGCTTCTGGGGAGAACCGGATATATACTGGCTGACCCTGGAACGCGACCCACACAAGGTGGGCCACTATGGCAGGTTTTAGCACCAGTGTACGGTGGTCGCTATCCGGTCGGATACGAGTATCCTCCCACCAGCAAAATATACTATATTACATAATACTATATTATTTAGCCTAGTTTAACATGGGCGAATTATTTTCTTCTTCCTTTTGTTCCACTTGCCCTTATCCCACAAGTGGATAGGTGGGTCTGATTTGTCTTGTAGTTTTCCCACCCGGTTGCCTAACCTCCCCTCTTGGGAATGGGCAATTAAATTATTACACTAAAAGCTGGTTGTTTTTTCCTACTCATTTTTATTGGCATACTGTCTCGGTAATGTACTAATACACTATGATAAGTCATTCGTTAAAAAAATATATTTAATACAGAATAATTACTTACGAATAGTTTATTATCTTGTCCGGGTGGAAAGTCTCCTTTTGACAATTCAGTCATTCTTCCTTTTATGATTTCTTTCACGTAAATTAAAATCTGTAATTTAATTAATTTATTTATTTTTAATTTAATTTAATTAAAAATATCAAAACTTGTACTAGGCTTAAAGATTTAGTTTGATGATAAAAATCAACGTACCTCGTCAATATTGCCACTTGGCTCAAATACCTGGCCAGAGGTTGCATTCGCTAAATCGTGGTACACCAGGAAATCAGGTAAATTCCGACTATAACTATTGAGACATCTGCCCGTATCATGTATGATAAAATCGATCTGTGAAAATAAAATACAGTAATAACATGGCTTAAATAGAAGCGAAATATAATAAAGATTAGGGTGGGTAGAAAAAAAATCCCCTCAGCGTGGGGGCAGGATTTGTACATTAGAAAAATTTGCAAAAGATGAAGAATATGATGTTTTGGTAATCCTCTTTCATTATAATACAAAATAAAGTGCATTTCATTTATTGTCTCTTTACTAAACCTATTTAAATAATACGAGTTTTTTTTTCCAACTTCTTACTTTTTACTGGCTTTACTTTTCTACGGATTCTAAAACACCTTTAATATATTTTGTACAACCACCTTGAAATTAATCGATTATTTATTTAAAAATCGAGTGGGCCACCTCAAAATTTTGAGTAATTTTTTTTTTCTACCCACCCTAATAAAGATGCAGATATACCTAGGATTATAAGTATTATAACAACCCCTGTGGTGAAGGGGTGATTTGTTTTTATCCTGGCACGGCAGTGTGACTTGACTACCCATGGCTTGATGTAAAGCACAGTGCAGTACAAACATAATGTCGACCGTCAGAAGACATTGAGTCCCTCGACGGTCGGCAGAATGATGCCAGCTTGAAATTACTGGATATACACTGGCTGACCCCGGAACAAGTTGTTATGGTGGGTTTTTCACAATGTTTACAGTGGTAGCTACCCAGTTGGGTACAGAAATATCAGTCAGCTTCAAGTATGTTAGTATGTAACGGAAACATTGAAAATGATTTTGACCTCCTTTAAAACGTTGGATTAAATCGAAATTTGGCATACTTATCAAGGACCGATGACAATTCAATAATCTAAAAAAAAACCTAAAAAATGTAAAATAAATAATAGCTTAAAAAAACTAAAAACACGCTTGTATAGAAAATCCAACTAAAAAATAGAAAATAATTTTTAATAAATTTGAATTTTCTATAAAAGGGTGTTTATTATTTGTTAAACTATTGTCTTTTGATTTTAACAAAACTGGGACTAGGAGAACATAAGTTACTGGAGGTGAATTACTAAGTAGTTCATACCTGTGAGGATTTCTCCTGGGCGAGATTCTTAACCTCTTCATATTTGTCATAATCTTTGGCTGAGGCATCAGTAAATACGAATAAGTTAGATCGCGGCAGGCTCACCTCGAGAGCGCGCTTAATGCCCGATAATGAATATTCGGGACAATCTCCACCACCGTAAACACTTATGGCGTCTAAAGCTCTTTTGAACGTGTCTTGGTCTCTGGAACCTACTGTAGTAGGTACACCAATATCTAAAATATTATTTTTATTGCATAAAAGCCTGTTTCCTTTTATCTCTAAATAAATGTTACTGCCTCGGTGGCGCAGTTGTATTGCGTAAGCGGCACGACTGCTATGCTGAAGTGTCGGGTTCGATCCCCGGGTCGAGTAAAAGTGATATTGAGTTTTTCTATCATGAAACGCTTAGTATCAGCCCGGAGTCTGGAATTGTTCCCGGTGTGGTGATAGGCTCGCCCCTATCACATAATGGGACGGAAATACGCTCGGCGAAATGTGAGAGTTAAATGGTACGAGCCCCGGTATATTTGGACATCGAAAAATCTGTCTTAAACAGGAAAAAATATTTGTAATCATCGTAGTATGTCTTGCGACTCTGTCGCCATTTTGTTAACTAGCTTCATTATCCTGTCTTTAAATTTTGGCTCGTCACACAATCCCAGAAACCTTAATAAAGTAACATCAACATAACATAATAAAAAAAATACTTACAAGGGTCATTAAATGTCACCAAGGTGAAACTTTCTATTTGCGATGCTTCAGTATTTATTACAGTATCAAAAATTTGTTTGGCGTATCGTTTTACGCTGCTTATAACATCTTCCATGGAACCCGTATCATCTATGACGAAAACTAAACTACTTTTCAATACATTATCATCACATCTTGCTGAACTTTGTAAAAGAAATGAAAATATCAACAGCTTCCAAGCCATGGCGGCCATGGTAATTACTGTCGCTGCCACGTTCACAAATGAAGTATTAGCAATAAATGATCCTTTTATATAGTTTGAGTTGAACATAACATAATGTTTAGTCATGGAAAATTCATGAGTTTACCTAACAGTGTGATTTTGCTGTCATTAATAATAAAGATATCGAATTTCCTTTTAAATTCTATGTATGTTATTTGCGTAACAACGAATAATAAACAGGATAGATATTTTAATTAAATGTTGGTAGCGGTTGACTGTTGTTTTTTTAATAGGTTAAATGATAAATTCAGGTCTATTTAGAGTCGGTCCCTGTGTATATAATAATTATTTCAGGTCTCTTTGGAATCGATGCACGAAGTTGCATCGATTCCAAAGAGACCTGAAATTATTATTTTAGACTTTAAAGTATGTATTATGTTTTTGCCAAAAATCCTCACGTGCCTGAAGACCAAAGTCTTTGATCAATGTGTGTTACCAGTGATGACATACGGCACTGAGACGTGGCCTCTGAATATGGGCCGTATAAGACGGCTCACAGTCACTCAGCGAGCTATGGAGAGAGCTATGCTCGGTGTTCCTCTACGTGATCAAATCAGAAATGAGGAGATCAGTAGAAGAACGAAAGTCACCGACATATCCCAGCGGATTAGCAGGCTGAAGTGGCAGTGTGCAGGCCACATAGCTCGCAGAACCGATAACCGATGGGGCAGAAAGGTTCTGGAATGGAGGCCACGTACTGGCAAGCGCAGCGTTGGACGTCCACCTACAAGGTGGACAGACGATCTGATAAAGGTCGCAGGATGTCGCTGGATGCAGGCCGCTTCCAACAGGTCGGTCTGGAAATCTTTGGGGGAGGCCTAAGTTCAGCAGTGGACGTCTTGTGGCTGATGATGATGATGATGATGATTATGTTTGTGAAGTTGACTTTTAAGTTTTGTTAAAACGTGTTTTATTTTTCAACTAGCTGTCCCTCGCGGTTTCACCCGCGTGTTACTGCCCGGCTCCCATGGGTCATATCGAGATATACATAAAAACTTTGCTCATGAATCACTCTATCTATGGCTGAAAATTGAATTAAAATCCGTTGAATAGTTTAAAAGGTCTAAGCGAACAGACAGCGGAAGCGACTTAATTTTTTTTTATAGCATAGGCCGGCAAACGAGCAAGTCGGTCACCTGACAGTAAGTGATCTCCACCGCCCATGTACGCCCACAATATCAGAAGAATCATGAGCGCGTTGCCGACTTTAAAGGAAAGGGATAATTAGGGATTAGGAAGGGGACGGGGATTTGGGCCTCCGGATATCTCACTCACCGTACGAAACGCAGCAGTAAGCCGCCACTTTACGTCGGTTTACGTCGGTCGGTTATATTATACTATGTAAAGAATTTTCAGTGTTAGATACAGCTATAGTATAACACAATCGCGACGACTGAGCTGTTGTCCGTTGAGGAGTTTAATTTTTTTTACTCCGTACTCCATACTCAGATCTTAACCAAATTTCGATGGGACCACATCGCAGCTAAGTTGATAAAAGTGATATTAGGTTTTTCTATCACGAAACGCTTAGTATCAGCCCGGAGTCTGGAATTGTACCTGGTATGGCGATAGGCTTGCCTCCTATCATATGCCACGGAGATAATCATCATTATCATCAGCCACAGGAAGTCCACTGCTGAACATAGGCCTCTCCCAAAGATTTCCAGACCGACAGTTGGAAGCGGCCTGAATTCAGCGACTTCCTGCGACCTTTATCAGGTCGTCTGTACACCTTGTATGTGGACGTCCAACGCTGCGCTTGCCAGTACGTGGCCTCCATTTAAGAACCTTCCTGCTCCATCGGTTATCGGTTCGCGAGCTATGTGGCCTGCCCACTGCCACTTGAGCTTGCTAATCCGCTGGACTATGTCGGTGACTTTCGTTCTTATACGGATCTCCTCATTTCTGATTTGATCACGTAGGGAAACACCGAGCATAGCTCTCTCCATAGCTCGCTGAGTGATGGTAAGCCGTCTTATACGGCCCATATTCAGAGGCCACGTCTCAGTGCCGTATGTCATCACTGGCAACACACATTGATCGAAGACTCTGGTCTTCAGGCATTGAGGTATTTTGGACGAGAAAACCTTGCCAAGTTTCCCGAACGCTGCCCCGCCGAGCTGAATTCGATGATTGACCTCGGCCACGGAGATACGTCGGTGAAATGTGGGTGTACTGGTTACACCTCTGCCTACCCCTACGGATTACAGGCGTGAGTGCGTATGTATGGATATTTAACGAGGAAGGAAATCATTGAATTGTTAATTAAACCACAAATGTTGTTTATTATAAACAGAAAGATATTGTATACGTTTATATTGAATAATTGTATATTTCAGGATTGAAAACAAAATATTAACTGTTAGTGAAACTAATCAGTACAAGTTACAAGGTGGTAGGTCCCTCGTATGCGAGAGGCCGTCTGGGTTGGTACCATCGCGCCGTCTATTCCTGCCGCCAAGCTACAGTGTGTAAGCACTGTTGTGTTTCGGTTCGAAGGACATTGAAGCAAGTGAAATTACTGGGCATTATGAGACTTAACATCTTACGTCTCGGAGTGACGAACGCATTTCAGTGCCATGCAGTGCTTTGTAAATCAAAGTTCTGTGTGTTGTTGTTTCATTTTATGGGCAGGCGTGGCGCTTACCATCACGCGAGCGACTTGCTCGTCTCGTCATTCAATCAAATAAAAAAAATCGTTATAAAACAAATAAGTAGTTTTCCATAGAGGAGTTGATGTTGGGCTGGCGGCCGATCGTAAAAACTACAAGCCAAATCTTTCTATAACATGTGTTAAAAAGCATGTTGCGCCAACCCCACTACGAGTGGGACAAGGGCAGGTAGAAGAACTGAGATTATCCCGCCTACACACTCGCCACTGTAACTTCTGTGCACCAGGATTTTTTTTTTATCCTGGCTCGGCAAAGTGACTACGCTACACCTGATGGTAAGTGTAGGGCAATCCAAGAATAGTGTCGACCAACGACAAACAATGTATCCATCGTAGGTCGGCAAGATCATGCCGGCCTGCCAAAGGGTCAACGGGGAGGGGAAGGAAAAAGGGATGGGAAAAGGGTTAGGATCAGGGGGCAAACCCCTCTGGGGAGAACCGGATATACACTGGCTGACCCTGGAACGCGACCCACACAATGGTGGGCCACTATGGCAGGTTTTAGCACCAGTGTACGGTGGTCGCTATCCGGTCGGATACAAGTATCCTCCCACCAGCAATCAATCAACATCAACAGTGGATCAACAGTGGCATGTATTTTTGTTGACACCGAGCAGTGAAGCTCGGCGAGTTTACTCCATATTTTTTCCTTATGTCGTGTCCCTAATTAAATGACCAGTCATCAAAAAGTACGCAGCTATTGTATTCATAATCAATTGTATTATATTTATAAATAGGTATTTCATAGTAATAGAATACAGATAGTATATAGTACCAGTGTTAACGCACTACATGCGATGCGAATTCGGTCCGAATCCGAGAAATAATAGATTAATAGAAGTAATTTATATTAGACTAGATGACACGTATTCTAGTATAACATACTAACGTGACATTTTTAACCGACTTTAAGAAAGGAATTATCAATGCGGCGAGTTTTTTTGCTCTTTTTATGTATGTAGATTAATTTCTCCGTCAATTGGACTTACGCAAATAGGAACCAACTCACAACAAGTCGAAATGATTGATGATTTTTTTGTTATCTTTTTTTTTGGCGCTTAGTCAATTGATGATTTTGTTTTACTAAATTCATTAATTTAAATTGAATTTAATACTGTATTTTTTTTCAAAATCGTACATTGAATAAATTTCACGCCCGATTTTCCCGAAGCTACAAGATCAAATTAGTTTGATTTATTGAATTTAGTAAATTAAAATCTGTATCTCCATTTGAACTTGCTGTGGGTTGATTCCTGTTTGCGTAAGTAAGTCTAATTTGGACCGATTTTGTCGGAATAAAATGATGCGATATAGTTTGGCTTCGACGTAGTCCCATATAAATTTCATTGTTAAAACTCACACTCGAATATATACTTATGTAGCGCAATATAAGTGAAAATGAAGGTAGATCCCAACAAAGAGTAAACAGCAGGCGAGTTAATCCAGGTTACAATACCAATTTAGTGGCACCGGTTCCGATGGCGAGGTCGATGAAATGAGGACCGATTGCGAATAACAAACGGAATTGTGCGAGTTGCTGCCATAAGAATAGCGTTTTTTACCGAAGAAAAAAGTGTGTGTGCAACTCACACACGTCAAAAGTGAAACTTCAGAATTATTAAAATTAATTAGTTTACCAAAGACTTTTAATACGCAAATGCAAATAAAACACGTGAATAATACACCATGTGATAGCATACTTGTAATCTATCTCATTCTATAGCAGGCTAAATCCTATTTGTCAATATATTTGTCTTTGTCGTGGCGCATTTTCGTTTCATCGAGTTTCAAATCACAACGATTCTAACGAAGTTTAATTTCATAAACGTTCATAAATTCATAAATCGACGTTTTGATTTCGAAGCGTATATTTTTTTGGAATAATCCAGTGAACGAGCAAGTTGGTCAGCTGATGGTAAGTGATCTTCACCTCCCGTGTACGCCACGAAATACTGGAAAAATCAGGGGCGTATTGCCGACATTAAAGGAAAGGGATAATTAAGGGACCGGGAAGGGGAGGAGGATTTGGGCGTCCAGATATCTCACTCACCGTACAAAACGCAGCAGTAAGCCGCTACTTTACGTCAGTTTTCTATGAGACAATGGTGACGACCTGGTCGAGCCAGCCCATTCGTGCAGTAGACAAAACTACAGCGTGGCTCTACCACTCAAAACCAACCCAGACGACCCCTCGCATACCTACCTAGAGTTATTATTTGAGGAAAGCCAGAGCTACGAGCATAAAACATCAAATCAAGCGTGTTTCATAGCCTCATCTCAAGCGGGTTCTTCCTTGACGATTCAATCCGCTAAAAGCTCTCTTTTTCCTTTGCTTTTTTAAAAAGCCATGTAAAGAATAAAAAGAAAGGAAGCTTGTTTGATCAAGTGCCGAATTTTCAGCTTTTTTATGTTATTGACCGGAGATGAAACGAATGCCGGCATGTACTACATTCCTAATTATTTTTAGAATCTATAAATGGTGAATGGAATTTAACGAGTTTATTCAAACTTTTGAAGGTTTTAGAGGCATACATAAATAGTAATGATGTTGCTCGAAATATTGGTCAAGTTTGATCGTAGCGCGGGCTGTAAAACTAGAGGTAATCGATTCGATCCCTAGGCTAGGATTGCCTGAAAAAAGGAAGCCAGGGCTTTTGGCACTTTCTCTATATCCATACTTGACGATTATACTCGTGGTATCTTTGTCAATTCCTCGGAGATTTAGGTCGGTTTGCACAACAATTTAAGTTTCAAGGATTGTCGTGCAAGGCCTTATATTTTGTTTTAAGTAAATATACTGCTGGTGACGGGATATTCATACCCTCCCGGATAGCAACCATCGTACACATGGTGTTAAAACCTGTCATAGTGATCCACACACCTTGTGTAGACCGCGTTCCAGGATCAGCAAGTGTATATCCGGTTCTCCCGAGGGGCTTGCGACATGACTTGATGGTTGGTTGATGGCGGGTGTAGGGTACATCCTAGTATCCTGCATCTTTCATCCGCCTGTCCTATCGTAGGCCACGCGACTTGCTTCTTCCCTCTTTGGAATGTAAAGAAGCAGTTATACAGGCCGGCATGTTTAGAAAGAAAGAAAGAAAGAAGGTGGTCGCTTGGGTTTTGGACTGAACTGTGCTTACAATCAAGTATAGTACAGTTACTTTGTCGTGCTCGGATGAAAAAAGACCACTACAGTATCACACAAACATGGCCTATGGCTTGGCTTTAGATATTGTCAGTAAAATTGGAAGGTTTGCTCATTGACAGTTTATGCTTTTGTAATTTTAGAAGCAAATTTCAAAGAGTTAGCTAACATAACATAGTCCTTACGAACCCCGAACGACGTCGTTAAAAACCAAGTGCATACAACTGGCTGGCATACAACTGGGCTGAACAGATTTTTTTCCAACATAGTCACGAACCATTGCGACTAAACCAGCTTTTAAATAAATAAATACACCCAACAATCACACATATAGTCCTGACCCCACACTAGGTTAACCTGTATCGTGGGTATCAGGTACTACGTGGGAATGGCGGTCCCACAACACCCAGACCAGAATTAAATACTTATGGATCTCACAAACATTTGTCTCGGTGCAGGCATCGAACACACGGCCTCATGTTTCGCCGCCGCTACCCGCCCACTGCGCCACGAAGGCTTTCAAAACTGCATCTAATTCGGTTTTAGGTGCTACGAAACCATAGATATACAGACACATTCGCCTTCAAACTGTTCAGATTTATAATACCCCTCTTATTTGTCAGCGGATAAAAAATATAAAAATTGCTTCAGCCACAACGCACTGATGTAATTTTCACAAGGCAAACACATTAATTGGTTTTGGTAATTTATTGTGAATACTCTCATCGTTTACTGTACCATGTGAGGCATCATCGATCAATCTGATGATTAATTGCATCTCACAATCGACAGCCGGGGCTCCATTCAAAAATCCATTAGAGTTTAAGAACGCTGAGTGTGGCGCGAGATACGCTTCTTGTTTATTAACAAGATGAGTAAACATCATTTTTGGGAGAAATAATAGCAGCATTAAGAGGCAATAACCCAGGAGTTTGTTTCAGCATATATTCTGGCTAACCACGAAACATAGTCAGAATACTGCCACCCGTTGCTCTATTTTTTTTTACTAGCCCTATTGGTCAGGGGTCCCTCGGGTAGCTGATCCACTTGATTACTATCAAGCTCATTTTCCGTGAGTAGCTTCGTTTCGATGAGACGACCAACGATTCCCTATGCGAAAATTCTCTATTGTGGTTGCTAACAGAGGTAGCAAGGATAGAATATTTCGATTTGATGATACTCAAAAAAATATTATTTTATTTGTAGGACAATATGACTGTTAAATTATATAAATATTAACTAAGTAAAAACAAAAAATCAGCTGGTTAGTAATCATACCTATTAGAAGGAGGGGCTTCCAATAAATATCGATAACAAGGTCATAAAAAATGATTTGAATGAGCTGATTTTTTTGTTTTTACTTAGTTAATATTTATATAATTTAACAGTCATATTGTCCTACAAATAAAATATCAAATTTTTGAGTATCATCAAATCGAAACATTCTATCCTTGCTACCTCTGTTAGCTACCACAATAGAGAATTTTCGCATAGGGAATTGTTGGTCGTCTCATCGAAACGAAGCTACTCACGGAAAATGAGCTTGATAGTAATCAAGTGGATCAGCTACCCGAGGGACCCCTGACCATATATTATATACGTTCCACTGCTGGGCACGGGCCTCCTCTACTGAATGAGAGGGATTAGGCCTTAGTCCACCACGCGGGCCTAATGCGGGTTGACAGATTTCACATACCTTCGAAAAATCTTATCGAGTTCTCAGGTATGCAGGTTTCCTCACGATGTTTCCTTCACCGTTAAAGCAAGCGATAATTAACAATTAATCAGTCAGTGGTGTATGCTCTTGGGGCTGGTTTCGAATCTGTGACTTTCGTCTCGACAGTCCTTACCACTCCCCGCTGAGCTATTGCTGCTATCGTTACTCTATATCTCATTAAATTTTGTGAAAGTGATAAACAAAGTACACAAGCACCATAAGTACATAGTCAAATATTATTGTAGACAGTATGAATATTTAAAAATAAAATATCTGTAATTATTAATACTATCATAAACTTAAATAGTCCGTGCAATAATTTCAAATTAGGCACGTTTTAATTGTGTAAAATAAGTTATAAGAAACTGGCTTCAAAAAAAAAAAACAGTGAACAGTCTCAGATAACAATTGCTTTAATGTTTTTTGGAGTCGGTGCCTGTATTTCTGCCGACCAACTGCAATATATATGACGCGGCGAGCTCCATGTAGATGTGTCAGAGAGGAGGGTTTTACAACCCTTACTCTTCACTTGATGTGGTCAAGATGTACGGCGTATGATAACTCTCAATAATAACGACACAGGGTTATCACTTTATCGTTCATTCACTTCGAAAGTAGAATTACTTGGTAAACAACACAAACCACCCTCAAATTATCAATATGAGTGGCGGTACCGACAATTGACGTAGAATAACGTTATTTAAATAGTTCAATTCAGTGTCTGTACTCTTCATGCTCCGACATATATAATAACTGCAATAAAACTGTAATATAGTCGTTGCAATCGTCACAGAATTATGTACAGATCTTTAGATGTGACAAGTAATATCGTTTTTCTAGGTCCAATTGTGGTTTAGTTTTCAAATCAAACAAAAAACACAGTCTTTCTGTATCCAAACCCCGTTTCCGTTGTCAGTTTCGTCTGTGCGATAAACAAGCAGTCCCCTTGTGTAAGCGATTATACTGCTCCAGTTGGCCAAGACAAGCGCGGCAAGAGCTCCACAGGCGAAAACCTCGCTCGATACACAGGCCTTATTCTCTATGATCGCGTGGATTTCTAACGTGCCCGCGTCACGTTAACGCGACCACGTTACGTTGACTTCACGAAATTGGTATTGAGTAGTGTTCTATAGTGGAACGTGTATACGTGGTCACCAGAATCATGCCGGCCTGTATAAATGCTTATTCACACTCCGATAGAAGAAGCGAATCGAGGGGCCTGCGACAGGACAGGCGGATGATGTAGTGGTTTGTTGGGTGGGTATAGTAAAAGTGTAGACTATCAAGACATGTCGCAAGCCTCTCGGGAGAACGTGATATGCACTGGTTGATCCTGGAACGCGATCCACACAAGGTTAGGGTCACTATGGCAAGTTTTAACACCATGTGTACGGTGGTCGCTATCCATATCGATATGAATATCCTATCAGCATTAAAATTATATAAATGCGATAACTTGTGTTACTTGCTTGTATGACCATTTAACATTGGCTTAAAGAATGCCATTCGGTGTTCATTTGGCGGAGAGTGGACGCGTCATAAATTTATACGGCCATGGGGAATAAAGCCCCGATTTCACGAATTTAACAGAAACGGTCGCGTTAAGTGTGTGCCGTCATACAGAATAAGGCCTCAGATTACACGGAGACTTCACACCTATCCGTATTCTAGATTTTATTTGAGGATAATTTTGATTTATTATTTCGTTTTTCCCGTGGATTGTGCGTGTGACTCTTGCGTGGTAGTATTATTTGCGAAGAAAGTTAATTTAATAATACGTTGTTTTTACCTATATATTTCTTTTTTTTATAGCATAGGCCGGCAAACGAGCAAGTGGGTCACCTGATGGTAAGTGATCTCCACCGCCGTATTTTACGTTTTTTCTATTAAGTATGGTAGGTCTATACCTAACAATTGGTAACTAATTAATAAGTACACAAACATTTACATATAGGTAAATTTGTTGGGGAAAATAACAAGTTAACAATTACAAATGAACAATATCTGAATAATCAAATGACTCACAAATACCACAAATATTTATTAATATATTCGCTGGTGGTAGGATATTCGTATCCGCTCGGATAGCGACTACCGTACATATGGTGTCAAAACCTGCCATAGTGATCCACACGCCTTGTGTGGATCGCGTTCCAGGATCAGCTAGTGTATATCCTCTTCTCCTGAGGGGCTTGCGACATGACTTGATGGTTGATTGGGGCGGATATAGGGGTACATCCTTGTATCACTGTGCCTGCATCGGTCATCTGCCTGTTCTGTTGCAGGCCCCTCGGTTTGCTTCTTTCCTTTAAAAAAATATGCGTGTGTTTGTAAATAACACATCCTATTGAAAATAAAACTAATTTAAACGAATTTCATCGCGGATTTTTATTTAATTTTGGCCCGACGTTTTCAGGACTTTAGTTTTTAAATTATATTTTTGCCTTCTAATTAATGTATTTTTCCTTCCCCCATTCCAACAAGTCTTTTGTTTTTAAATTCCATTTGTGGCTTATGAACACATAATTACGTATAGTACGTTTGTTTGCGTGCAGTTTTATGAAAATATGACGGTGCCTAAATTTTCCTGTGCTGTTACGTGAGCCGGAGCTCGTTCCACGACTTCGTTGTTTGCTGTTTGTCTTGCAATCAATGTTACCAGCTTTACGTACTTGTTTTCCAGGATTTACATTATTGTATCACAGAAAACTGATGTAAAGTAGCGGATTGCTGCTCCGACGTTGAGTGAGTTATCAGGAGGCCTAAATCCCCTCCCCTTCCTAATTCCTTAAATATCCCTTTCCATTAAGGTCGGCAACGCGCCCACGATTGTTCTGGGCGTACGTAGGCGATGGAGATTACTTACCATCAGGTGTCCCACTTGCTCGTTTGCCGGTCTATGCAATAAAAAAACTATTTAAATCTAAAGGGGTATCAGCAGTAGCTCTACTACCGCACGGCGTTACTATCAGTCAAGCTGTGATGGCAGCCGACAGCGTTACTGACGCCAGCCTCCGACGCTTGATACGACCAACTCTACCTTTTCTAGAGAAATCCTACCATCCTATCCTACTAATATTATAAACGCGAAAGTTAGTAAGTATGGATGGATGAATGTTTGTTACTCTTTCACGTAAAAACTACTGGATGGATTTTAATGAAACTTTACAGTAATATAGGTTATACATCAGAATAAGACATAGGCTACTTTTTATCCCGGAAAAGTAGATCACGCGGGCGGAGCCGCGAGCAAAAGCTAGTATTCTAATAAAATCATTACGTGAGGAACATCGCTTATCTGTGGTTAACAAACGGTCTCACAAAATAGCGGAAATATTTTTTGAAGCCCCAAAAATACCTAAATGTTTAAACAATAATAAACAACACATCCTTGTATACAGTTATCGGTGTTAATGAACGATGGATATCACTCACCATTAGGTTACTCACGTGCTTATTTGCCGACATACTGTAAAAAATACATACATACGCACTCACACCAATTGTCCCCAAAAGGGTAGGCAGGGGCGCAACCAGCACACATTTCGCCGATTTTATTTTTGGACCATGATGTGATAGGGGGCGGCCATAATTCCAGACTCCGGGTTAATACTGAGCACTTCATTCATTATACTAAGCATATAAAAACCCAGTATTATTTTTATTCGAGCCGGGAATCGAAGCCGAAACCTCAGCACAGAAGTCGTAACGCATGCAAGCAGTCAAGAGAGTGGGAGTGATTCTACAGTAAAAACGTGAAAAAATATAACAGACAAAAGCAATAACGTAGGAAAGTTTCTGTAAATTGAGAACACCGACGCAGAGGCGGGTGTTGTCGTATACCGTTAGTCGCAGATGCAAGTTTGAGTTGGTGACGTCAGCAGAATCTACGTATTGTTGTTTACTTTTAACGTGAGCGAGTGGGACGGAAGTATTGCGAACACCGCTTATGGATGAGAATGTTGCATTAGTTTTTACTGAAGAAATAAAAACTGGGGGAGAGGTTCAATTCGACGAGTTAGCATTTGTTTTTCTTTTTTACTTATTATTTGTACAGTACTCTTTATTTCAAAAGGTTTTTTTACATTTTTAAATATAACATTTGTAAAACAATAAAACAGTTAAGCATTTTTATTATTATTACATATCATTATCCACAGTATTTTGATAAAATGAATCGAAATTTGACCCCGTTGAAATTTGAAAAAAACCACCTATAACTATGTGAAATCAGCTGCTCAGTTGCCCCCTATTAAAAAAAATCTGGTATCAAAGATTAAAACCTCGACATTTATGGACCGATTTTGACATTTATTTCACTAAAATGGCACGGTAACGCGCCCATGATTCTTTTGGTATTGTGAGCGTACATGGGCGGTGGAGATCACTTACCATCAAATGACATGTTTGCTTATTAGCCGGCCTATGCTATAAAATAAACCTTGGATCTTATTTCGCTATGGGATGCCAAGAATTCGGTTGATAAATGCTAAGGAAACCCAGGGGACCGCGATCACGTGCAAACATCACCCTCTTCTTCTCTTCTCAATCTTCAGGGTGGCATACCCTCGCAATGCGGAATGGTATAAGTATCCTGAGTAATGTATATTTACTGCGATCTGAATCCACTGAATTTCTTTGAGGAGAATCCGATTAATCAGACCTTCACCAACATAATAGGATCATCAAGGAAAAGGCTAAAAAAATCATCCAATTTAATACATATTTATCGGAGTTATGAGTGAACTTACATCTTTACATATTAAAAAATGAAGTCGCTTCCACTGTCTGTTCGCTTAGATCTTTTAAACTATTCAACGGATTGTAATGCAGTTTTCAGTAATAGATAGAGTGATTCATGAGGTAGGTTTATATGTATATCACGCTATGACCCATGGAAGCAAGGCAGTAACATGCATGTGAAACCACAAGGGACAGCTAGTAGTAGTATTAAAATACACAATAAAAAAGAGTTCAGACAAGAATAACGATTGTTTATTAAGACAAGCGAGTCTCGAATTAAATCCGCCTCCTTTAAACCACTTGGTAAAGTTTAAAATGGAAGTTTGGTTTGTATCTGCGTTCAAAGACGGACCGACACCGAGATCAAGTAAATAAGTAAACAAGCGCGAATAAAACTTGAATAATGTAAACAGAGTTCCTGAATCAGATGCTTCCAGTTTAAGAAGGCTTTGGAACCACGTTTACTCTGATAAAACAGTACTTTTAGCCGCTAAAAACAGAGGAGTGTTATAAATTTGACAATTTTTACTGTCTTACTTACTAGTATTACTTGTTTTATTACTTGTCTACTTACTGTATAAAATAGGATGTTATGCACATTTGAAACATAGAATTTATAAGCACACGCACGAAGGGGAAGGAAGGGTAACTAGTACACCCAGATTTCACCGAGCGTATCTTCATTCCATCATGTAATAGGGGGGAGCCTAACGCTATGTAGGGCATTGTAGGGTAGTTGACTTGACTTTTTTATTTTTTCAATCAATAAGCTACGTTACCAAAAAAATATTGCAGAAATAATTTCATTAATCCGTCCGTAAAAAAAATTAAAAGCCATTAAAGTCTGATGGAGGGGGCACTTGTTAAATAACAGACGACGCAAACTTTGACGTCACTCTTGAAATGTTCATTACGGTACATACGTGCGAGCGAGATAATGAGATGTCCCCACCATGCGCCCACCTTTGCTCATACCAATATTTAAAATCATAATTGCATTTTGACTGTGTTTTAACAAAAAGGTTTTTTCGCATTATTTTCTGTTGCATCTTAAATAATGTTTAATATTCAATGTAAAAAACTACCCTATTCCAGACTCCGGGGTAATACTGAACATTTTCGTCATAGAAAAACCTAATATCACCTTTACCCAACCTGGGGATCGAACCCGAAACCTCAGCATAGCATCCATACGTGCGCAATACAACTGTGCCTCTGAGGCAGTCACATAGAATTCATCACGCATATTATTCAATCCTAAATATAAGCCAACGAAATTGCAGCTTGGTTTCCAAACACAAGCAAATATTTCACGTAACATAAGCTTGTGGCGCGACTCATGCATCTTTTTGATGGACCATTTGCGTGTATATATCAAACAGCCAAATATTTCCGCAGGTGTGTGCTCGCCATCCTTTATGAAACAAGTGGGTAATACACTAAAATTTTGCAATTTTTTATAGCTGCTAGCTATATTTTGGCTAGCGACCATTGTACACATGATGTTAAAATCTGCCATAGTGACCCACAGACCTTGTGTGGATCTCGTTCCAGGATCAGCCTATGTATATCCGGTTCTCCCGAGGGGCTTGCGACATGACTTGATGGTTGGTTGGGGCGGGTGTAGGGGGTGTATTACTGTGCCTACCGGTCATCCGCCTGTCCTGTAGTAGGCCCCTCGATTTGCTTCTTCACTCTCCGAAGAGGGATGAAGCATTTATACAGGCCGACATGACTGGTGACCATCGATAAACTCATTGTTCATCGGTTGTCGCTCGTTTTTTGAACTGCACTAATGCTTACCATCAGGTGTAGTGCAGTCACTTTGCCGTGCTCGGATAACTATTTCTGGATTGCGCTAAACTTACCGTCAGGTGTGGCGTAGTCACTCTGCCAAGCCAGGATAAAAAAAAACATGGACACTTCATCCAGTTTGCTATAGGCAAAAATCTGATACGCTACGGTGTAATTGCAGAAATATCCCACTTATCTGTTATTTTAGCTGCGTGGTCTGTGAGCTAGTGGGTGGCCAGTAATGTACAGCATTATAACGTATTAAGTTTATGATATCCGCAGATGATTTGTGGGCTCACTTTAACATAACTTTAATATCGGTTTAAGTGGTTTAATTTTAATTAAGGCAGGTGCGTATCAGGTTGTTAGGGGACATAGGCCCCCATAAAAAAACTAGCCCTGTATTATACAAGTCCCACTGTTGGGCACGGGCCTCCTCTATTGGATGAGAGGGTTAGCCCTTTAGTCCACTACGTTGGCCTAATACGGGTTGGTAGACTTCGAATACCTTCGAAATTCTTATGAAAAACTTTTCAGGTATGTAGGTTTCCTCACGATGTTTTCTTCACTCTTAAAACAAGCGGTATTTAAAAATTAATACACACGTAACTTAGAAAAGTTAGAGTGCATACTTTTGGAGCTGGTTTCGAACCTGTAACTTTGGTCTTGAGTCATAAAGATGAAAGGAAATACACAATACTTCTAAAATGTATATTATGCGGTATCACATATCACAGACCTATCGCCACGTTAGGTTATGGTTATTTATTTTAGGCCTAACCCCTAAGTAGACGAAGCTGGTGGCCAAAATGTATATTATTGTTTATCCTATTATTATTTAGGGATGTCTAAACATCAATATAAGCATACCACGAATACTTACGTTACACAAACAATAAGGCTGGATTGCACCATAATAGCAGTTATAGTCAAGGTTTTTGACGATAACAGCAACGCTGAATTTAACATTGACTGCGGAATGTGTTGCACCATCGTATTGCGATACTACTAAATTCCTCGATTGATTCTAGAAGCAGGGACATGATATTATTTTGGTGCACATACGCTTTAGGAGATATAACGGTTTGGAGGTTATAATTGAATTGGCAGCTACTTAACTTAAACAATAGCTTTAACTAACGAATCTTGGGCGGTTACGATTAACAGCTAAAGTTATAACGTTCATCTAACATTTGTCAAACGGTGCAACTCATGTTTTCCTTAACCGGTACTTTAGCATGTTTGTCATTGCTATAGTAAGTTGGTGCAACCCAGCATAAGTCTGTTCAATCGATATTCCATAATTTAGTTACGTAATAGGCCCCGTACAAACATCGAAATCCGGCCCCGCCGTCGGCGTTCGCTCACCGCTGTTTTATTATTATTAAGAACCGGGGGATATATATGCAATAAAATTATGTAACAATGTTTGTTCACTAACAACTTTTGGATATGGGGATAAGTTTTATCCGACTACGTCTATGCTTGCATGGCATTGAATGCTTCTTTTTACATTTACACTTATACAGGCCGGCATGATTCTGGTGACCACCGATAAACTCATTGTTTGTCGGAGTTTGCTGGTCTTTTGGACTACATTACTCTTACCATCAGGTGTGTTGCCGTGCTCCGATAAAAAAAAAACAGAACTTTGAATTACAAAGCACTGTATGGCACTGAACTGCGCTCGTCACCCAGAGACATAAGATGTTAAGTTTCATAACGCCTAATAATTTCACTGGCTTCAATATCCTTCAAACCGAAACACAACAGTGCTTAAACATTGTTGCTTGGCGGCAGAAATAGACAAAGCGGTGGTACCAACCCAGACGGCCTCTCGCATACGAGGGACCTACTCCTCTTATTAAATTCTTCATGCATTCACGTCGGTTAAGGTTTCTGACCTGGCCTTTCTCCAGAATATCAATATCCTTGAAATAAAATATTTTCTAAAAACTAATTTAATTTACTCACCCCACTATACCAAACATTAAGATTTATGGTCCGGGTTCCCTGGGCCAGCTGATCCACTTGATTACTATCAAGCTAATTTTCCGTGAGTAGCTTCGTTTCGATGAGACGCCCAACAATTCCCTATGCGAAAATTCTCTATTATGGTAGCTAACAGAGGTAGAAAGGATAGAATATTTCGATTTGATGATACTCATTTTTTTTTTATTTTATTTGTAGGACAATATGACTGTTAAATTATATAAATATTAAGTAAGTAAAAACAAAAAAATCAGCTGGTTAGTAATCATACCTATTGGAAGGAAGGGCTTCCAATAGGTATCGATAACGAGGTCATACAAAATGATTTGAATGAGCAGATTTTTTTGTTTTTAGTTAATATTAGTTAATATTTATATAATTAAACAGTCATATTGTCCTACAAATAAAATAATAAATTTTTGAGTATCATCAAATCGAAATATTCTATCCTTGCTACCTCTGTTAGCTACCACAATAGAGAATTTTTGCATAGGGAATTGTTGGGCGTCTCATCGAAACGAATAGCTCACGGAAAATTAGCTTGATAGTAATCAAGTGGATCAGCTGGCCCAGGGAACGCAGACGCTGCGTCAATTCACGTTGAAATATTAATAATTACTTTGAGACGGGAATATGTAATTATCCAAAGTTAATAACGATAGAAATTAGTTTGTCGTGTGCAAGCTGCCGACATTAATCACTCGACGGTACGATACATTTATTAGTTTTAAGAATATCTAAAGCAAAGTGGCCAACCTTGTGTCAACGAGACGAGCAAGGTGCTCGTCTGATGGTAAGCACGACCAGAAGCAACACCACACAGAACTTTGAATTACAAAGCACTGCATGGCACTGAACTGCGCTCGTCACTCCGAGATATGAGATATTAAGTCTCATTCAGCAATTTTATTGGCTCCAATGTCCTTCAAACCGAAACTCAGCAGTGCTAACACACTGTTGCTTGGCGACATAAATAGACAAAGCGGTGGTACCAACCCAGACGGCTTCTCGCATACGAGGGACCAACCACCTTTTAAATATGTATACTCCGAAACTTTAACAGGCGGTTGGTGCAACCTACACTAATTTGTTAAATGTTAACATCAATGTAATGAACGAAATATCGTGTTTTAATGATTTTTTTACGGCGATGCCGGGCGACATGCCAGTTTGGCAAGATTACAATGCAGGCTGCAAACTTGGCTTACTTAATTTTATTTTATTGTAGGATTTCTTTTCTTATTTCTTAATTCGTTACTGTTGCAGTATTTCATTAATAGATAGATAGAATATTTTTTATTGCACACTAAATAAAGTTACTTAAAAGTAAGGATCATACAGTAAGGTGATACAAAGGGCGGTCTTTTTTTTATCCGAGCACGGCAAAGTGACTAAACTACATCTGATGGTAAGCGTAGTGCAGTCCAAAAACTAGCGATAACCAATAAACAATGAGTTCATCGGTGGTCACCAGAATAATGCCGGCCTGTGCTTCTTCCCTTTTCAGAGGGGGAAGATGCAAATAGAGGGGCCTGCAACAGGACAGGCGGATGACCGATGCAGGAACAGAGATACAAGGATGTACCCATATACTCGCCCCAACCAACCATCAAGTCATGTCACAAGCCCATCGATAGAAACTTAAAAAAAAACTCATTCTAAACGATATAACCACATTAAATTCTAGCTACATTTCTATTCAAAAACCTGGCTACACAAGATTTACTTATAAAAGCCATCGACGCGTCTTGACCGAACTAAAATGATACAAAATATTGCCTTTTCACGGCATCCTTTGAATAACTTTCCGCAAACTACCATAGTCATTGAAGCGGCCAATGTAGGCCGTAAAAAATAATGGCCCGGTATCGTTTCTTATAACGTTTGGCTATTTATAAAAGGTACAGAAGGTATTATGGGTATACGCTAAGAAAAGCTTAATGCTAAACCTTGTGGCGTTGAATAGGATATTAGGTGTTATTAAATATCTTGGCTAATGTAGCAGGTACACGCGACGGGTATTATGTGCTTTTGTATTGATTGAAACACGATTATTACGCACGTCATAGAAATTGTTGGTTGATGTGTCGCTACGAGTGAGTGGCTTTAATTGGTAGAGCCACGCTGTAGACAGTTTTGTCTACAGCATGAATGGGCTGGCACGACCACTGTCTCACAGAAAACCGACGTAAAGTAGCGGCTTGCTGCTGCATTTCGTACGGTGAGTGAGATATCCGGAAGCCCAAATCCCCTCCCCTTTCCAATCCCTAATTATTCCTTTCCCTTAGGTCGGCAACGCGCCCATGATTCTTCTCGTGGTGGGCGTACATGGGCGGTGGAGATCAATTACCATCAGGTGACCCACTTGCTCGTTTGCCGGCCTATGCTATAAAAAAAACGATGAGATGTGTTATTCTGAAGAAGTGGATGGATGTGAAATGTCTACTTACTGGTGGTAGGATATTCATATCCACCCGGATAGCCACCACCGTACACATGGTGTGAAATACTGCCTTGTGTGGATCGCGTTCCAGGATCAGCCAGTGTGCACCCGGTTCTCCCGAGGTACACCCGGTTCTCCTTAGTGTGGATCACTATGGCAGGTTTTAACACTATGTGTACGGTGGTCGCTATCTGGGCGGGTATGAATATCCTACCTCCAGCGAAATGACTAATGAAAACGAAATGACTACTTTGATCAATGATATATTATGATGTTACTGTTAAATATGACAGCCTCCGTGGCGCAGCGGGCGAGTAGCCGATTGAAGCGAGAGACCACGGGTTCGATCCCCGCAGCGAGATAAATCTTTGTGTGATCTAGAAATATTTGTTTCGAGGTCTGGGTGTTGTGAGACCGAAGGCTCTCGTAGTTCCTGATACACACGACACAAGACTCGTATCTTACTGTGGGGTCAGGACTATGTGTGTGACTGTTGGGTGTATTTTTTTTATTCAACGCGGCCAGTAGCTGCTACCCTACTAAGTAGTCTAATGTTGTGAGTAGAAAATCTCTCGTAGTTCCCGATACCCACGACACAAGACTCGTATCTTACTGTGGGGTCAAGACTATGTGTGTGACTGTTGGGTGTATTTTTTTTATTCAACGCGGCCAGTAGCTGCTACCCTACTAAGTAGTCTAATGTTGTGAGTAGAAAATCTCTCATAGTTCCCGATACGCACGACACAAGACTCTTATCTTACTGTGGGGTCAGGACTATGTATGTGACTGTTGGGTGTTTTTTTTTTTATTCAACGCGGCCAGTAGCTGCTACTCATAAGTAGTCTAACACATGCTCAACAGTTACTAAAGCAACCTTTGACTTTAATACTGTACAAAACGTCAAACATTAAATATTCAGACGTTAGAAACACAAAACTCTTGGACGGCATTGTATACAAAACTAAATTCTAAACAATGTACTGTATATAAAACGAGGAATTTAATTAACACAGTAATACGTAATCTTGGGAATAATCCATCCATTGTGTATTTGGAATACGCAATTTATTGTGTGTGCGTTTTCCTGTCTCTTTCACTCGTTACATTTTGCCGTATATGAGACAAGGATGGGATATAGATTGTCGCTTTAGAGGCAGCTCAATTATTCCTGGTTCTACAGACGGCACGATGATATATCAATTTGTTGCGAGGTAATTCCAGTGTAGTATATAAATTTCGTATCTTTTGTGTCTATTCGGTTTGTTTCTGCGAACTACGCCTTTGTTTTTACTTTATTAAATGACGAGATGAGCAATACGCTCGACTGAGGGTAAGCGCCATGCCTGCCCATAAATAAAAGCAACACCATACAGAACTTTGTAATACAAACTGCATGGCACTGAACTGCACTCGTCCCTGAGACACAACATGTTAAATCTCATAATGCCCAGTCATTTCACTGGCTTCACTGTCCTTCAAACCAAAACACAACACTTACACACTGTTGCTTGACGTTAAAAATAGACTAAGCGGTGGTACCAACCCAAACCGCCTCTCGCGTACGAGGGACCTACCACCTTATAAAATCGGTCTTAATTATATTAATGAAAACGCGTTTTATGACGTAATTAAGCGTTGTTTGTGTGGTGGTAGAGTGTAAAGGCCATCAAGTGGTGAGTGACGATGTCCGCTGCGTTATGGCGGGAGCTATTATCGTAAATTGAAATTACCATTACTGATACAGTGCAACTCATAAGCTGATATTGTAATGAAGTGCGCTGTAACTTGTGTTGATTTGATGTTTTCAATCATCGATTTATGTAAGTCTGTGATGCACCTCATAGCTACTTGCATTGAAAATCCTACGATTAGCGAGTTAAGCAACCCTTGGCGCGGTCAGTCTATGGATGGGTGACCGCTTTGTAGTTCTTCAACTGAGCGTCTCCATACTTCGGAAAGCATAAAGTCGGTCCCGCAGTCGGTGACTTTTATTTATTATTGAGTTAGATGGTAATCGAGTAAATGGTGATGGTAAGTGATCTCCACCGCGCATGTACGCCCATAATACCAGAAGAAACATGAGCGCGTTGTCGACCTTAAATATAAGGGATTGGGAAAGAGTGAGAGAGAGAGAGAGATTTGGGCCTCCGGATATCTCACTCACCGTACGAAACGCAGCAGCAAGCCGCTACTTTACGTCGGTTTTCTGTGAGACAGTGGTAACGACCCGGTCGAGCCGGCCCATTCATGCTGTAGACAAAACTATCTACAGCGTGGCTCTACCACTCGAAAAAATGACGCGTATAAATAACATTCGCGTAAACGTAAGAAATCATTATGAATATACTAGCTTTTGCTCGCGGCTCCGCCCGCGTGATCTGCTTTTTCCGGGATAAAAAGTAGCCTATGTCTTATTCTGATGTATAAGCTACATTATTGTAAAGTTTCATTAAAATCCATTCAGTAGTTTTTACGTGAAAGAGTAACGAACATACATCCATACTTCCAAACTTTCGCGTTTATAATATTAGTAGGATTTACCCGTTATCGCCTATAACTAGAACCGCGGGTGTATCATATGATTGCCATTAGGAGAGGAATTATTGATATTGTGAGATATATACAAGTTATAATTACATCGCGATGGTGTTACGGACTACTATGACGTAATTATACATTAACATTGTATATAATAGGTCTATATACAAAAGATGTATATAATAATTCAATAAATCTAATAAGATGCAACAAAGCTCGGAACATATTATAATATTATTATGCTGGTAGGATATTCATATTCGCCCGGATAACGACCACCGTACACATAGTGTTAAAACCTACCATAGTGATCCACATACCTTGTGTTGATCGCGTTCCAGGATCAGGCATTGTATATCCGGTTACCAGAGGGGCTTGCGACATGACTTGATGGTTGGTTGGGGCGGGTATAGGGGTACATCTTTGTATCCCTGTGCCTCTAATTTCCTGAAATATTTTTGTTTGAGTGATAAGTTTTAAGAGTGGTAGAGCTACGCTGTAGACATATGTGTCTACAGCATGAACCGACCGGCTCGACCGGGTCGTTAGCAACTGTTTCACAGAAACGGTTCGTACGGTGTGTCAGATATTGGAAGGCGCAAATCCCCTTCCCTCCCCAATTCCTTAATTGTCCCTTTCCTTTAGGGTCGGCAACGCCCCCATGATTCTTCTGGTAATATGGGCGTACATGGGAGATGGTGATCACTTACCATCAGGTGACCCATTTGCTCGTTTGCCGGCCTATGCTATACATACATTGCTACACCAAATTCATTCCAGTCTAACCATAAACAACACTGTTAATGCTGCTTTAAAACATCAGTGATCCATGAAAAATACGGCATACAACCGGCTTACATGCCGGTTATCCGGCTTACCTGTGATATCCGACTATCAGCCCTAAGCTTTGTAACGGGAGCGCACCGTTTGATATATCAATGCATATTCATATGCTGCGATAGTCAAAGCCAATTTTCCTTTTGTTCTGCGTTTGATACTCGTGAAATAATAATAAATTGTTTGAAGACAAAGAAAGAAAGAAAAAAAAAACAATATGCACAGTTTACAAAGCGCATATATACCACAATTAAACATACAACTTACTATATATTTTATAATGATTTCTTACGTTTACGCGAATGTTACATATTGAAATAAAACTAATTTAAACGGATTTTATCGCGGTTTTATATTTTAATTTTGGTCCGGACGTTTCGAAAGCTTTTCAGCCTTCGTGGTCACAGGGAGGACTAAAATAATATACCGCGATAAAATCCGTTTAAATTAGTTTTATTTCAAGTCAAACTTTCAACCCCTATTTTATCCCCTTGGGGTAGAAAATATCAAAATCCTTTCTTAGCGGATGCCTACGTCATACCATCATCTACCTGCATGCCAAATTTCAGCCTGATCCCTCCAGTGGTTTGGGCTGTGCGTTGATAGATCACTATGTCAGTCAGTCACCTTTGAGTTTTATTATATTTAGATGACTATTTTAATTAAGAATATGCGAAGAGGAAAAGTGCATTAAGAAAGTGCACAAAAACTAAAATTATAATTATTTTACTTATAATGTTCCTCATTGGGACAATCATGTTGCTCTAATTCAATTTTTTTTTACCTACTTATCTAAATAGCAGTTTATTCGTCATTGATGTTTAAATCACCGATTGACTCAAAATTCGTATTTTTTTTGTGAGAGTTTTATTGTCTTTTAGATAGTTTCTATTATACTATAGTTTATTGAAAGAATCGTCAAAATCATTCAAAAATTAGAAGGCTTTAGTCTTTCATCCCCGATTTTACATTTTTAGGGATGGTATTCTTTCTTGATATTTATAAGGAAAAAATACCGATCTAATCTTAGGAATGAAAAAGAATTTTCAAAATCGAATCTCCACTGCCCAGCAACATCTATAATACGAGAAGAAACATGGATGTGATCTTAAAGAAAAGGGACAATTATAGGATTATGAATTGAATTGTTAGAGCCTCCGAATAGATGTAAACGGAGGTCACAAGTACGCTTCCAATACGTAATAATATTCTCAGCTACGACATTATCTGATCACCACACTTCACATCCGTGTGTCCTTCTACGGCATAAAACAAACAAGACAGATTGCGCTATTTGTTCGTGATTGTCCGCCCTATACTGTGGTTCGGTTAGCCGAAACACACAATGGTTGGCGCTAAATAAAAACATACGCGAAACAACAAACATATGCGATACAACGCTACTGATACCACACATTGCGTTAATTCTTTCAACAGTACTCTTTGTAATGATTTCTTACGTTTACGCGAATATTACTCATTGAAATAAAACTAATTTAAACGGGGTTGGCCAGACCACCTCGTGACCACGAAGGCTGAAAGCCTTCGAAACGTCGGGACTAAAATAAAATAAAAAACCGCGATCAAATCCGTTTAAATTAGTTTTATTTCAATCAGTACTCTATGGTTTCTTTTACTCTGTGGTTTTGGTATAAGTATTGTACTAGCCCTGTATTATACACGTCCAACTGCTGAGCACGGGCCTCCTCTACTGAATGAGAGGGGTTAGGCCTCAGACCACCACGCGGACCTAATTAAAGTTAGGTTTTTTTTCTAAAACCATTTAAGTAATATTTGCAATAAATAACCAGTAGGTACTCAGAAAAGTGTGAATGCAAAAATTCAATTTATCTGCAGGATAAATTACGATAATACTGGTACATTAATCATCTTTTCACGACATTGTGAGGGGTGGTTGAATCATTTCCTAAAGTGCATTCTTCAGCGAAATCTGGTGTTCTTTTTATGCTATTTCATATAGAATTTCTTTGTCGAGTCAGTTTGTTAGTAATCACAATTTACTTTAACTTAAATAAAGAGAAAGGGAAATAATTCTCATACAAAGGCGTTTTTGATGCCAACCTCCGTGGCGCAGCTGGCTAGTAGCCGGCTGTGAAGCGAGAGGCCGCGGGTTCGATCCCCGCATCGAGAGAAATGTTTGTGTGATCCACAAATATTTGTTTCGGGGTCTGGGTGTTGTGAAACCGAAAGTTTCTCGTAGTTCCTGATACCCACGACACAAGACTATCTTACAGTGGGGTCAGGACTATGTGTGTGACTGTAGGGTGTATTTATTTATTATTTATTTATTTTAATTTGATGACCGCGACACCTGACACGAGTCTAGGAACAGTTACACGTCCACTTTGTAGGAAGTGGCATGGTACCCCTTACCTATATGTATAATTGCACACAAAGCGGAGGCGTCGCTGAGTCGCTGTGTCTCCTGTTCTTTTTTTTTATTTGATTGAATGACGAAACGAGCAAGGCGCTCGCCTGATGGTAAGCACCACGCCTGCCCCTAAACAGAAACAACACCACACAGAACTTTGAATTACAGAGCAATGCATGGCACTGAAATGCGCTCGTCACCCCGAGATATAAGATGTTAAGTTTCATAATGCCCAGTAATGTCACTGGCTTCAACGTCTTCAAACCGAAACACAGCAGTGCTTACACACTGTTGCTTGGCGACAGAAATAGACAAAGCGGTGGCACCAACCCAGAGGGCCTCTGCCGTGAAGCGTCCATCGACAGTCTGCTTTAAAACTGACTGAAGTTTTACTTTTTGGACCTCGAGTATGTTATAATAATAATAATAGCCCTGCTGGGCCTCCTCTATTGAATGAGAGGGATTGGCCTTAGTCCACCACGCTGGCCTAATGCGGGTTGGCAGACTGCACATACCTTTGAAAAATCTTATCGAGTTCTCAGGTATGCAGGTTTCCTCACGATTTTTCCTTCACCGGTAAAGCAAGCGATAATTAACAATTAATGTACACGTAACTTAGAAAAGTCAGAGGTGTATGCTCTTGGGGCTGGTTTCGAACCTACGACTTTCGTCTCGACAGTCCGTACCACTCCCCACTGAGCTATCGCTGCTTAAGTATGTTATGCCAACTTTTATTTCATTCAGATCCATAGAACTATAAAATACATATTGAATTCACTTCTCCTTTTTGAAGTGTGATAGAAAAACTAAACTCAACACGACAACACGACCAGATCTGCGGTATCACAGTAGTTATGATAAAAACTTTTGTTCAACGTCTCTCCCGTCTACGAGATCGGGCTCTTAATTGCTTGGAATAAAAATCCAATTAGACTGAAGGCGTTCAATCTCGGATGCTTGTTAACTTGGATCTTTAACAGAAGGATGTGTTAGAGTATTGTATTAAATTCGTAATGTAAATAATATTTTTTTAAGCGTCAATGACGGGACGAGCAGGACGTTCGTCAGATGTTCAGTAATATCATCATCATCATCAGCCACAAGACGTCCACTGCTGAACATAGGCCTCCCCCAAAGATTTCCAGACCAACCTGTTGGAAGCGGCCTGCGTCCAGCGACTTCCTGCGATCTTTATCAGGTCGTCTGTCTACCTTGTAGGTGGACGTCCAACGCTGCGCTTGCCAGTACGTGGCCTCCATTCCAGAACCTTTCTGCCCCATCGGTTATCGGTTCTGCGATAATATACCTGTCCATAAATGGAAAGAACCCAAAACAGGACTTCGAATTACGAAGATGGCACTGGCCTGCACTCATTACCCTGAGACATGAGTTGTTAGATCTCATAATACCCAGTTATTCCACTGGCTTGAATGCTGCTATAATTTTAGACAAGCGGGCCTACCATATCATCAGCATATACGGATACCATCACGTGAGGTGCTCATGTCGTCATTTTAGCGAATTAACCAAACATATAGTGGTGCCTGTACACTCACGCAAAGACAGCGAGGCAGAGCGAGATGGATATTCTAGCGCTCGTTTAGCCTCGGGTTATCTCGGTGTTCATACATGGTCGCACTCGAGCACAAACCTCTCGGCAGACATGTCTTGGGAGATATAATGATAACTTTTAGTCAAGAGTGTACTGCCAACATTACAGTAAATTGAATAAAACAAAGCGGGAAGTTACGACGGTGATCTTATCAAGGTTCAAATATCAGATCGGGTTATTACAGTTTCTATTCAAAAACTAAAGCAGCGATATCTCAGCGGGAAATGGTATGGACTGTCGTGACTAAAGTCGCAGGTTTGAAACCAGCCCCAAGAGCATACACCACTGACTTTTATAAGTTACGTGTATATTAATTGTTAATTATCGCTTGATTTAACGGTAAAGGAAACATCGTGAGTAAATCTGCATACCTGAGAACTCGATAAGATTTTTCGAAGGTATGTGAAGACTGCCAACCCGCATTAGGCAGCGTGGTGGACTAAGGCCTAATACCTCTCATTCAGTAGAGGAGGCCCGAGCCCAGCAGTGGGACGTATATAATACAGGGCTAGTAAAAAAAAACGTTCAAAAACCACATATGAGTTTGAGATTAAAATTTGTGCCAGTACATCTGGCACAAATTTTAGCCAACTATCACATCATGAGACGGAAATAATGTCTTACGGACCGCTGTTTACCCTTAAAGTCAATATTCCTCGTCAATCCTAACCTCATTCAGAAAAACTAACTCCTTGGCGTGAAATTTCGGAGTTTCTTCTGACTAATTAAAACGCGTCGGTTAGGCAAATTACCAACATTATGGTTTCATCAGGCCATTATTACTTCCGCGTTAATGGCCTGCTGGCGAATACTACGAAATTTTACCCCCAATATAATCCTTTACGACGTAGGTCATACTAGATGTGCGCGGAATCTAGATGAGGGAAAGTTCTAATTACGAAGGTTTTTTTTGTAAAAGCAAATAATAATGATATTGGTGTTTTTATTTATTATTTAATGGAATGATGAACAAGGTGCTGGCCTGATGGCCACGCCTGTCCATAAACAGAAGCAACGCCACACAGAGCTTGGAATTCCAATGCACTATATAGAACTATATAGCACAAAATACCTCAGTGCCTGAAGACTAAAGTCTTCGATCAATGTGTGTTACCAGTGATGATATACGGCACCGAGACGTGGCCTCTGAATATGGGCCGTATAAGACGGCTTACAGTCACTCAGCGAGCTATGGAGAGGGCTATGCTTGGTGTTTCTCTACGTGATCAAATCAGAAATGAGGAGATCCGTAGAAGAACGAAAGTCTCCGACATAGCCCAGCGGATTAGCAAGCTGAAATGGCAGTGGGCAGGCCACATAGCTCGCAAAACCGATAACCGATGGGGCAGGAAGGTTCTGGAATGGAGGCCACGTACTGGCAAGCGCAGCGTTGGACGTCCACCTACAAGGTGGACAGACGACCTGATAAAGGTCGCAGGATGTCGCTGGATGCAGGCCGCTTCCAACAGGTCGGTCTGGAAATCTTTGGGGGAGGCCTATGTTCAGCACTGGACGTCTTGTGGCTGATGATGATGATGATGATATAGCACTGAACTGCGCTCGTCACTCTGGGATATAAGATGTTATGTCTCATAATGCCCAGTAATTTCACTGGCTTCACATCCTTCAAACTGAAACAGTGCTTACATATTGTTTCTTACAGAACTTTTCAACTTTTTTACTTATGACTTCAAGAAGACCAGACCTATCGTAATGGAATTCGTGCAACGTTTAAGCGCTAAACAAAATTTATTGTGCCGAATAACAAATAGACAGTTTATCTGGCAGATTAGAATAATGGTTGTTGTATAAAACGCGCAAATAAAATATATAATCCTGTTTTTCTCCGCGAGGTAATAAAATTAGTGTGTTACTGAGCGTGTTTTTGTTTTTCTGTCTCTCCCCTTTTTGCTGAAGTAAATGTTTTGTAACTGTAGATAGTACATAGTATTTATGTTCATATAGCTTTTGAGCATGTTTAGAATTCCGTATACAAAGGCTGCCAACGGACCTGGGGTTACCATATGATTTTTTTTAACACCATTTAGGCACAAAATTAAATCCCTGGCAGCTCATGTGTGATTTTCGAATGGAAATCGTAAACATAATTTTATTTTTGATGCCTAACTTGAGATTTTAACTAAATATGTAACCAGCTTCATAGCCTAAGTACGTTATCATTAGACCAATGAGTCTATTTTAGTAGTAATTATTGGGTGCTATTTGTGTGGACTGGTCTACTCAAATTCTTATTGCGTGTTAAGTTGATTTATTCATGATGCTCTTGAGGATTATGCACAAAACTATTATAATCTTATTATGTTACTTGATAACGTTCCTCATTGGCATAAATTGAGCTGCTCTAATTCAAATATATAATACTTCAATGTATGTAGTGCAAATATGTATTGTAAATCAGTTTAGAAAAGAGCAACGTTAGAGTTTCTTGCCCCTTCTTCTTTACCGAAACATTCCGAACTGGCGGTAGAGTTAAAATTTTACTGAATATGAATGATGTTTGACATTTTAATGATACAATAAATGATTTGATTTGACAGGCAATAGTAATTAAAGTTCGTTAATTAAGTTATGTATTTGTTAAGATTGATTATCGCATTCAACGTCAGATCGCAGACGTAAACACGCTTCGCATCGCGGTTTACGCTGCATGTGACACACGCATTAGTGACGAAGTTTCGAATGACGTAGTGCACAGTACAATTGCGCAGACGTTGACAATGGCGCTGCGTCACCGACGTCTGCGATAACGCGATGATTGGAAGTCTATCTTTAACATTGACATATTTGCATTCTAGACTAGTCATAATATTTACATCTGAGCGTGAATATTGGTCCAATATTTATTTGTGTGTTCCACAAATATTTGTTTCGGGTCTTGACGTCAGGCAGGCAGCCGGTGGTAATACAACAAGCCAAATCTTTCAGTAATATGTGTTAAAAATCATATTGCACTGACCCCACTACGAGTAGGATAAAAGCAAGTGGACGAAGACTTACTTAAAAATACAGAGGAAATGACAAGTTAAAGTCAGTAGAAACATATCATTTTTATTTTATGAAAGTTTGTGTTCGAGGTCGTACCAAATGAAATGATAATAATTGATAAGAAATGTTTGTGTAAATGTACAAAAAATATGTTTTTCTTATGTTTTTCTCGCTTGAATGAAAAGCCATAATGTCTAGTCATCATCTCAGCTTATTGTCGTCCACTGTTGGACGTAAGCCTCCCCAAGTGAGCGCCAACCATCCCGGTCTTTTAATTCATAACATTACTTAATTAATTAATTCAGTGAAATTACTAAGCCTTCAAAACTACTAAGGCTTCACTGTCCTTCAAACAGGAACGGAACAATCCTTACACCGTGCTATTTGGCAGCGAAGTTAGACAAAGCATATGAAGGACTAGTTAGCTGGTGTATAACAAAGTTCAGATCAAAATATATAACTTTGTCCAATGTTGTAACAAATATAATACTAACAGCCGCCAACAGCAGAAATCTCGCAACTTTACCTAAACTAAAGTTAGTCGTAGACAAATCGCGATGTAACATGTTTTTTCTCATTACGGATTTTTTTTTTGATCATCAATCAAACGTCGTATCCAGGTAGGGACCACCAATTGTGAACTCTTCCGCGCGGAAACACCCAGTCATTTCTCAAAATGACAGACTTTTCACGAATAAATCTGCGTCAGTGGCATGTGATGATACAAACAAGTTTGGATGTAAAAGGTTAGGTAAATATGATATTGTCTGGAAGAAATTGCCCTTTGTAATAAGACTGCCTGGAAGATTACCAAGTTTACTAGGTGGTATATCCCTTGTATGCGAGAGGCCCTCCGAGTTGGTACCACCGCTTTATCTATTTCTGGCGCCAAGCAACAGTGTGTAGGTACTTTTGTGTTTCGGTTTGAAAGACATTGAAACCATTGAAATTACTGAGCATTGTGAGATTTAACATCTTATGTCTCAGGGTGTCAAAAGTACGTCATCACGTTTCATTTTTAAAAATGTTCATATTTTTATTTTTTTCGTACAATATTGGCACATAACAACACAAACAATATCCACTACCGCCCATTGTATCACCCTTACTGTATGATCCTCGCTTTTAAGTTAGTTTATTTGGTGTGTAATAAAGAATATTCTATTTATCTACAGATATAAAATGTCTATATTCCCTGGTATTTAGGGGTGAAATTTCCAAAAACCATGCTTATTGGATGCTTACAATAGAAAAGGCTTCAACTACCAAATTCCAATTTTGTAGCCCCAGCGGTTTAGGATCTGCACTAATGAATCAGTCAGTCAAAACTATTAACTATATATGTGTATAATTATTAATAAAAAAATTACTAGAATCATCTTTAGTCGTATTATCAACCAAAACGTCAGCTATTAGTCCTTCTGTAGCACATATTTGTAGTATCAAATCTGCTTGATTTATATTTGCTTAAGGTTTTTCCTGTACGTGGCAAAGGGAGTCGGTGTATGAATACCCGTTATTTATGAATCCGAGTAATGTTTAATGCGTATTCGATATAAATGTTTTATACTTCCGACCGTTATAGGAGGTTCACACGGATCGTGTTCAATTGAACAACTGCTAAGCATGCGATTTGAACGGTTTGAACAGACTTTCAATCTAATTGATCAACAAAACCACACAGATTTTGCTGACCTAAGTCAGTTGATAGTTTTACAAGGTGGTAGGTCCTTCGTATGCGATAGGCCTTCTGGGTTGGTACCACCGCGCTGTCTATTACTGCCGCCAAGCAACATTGTATAAGTACTGTTGTGTTTCGGTTTGCAGGAACTTGAAGCCAGTGAAATTACTGGCCATTGTGAGATTTAACATCTTATGTCTCGGGGTGACGAGCGCAGTTCGTGCCATGCAGTGCTTTGTAATTCAAAGTTCTGTGCGGTGTTGTTTCTGTTTATGGGCAGGTGTGCCGCTTACCATCAGGCAAGCGCCTTGCTCGTCTCGTCATGTAATGAAATAAAAATAATAGTTGATCAATTAATATCGAACTGTGTGACTACCCGCAATTACGAATATCAAGATCAAATAAAAAAAAATGTATTTTCAATACTCCGATTTAAATAATACGCTTCAGCAATTTTCGGATATTTCAAAAACACGGATATGCTGTGATGACGATGACCCAATGCAGTCAACACTAAAAGTCGATGAACACAATGAATACTTCCAGATTTCTAAAAACTTTATTCATCGTAGGATACATAGCTCGGTTAACAAAGCCACCGCCAAAATTAGGCGATGATCGTATAAGGTGTAAATTCAGTGAAAATGTTAAATATGCCGGAGATATGTGGTGAAATATACAAAATATTGATGAAACGGTGTGTATATCTATCCATACAACTTACTATACAAAAATGATTAACGCATTAGACATTAAATGTTTCTAAAAATATCTAGATTATCAACACTGATTGATTATATTTTTACTGAAATCGCGAACAAACATGTACATGTGGATTGATGGCAGAACCTCATTTTTAAGTTGGTTAAAAATCAGGGCGATATGAATTAAATAATTAAATACTAAAGGCAAAAGAACAATATAAAATAAAAACTTAGGTTTTTCTATATTTTCATACATTGTTAGCTCAACTATTGAGTGCTCCTTTGTGATACGAAACTTTATTTGAATTCAACGCGTTTGTTTCGTGAATACATTATTTTTAACAAGTCTTGTTTGCACAACTGTCACAATGCCTTACAATTGCAAAATACTAAAATATTAAAGGAGGTCGAGCCACTCGTTCCAAACAAACAGACAGACAACCTGGCATAGCAGGCAAGTAGCCGGCTGTGAAATAAGAAGCGGCTTATTCGATCCCCGCACTGAGACAAATGTTTGTGTGACCCACTATTTCGTTGTTTTGTTTGTTTTGTTTCGGATCTGGATGCTGTGAGACCGAAAATGTCTCGTAGTTCCCGATACCCACGACACAAGACTTGTATCTCTTTTGGGGTCAGGACTATGTATGTGACTGTTGGATGTATTTATTTTTATTAATGTACAGTCCTCTTTATTTGAAAAAGGTTTTTTTGATTTTTAAATATTACATTTATAAAAACAATCACCCTCAAATGGTGAGGCCTAAGTGGTTAGGACCCCAGAGAGAGAAATCTTCTCACAGTGCCTATAATAATAATAAATATTAAAACCACTCGTTGTTGAAACCACTCGTTCCGCGTTCCTTTTTTAATCGCAGAAAAGAAAGAGTATGGTTATAAATTTGACCCTTTATCCGTATGTTTATCTTTCCGTCCTGTATTTCTGTTGTTGTTTCTGTGAATGAGGAAACAAGCAGGTCGCTCGCCTGATGGTAAGCGCCAAGTATGCCCATAAACAGAAACAACACCAAACAGAACTTTAAATTACAAACTACTGCATGGCACTAGATTGAGCGCGTCACCTCGAGACAAGTTCAGTCTTATAATGCTGAAATCCCTGATAAACATAGGCTACTTTTTATGCCGGAAAAAGCAGATCACGCGTGCGGAGCCGCGAGGAATAGCTAGTGCTATAAAAAGTCGCATTCTTACTGTGCAAGCAATAAATCTTACTTCCCATTTCTTGCTCTTTTTTCACTAGCCCTGTATTATACATGTCCCACTGCTGGGCACGGGCCTCCTCTACTGAATGAGAGGGCTAAGGCCTTAGTCCTTAGTTATTTCTTGCTTTAAAGTAAAAAAAAACATTTTAAGTTTGTCACTAATAACAGTGGCAACAGTGATAAACTGCTTTCTGTATTTAAAATTACAACACACATTTATTAAAGAGCTTGAATTCTCAAAAGATAACGTAAATTCCGACAAAAATAAATAAAGTTAATTTAGTTGAGAAAACCTTTTAAGGATAGGCTGTAACGTTGTTTTTTGTAAGCCGAGTAGAATTTCCAGTTTGGCCAAATTTATTTAGGATGCGGAGACAGGTTAGAAAAACGAGATTTGGGTCTTTGAAGATTTCTTACGCACGCAAGAAAGATAATTTAAAGTTTCTTCTGGTTTACATTATATTCGTTTACCGTCATATCATTGGTCCAGTGGTTAGTCTACTTAAGCTAAGAAATAATGAGGTTCTGGGTTTCAATTCCACGTCAGATAATAACATTTTTTGTATTTAATTGAATGTCGAGACGAGTAAGTCGCCCGCTTGATGGTAAGCGTAGGAGCAACTCCATACATAACTTTGAGTTATAAAGCACTACATGGCACTGAACTGCGCTGGTCATCCCGAGACATGAGATGTTAAGTCTCATTATTCCGATACTACTAGATTCCTTGATTAATTCTAGAAGCAGGGACATGATATTATTTTAAAGCACCGACGCTTTAGGAGATATATCGGTTTGGAGGTTATAGTTGAACCATCTGACAGCTATTTAACTTAAACAATAGCTTTAACTAGCGAATCTTGGCCGATTACGGTAAACAGCAAGAGTTATGACGTCATCTAACATTTGTTAAATGGTGCAACAATTTTTTTGCTTAACCGGTACTTTAACATGTTTGTCATTGCTAAAGTAAGTTGGTGCAACTCAGCATTAGTGTCGTGTTTGAGATATTATGTTTTTAGTTTTTATCAAAGTTTATTTTGGTGTTTCTACGCCCACATAGTTGACGTCATAAGCAAAATCCTACTAATATTATAAACGCGAATGTTTGTAAGTATGGATGGATGGATGGATGGATGTATGTTTGTTACTCTTTCACGTAAAAACTACTGAATGGATTTTAATGAAACTTTACAATAATAAAGCTTATACATCAGAAAAAGACATAGGCTACTTTTTTTCAAAAATCAACCTCTGAAGGGTTTAAAAAGCGGATAAAAGTAAAGTTTCATTAAAATCCATTCAGTAGTTTTTACGTGAAAGAGTAGCAAACATCCATCCATCCATCCATACTTACAAACTTTCGCGTTTATAATATTAGTAGGATGACCCAGGGTTAAACAAAGGGTATTTTTTTCTTTAAATTTCAACCCCTAAAAGGCCCAAATAGGGGAAGAAAGTTTATATGAAAGCTTTTTTATTGCGAAACGAAGTTCGCGGGCACAGCTAGTGTAGAATATGGGTACAGAAGCGTATTACGCATAGTTTACATATAATATTAATCTGGATGTCAACCGGCGTAATATGTGTGGAGTTGAATAATTCACACACGCTAATGACCTTCGTTTGAAGACGTCATTTTCCATGTCCATGAACATAGTTTTAGTTTTAAAGGCCTAAAAAATACCTATGTCTTTAATGGTCTAGTACCGGAATGTATCAGGTGGTGGTGGTATTTATATCCGCCCGGATAGCGACCACCGTACACATGGTGTTAAAACCTGCCATAGTGAATCACAAACCTTATGTGGATCGCGTTCCAGGATCCGCTAGTGTATATCGGGTTCTTCCAAGGGGCATGCGACATGACTTGATGGTTGGTTGGGGCGGGTATAGGGGTACATCTTTGTATTACTGTGCCTGCATCAGTCATGCGCCTGTCCTGTCGCAGGCCCCTTGTTTTGCTTCACTTCTCCGGGAAGAAGCATTTATGCAGGCCGGCATGATTCTGGTGACCACCGATAAATTCGTTGTTTGTCGGTGGTCGTTGGTGTTTTGGACTGCCCTGCGCTTACCATCAGGTTTAGAAGGGTCACTTTGCCGTACTCTGGCCATGAATACCCAGAAGATTTTGGGTGCATTACCGACCTTATAGGTAAGAAATGAGGGGTTCAGAAGGGTAGACTGGATTTTGACCTCCTGAAATCTATATCTACATCTTATCTACTTTTCAACTGTTTCGTCAGAAAAGAACGGACAAGAAACTCTATCAAACAATCTCTAATTATGTAAATACTCCTTTTATGTTATTCCTAACAATCAAGCAATCGATCCATCTTTAACGACCCAATTATCTGTATTGCTCATTTCCTTTCAACATTCTCTTTCCCATTCCAATTCATAAGCTACTCACAACTTTCAATATCTGATTCATTCCTCATTGAAAAGTTAATGATAATTTAATATATTGTCAGCCGTTAACATCGAATGTTCATTAAATAATCAACCGACTCAAAAGTCAAAGATTCTCCGAGTATCTAAACTTGAACTTAAGTTAAAATAAGTGAGTTTTCAGTTGGCAAGAGGGCGCATACTGTGGTGGTGGTGGAAGAGTTGAGCTGCAGCGGTAGCGTATATTGTGGATGAATGGTATAGAAAAAATGCCAATAAGCGTTGTAGGTCTTATAAGAACATTATGCGGCCTGTGCTCGTGTATGGAAGAGAAACGTGGCCACTTTATTGTCGCGTCAGAGAGGCTGTGTTTTTGTTTTTCGATTTGGCATTTCGACTTATCGAGTATATCCGGTTCTCCCCAGGGGGCTTGCCCCCTGATCCTAACCCTTTACCCATCTCTTTTTTTTTCCCCTCCCCCTTGGCCCTTTGGCAGGCCGGCATGATCTTGCCGACCTACGATGGACACATTGTTTATCGTTGGTCGACACTATTCTTGGATTGCGCTACACTTACCATCAGGTGTAGCGTAGTCACTTTGCCGAGCCAGGATAAGAAAAAAAATGGCTTTCACAAATGAAATTAAATCGCTCTCGCCACCGCCTATGACTTATACAGACGTGTTCGTCAATCCGAGTTCTCCCAACGGCGAAATCTGTTTTCGTAACGAACTCCAACTTAAATTAGAAAGCTTAACCCGCCTGAGCTTTTACATTCGAGTAAAATTGCCTTTTAATATGTTTTAATGCATTGTTGATCATTAGGAAGCGAAATTAATCAGATTAAAATAATTAAATTCGTCAAAAATCGGCTCTTATAGCCATATATAGCACTTTTATATAGATTTGCCTGTGGCTCCACCCGCCTTTTCCAAGGTAAAAAGAAGACTATGCCTTAACCCAGGTTATGGTTTAACAACAGGCTAAATTTTATCCAACTCTGTTTAGCCGTTAAGGCGTCATTGATTAACAAACATCCAAGTATATTATGAAATCCTTAACATTTAAATATTAGTAGGGTTTATGTTTGTTTTTGCGATGATAGCCTCCATGGCGTGGGCGAGTAGCTGGCTGTGAAGTGGCCGGCGCCACATGCATTTAAACACATCTTACAGAATAATTGGCATTTAAATTTTACGACCGACCGCCTGCCTGACGCCAACAACTTTGAAAAAAACACTAGACCCGAAACAAATAAAACTAAAACTAATTTTAACGGATTTTATCGCGGTTTTTATTAATTTTTGATCACGACATGTCCAGTCCACCCCGTGACTACGATGGCTGAAAAGCTTTCGAAATTTCGAGCACAAAAATGAATAAAAAACCGCGATAAAAACCGTTTAAATTAGTCTTATTTCAATGTGTAATATTCGCGTAAAGATAATAAATCATGATCATCATCAGCGTTGTAGTATTGCTTAGGTCGTACTGCAACATCAAGCTGAATGAGAGGTACCTTTGTTGGCATTTATTTTATTTAAACTCTAGTTTTATTTAAGTACTTAATTATAGGAGATATTTTTATATAGATATATACTGTCATTGTTAGTAATAATTTTATTGTGGCAGCAATAAATGTTTTCTTTCTATCTTTCTTAAATATTTGTGAATCACACAAACAATTATCTCGGGTATCTTCGAACCCGTGGTCTCTCGCTACCAGCCGGCTATTCGCCTACTGCGCCATGGAGACTGTCAAAGTAGTTTGTAAATTTGTCCAAACAATAAATAAGATAATCCACTTCGTGTTCCGGACGTCACGCCCCTCGTCTTGAATGAGAAGATTATAAACTTTGAATCTAAGTAAAGCTTACGCAAGATCTGTTGACATTCTGTAATCGAATTTGTTGTAGCCTACAGGTCGGATTAGGGTATGAAAAACAACTTGATTAAACCGCTTTCTTGTGGCCTTCGTTTTTTATTTAATTCCCGGTTGAATGTAGGTTGCCGGTGGGAGGGTACTTAATGTTATTGTATCCGGCTGGATAGCAACCATCTTATACATGGTGAAAAACCTGTCATAGTGACTCGATCAGGTAAGACGCGTTCCAGAATCAGTCAGTGTATAACCAGGAACTTTTTTTTTTACTAGCCCTGTATTATATACCGAAACACAACAGTGCTTTCTCACTGTTGCTTGGCGGCAGAAATAGACAAAGTGGTAGTACCAAACCAGACGACCTCTCGCATACGAGGGACCTACCATCTTGTAAAACCTGCATTGCTACCGGCACAGTCTCTCACAATTGCAATGTTCTCATCATCTATGCCATGAGATTTAGTGTTGCCATCCTCTTGGTACCTTAAAATTAATAACGATACACGAAACTCCTTCCAAATCGCCGGAAATATTATCTACTAGCTTTTGCTTGCGGCTCCCCCCGCGTGATCTGCTTTTTCCGGGATAAAAAGTAACCTATGTCCTATCCTGATGTATAAGCTATATTATTGTAAAGTTTCATTAAAATCCATTCAGTAGTTTTTACGTGAAAGAGTAACAAACATACATCCATCCATACTTACAAACTTTCGCGTTTATAATATTAATAGGATAAACGGAAATTCAATTAAATTAAACGAATAAAATAAAGCAATAAAACGACAGTGGGTAACAATTACCCGAATTAATCACTCGGCTCTATTAATTTAGAAGATTAAATTCGATAACTTAAGCTCGAAGTACGGAGTTTTACGATTTCACAGAACTTGGTACGCCTGGTTCTGCTTGGAAGTTAGTTAAAGACTGTTAAAGTAACCGAAGCAAAATAGTAATGGTAACAAGTGACTAGCGATAGACAGTAGGCTGTATTTTTACAAGGTGGTAGGTCCCTCGTATGCGAGAGGCCGTCTGAGTTGGTACCACCGCTTAGTCTATTTCTGCCACCAAGTAAGTGTGTAAGCACTGTTGTGTTTCGGTTTGAAGGACATTGAAGCCAGTGAAATTACTGGGCATTACGAGATTTAACATCTTATGCCTCGGGGTGACGAACGCAGTTCAATGTCATGCAGTGCTTTGTAATTCAAAGTTCTGTGTGGTGTTGCTCCTGTTTATGGGCAGGTGGGGCGCTTACCATCAGGGACGCTTGGCTCGTCTCGTCATACAATCAAATAGAAAAAGAAAAGAAGCTATTACCTCTTGTTCAATAAGCTAATTTGGGATTTATATTTAAACCATTTATTTGCCATAATACATAAAAAACAACACATTTTTAACAGATATTGGTACACATACTACAATATTATATGATAATATAATTGTATAATATATTTTATTATGTATAGCAAATAAGCATCTATAGAAGAAGCATTTATACAGGCTGACATGATGCTGGTGACCGATAAATTCATCGTCATTGGTCGCTGTTTTCTTTGGACTGCACTGGGCTTACCATCAGGTGTAGTGCAGTAATTTTACCGTGTTCGGATAAAAGAAAAAAAACAATAACTTACTTTGCATCACAAAATACTTGTAAATGCTAACAAATTCTTCACAAAAGCAACTCTTTTGTGTGCTTGAGTTCAGTGATTCAGTAAAAGGTAATTACTTACTGCTCGGTGCATTAAATGTTTTCTCACTTTATAACTTCATCTCCATACTGTAATATAAGGCGTGGAACGACCTGAGAAAATATTTTTTTTTTTTTTTTTTTTACATAGATAGGTAGAACACTACTCAGAACTTTGAATTACTAAGCACTGCATGGCACTGAACTGCGCTCGTCACCCTGAGATATAATGTTAAGTCTCATAATGCTCAGTAATTTCACTGGCTTCAATGTCCTTCAAACCGAAACACAACAGTGCTTACACACTGTTGCTTGGCGGCAGAATAGATAAATCGTTTGTAACAACCAAGACGGCCTCTCGCATACGAGGGACCTACCACTTTGTATTTATCAAGTCACACACGTAGTCCTGACCCCACAGTAAGATACGAGTCTTGTGTCGTGGGTATCAGAAAGTACGAGAGACTTTCGGTCTCACAACAGCCAGACCCCGAAACAAATATTTGTGGATCACACAAACATTTGTTTCGGTGCGGGGATCGAACCCAAATTTCAAATGCATGCATCAAATGCATTTTGCATGCCAAATTTCTGCCCGATCCCTCCAGTGGTTTGGGCTGTGCGTTGATAGATCACTATGTCAGTCAGTCACCATTGAGTTTTATATATATAGATAAAGTTTATTTAAACATGGCTGTGAGTCTATGACTGACTGTTCAGTGAATTATCCGCGTTATTTTTTAGATATTTGATAAAATTACAGAATAACGTTGGTATTTTTAATGCATAGGTCGGAAAATTAGCAAGTGGGTCACTTGATGGTAAGTGATCTTCACCCATGTACGCCCATGTACGCCCACAATACCACCAACCACCCCGCCGCTATTCAATTTCTGAATATGAAAATAATATTATAATACTCAAAAATTACACTATAAATAAATCCAGACATCCAATTTATAAGTTGCTGCGAGTGCAAATTTAAACTTTTAACGCCATACTCTCTTTACTTAAATAACAAGTTAACGCTTGGCTGAAGTTTAAAAGTTTAACGAGTCATTAGCTTTTGATATGATAGAAAAGAATGAATGGTTTCGGATATAAATGTACCTCATAATGGGCTATAGCATAATATCTATTTGTAATAACTAAGGGAAAAATGATGTTGATAAAGTTGTTGGTCCGGTTTTATAGACATTTAAGGAGATAGAGGTTTTGTTTAAAAGTTCATAAAATTAAAAGAGACATTTTTTTCGTCTTTTTTATGCGAGCACGGCAAAGTGACTGCACTACACCTGACGGTAAGCGTAGTGCAGTCCAAAAACTAGCGACCACCGACAAACAATGAGTTCATCGGTGGTCACCAGAACTATGCCGACCTGTATAAATGCTTCTTCCCTCTTCGGAGAGGGAAGAAGCAAATCGAGGGGACTGCGACAGGACAGGCTGATGACCGATGCAGGTACAGGGATACTAGCATGTACCCCTATACCCGCCCCAGGCAACAATCCAGTCATGTCGCAAGCCTCTCGGGAGAACCGGATATATACTGGCTGATGCTCGAACGCGATCCACATAAAGTGTGTGGGTCACTATGGCAGGTTTTAACACCATGTGGACGGTGGTCGCTATCCGGGCGGATATGAATATCCTACCACCAGCAATAAACGGTTCGATTTTACTTGTTGGTAAATTTTTATTTTATAACTTTTAGAGCCTGATTCACAATGTCCAATTACATGAAATAAGACTGCTAAATACACAATTATCACGCGGTCAATACTGCAGTAATACAGTCTATTATTCGACAGAATGACGGAACATGTAAGTCGCTCGGCCTTAAGCCTATAAACAGTAGCAACATCAAGGGGACTGCGACCATATAGTGTACAAAGCACTGATGCTTTGTACACTATATGGCATTGCATTGGGCCCGTCACACCGACACATTTAAGTTTCACAATGCTAACTAAACACTGGCTCGTTATGTCCAGCAAAGCTATCTTTAATGGCACCTAAATACAACTGTAAAATAACTACGTATATTGGTGATCTAGGAAAGAAAGGAAAGACAGAAAAACACATTTATTTTCTGACTTACACAACTCAAACATTATCCACAAATTAAATCATAAAGCTAGAGATTATTTGATTTTATTCGTTTTGCGTCATGTATCGTCAAGGAAAAAGGGATCGACGAATCTAGGTAAGATCGAAGGGACAGCAAAGGGCATAAAATACATTTTTCGTTCGTTGCCAGATTTATGTACCTTGAAAATAAACACGTCGCTCTTGACATCCAGACGTCCTAAAGGATTTCCAAAATATTCAAATAAGCTGCAGTTTAAAACATTTTTACCGTAAATTTATCTAAATTATGATAATTTATGAGTGGTAGAGCCACGCTGTAGACAGTTTTGTCTACTGTCTGAAGGAGGAAGCTCTCAATTTAGCGAGATTTTTTTGTTTTTTGAAGTGATAACTTCTTATGGGAGGGTAAACTGCTTCGTAACGTAACGCGTTACGGCGCCACTCTGTCTGGCTTCCCTTTCTGTCACGCATACGGCAGCAGTAGGCAGGCTCCTCCTAACTCACTTTAACCCACATTAGTTTAAGTTATCACTTCTGTCGAGCGTCGAGACGCACACTGTTTTTATGTATGTCCACCGATTTCTCCGTCAATTGTGAACCGATTTTTTCAGAAAACAATTCATTCGATAGAGTTTATCTGCTATGTAGTCTCATATAAATTTGATTAAGATCGGATGATGAAGTACGGAGTAAAAACATCAAACTATCGAACAAATTTACACACCATAGTTGTACTTAACACTGAAGATTGAAAAATAAAATAAGTTTTAACAAATCCGAAAAACCGACTTAAAAAAAAGACACTGAAAAGTCAAAAATACCAATTTCTATACCACGGCCAATACAACTCGGGAAATGTCGGAAAATATATAAATATCAGTGATAATTTTCCATTGCACCTCTCGGGTACAGAACCCTAAAACCCGTAAACCAGTTAAGCAAAACAAATATATGCTAACTCTTTCAATCCGTGGGGATTTTCAACACTTTATCTGTTTTTTTTCGCTTCTCCCAAAACCCTTGATCCAATATTCGCGAAATCCTGTCACAGATTATATGAATGCGGCATTATTCAGGACTACTAAAAATTCCCCAAATGTATTATTTACAAAGAAAATACAATACGGAGCGAGTTGATCGAATAAAAACGTCCGCTGGGCTAATCTTGTTCGCAATGGCCATGTATCAAAATGGCAAAATGTTGTAGATGGAAGGTTGAAAAACGATGGATACGCCTTAATAAAATACTGGCGATTGCTCGCGGCTCTGTGCGTGAACACCCGTTTACCCTTTCTTTTTTTTGTATTTATGGCTTCGAATTATTATGCATTTCGCCAATGACAAGTATAATTTGTTCTCAAGCCTTCACAAGAACGATGAAATATCGGAGTGGACATTTTCAAGGTCTTGTTGGAGTTTTGGTGTGAATTCCTTACAGTACGATGCTTAATTCACTTATTTCAATGTTTACGTACACTGATCATCATCGTAAATGTTTATTGCCCAAATCCACACGACTTTCATCAAACACAACTTTAAATTAGTTTTTGAAATAAATTAAAATAAGCGATGAACCACACTGTCAGAATTCCCGCGAAAAAAAAACAAAAAAATCTCGATATCTTGATTAATCAGTGAGTAAGTGAGTAGAGATGAAAAATATCGATACATCGGCATTGGCGATATATTTAATGCGATATATCAATTTATCGATATATATTATCAAGTAACGAAATCTAATTATTAAGTATCGATGCAATGATGCCAAAAGGGTCATCCAAAGGCCAAGTCGATATATCAAAATCAAAATCAAATCATTTATTGAATCAGTAAAATGTCAAACATTATTTAGATTCAGTCAAATTTTTAACTCTACCGCCAGTTCGGAATGCTGATTCGTTAAAGAAGAACGGGCAAGAAACTCTAACGTTGCTCTTTTCTAAACTTATTACAATATAATATATTAGAACTATGTACATACATTGAAGTATTATTTATTTGAGTTAGAGCAGCTCAATTTATGCCAATGAGGAACGTCATAAAGTAAAATAATTAGCATAATATAATAGTTTTTTGTGCATGATCTTCAAGAACTATATGAATAAATCAACTAAACACGCAATAAGAGCTTGAGCAGACCAGTCCACACAAGCAGCACCCGTTCACGAGCATGACGCATGTGCCAGCCATCGGCCTCCTCAACCATGTTACAGGGAAGTGACCGACCCGGCACACGACGCCGCCGCAAGCACAGACATTAAAGCGAGCATGACATACCCAAACTGCTTACAATTAGCGTATATAGTAACGTATTCACATATTTATTATTATAAGCTATTCCCAAGCCTTTAAATCGTCTAAATATTCCGAAATCTTATAATATGCTTTATTGCATAACTTTCGCTTAATAGTGGCTTTAAATTGCATGATATAAGCTCCTTAATGTAATGTATCGATATTGTTTCTCTACATATATATCAACATAGACATTGATTTTTAGCCAATACACCTGATAAACTCTGGATGCTTGATGGAATTTCCATTAAAGAAAATTTGGTGGATTCCACGGCATCCATTTGACGGAATAGAATTATCTTTCTCCAAGTTTCGTAGCTATAGGGTGCTAACTGAATTTAACCAGTATGCTTACAATCTCTGTTAGTTTTATATTTAAGGGAATCTGTGGAATGATTTCTTAATGATTTCTTACGTTTACGCGAATGTTACTCAATGGAATCTGTGGAATTTTCACATAATATACATACATACCGACAGCCGCCGTGGCACAGCAGGCAAGTAGCGGGCTGTGAAGCGAGAGGCCGCGGGTTCGATTCCCGCACCAAGACAAACATTTGTGTGATCCACAAATATTTGTTTCGGGGTCTGAGTGTTGTGAGACCGAAAGTCCTCGGAAAGACTTCGAAAGACCGTAGTTCCTGATACCCATGACACAAGACTCGTATGTTACTGTGGGGTCAGGACTATGTGTGTGACTTTATTTATTATTTATTTACATACGCACTCACGCCTGTAATCCCAGAAGGAGTAGGCAAAGGTGTAATCAATACACCCACATTTCGCCAAGCGTATCTCCGTCCCATGATGTGATAGGGGATGAGTCTATCGCCAAACCGGGCACAATTCCAAACTTCGGGTTGATACTGAACATTTCGTGATAGAAAATCCCAATATTACTTTTACCCTACCCGGGGATCGAACCCGAGACCTCAGCATAACAGTAGCGGGCGCAATATAACTGCGCTACCGAGGCAGTCGCTAAATATTTTATGTTATTATGACAGACATCCTAACAAATAAAGAAAAACTACAAAAAAAAGGAATTTAAAAGTATAATACAGAAACCTCGGCGCGCGAATCTCACTTGGCAGTTTTTTATTATTTCTGAACATTAATTTTGCTTGCTTTAGTGTGAAGGAAACATCGTGAGGAAACCTGAATACCTGAGAATTTTACCACACGAATTTTGAAGGTCTGCCAACCCGCATTAAGCTAGCGTGGTGAACTAAGGCCTAACCCCTCTCATTCAGTAGAGGAGGTCCGACCCAGCAGTGGGACGTGTATAAAAATAATAATAACTATATATATAATACTTTTTTTTTCCCAACAAATAAAGTAACTCAAAAGTACAGAACAAGTATAAAATAATTATTCTAACATGTGATTGTTACTCTAATAAAAATGCCCTGACACTTATACTAGGCAGAGCCTGTGTTAATAATAGTACAGGGCTAGATGATAGACTATTATTATTTTATGATTATTATAGACTATATGAGCTGTACTGTACTGAAGCTACCTTTTTATCAGAAGCAGTCTCGAAAAGAATATTCTATTTCCACCAACTGATGTTCTACATTTACATGTGCCGGGTCCCCAAACACTGTTTAGCCATTATAAGCAGAGAGCCCGAGGGACAGACTTAAGGTGTTGTGCCAAAACGATTTATGTTGTTTTCTACATGGGATAATGTGGGGTTGTTTTTTGTGTGCATGTATCGGATTTATTCGGATTAGTATATGTGGGTATTTTGGGTTGGGTTTATTATCGTGAGATGCAAATGGTTTGTTGTTTTAACCGCTGCCTCAGTGGAAAGGTTATTTTTCTTAAAATAATATGTTTTTTTTTTCTTATGGCTTCGCACTACTCATGCATTTAGCCAAAAATAATATGTTATATGGTCACGAAGTGATCTAATTTCGAACGCTTTTTTGAAATTTGTTCTATTACGTTAGCTGTGATATTCGAAATTCAAACATCGTCAGTGTGAGCGTAAACAATACATATTTAATTTAATTTTAAATGTATTTGAAATGTATATTATTCTTCTTCTTCCATATTTTGCCTTCATCCCATTTGCCGTGACAACCTCCTCCATTTTGTAGTCGGAATACAACTTAGGAATCCATTCCCGAAAAAGATGTATTATCACCCGTTTCCCATAACACAGACCTCATAGAATTCCGCTCGCCAATCGACGTTGTAGATTAACGTTACCCGACCTCGAACCCGGGACCGATTGATTATATTCACACGCCATTAAACACATGCATTACCGATTTATCTAAGGGCCGGAACAAGACGTTTCAAAAAGGTTTTCAATTACTTCAAACGACCTTCTTCGGATGCGAAATGAAGAGTCTTTTGTGCTTGTGTATTATAAATAAATTTATGTTTTTTCTTTTTAAATTATTGCTATAAAATTTATAACAACTGTTTTACCATATCATATCTAACCACTGCAGTGCTGTCTAATTCAATGGTCTTTTATTTACAGTCCGAAGCCTAAAAGGATTAGGATTTGAGATAATATTAATAATACAAATCGTTAAGTTTCAAAACTATGCAAATCCAAAACTTATGCCTAATCATAACAATAAAAGCAGTAATGCGTGCTTGAGCTGGAAGATAAGATAAATCTTAAGTTAACGTACAGTTTTAATACTTTATTACGTTTTGTAAAAGATAGATATTAAGACAAGGTGGTAGGTCCCTCGTATGCGAGAAGCCGTCTGGTTTGGTACCACCGCTTTGTCTATTTCTGCCGCCAAGCAACAGTGTGTAAGCACTGTTGTGTTTCAGTTTGAAGGATATTGAAGCCAGTGAAATTATTGGGCATTATGAGACTTAACATCTTATGACTCGGGATGATGAGCGCAGTTCAGTGCCATGCAGTGCTTTGTAATTCAAAGTTCTGTGTGGTGTTGCTTCTGTTTATTGACGTACGATGAATTAACTGCATTTCAATAACGTATTCACGATGGTACGAATCCGATACGATAAACATTTGCTAACTGAATGGAATCATTACCCACAGTTATAGTTACGTCTCGAGAGTTAACCAAGTAAGACACACAAACCGTTGTAAGTTAAACTAATGTGTCAAAGTTATGAAACAGTGTTTATTCAAGGGATGTGGTAATTTGGAGTTTTGAGTTAACAACACTGTCGCAGACAAATGGAGACTTTCAACTTAACCATGTCTGTAAAAGAGGATTGATAGATGTTAGTGCATGATACAATGACATGAAAAAAAGACCAACTCTTTAGAAGAGAAAATCCAAAAAGCTTGTATAATTTTTTATTTTTTTATTGGCCCCGTATTATATACGTCCCACTGCTGGTCACGGGTCTCCTCCACTGAATGAGAGGGATTAGGCCCTAGTCCACCACGCTGGCCTAATGCGGGTTGGCGGACTTCACATGCCTTCAAAAAATCTTGTAATCTCTTTCCTCGCGATGTTTCTTTCACCGTTAAAGCAAGCAATAATTAACAATTAATATACACGTAACTAAGAAAAGTCAGTGGTGTATCCTCTGGGGGCTGGTTTCGAACCTGCGATTTTCGTCTCGACAGTCTATACCACTCCCCGCTGAGCTATCGCTGCTTAATTATAATTGTATAAATATTGCCTTTAAATTTGATTTCTATATGTACCCTATTAATTATCTGCTCATCAACTAAATGTAAATATTTGAATATACCCTGATAAACTCTTGATACACAGTTCGTTAGTATATAATTATCAGAAAACTAGCGACTAATTACAATCGAAAAAGCGCCACAAAGCTTAAAGTTGAATAAGTTACGTCCAGACTTCCAGCTCAAGAGGCATTATAACCTTACTATTGTTATAAAGGTGCTTTTATCACAATATATACACAGAATTTTAAACACAGAATGGTATAAAGATATTCTTATTTAGTTTATTTACATTTTATCTTAAAAGTAAAAATACTATTTTCGTGGAACAACATTTAATTTTACTCCAACACTTTATAACGGTGCGGCGAGGTTGTCTGGGGCTTGGTAAAAACTCTGTATTTCTAAGCAAAATGTTTGCTGGGTCAGCTACCTTGCAATATCTGCATAAGTTTTCAGGGTTGCCAGGAATGTTGGTATAAATATTTATGCATTTGTTATTGCAGGTTCTGGTTTTGGGGAATATATGAGGGAATAATACAAGCTACTTCATGCTAGGCTATGCTTCACTTATTCGTGGTGTATGAAATTAAAATTTACTAGCTTTTGCTTGTGACACCGTTTCGCAATACCTTCTTTCGGGGTAAAAAGTAGCTAAGTTCTATTCTAGGGCATTGTTTACCGGTGTAAAACTTCATACAAATCCGTTCAGTCGGTAAAATGTGATGGATAAACAAACATCAAAGTTTTTGGTTATTTTTAACCAAATTCAAATTAGGTATTGACTACTTTATGTGTTATCAAAACTGTTTTCTTTTATCCGAGCATGACAGTGACTGCTCTACTCCTGATGGTAAACGTAGTACAGTCCAAAAAACTAGCGAACACCGACAAACAATGAGTTTATCGGTGGTGACCAGAATAAGCAAGCCCTTCGGGAGAACTGGATATGCACTGGCTGATCCTAAAACGCGATCCACACAAGGTGTGTCACTATGGTAGGTTTTAACACCACGTGGTCGCTATCCGGGAGGATATGAATACCCTAACACCTGGATATATATATATATATATCTATATCTATATATATATATATATATATATATATATATATATATATATATATATATATATATATATATATATATACATATACATATACACATACGGTACATATTTTATTAAATTCTGAAGTCGTGGTACGAAGGAAATCCAGGAATTTATCAACCGAAGTTTTAAAGTCGGTTCTAATTTTTTGCCAACCCTATTGTTGAAGCCTTTGCAATAAAAACTTGGTAAGTGTGTCCTTTAATAGAGATAACTTCGGAATGTGCATCTTTAAAGGTGCAAATTAGTTAGGCGTTCGTATAGACCTGTCTGTTATGCTGACTGTACATCTAATATTCACGTCATGAATAGCATAGTATCTGTTCATGTTCAATGTCTATTTTGAATCCATTTGCTTCGTACATTGCGGCGGACGATGAAACGTCTGTAGGGGAGCTGTTTACAGTTTGGTTGCATTTTCTAGACCAATTTTCAATATTATAATAATATAGTATACTTCGCCGCAACGAATTCAATAAATAAATACACCCAACAGTCAGACACGTATTCCTGACCCCACAGCAAGATACGAGTCTTGAAGATCTTGTGTCATGGGTATCGGGAACTACGAGAGACTTTCGGCCTCACAACACCCAGACCCCGAAACAAATATTTGTTGATTTGTAAAAAAAGGGTTATAAATATATTTTCTTTCATGTATACAATACGTGGAAAATAGCTTGATTATATTATCAAGTAATTCATGAGATACACCACTGACTTTTCTTTTCTGAAGTTATGTGTATATTAATTGTTAATTATCGCTTGCTTTAACGGTGCAGGAAACATCGTGAGGAAACCTGCATACCTGAGAACTCGATAAGATTTTTCGAAGGTATGTGAAGTCTGCCAACCCGCATTAGGCCAGCGTGGTGGAATAAGGCCTAATCCCTCTCATACAGTAGAGGCGGCCCGTGCCCAGCAGTGGGACGTATATAATATAGGGTTAGTAAAAAAAAGCACGAGATACGTTCTACATTACTATAAAGGACATGACTCTGTAATGGTTTAATCCCCGTGTAAAGCAACGCCCGAGAGTAAGTAAATAATAGGAATGAAAAAACAACTTGATAAAGTGTTTCCGTAGCATGAAAGCTTTGGAACGAAGCTCTCAAATAGTTTTTTAATTTATTCAAACTGAGTTTTTGCTCGCAGTTGTCGGATTTAATACCTTTAAAATAATGCTTCACGTCTATTAAAAAACAAACTTTTAACCGACTTCAACAAAGAGGAGGTTATCAATTCGGAGAGCTTTTATTTTGCTTTTTTTATCTTACATAGATTTTTTCGCCGATTGTAGACCGATTTTATCTTTAATAATTTTATTCGATAGAGTTTAGTTTGGTTAAGATCTGATGGCGGTGTGTGTAAAACAATAAAACTCCTTAACGGATAACAGCTAAGTTGTCGCGTATGTATTATTGAGTTGAAATTTATATAAATTTGATGGTAAAATTTAATGGTCGTTTGAGATGGTATGTACCATAGCTGTACCTTACACGGAAAATTTAAAAATATAATAAGTTTTAACAAAACTTAAAAATCACTTCAAGAAAATGACAAAACTGTCTACAGCGTGACTCTACCACTCAAAACATTCTATTCTCTTCTATTCTATTCATTAGACCCTCAACAAATAATCGTAAAAAATAAAACATTTAAAGGGTTTGGTTCGGAACCAATAAATAAATACACCCAACAGTCGCACCCATAGTCCTAACCCCATACAAGGTTAACCTGTATCGTGAGTATCAGGAACTATGAGGGTCTTGTGGTCCCACAACACCCAGACCCGAAACAAATATTTGTGGATCACACAAACACTTGTTTCGATGCAGGAATCGAACCCACGGCCTCTGGCTTCGCTGCTGGCTTCTCTCCTACTGTACCACTTAAAGCGCAAGTGTTACTTAGATCATAATGGAAATTAAATTTTAGTGATGTATCTAAGTACGGCCTAATAGCCTTCTATAAAAAAAATGTAATAACATTGACAAATTGCCACACTCATCGAAGGTATTTTTTTTTATTGTGGGGCGCTGTGCCCCACTCTCGTACCCCTAACTAACTCAGAGTTCATTTCTGGCTGTCTCTGTATTTCCACTTACCTCCTATCTACTCTAACGCTAATCCCGGGTGGGATCCTATTTCCTATTTGGCCTAGCTATGTTTTTTTTTGGGTAATAATTTTTTCAGTTTTCTTTATTTCATTTCCTTACATTATTTCCTTAATCTACCGTATCTACTTATTTTATTATTGCTACAGTTTCTTAGGTACTAATTATGTAATTTTATATTGCATTTTTAGTGTTACTTATTACTACTTATTCCTATTTATTACCTTATTAATTATTTTTATACAGTATTTAATAAACTCATCGAAGGTTAATTCAAGCTAGCTCATCAAAAACATACACCTGACTTAATATCCAGGAGGCAGATGACCAGCGCAGGATGTTGCCAAACGAGGAAAGTTTTAAACGAGCGAACTTTCCATCACCTGGCCTGCCCGCATATGAGTTCAGTTAATGGAACCCCTTTATATCTAAGATTTAAACTTTATCACTTTGATAGTAAGATCGTTTTAAGTCAAAGTGCGTCATTGGAGGCTCTTGCGTTGATAGGTATATCAATTGGACTTACTTACGCTTACACCTTCACTTCAAACTTTACATCTTCACTTCGAACTCACGTTCCATGTTTGCTAATGTTCACATTTTCAACAAAGGGAAAGCGAAGGTCATACGATTTGTTTCGCACAATATTATCAGCATGTTAATAACGCGAACAATATCCACCATTGCTGAGGGAAAAAAATGGAATGGTTAATAGAATAGTTTTTTATTCAATCAGCATAAATTTAATTTACACTTATAAAAATTGTCACGTTCATTTTTATGTATTTATTTTTACAAAAACTTCTTAGGTGCATTATCATAATGAGATAGAAAAGATATCGCTGCTTTAAAACAAAAAGGCCACAAATCAAAAATATTCAAAATCCTTTTTATTGTAAAAATTCAAATATTGTTGGTTATATTTTCATAATTTAAAAAGATCCCCATGAATTTCTCACTTTAAGCAATAAAAATACTACTGACGTCTTTTTTGTATTTTCGAATTTACGCTGCAACATCTGTGCAAAGCCGCCATTTTGTGAGTTGCGGCCCGAACGTTGACGAGATCGTACGTTTGTTTGGTGCTAAAGGGCCATAAAGCAAAAAAATCCCTTGGTTAAACTTTTATTATTTAAACAAAAGTGCCATATTTTGAAAAACGTCCGTTTTGCATATAATATTCATGTAAGTATCACATATTTTACTTAATCAAAAGAGCCATATTACAAAAAAGCCTGTTTTGTTTATAACACTTTATAGGAGTTGTAATAACAATTTAAAAACAAAAGGACCATATTTTGAAATAAGTATGTTTTGCATAGAAGATGCATTTAGGAGATAATAATTACGTTGTTTCAAAAGGGACATGTTAGGAATACGTCCGCTTTGCTGGTGATTTTTTCTAGGTTATAGTAAATATTAATGAATAAAAGTTCTTATTTTGATATACATTTGTATTGTATATTTATTTTTAAAAGTAAAATCATATTATTTTATGAATTAAATGTACTGTTTTCGCTTATTTTTATTGTAAGTTTTTTTTATTAAGGTAAAGGTTTATTTTATGCATTTTAACATTTGTTTTAATTATTTTTTATAGAATGAATAACAGAGCACATAGGATACTCAACATGGTAAAGTACAAAAACCAAATCAAGCAGCCAAATGACAATGATGAAACTTTATTTGAAAACAACGACGTTGAAAGTGATCCCTGTATTGAGAAGATGAATAACGCACCAGCATTGGATGACTCCTCGGACAATGATTCCATTCCTGATAGTCAATACAATTTCAGTATTTTTTATAGCATAGGCCGGCAAACGAGCAAGTGGGTCACCTGATGGTAAGTGATTACCACCGCCCATGTATCATTCACCACCAGAAGGATCATGGGTGCGTTGCCGATCTTAAAGGAAAGGGATAATTAGGGATTGGGAAGGGGATGGGATTTGGGCTTCCGGATATCTCACTCACCGTACGAAACGCAGCAGCAAGCCACTACTTTATGTCGGTTTGCTATGAGACAGTGGTAACGACCCGGTCGAGTCAGCCCACTCATGCTGTAGACAAAGCTGTCTACAGCGTGGCTCTACTCATAAATGAGTTCAAAACTGTAACAAAACTAACAACATTAAGAAAAAGGCAGCAAAACAGTAATCTCACAGTAAAAAACCTGTATACTCACAAACTCAGTATACCGGAAACAAGGAAGAGGGGTATTCTTAATCTTATAAAGAAAAATGTCATACCTAAATATTATGAGGCGTATTTTTCTAATTTAAGACTGATATTGAAAAGATAAAGACTGATTTATAAGATTGATTCACTTTTAAAGTGTTAGTATAATGTCAATAATGACTGTGATAATTATATTTGAGTTCATAATTACGCTTTGATACTTACATTTAAATGCTATGATTCCTAATAATTTTGGTTCTGTGATTATGATTATGTTATTGCTCTATTTTGTAAGGTTATTTATTTTTCATTGTTTTTTTGAGATTGATTTTATACTTAGCTAAAGTCTAGTTTTCATACTATTATTATTTTGAAGTTGATCACTGAAGTAATAAACTTCAGTTACGTAGGTAATAGCATTACTTACTTTTATATTTTTAATTGTTTTTCAGTAAGTACAATTTGATTTTAAGATTAATTTTATAACTAAAGTTTTTTTTTTGAAGTTAGCTAATAAGTTAAAACTTGTTCTACTACTACTTCTTTGTAGTTGTTTGTTGATTTTTTATTTGTTTGTATTTGTCAAGTAAGTAAACTTTTTGTAGCATTTCTTTATATTTTACAGAAGCAAAAGTTATTTTAGTAATTATTTTTATGTGACACGGTCACTCTCTTTGGTTTAAAATATATTTTTTCCAATTTGTGTAACCTACTGGCACAAAAAGAACCATGAATACATATTATTATTAAAAAATATGACTGTTTTATAAAATTTTCCCCATAATTCAAACAATATCTTTATATACAAAAGAGACTTATCTGCTCATAACTTTTTTTTGAGAAAGAATTACACATAACCGAATTAACCATTAAAAGCAGATTAAAAATATCTTTCTAACAGTATATAACACCTATTTATCAGTTTTAAAATTACAGAGCAATTATACAAGAACTGATTTTGAAAACTTTAAATGGCTCTCCTGTAAAATTAGGTCTGTTCGCGTTGTGGCCCTTTTGTTTTGAAGCAGCGATATAGTAGCAGTAGTATTCAAAAAAGAAATTCAGGACATACAAAAATACATTTTTTATAAATATAATTACAGTCAGCAGTCACACACATAGTCCTGCCTCATAAGATTATGCATAGTAAGTATTAGGAACTAGGAAGAACTTCCGGTCCCATGACACCCACAAATTTGTCTCGCTGCGGAAATCGAACTCACAGCTCCTTGCTTCGCAGCCGGCTACCACTGCGCCACGGACACATATTATTTAGTATGAATAAGGTTTTTTGAAATATTTTCAACAAATTTAATTTACCCAGTAGTAAAAATATTCAATTAAAGAATAATCAATATGAAAGGTTTAACAAATAGTTTAGACTTTAAAGTAAATACAACTATCATGGATCCAAGCTTTGAACCAGTCTTCGTTGTAATATTTGACCAAATTTATACTAGAAGTTGTTTATTGTCTGATTCGCACGGCCTGTACGAGGCAACATCGGTAAATTGGTCTTCAACTTATGCCATGACCTCGTATTTCTCACGTTTAAGCTGCTTAGCATAAGCGTAGTAGACAAGAAGGGCGCATATGTGAAAGGCTGGAATAAAACAGAAGAGATTTTATAGCAGCGATAGCTTCAGCGGGGAGTGGTATGGACTGTCGAGACGAAAGTCGCAGGTTCAAATCCAGCCCCAAGAGCATACACCAATTACTTTTCTAAGTTACGTGTATATTAATTGTTAATTATCGCTTGCTTTAACGGTGAAGGAAACATCGTGAGGAAACCTGCATACCTGAGAACTCGATAAGATTTTTCGAAGGTATGTGAAGTCTGCCAACCCGCATTAGGCCAGCGTGGTGGACTAAGGCCTAACCCCTCTCATCATTCAGTAGAGGAGGCCCGTGCCCAGCAGTGGGACATATATAATATAATACAGGGCTAGATTAATAAAAGATCTAGAACTTGGAAGGACAAACCCTAAATTTTATTGTGGAGTGATTTTTTATTGGATGACGAGACTAACAGGTCGCTGGCCTGATGCTAAGCCCTTGATGAAACAAAAGCAACGGCTATCTGAATCTTGAATTATGAATTATTATATCAAGGCCAATAAGAGGGATGGGCTAAGGACTAACCCCTCTCATTCAGTAGAGGAGGCCCGTGCCCAGCAGTGGGACATGTATAATACAGGGCTAGTAAAAAAAAATGAGAGGGATTGGAAGTTAGCTTACCACGTTGGTCAAGTGCGAACTGGTAATAGATGGTTACCGAAGTGACTTTAATTGAAGTACTTTGATGACACTTTTTATTTTAATTCATAGACAGGCAAACGAACAAGTGGTTCGCTTGTGGTAAGTGATCTCCACCGCCCATGTACGCCCACAACACTAGCAGAATCATAGGCATGTTGCCGACTTTAAAGGGAAGGAGTAAGTGATGATGATAATTGGGAAGAGGAGACAGATTTAGGCCTGCCAATATCTCACTCACCGTACGAAACACAGCAGCAAGCCCCGGTATTCGGTATCTCCGTCCCATGATGTGATAGGGGATGAGCCCATCCTCATACCGGGTACAATTACTCCAGGCTGATACTGAGCATTCACTGAGCATCACTTTTACTCGACCTGGTGATCGAACCCGAGGCTTCAGCATAGCAGTCGTAGCGCATGCGCAATACCTACAACTTTGCCACTCAGGCGATGAGATGAACGTGTTAAAAAAGTACTTTCGGCGATATTTTGATAGGCAACGCGGCAGAACCTTATTCCTCTATCCAGAAATATCTATAAAAATGTATTATATATATACTTTAAAAAAAACAGATGCACGTGGAAATCATACAGTGAAATCTTGGAGTCTCGTTGCTCTGACTGAAGTACGAATCCGGTTTTTTTTTAATTTGATTGATTGACGGGACGAGCAAGGCGCTCGCCTGATGGTAAGCGCCACGCTTGCCCATAAACAGAAGCAACACCACACAAAACTATGAATTACAAAGCACTGGCTGGCACTGAACTGCGCTCGTCACCTCGAGACATAAGATGTTAAGTCTCATAATGCCCAGTCATGTCACTGGCTTCACTGTCCGTCAAATCGAAACACAACAGTGATTACACACTGTTGCTTGGCGGTACAAATAGACAAAGCAGTGGTATCACCAGACGGCCTCTCTGATACGAGGGGCCTACGACCTTGACTTTTTTTTTACTAGCCCTGTATTATAGATGTCCCACTGCTGGGCACGGGCCTCCTCTACTGAATGAGACAGATTAGGCCTTAGTCCGCCACGCTAATGCGGGTTGGCAGACTTCACATACCTTGGAAAAATCTTATCGAGTTTGAATTGCTTTTTTTAAATACCTACCCAGCCCAATACAATTGAGGATGATTGATTTTCCGCCAGCTATCAACTGCACGATGTTGACTACACTGACTATTACACCGAGGCCGGCAATTCCGATGTACACTTTCACGAAGCCTAAGCTTCTCTGCAAAAAAATAACACTTAAGTTCTAACTTCACCAGTTTTAAGTTTGGCAGCGGGCGAGTAGCCGGCTGTGAGGCGAGAGGGCGAGGGTTCGATCCCCGCACCAAGACAAGTGTTTGTGTGATCCACAAATATTTGTTTCGGGGTCTGGGTGTTGTGAGACTGAAAGTCTCTCGTAGTTTCTGATACCCACGACACAAGACTCGTACCTTACTGTGGGGTCAGGACTATGTGTGTGACTATTGGGTGTATTTAAATTGGATGAGCTATTTATCGTATATGACATTCTTGAATTATAATAGATTTTTTTTGACAGTTTAAAAAAGCTGACTGTGACTTTTGCCTGTGACTCCGCGCGTGTGAACCCCCGTATTCACCTTTAAAGTGTAAATCTCCAAAAGTATTTTCTTAGCGGGACCCTACATTACACAAAGTATCATCTGCTGGTGGTAGGATTCATATCCGCCTGAATAGTGACCACCGTAGTACACATGGTGTTAAAACCTACCATCATGATTTCTTACGTTTACGCGAATGTTACTCATTGAAATAAAACTCATTTAAACGGATTTTATCGCGGTTTTTTATTTAATTTTGGTCCCGACGTGAGTGGTGAGTCCACCCCGTGACTACGAAGGCTGAAAAGCTTTCGAAACGTCGGGACCACAATTAAAATAAAAACCGCCATAAATTTCGTTTAAATTAGTTTTATTTCAATGAAAACCTACCATAGTGATCCCCAAAACATTGTGTAAATAAATAAATAATAAATAAATACACCCAACAGTTACATACATAGTCCTGACCCCACAGTAAGATACGAGACACTTTCGGTCTCACAACACCCAGACCCCGAAACAAATATTTGTCTCGGTGCGGGGATCGAACCAGCGGCTTCTCGCTTCACAGCCGGCTACTCGCCCGCTGCGCCACGGTGGCTGTCAATGTGTGGATCGCGTTCCAGGATCAGCCAGTGTATATCCGGGGCTTACGACAGGACTTGATTGGTTGGGGCGAGTATATTCGTAAAAAATGTGGTGGTGGGTGCATCCAGTCTTCTGTCTGGCCTTATCCCGGCCTAAAGCCAGGATCCGCTTCCTCCAAAATGATTTGACGATGAATGTGGTAATAGGGCGACCTGCCATCTGATCCCAACAACCATCAACGGGAACCAAAGACGGTAGCTAGACAGCTAGCTATCTACCGCTTTTTTATCCGGCTATCTAGCTAGGCTAGATAGCCGGATAAAAAAACAGGTATCTGTATCGGTAAGCTTGTTTCTTCACATAATTTTAATTGTTGTAATATAAAATGATTACCTTATGCAATCCGATCAGGCAAACAATACTGATTGTGATCCATAGAACGCTCAGTATGATAAAATATTTCATGTCTATGGGGACAAAGCGGCCATCTGCGAAACCCTTGCCGAAGAGCACCACCCCTACGATGGTACAGACGTCGAGGAGCTGAAAATGAGAAGTTAAAATGGAAACGTAATCTATACTTATAAAATAACATGTCCTGACTGACTGACTGATTCATCATCGCCGAGCGCAAACTATCAAGGCTACAAGCATGAAATTCGTACTGTATATTCATTTTGTTATGTAGGCACCCACTAAGAATGGATTTTAGAAATTTCCACCCCAAAGGGGTCAAAATAGGGGATGATAATATGTATGAAAGATCGTCATTTTGATAGTTACATAAACAAAATTTTGTATTTCGGTTATTGACGTAAAACAAATAAATACGTGTTTCAGGAATTTTGGAAATTTTATTTAATAAGGGATGATAAAGGAAGTGGAAGTAAATGCGAATGTGAGTTTGTTTGTTACGCTTTCACGCCTAAATCACTGAACCGATTTTGATGAATTTATCTACAGACACAATTGGGACCCTGGAGACGGTTAAAGGCTACTTTTATCCCGGAAAATGCCGTTCACGCGGGCGGAGCCGCGAGTAAAATCTAGTTTTTTCTATAAAAGAACAAGGCTTTCTCAAAGGCTGATAAAATCGACACTCAACTAACAGAACTTTGATTTTAACAGCGCTATCAAATTAATTGCGAGTTTCCGAAACGGTATTTAGTGAAAAAATTATTAATCTCTCATTTACAAGTCGGTAGGTCGCTCGTATGCGAGATGCCGTCTGGTTTGGTACAACCGCTTTGTCTATTTCTGCCGCACAGCAACAGTGTGTAAGCACTTTTTGTATTTCGGTTTGATGGACATTGAAGCCAGTGAAATTACTGGGCATTATGAGACTTAATATGCATTAATGCTCAGTAATTACACTGACTTCAATGTCCTTCAAGGGTAACACGTAACACGGTGTTTGGCGGTAGCAAAAAAAAAGCGGTGGTACCAACCCAGACGGCCTCTCGCATAAGAGGGACCTACCACTTGTAAACTGTAACCCTGTAAAGGTGTCAGTTTATGCATCATCATAATCATCATCAGCCACAGGACGTCCAACAGGTCGGTCTGGAAATCTTTGGGGGAGGCCTATGTATTACTTACCAAGTTGAAATATGCAAGGATGAGGCAGCCGGTCCTCAGAGTGATACCTCGGCAGCATGAGGTCATCGGCTGCATCGACCGTGAGACACTCGGCATTCTGGAAATAGAAGAGTAACATGAACCCCATGCAGGGTTTTTTTATAGCATAAGCCGGCAAACACGTGGGTCACCCTATGGTAAGTGATCTCTACCATGTACGTCCATAATACTAGAAGAATCATGGGCGCGTTGCCGACCTTAAAGGAAAGGGATAATTAAGGATTGGGAAGCCGTTACTTTACGTCGGTTTTCTGTGAGACATTGGTAACGACACGGTCGAGTCGGCCCATTCATGCTGTAGACAAAACTGTCTACAGATTGGCTTTCAACCGGCGCAAATAGGGAAGGAGTACTTATGTTAGTTCCATTTATGAGTCACGCTTAGCGTTACCATTTGACCGAAAAAAATCCGGTCTCGACCGGATTTTAAGAGATTAGTCGGGTTTGTGTCCGGATGCCATTCCGGACCGGATTTTCATCACCTTTTTTTATTTGTTTTTTTATTTGTTTGAATGACGAGACCAGCAAGGCGCTCACCTTTTGGTAAGCGCCACGCCTGCTCATAAACAGAAGCAACACCACATAGAACTTTGAATTACAAAGCACTGAACTGCGCTCCATACCCTGAGACATAAGATTTTAAGTCTCTCATAATGCCTAGTAATTTCACTGGCTTTAATATCCTTCAAACCGAAACACAACAGTGCTTACACATTGTTGCTTGACAGAAATAGACAAAGCGTTGGTACCAACCCAGACGGCCTCTCGCATACGACGGGCCTACCACCTTGTAAAAACATAAAGTTCGCATCATGTCAAAGTCAATAAATATTCACATATGCATGACTCAACTCTTCAATATCGGTTTTGGTTTTTTTATTTACTCCTACATTTGTTTTAATTAGGCGGATGATTTTTACGAGCCTGTTATCAACAGTTATAATGTAGATAAGAATTTGGGATTTTATTTGTAAATAGTTTTCGCACACTCACAAAGGTTATCGTTACGTCTACTACGAATAAGTAACTTGTTAAATTTTATAACTGAAAATAATAATACCTACTGTAACAAAGCAAAGAATCGATAGATACTTAATTTAATTTTTAATGATATCATAGAATAAAATAAGTATGTGTGCGCAATTCACACACGGCAGAAGTAAAACTTGAGAATTATTAAAATAAATTAATTAACTAAGGAATTTTAATACGCAATATCCAAAAAAATAACACACGTGAATAATACACCACGTTGTTTATGACACATTATCCAAAAGCTTCGTTGTACGCAGGCGCAAAGGCATATTTGTAATCTATTTCATTCTCTCGCAGGCTAAACCCTATTTATGAATATGTTTGTCTCTGCCGTGACTCATTTTCGTTTCATCCAGTTTCAAATCACAACGATACTAAAGAAGTTTCACTTCAAAAAACAGTTTTTTTATGATTGGTGCTGGTATTGGTATCGGGCCGGCTTAACCGGGTTGTTACCGCAAAAAACCAACATAAAGTAATGGCTTGCTGCTAGGTTTCGTATGGTGAGAAGAGATATCCAGAGGCCCAAATCCCCCTCCCCTTCCCAATCCCATTATCCCTTTCCTTTAAGGTTGGCAAAGCGCCTATGATTCTTCTGGTATTGTGTGCGTACATGGGCGGTGGAGATCGCTTACCATCAGGTGACCCAGGTGTTTGGCGGACTATGCTGTAAAAAAAGTTTAAAATAAACTTAAGTAATTTTGAGTCAGTGCTATTGTAGTTTTATGGTCAACAATTGATACCAACGACTTAAAATGTTTGTTTAATAAAAATTATTTAGGATTCTGGAGTCGGTTTTATTTTGACAATGTGTTTATTTTACTATTTTTAATGAAAGAATCACCAATAACCGTATTAATCTTCCATTCCAGATTTTACCCCCATAAAGGAGGATTAATTCTTTTTCGCATGACCGCTTAGTCGAGCTTCACTGCTCGGCGTCAACAAAAATGCATGCCACTGTCGATCCTGGTGCACAGGAATTACAGTGGCGGGTTTGTGGGCGGGACAGTCTCTATAGTCCGGCATAACTGTTCCGTTCACCTCCACTGTAGTAATAAACCGCTACCTCCACGACAAAGAAGGGTGCTGTTACCAAATGGTAACAACAGAACCATTATATAGGTAATTCCATTACGTCCATCTGAGTCGAATACCTAAGCTTCTTTTATCTTTGAGAACCTCCTCAGTTTTTTCGTCGGTTAAAAATGCGAGGATGTAAACAGAACGACAATCTTGGAACTGATGACCCAATACGTTCACAAAAGGTCGAGAAAGAAATAAATAGGTAAAAGGTAAATATAGGTACTTTCAAATACTACGCGATTAAGACCCGTCTAAATAAATATAATAGTATGCAATAAGTTCATAATATATTTGCTAATGTAACAATAAACTTACCAGGTAAATTTACCAGGTAGGTCCCTCGTATGCGAGAGGCCGCATGGGTTGGTACCACCGCGTTGTCTATTTCTGCCGCCAAACAAGTGTGTTGTGTTTAGGTACAAGTTGGAAGCGGACGACATGACGCAGCAGCAGACGACGTGTCGCAGCGACACTACTGGTTTCTATGTATTTCTATGAAATTACATCCGTAGTCAGCGACACGAAGCTAGCGACGCGTCGTCGAGCGGCAGACGCCAGTGTCGTCCGACCGCGGATCAGTAGTGCCGCTGACGACACGTCCAGCGAGTTTCTTTTCAAAATGAATTTCAAGATTCAAACGACAATACTGTCTGAATTCTTTAATATCGCTTTCTAAATGGTTTTTAATCAATATTGAATAGGTTCCCTCACTTGTTCTGCATTTAAGCATAGGCCGTATGGCTTCTCGTCTTTTTCTTTACAAGTACAACAAAAACAAGTCATCATAGTCTTCTTCCTCTTCTAATAAAAGATATAAAAAAATGCATCTTGTTTCACGGAACACTCGGTACCAACTGGATTCCATCTGCTGTTGCCGTCTGCAGTCGGGTTCGAAATCATGACTGCAGCGACACGTCGTAACGACGTGTCGTGACGACATGAAGCGACTACACGTCGTCTGCTGCTGCGTCATGTCGTCCGCTTCCAACTTGTACCTTTTCGGTTTGAAAGACATTGAAGCCGTGAAATTACTAGACATTAAGAGACTTAACAGCTTATGTCTCGGGATGACGACCTCAGTTCAATGCCATGCAGTCCTTCAAACTCAAAGTTCTGTGTGGTGTTGCTTCTGTTTATCGGCGGGCGTGGCGCTTACTCTCAGGTAAGCGACTTGCTTGCCTCGTCATTCAATTAAATAAAATTTAATATTACTTACCTATCGTAAGTGATGGGCATCTTCTTATAACTATATAGTATAGCAGATTGACGTCACGCGTGCGCACTTCAAAATTCAAATATGAACTGAAGCGATAGAAGCGAATTTGAAGTGATAATGACCGGCCAAGTACGTGTCGGACCACGTACATGATGGATTCCGTAGTCAAGATGAAACAAGTGCATCATCATCATCATCATCAGCCACAAGACGTCCACTGCTGAACATAGGCCTCCCCCAAAAATTTCCAGACCGACCTGAAATGAAACAAATACAAGATAACAAAAATAAGGAGACCGTAAAAGAAAGTTTATATTTCTGGAAGACACTGGTAAAAGCAAAGTAATTTTTGCAGTTGCTTAAATAAAATATATTGTGCAACCAAAAACATACCATATCTCAAAAACAATACAACCTTGAAAACTTCATTGGAAGTACATTTTAAATTATACTACCTTAATTTTTCAGAACTTTCCACTCCGTGGTTCAAAAATTAAAAGGGGTATGGACCATTTTTGATAAAAATATTAAAAATAAAAAACTATCTACGATTTTGGACACAAACACTAATGGCTTGTATAAACAGTCATTTAATAACCTCTATATCATTTAAAGGCGTATTTTCATATTAATATTCGGCTATGGAACCCTAATAACGAGAAATAAACGTAATCTTAAATAACTATAGGTCTTGACACTTGTGATTTAAAAATGATAATAAGAACAAAATGATAAAGCCCTAATATACGGAGAAGTATCGCACGACAGACTCAAGAATGTAGGAAAACTCACGTTTCCGAAGCCGCGTCATGCATTTTATGCCGAGAATCGTATGATGTGCCCTCGTAAATACAGAGTATTTTCTCGCCTTTCTTGTACGAGTAACTTTCTCCGTGTTAAAAGAGAGAGACAGAGAGAGAGAGTTAATAAAGTTAGAGAAAATTTAGTAGGACTTAATGCATTACATATTGTCAATTATTTTCCAAAGTGTTATCAACATAATATTATTCCTTATCCAAATAAATGTATTGTTGATTAAGAGTATTTCATTGTAAATAATAATTTATACAGAAGAAATATTTGTATTTTTGTATGTAACGAATTAACTTAAAAAAACTACTGGACCGATTTGAAAAATTCTTCCACCATTAGAATCCTACATTATCCCTGATAAACATAGGCTACTTTTTATGCCGGAAAAAGCAGATCACGCGTGCGGAGCCGCGAGGAAAAGCTAGTACTTCATATTCTCCGCCCTGTGGATTGGGGGCGTTTGAAGAATTCCACCACGGTATCCCCTGCCTGTCGTAAGAGGCGACTAATAGGGGCCATCGGGGGTCGCGGGCGCGCAGCGGGGGGCTGTCGTAGCGCCCAGTTAGTACGCTTTTTGTACACGTACTTTTGTACGTGCGACCCCCGGGATGGACGGCAGAACGGGTGGTCGGCCTCGTTGCTGCCGTTGACGCCGAGGGCGTCCTTCGGTGTGCGGGGGCTTCTGAGCCCCCCCCAACTGGAGACGGGCTGCCGCAAGGCGGCACCGCGCAAGGGCGGTTCCGGCTGAAGCCGGGGTGCTTTTTGCCTCGGGAACCCGGGGCCGTCCTTAATGCGCCGAAGAAGGTCACCGCGGGGTTTTAGTTGGTAGTTACCGGCATAGGGTGTATATAGTGTTAGGGACTCGGCCCAGCGGTCGGGTGGCTGGGTCGTAAGGCCGGTAGAACCCAACATAACCGCTCCACCTTCCCCCCCGGTGGGGCGGTAGCAATAAACGGCTTTCCCCGCGTCAACAAAAAAAAAAAAAAAAAAAGTACTTCATATTCTCATGTACACTTTTCCCTCTTAATAGATTAAAATCTTAGGGTGCAACATGGGGTGTGAATTAAATTATTTTAAACGGACCTTTTCTATGGGGTGAATTCACTAGGGTTGTTTAAACATTACGCCGATGAAATGCAAGAGGGGCGCTTTTTATGATGTACTTAAATTCTATGGCCTTTTGTATTTTTGTTCGTTTTAATAGACTATTCTCTTGTGATTGGTGCTGGTTCATTTTCATTTTAATTACTGTTTTTTAATGCATTTGTCCTTTTTATGATGATTAAAACTCTGGCAGCATTTGTTTAGAAGTTGCATTTCTATGATAAATTGTCAATTTTGTCCCTGTTGATAAATACTATCGTCCATCAAACCGGGGTTCCGTAAATGCAACTAAGGGAAAGTAAAATGAATCCAAGTTGCCGAATTAACAAAGGACAGTTACTTACACCGTTAACTCTCATAGTAGCTTGAATAGCCAAGCCGGTCACACAATGACTAGTGGCTGCTGTGGAGATGAAAAGCTGCAATTCCAAACAATTGTCAATAGTCTTGTGGCGCGGTGTTAGAAGTTGGCGAGGTAAATCAGATATTATTGAATTATCTCGGAGCCTACTATCGACTTGCTCCTGACAGTCATTTGGATCTAGTAGTTATAGAGTGCCAGTAGCTCTACTGCAGTTAATAATTTGCAGTGAATCATATTTTTTAATAATTTATTTTTTTTAACTTGGAATCTTTTTTCTTATTAATATTAAAAAGTAGTGCTGAACGTGATATCACCATGGGTTACCATCTGAAAACCAGCGCTACAACGCATTACATGTTGTAACATTTTAAGCTGAGATGGGACCATTTACGGCCTCACACAACTGATTAGTGAGCACCCTCTGCCTATTATATCTACTAGGCTATTGTTGTTTATGGTTTGTCGCCATAATTTTTTATTATTGTAGTAGTTATTCAGTCATTATTGTTATTAGTGTGAGTTACCGTGATAAACTTTCTTTCAGTTCCTCACTAGTTGGCTCCTTGGCATAAATTAAAATAAACAGTAAAATGTAAAACTTCAAAAGATGTAAACACTGTTTTTATGAGTATTTTTCGTTTCTTATTTCCACAATGAAAGTGGCACTGCCCCGACGAAGTACACTAATTTTAAGTCACCCTCAACATTACAAAGAGAACTCAAAAGCTTTCACTTTGAACTCTGAATCTAACCACTGCACCAAAGCAAACAGTTTTTACAATGTAGTTCCTTATTCAAAAAAGAAAGTACGATTACAACCAGGCGCGTCTTCTTTCAAGATTCTTTCATTTAAAACACAAAAGAGTGCACGAAATAAGAAGGCTGTATTTTTTCCCGCAAATTGCCTATAAATTTTTATTATGGCCACTCTTATTTGAGGTACAGAGGTTTTCCAGATAAATACGCTTGCTTTACTATATGAGACTGACCATGATTTATTGTGTAAGTTTTTAAGTATTTCTTTTGTGATCGGATAGCTGGGATTTTGCACAGTTATAATCTGGTCAAATATGGATTTTGAAATGTGTTATTTTAAATATCTTTTTCTATATTTGTTTTGACGCTGCGATATTTCAGCGGGGAGTGGTATGGACTGTTGAGACGAAAGTCGCAGGTTGAAAACCAGCCCCAAGAGCATACCGTCGATGAAGTACCAATACCTCCTAAGTGTTGAGAATCTAATTTTACACCAGACTGTTTAAAATAAGGTTTTATTTTACAAAAACTGTTTAAAATAAGGTTTTATTAATTTTGATCAACTATATAGTAAAATAGTTTCTAATACATTACCTTTTTATTAGTTACTAAGGGATGTGGTTTATGTTTACGTCTATTGTATTAAAAAAGTAATTTTGGACTAAATTGTCAGTTAGGAGGTATTGGTACTTCATCGACGATACACAACTGATTTTCTAAGTTACGTTTATATTAATTGTTAATTATCGCTTGCTCTAACGGTGAAGGAAACATCGTGAGGAAACCTGCATACCTGAGAACTCGATAAGATATTTCGAAGGTATGTGAAGTGTGCCAACCTGCATTAGGCCAACGTGGTGGACTAAGACCTAATCCCTCTCACTCAGTAGAGGAGGCCCGTGCCCAGCAGTGGGACGTATATAATACAGGGCTAGTAAAAAAAAAAGAATATTTGTTTATTAACCGAATTCAAAAAAGGTTCTCAATATGGCGTGTTTTTTTGTTTGCTTTTTTTCTTCGTCAGTTATAGAGAGGTTTTGTCGGAAAATATTTGATTCGATAGAGTTTGGCTGCTATTTAGTCCCATATAAATTTGGTTAAGATCAAATGAGGAAACTATTTAACGAAATTTTATTACCTAATACCTATACACTTGCTTCATAATTATATTAACTGATTTTCAGTTATCACTATTTGCCGAGTCAAAATTAAACAATGCTTATGGTGTTTTATTAACATAAATCCATATCTGTGCATATCAGGCAGAGCTGCAACTAGTGCACCCACGGTTCGCCGAGTTTCTTTTAATCCCATGATGTGATAGAGGGAGAGTCTATCATCGCACTGCGCACAAATACCAATCGTAGGTAACTCATGCATTTTATTTTCATTGCCCCAAATTGTGATTGCCCGACTTGAGTTTTGAACCCAGGTCTTCACGGTTTCTCAGCTTAGTACGCTGCCACTGGACTAACGCACACCATGTCTCAAAAACAATCCATGAAATGTCAAAATTATTAAATAATTTGTTTTTCTAAAACCAATGTGAATTCTTAACAAATTTTTATCATATTTTGCATAACTTATATCGCTGACGTACTTACGTTTTGATCTCGGGTAATGAACACCTCCCTGGGGAGAAATATCATCACAGACGCCCAGTTATTGAAGAAATATTTCATAGCTGATAATAGAATATATATAACTTATTTTATCTACTATTTTTTTTAAAAATCGGGCATGAAATATATTCCATGCACGATTTTGCAAAAAAATACAGTATTGTTTTTTTTTATTGAATGACGAGACGAGCAAGGCGCCCGCCTGATGCAACAGCACACAGAACTTTGAATTACAAAGCACTGCATGGCAATGAACTGCGCTCGTCACCCCGAGACATAAGATTTTAAGTCTCATAATGCCCAGTAATTTCACTGGCTTCAATGTCCTTCAAACCGAAACCAACAGTGCTTACACACTGTTGCTTGGCTTCAGAAATAGAAAAAGCGGTGTTACCTACCCAGACGACCTCTCGCATACGCTGGACCTACCACCTTGTAAAATATGTTAGAAATAGCCTAAGATATGAAGTGTGTATGTGTGTAAGTGCTTGAAGTGCGAAACCAGCCACAACTGCATACACTTCTGACTTTTCTAAGTTATTTGTGTATTCATTGTTGATGATTGCTTGTTTTAACAGTGAAAGAAATATCGTGGAATACCTATATGCCTGAAAAATTGTCCTTAAGAATTCTAACAAACCATATTATATCTGTCATTAAGCACACACTATTTATTTTATAACATCATTACACTTATGACTTGAAAATGTGGACATTTTGATTTGATCGTTTTTTCTTTTATGGCATAGACCGGCAAAGGAGCAAATGGTCACCTGATGGTAAGTGATCTCCACCGCCCAAGTACACCCAAAATACTAGAAGAATCACCGTCACAATACTAGAAGGGTTGGTACCACCGCTTTGCATCACAGTTCAGTGCCATGCAATACTTTGTTATTCAAAGTTCTGTGTGGTGTTGCTTTTGTTTATAAGCAGTGGTGGCGGTTATATAAATTGAAACTACTGCATCACGTACAAATGTTTTAATTATATAAAAAGTTTACAATGACATCGAGGCAACAATGGTTATTAACGATGGTGGTAGTGTAGTAGCAGTAGTAGTGCGCGAGTCGCGATGTCGCCGGATCGATGTGCGTGGACGAACTTTCTAAGGCTCTCGCTTGACTGGCTAACAGTGGCGTGATATTGCAGCGCGGTGTCGGGGAAGGGGAGCTGGACCCAAGCCTTTCGGCCCTGTGCGCGTACGTCGCGTCAGATATCTTAATTTATTTAAATATTTCATTATCTAATACCTAAGTATGTTATCATCGATGATTACACAAATCATTATCCAAGATATTCCTTTGAATGATCACATATCTAATTACAATAAATTATTTAAATCCCACAGAAGACTATAAATAATTAAAATGACTGCTATTACTACACCATTTCTTGGTGCTAGCAACGACGCAGAATCGGTTGAGGGGTCAACCCTAGGTGGTATGGGTACTCTGTAGTGTCGATCATATATGTCATCCCACAGTCCAGCTCGATCTGGCAGCAATGGACCTCGTACTTCTCTGTTTCGACCCACAGATAAATGGGGCGACCGGTTTTGACCTACTGGTGGCCATGTTGCTACTGGAGTCCCGTTGAATACTGGATTTCTGCGAAAATTAATAAATAGGAATAAAGCTGATAGAAATAATTAATTGGCCATGATTTTTTACCACAAAAAAATAGAGGAGGCTTTTAATTCGATGCGTATATTTGTTATTTTTGTATGTGCAACCACGCATACTATTTCATAATGTTATTCGGTAGTTAATTTTGAAGATAAAAAAAATGCCCCTAAGATGGTGAAAGACGAAGTTTAGCACTTATATACGGATTTTGATGATTCTTTCACTATGATATGTATAATAAAATCTTTTCAAGATAAATAAAGCCTACCCAAAAAACTAAGAACCTAAAAATGTCCACAATACCAGAAGAATCACTTTATTGACCTTAAAAGAAAGAGACAGTTAAGGGATTGGGAAGGCAAGGATTAGGATCTCCGGACTCACCGTACGAAACAGCAAGTATCTACTTCTCAACGGTTTTCTATGAGGCAGTGGTATTAACCCGGTCGAGCTGCCCATTCATACTGTAGACAACATTGTCTACAGCGAGGCTTATTGCAAATTTAGTTTTGAATGTAATAAATTGGAAAAATATATCACAATTATAAAAGTTCATGGGCGGTGATGACCGCGTACTATCAGGCGGGCCGTACTCTCATCTGTCTACGTTAACTTTTATTTCTGCCTAGCATTGTCCCGGCTTAATGCCAGGGTCGGTCTTTTCATCATTATTTGACGGAGGATTTGGTATTATATGGGGTGATCCGCCAACTGACCTCTACAATCCACCACGGGAAACAAAGGACATTGTTCGTCGTCCATACATAGTTGGCCTAAGATCCAACAGGGAGGTGAATTTACTTTTTGGGTTTAAGATAATGTATATATTTGATTGAAACTAAATTAAAACTACGGACACTTAAGAATACGGAAAAATAAATAAAATACTTTCGGATTTTGAGGTTATAATTAGGCGAATAAATACTATCAAATGTCAAATGTTGTCATCTGTTAAATCATTTTGACGGAGTTTTGGCGGGAATTCTGACAATGGTTCATCGCTGATTTTAATTTATTTCAAAAACTAGTTTAGTGGTGTGAATTTGTGCAAAAAACATTTACGGCGATGAACAGTGTATGGAAATATTGAATTAAGTGAATTAAGTATCGTACTGGAAAGAATGCACACCAAAACTCCAACAAGTTCTTGAAAACTTCCACACCGATATTTCATCGTTCTTGTGAAGACTTGAGAATAAATTACACTTGTCATTGGCGAAATGCATAACAATGCGAAGCCATAAATAAATTTAAAAAAATCATTTTGACAAGCCGTATTATTGTTCCGCGACATCATATCGGACTGTTTGTGACTAAAAACCATAATCATGGTTAATAAAATAATGGTTTTTAATTACACAGACAAGCGTCAGTATTCTCAACACTTGAGTTTTGAGAATACTGACGTTTGTCTGTGTCAAACTCTTATTAAGAGTGCTATTACAAAGACTTGGCTGTATGAGCTACAATACCTTTGCCTATTAAAAACCCGAATTTGAACTAAAAATTATAATACCGAGGACTATGACGGAAGTGAATACTTTTTAAATTGTTTTCGAAATTAAAAAGTGTCCGTTCTATTGAAATAATTATAATGTACATTATAAATAATAATAATAATTATAGTAAATGTTTCATGCGTGTTGATTCATAGGCCATTTTTGACAATGTTCTTTAGCCATTGCCTCGTACGTTAATAAGCAGAGTCTACCAGGTGCAGGTGGGCTTGACTTTATGCCTAAGATGTTGGTGGCCCCCGCTCTCTCGTCTCCCTAGCTTAGCATTAGTATGATTTACGTATGTTACCATTATTAATGTTATGAAGGAAATACCTTAAATAACTTACCCTGTAGTCATAAAGTTGTACCAAAGGTCTTTAATTAAGGTCTTGATTTTCCTGTAATCTTCTGTTATGTTGCTTTCGTCTTCATCTCTCGCCGCCCTCGCTTGAGCACAATGGCCAGCTCCCTCAAATAAACTATTATTTTCATGATAAGAGTACTCATACAAATAGATCGAATCATGACCAGCTTCTACATTCATTTTAACAGTCCTCAACATCGAGTAAATAAAAACGACGTCAGATTGAAAATCCACAAAATTTAAAAAAGTTTCAGCTGTAACAGACTGGTTTCCAAAGTAAAAATACCTCACATTCTCAGCGACTCGTTGCTTTTCTTCTTCGCTACTGAACTGCAGGTCATTTGGTAGAACATTTGTGAAGTTGCTATTCATCATCTGACTTATTACCTCAAATTCACCAGCAAAGAATAACCCCTCCATGTTAGTTAGTCCGTATAGTGTAGGGTATTTAATTATATCTCCTTTCTTCAAAATGGTGTAAGGAGCTTCGTCTAAAAATATCTCTTCACCTAAATCACGTTCTACACATGGTCCGCAGCTAGACGGTATTGAGGTAAATGTTTGGAATGGCTCCGTTAAATAAAATTTCTCCAGAGCTTCCAAATCATCAACGTCTGTGAAATTATATAATCGGGCGTGTCGTTTTGCGACTTCAATAGGATCTTGTTGAGTAGCATATACAGCGAGATTTGATCCACCATCTACTATAGCTGTATGGAAGAGGCCTTTCGTTGCATTTGAAAGCAATAGAAGATCGATTGCTGCTCCACCAGCGCTACATCCAGTTAAAGTTACGTTATTAGGGTTGCCTCCAAAGCTGGCAATGTTCCGTTGTACCCAACGCAGACCTAAAACTAAATCTTTCATACCAGCGTTACCTGGTATGTTCTCTGTGCCCATGCAAATGAAGCCGAGTACACCAATTCGGTAATTGTACGTGACTACAATAACATTTTTTGATGTAGCAAATGTATTGTATGTATATGCATTTCCTAATCCAACATCAAAAGCTCCACCGTGAACGTCAACAAGCACTGGAAGATTTGTTTCATTTGTCTCAGGCACGAACACATTTATCACGAGACAATCTTCTTGCATAGTTGTACCAGTTATGTTAAGGTACCATACAGGACCTTGTGGGCAAATTATGCCGCGATCTATAGCTTCGAAAGGTTCTGTCCATGTAGGTGGTGCAGACGCCATCTAAAAAAGATTTACTGGAATGATCATCGTCATGATGGTTTTAAAGTTACAGAAAAAGATCATAAATTTTTATGGAAGAGGTGATGAGACAAAAAAAGTACGCTAATAATTATTTTGAAGTTGGTGATGTTATATTGATGGATTAAGGCCTCATGCCTCTCACTATGTGCCTTATTAAAATTGTAAATTATACGTTTTATAATTTCACTGACTTTAATGTCCTTGGAACCGAAACCAAACAGTGCTTACATACTGATGCTTGCAGCAGAAATAGACAAAGAGGTGGTACCAATCCAGACAGCAAGCAGCAAACTAGCGAGCGGGTCACCTGATAATAAGTGTTCTCCACCGTCCAGGAATACATACAATACCACAAGAACCGTTATGCGTTGCTAGAAAAGGAATGGGGTTCTGTCTTGCTGTAGACAAAACTGTCCACCACGTGGCTCTACAATTTATATTTCTTCAACGGACAACTATGTAGCGTCCTTGATCTAGTTTTTATTCATATTACGTTACCTTTAGAAATATAATCTAGTCTTTCATCAAACGCTGGCCTCACGCCGACGTTTCCTTTAGTATTATGGGCTTTTATGGGTTATGGAGACTCCATAGAGTAACGACTAAGTGGTCAACTTACTCCTTTGTCAGTCTTTTATATACGAAAAATTGACATATCTACCTTAAATCTTTCCCTTGCAGTCGCAAAGGGGATATTGTAGAAAGAATAAAATGCATCTCCAGGTTCTTTGTATCCCCGTACGGGACCTTGGGTGATGTTCACAATCCTAGCCTCCTTGGTTCCTTGGCCTTGTACATTTATTATCACAGCACAGATCAAGACAATTATAAAATACATCCTGTTTGATTGAATATCATTCGGATATTGAAATTGATTTTACAGCTAAAAATATTTCAATATCTAACAATATGATTTTAATCGATATGGATGATTAATCATGGGATTATATTGCTCGTTTATAATTTGTTAATTATGCCCACACCTGCACTTGGATAACAATAACTTGATTACATGATAATTTTACTAGTATTACATATAATTAAATATGAGAAAAATTTGGATGTTTGTTAGGAAATCACGCATTAAGGGCTAAATGGGTTTTGGATGAATTTTGCTACACAAGTAGACCATAACCTAGATTAAAATATAGGCTTTTTTTATTACGCATCAGGCCGTTCACGCTGGCAGAGCCACGGTCAAAAGCTAGTCGGTAATATAATATTGGACTAGGCAGTGGGTCCTTACGTATACTCTACGCAGTTTCTACGCAATTATTAATATTAGTGTGGATTACTAGTAATATTAAGGCCGGCGATACATGTAAAAAAAAAAGAAATCGATTTTTTATTTTATTTTATATATCGTTAGAATATCATCTCAAAAATATGCCTGTAAATTTTCAAAACAAAATTATCATTATTTATATATTAAAAACTCATTTAAGTGCTTCGCCTTAACTCGGCAATTGAGCGCTATTGAAGTCTGTAACTGAGCGCTCGATTCTCGGTACCTGGGTTTCGAATTTACACTCTTGGGGTCTATTGTATGGTTGAACCGGGTCAGCAGATGTTCCGAAAACAGACAATCACCTGGGAGGAAGAGGTAAATTGACGGAAGCTTTAATTAAAAAATTATCGTTATATTACGGATTGGCCATTCGAAGAAACGTTAATAGTGCGAAAGACATGAAAGATGCGATCATGGCCACTTACTATCACATGTGCTCTACAGATGATAAACCAAGACAAGAGTACTGTCCATCTGGTTCCGATAGCTGGTGCAAGTGGCGCAAAGCTGAAGCTTTAGGGGAAAACCCCAAAGAAATTAAACATCCAGCTCCATTACATCCTGATGTTCAAACTCATATTAAGCCGATTTTTGAGGATTTATCTCGGGATGACTTGCTTGAAAGATGTTTAGGTGGTCACACTCAGAATGCAAATGAATGTTATAATTCTACTGTCTGGCGACTCTGTCCAAAACATCTGAACTCTGGACTGAAGATCGTAGAAATTAGTGCTTTTATATCTGCAGGGTTGTTCAATGATGGCTTTAACTTTATCTTACGAGTTATGAACTCAATGCAAATAGTTATTGGCCGCCAATGCATGACGTACAGAGAAAAAATCGATGATCAAAGGGTGAGTCGAGAAAATCGCCGCAGCTCTTTGACGACCAAACAAGCTCGTCAAGCATGTCTACAGGAACTTACAAAGAAAAACGAGTTTTATGAACGTACCGAAGGACTTCTATATGGCCCTGGAATCGCTGATTAATCGGTAAGCCACTGTAATCATACTGTTTCTGTGTGTCAAAACTTTAAACGCGTTTTTCTCGAAACGACTTTTTTGAAATTTGCGGGCGGGATAACGCAAAAAGTTCTCAACCGATTCTAATGAATTTTTTTTACATGTGTACTTTATAGTAATAGCTTCTAGTTAAACCTCAAAAATTCCAAAAAAAATTTCAAAAATTAACCCTTTTTACCAAAAAACCATTGAAAAAAAGGGTAAAAAATCGAACTTTTTTTTCTGAGGTGTGCCAATTTACGATTTTTTGACTTTTTTTGATTTTTTGTGGTTTAACTAGAAGATATATGTTTTATGAACACGTACAAACTAATTTTTTTAATTTCAGATCACCGTACGAGAAGTGAGAACGCCCGCAAACTGATGTCTTTTTCTGAGAGGGTCTCGGCAGATTCATTTTTACGGCGGCCATTTTGAAAAAAAAAATAAAAAAAAATAAAATTTCTGTACTTGAATATGTAATAAATAACCCCACAAAATTTTAAAATGATTCAGTTATTCCTTCCCAGTTTATAAAGTCCTCAAAAAACGGTAAAAATTAAGGCGTTTACATGTATCGCCGGCCTTAATCCGTAGCATACAGTTTTAATGCCGATTAACTACAGTGGTCATATTGTAGCGTTCTATTAATGACATACTTTTTCAAATCGGTCAGGCTTGCTAGGTGGTAGTTCCTTCGTATGCAAAAGGCCATTTGGATAGGCACAACCGTTGTTTATTTCTACCGCTAAGCAACAACGTGTTAGTTCGGTATGGCTATTGGGCACAATTCCGGATTCCAGGCTGATACTCAGCATATAACATTTACCTGCCCCGAAGATCAAACTCGATACCTCAGCACATTAGTTGCAGCACCGCGTATGTATAACAACTGCACCACCAAGGCAGTCTGTGTAAGTCTTAGTTTTCTTAAATAAAAACAATAAACAAACATCTTAATTTATTTCAAAACTTTCCTTTACACTTTTAACTATGTTATCATCGATGACTATAAAATCATTATCCAAGATATTCCTTTATATGAATGATCATTTATCTAATTACAATAAATTATTTAAATCCCACAGAGTACTATAAATAATTAAAATGACTGCTATTACTACACCATTTCTTGGTGCTAGCAACGACGCAGAGTCGGTTGAGGGGTCAAGCCTCGGTGGTATGGGTATTCTGTAGTATCGATCATATAAGTCATCCCACAGTGCAGCTCGTTCTGGCACCAATGTACCTCGTACTTCTATGTCTCGTCCCACAGATAAATGGGGAGAACGGTTTTGACCTACTGGTGGCCATGTTGCTACTGGAGTCCCGTTGACTACTGGGTTTCTGCAAAAATTATTAAGAAAGAATGAAACTATTAAACATTATCAATTGGTCAATATTTTTTTACCAGTGTAAAAACAGAGCAGGTTCTAAATTTTTCAATGTGTAAACACATTTTGTAACACAAATAAAACCTACCCAAAAAAACTAAGAAGCTAAAAATTTTCACAATACCAGAAGAAATACTTTGACGATCTTAAAAGAAAGGGTCAATTAAGGGATTAGGAAGGGTAGTGGGATTAGGTTCTTTGGACTCACTGTACCAAACAGCAAATAACTACTTTCCATCAGTTTTCTATGAGGCAGTGCTATTTACCCGGTTGAGCTAGCCCATACATGCTGTAGACCACACTGTCTACAGCAAAGGTCATTGTAAATTAATTTATTAGAAATTAAAAGAATTATATCACAATTATAAAAGTTCATGGGCAGCGGTGACCGCGTGCCATCAGGCCGGCCGCACGCTCGTCTATCTACGTTAGCTTACTTCTCTTTTTCCCTGAAATTATCCCTGTTTAATGCCAGAGTCCGCCTTTTTATCATCATTTAATGGTGGATTTTGTATTATAAAGGGTAACCCGCCGTCTGACTCCCACAATCCAACATGGAAATTAAGTTTCGCCATTGCCTCGTACGTTATTTTTTTACGTTTTGGGACTAGGATGGTGGACTACTTACATTCCCGTCTGCCTAGTAATGAAAAATATTATGATTTACGTGTGTTACCATTATTAATGTTATGAATGAAATACCTTAAATAACTTACCCTGTAGTCATAAAGTTGTACCAAAAGTCTCTAATTAAGGTCTTGACTTCCCTGTAATCTTGTGTGATGTTGCTTTCGTCTTCATCTCTCGCCGCCCTCGCTTGGGCACAATGAGAAGCTCCTTCAAATAAACTATCATTTTCATAATAAGAGTACTCATACAAATAGATCGAATCATGACCAGCTTCTACAGTCATTTTAACAGTCCTCAACATGGAGTATGTGAAAGTGACGTCAGATTGAAAATCCACAAAATTTAGAAAACTATCAGCTGTAACAGATTGGTTTCCAAAGTAAAAATATCTCACACTTTCAACGACTCGTTGTCTTTCTTCCTCGCTGCTGAACTGCAAGTCATTTGGTAGAGAATTTGCAAAGTTGTTATTCATCGCCTGGCTAATAACGTCAAATTCATCAGCAAAGAACAACCCCTCCATGTTAGTTAGTCCGTATAGTGTAGGGTATTTAATTACATCTCCATTCTTCAAAATGGTATAAGGAGCTTCATCCAAAAACATCTCTTCACCTAAATCACGTTCTACACATGGCCCGCAGCTAGACGGTATTGATATAAATGTTTGGAATGGCTCGGTCAAATAAAATTTCTCCAGAGCTTCCAAATTATCAACTTCTGCGAAATTATATAATCGGGCGTGTTCTTTTGCGACTTCAATAGGATCTGATTGAGTAACATATGCACCAAGACTTGATCCACTGTCTACTATTACTTTATGGAAGAGGCCTTTCGTTGCATCTGAGAGCAACAGAAGATCGATTGCTGATCCACCAGCACTACATCCAGTTAGAGTTACGTCATTAGGGTTGCCTCCAAAGTTAGCAATGTTCCGTTGTACCCAACGTAGACCCAAAACTATATCTTTCATACCAGCGTTACCCGGTATGTTCTCTGTGCCCATGCAAATGAAGCCGAGGACACCAATTCGGTAATTGTACGTGACTACAATAACATTTTTTAATGTTGCAAATGTATTATAGGTATATGCATCTCCTAATCCAGCATGGAAAGCTCCACCGTGAACGTCAACAAGCACAGGAAGGTTTGTTTCATTAGTCTCAGGTACGAATACGTTTATCACGAGGCAATCTTCTTGCATAGTTTTACCAGTTATGTTAAGGTACGATACCGGTCCTTGTGGGCAAAGTATGCCGCGATTTATAGCTTCGAAAGGTTCTGTCCATGTTGGTGGTGCAGACGCCATCTTAAAAGCAAGATTTACTTGAATTAAAAATTGCGTGTAAATTTACAAAAAATAATATGATTTTTATAGCTTACGCCGGCAAATGAGAAAGTGGGTCACCTGATGGTAGGTGATCTCCACCGATCGTGTACAACACCAGACGAATCATGGGCACGTTGCCGATCTTAAAGGAAGGGGGTTATGAAGCGATTGAGTAGGGGAGGTGGATTTGGGCCTCCGGATAACTCACCTCGTGTGATAAACTCATTGTTTATCGGTGGTCTCTGAATTTTTTGGGTTACACAGCGCTTAACATCAAGTGTAGTGCAGTCACTTTGTCGTGCTCGAATATAAAAACATATCTACCTACCTTGAATCTTTCCCTAGCAGTCGCAAAGGGGATATTGTAGAAAGAATAAAATTCATCTCCAGGTTGTTTGTATCCCCGTACGGGACCTTGGGTGATGTTTACTACCCGAGATTCAATAGTTCCTTGGCTTTGTACATTTATTATTACAGCACAGATCAATACTATTAAAAAATACATCATGTTTGTTTGAATATCATTGGGCTATTAAAACTGTTGTTTCAACTATAAACAATTTAATATCTATGACTATGTTTGTTATCGGAATCGTAAAACACTAAATTATTATTGATGGGATAATATAGTTGGATTATTATTTTATAATCAACTATCTGCATATCCCGCGGTAACAGTTGCATGCATAATATTGCTCCGCTCCCGTGGGCCGTAGCGTGATGATATATAGATAGCTATGAACCATTGTCTCCACAAAACAAATATACAAGTTATATTGAATATAAACCGAGCAGCAGCAAGCCGCTGATTTGCGTCGGTTTCCTATGAAACAGTGATAACGACCCGGTCGAGCCGGCCCATTCATGCTGTAGACAAAACTGTCTACAGCTTGACTCTACCACTCATAAAAATTAATACTCATAATAATTCCAAATAAAAATTGTGTTTAATGTCAATATTTTAACCCAATCCAATCAAAATTTGGAATAAATATTCAATGTACAGACAATGTTTCTTTTATTTTGTTATAGTCTATGTTTCTATCTATTTTACCTTCAATCTATATAATGGCTTTAGATTAAGCCCACACCTTAACTTGGATAACAATATTTTTATACCTGTTAAGTAGTATAATCATAAGCAGTTAAGTAATATCATAAGCAGCGATAGCTCAGCGGGGAGTGGTATGGACTGTCGAGACGAAAGTCGCAGGTTCGAAACCAGCCCCAAGAGCATACACCACTGACTTTTCTAAGTTACGTGTATATTAATTGTTAATTATCGCTTGCTTTAACGGTGAAGGAAACATCGTGAGGAAACCTGCATACCTGAGAACTCGATAAGATTTTTCGAAGGTATGTGAAGTCTGTCAACCCGCATTAGGCCAGCGTGGTGGACGAAGGCCTAATCCCTCTCATTCAGTAGAGGAGGCCCATGCCCAGCAGTGGGATGTATATAAAACAGGGCTAGTAAAAAAAAAAACAGTAATATGATAAATGCTGCTCCGTTCAAGAAACTTGACCGTCTTCTTAACAATTGCATTCGATTCATTTGTGCATACATAGACTAGCTTCTGTTTCACATATGAGTAGGCAGAGACAACGGAATTCCACCTGCTACAATCCTTACACACCTCTTTGGCCTCTTTCACTCTCATTATATTCTTCATGTATCTACGTCGGTTTTAATTCATTTTAAATCTTCGCAAATATGACCATGTGTCAACTCATCTGCAACTAAAATGGTTACTAATTCATTAGCGCCGCTCTTTGCGTGTACTTACCACACTCTTTTCGCTTCTTATATCTTCTACTCCACCTTCTTCCTCTCCACTTTCAGTACCTTGGCAGTAACCATGACAGGAACCTTCGCTCTTCAACCAAACATTTTTGCTTTGCTTATTTTTGTCGCCACGCAGTGTGTAAGCTCTGTTGTGTTTTGAATTGAAGGATATTGAACATACATACCTACTCACGATTGTAATTAAAGGGGTAAGCAGAGGTGTAACCGTACCCACATTTCGCCAAACTTATTTCCGTCCCATAATGTGATGGGGCGAACCTATCGCCATACCGGGCGCAATTCCAGACTCCGGGCTAATATTGAGCATTTCTTGATAGAAAAACCCAAGATCACTTTTACCCGACCCGGGGATCGAACCCGAGACCTCAGCACAGCGTGCGCAATACAACTGCGCCACATACGCAGTCAGTAGCAGACAGCAGGAACAATGTCTGACAATAATACGACACTGGATGACAGCCACCGCGGCGCAGCAGGCGAGTAGCCGTCTATGAAGCGAGAGGCCGCGTGTTCGATCCCCGCACCGAGGCAAATGTCTGTGTGATCCACAAATATTTGTTTCGCAGCGGTTTTATATAGGCGCCAGTGTGTTGCATAGCTAAGATCGTAGATGTCACACACTCTTGGCTATAGAACGAGACGATAATTACAATTAGCTGATACAATACGCGCGCAGGCGCAGATAGGATTTGCTTCTTCCCTCTTCAGATTGTGAGAGCATTTATACAGCCCGGCATGATTCTTGATAAATACAAGGGACCTACCGACTTGTACAACTGTAATTTGTACGACTAGGAGCAAATAAATACTCACAAATCCATTAGACATCTTACAATACATTTTAACATTCAATCACATTGCAGCAGGTTGCAACAATGTGTTTTATTTAAAACCCGTCGATAATAAAGCAGTGATTTTATTGAGGTGTATAAAAGATTCCGTGATCTGGGTAGCCGGGTTTAACACTGGAAGTGTTATCGCCGTACGTGATATCGTAGGAGAGCACGCACCAGGTCACATCGAAGGTCGGAGAGTGTGAGTGTTGTTACAGATTCTTCAGAAGTTTGGCCTTCAATTTTTAACACGTAATAAAAAATTGAAGCAACCTTAGAAAGCATTTATATAGGCCGGCATGAATCTAGTGACCACCGATAAACTCATTGTTTGTCTGTGGTCACTGTTTTTGGACTGCACTGCGCATACCACCCAGTAAAGTGGAGTCACTTAGCCGTGCCCGGATTTTTTTTTTATTTTTTTTTTTTATCCTGGCTCGGCAAAGTGACTATGCTACACCTGATGGTAAGTGTAGCGCAATCCAAGAATAGTGTCGATCAACGATAAACAATGTGTCCATCGTAGGTTGGCAAGATCATGCCGGCCTGTCAAAGGACCAAGGGGGAGGGGAAGGAAAAAGGGATGGGAAAAGGGTAAGGATCAGGGGGCAAGCCCCCTAGGGAGAACCGGATATACACTGGCTGACCCTGGAACGCGACCCACACATGGTGGGCCACTATGGCAGGTTTTAGCACCAATGTACGGTGGTCGCTATCCGGTCGGATACAAGTATCCTCCCAGCAGCAAATTGTTTTGAACCCAAGGTTTCTCAGACAAGACAATTAGACAATAAGGCGATCGCTTTTTGTTTTAGAGGAAATGTCGTGTAACTTTATATCTAAGCCATGATCGAAGAGAAATTATTATAGACATTTAAACTCTCATTTACACAAAGAGAGTTTATCAGAAAGAATACAGACATTTATGAAGCCGCATCACACAGAAGAAGAATCATATTTTTTTTTAATAAAAGAGGGCAAAGGGGCGAGAGGCTCACCTGATGCAAAGTTATCACCGCCGCCCATGATATCTGCAACATCGGTGGGCTTGCAAATGCGTTGCTGACCTTTCAGGAAGAATATGCTCTCTTCTTGAAGGTTACCAGGTCGTAACGGTTCGAAAAGACCGCCGGCGACAGCTGGTTCCGCAGAGTGGTTGTGTTACACAGAAAATGCCCTAAAATCGCGCTGATGTGGAACGCTAGATGATGGTGGTTTTTATATGAAAAGCCGATGTGAAAGGACGGGGGCAGGTTCGATTCCCGTAGCGAGACAAATGTTTGTGTGATTGACAAATATTTCTGGTTTAGGATGTTTTGATGGTGCACATTACATGTCCTGGACACAGGTGTAACCTTATCGGTTACACAACTATTTTTCGCCCAACAAATAAAAAATAAAAATTCAAATAATTTTGTTCAGTAAACAACATTTTCCAATTAAACCAGTGCTGGATTTTTACCTACCTGATAGTTACGGAATAACAAAAATATCCAAAAAAGTATTCATCTCCTACAATTTTTCAATCCCAAATCCTACAATTAAGGGATTGGGAAGGAAAGTGGGATTAGGTTCTTCGGACTCACCGTACGAAACAGCAAATAACTACTTTCCATCAGTTTTCTATGAGGCAGTGCTATTTACCCGGTCGAGCTAGTCCATACATGCTGTAGATCACACTGTCTACAGCGAAGCTCGTTGCAAATTTATTTATTATAAATTAAAAGATATATGTATATCACAATTATAGAAGTTACTGGGCAGCGGTGACCGCGTGCCAATAGGCCGGTCGCACGCTCGTCTATTTACGTTAGCTTACTTCTCTTTTTCCCTGAAATTATCCCTGTTCAATGCCAGAGTCCGCCTTTTTATCATCATTTAACGGTTGATTTTGTATTATAAAGGGTAACCCGCTGTCTGACCCCTACAATCCAATATGGAAATTAAATTTCACTATTGCGTTATTTTTTTTACGTTTTGGGACTAGGGTGGTGGACTACACTCCCATCTGCCTAGTAATAAAAAATATTATGATTTACGTATGTTACCATTATTAATGTTATGAAGGAAATACCTTAAATAACTTACCCTGTAGTCATAAAGTTGTACCAAAAATCTCTAATTAAGGTCTTAACTTCCCTGTAATCTTGTGTTATGTTGCTTTCGTCTTCATCTCTCGCCGCCCTCGCTTGGGCACAATGAGAAGCTCCCTCAAATAAACTATCATTTTCATAATAAGAGTACTCATACAAATAGATCGAATCATGACCAGCTTCTACAGTCATTTTAACACTCCTCAACATGGACTATGTGAAAGTGACGTCAGATTGAAAATCCACAAAATTTAGAAAACTATCAGCTGTAACAGATTGGTTTCCAAAGTAAAAATATCTCACACTTTCAACGACTCGTTGTCTTTCTTCCTCGCTGCTGAACTGCAAGTCATTTGGTAGAGAATTTGCAAAGTTGTTATTCATCGCCTGGCTAATAAGGTCAAATTCATCAGCAAAGAACAACCCCTCCATGTTAGTTAGTCCGTATAGTGTAGGGTATTTAATTATATCTCCATTCTTCAAAATGGTGTAAGGAGCTTCATCCAAAAACATCTCTTCACCTAAATCACGTTCCACACATGGCCCGCAGCTAGACGGTATTGATATAAATGTTTGGAATGGCTCAGTCAAATAAAATTTCTCCAGAGCTTCCAAATCATCAACGTCTCTGAAATTATATAATCGCGCGTGTTCTTTTGCAACTTCAATAGGATCTGATTGAGTAACATATGCACCAAGATTTGATCCACTGTCTACTATTACTTTATGGAAGAGGCCTTTCGTTGCATCTGAGAGCAACAGAAGATCGATTGCTGATCCACCAGCGCTACAGCCAGTTAGAGTTACGTCATTAGGGTTGCCTCCAAAGTTAGCAATGTTCCGTTGTACCCAACGCAGACCCAAAACTATATCTTTCATACCAGCGTTACCCGGTATATTCTCTGTGCCCATGCAAATGAAGCCGAGGACACCAATTCGGTAATTGTACGTGACTACAATAACATTTTTTAATGTAGCAAATGTATTATAGGTATATGCATCTCCTAATCCAGCATGGAAAGCTCCACCGTGAACGTCAACAAGCACTGGAAGGTTTGTTTCATTAGTCTCAGGTACGAATACGTTTATCACGAGGCAATCTTCTTGCATAGTTTTACCAGTTATGTTAAGGTACGATACCGGTCCTTGTGGGCAAAGTATGCCGCGATTTATAGCTTCGAAAGGTTCTGTCCATGTTGGTGGTGCAGACGCCATCTTAAAAGCAAGGTTTACTTGAATGATTGCGTGTAAAGTTACAAAAATAATATGATTTTTATTGCTTACACCGGCAAATGAGAAAGTGTGTCACCTGGTGGTAGGTGATCTCCACCGATCGTGTACAACACCAGACGAATCATGGGCACGTTGCCGATCTTAAAGGGAAGGGATAATGAAGCTATTGAGAGGGGGAAAGGGATTTGGGCCTCCGGATAACACACCTTGTGTGATAAACTTATTGTTTATCGGTGGTCGCTGGAATTTTTGTACTACACTGCGCTTAACATCAAGTGTAGTGCAGTCACTTTGTCGTGCTCGAATATAAAAACATATCTACCTACCTTGAATCTTTCCCTAGCAGTCGCAAAGGGGATATTGTAGAAAGAATAAAATTCATCTCCAGGTTGTTTGTATCCCCGTACGGGACCTTGGGTGATGTTTACTACCCGAGATTCAATAGTTCCTTGGCTTTGTACATTTATTATTACAGCACAGATCAATACTATTAAAAAACACATCCTGTTTGTTTGAATATCATTGGCATATTAAAACTGTTATTTCAACTATAAACAATTTAATATCTATGACTATGTTTGTTATCGGAATCGTAAAACACTAAATTATTAATGATGGGATAATATAGTTGGATTATTATTTTATAATCAACTATCTGCATACCCCGCGGTAACCCTCGCATGCACTATATTGCTCCGCTCCCGTGGGCCGTAGCGTGATGATAGATAGATAGCTATGAACCATTACATATAAACCGAGCAGCAGCAAGCCGCTGCAAGCTGCTGTCGGTTTCCTATGAAACAGTGATAACGACCCGGTCGAGCCGGCCCATTCATGCTGTAGACAAAACTGTCTACAGCTTGGCTCTACCACTAATAAAATTAATACTCATAATAATTCCAAATAAAAATTGTGTTTTATGTCAATATTTTAACCCAATCCAATAAAAATTTGGAAAAAATATTCAATGTACAGACAATGTTTCTTTTATTTTGTTATAGTCTATGTTTCTATCTATTTTACCTTCTATCTATATAATGGCTTTAGATTAAGCCCACACCTTAACTTGGATAACAATATTTTTATACCTGTTAAGCAGTATAATCATAAGCAGTTAAGTAATATCATAAGCAGCGATAGCTCAGCGGGGAGTGGTATGGACTGTCGAGACGAAAGTCCCAGGTTCGAAACTAACCCCAAGAGCATACACCACTGACTTTTCTAAGTTACGTGTATATTAATTGTTAATTACACGGGTCTACAAAAAAAATTTTGTTCTTTGTCCTAAAGTTTATTTTATAATTTTTCGATTAATTATGCACAAAACCGAAAAGAAAATACCTTTTTTTGGAATAAAGTTTGCTTTTGTGATAGTTGTAGTAATAATACTCATTTTTGATTTTTTCATAAATTGTAATACATTTAAAACTACTGCGCGATCAGAGTGGGGTTTTTACGTTCAAAAAGTGCCGCTAGATAGCACTCGAGTGATAAACAAGGATTAGGTGTTTTGTACAAGTCTAAAAATATCGTCGCTAAAGTGTAAATATGATGCTGATGCATTTTTTTTATATATATGGTCAATCTATTAAAGTTGGCGATGTAAAATACGAACTAAAGACATCTGACGTTCTCAGTGAAGCCTACAAAGCATATTTTGACTGTCTTGTTCGGCATCAAGACAAGCCATGGGCTCCACATAGTGCTTGTAGTTATTGTAAAAGATGTTTGAAAGGTAAGCAATTTTTAATTAAGCAGTGAATCATGTATGATAGATATATAAATTTTTATTGATGTGAAACTTCTTTAGAATCGTTGTGCTTTGAAACTCGTTGAAACGAAAATGCGTCACGACAAAGACATACATATTTAAAAATAGGATTTAGCCTGCGAGAGAATGAGATAGATTACAAGTCAGAAGCAAAGTTAAAGCTCGGGTTTTTGATGGTCCGCAAATTAGACAGATTTTCGCCGATGAAAAATTTCCAACATTGCTGAATCGTACTCAAAAAGCGATTTGTTTTATTTCCAACGTTGCTGAATCGTACTCAAAAGGCGATTTGTTTTGTTTCTAACTTTGCTGAATCGTACTCAAAAAGCGAGTAGTTTTAAACCAGTAGTTTCTGGATTTTTAGGAAATAACAAAGATAAAAACTAGGTAGTTGACGATATGCTAAAAAATATTAAGGCCATGCTGTGTAGGATGTCATTAAAAGTACATATGCTGCATTAGCATTTAGATACATTTAAAAACAACATGAGAGCGTATTCAGAAGAGCAAAGAGAACGTTTTCATGAGGACATTATGAGCTTTGAACAACGTTATCAAGGCCAATACAATGAAAAGATGATGGGAGAATATATTTGGGGTTTAGTGAGAAAAAGTACTTATGAACATAAAAGAAAAAGTAAAAGCGTGCACTTTTAAATCATTTTCCACTTATTGTAAGTTATTTTGATAATAAAACTTAATAAATAATAATAAAAATATTTATTTGAAACGTTTCATCTTCAATAAAAAATTAAAGCCACAGATTTTGAAAGATATCTTTAAATCGGCCTCCTCAATACAAAAGCAAACTTTTTCATGTCATATATATTTTTTTCGTCTAATTAAGACCTAAAATATCGAAAAAATATGCTTTAAAGTAAAGGTCAAATTTTGTGTTGACCCGTGTTATCGCTTGCTTTCAGGAAACCTGCATACCTGAGAACTCGATAACATTTTTCGAAGGTATGTGAAGTCTGCCAACCCACATTAGGCCAGCGTGGTGGACGAAGGCCTAATCCCTCTCATTCAGTAGAGGAGGCCCATGCCCAGCAGTGGGATGTATATAAAACAGGGCTAGTAAAAAAAAAGCAGTAAAATGATAAATGCTGCTCCGTTCAAGAAACTTGACCGTCTTCTTAACAATTGCATTTGATTCATTTATGCATACATAGACTTACACCTGTTTCCCATAGGGGTAGGCAGAGACAACGGACTTCCACCTGCTACAATCCTTACCTATCTGGTCTCTTTCACTCTCATTATATTCTTCATGCATGCACGTTGGTTTTGATTATGCCCATCAAACTGAAAAACAACAGTGTTTACACACTGTTGCTTGGCAAAAAATAGACACAGCGGTGGAACCATCCAGACGGCATCTCACATAATATTATCACATACACTATCCTACTGCGCTTGCAGAGCTGCGGCTGTGTGTGCCGTCACAATACATGCACGGCGCCGACGCCGAGCGGAGCCTTCGTCGTCCTTGCTGGCGTTTTTTTTCTTTTTTTTATCCTGGCTCGTCAAAGTGACTACGCTACACCTGATGTTAAGTGTAGCGCAATCCAAGAGTAGTGTCGACCAACGATAAACATTGTGTCCATCGTAGGTCGGCAAGATCATGCCGGCCTGCCAAAGGGCCAAGGAGGAGGGGAAGGAAAAAGGGATGGGAAAAGGGTTAGGATCAGGGGGCAAGCCCCGTGGGGAGAACCGGATATACTCTGGCTGACTCTGGAACGCGACCCACACAAGGTGGGCCACTATGGCAGGTTTTAGCACCAGTGTAGCATTTTCGTTCTGTTCACGCATACAATGCCCCCGCGGCTAGAGTTATGACACTATGCTAGCCCAACACCCAGAACTCGACATATTTTATAACAAGGTTGGCACTTCAAGTCACTACTTTTGGTCCACCTTAGCTCACCTTGTAACGATTTGGAATTGTGTCTGTAAGTTACTTGTGTTAATTGAATAAATAAATACGCGGGACCTACCAACTTGTACAATTGTAATTTGTACGACTTGGAGCAAATAGTCACAAATTCCTTAGACATCTTACAATACATTTTAACATTCAATCACATTGCAGCAGGTTGCAACAATGTGTTTTATTGAAAACCCGTCGATAATAAAGCAGTGATTTTATTGAGGTGTATAAAAGATTCCGTGATCTGGGTAGCCGGGTTTAACACTGGAGGTGTTATAGCCGTACGTGATATCGTAGGAGAGCACGCACCAGGTCACATCGAAGGTCGGAGAAGCTCGCTTGTTGTTGGAGATTCTTCAGAAGTTTGGCCTTCGATTTTTAACACGTAATAAAAAATTGAAGCAACCTTAAAAACATGCAACCGTAAATAATTACTTATAGCATTTATACAGGCCGGCATGATTCTAGTGACCAACGATAAACTTATTGTTTGTCTGTGGTCACTGGTTTTTTTGGAAAGTTTTTTTTTATTGTCTTGATAGGCAGATGAGCAAGCGGCCCGCCTGATGGTAAGCGGTCACCGCCGCTCATGGACATCGGCAATGCCACAGCCAAGCCGCTACCTACCACTGAAGGGATACTGTTTAGACGAATAAAACAAATGTAATTAAATTGTTTTAAACCCAAGACCTCAAGGTTTCTCAGACAAAGTAGGCCATTAGACCAATAAGACGATCACTTTTCGTGTAACTTGCCAAGCCATGATCGAAGATTTTTCAAGAGAAATTATATAGATATTTAACCTCTCATTTACACGAAGGGAGTTTATCAGAAAGATTAAAGACATCATACAGAATAAGAATCACTCATATATTCTTTTTAAATAAAACGGGGCAAACGAGCAGGAGGCTCACCTGATGGAATATTATCATCGCTGCCCATGAAATCTGCAACACCGGAGGGCGTGCAATTGCGTTGCCGGCCTTTCAGGAAACAATATGCTCTCTTCTTGAAGGTTCCAAGGTCGTGACGGTTCGGAAAGACCGCCAGCGACAGCTGGTTCCACAGAGTGGTTGTGTGAGGCAGAAAATGCCCTAAAAATCGAACTGTTGTGGATAGCTGGACGCTGGTGGTATGGATGGCATCTCGGGTTTCAGGTCTCATGAATTATATATCGCCTATGTTGTACGAAAAGCCGAGTAGCCGGCTGTGAAGCGAGTGGTGGCTGGTTCGATTCCCGTAGAGAGACAAATGTTTGTGTGATCCACATATATTTCCAAATATATTTATTGATGGTGCACATTAGCGGTTCGGGACACAACTGGGACCTTATTGGTACACAACTAGTTAATATTTCTTTCACCTAAAAAAAAATAAAGATCTTTCCCATTCAAATGATTTTGTTCAGTAAACAACATTTTCCAATTAAACCAGTGCTGGATTTTTACCTACCTGATAGTTACGGAATAACAAAAAGATCTAAAAAGTATTCATCTACAATTTTTCAATCCCGAAACCCACAGTTGAAATGTTTGCGAGTAGTGTGTATTTTTTTTCCAGCAGCCACAAGACTGTGTCCTCTCTTTTCATACCGCGATATCGTTTCAGCGTATTTTTTGTTTCACTGCAGTATATTTGCTTGGAACTCGGCGTAAATATCTACTCGTGTTTCGGTATGCTAGGAAAATATTGAAGAATTAGTTGAACGAATCGTCAATGCTTGTAAAGAGTTTAGTCTAGAACAGTGTTTTGTGAAATTTGTCAGCGATATCTAGCATTGAATTTATTTAAATTTCCCTTTCGCTTTGGGTTATTTAACCATTCGCGCTGGAAGATGCCTTCAAGCTCTTGAACTGGAAAGGATTCGGCATCAACATCGCTGGATGCAGGCCGCTTCCAACAGGTCGGTCTGGAAATCTTTGGGAGAGGCCTATGTTCAGCAGTGAACGTCTTGTGGCTGATGATGATGATGATGAAAGGGTTAAAGTCGTGTCGATTCCATTTTTAAATTGCACCCCTGTGGGGCGTGGGCCCCACGTTGGGAAACACTGGTCTAGAACATCTGGACGCAAATATGCAATAACATAACCCATCCTCCTTTTTGAAGTCGGCTTAAGATAAGAGCAAAATACAAATCACACAGCACTGTCGATAAGATATGGAGAAGCGTACGTCAAATTGGTACTTTTATCAAAACAATACAGTTTCGTACATTCGGCTATATATTATCATATGCATATATGGAAGATAAAACTTATTCGAATATGGAGGATATTAAAATCGATAAAAAGAAATAATCGATAACGATTAAATAATTAGATACCTATGTGCAGTAATCTTTATTTTAAAAAGTTATTTTTACATTTCTAAGAATTTAAAAAAAAGCATTAAAATACAAACTAGCTTTTCTTCGCGGCTCCGCCCGCCTGATCTGCTTTTTTCGGGATAAAAAGTAGCCTATGTTCATCAGGCATAATGTAGGATTCTAATGGTTTTTTTTAATGGTTTCAAATCTGTCCAGTATTAATTACATACAAAAATACAAATCTTTCCTCTTTATAATATTAGTTTCTACTACTACTATTACCTCCAATGACGAGGACACAAGCCACTGGAGGTTAGGACCCCAGAGTAAGGGACCTCCTCACAATACTTGTCGTGTCCAATAACACCGCCTTCTGAATCTAACCTTTGACCCATCGAACAATTGAGAGCCTCTGGAGATGTTAGTCAAGGCTCTTTTGCATAGTATAAAATGAAGTCGCTTCCGCTGTCTGTTCGTTTAGAACTTTTAAACTATTCAACGGATTATTGTAGTTTTCAGCAATCGATAAACTGATTCATGAGGAAGGTTTATATATAATCCGACTAATATTATAAACGCGAAAGTTTGTAAGTATGGATGGATGTATGTTTGTTACTCTTTCACGTAAAAACTACTGAATGTATTTTAATGAAACTTTACAATAATATAGCTTATACATTGGAATAAGATATAGGCTACTTTTTAGCCCGGAAAAAGCAGATGACACGGGCGGAGCCGCGAGCAAAAGCTAGTAAATACATATTATAGTACCTAAAGAAAAGTCAAAAAATTCAAAGATTTGTAATGTGATTCGTAACAAATATACTTTTACCCGTGCGAAGACGGCGCGGGTGCTAGTTGAATCATAAGCAGTAACGCATATCAGAACAATAATGGTCGTCCACATGCAATCTATATTACCACTTAGCTCACCTATAAGAGTAGGCAGAGGTACACTTTACAACAGCTGGTACCGTACGCCGGGCATATTCCTGTCCCATGATATGATAGAACACGTATAGAGGCAAATTTACCCACAAACAACTTCGTTTTGCTGCGATCTGTGTTTAAACTACCATTAATCAGGTCCTCGTATACAGCACGTGGAATGGACGGATGGTATCACTTTCATCATAAATCAACCTCGCTTACGTAATGCATCTTACTCTACAGTGCTTTTTACAGCGAACAAGCAGGTGGGTCACCTGATGGTAAATGATCTCCACCCAAAATATTTATTTATTTATTTATTTGCACTTCATAATACACATATGTATATAGGCGGACTTAATGCCAGAGGCATTCTCTGCCAGTCAACCTTAGGATGGTGCAGAGATAGACAAGGTAGGTGCATCAAGTATAACAAGGAATGTGACAAAATTACGAGATACAAATAAAAATAAATACAATCAACAAATGAATATATAAACATATACATGAATAAATATATACATTAATAATATATGCATAATATATACATACCTACACATATATAATATTAAAACTAATTAAGGTGGTGACTCTTCTGCTTCATTCATTAGCATCTGACGTACCCTCATTTTGAAGGCATACCGAGTGGTGCACGATCTGATTTCAAAGGGGAGTGAATTCCAAAGAAGAATAGATTGAATAGCAAATGAAGAATGTGTGAAGTTAGAGCTGTGAGGTGGACACAGCAGAAGAAGATTGTTAGAGATGCGAAGGTTCCTATCGTGGCTATTAACAAAGATATTGGAAATTTGAAGATAAGTAAGTAGGAGGTGTAGGGGAGGTAAGTAAAGAGAATAGAGTGGTAAGTGCTTGCAAAGAACGGCGCTTACGTATGGGAAGCCATTTTAATTGTATGCGATAGGAGGAAATGTGATCATACTTACGAAGGTAATATATATCATGGATGGATGGATTCATTGCCGACCATGGGGATTGAAAGAAGGGATTTGGAGCTCCGGAAATCTTATCATTCGAAACGCAATTGCCGACGCAAGTGCAGTTTTTTGTGAGACAGTCCTACTGTCCCGGTGGACCTGACATTTATACTGTAGATTGTCTCCAGCATGCAACATCGGCTATACTATAAAGCTATATCTTATGTCTAGGTTGATTGTAATATTTAGTGTAAATTAAAATTGAATTTTGTGTCGTGAACACAGATGGCCGAATTTTGGCCACAAAATACCAGTAATTAATTTAAAAATTCATGTTTGTTTCTTTGTAATCTAAGCATTCTAATTATTCCATTAATTTGTGATATTTTTTTGAGTTGTGTATACGGCTGCGAACGTATGTCTGAACGAAAAAAAAGTACTTACTGTCAATATATAAGTGTATAATCTATGGTACTATTGCAACTAATGCCGGGCACAATCAGTCATCCTTTAAACAAAGGACCCCCAGGTAACAATGAGTTCGCTTTTGCACGGTGGTATCTCCCAACAACACCTTTACTTGTTACATTTTTTGAATATCTTCGAAATAGTACATTACGTCATTCATCGGCATTCGGCACTCGGCAGCCTTCGTGTAGTCGAGTCGGCTATTTCTCTCGCTCGCTCCAGTAATCGTTTGACTTTCGAAGTGCGTGCGCGTCGCTATCTATCCTCTCTGTTTTATTGTGACTGAAAACATGACCATCGCTTACGATAAGTAAGTTTTTATTATTATTTACAAACTGATTGTAGACTGTCGGCAGTTTCATTATTGTTTCGTGTATTAGCATTGCGTTTTGATCGTATTGAATGCACGTTTCGTACTAAATGAAACACGGTGTGCACGTTGCATCAACAAAAATAGAATGGCGTTGTTATAGCTATACTTATTGTTTTTGTATTTAAATTGAATCTAGCAGCTGTTTTGTTCACATATGTTTTACATATAGATTTGGTCGACCTACAAATGTTCTTTGCGTATCCTGTTGTTAAACTAAGTGCAATCAAATTGAATCATGTGAGTGCGACTGGACATGGACTTATGTTTAGGCATGTCAAAGTTGCAAAAATAATCGATTTTATGGTAACGATAAATTTAAAATAGTATCAATATCGATTTTGATGTATCGAGTCAAAAATATTGATATATCAATATATCGGCTTGATACTTGGATGACTTTTATGACATCTGTTTTAGTTGGTTTTTGGTTCATATTTCGTGACACCCTATTTACAAAAATATCGATTTAGATATGATTTCGGTACTTAATAATGATAAAATGAATCAAAACATAGCGCCAAAAAATATCGATGTATCTCATAAAAATATCAAAACATCGATATATCGATATTTTTTCAACATCGCAATCTATATTACTGTCGTGTAATACTATACTGCAAGATTAGCGCGGCGCAGCGTCGCGTCTGCTCTAAAATCGTGTCTTTTTTATTTTTTTCCCTCTACCTCTTGTTGGTTTTAATTGTTAGGTAGGTAGATTACATACGAGTACTTACAATAATTATATTAAAAATTGTGATGAATTGATTTGATGTTATAATGCATTTCAAAATACGTTCTAAATTCTTAATCTTCTGATATACCTATAACATGTGATAATATGCGACTGCTAAACACAACAATCACACGGATAAATACGGATATCATATACATGATATCCGAAGAAACGAGGGTAGTAATGTCACATTGTGACGTCCATTTTGTTGAACATTTTTGTTGTACTCACGAAGGTTTTCTTGATTGAAGCATTTCAAATGTGACTAAACTGTTTACAGCGTGGCTCTATTACAATTTTTTTTACTAGCCCTGTATTATATACCTACGTCCCACTGCTGGACACGGGCCTCCTCTACTGAATGAGAGGGATTAAGGGCCCCATACATGGTAAGATTTATCTGTACGATCCGTCGCGTCAAACCGATCGAAACGACGAATCGATTGTGTATGTCAAGATCGTTAACGATTTACTTGATCGAAGACGATGTCGGAAATCGCAACAAAAACCCATGCAATCATGAATATCGTAACGATGAATCGACAGTGTATGGCTCTTTACGATCAACGATTCGATTTTGTAATTTTTTGATTTCTTAACCCACATTTTTCTAGGCGTTCTTATTTTCTTTTGAATCCGAATCAACGCTACCGCCACATAGGTATGGAAAAGAAGTTCATTTTCCATTTTATGGGGGACGTATTTAATTATTTGAACACGTCCTTATCCTTCAGCTTCAAACAAGTAAATGATCGATCGTTACGACCAGTCGTTTCGTGTATGAGCGACATTTTTGATGCGATCAATCGTCACGATTTTCATCAGATCGATCGGATAGACGAATCGTACCGTATATGGGGCCCTTCAGGCCTTAGTCCACCACGCTGGCCTAATGCGGGTTGGCAGACTTCACATACCTTTGAAAAATCTTATCGAGTTCTACTACGAAGTAATTAATGTAAACTAAAATGCTAATGAAATGTCAAGTGTACCTGGTTGGAGATCACTTACTATAAGGTGACGTTACATGCTTGTTTACATGCGTTTCGCTACATAAAAACAAACCTCCGAAATGCTGTTATGTACAACATAATGATAGCACATTGATGACAGCCTCCGTAGCGTAGTGGGCGAGAAGCCGGCTGCGAAGCGAGAGGCCATCGGTTCAATTCCCGCACTGAAACAAATGTTTGTGTGATCCACAAATATTTGATTCGGGTCTGGGTGTTGTAGGCAAGTCCTTCGTAGTTCCTGATACCCACGATACAGGTTTAACCTAGTGTGGGTCAGGACTATGTGTGTGATTGTTGGGTGTATTATATTGTGCAACAATTTGGTAGCATCTTTACATGGTATAAAATCAATTCGCTTCCGCTGTCTGTTCGCTTAGATCTTAAAAACGATTCAACGGATTTTAATAAAGCTTTCAACAATAGATAGAGCGATTCATGAGGAAGGTTTATATGTATAATACATACATATTATACTATAGAAAAGCGGAAAAATACAAATATTTGTAATGTGATGTCGTAACAAACATATTTATACTCTAGTTAATTGTATAAACTGTATCGCAGAACCGATAATCGTTGGGACAGAAAGGTTCTAGAATGGAGGCCACGTACTGGCAAGCGCAGCGTTGGACGTCCACCTACAAGGTGGACAGACGACCTGATAAAGATCGCAGGAAGTCGCTGGATGCAGGCCGCTTCCAACAGGTCGGTCTGGAAATCTTTGGGGGAGGCCTATGTTCAGCAGTGGACGTCTTGTGGCTGATGATGATGATAATGATAATTGTATAAATTGCATAGTGTGCACGATTCGGCTGACGGAGCAACGATAACGTGCTGATTATGCGTTTGATCATTTGTACTGATTGACTTGACAATATTGTTGGAGAACATTATCGTATGACACAGATAACAATTGTTTACGTGGCCGCGCCATACATACAATAGCACTTTATAATGTCAAATTATCTATATTTTTATTTATGTTTTTGTATACACCAGAAAATAATACGAAAAAGAAAATGTTTTGCGAAAACAAAACTAAAATTGCGTTAAAACGATGCTTAAATATTAGAATAAGTAAAGAGTGGGCGTGTAGTAGGAAAATCATACAAATATTTTTAATATAAATTACTACAACAAATATTAAATTGTAATTAAAAGCGTATATAAAAAATGACCAATTTTTCCTGTTTAGCGTTGTGTCCTAGAATATTTATGTTTAAATGATAAAAAAAATACAAAAATACACATAAAAATTCCAACATAACACGTTGCAACATATTTCCTTAAATAAACATCTTTATTTTAGTCACAGTATTTTATTAGAAATATTTGTGTGATATTATATTCTATGTATCTTTTCGAATTTCATAGTTTTATAGCATAGATATGATATATGATTCGAAATGTCTGTTTAATTTTTATCCGCCAGACAACACATTATACAACTAATCTTTACATAGTATAAAATAAAGTCGCTTCCGCTGTCTGTTCGCTTAGATCTTTTAAACTATTCAACGGATTTTAATGCAGTTTTCAGCAATAGAAAGAGTGATTCATGAGGAAGGTTTATATGTATAATACATACATATTATAGTACAGAAAAGCCGAAAAATTCAAAGATTTGTAATGTGATGTGGTAACAAACATATTTTTACCCGTTCGAAGCCGGCGCGGGTCGCTAGTTAAGCAATACATTTCACAATTCACATACGCTTCTCGTCTATGTTGACAGCTTGATAAACATGTATTTTATATGTTACCAACTGTCCTTAGCGGTTTGCCCTTCTCTCATGGGTCATAGCGTGATATACATATCAACCTTCCAAAATAAATTTTCTAGACGATAGTGCAAATGGCATCTAAATCAGTTGCATACGTTGCAAGTAGAAGTATGCAGGCGAACAGACAGACAGACGCCGATAGCGACTATCTAAACTAATATAAAGAGGAAAGACCTGATTGTTTGTTTGCTCTGAAACTACTGGACCGATTTGAAAAATTCTTTCACCATTTGAATTCCTACATTATCCCTGATGAACATAAGCGATATCAATAATATAACGGTGCAGAATATAACGCGGGCGGAGCCGCGAGCGAATGCGAGTGTTTTATAAATTATCACTCAAGAAGTCGTTATCAATGTTTGTTTTTATGATTTGTATTTTGTTTATAAAACAATTGTGTAGGCGAAGAATACAATGCTATTATCACGTGTTTACAATTTTTTATCTTGTTTGTTTGATGTTTGAGTACATCTGCAGATTCATAAATTGACTGTTTAAGAATACATTAGATGATAACTTTCTCTAGAGATTGTCGTTGATTCAGTTAAAAGGAACACAATAGATGTCTCCTGATTTTTCAATATACATACTAAAAGCTTTTTTTTTATTTGGTTGAATGACAAGACGAGCACGGCGCTCGCCTGGTGGTAAGCGCCACGCCTGCCCATAAACAGAAGCAAAAACACACAGAACTTTGAATTACAAAGCACTGCATGGCACCAAACTGCGCTCGACACCCCGAGACATTTAAGTCTCACAATGCCCAGTAATTTCACTGGCTTCAATGTCCTTCACACCGAAACACAACAGTGCTTACACACAGAGATAGACAAAGCGGTGGTACTAACCCCGACGGTCTCTCGCATACGAGGGACCTACCACCTTATGAAGTAAGTGTGTGTAAGCTGTTTGGAATTACACTACATTGGAATTCGTAATCAATTTCTTAACTGCAAATGCAAATAAGCCATAAAATTTCAACCCACATCACGTTAAAATTGAGATATTAATGTTATGTTGCTTAATTCATTAGATTTAAGTAATTGAAATAAAACTAATTTAAACGGATGTTATCGCGGTTTTTTATTTAAATTTTGGTCCCGACGCGACGCGACGTTTCGAAAGTCAGCCTTCGTGGTCACGGGGTTCATCCCAAAACCGCGATAAAATACGTTTAAATTAGTTTTATTTCAATGAGTAACATTCGCGTAAACGTAAGAAATCATTAAATTTAAGTTTTTTTTTTAATCATTAAAGTTACATTTCTCATGTACGACTACATAAAATAGAACTTTAAATTATTGATTTAAGATAATGAATTCAGAAAAAGAACATTTATCTCAATTTTATCTTGTGGGTTAAAATGTCTGCATATTTAAGTCTTACTAATTAGATGTCCTTATCAATTAATATTATGCCATTTTAACCTCCTTTTTCACTGTTTTTTTGTATTTGATTGAATGACGAGACGAGCACGGCGGCGCTCGCCCGATGGTAAGCGCCACGCCTGCCAATAAACAGAAGCAACACCACACAGAACTTTGAATTACAAAGCACTGCATGGCACTGAACTGCGCTCGGCACCCCGAGACATAAGATGTGAAGTCTTATAATTCCGATATATATAATCATTTATCGATAATAAAAATCGGTTCGATTAGTGTCAAATTCATTTAAGACCGGTTTGAATCTTCAATAAAACGTTGGTGATAAGACTTCAAAAAAGATTACAAATACTAAATAAAACGTGTGAAATCACGTATGAAATAAAATGAATGAGTAGTGGGAACATCTCGCTATCTCCCTCGCACGGGTGCCGCGTGTTTGACCATCGAATAGTTTGACGTTATCGTAAATGGCGTGCATCTTTTTATTGTCATTCAACAATAATCCGTTATTTATATAGCCTATAACTTAAATATTTTTGAGGAGATTAATATTCTTTCTATTGTGAATTATTAGTCCAGTCATCTTAGGCCATATTAGACGAATATCTCGGAAAATCGACATACCCAGTATATTACCTACCACGTAAAAACTTGTATTTTGGCATCCTAAAACTGTTCTCAAAATTCACGTATAATAATTGGATGGTCGCAAGTTTTAGTCAGGGGTCAAAGGTCACAAAATGGATTTTTTTACATTTTTTGCAAATCGATATAGGCAGATAATATTTTAGATTTAATCTTCACATTTTTTGTCGAGTTTTGGGAATTTGGTAGATATGTAGCTGCAGGGGTCCACCGGAACCAGCTAAATTTTGAAAGAAGTCTTTGAGAAAACTAGTTTCTGCTGTAAACAGAAAACTTTCTATAGCGTGGCTTACTTATTTTGTTTATTAGGTATGTTTGCCGTACATTCGTAATATTTATTCAGTTCGTTTTCCTTGTTTCTTAGAATCTGAGTAGACGGTAGAAACACGTGTAACGGCTTTATGTTTATGAATATATACGACAGCCTACGAAACAATACTATCATATATTTAAATAACCTGAAAATTTTAATAAAATGTCTGTTTCCATTGTGTAATAATAATTTAGGCACCTAATGATGTGCGAGCGAGACAAAAGACTGTGACGCGAGACTACACGTCCGCTTTGTACACAAAAATGTAGTTGAGTTGATAGTGATTATACAGCCTGCACTGCACTACTCGCGAAATTTATCGAAGTTGAGCGAATACGATAGTGTAGAAGGGCACTTCGATTCGTTTCGTTTGCTGGTGGGAGGATACTTGTATCCGACCGGATAGCGACCACCGTACACTGGTGCTAAAACCTGCCATAGTGGCCCACCTTGTGTGGGTCGCGTTCCAGGGTCAGCCAGTGTATATCCGGTTCTCCCCAGGGGGCTTGCCCCCTGATCCTAACCCTTTTCCCATCCCTTTTTCCTTCCCCTCCCCCTTGGCCCTTTGGCAGGCCGGCATGATCTTGCCGACCTACGATGGACACATTGTTTATCGTTGGTCGACACTATTCTTGGATTGTGCTACACTTACCATCAGGTGTAGCGTAGTCACTTTGCCGAGCTAGGATAAAAAAAAACCTCGGCTCGCCTCGGGCGACTTCCAGTCGTTGTCGGTTTTTGCGCCCGAGTCAAAGGACTCGAAGTGTCCCGAAGTTGCTCCTCGCGAGATTGCACGAGTGTGTGGTCACATAGTTCGGACTTCGGTCAATGTCGAAGAGTACTTCGTCGAGGTAACTTCGCGAGTAGTGTAGTGCAGGCTTACGACTTGGTACTTGACGCCAAAATCTCGACATGACTTGATAGTAGTTGTTTGGGGCGGGTATAGGGTGCATCCTTGTATCCCTGTGCCTGCATCGGTCATCCGCCTGTCCTGTCGTAGCCCCCTCGATTTACTTACCTCTTCGGAGTGTGAAGAAGCATTTATACAGGCTGGCATGATTCTGGTTACCACCGATAAATTCATTTTTCGTTGATGGTCGCTGGTTTTTGGACTGCACTACGCTTACCATCAGGTGTAGTGCAGTCATTTTGCCGTGCTCGTATAAAATTAAAAAAAAATGGCCGTCATAGGGACTGCCGATAGAAGCGAAAACTTATAACATGAGTATATTTATTTAGTACTCAACTCAACTAGATTCGACTCGAATGGCGGACTGACTGTATAGCTACAGATACTCAGAGCTCACAAAATTTCACCCATCCAAAAAGCGTCTAACGCGCACAGCACACGGTCAGGTATATACGATGTGTTATACGTGTATAGTCTGAATTAACATTAGCATGTCGCTGACGCGAGACCAAGGTTTACCCCCTACCAAAAAGTGCTCAACGAAAAAGTTTGCACTTAAAAAAATCCATTCTGTCTGCGTGTGGTATGCATGATTACCTGATACAATACATTTATACCAAGCTGAGCGATTATTGCATACAAAAAACGACCATAGTGACGCCGCACGCCGGCATCGTGCGCCGCAACAAGTCGAGGTCCAAGGTCAACCGGTGTAAGTCAAATGCTATGGGTGGTATGAGGTTCTTAATTCGGCGAGGTTTTTTTCCTTTTTGTGCCAATTGTGAACTGTGGACTGATTTTGTCGGAAAAAAATCAGTCGATAGAGTTTAGCTGCGATGTGGTCTGCTAATGTAATGAGACATTTCAGCTCTTTTTTTATTTGATTGAATGACGAGACGAGCAAGACCCTCGCGTGATGGTAAGCGCCATGCCTGCCCATAAGCAGAAGCAACACCACACAGAACTCTGAATTACAAAGCACTGCATGCCACTGAACTGCGTTCGTCACGCAGACATAAGATGTTAAGTTTCATAATACCCAGTAATTTCACTGACTTCAATGTCCTTCAAACCGAAACACAACAGTGCTTACACACTATTGCTTGGCGGTAAAAATAGACAAAGCGGTGGTACCCACCCAGACGCCTTCTCGCATACGAGGGACCTAGCACCGTGTAGTTTTTTTTTGTTTTTATAGCATAGGCCGGCAAACGAGCAAGTGGGTCACCTGATGGTAAGTGATCTCCACCGCCCATGTACGCCCACCACCGGAAGAATCATGGGCGCGTTGCTGACCTTAAAGGAAAGGGATAATTAGGGATTGGGAAGGGGAGGGGATTTGGGCTTCCGGATATCTCACTCACCGTACGAAACGCAGCAGCAAGCCGCTACTTTACGTCGGTTTTCTGTGAGACAGTGGTAACGACCCGGTCGAGCCAGCCCATTCATGCTGTAGACAAAACTGTCTACAGCGTGGCTCTACCACTCTAGTATGAAATATTTGTTTCGTGTCAGGGTGTTGTGGGACCGTAAGTCCCTCATAGCTCCTGATACCCAATACAGGTTAACCAAGTGTGGTGTCAGGTTATTATTTATTAATTATCTTGACAGCCTCCGTGGCGCAGCGGGCGAGTTTTTTTTTTTTTTTCGAATTGGCGTTGTACTGTTAGCCTGACACGAGTCGGCTTTCTACAGCTTCACCGGACTTTCGGGCGAACGCTTTAGGCGCTCTCAACCCTTAAAGCGGTCGAGTAGCCGGCTGTGAAGAGAGAGGCCGCGGGTTCCATCACCGCACCGAAACAAATGTTTGTGTGTCCACAAATATTTGTCCCGGGGTCAGGGTGTTGTGAAACCGAAAGTCTCTCGTAGTTCCTGATACCCACGACACAAGACTCGTACCCTACTGTGGGGTCAGGACTATGTATGTGACTGTTGGGTGTATTTATTTATTATCGGGTGTTGAGTAGTCACTGTGCCGAATATATAATTAAGTGCTCATTTGTTTTCCAGTATGTCCACACCCTCGCGGTCGCAGCAGCTCTTCACCAAATGCTGCTGCTGCTTTCCTCTGAGGATCGGATGCTTCATCCTTGGGTATATTAGTTTGGTAAATACCTGCTTTATCCTTTTACTTACTTATTATTTTTAATTGTCAATTAAGATCAGCTCCATTTATGCCAATGAGGAACGTTATAAAGCAAAATAATGAAATTAAAATAATTTTTGTGCACGATCCTCAAAAATACTAAGAAAAAATTAACTGTAACAAGCAGTAACAGTGCGAGCAGACCAGTCCACACAAGCAGCACCCGTTCACGAGCATGACGCATGTGCCAGCCATCGGCCTCCGCACACACATAGTTCTGATCCTATAGTAAGATGCGAGACTTGTGTCGTTGGTATGAGGAACTATGAAGGACCTTAGGTCTCACAATACCCAGACCCGAAACAAAGATTTGTGGATCACACAAGCATTTGTCGAATCTATCGAACACGCGGCCTCTCATTTCACAGACGGCTACTTATTTAAACTCTTCATTTGTCTTTCTAGCTCATCAACACCTACCACACCATATTGCTGGTGACCATCACCACCTTCCTGGGGATGTACACCAATGGCTTCGACCACGTCGACGCGGAACCTGTGACGTCAGGATACGACGACGATGGGGACCAAGGGACCCTCTTCACCACGATTGGCATCATCTTGATGGCCATCATATTTATCAATGTTCTTTGGCTCGCGATCAACATTGCTTTACTGGTTGGACTGCATAAGGTAATTTTTTTTTAGTTGAGTCGAACCTTCCCATCCAAATTCCGCCAGGGAGGGTACCTGATATTCTTTTTTCCGATTAGATAAAATATGTTTTTATTCTTGCTGGATGCAGGCCGCTTCCAACAGGTCGGTCTGGAAATCTTTGGGGGAGGCCTATGTTCAGCAGTGGACGTCTTGTGGCTGATAATGATGATGATGATTGGATAGCGACCACCGTACACTTACACATATAATAAAATTACTGGACATTATGAGACTTAACATCTTATGTCTCGTGGTGACGAGCGCAGTTCAGTGCCATGCAGTGCTTTGTAATTCGAAGTTCTGTGTGGTGTTGCTTCTGTTATGTGCACCACGCTTACCATCAGCCGAGGGCCTTGCTTGTCTTGTCATTCAATCAAATAAAAAAAACGTCCCCGAAGGGGTAGGCAGAGGTGTAACCAGCACACCCACATTTCGTGGAGCGTGTCTCCGTCTCATGATGTGATAGGAGAAGCCTATCGCCATACCGGGCATGTCCAGACTCCGGGCTGATACTAAAAGTTTTAAGAATAACCGTATATAATATCTGTCCGATCCCCGATCGAACCCGAGACCTCAGTACAGCAGTCGCACCGCGTACGTAATATTTGTACGATGTGAGATATGAGGAGGCTACTATCCCTTCTCCCTATCCCAAACCTTTATATAGGGAGTCCTTGAAGTCGGCAACTAGTCCACGGTCCTTCTGGTATTGTGGCTTTATGAGTGGTGGACAGCACTCGTCATCAGGTGACCCACTTCTTCGTTTCGAAAAATTCTTTCATCATTAAAATTTTACATTATCACTGAGTAACATAGGCTACTTTTTATCCCGGAACAAGCAGATCACGCGGGCGGAGCCGCGAGGAAAAGCTAGTATGTAATAAAGGTCTCCGTTCTTGAATCTCATATTAATTTACAAGTTTAAAAACGATGAGTGGTGAAAAACTTTTATGCAAATTAACCATTTCATAGCAGGTTCACACCATTCGATTTGAGTTGATCAATTGACTAGAATCAACAAAACTGTATGGTTTTTGTTGATCAATTCGATTGAAAGTCCGTTCACACGGTTCAAATTGCATGCGGCTTACTTAAAATAGAACCGTGTGAAGAGTAAGGAAGAAAATCATGCAAATTCACAATGGAAGAATTTAACAAGTTCAGAAGTGGAGCATGAAACTTTTACGTATTGTTCGCGGAAATGTGACCCACTTTAGCTGGATCATTACAAGACAAATTATTTTTAGCCTGCATAAATACCATACACTCCATTACCATACCATACACTACCAGAACTCGACATATTTTATGACAAGGTTGGCACTTTTAAGTCATTACTTTTGGGCCACCTTAGCTCACCTTGTAAGGATTTGGAATTGTTTCTGTAAGTTACTTGTGTAAATTTAATAAATAAATACACGCCTGTGAGGGGTAAGCAGAGGTGTAACCAGTACACCCACATTTCGCTGAGCTTATTTCTGTTCCATAATAGGCGGCCTATCGCCATACCGGGCACAAATCCAGACTCCGGTGATACTGAGCATTTCATGATAGAAAAATTCGATATCACTTTTACTCGACCCGGGAGGATTGGGTTTTATAACATAGGCCGGGAAACGAGCAAGTGGGCCACCTGATGGTAAGTGTTCTCCACCGCCCATGTACGCCCACCATCAGAAGAATCATGGGTGCGTAGCCGACCTTAAAGGACAGGTATAATTAGGGATTGGGAAGGGGAGGGGATTTGGACTTCCGGATATCTCACTTACCGTCCAAAACGCAGCAGCAAGCCGCTACTTTACGTCGGTTTTCTGTGGGACAGTGGTAACGACCCGGTCGAGCCAGCCCATTCATGCTGTAGACAAAACTGTCTACAGCGTGGCTCTACTATTCAAAACCTCAGCCTGAGTCTCCGTGACCGTGTCTCATTCGCGGAACAAAGACAAGTGTGAACGATAGTCAGATGTTACGACCTAGTACCTTCCTTGATAAACTTTCTTAAACACTGATTAGCTAAACACTTTTAAGTTTTAGCGGGAATTTTGACAGTGCGGTTCATCGCTTATTATAATTTATTTCAAAAACTAGTTTAAAGTTGTGTTTGTTGTATAAAAGTGTGTTTGTGCAATAAACATTGACGGCGATGAACAGTGTATGGAAACATTGAAATAAGTGAATTAAGCATATTTCTGGAAGGAATTCGCGCCAAAACTACAACAAGACCTTGAAAACGTCCACACCGATATTTCATCGTTCTTGTGAAGGCTTGAGAATAAATTATACTTGTTATTGGCAAAATGCATAATATTGCGAAGCCATAAATAAATAAGAACTAAACACTGTTTTTGTCTCTTTTTTGCCACTTTAAAAATCGTGTTGATAGAAAAAAGAGAGTTAAATAATCAGTGAATACAAAACGTTTTTATCTGCCGCACTCTGTGACGTCATCAAACTTTAGTCTCTATGTCTGTTAATGCTTTATATTCCGATACTGAAAACAGAAAATGATTTAAACTCCGTTACTGAGTACAGAAACAACACCAAGTTAATTGACGTCTCTGAGTGCGGAAGTGGCACTAAATGTCGTAAAGCCAATGTTCTTTTTATATTTGATTGAATGACGAGACGAGCAAGGCGCTCGTGAAACAAACATCGGCTTCGGTTACCAGTTATAGCATCGTGCAATAAACAAAGTTGTTGGCGAAGTGCAGCGTCCGTAATGCTCTGCAATGGACGTTGGCTGGCCGACTAATTCAAAATGTTAGTACATTTATACACTTAGTCGAGGAGTCTGAACATTTTAGATCAACGTTTTCATGCTTTATAAATGTATATTTTTGTATATAAAAAGCTGACATTTCGACGGCATATTCATAATGACATCGGTAATCACTAAGATTTTTAAAGTGAAACTTCATAGCACCGTTTTGATTTGAAAATTCGATGAAACGAAAAAACGACAGTAAAAAGAGACACACAGATTCATAAATAGGATTTAACCTGCGAGAGAATGAGATTAAAAGTATACAGTGTTTTCTGTTATCTTCGTCTCCTTTTTGTTCGGGATATCGTAGACGAAATTAATTAATAATTATTTAAATTTTCTTTTAATTAATTAGCTTTCTTTCTCATTCTTTTATAGGGTACTTTTCTGAAGTATCATTTATGCCGTGTGTGAATTGCACACACACACACAAGCATTCAGCACATCACAATTACATACATGTATACAACAGAAAGAAGCAAAAAATTTTACAAAAGAAACAAATGATATAACAAAAACGAAACAATACCATATCGTTACAAAAAAAACTTAACATAGTTGCAAAACTGAAACAAAACTAATTGTGATTTTTTTAAAATTCTTATAGAAACGATTTAAAGCTGATATTACCGACAACTATGATATTTATTCCGTAGGAATTAAAACGAAAAAAAAAACCTCTTTTCAACTGTCAGCAATAAATAGATCTTCGAGTACAATGACCGTATAGAGACCAGACCAAAAACAAGCCCATTGAGTTTGTCTAGCTGGATCTTCTCAGGGCTGGGTCACGCCGCGTTGAATCCAGTGGTATAGGAAGCCCACTTGAATTTGTTTCGCCAGGTATTCTCAAGACTTCGTTTTAGATCCGGTGGTAGTTTTAAAACACGTACCGTTTCGGTAACGCCTATGGTCCATATCGACCCCTCCCCCCTAATATAGGTATAACATTTCTAGACTTTTCCATAGTAAAAACAATGATAATAGATAAATAAATAGATTCAGTGTAATTGCCGAGTGTATTTTAATGATGCTATGTATGTATGTATACATTAGTTGATACTGATTTCTATATATGTTTCTTTTATTTTTGTACTGAAGGCTTCGTCAAACAGAACGCGTTCTTAGCGCGCGTCAGTGCGCTAACCTGACGGCGCGCTATGACGCTGAGTTCTGTTGTACTACTATGGTAATATACCGTCAAACACAGCGTGGTGGTTTTTTACAACTTTTATTTTAGCGTCCGAGTGAATGTGCATAATGTCTGAAAAATTGATTGAAATAGTAGAAAAAACCCATGTTTGTACAATATAAAGGATAATTGTTATAAAAATATAACAATTAAATTGAAATTTGCCACAATTGTCCGGTGTTTTCGAAGTATCTATTGGAAACAGTGGACAAACAGGTTTTGAAATTGGATAGCGCATTGGGTTTTTCCAAACCACAACTTTTAACTGTATTGTGCGTAGCGCGTTGGGTTTGGCCGTTAAACTATAAAATGAAGTAAGATCAACATGATTTATAGATGACTGGTGACCCGCGCCGGCATAAAAATATGTTTGTTACGACACACCACATTACAAATCTTGAATTTTTCGGCTTTTCTGTACTATAATATGTATGTTTTATACATATAATCCTTCCTCGTGAATCACTCTATCTATTGCTGAAAACTGCATTAAAATCTGTTGAATACTTTAAAATATCTAAGCGTACAGACAGCGGAAGCGACTTCATTTTATACTATGTAGAGATTCGTAAAAAAATCGCCGTAGTTCGTAATTTAAACTGTGCCTGTGTAATTTATTATCGTTTAATTTCTCAACACCATTAAATCATTGCTCAATTCTATATAGTGTTACAAGTGACAACGGTATCAAATGGTCGCATCGCAGTCATCAGTGTGATGACGTCACACTGTGATAGTGATGGCTTTTTATCACCGGCTTACTAATATAACATGTAATTAAACAAATGTAATTATAATTATTATAAACATTATTAAGAATGTTTGACCGTGTTCAATATTTAAAATTTATCGTGTTCGAAATTACTAATTACATTTGTGGAAAGGTATAAATACGTTGAAATAATTATTGTTAGCAGTCAGTTGGTTGGTAAACGGAATATTTTTTTTATTGATTCAATGACGAGACGAGCAAGGCGCTCGCCTGATGGTAATCGCTACGCCTGTCCATAAACAGAAGCAACACCACACAGAACTTTGAATTATAAAGCACTGCATGGCACTGAACTGCGCTCGTCACCCCGAGACATAAGATGTTAAATCTCATAATGCCCAGTAATTTCACTGGCATCAATGGCCTTCAAACCGAAATACAACAGTGCTTACACATTGTTGCTTGGCGGCAGCAATAGACAAAGCGGCGTACCAACCCAGACGGCCTATCGCATACGAGGGACCAGCCACCTTGTAATAAAATGTGACTGCATAATAAATACAAGCATGTCGTGGTGTTTCAATTCATCTACTACGTTACGTTTCTTGTTTCTTTCTTTCACATATAGAATAACTATCGCCTTCTCACTTTAACATGTTTAATAAGGGTCAGAGAATGAGACAATTATTTATAAACATGGTGCATATAAATCAAACGAGATAACGCTTAATGGTACAAATAATGATGCAACTAGCTTTCACTCGCGACTCTGCCTACGTGAATGTATTTTCCCAGGATAAAAAGTAGACTGTGGTACTAGACTGCCTCGGTGGCGCAGTTATATTGTGTACGCGGTATGACTGCTGTGCTGTGTTGGGTTCGATCGCCGGGTCGGATAAAAGTGATATTGGGTTTATCACGAAATGCTCAGTGTCAGCCCAGCCTGGTTTTTTTTTCTGTTAGCCTGACGAGAGTCGGCTTTCTACAGCTTCACCGGACTTTCGGGCGAACGCTTTAGGCGCTCTCAACCCTTACTTGTGCCCGATAAGGTAATATGCTCGCCTTCTACCACATCATGGAAATAAGCTCGACGAAATGTGTACGAGTTACACCTCTGCCTACCCCGTTGGGTACAGGCGTGAGTGCATATGTAAAAAGTAGGCTGCCAAATTATGCTCAAATCCGTTGAGACGATAAGGCGTGGGACGTTAAGGCGTGATCGATTAACACATTCCAAAATTCACACATACAAACTTTCACCTTTTTAATATTCGGTATTGGAAACGCAAACATACTAAAACGCCAATAGGAGATCTTGACGGTAGAGTATTTTAAAGTATATTTTTTAGGATAAAAATTATATACCAACCTACTAGATAGTAGCACTATCTCAGTACTACTTAGTTTTTGACATAACTACACTGGCAATAAATCTATACTAATAATAAAGCTGTAGAGTTTGATTGTTTGTTTGTTTGTTTGTTTGTTTGTTTGTTTGTTTGTTTGAACGCGCTAATCTCAGGGATTACTGGTTCGAATTGAAAAATTCTTTTTGTGTTGGATAGTCCATTTATCGAGGAAGGCTTTAGGATATATAACATTACGCTGCGACCATTAGAAGCGAAGCATCAGTGAAAAATGTTGCAAAAACGGGGAAAATTATTCATATTTGAAGGCTTCCGTTGCTAAGCTACCAAAATAATATTATTTGAAGGCTTCCGTTGTCAAATCAAAATCAAATCTATACTAATATTATAAAGCTGTAGAGTTTGATTGTTTGTTTGTTTATTTGATCACGTGGGCGGAGCCGCGAGCAAAAGCTAGTTTTATATATTTATGTATATACATACATATATATTTTATAGTTAGTTTATTAGTTTATGTATTATATGTATATATATATATGTATATTATATATATATATATACATATAATACATATATAATTATGTATTATATGTATATTACTCGATGTGGGTCGAATTTTTATTGCATACTAGCTTTTGCTCGCGGCTCCGCCCGCGTGATCTGCTTTTTCCGGGATAAATAGTAGGCCATGTCTTATACTGATGTATAAGATACATTATTGTAAAGTTTCATTAAAATCCATTCATTACATTTTTTGCGTGAAAGAGTAACAAACATACATCCAACCATCCATCCATACTTACAATCTTTCGCGTTTATAAGTAGGATTTACATCCAATTATTATTATTATTTGATTGAATGACGAGACGAGCAAGGCGCTCGAATGAATGTTTATCGTAAAAAACAACTTTAAAATGCTCTACCGTAAAGTTCACGTAACCCCCCCCCCCCTGAACGAGTCGCTATCGCTGTTTTTTATTCGTACTGTGTTTACTATCACAGTGAGATGAGTATGGAATTATATAACGCAAATTCAATGTTCCTAAGCTCCTAGCCTCACAAAGCCTAACCTTATTACATCGTTTTATTGCAGAGTCCGTGCATCAACACGCTTAGTTCATAATTATTTGTCACTGCACCACGTTGCCTTTGTAATGCACACATTAGTATGGTTCTGTTTTTGGTTCGCTTTAGTAGCGTAAAATGCGTTTACATTTATCAGATAACAAAGAAACAAGCGTGTACTGTTTTCAAATGTGATCTAATGTCGAAGCAATCTGGTCTGGCATATGCTTGAAATTATAAATATTTTATTTAAAACAAAAACACAACATTTAAAACAAACAATTCTTGTTTGCTCAGCCTGGGATTTGTATCCAGGACCAAACCGTTTTCTCAGTCTATAAACACTGACACTAAGGGTGGGTTGCACCATCTTACTTTAGCAATGACAAACATGAATGTACCGGTTCAGCAAAAATGAGTTGCACCATTTGACAAGTGTTATATGACGTCATAACTTTAGCTGTTAACCATAACCGCCCATTCGCTGGTTAAAGCTATTGTTTAAGTTAAATATCTGTCAGATAGTTCAATTATAACCTCTATCTTGATATATCTCCTAAAGCGTGTGTGCTCCAAAATTATATTATGTCTCTGCTTCTAGAATTAATCGAGGAATCTAGTATTGGAATACGATGGTGCAACACATTCCGCAGTCAATGTTAAAGTCAGCGTTACTGTTATCGTCAAATTTGACGTAAACCTTAACTATAACTGCTTATGGTGCAATCCAGCCTAATTCAATGAGGCGTTACAAAACATAAATGCTTTCTTTATGTTAATGCCGAAACTTTCTAAAACATCATACTTGGCGATCGAAGTTTGACTTACGCGAAGTAGGGCTGATGCGGGTGTGGAAATGAGTTGATAAATAATTCATCCCTTAATGAGGAACGCGGTGACTCGTAATTTAACCAGCAGCTAGTAAGCTGTATTAGGGCGATATATTAAAATCAACTTAAAAAATGATCACTCTAAAGTCACCGTATTAATATTTTTATATGATAGATAATGGTAGGAGGTGGTAGGATATTCATATCCTCTCTGATGGCGACCACCGTACACATGGTGTTAAAACCTGCCATAGTGATTCACACGCCTTATGTGGATCGCGTTCCAGGATCAGTTCGGTTTTCCAGAGGGGCTTGCAACTTTACTTGATGGATGTTTGAGGTGGATATAGGGGTACATCCTTGTATCCCTGTGCCTGCATCAGTCATCCGCCTGTGCTGTCGCAGGCCTCTCCATTAGCTTCTGCCCTCTTTGGAGTGTGAAGAAGCATTTATATAGGCTGGCATGATTCTGGTGACCACCGATATACTCAATGTTGTACTCTATGTATGTGATTGTTGGGTGTATTTATTTATTCATCGTCTGCATTTGACCAATAGAAAAATGAATACTAGCCTTCTAAAATACACGTCCCACTGCTGGACACGGGCCTCCTCTACTAAATGTGAGGGGTAGGCCATAGTTCACCATGCTGGCGTAATCTTGCTGGTGGGACGATACTTGTATCTGACCGGATAGCGACCACCGTACACTGGTGCTAAAACCTGCCATAGCGGCTCACCTTGTGTGGGTCGCATTCCAGGGTCAGCCAGTCTATATGCGGTTCTTGTCCCCTGATCGTAAACCTTTTCCCATCCCCTTTTCCTTCCCCTCCCCCTTGGCCCTTTGGCAGGCCGGCATGATGTTGCCGACCTACGATGGACACATTGTTTATCGTTGGTCGACACTATTCTTGGATTGCGCTACACTTACCATCAGGTGTAGCGTAGTCACGTTGCCGAGCCAGGAAAATAAAAACCGGGTTGGCAGATTTCACCTTCCTACGAAATCCTTAAGGAGAACTAGTGAGAGAAATGTAAATGGACTTTTAATTGTTTTTACAGAGGCGTCCAGGCCCCGTGAAGGTGTACATCAGGTTCGTCAGCATCCGCCTGATGCTCAGCATTATCAGCTTCATGTATATGACGTCATCTGGCAAAGTCCAGACCGAGAACATCATCACGTACTCCCTTGACCTTGGTAAGTATCGAGACACTTAGTGTTTGGTTTAGACCAGACTAATTAGGTAGAACCACAGACAACTCAACCTATAGAGTTGTCTGTGGGTAGAACAGGTATGATCAGACTAAAATATACAGTCCCCTCTGGAGATCCAAATCCCAACCAAAATCCCCTTCCCCTTCTTAATCCCTAATTATCCCTTTCCTTTAAGGTCGGCAAAGGCCCAAATCCCCCTCCCCTTCCTAATCCCTAATTATCCCTTTCCTTTAGTGTCGGCAACGCGCCCATGATTCTTCTGGTATTGTGAGCGTACATGGGCGGTGGAGATCACTTACCATCAGGTCACCCACTTGCTCGTTTGTTGGCCTATGCTATAAAAAAAAAGATCAGAGGTTTCCTTAGTAGTCACGCTGAAGTCATAGTTGTGTTTACAGTGTGATCGATGGTATTCCAAAGACTGACTGTGATCTACATCCACATACAGTCAGTATGGCATAGGCCGGCAAACGAGCTAGTGGGACATCTGATGGTAAGTGTAGTAACATGGTGGTAGGCCCCTCGTATGCGAGAGGCCGTCTGGGTTGGTACCACCGCTTTGTTTATTTCTACTGTGTTTCGGTTTCAAGGACATTGAAGCCAGTGAAATTACTGGGCATTATGAGACCTAAAATATTATGTCTCAGAATGAAGACCGCAGTTCAGTGCCATGCAGTGTTTTGTAAAAGTCAAAGTTCTGTGTGGTGTTGCTTCTGTTTATGGGCAGGCGTAGCGCTTAACACGAAGCGAGCGCCTTGCTCGTCTCGTCATTCAACTAAATAAAAAAATGATCTCCACCGCCCATGTACGCCCATAATACCAGAAGAATCATAGGCGCGTTGCCGACCTTAAAGGGAAGGGATAATTAAGGGATTGGGAAGGAGAGAGAGATTTAGGCCTCCGGATATCACACTCACCGTACGAAACGCAGCAGCAAGCCGCTACTTTACGTCGGTTTCTGTGAGACAGTGGTGACGACCCGGTCGAGCCGGCCTATTCATGCTGCAGACAAAATTGTCTACAACGTGGCTCTATCACTCGTATTATGTATATTTTTCTGTTTTTTTCAGCCTTGGCTGCTTACTTCCTCTTGGTCTACTACGTATATACCCAACAGCTTGAACGCGAGAACGCCCAGATGATGCAACGATCGGAGTCCCAAATCAACGATACGGGCTTTGTCTACCCAACCAAGATGGACAAGCAACATCTTGTTGTTGCTTAATTTTGGTCCAATAACAACGAGTGTTGGTTCAAAGATTGGATCCATGGTCGTTGTATAACTTTCTTGATCAGCACGTTATTATATTGTTGATCAATATTTTTTTGTATTTTTAAATTGCATGCGTCTTCAAAAATATAAGGTTAATTAGGATGTATATTAAAAAATATTTTAATTCATATTATGAAATTTAATTCATTTTATTTTCTTGTCATATTTTCGAGAATCTTTTACATGAATCTCTTTTGTCTTTCTCGTTAAATCTTTTGTTTATGCTGTATTCTTTCTATGGTTCAATTTTATCTGTAGTATAGACGAATAAAATGTATTGTACCGTGTTTATGCTAGTTTTAATAAAAGACTCTTATAAGTTCCAGTTTTATTATTCTCTCCACCACTTTATCCTGGTAAGGTTAAGTGTCTACACTGCAACTGATGGAAGTATAGTCCAAATACAATGTCGACAGTCGGCAGAATTATGCCGGCCTGATCTGGAAATATACTGGCTGACCCCGGAACATGACTCACTTGAACGAGCCACTATGGTGGGTTTTTCACCATGTCAGTCCGGTACAAACATGTTTCAGTTACCCGCAGAATCTATATAGGATTTCATAATGTAATGAGTTTATATAAGTACTACCATTCGTTCGCGACAAGGTGGACAGACGACCTGATAAAGGTCGCTGGAAGTCGCTGGATGCAGGCCGCTTCTAACAGGTCGGTCTGGAAATCTTTGGTGGAGACCTATGTTCAGCAGTGGACGTCTTGTGGCTGATGATGATCTGCTCGCGGCTCCGCCCGCGTGAAATTCTACACCGTCATCGATATCGCCTATGTTCATCAGGGATAATGTAGGATTCTAATAGTGATTTTTTTTAAATCGATCCAGTAGTTTCAGAGCCTATTCAATGCAAACAAACAGTCAAATCTTTCCTCATTATAATATTGGTTTAGATGAATTTGTTTAATCCGCAATATGCCTGTTACACAAATAACATGAATAAACTCATTACCATTTAATATAAATGTAAATCACACAGCATCTATTTAAATTTAACTCGAATTTAAATTAATGGTGAATGGGATTGCGCAGGTGAAGAATTATTGATAACTGACCGTTGCATTTCCGCGACTACACTGTACTAGGGTTGTCACATAGTGTTGACATTGAAGCCAGCAAATTTATTTATTATTAGGAAAGCTGACAGACTAATAGTACATTAATTTAGGGTACAGTTTGGTTACAATATTGCTTATGACAAGCTTCTACATGTTAGAAACATTTTATGGTATAAAACAAAAGGGAAAATCAAGTTATTTCACTTGTTTACATATGAAGTCGCATCTCTAACCGTGAATAACTAAAGTACTATACAATACTTATAATACTTCGGAAGTAATTTTAATATAAAACGCAATGATTCTAAGTGTACAGTTTGGGAATAATAGTAAACATAAATTCTTTGTGTATCAGTGTTCTAATAGATTTGGAAGTGCTGCAAAAAAGACCTCTGTTCAAATGTTGAAAAAAAGTTATTAACCCATTATTGCTTTCAGGCGTTCATAGCCAGTTGCACTCACTAAAAACGAAATAAAATAAAACAAGGTTGACAACCCTATTGAGTACCGAGTGCAAACGTTCGAGCTCGCTATGTTGTATTAATACTGTACGAACGGTATTTGCATCAATTTTTTTTGTTTTCGATCAAGGACTACATTATTTTGAATATTTAGTATGAATTGTCTTCAACGACACTTCAAAGCAACAGCAATGCTGAAAATAAAGAAACAAAATGAAATAATAATTGAAATAAAACTAATTTAAATGGATTTTATCGCGGATTTTTATTGTAATTTTGGTCTCGACGTTTCAAATGCTTTTCAGCCTTGTGGACTGGGGTGGATTGTGGTGTAGGTTGTCCGAAAATGTTAATGTTACATTACCTTCACCCACTCCATTATTGTCCCTTTTAATTAGTTTTCTTTCAATGAGTAACATTCGTGTAAACGTAAGAAATTCATTATGAAATAATAATTTGATGTAGTAAAAGGTATGAAAACTGATGAAAGTAATCACGCTTAAACACCAATAAAGCTAGAAGAATCATGGAAATGTTACCACCTTTTTTATAGCATCTGCCGGGCAATGAACAAGTGGGCAAAGTAAGGGATCTCCACCATAAACACACATAATCCCAGAAGAATCATGACTCCGAACTTCGTGGTTGAAGCGTACAGTAATAGCCGTAAAAAAGAATGTAATGTAATGTTTTTATTTATCAGATTTAATTTATAAAAGAGTTAAATATTTGAAAATAAAAAGTTCTGTATAATAATAATAAATACACCCAACAGTCACACACATAGTCCTGACCCCACACTAGTGGGTATTAACTACAAGGGACTTGCGTTCCTACAACACCCAGACTAGAAACAAATATTTATGGATCGCACAAACATTTGCCTCGATGCGGGAATCGAACCCACGGCCTCTCGCTTCGCAGCCAGCTAGTCGCCCACTGCACCACGGAGAAAAAACGGATACGCTTCTTATACGCATGGTCATTTTAAAAAGGTAAAGAAGATACTCATGCCTATTGGTGTTGAATTGGTATTAAAGGAATGGGAATTGGGAAGGTAGGAGGAAATTTAGGTCTCCGGAAATCTCACTTTCAAAACAAAATGCAACAGCAATCTCCCACTTGACATCGGTCTTCTGTAAGACAGTACTACAGAGGAAGAGAATGAGTTTTGGCAGAGGCAGATTCTAGGCTTCTGTTTATTGGAACGCAACAAAATAGGTTTCACATGCAAATGCAATTTTATGGTCAAGCCACAAGCTGTAGACAGTTTTGTCTACAGCATGAACGGCTCGGCTCGATCGGGTCGTTACCGCAGTCTCACAGAAAACCGATGTAAAGTAACGGCTTGCTGCTGCGTTTCGTACGGTGAGTGAGATATCCGGAGGCCCAAATCCCCCTCCCCTTCTCAATCCATAATTATTCCTTTCTTTTAAGATAGCGACGCGCTCATGATTCTTCTGGTCTTGTGGGCGTACATGGGCGGTGGAGATCACTTACTTATTCACTTGTTTGTCGGCCTATGCTATAAAGAATCTGCAACGTTGTCCAAAATTATATAACAACTTGGCATGACTAGCAAATAGAACAGTATCAAAAACAAATAATATCAACATGTACATACTGACGGCAACAGACAGACAAAATATATGCCCAATTTTGCTGCTTTAGCGTCTAGACTACTAACCGTTCCTCAAATAAATGTATTCAATACAAACATGACTTGAAATCACGTTGTTCTCTACGTGTAAGCTATTTCTTCAAGTTTTATTTACAGCAGACACCAGCAATCTAGCAAATGGGTCACCTACTGGTTAGAGGTTATTACTGGAATAGTAACGCTGTAAACAGTTTTGTCTACAGCATGAATGGGCCGACTCAACGGGGTGCTTACAAAATGTCGCACGAAACACTAATATAATATACCTACTAGCTTTTGCCCCTGTCTGTATACCAAAATCCGTTCAGTAGTTTCAGCGTGATTGACGGACAAACATCCAAACATCTAAACAAACAAACTTTCACATTTATATTATTAGTAGTATACAGTAATCTAAAAATCTAGGTCACTATATTTACTTAAAAAGTATACTAAATCTAGGTTTGTCTTAGATTACAAATTAATAAACCAATTAATCATTCAACTTCAGTGTATGCATACCTTCATTTTATATTACTCTAGCTGTTGCCCGCGGCTCCGCCCGCGTGATAATGATTTTTTGGGATAAAAATAGCCTATGTTCATCAGGGATAATGTAGCATTTTATAGGTGAAAGAATTTTCAAATCGGTCCAGTAGTTCGAGAGCCTATTCAAAGCAAAAAAAAAAACAATCAAATCATTCATGACAATGAATTCAGTAACAGAGTAAAAGTATTTATTGATAAAGAAGTTTTTAACTTTATTTTTAAATAAGTTTATACTATCTAAATCATGATTTTATCTTAATTTCTCAATTGAGTTTTTTATTGCTGGTCCCATTCGATAAATGCTTTGCCGTACACCATCCAAAAGATAAAATATTAGTCTCCCTTATTCGTAACCTTGGATCAGCTGCATGTCTCATTTCAAATAAGCGGGGATGGGTTTTAACAAACACTGTTACCTCGTATATATGATAACGGGCGGATATGAATATGCTGGTGGTAGGATATTCATATCCGCCCGGATAGCGACCACCGTACACATCGTGTTAAAACCTGCCATGGTGATCCACACACCTTGTGTGGATCGCGTTCCAGGATCAGCCAGTATATATCCGGTTCTCCTCAGAGGCTTGCAACATAACTTGATGGTTGGTTAGGGCGGGTATAGAGGTCAACCTACCTGTCCTGTCGCAGGCCCCTCAATTCGCTGCCTCCCTCTCTGAAGAGGGAAGAAGCATTTATACAGGCCGGCATGATTTCGGTGACCACCGCTAATCTCATTGTTTGTCGGCTGTCGCTAGCTTTTTAGACTGCACTACGCTTACCATCAGGTGTAGTGCAGTCACTTTGCCGTGTTCGGATAAAAAAAACATCAGTATACGTAGTGTAAGCAGAATTGTTAGGCTGTTTCCCACTAATACATTTTCCACACTATGGCAATATTTCAAATATATTTCAAAATGAATGCATAAACAGCATTAACAACCGAAAAAGAATCGATTTCTGCCTCCTAATGAAGTTATATTCCATTAAAACTCGGAGGTCGTAAAATTGAACGTCAACATAAAAAGAAACCTCTTATTCGTAGGCCTCCCAAACTGAGGGTAAATAATTAGATTAGAGAGGAAATGTCCTGAATGTATTGACTCAATTATATTGGATTGTCCCCCTTGATTGGACGGCATGGTGATTTTTTTGAGCTCGCTTGGTCGGGCTTGGTGAATACGAATGGAAAACGGAACTTTTTGGAAGTTAGACAGTTAGTCTTTGATATTCTTATGCATTTCTATTAGTTGGGCAATTTTATGGGCGTTTTATTAATACACTTTAGATTCTTAGTTCCCAAAGTGGTCCACAGGAGACTCGACGGGGGTCTACGTAGTTAGTTTAGTTTGATCTAATCTTCACATTTTTTGTCGAGTTTTAGGAATATGGTCGAAATATAGCAAGGGGTCTACTGGAACCAGCTAAATTTTAAAAGTGGTCTATGAGAAAAAAGTCTGGGAACTTACGAAAGGTATTTTTTGTGAATAGAAGGCTCCAAAAGAGATCGAAAACGGATGTCGATAACTGATATCCAAAAGAGCACGCCACGAGCACCATTAACCGGCTAAAATATTAAAAAAAAATGTATGAATGTGGAAAGATTTGAAAAACATATTGCTGTTGGTAGGATATTCATATCCACCCGTATAGCGACCACCGTACAGATGGCGTTAAAACTGTCATAGGGACCCACACACCTTGTGTGGATCGCGTTGCAGGATATACACTGGTATAGCCAGTTCTCCCGAGGGGCTTGCGGCATGACTTGATGGTTGATTGGGGCGGGTATAGGGGTACATCCTTGTTTTCCTGTGCCTATATCGGTCATCCGCCTGTCCTATCGCAGGTCTCTGTAAGTATGGAAAGCCCGTTGTCTCTACCGACACCTATAGGAAACAGGCATGAGTGTATGTGTGTCTATGTATGTATGTATCCAATCATTTCCAAGTCTGAGATAAGGTAGCTTTATGGGAGTGATTGGAACGGCCATATTATTGGTATAAAGTTATTATTTTACAACTTTGTGCGAGAATCGTTAATTTAATTATCCCTTTATATTATACCTATAAACCTGCATACCTGAGAACTCTATAAGATTTTTCGAAGGTATGTGAAGTCTGCCAACCCGCATTTGGCCAGCGTGGTGGACTAAGGCCTAACCCCTCTCATTCAGTAGAGGAGGCCCGTGATTGGAGGCCCGTATTAAGATTGGCACCACATCCATATTTTTTTAGATAGATCACTTACGGTCAAACGACCCACTTGCTCGTTTGCCAGTCTTTGCTATTAAAAAAATTATATCTCGAAAAAAAATTCAGGCTCTTGCGGTGGGCGTAGCCGTAACATGCACCCAAAACTGCGAGTAAAAGCTAGTATTTAATACAATATAAGCTTTATAGGACTTACATAGCCATCTATCACTGTCACTTAGACAGATTAAGTTGCGGAAGTCGCAGGAACTTGTTGTACCAATCTTTGTGCCCGGCATGTATTCCGTTGAGAATGCACCATGGTTGTATGCAGACCGCACGTGATTGAAACAATATTACAGCGGTTTTAGTGCATATATTTGTCAAAATCAACCGAAAAATCAAAAGAAGATCGACCGTCACAAATATGGTGTTATAGATTACCTCTTTCACAATAAGGATCGAAATGTACAGGTAGATACAGTGGATATAGATTTTCGAAAAGTCTTTGACAAAGTAGACCATGAACTAATCCTAAATAAAATTGCGTATAATGGTATACTATAGTAGTAGTATATAGTATATAAAGGTAGTGAAGGATCTTGGAGTATTGCTAGATAGTAAATTACACTTGGACAAACATTGATGCAATTGTTAAAAATGCTTATCGCAATACATGCCTTCGTCATGAGATGCTCCGTTGATTTTAGGCGAACAACTACTTACATTTAGTCTTATAAATTGATCATTAGATGCTAACTGGAATATGCCGTCAAAATACGGAACCCCTTATATGAGAAATATGTAAACAGTTTAGAGAGTGTATAACGTAAATTCATGAGAACGACAGATTATCGGTGTTTCCGTGCAGAAGCAGTGCAGAACAGTAGAAACTTCTTATAGTAACCTTCTTCGCCACTATAAGCTTTTGGGCTTAAAGTCTCGACATATTTACGTCAAAACTATGTTTCTGTATAAACTATGCAATTGTGGGCTTGATTGCGTTAACTAATAAATTGAATTACAATGTACCACGGACAGTAGTAACCTCTCCTTGTTGTCGGTTGTGTGTGCGCCTCTTCGACGTCTTACAAAAACTTATAATGATTTATTTTCGGAATTGGATTTCTTTGTTTCATCACCTAATTAGTTTCGAATAAACTTGCTTCGAACTAATATAGATTTAGATAATATAGAAAAAAACTTATACTACTAACTTTCATTTTTTAATAATTTGGATAATTCTCTTTATTAGTTATTGATTGATTGATAGTTTATAAATTCTGAGTCAGAGGTATGAATAATTGGCTATTAAACTACAGTACCTTTCATCTGCCCTCATCCCACTCCAATTAAACTTAATATTTTTATAGCAATCTATTTACAAGCCCCTGAGAATAAGCCCAAAATAACAGTTTTAAAGTAATAAAAACAAATCTAAAACCTTGTTGAAAATTAGTTTTCGATGAATCAAGGGGGATATTTGAAATAGAGTAAAATTTTGTTAGGGAACATTAAAAGCGATATTTAAATGGAGTTAGCATTATAGAACTACGCAAAGTCGTGCCCGAGAGGGTAGGATAGCTTTGGTACTTTGGTAGTTTAAATCCCTGATCCTATTATATAATCATTATCCACAGATACGATTAAGGTGATACGAAATCATATTATAAAATTTGTGACTAATTTATTTATTATTTAGATCTTATAGATAATTTTGAAGATAATATTTAATTCTAGCCATGTAGCGGTCAGTTCTATCATGAGTATAAATAGTGTCCAAAGCGTAACCAGTACACCCACATTTCGCAGAGCGTCTTTCATCCCATGATATCATAGGCGGAGAACGTAACGCCATACCGGGCACAATTCCAGACTCCGAGTTGATACTAGGCTGGTAAGAGAAGAGAACGATCAGTAAGTATATTTATGGCTACCCTAAGTAAATCTTAGTATAAAGCTGTATTATCGTTTCGGATGTCAAAATAGGTCTCCTGGTGACCTGGGCATGCCGCAGAAACTATTAAAGCAAAACTTAAATCAGTTTTGTTACTTCCTCAGAGTTCCTTTGACTCCATATAGTTGAGTCTAGTGCATGCAGTTTTGTTTGGAAAATCTGGAATCAGTTCCGAATGTGAAATATACTTGTAGAAAGATTTGTACTACTTTGCTATTGGATGGTTTTACAGACACCCAAAGTCATATTTAGTAGTTTAGTGTAAGTACTACGTGAATCTCCGTTTTCGATGTTAAGATGTAAATTTCTAAAAATATGTTATTAGTTGGCACCCTACATTATACTATCATTTGACCAAATTTCATGGTCCTGGCTTCAGTAGTTTTTGACATATCGTGATTATTCAGTGAGTGAGTTTTCTTTGATTTTATAAAATACAGTGAAACCTGGTTAAGTGAGACATCAAAGGACCTGTAATATTGTTTCACTTATAGAGGTATTCCACTTACCCAGTGTCTCAGATATCCAGGTATAAATAAATATCTGTCTCATTTACAGAGGATTCCATTAATAGAGGTCAGAATACAGGTTATTTCAGTTATAGAGGTGCGATTATTAAATAAAATAACGTGTTGTGTAACCATTATTAATGAATTTAATAAAAAAAAATAAAGGTAATCATACAAATAAAATAACATACAAAATGTATTACAAATATGGAAACACAATGTATATTAATAATTAATGTTATAAATTTTATCAAATATTCTTTAATTAGTATCATTTCAAAATAACTGTGCAAATGTTTCTAGTGCTTTTACCCTTCGCGTTTAGAAATTTTTACTAAATTTACTTCCGCGCCCATTTCATCGTCATCTTCTTCATTTTCCAATGAAGAAGACGAGAAGGCATGAATTTCCGGGAAGAATAAGAATAAGTAAGTAAACAAACAAAACGATGTTATCTCAGTTACAGAGGTTTATGCATATAAAATTCACTCGCTGTCTCAGTTATAGAGGTAACTATGATGATAAATCGAAAGAATGAATCCCAGATATAGAGGTTTACTTCGTCCCACTAACAGGGGTAATTCAGTGCCAAAGTGTTGGGACCTGAGCATGAGTTCCAGTTATGGAGGTTTCTCACTTATCCAGGTCCCACTTAACCAAGTTTCACTGTATATAGATTATCGTAAAATATCTCATATACCTGATACCATCATGAGTGGTAGAGCCAAGCTGGAACGAGAATTAAGTTTCGCCATTGCCTCGTCCATAAATCAGCAGAGTAAGCAGTAGATAAGGTTGGCTTTGGGCCTATGATAATGGTAGCCCTTACACTCAAATTTCTCCAATTACTCTGTCTTTGAATTCATTCCAAAAAACACTCATTCACGCAAAACAAAACATTTCATTGACAAACCCCTAGAATGTAAAAATAAAGCTATTCACAGCTCTCAAAAACCAGTACATACGAGCTGACACCGAATTGACATTGTTAAAAGGCTATTCGTTTATAACTAGAAAAATCAACAAGGCAGCAGTATTCGCCTCGTTTGCACTGAATGAAACCGCAGCGGTAACATAGATTTTGCGGGCTTATTACGTATCCATAGGGCAATATAAGAGTCCAGAAATGGGCGCTGTAAATTAAATGCGTAGTCACAAGTTGACAATCTTTTTTTATACGAGTACGGCAAAGTGACTGCACTACACCTGATGGTAAGAGCAGTGCAGTCCAAAATAACCAGCACCACTGACAAACACAGTTTAGCGTGTGAGACCAGAATCATGCTGGCCTGTATAAATGCTTCTTTCTTTCCACTCCGAAGAGGGAAGAACGGCCTGCGACAGGACAGGCGGATGACCGATGCAGGCACAGGGATACGAGGATGAACTTCAACCAACCAACAAGTTATGTCGCAAGCCCCTCGGGAGAACCGGATATACGTGGCTGATTCTGGAACGCGATCTACACAAGGTGTGTGAGTCACTATGGCAGGTTTAAATAAATACGGAATAGTTTTCGAACAATTGCTTTTTAAAAATACAAATTACATTTCGCGATTAGTTTTACATTTCGTGAATAAAAAAAAACTTGAGAGGTGGAACACCCGGATGGAACGAAGTACCTTTCGATTATTTTTTATTTTAATTTTGAGGGTCAAGGTCTGTGTCCAGGTCAAGGTCGGGGTCAAGGTCAAGGTCGGAGTCAAGGTAAAAATCGGGGTCAAGGTCAAGGTCGGGGTCAAGGTCAAGGTCGGAGTCTACGTAGGGTCAACCAGGATAATTGTAAACAGGGGTTATTGGAAACGACTCTCAGTAAACTTTAAATATTGTGATTAAGATGATGGGAGTGAAACAGAACATTAATTTATTTTATAGTCAATGTCTTTATATTTCAAATTTACTCTTGTCAAAGAAGTAGCCTCAGTTTGAGCGCGACGAAAATTTGTCTGCCAAAATATTGTTTTTAAGTTTTCATACCAAGTTGATACCCAAAAAATTTTGTATAAAAAGTTGCCGGGTAAGTTCTTGATTGGTTTTTGCGATCATTATAATGAAAATAGCTTTGCATTTTTCTAATACTCTAGCAATAAAACCAAGCTAACAAGTATCTGAGTGTTGTTTACATTTTCCCATATGATAAAACTGGGCGGGGTAATAGTAATCGGCTAAGGGGGGGAATTGTAAACAGTGGGGTAATTGTGAACGTATATCATTTTTACTACTATCACGGTGATGGGTAATGGTAAACATTTATTTTCGGTACATTTTCAAAATGTCACGTGTTTACGTCCGAAAAAGGGAAACTTACATAAGGCTGTTAAGGCCATACAAGAAAATAAAATGACATACCGACAAGCCGAGGTCGCATACAACGTACCTATCTCAGTTATCTATCACCAAATAAAAGGTAGAATAGTAGATATGAATAGAATGGGTGCTGGTGTGTCTAAAGTGCTGCCATATCGCGTGGAAGAATACGTAGCCTCTTGTCTGAAAACTCGAGCGCAAATAGGTCATCCAGTAGTAAAAGGGGAATTAAAAAACCTAGTTAAAGATTACATAGAAAAAATGAAATTGTTAATAATTTCAAACCAAATAAACCTGGCGACGATTACATAGTACTTTTATATCATCATCATCATCAGCCACAAGACGTCCACTGCTGAACATAGGCCTCCCCCAAAGATTTCCAGACCGACCTGTTGGAAGCGGCCTGCATCCAGCGACATCCTGCGACCTTTATCAGGTCGTCGGTCCAGGTGTCAGGTGTCTTGTAGGCGGACGTCCAACGCTGCGCTTACCAGTACGTGGCCTCCATTCCAGAACCTTTCTGCTCCATCGGTTATCGGTTCTGCGAGCTATGTGGCCTGCCCACTACCATTTCAGCTTGCTAATCCGCTGGGCTATGTCTAATACTTTTATATATTTTGTTTTATTTTACCCCTTTAAAAATGTACAGGTTTATTTAGTTAGTTTTCAAAATATTTACAATTGCCCATAGAAAAATTAAATGTTTCTAAATACCCCATAGTTTTGTCAATGCATAATAATAAAAACTAGATGATTTGTTTACATTTGCCCCTGTACATAGCTAGATGCTTATATCGGATACTTTCGTGTTTAAGAGAGACTAAATAGTGAAAACAAGTTAGTTTCATTATAATTCTTATCATATAGGTATACATTAGCTATTTCCGCGCAGCGCCATCTAGTTTACATTACTATAGTAGCTCCGTATTAATTATTCTTTAAAAATTGTTAAAACATATAAATCTACAAGATCTCATGTTTAAAACAACAATTGTAGCAGTGAAAGTTTGTACAAGTGTTTTCAAAACCCAATTTCAACAAACAATATTAAATAATTCACTTTTTTTTCTACCGTGTTTCAAATCAATAACTATGAAGTGTAACTGTTAAAAGTGTCTAAAATATGTGTAAAGTGTTATAAAAACGATCTTACAATAATATAAACCATAACAAACAGTGATAATCAGTGTTAAAAACAATAATAATAAACAAAAAATTGTGAATGTCAATAAAACATTTGTACCCGTGCTACCCGCGTACAGAAAAATTTAAAATACTGTAACGAACATTTTTTGCTGTATATTTAAAGAATACGTTCCTTAATTTTGTCATACAAGTTACTGGCAAGTTGGACTAGCGCATTAAACGTTATCTACAAATAAGCTGCGGGCGTCGCGTCGCCAGGTGTGAGTTCGAGTCCTACCGAGAGGCAATTATTGCTTATTTGTTTTTGTGAGATTACATTACACATTAAAAGGTTTTGTGAAGTTTTCTAAATATAATAATTATCTACGATGAGTTTTGAAAATATTACACTCCGGCACAATAAGAATCGTACTCGTACTAAATCAGAGTCACAAAGTAATGTCAATAAATTCAATGAACTATTAAATGAAACAATGAATAACACTGGCACTAGCCTCCCTGATGTAAGCTATGATGATACATGCAATCAAGAAATAATCAGTGAACTTAAAAATAAAGTCGAGAAATTGACTATTCAATTATGTAGTGCAGAGGAGGAAATTGAGTTACTTAGTTTAGAAAATAACACACTCAAGCGGTCGAATAAGGAGTTAATGAAGAAAAATGAACTTTACAAAAACATTGCTTATACACCAATAAAAAAGTCTAATTCTAAACAATCTTCTCCCCGCTCTTGCCCAAAAACAAAAGAAGTCTCACAAAGCAAACAAACACAGACATTACCGTCAGATACAAAGATACATAATAAAAGTACACAAACTGAATCAAATACCAAAACACTAAATAAAATAAATTCCATAGAGAAATTAACAATACATAGCTCGAAAAATGAAATTGAAAGTCTAGAAAAAACAAAAAGAAAAATATGCATTTTAAGTGAAAATAAATATAATAAAATATATGCAATTGCAGACAAAAAGTTTCAACACTGTGAATTATGCCATTACTTAACACCAAATTCTGGCATAAATAATATGATAAATAACTTAGAATCCAAAATTAAAAAATTTACTTTAGATGATTTTTGCATTATTTTAATTGGTGAAACTGACTTTAAAACAACAAAAGACTATTCTGATATAATTTTTAATATAAGGAAAATACTTGCAAAGGCTCAGCACACAAATGTCATTATTTGTATGCCTACATACAAAAAATGTGTAAAAAATACAACAATGTATAACTGGAGAGTAGAACATTTTAACAAGCTGCTTTACCACGATATCTTAACCTATGAACATGCCTACTATATTGACTCTAACAAGAATCTTACATGGGATTACAAAATGTACAAAAAAAATTTAGGATCTCTAAATAACTATGGCATGCAAATCATTTTCGAAGATGTGGATGAATTTGTAAAATATATTATCAAAAACCAAAAATGCCTAGAAGATAAAGAATACCAACAAACTAAAAATATTAAAACACAAATAACCGAGCAGTTTTTTCCATAATAGACATATATACATACTTCACCAAAACATCGCAGGTTTAATAAATAAAAGTAATGAGCTTACCATTAGTGTAGAAGAGATGTCAGATAAAGGAATAGAAATAGATGTAATTTGTATATCAGAACACTTCATGATTGAGGGTAATGAACATTTATTGTTTCTTCCCAACTATACCCTGGCCGCATATTATTCTAGAAAAACTAGTCGAAGAGGAGGAACATGTATTCTTACTAAAAAAGGACATCATTATAATGAACTTCGTGATATCGCTCAACTATCTATTCATGGCATATTCGAATGTTGCGCCATTGATTTAATAAAACATAAAACGATTATTGTATGTATATATAGAGTACCTATAACTAATGCGTTAAGTGTGTTCTATGAACAACTCGAAAAAATATTACAATTTATATGTAAAAAAAAAATAAGTAGAAATATCGTGATTGCAGGTGACTTTAATATTGACACTCTTAAACGTAATAATATTTTCTTAGAGTTAGAATCATTGCTCTTAAGTTTTAATTTAAAATTACAATTGAAGCAGCCAACACGACTCATAAGTGGGACTTGCATTGACAATTTTGCACACAATCTAGGGACAAAAACCAAATCCCAGGTAATCGATTTTGGCTTATCAGACCACACAGCACAAATTTTAAAAGTACCAGTGGAAAAAACATTCCTAATCAACAATTGGCAAATACAAAGACGTGACTATAGTGTAGAAAACATGAAAAAATTTAAAGACTATTTAAGAAGTGTTACTTTTTCTGAAATTTATAACACTGATAACTCAGATATAGCTTACAATACTTTCATCGATACCTTCACATTATTATATAATTTATGCTTCCCTTTAAAAAAAAATACTATTAAATCCAAAGTAAAATCCCAGTGGTTATCGCGTGGAATAAAAATATGCAGTAAAAAAAAGAGGGAGCTTATGTGGAAATATAGGCTGAATAGAAGTGATGTAAATAAAATCACCTTTAAAAAGTATGCAAAGTTATTTAAAAAAATTATTCAATTAACGCAACGAGCACAAAATAATCATAAGATAATGTCAGCAACTAACAAATCCAAAGCTACTTGGGCAATCATAAATAAATCCAAAATAAATATGCCAAGAGACATGATTACTACCATATACATTGACAATAAAGCTATAAGTAGTCAACAGCAAATTGCTAACGCCTTTAACAACTTTTTTATAGATAAAATACAACCAACTTTAGGCTCTGGTAGACAAGTTACTTCAAATATAACCAAACCAACCCAGTCAATGTTTATGGCACCAAGTACACCCTACGAAATACTAAAAATTATCAGATCCTTGAAAAATACGTCAAGTGTTGGACATGATGGTATTGCCACTAAAATTGTAAAATATGTAGCCTACCACATTTGTGATCATTTAAGTCATATCATTAATTTAAGCATAAGTAGCGGAACATACCCGGAAAGTCTAAAAATATCTATTGTAAAGCCATTGTTCAAAAAAGACAATAAACAAAATATGAACTGTTATAGGCCTATCGCACTTATTCCTATATTCTCTAAAGTGTTTGAAAAGTATATTTATTCCCAAATATACGATTATTTAGAAAAAAAAAACATTCTTACTGATTATCAAAAAGGTTTTCGCAAAAACAAATCAATAAATATGGCTATTTTCGACTTCTTACAAAAAGTTATGGATAATGTAGATAAAAAAATACCCGTGTGCGCTATTTACTGCGATATGACCCAGGCATTTGATTATGTTGACCATGATATTTTACTTAATAAATTAGCAGCTTATGGTATAAGAGGAAATATTCTAAAGCTATTAGAATCATATCTCAAGAATCGCAAACAATATACAGAAATTACTAATATAAACTTTAATATAAAAAAAGAACAAGTATCCAAATCTAATAAGCGTATAGTTAAATATGGTGTCCCGCAAGGAAGTGTTTTGGGCCCGCTGTTGTTCATTATGTATATAAATGATCTACCAAAAATTTCAAAATATCCAATATCTCTTTTCGCTGATGATAGTACGGTTACCATACACTCTACCAATGATAACACCTATGAAAATGAAATTAATAATACTATCAAATCAATAATTAATTGGTTGAATAACAATAATTTAAAAATTAATTTAGAAAAGACAAAAATTATGTTCTTTAGTCAACGTTTAGCAGCTCCGCCTATTGATGTTAACTACCAAGGAACAGCTATTCATAAAGTAGATGCAACCAAATTTCTAGGTGTAACAATTGACAAAAATCTGAATTGGAAAGCACACACAGAAGAACTCAACAAAAAAATTTGTTCTTCTGCCTATGCCCTGAATAAACTGGCACCTATAATCAGTACTAATGCACTCATCACTGCATATCATGGTATTGTTGGCTCTGTCCTAAGATTTGGCATAATTTTTTGGGGTAATTCTACCAATAAAGAGATGATTTTTAAATCACAAAAAAGGTGTATTAGAGCTATGTTCGGCCTAAAAATAACTGAAAGCTGCAAATCGTACTTCATTAAGTATAACATTTTAAGTCTACCGTCCCTTTTTATATATGAGGTAGCTAGTTTTGTCCACAGCAATTCAAAGTTATTTATGAAATTATCGGATGTCACAATAAGAAATCTTCGCGACAAAAATAGATTATGTATTGTAAAATCAAACACGGCATTAAAACATAAAAGTATATTTTGTTTGGCACCAATAATTTATAATAAAGTCCCTAACACTATTAAACAACTACCGACCATACAATATAAATTCGCCCTTAAAAAATACCTTCTACAAAAATGTTACTACAGCTTATCAGAATTTTTAAATGATGAGATTTAAACCCTATAAACACAATTCTCTATAAAATAATATTTAAATTAATTGCAGTCGCGATGTTTCTCCTCATAATAATATCTACAAAATGTTTTTGAGAACTATTTTAGTTATTATATTGTATTAGCATGTTTTATGGTAATCATAAGCTAGGCGCCTATGCGCTAAATATAAATTTTGTACGCCATAAAAGGCAAAACATGTAGCTACTTTTAAAAAACTGAAGATCATGTACAATTTTATTGTCACACTCATGTTTTACAAAATAAATATCTTATCTTATCTTATCTTATCTTATCTTCCATTTACCCCAAAATATCAATTTTGAAAAAAAAAGCAGGGGAAATTGTAAACGCTTGATTTTCAGTGCCACCAATGCGCCAGTTAAAATAGCTGATTTTGAACTTTTTAAATAATTTAATGCTTATTCATAGTAACTGACTTCTTCCTTAGTCACCTATATTTTTTTTTTACAAAGCGCCAAACTATTTGTGTGCCGGTATTTTTCAAATGCGTTTACAATTACCCTGGTTGACCCTAAACATCGGGGTCAAGGTCAAGGTCGGGGTCAAGGTCAAGGTCGGGGTCAAGGTCAAGGTCGGAGTCTAGTTAAAAATCGGGGCCAAGGTCAAGGTCGGGGTCAAGATCAAGGTCGGGGTCAAGGTCAAGGTCGGGGTCAAGGTCAGAGTCTAGGTAAAAATCGGGGTCACGGCCAAGGTCGGGGTCAAGGTCAAGGTCGTAGTCTAGGTAAAAATCGGGGTCAAGGTCAAGGTCGGGGTCAAGGTCAAGGTCGGAGTCTAGGTAAAAATCGGGGTCAAGGTCAAGGTCGGAGTCTAGCTAAAAATCGGGGTCAAGGTCAAGGTCGGGGTCAAGGTCAAGTCTAGGTAAAAATCGGGGTCAAGGTCAAGGTCGGGGTCAAGGTCAAGGTCACGGTTGGGGTTCAAGGTCAAAGTCTTGTGAAAGTCCGGTCCAAGCTGACTGGTCACTGTGTGACGCCACCTGGGACTTCGAAATTATCGATGTTCCAGGGAGGTCAGCTAACGCTGGCTGGCCGGAGAATTATGTCGTGACAAATTTTTCGTGCCAACTTTTCGTACCAATTTTTTCCGTCTAGCCCCCTTTCGCAACGCGCGATAAGGAACTACGTTCCAAAAATTACACGAATTCGAATATTGTGAACGTATTAGCGAGAGTACCTACTGTTCTTCTCGTCGTTGACGCTAATAAAAAAAAGGTAAGCTGATTGAACGCAAAGTGAATAAAGCTAGACATTTCAGTTTTTCAGTTGTACAACAGTTGGCTGCCAATGATAATAAAATATTTAGTTTATGTGTTATTTTACCTTTATAGCAATCGATAAATTAATTACTTAATTTCAATCACAATTTTGTTCTTTCACAGAAAACGTCATCGTTTTGTGAGTTACGTAATAAGCCTTCAGTTTTAACTTTATAACTCCCGTTTTGGTCCGCTCTTTCGACTCGGATCTTGTGCATTGCTTTTTAAATGTTATCCTTTGACATGCTTAGAATTTTCTGCATCTGTTAGTCAACTGGGAGTTACGTTGTGAGTACAAATTTTGAATATTGTGCTGCATTTAAAAAGACAGTATTCTATATTTTGATTCTTGCGGTCTATGTTTACTTTACGGTTATGGAGTAAAAAGGAATTCTAAAGAAATGTTTTTTTTTATGTGGGCATGGCAAAGTTACTGCACTACACCTGATGGTGAGTCATTTGTGCTGTAGACTAAACGTGGCTACTCATAGAATATTTACAAAATACTAGAAACAAATACCGCCATCATGTAGATTTTTACAAATATATTTCCTGTGGAGTTCTTAAATCCAATATAACCGCTCCTGTAGGAGCGATTCGTAAAGCATGATGTACGTTGGGAAGTTACCCCTCGGAGGGTCGAGTCAGCGAACCATGGGTTATTATAGTACGGACCAATTATGGAATATTTGTAACGAACATTTTTCGTCGAAAATGTGGCAAGGACTAGTTGGAGCTTATATAAATCCGGTGAAATGCTATATATTACATGGTGACGGCATGTTGTGTTACATATTACGTTCTAATTTTTTTATCCTGGCTCGGCAAAGTGACTACGCTACACCTGATGGTAAGTGTAGCGCAATCCAAGAATAGTGTCGACCAACGATAAACAATGTGTGCATCGTAGGTCGGCAAGATCATGCCGGCCTGCCAAAGGGCCAAGGGGCCTCCCCCTTGGAAAAAGGAAGGAAAAAGGGATGGGAAAAGGGTTTTAGGACCAGTGTACGGTGGTCGCTATCCGGTCGGACAAATACAAATATCCTCCCACCAGTAATTTCGGTAAACGAAAGGCTTACATACAAAATCTAATGTGTGGTCAGTGGGCGTAACTTCAAAATTGTGAAAATAATACATTAATGCCTGGTTTCTGAAAGACTGGTGAATGTCGAAATTAACTAATCACCTTCTAAGACTATCCCGCCCACACACCCGCCACTAATTCCTGTGCACCAGGATCAACAGTGTCACGCATTTTTGTTGACACCGAGCAGTAAAGCTCGGCGAGATTCTGGGAATGCCTAAATGTCTTTGTCCTGCTGCGAAATTAATCAGATAGAAGGTTAGGGAGGAGTTGGAAATATAACTTATCACCTGTCAAATCTCATGTCAAGTCATAATTGAGTTTCTAGAAGCGTGATCAATTTGATTTTACACACCTGTTAACAAGGCTTTCAAACGATTATGAAAAATTCGTATGTCAAACGCAATTTTGGGTTTCTGGAAGATTCCTAGTTAATTCTGTCGCCGAATGTTATATCAAATACAAACAAACGATTGTTCGCAAATCAAATCAGAGAATAATATATTTTTCATTAAATAACGTTTCAGAAACTCGAATAGATTTGACAGCGCTGTCAAAATCAAAGTTTAGTTGAATGTTGATTTGATCAGCCTTTTAACAAACTGGGTGTAAGTGTTTCACTTGATATCACTTGCTAATTTTTCCTAGGATATCAGCAGTCCCTGTGGCGCAGAGGATAGCGCGTTGGACTTCTAATCCAAAGGTCGTGGGTTCGATCCCCACCAGGGATGCAACAATTATTTTATAAGTTATGAAAAGAATAAAAGGCTATTTAGTGTCGATAATGTTAATCAAATCTGCTAAATTAGCATTTATTTTTTATTAACCGCAAAGGTGCGTCAATACCACGGTGCATTTCGCCGCACTAAAAGGTATGTACTGTCACATTTATTTGCTACGATAATGTGGTGTCGAATTACACAAGCGCTGTGTAATTATACCGTGACTTATAAAATGACAACCATAAATTACATTTCACGACTAAATATTAGGGACTACAGAGTATATCGCCACGTGGAATTATGTCGACTAACTATGACTATGACAAAGACGACAGAAAATGTGTCAAATTGTCGGTTGTCAAATGAGATAATATTGCAATTTTCACTGACACGATCCTACAATTTCGCTGTGACATGTCATATATGATTTAGACATTTATTGTTTTAAGTTACGACGAAATGACTGCATGTTACAACAACCATCTATATTACCTAGTGTAACAATCACGCTTATTGGTGAGTCGAAATGACACGTAAGTGTGGACGCATCGTGTAAATACTACTAGATGGATTTTAATGAAACTTTACAATAATATAGCTTATACATCAGAATAGGACATAGGCTACTTTTTATCCCGGGAAAAGCAGATCACGCGGGCGGAGCCGCGAGCAAAAGCTAGTATAAAATAATTTCGCTGGTCAATACATAATATGGCAGAGTTAAGCGTGAAGTGTAAACATACCAAAAAAAGAAAATACATAAGAATTCAAAACCTTCGCCTAGTTTTGTCAGTAAAGATTATTACGCCTTAGAGTTTCGCATATATTGAGTCTTTTCAGGTCTCCAATTATGTCAGAGTAATAACGAAGAAATAATAAAAACAAAAACAAGCGCCTACTAGAATAAATTAGCAGAGTTTCAAGATAGTCTCTTCGTAAAAATAATTGAGGAAAAAATATTATTTATTTGATCGACAGCCTCAGTGACCTAGTTTTAATGCGTACACGATACGAATGCTGTGCTGAGGTCTCGAGTTCGATACCCGGGAAAACTGATATTGGGCTTTTCTATCACCAAATGTTTAGTATCAGCCCGAAGAAACAATTTTATAATTGTAAACTGAAGGTAGATACTGTAACATTAACATTTTTGGACAACCTACACCTTAGTCCCCCCCGTGACCATGAAGGCTGAAAAGTTTTCGAAACGTCGGGATCAAAATTAATAAAAAACCGCGATAAAATCCGTTTAAATTAGTTTTATTTCAATGAGTAACATTCGCGTAAACGTAAGAAATCTTTATAGAAGGGGTACTTGTCAAATGACAGACGACACAAATTTTGACGTCACCGTGTAAAACGGCCATTACGGTGCACGCGTGCGAGCGAGATAGTGAGATGTCCCCACTACGCGTCCAACTTATTTCATACCAATATTTAAAATCCTAATTGCGGGCTCGTTTTTAAACCAATTTGGATTGTGTTTTACAAAACACAATCTCTCTTGTTCTTATTATTTTCAGTTGCTAGTGAAAGAAATGTAAGAATCAGTATAGAAAACTACCCAATTGTCAAAGACAAAGACAATGAAAGGAGCCAATCCATTAATCCAATTTGCCGTGTCAGCTAAACGCAGACTGAGGCGATATTGGATTCTGCACGATGAGTTTAGTTAGTGCAGAGCGAGAGTTGGGGCGGACAGCTTTTCTTTTTGGTCGGCCTGTTGGACGCTGGAAAATCCCGAGGATTTTAAGTTAAAAGTCATTTCAACTTAAAATTTCGCCGGGCGCAAACGCCGTGAAAGCCTTGTGATTGTGGTTAAGCAATGTTCGCCGTGGTTGGTGATTTTAGTGACAGGTTTTCTGAGCCTTTGCTGCCGATTCAAGCTGAGTTTTAAATAGTATTTGGAACTGCTTTGATGCCCTCAAATATTTTTTCAGTACATTCTGTACGCATTTGGATATTTGTGTGCATATATATATGTGAGTGCGTGAGGGCTGGACTGTGTGTCTGCCGAATGGAGACCGATTTTATTTATGATCTTTGGATTAAATATCTGCGTGTTTGGTCCCATATACAGATCTAATGATGGAGTGCGAAAAGAAATAAGAGCTCTTCAAAGGAATACAGGAAACTCCTCAACCGAAATGCATCGTATTTCGACTTTTAAAGTCTTTCCCCCCTAAAAATAATTAATAGTTTTAACTGCTAGTCGATAAAATCAACTTTGTCCCAGATCTGACTAAAGTAACCTACATTTTATTCCCATAATTAATCACAGGAGATGTGACCTGTTACCCTTGTCCTGAAGTAATGAGTTTTTGCAGACCCTACACAACTTCGGTAATTTATGTTTATACAAAATGTATTAACACCGGCCGAAATAGTTTCCAGTTGAACTCGACTTGGCCTTTTGAGCTGTCTGCGATGTTAACTAAAAACTATTTGACACGCAAAGTTTTAAATATTTAACCTATTTAGGCTGGATTGCCCCATAATAGCAGTTATGGTTAAGGTTTATGTCAAATTTGACGATAACTGTAACGCTGGCTTTAATATTAACTGCGAAATGTGTTGCACCATCGTATTCCTTGGCATCGTTGAGCCAGCCACATAGCTACATTCTTCGAGATTTGAAACCTCGCCAAGAATGATACTTCGTGCCATGTCGAAAAAGTGTCGGATCTAGATGAATACACTTTTTTTTTCTAGACCTGATATTAATCATATTATTATTACTTTCATCTTCAGAACTACTAATACATTCCTCGATTAATTTTAAAAGCAGCGACATGATATTATTTTGGAGCACAGACGGTTTAGGAGATATATCGGTTTGGAGGTTATAATTGAACCATCTGATAGCTATTTAACTTCAGCAATAGCTTTAACCAGCGAATCTTGGGCGGTTACGGTTAACAGCTAAAGTTATGACGCTATCTAACATATTTTGTCAAATGGTGCAACTAATTTTTTGCTTAATCGGTACTTTAACCTTTTTTAACTGCTAAAGTATGTTGGTGCAATTCAGCCTTAATAACACTGTTGTTGTTTGCTTTGACATTTAATGTTGTGACATTTACACTGGGTTTCTCGCAGGCCGATCAAATCAATATTCGACTAACAGAATGTTGATTTTGACAGCGCTGTCAAATCAATTCGAGTTTCTGAAACGTTATTTGATGAAAAATGTATTATTTGATCCAATTTGCGTACAATGGCTTGTTAGTAATTGACAAATTATTCCGCTTCGAAGTCGAATACATTTTGTTGTGAAAAAAATAGTTTTGGTTTACGATAAGAATTATTTTAAGTGAACCTGATGCCACTAATCTTCCTCCCCTTCCCATTTTTTTAGTTATCCCTCTTAAACATCACCAGAGTCACAAGACGTCCACTGCTGAACATAGAATTATGAATTATGCCGGTCTGAAATTACTGGATATACTCTGGCTGATCCCGGAATGTGACTCGCCTGAACGAGCCACTATGGCGGGGTTTTCACCATGTGTATGGTGGTCGCTATCCTATTTTTTTTTTTGTTTTTATTAGCACTATATATTATATTCGTCCCACTGCTGGGCACGGGCCTCCTCTACTGAATGAGAGGGATCAGGCCTGTGTCTTACTACGACGAATTTTATTTATATATTTTGTTAGTTAGTTAGACTAATGAATCATCATCATCATCATCATCAGCCACAGGACGTCCACTGCTGAACATAGCCCGCCCCCAATGATTTCCAGACCGACCTGTCGGAAGCGGCCTGCATTCAGCGAGTTCCTGTGACCTTTATCAGGTCGTCTGTCTACCGTGTAGGCGGACGTTCTAATGAATTCTATATCAGAACTCAAACTATACACACAGATTGAGCAGTCACGCCATTGGTTGTCACAGACTCAACTGATAATAATATGTAACTGACGCTAACGTTAGCAAAACCCATAAAATGTCACACATATTTTATTTTTATTGAATGACGAGCAAGGCACTCGTCTGATGGTAATGGTCGCCACGCCTGCCCATAAACAGAAGCAACACCAGACAGAGCTTGGAATAACAAAGCACTACATGGCACCGAATTGCGCTCGTCACCCCGAGACATAAGATGTTAAGTCTCATATTGCCCAGTAATTTCACTGGGTTCAATGTCCTTCAAACCGAACACACTGTTGCTTGGCGGCTGCAATAGACAAAGCGGTGGTACCAACCCAGACGGCCTCTCGCATACGAGGGACCTACCACCTTGTAATATATGCTAGGCTTACGATAAAATACTATCGATATTACAACTATTTAAAATTTAAGTAACCACTATTTCGCCGAACTAATTTCCGTCCCGTAATGTGATAGGCGGCGAGCCTATCGCCATAAATTCCAGCCTCCGGGCTGAAATGAATTGATATAAAATCATATTAAATTGGCTTAGTTTAAATTAGCTTAGATGGTCTAAGAGGTGTCAGTTAAGTCTCATAATAAACATTTGTATAAAATTAACTAATATTTCACGCTCTTAATAAATTATACCCGTTTAATTGGCTCCATTGAGTGCGATTTATATTTTAAGCTAATGAAAACCGGTTGATTTCCCCGGACAGTACATTTCATTACGGTTTACTCATTTTACGTTGGCCTAAAAGTTTGACGAGGGGGTTTTGTACCCAATGTTGTAACAAACATTTGGTTCTACGTTTAGAATACTAATGAATTTAAATATATTATCATATATATTTTTTTATCCGAGCACGGCAAAGTGACTGTAGTACACCTGATGGTAAGCGTAGTGCAGTCCTAAAACCAGCGACCATCGAAAAAATTAGTCCTGGAACGCGATCCACACAAGGTGAATCACTATGGCAGGTTTTAACACCATGTGTACGGTGGTCGCTATCCGGGCGGATATAAATATCCTATAATATGTTATATTCACCATAATGGCAATAGGGGCTGGTCGATTGTGATGGTAAGTGACACGCCTGCTCATAAATAATGGCAATACCACTCAGAATGTAGAATTGCAAAGTAATATATGACACTGAATTGTGTTTATGAGGCATAAGATTTTTTTTATAGCAGATGTCGGCAAACGAGCAAATGAGTCACTTGAGGTAAGTGATCCCTTGAACATTCTCAATAACAGAATAATTAACGCGTTTCTGACCTTAAAAGAAAGGTCTAATTAAGATATTGGAAGGGAGGATTTTGGGTCTCCGGATATCTTACTTGCGGTATGAAACGCAACAAAAAGCTGCCATTTCCTATAAAGCAGATATTAAAACTCATAATACCCAGTAATTTTACCTAGCTTAAATGTTCTTCAAATCGGAACACATCATAGCTTAACCATTGCTCCTTAGCGGCAGAATCAATCTGGGCATTGATAATAACCCAGACGAACTCTTGCATTCAAGAGTTCCTTGCCTCCCCCGACCGCCTCGACCGGGTCGATACCACTGTCTCATAGAAAACCGACGTAGTAGCGGGTTGGCTGCGTTTCGTACGGTGAGTGAGATATCCGGAGGCCCAAATCCCCCTCCCCTTCCCAATCCCTTAGTTATCCCGTCCGTTTAAGGTCGGCAACGCGCCTGTAATTATTCTGGTCTTGTGGGCGTACATGGGCGGTGGAATTCACTTACCATCAGGTACTCTACTTACTCGTTTGCCGACCTATGCTATAATAAAAATCCAATACCCAGAGGCGTCTTTACCGGGTGTGCAGGGTGTGCGGTGCACACGGGCGCGGCGTTCTAGGGGGCGCCGGACGTGTATTTTAGGTCTATTCCATTTTTTTTTATGGCATAGGCCGGCAAACGAGCAAGTGGGTCACCCGATGGTAAGTGATTTCCACCGCCCATGTACGCCCACCACCAGAAGAATCATGGGCGCGTTGCCGACCATAAAGGAAAGGGATAATTAGGGATAGGGAAGCGGAGGGGATTTGGGCTTCCGGATATCATTTTGATCGCGCACTTACTAGAGGGCGCTAGGGTAATGATTGCACACGGGCGCTACATGGGCTAGAGACGCCTCTGCCAATACCATTTTGAAACATAATTCTAATTGAAACTATCATACACTATTGAATTAATAATCCCAAACTATTTGGACTTTTCTAATTAAACGCCTTTTATAGCAAAAGACCTTTATACTTCGCAGTTCATGTATCGATTATAGCTTAACTTGATTAGCTCATTAATCGGATATACACAGTCTTTGCCGAAACCTGTTACAATAGTTGAAGGTTGGATAAATTGGATCCAACAATATTGGAACAAATATTGGATCCAACAGCCGCTACAAAGACTTTTTACAACTTGTCTTTGTAAATTACGCTTAACAACCTTATTTCGTTTCGGGTTCTTTTATACGTTTCTTATTTGTGAAAATGATTAATAGAGGTGTAAATTAGTTTTTTTTAATCTGAGGACCCAGTCCTATAAAACCCAGCGACCGCAAACAATGATGAGCCTGTATAAATACTTCTTCACACTCTGAAGAGGGAAGAAACAATTCGAGGAACCTGCGATAGGACAGGCGGATGACCGATGCAAGCCCAGGGACACAAAGATATACCCCTATACCTGCCCCGACCAATCATAAAGTCCTGTTGCAAGCCCCTGGGAAGAACCGGATATACACTGGCTGATCTTGGAACGCGATCCACACGAGGTGTGTGGGTCATGATGGCAAGTTTTATCACCATGTGGTGGTAGAACCACACTGAAGACAGTTTTGGCTACAGCATGAATGGGCTGGCTCGACCGGATCGTTACCACTGTCTCACAGAAAATCGACGTAAAGTAGTGGCTTGCTGCTGCGTTTCGTACGGTGAGTGAGATAACCGGAAGCCCAAATCCCGTCCCCTTCCCAATCCCTAATTATCCCTTTCCTACAAGGTCGGCAACGCGCCCATGACTCTTTTGGTGGTGGGCGTACATGGGCGGTGGAGATCACTTACCATCAGGTGACCCACTTGCTCGTTTACCGGCCTATGCTATAAAAAAAAAAAAAAAACCATGTGTACGGTGGTCGCTATCCGGGTGGATATGAATATCCTACTACCAGCATTCGGGCAGATATGAATATCCTAACACGAGCAGTGTCAGACTTAAGTCTTTAAGTCTATTTTAAGTTTTATTCAATGTTATTGTATTTTGTTTGCCTATCCTCTGTAGCCCCGCGCGATATTCCTTTAAACCACATAACATTACGAGATTGGAAGACTTACAAGCGATTATCGCGTTTTAACGCCTCATGTAACTGATCCCTTAGTGGTATTTAAATGCCCTCGCCACCAACTCACCCGAGCAAGTTATCTAAGTACTTAATGTTACTTAAGTGTTGCTTAGAAAAAGGTAACGCTTGCGGTAACTTCTAAACTACTTACAACTTGTAAAGTAGGTACGTATATAGACCAGAGGTTCTCAGACTGTTTTCTTTTTCCTGGCTCGGCAAAGTGACTACGCTACACCTGATGGTAAGTGTAGCGCAATCCAAGAATAGTGTCGACCAACGATAAACAATGTGTCCATCGTAGGTCGGCAAGATCATGCCGGCCTGCCAAAGGGCCAAGGGGGAGGGGAAGGAAAAAGGAATGGGAAAAGGGTTTGGATCAGGGGGCAAGCCCCCTGTGGAGAACCGGATATACACTGGCTGACCCTGGAACGCGACCCACACAAGGTGGGCCACTATGTTGGGTGGTGGGTTTTACCACTAGTGTACGGTGGTCGCTATCCGGTCAGATACATGTATCCTCCCACCAGCGAACTTTTTTCCCCATAGACCACTTTCAAAATTTAGCTAGTTCTGATGGTCCCACTGCAATAACATTTCCACTATATTCCCAAAACTCGACAAAAAATGTGAAGATTAGATGTCTCGACACGTTGTACTGAATATGGAATATGCAAGTTTTTTCAAGTAACAGTCGCTGAGCTTCTTAAAATATTATCGGCCTACATTGATAGGTGAAGTCAAGCCAACATTTTAGTTCTATACTGTCGAAAGCAGATACATTTTCGTGTACCGTGGACTCCTGAGGGTCCACCTGGACCACTTTGGGAGATAAGGATCTAGACCAGTGTTTCCCAACCTTTTTATGCCATGCCCCCATTAACATTTTTTTGTTAAATTTGTCACCGATATCTAGCATTGCATTTAAATAACCCAAAGCGATAGGGTTAAAGTCATGTCGAGTCCATTTTTTTATTGCCCCCCTTAACTATCAAGTTGCCCCCCCCATGGGGCTCCACGTTGGGAAACACTGATCTAGACGAAGGTCGTAACTAGGTAAATAAATGAATGATGAGGTTAAGACATGGTTTTATTTATACAACGTGTTACATACCGGGAAGGTATTTATATTTAAGGGTCGATACATATACCTGACAGTAAGTGTTTTGACAGTATCCGTGGTGTGGCGAGTAGCTGCGAAACGAGAGGCCGCGGGTTCGATTCCCGCAAGACAAATTTCTGTGTGATCCACAAATATTTGTTTCGCGTCTGGGTGTTGTGAGACCGGATATCTCTCGTAGTTCCTGATACCCAAGACTCGTATCTTATTGAGGGGTTGGGCTTTGTGTGTGACTGTTGGGTGTATTTATTATAATTACAGTATTTATGTACTTTGTCAATCACGCTTAACTGCTGAAGGGTTTTGGATAAAATTTGGCACACAGGTCGACTATGACCTGGATTAGAACATAGGGTATTTTTTTTGGTCGAGAAAATACCCCTCACACAGGCGGAGCCGCGAGCAAAAGCTAGTGTTTATACTTGAGATCTTTGTTAAACAAATGTACATTGCTGGTGGGAGGATACTTGTATCCGACCGGATAGCGACCACCGTACACTGGTGCTAAAACCTGCCATAGTGGCCCTTGTGTTGGTCGCGTTCTAGGATCAGCCAGTGTATATCCGGTTCTCCCCAGGGGGCTTGCCCCCTGATCCTAACCCTTTTCCCATCCCTGTTTCCTTCCCCTCCCCCTTGGCCCTTTGGCAGGCCGGCATAATCTTGCCGACCTACGATGGACAAATTGTTTATCGTTGGTCGACACTATTCTTGGATTGCGCTACACTTACTATCAGGTGTAGCGTAGTCACTTTGCCGAGCCAGGATAAAAAAAAAAATCTACACAAAATCAAATCAAAAATTAAAACCATTATCTCCAGATAAATTATCTCTACTTTGTTATTCCATGTACATACCAAAATTCAATGTAATAGCTATTGTGTTATGTAGCTCTATATCACAGCGCCGTTAATTCACACCAGGAACTAATTAAACCTAACCTGATCTTAATTAATCGAACAATAATTAGATAATCCAATTAGTTAAAAGTTTAATGGGTCATTAACAAAAATTGATGTAAGTATGTAGTATGTACATACGATTATACAAAATGTATCTTATACTTGAACAGTTATTAAAGTTACTGTAAATATGTATTTAGATTGTGTTTATTATTTGTAATATTTTGTGTCTTAACCTTTTTTTGTTCGGCTCGTTGAAATTTTAATAGGAGTTAGCCTATGATTCTTCTAGTGTTGTGGGCGTACATGGGCGCGGAAATCACTTACCATAAGGTGATACACTTACTCGTTTGCCGGTGTACGCAATAAAAACAAAAACTATGCATAAATTCTGGTATTTATTTATTTATTTGTAGGAAATCCTACAGGCTAATAACAAAGATTAATAACAATTGTAGGCGATGACAGTCGCTAATTACAAGCTTCCACATTAATATAATGTAAAGAAATGTAAAGAATATGTAGTAGTACATTCATCATCATCATCATCATCTCAGCTTATTGCCGTCCACTGTTGGACGTAAGCCTCCCCAAGTAAGCGCCAACCATCCCGGTCTTGGGCAACCCGCATCCATCCGCTACCTGCCATCTTTTTCAAGTCGTCGGTCCACATTATATTAATAATATTAATATAATGTACTACTACATATTCTTTACATTATCTCTATATATACGACATTATAATTTATTTAAATTGTACGCTTCTGTCTTCGGCAATTGTATCTTCTCTGTATCCTATTGTAACTAATAATAAGCTATACAAACATGTCTACTTTAATATACATTAATACACACCATTAGATACAATTATGTGACACTAGTAAAGTTTCTTAAAATTATTACGTTAACGCCACACCGTAATTTCTTGCAATATTCGATCGCCTCCATACATTCAGAGTATGCAAATTAATATAAAAATGTATTGAGACTGAAATAATATAATTTATTCAATATACCTCGCCAACACCTGTCGTATTGTAGCGGCAAAAACGAAAATTCGGTTACTAGGCTGACAAGATGTAAAATTTTTGGAAAAGACTTTTAATTTTGAAGTTAAACTTCTTTGGGACTGTTGCGATTTGAAAATTCGATGAAACAAAAAAGCGACAGTAAAAAGTGACAAACATATTCATAAATGGAATTTAGCCTGTGAGAGAATGAGTAAGATGCTCTCACGTGTCTTTGTGCACAACGAAGCCTTCGGAAAATGTGTCATAAACAACGTGATGTTTATCATTCACGTATTTTATTTTTTGCATTTGCGTTAATAAAATTAATAAATAAGTTGGTAATTAATTTATGTTGATTATATAACATATCTGTGTATTACCACATTATTGACCAATAATTTTTATTTATATAAATTATCTAAAATTAAATTTACTTACATTAGTAAATTATTTGTATTGATTTTTTTATCTTATTCTCTTGTAATTCACAAACTCGCGAACATCCAATGATGTCTGTCTGTCTACAAAGCTGTAGACAGTTTTGTCTACAGCATGAATGGGCCGGATCGACCGGGTCTGTCTCACAGAAAACCGACGTAAAGTAATGACTTGCTGCTGCGTTTCGTACCTACGGTGAGTGAGATATCTGCAGACCCAAATCCTCCTCCCCTTCCCAATCCCTAATTATCCCGTTCCTTTAAGGTCGGCAACGCACCCACGATTCTTCTAATATTGTGCGTGTACATGGGCGGTAGAGATCACTTACCATCACGTGACTCACTTACTCATCTACCGATCTATGCTATTAAAAACATTGATTTAAATTTTGCAATAATCACAACACCATATTCTCAAATCACCATGGCCAGACCATTACCGCATCCAGCGGCGCTATCCGTCCCAAATCAGCTAGTTTGTACGCGGCTCACGATTCCTCGGACGCCCGGAGACTACCAACTACGACGTCCATTATTTTATACAAATTGAAACGTCACCAGTACGATTTGACTATCATGTAGCGGGTGTAATGTTCTACATTTGCGTTGGATCTGGTTTTACGGGTGTTGGTGGGAGTAGGAATCGGATATCGAATATGATGTGTATTTTGTTAATTGTAGATTTTAGTAGTTTTATGGCCTTGAGACTATTAGGCAATGAGGTGGAATATTTATGTATAAAATTATTATTATTATCAAACAAAAACATGCGACGTAGATAGTTATGATCTTCCTCGCTCTTCGGTCCTGGACTAAAGACGGCTTAGTCAGCAGAATTGTATGCATTTCAGTGGATGCTGAAATTTAAGTGTAAAAATGTAAGTCTTCCTAGACACCAGACAAATTACTGGACATTATAAGACTTAACATCTTATGTCTCGGGGTGACGAGCGCAGTTCAGTTCCATGCCAGTGTTTTGTAATTCAAAGTTCTGTGTGGTGTTGCTTCTGTTTATGGGCAGGCGTGGCGCTTACTATCAGGCAAGCGCCTTGCTTGTCTCTTCATTCAATCAAATAATAAAAAATAAATAACACCCAAGTGTTCGACCACCCATATTGTAAGCTAGCTTTAAGATATTATTATTCTTTTATATTTTTAAGTATTAAAGTCTCAAAATCGGCTGCGTGTATTTATTTTTATTTATATTTTTTTCTTATTAATTTAAATACTCGCCAAATTTAACCAGGTTCTTTTTTATTTAATTGAATGAAGAGATGAGCAAGTCGCTCGCCTGATGGTAAGCGCCACACCGGCTTATCAACAGAAGCAACAACCAAACAGAACATTGAGTTATAAATCACTGCATGGCACTGATCTGCGTTCGTCACCCCGAAACATAAGATGTTAAATCTCACAATGCCCATAATTTCACTAGCTTCAATGTCCTTCAAACCGAAACACAACAGTATTTATACTAGTTTATGTCTTGCTTGGCGACAGAAATAGACAAAGCAGTATAGGTATAACTTTACAAAAAATAACAAATACCATTAAAACTCTGTCACCGTATTGCATCTCGATCGCGGCAAACCTTCATTCTGTTAGATTTTTGGGCGATTCGTTAAGGTCATTGGCGTAGGGCCCAGCCTTAAAGATCTACTACCCTGCCAACTGACTCGTCATAAAATAGCGATCTATCTTACATTCTGAAGACGTATCGCCGCGCCGTGATGCTATTTGGGCAAATCTGTCACCATTTCAAACATGTGTTACAGGTATTAGAGACGACCATAATTACTATTTGATACGTTTCTATTCTCGAGCTATAATCTGTATTTGTGATATTCTAAAGAGCTGCAGGGGTATTCTATATAGAAACGAAGCGACGAAGTCCTAAAACGTAGAGCTTATGTAACATAGAATACATCACAATAAAAATAATTGTAAAAATGTTCAAATATTTAGACCTGGCACACGAGATGACTGACATGTGGGATGTAGACTCGACGATTATTGTCCCGATAGTCATCACTGCTAATGGATTGATATCAAAAAGCCTCGACCAACACCTCCAGAGGCTGTCAATTGGTCGTTGGAAATGTAGAATTCAGAAGGCGGTGTTGTTGGACACGGCACGCATTGTGAGGAGGTTCCTCACATTCGCCATTGGATGATTGGGTGATAGTTTTTTATATTATTAAATGCTTTTATTTTTTTTTAATATTTAAAAATATAGATATAATCTTTTCAAATAAAGAGTACTGTACAGTAATTGTAACATAGTTATCTAGAAAATAGTCATGCAACGCTCTACTGGGATCGATCTGTTATTTACGGACAGGACTATTGTTGCAAATAAGCCTGATATTGTGATAATAGATCGATTGGCTCGCCGGGCGATGCTTGTTGTCGTCACTATTCCGCATGACGAGAACCTCGTAAAAGCCGAAAAAGATAACAATACCAAATATTTAGATCTGGCACACAAGTGACTTCACACTAAGTGTAACCAGTATCGTGGATATCAGAAACTACGAGGGACATAAGTCCATCGTAGTTTCTCTGGATGTTGTGGGATAAGGTCCCACAACATCCAGATCCGAAAATAATATTTGTGGATGCAATAAACGTTTATCTATGTGCGGGGATCGAACTTGCGGCCTCTCCTGTTAGAGCAGGATACTCACCGACTACGTCACTGAGGCTTTCAATCGCATCTCGAAGGTGTGTAAAGTCTGCCAACCCGCATTATGCCAGCATAACCGATTAAAGCGTATCCCTTTATTTGGAGCGGTCCGGGCCTAGCAGACTATCTGAAAATATCATCATCATCATCTCAGCTTATTGCCGTCCACTGTTAGACTTAAGCCTCCCCAAGTGAGCGCCAACCATCCCGGTCTTGGGCAACCCGCATCCACCGGCTACCTGCCATCATTTTCAAGTTGTCAGTCCACCGTGTAGCCGGGCGCCCTACACTATCACTATCTGAGAATATATCTCAGTTATTTCATTCGGTACTCGTTTAATCCATTTAATAAATTTAATATCTTGAAACGGTCTACACTGACCATTTCCAAATAAATTACGACCAAGTCAGTTCCGATATCCTGGTATCGTTTATTTTCTATTTCTCTTACATTTATCAGAATGTGCCGCGCGGCTGGATGTCGGATTGTGCTGGCTGTATTCAACACCACTACTACGATTTATAAACTCATGCCTGTCTCGTAATCGGGTAGACAGTCTACGGAGCATAAAGGCTAAAGTCTATATAGAGTAGCACGAATCGGTGCATGTGCATGCATCGCGCTAGTGGGAGGATATTTGTATCCGACCGGATAGCGACCACCGTACACTGGTGTTAAAACCTGCCATAGTGACCCACCTTGTGTGGGTCGCGTTCCAGGGTCAGCCAGTGTATATCCGGTTCTTCTGAGGGGCTTGCGACATGACTTGATGGTTAATTGTGGCGGGTACAAGGGTACATTCTTGTATTGTGCCTGCATCGGTCGGATGCGCTGGCATGACTCTGATGACCACCAATAAACTAACTGTGTATCGGTGGTTGCTGGTTTTTTGGATTGCACTACGCTTACCATCAGATGTAGTGCAGTCACTTTGCCGTGCTCGGATAAAAAAAAATTAGTCCAGTCGTTGTGTACGAAAATGACTTCGCTAAGTCTGAACTAACAAAACGGGTGCTGTTTGTGAGGACTGATCTACTCAGACTGTAATTAAAATATGTAGCATTTAAATTTTCTATATTTTTAAATGTTTTATTTTTTACAAATGCTATATTTAAAAATGCGTAAAATCCTTTTCAAATAAACGGTACTGTACATTAGTAATCTCGAAAAGGGCTGAATAAATGTGTTTCTTTCTTAATTAATAGTAATACTGTGAAAGATCGATTAACGATAGTAGTGGCGTGTGAAACAGCTTCGGCGAGTTCTGATCGTACATTTACCATCGAAAATATAAAGTGTAATTATAAAAATCAATTAACTGCTACATTTCCTAGATTCTTATACTTCGATTGGAATTTTCTTTATGAGTCTTTAATAAAGTTCACCTGCGATGGTGTTTCGTGGTATTTTATGAACGGAGTTTTAGTGTGTGTGTTGGCTTTCGATTGAATAATTCTTTTTATAATTTCCCGTTCTTTTTTAAGTGGTACAGTAGTAGTAGTAGTATGTAACACTGAATACAGGTTTGGCTACAGCATGAATAGGCCTGCTTGAACGAGTCGTTACCACTGTCTCACAGAACACATTTCGTTGTTTCGTTTTGAAGGACATTGAAGCTAGTGAAATTACTGGGCATTATGAGACTTAACATCTTATGTGTCTGTGACGAGTGCAGTTCAGTGCCATGGAGTGCTTTGTAATTCAAAGTTCTGTGTGGTGTTGCTTCTGTTTATGGGCAGGCGTGGTGCTTACCATCAGGCAAGCGACTTGCTCGTCTCGTCATTCAATTAAATAAATAAATGAAAAATAAAAACATATACATACGCTCGGCGAAATGTGGGTGTACTACCTCTGCCTACCCGTTCGAGGATTACAAGCGTGAGAGCGTATATCAAATTTAGTGACTGTTTACATAAAGTTTACGATAATCCTATCTGCGTTGTGTTCATTAGTCCAGCAAACATTGTGGAATATATTACCTTGGGCATTAAACTTTGCTATATTGGTTAAATAATAAATATTGACACGATTAATATAACGGTATATTAATTTATATTAATCTAACATTATAATTTGATTTAGCAAATTATAGTGTCTAAACTAATATAAAAGCGGAAACATTTGATTGTGTGTTTGCATTGAATAGATTATGAAACTACTGGACCGATTTGAAAAATTCTTTCACCATTAGAATCCTACATTATCCCTGATGAACATAGGCTGCACCATGGCCGCGATGATGACCACGACATGATTGATGATGACTGCGCGATGCTGCATGAGCCACGGGCAATAGCTAGTTGTACATAAACCCGTGCTTTTATTTTATTTATTATGGTTTTTATTAAGGAAGCAGCGATAGCTCAGCGGAGAGTGGTATGAACTGTCGAGATGAAAGTCGCAGGTTCGAAACCTGCCCCAAGAGCATACACCTCTGACTTTTCTAAGTTGCGTGTATATTAATTGTTAATTATCGCCTGCTCTAACGATGAAGGAAACATCGTGAGCAACCCTGCATACCTGAGAACTCGATAAGGTTTTTCGAAGGTATGTGAAGTCTACCAGCCCGCATTAGGCCAGCGTGGTGGACTAAGGCCTAACCCCTCTCATTGAGTAGAGGAGGCCAATGCCCAGCAGCGGGACGTATATAATACAGGGCTACTAAAAAAAAAGGTTTAGAAAAATTGTTTACACCAATGCAACATAAAAGTCTCTTCTTCCGCCTGCCCTTATCCCACTGGCAGGAGGGTGGGCGTAACATGCTTTTTAACACATGTTACACAGTTTTGTCTACAGCATGAATGAGCCGGCTCGACCTGGTCGTTACCACTGTCTTATAGAAAGACGTAAAGTAGTGGCTTGTTGCTGCGTTTCGTACGGTGAGTGAAATATGCGGAGACTCAAATGCCAATGATCGCTCCGATTCCCCTTCCCAATCCATAATTATCCCTTTACTTTAAGGTCGGTAACGCGATCATGATTCTTCTGGCATTGCGTACATGGGCGGTGGAGATCACTTACTATCAGGTGACTCACATGTTCGTTTGCCGGCTATTAAAAAAAATGTTAAAAGTAAAAGCGAATTTTAGACATTGATTTTTACAAACTGCTCCATTTATATTTAGGAATCCAATTAAAGCTGCTGGAAATAAATCTTTTAAGCCGAAAACTATTTGAACACAATTAACACAGGGTATTAGTAATCCCTTTTTATTTACACTCTAAATTGTCGGAGGCCCAAATAACTAGTTCTAAGAATTCTTATTTAAGGCAGCATTCCGATCATCGCGTCAAGCGCGTGTCAGTGACGCCTGTGGCAGTCGCTGTGTAATTAAAATTGTCATTGACTAGCTGGTATCGGAAGTTCTCCCATTGTTTTTAAACCCCGATAAAAAGGGTATGTTATTGATCCATATTATAGTTTCTATTTAATTGAATGACGAACAAATCGCCATCGTTGATGGTAAGCGCCACGTCTGTCCATAAACAGAAGCAACACCACACAGAACTTTGAATTACAAAGCACTGCATGGCACTGAACCGCGCTCGTCACCCCTAGACATAAGATGTTAAGTCTCATAATGGCCAGTAATTCACTGGCTTCAATATTATATGCCTGTCTGTCTCTGTCTAGTTATGTTTCTATGGTATTGTAGCTTTTAAACGAATGAACCAATTTAAAAGCGGTTTATTTTTAATTATTTACAACCTATACTTATTAGATCACATGGTGAAAAACCCACCATACTGGCTCGTATAGGCGAGTCGCGTTCCTGGATCAGCCAGTATATATCCAGTGGCTTCAGGCCGGCATAATTCTGCCAACCGTCGAGGGACCTAAAGTCTCTTGGCGGTCGACATTATTTTTGGACTGCACTGTACTTAGCATCAGGTCCAATGTAGTCACTTTGCTGTGCCAGGATAAAAAATTGGTGTGTGTCGTGGGACACCAGGTAGGAACGAAGTTCCTTCGGCTAATGTAGAATTGACACAAATTGCAAAAAATTCAAATTATCAACTAAAATAACAAAATATGTCTCTTTATTTTTGTTTGACAACATAAAATTACATAGAAATAGAATAGAAAAATAGAAATAAAAAAAAGACGTGTGGCACTCGGAGACTGCCGCGGTAAAGCTATTGTATAGCATTTTTTATCAACTTATGTAATTATAAATAATAACTGGCTGAATGAATTTCATTTTAAAAAAGGAACTAACGCTGGCTGGTTATGCGACTGTCGCGCATGCGCACGTCTCATTTAACGCTTTTTTTCTTACGGTTTTACTATCACATTTTTTCAGTTCGGTCACGCAGCGAAATCCCTATCCCCTCCAAGCCTGCCGTAAGGAACTTCGTTCCAAAAAACCTTCTCGATTAAACTAGTTTTTTTTATTTATTTATTTTATTTTTTAGAAAAAAATGTGATAGTAAAACCGTAAGAAAAATGCGTGGAAAAAATGCGTGGAAAAACTGCGTGGAATAAAACCGTTAAATGAGACTTTTTTTTAACTTAATTTGATATCTAGCACACAAAGTTAAAGTCGAAATTCCGTTAATAAAACAGATAGGTGTGAAACTTATGACATTTGGAAATGTAGACGCGGTTTGAAATTTGAATTTGAATTTTTGATTATAGAACACGGCCGTCCACCGTTTAGTAGCCAGTCTAAGTCTAAATTAATAAGTTTTTATTTATAATTACATAAGTTGATAAAAAATGCTATACAATAGCTTTACCGCGGCAGTATCCGAGTGCTACACGTCTTTTTTTTATTTCTATTTTTCTATTCTATTTCTATGTAATTTTATGTTGTCAAACAAAAATAAAGAGACATATTTTGTTATTTTAGTTGGTAATTTGTATTTTTTACAATTTGTGTCGATTCTAAATTAGCCGAAGGAACTTCGTTCCTACCTGGTGTCCCACGACACACACCAATTTTTTATTATTGTAAGTTTTTTTATCCTGGTTCGGCAAAGTGACTACGCCACACCTGATGGTAAGCGTAGCGCAATCCAGGAATAGTGTCGACCAACGACAAACCGTGTGTCTATCGTAGGTCGGCAAGATCATGCCGGTCAGCTTAATTGCTTCTAAATACTTACTACTACTTTACTTCTTCACACTCTGTTTAAAGGACCCTATATTACAGGAAGGAGAGTGCACGTGTGCCGGCAACCTATTCCACAGCTAAATGGTCTAGCAGAAGTAAGATTTTGTAATGTAAGTTATAGATCTTTTTCTGAAATTGATGTCGGGTGTTTTTAGCGGTAGTTTCATTCATTTGATTAACATTTAAAAAGTGAGCAATAAGGCCGCCTTTCAATGATCCTTAATCGTATCTAGCTATAATAAGTTCAAATTTTGTGGGTAAATATGTTTTATTTTGTGGAAAAAGGGGCAAACGGGCAGGAGGCTCACCTGATGGATAGTGATCACCGCCCATGGACACCGGAGGTCTTGCAAATGCGTTGCCGGCCTTTCAGGAAAGAATATGCTCTTTTTGAAGATTCTCAAGTCGTAACGGTTCTAAAAGACCGCCGGCGACATCTAGTTCAGAAAGGCGGCCTAAATATTAAATTATAGTGATGGGAGAATAATAAAAATACAATAAATATGTTGCACTCTTTTTATTATTTAATTTTTCTGTCAAGCAACGTTTTGATCAAAAAATCTTAAAAATACTTATGTACTATTTAGGACCAAATGTTAATTTACAGTATATCTATACATAGAACTAAAATAACTTAGACAATATAACATACTATCAATTTAAAATGTCAACAAATATATAATTATGCTGGCAAAATAATGCAATCAATTATTAAGCTGCTGTAAAAGTTATTGCCAAAATATTTGTTTGTTCGGAGTGAAATCTTGAACTTGCGTCTTTAATAACCCACGGCAAATAGAGCGATAGTGGGGGGTTACACGGTTCAATTTTAATTGCTTAATAATACAAATTAAAGTCTCATTAGAATGGACACATTCAACTCAAATGGATTTGAGGTATGTAATTTGAATGACTGACACGCTGATCCGGAAGGTATGCCTTAGACAAACATACAAGCTGAACATATAAGCTTTGGCCAAGTTGAGACATAGCTTCTGAATATGTTACAAAGAAACATAAGAGATTAAAATAAAAATTGTGATAGCATTTGTAAAAGGGCAATAAGAAGAGAAAAACCTCGTCTTTCTGTACGGGAGAAGTAAAACCACGGACAAATCAAATGTGATTACTAAAAATCAAGTAAATTATTTACTCTGTCGATAAAGCTAGAATTTTGTAGAACCCATGTTCAAATAAATTATACAAATAATATGAGAAAAAAACCTCTTAGTTGTAGTTTTTTATTTACTATAAATCATCAGAGATAACCAGCGTTAATGGTTGAGGAAAGTGTATTGGTAAGCAGCAAATTACAATTATTTTTTCTAGATCTTGAAATTATTGTCCCCCAGCATAGCGTTCGTACGTTACATGTCATCACCATAGAAAATCAGCGTTGAAGTACAGTTATACTCTATTTCAGCATAAATCTGAATGGGGATGTCTATTATTGATCTAATGGTTGTAATTTATACATGCTTTTTTATTTAATTTATCTAATAAAATATATTTCCTTCTATTGTATTTTACAAGAAAGTTAAATAAAAAATTTACAAATCGTATACAAACTACGTCAGTCCTATCATTTCACGTCAACACAATTCCGTTTCACAAAGCAATAAAACACAACATTTGAATCATTCCTACGAAATTGATATGTTAATAGAATCCACATGTTTTGATATACAATATCTGTAAAACATGACAGATTTTTTGATAAAACACCTAACATCCGTAAATTGAATTTCAAATAAAATTTTACCTTCGATTCGTAACGTGAAATAAAAATATTTATTGAAAACACATTTATAACATTCGTTGTCTAAAATTAATTTTAATGATAGAAATATTTGAAACCAAATTATCAGCACTCGAATACGACCTACGTAGATTTTTACAAAAATCCTCTAACTTTATAAAGCGGTAAATTCCGTAGAAAAAGTTGAGAGTGGTACAGTCAATGGATCTATCTTCTCCGTGGGTTTGTCGACATTGGCACCTGGAAGGGACCAAGTCGAACTACCTGCTGCAGTTATTCTAGGTCCCATATTGTCGTATGCCGACTTCAAAAAACAAGTCCTACTACGTCTAGGCAAGGTAGCACCACCCCCCAGCAAGTCTGGGTATTCATCGTTATGTCCAGCAACTTGGACTGATATAAAAATGTTCCCGTATGGAGCTGGTAAAGTGAATTCAGCTGGTGGGGGAGGAAATGTCCCTGGAGGACCTTCTATAGTTATCTGCACAGGCTCTAAGCACCTAGTGTCTTCGCTTTCCAAAGACATTGACCTATCCAGCATTTCAAAACCATATGACGAGCCTAAGTCACCGCTGGTTCTATCACAACTGGCTGCTAAGGATGTGTCAAGGAGTTTCTTCTCTTGATCAGTGAAGCTTCTACTTGGTGGCATTCTTCGACGTCGCGTCTTCCAGCAGATGCAAGCGGATAGAAACCCCGCTGCGGTCATGGCAAATAGGGAACCAGCTATCAAGAAAAAAGTAGAATAGTCAGGAGCAACCCTAGCTGGCGCTGACCTGGCTTTAGGTAAAAAAATTGTCAAGTAAGCTGAGGCCTCGCCAGCGGAACTTTTCGCACTACATTTCCACTCTCCAGCTAAGTCACTAGTCACGTTATTGATGGTCACGTTGACCCACTGCGCACTTTTGTTAAAATAATCGTCACTGTACTCGTCAAAACGACTCATTTGGTGTTTTTGGATAATGATGTCACTGGTCGTACTCGTACTGTTGTGCACTTGAATTTGATGGATCGACCACATAACTATGGGCGTAGGGTCACCGCGGACAAAACAGCCGAAAGAGATGTCTGCTCCAGCTTCCGTTCTGATCACTGTAGGTGCAGACATTGCTGAAGGTGGACAAACGAAGTCTTCTCTTTTTAAAACACGCCATGAGGTTTTCGATCTATTATCTGGACCGTCGCAAAATACATCTTCATTTCCAAGGTTACTATTCAAAAACCATTCGTGGAAGTCACGTAACCTACAATCACAATACCAAGGGTTGTCTGACAAGGTAAGTGTTTTCAGTACTGGTAAATTAAAAGTATCCTGATGGAGATGAGTTATCAAATTTTGATGTATGTTGACAGTTTCCAATCCTCTTAAATTAACAAAAGCGAATGGATGGACCGTCCGGAGCTTGCATCTGGATACCTCAAGTTTTTTGAGATATTTCAAAGGAGGAAATTGTTTCGAGACTAAAGTTGTTAAAGGGTTGTCGTTAAGTATCAAAAGTCTTAAGCGATCTATTCCTTTAAACGTGTCGGGTGCTAGTTGCAACAGTTCGTTCTGCGAAAGATCTAATTCTATTAATATTCGTAGTTCCCTGAAAGCATTTGAGTGTAACGCTTTTAGTCCCGTAGAACTGAGATTCAGTCGTTGTAGATTCAGTAGCTCGATTCTCGCGAATGCGTCTTCGAGTAACATTCTTAATTGGTTTCCATGGAGGTCTAAAACTTGTATGTCTGATGCTAATTTTGGTAATTGTTTTAATCCAGCTGATACGCATGACGCTGTCTTTTTTCCTGATGACCATTTGCAGTGGCATTCTGGTATCTTTGCGCAGTTCAGCCAGTCACTCCCAGCTGATGTGATGGTCAGGATGAAGACCAACCACCCGGACCATAGTCGCAAGTCCATTTCATATCAAAATCTTGGGCTGTTTACCTGAAACAATACAGATATATTGTTAAACAAAATTATATTTCTCGCGGTTATGTAACTTGTTTTATTAGTCTGGTATGTTCTGTTTTGTACGTGTCCAGAATTTTGTCAGTTCATTTTATGTCTTAAAGGATATGGCTACTTTATCTTCTAATACGATCAGTGCCATGTTGTCCGTTTCAGTGGTTTTACGACTAGTTATGTAGTAACAACGTTATGGGCTTCTGAACCTAATATCAAATCGATAAATAGCTCAGTGACAAGATTAATGAAGCCTCCATAATCTTGTGTATCTATATTCCATGCTAGATGAATGAAGAACATTTATTGTCAAGCGCAATATTACTTTGTTGACTGGATTATAATTTATAAAGGCTGACATATAAAGTCAGTCTGATCAGGGGGATCAACATCAGTTCAATTAAATGCGGGTTCATACACATAATAATATAATTCGCTTTTAACGATCTTTGTCAGCTCAGGCTAGTCGGATTAAATCGTTGTAGTCGCTACGGTCTTCATGTACAGTAATCTGCCATTGATAGGCTAGTGCCGTACTACAACGTATTAAATGCCGACAATATTTTATTTTATATAGAGGTATAAAATATCGAAACATCATCAGCGTCTAATGCTGCAGATAAACGACGCATGATAGCACGAGCCGAGCCACAAGTAAAGTGCAGGCTACTAGTGTACACAACGCGACGCGTGAACATTAAAAATAGAGATACACTTAGAACAGTTTTGTCTATAGCATGAATAGGCCGGCTCGATCAGATCATTTGCACTATTTCACAAAAAATCGATGTGACGCTTGCTGTTGCAGTGAATGAGATATCTGGAGGCCAAAGTATCTTGCCCTTTCCTAATCCCTTAATCATTCCTTTCCTTTAAGGTCAGCAATGCGTCGATTGTTACTCATTAGGTCTAGTACGAGTTAGAAGTTGAGTTTTAGAATTCGTAGAAATTACTATTGACGAAGCTTCAAACTAGTAATTCAAACTGTTAAAAAGGAAAGAATTTCGTATTCGACTATCACTACATATTATAAAACTACAAATTATAAAACAAAGACCTCCGCCGCGTCTGTCTTTCTGTTTGCGATAAATCAAAAAATTACAGAACGGATCATGCGGCTTTCATCTATAGATAGAGTGATTCATGAGGAAGGTTTAGGTATATAATTTGTCAAGGTTTTGTGTAAATTGGTTGAAATAAAACGATAATTTTTGGAAATGTCAGAAAACGTTAAGCCGCCTGGGAGCTTTCATCGAAAACGCTTCCTAATCCCTTTGAGATATAATAAAACAATTCATGGTGGGATATTTCTCTTTTATAGATCTACAAAAATGTCCGTAATGGCATATATCTGTCTTTCGAGAATAGCTTACTATATCAATTCGATATAAAAAAATGGTCACGAATAATGCGTTAATAGGAAACATGTCTAATAATTGCCATGTCCATAAATATGAATGGATCTTCCATATCAAGTTCACTTACGGTTGAAGTGACGCTTGAACAGGCGTATGTAATGAAGCCCGAGGCGTGATTTAGAAGGCGTAGGCATGGCGAGAACTAAAGGCCTGTTTTGAGGTACGCGACTAAGGAAGAAAATAAGGCATCAGTTAGGCGATAGCGATACGTCTGTTATATATATCAAATTGTATGGAGACGCAGCGCTCCAAAGCCTCGCTTGCACTCCTTAAAACGTGCCTATATTATAGGGTAACACTCGTTTTTTTATTATTTTAATCATTACTAATTTTTATTATTTTAATCATTAATAATTACTGTATCCAAAATATATTCCAGAACCTTTCTGTCCCATCGGCTATCGGTTCTGCGAGCTATGTGGCCTGCCCACTGCCACTTGAGCTTGCTAATCCGCTGAGCTATGTCGGTGACTTTCGTTCTTCTACGGGTCTCCTCATTTCTGATTTGATCACGTAGAGAAACACCGAGCATAGCTCTCTCCATAGCTCGCTGAGTGACTGTGAGCCGTCTTATACGGCCACGTACTAGCAAGCGCAAGGTTGGACGTCCACCTACTAGGTGGACAGACGACCTGATAAAGATCGCAGGAAGTCGCTGGATGCAGGCCGCTTCCAACAGGTCGGTCTGGAAATCTTTAGGGGAAGCTTATGTTCAGCAGTGGACTTCTTGTAGCTGATGATGATGATGATGAAAATATTACATTTATAAATCGGATGAAAGTTATATTTGTTCCAAGCAGTTTACCTAAATCCGATGAAAGGGATAATACTAATCAAATGTAGGAAAAAAGATGCACGGTTTATCTTGTGACGTCAAATGATATGTTACGCCTTTAAGGGTCACGGATGCGAGGGAGACCTGCTTCCCATTACGTGCCCACTTTTGCGGTAACAATATCTAAAATAAAAACTGCGACCTTATTTTTTACCCAATTTGAATGCTATTTTCCCAAAACAGTTTTTTTTTATTGCATATAAAATAACATGTCAAAGCCGACGTGTCGCCATCGTCGTGTGTCGCGGTCTCCTGTCTAGTCGCGTACTTCAAAAGGTGCATTTATACCACTCTCTTGAGTCTTGACCTAACCGACGGCTCTAGTAATGACAAATCAATAAGTATGGAGTAGAATTTGAAGTAGGGCGTAGCGTAGTCAAGAAAGAATTGAAATTGGAGAAATATTTTATATCATATTAGTTTTATACGGATGCAATTATGCAATAACATTTCAACCCACATCAAGTTAAAATTGAGATATAAATTTTATTTTGCTAAATGAATTAGATATAAGTAGGTTAAATTCTGTATTTTATAAAAAAAAACATAAATGGAACATTTCCCATGTTGAATTTGTTGAAAAATTGAACTTTAAATTGTTGATTTAATTTACTTAGTGAATTTAGCAAAATAATAATAATTGATTAAAACTGTATTTTTTTGCAAAATCGTTATAAAAAACTACGAGATAAAACTCGTTTAAATTATGAATTTAGTAAAACAAAATCAGTATCTCCATTTGAACTTGCTGTTGGTTGGCTCCTTATTGCGTAAGTAGGTCCAAATATGGTATTAAAATACACACTAGTTTTGAAAAAAACAGAAAATTCACCATAAATTTTCCTTTAAAAAGCCGTCGACTGCAGTTTCCGAGCATGTAAAGGTGTGGCCTATCGCGCGGCCTCATCTCTCTTTGAGACTAATGAATCGCCGAGCCCCTGTCTAATTAACGAACCGAGTCGCAGTTGAAAATATCTTCTACAAGATCCTTTGAGATGCTTTAAGTGTCTTTGTGTTGTTTGTTATGCAGATCTACGTGTGCAGTCAGTCAGGAGAAGTAATTATATTTTTATTTTGTATTGTAATGACGAGACGAGCAAGGCGCTCGCCTGATAGCGCCACGTTTGCCCATAAACAGAAGCTACACCACACATAACTTTGAATTACAAAACACTGCTTGGAACTCAACTGCGCTCGTCACCTCGAGATATAAGATGTTAAGTCTCATAATGCCCAGTAATTTCAGTGGCTTCAATGTCCTTCAAACCGAAACACAACAGTGCTTACACGCTGTTGCCGTTAAGGCAGAAATAGACAAAGCGGTGGTACCAACCCAGACGGCCTCTCGCATACGAGGGACCTTGATTAAGATTATTAGGTTATAAATTGCATAATATACTACCCAAAATTCAATATTCCAACAAATTCTAAATAAGTATAAATCATTTTAAGCCCACAAAAAGCCGTAGCCAAATCATAAATCAATCAGAATTACAAAGCAATACATCAAATAGATAGTCAGTGAACCGTGCATGAATTATAAACAATGCTGCTAAATTTAACTCGGGTACTGCGGCTGACCAGGGAGACGTTTCGTTCTAATTGGGTGCTTTGAACCCGTCGCACCGCCGACTTTAATCTATGCTTTGGGTCGGTGAATGCATATGACCCTTTTTAAGTGTTTACTTACGGCGTATGTTATGAAACACCGCAACATTTCATATATAATTAAGACTCAATTTCACAAGATTCTTATCAGCCTTTAAAAAATTTCTTATCAGCCTTTTGCTGGTGGGAGGATACTTGTATCCGACCGGATAGCGACCACCGTACACTGGTGCTAAAACCTGCCATAGTGGCCCACCTTGTGTGGGTCGCGTTCCAGGGTCAGCCAGTCCGGTTCTCCCCAGGGGGCTTGCCTCCTGATCCTAACCCTTTTTCCTTCCCCTTCCCATTGGCCCTTTGGCAGGCCGGCATGATCTTGCCGACCTACGATGGACACATTGTTTATCGTTGGTCGACACTATTCTTGGATTGCGCTACACTTACCATCAAGTGTAGCGTAGTCACTTTGCTGAGCCATGATAAAGAAAAAAAAAATCTTTATTCACTAGGTGGTAGGTCCCTCGTATACGAGAGGCCGTCTGGGTTGGTAAGACCACTTTGTCTATTTCTGCCCAGTGTGTAAACACTGTTGTGTTTCGGTTGGAGGGCATTGAAGCTATCGAAGAAAGCATTATGAGATTTAACATCTTATGTCTCGGGGTGACGAGCGCAGTTCAGTGCCATGCAGTGCTTTATAATTCGAAGTTATGTGTGGTATTGCTTCTTTTTATCGTAGCGCTTACCATCAGGCGAGCGACTTGGTCGTCTCTTCATTGAATTAAATCAAAACAAAATACTATAGAGTAAAGCAAACAATACTTATTATGTAAATTACAGCCACTGTTTTGACACACCTCGGCCGCACATAATTTCATTAGCCTTCACGTTAGTATTTCAGTCCACCGCCATTACCTCAGTATATGAAGTGCTAAAGTAAAATTAGTTTACGTTGCAACGACGAAATTTCGGAACTGCATTAGGCAAAGTCATGACGTAGCCAAGCACCCGGGGCTTACCTAAAAACTAGTTCGTTCAATGACCCGTATGAATATTCAGATTAAGCTGTATGCATGTTATCCTTTGATTAATTTGTAAGTACATGTCTAGATGGAGAGTGAGAGGTTAAAGTGAAGTAAAATATGGTCACCAAAGATACGTCGAGTGGTAGAGCCACACTGTAGACAATTATGTCTACAGCATCTCACAGAAAACCGACGTAAAGTAGCGGCTTGCTGCTGCGTTTCGTACGGTGAGTGAGATATCCGGAGATCCTTCCTAATCCCTAATTATCTCTTTCCTTTAAGGTCGGCAATGTGCCCATGATTTTTCTGGTGTTATGGGTGTACATAGGTGGTAGAAATCACTATCATGTGACCTACTAGATCCTTTGCCGACCTAAGCTATAAAAAAATACGTTTAGAGATACGCGACTGTTACAGGACATATACAGGATATTTTCATATCACGTATCTATTAAGATAAATTTTGTGACTGTTGTCCCGTAGCTATAGATAGATACATAGGTACACAACCTGCTTTTTATTCTGGCTCGGAAATGTTAAGTACAGTGCAGTCCAAATATAATTTTGACCGTCAAGAGATGTTAGATATCTCGATGGCCGACAGAATTGTGCCGGCCTGAAATTACTGGATATACACTAGCTGATCCTGGAACAAGACTCGTCTGAACGAGCCAATATGGCTGGTTTTTCGCCATATCCCCAGTGGTCGCTATTAAGTCGAGTAAAAAAAAGTCAAGCACTCATTAGCACTCACTACCTTGAGTTTAAGACAATGCAGTTACACACAAATTAAACGAGTTTAAGACAGTGGAATTACGTACGTCGACGCGGTATCTAGACATGTACATAATTAAATATGTTATCTTTGTATGAAATATACTGGGTTTCCGCCGGAGCCCTTTGTTTGTTTAATAACAAGTGTATGCGGATTAGGTAGACAAAAGGTACGCGGGAGCGCCAGGTTTTTAAAAAATGAAGAGTCCAACTCTTCACGATGAAGATTTATTTGAGACTAACAATGATCCTTATTTATAGCCTAAACTTTTTTATAATGCCTGTTTAGTTCCATGAGTTTTGTAGGTAAACCCTATGATAAGATACCGCAGGGGTCGCCAACATCCCATTGGACCCCATTGGAGGACCCCTGCAGTTTATCCCAAAGGGTTAAAAAAAACGTTCATGCGAATTTGAATGGGAGGGGAAGGCCTCGGTGAACGTTCTTAGATCAAATCTGAAATATTCTCGAGAAAGGCCAGGCCAGAAGTACTCTAAACCGACGTGGTCGAGGCCAAAGAGGTGTGTAAGGATCAAAGCAAGTGGAAGTCCGTTGTCTCTGCCTACCCCTATGGGAAACAGGCGTGAGTTTATACAGGCCGGCATGACTCTGGTGACCATCGATAAACTCATTGTTTGTTGGTGGTCCCTGGCTTTATGGATTGCACTACGCTTACCATCAGGTGTAATGCAGTCACTTTGCCGTGCTTAATAAAAAAAATGTATGTACATTCTGTTCAAAAATCACAGACAATTTTGTCAGTAGCAGCTGTCTCTAGTCCTTCGTACGTCGATCATCCGCTTAAGCAGAGATTACCGTATTCGACATATCCTTGACCTAGTTACGTACATAATCCAAATTAACGAAGTTGGAGCAAATCGGTTCAACGAAAGCCATATATAGCTTGTATAGTCCAGCATGCAAGACTGCCTCGGTGGCGCAGTTGTATTACGCACGCGTCTCTTCTGTGCTGAAGTCTCGGGTTCGATCCCGGGTTTTGTAAAAGTGATATTGGGTTTTTTTTTATCACGAAAATGCTTAGTATCAGCTAGAAGTCTGGAATTGTGCCCGGTATGATTATAGGTTCGCCCCCTATCACATCATGGGATGTAGATACGCTAGGCGAAATATTGGTGTACTATTTGTAACCAATACACCCATTTTTTTTCGAGGTGTAACTCTGCCTACAGATGACTGATTACACACATGAGTGCGTATGGAATACGCCCGCCGCGTAATTATGACTGGACTGTTTCACCCATTGCAGTGGCGGACCATGTATGGGTAACTTCTCAAGTGACCACGAAGGCTGAAAAGTCTTCGAAACGTCGGGATCAAAATTAATAAAAAAACCGCGATAAAATCCGTTTAAATTAGTTTTATTTCAACTTCTCAAGTGTAACAGCCCTAGCCTTCGGCATATGGGCCTCTGAATAGCTTACTTAAGTCTTTTCCAAAGAACTTGCAGGCTGTGTAGATAGCTAGGTGGTAGGTCTCTTGTATGTGCGAGTCCGGCTAGGTGGTTACCGCCACTTTGTGTATTACTACCGCCCAGCAGTGTATAAGCACTGTTACACTGGCTGATCCTGGAATGCAATCCACACAAGGTATGTGGGTCACTACGGCAAGTAAAAGGACTAAAACCTTTTTTTTATAGCATAGTCCGGCAAATGATCAAGTGGGTCATCTGATGGTAAGTGATCTCCACCGCCCATGTACGCCCACAGTACCAGAAAATCATAGGTGTGTTACCGAACTTAAAGGAAAGGGATAATTAGGGATTGGGAAGGGGATTTGGTCCTCCGGATATCTCACTCACGCTACGAACTGCAACAGTAAGCCGCTACTTTACGTCGGTTTTCTGTGATACAGTGGTAACGACCCGGTCGAGCCAGCCCATTCATGCTGTAGACAAAACTCTCTACAGAATGGCTCTACCACTTCTAAGTCATACTATACTATTTCAATTACAGAAGAGCTGCCAACATCGCTGCCATCGAGTACTAATATTTCTGTTTCTGGCGTAGAAAGTTCCCAATGTTAATTTCGTTATGTCATATTTATAAAGGAATAGCGATCGCCCCAGCCACCTCTCTCCCTTAATTACTGAGTGAAAATGGGGACAAAGACATCAAGTGTCTCGTCATCTGAACTTGCTGGATATTCAAAAGGGTCCTCAACTCTCACTTGTGCCCAAAAGAAGGGATTCCCCTTGAAATGTTATTCCTTGTGCTATTTTTAATCAATTCTCTATATTGTTTTGTCCTTTATAATTACCTTATCTAAATCAAACCTTCTAACATATTTCTTTAAATTTGGAAACTTTAGTATTGTCTTAATTTCGTCATCAGGTGACCTGCTTGCACGTTTACTCGCTTATTCTAAAAATCAGATTGCAAACTTACTTTTTTTTTACTGGTCCTGTATTATATACATCCCACTGCTGGGGACGGGTCTCTTCTACTGAATGACAGGGTTTAGAGACCTTAGTCCACCACGCTGGCCTAATCTAAAAATCTTATCGAGTTCTCAGGTATGCAGGTCTCAAAATTTCTTCACCTTTAAAGCAAGCGATAATTAACAATTAATCTACACGTAACTTAGAAAAGTCAGTGGTGTATGCTCTTGGGGCTGGGTTCGAACCTGCGGCTTTCGTCGCGACAGTCCATACCACTCCCCGCTGAGCTATCGCTGCTTGTTAACTTAAATATGAGTAGTAATTTATTTATTTATTTATTTAAACACAAAACAGGTTACAATCTGAGTATAAAATCAGTAATTAACAAAAGTTGTATGTACATAATTGCAACCCAAAACATGTGTTCCAAGAATTACAATGAGGTGTTTTGATATAGTAATAAGTACATATAAAGCTAATAAAAAAAGAATATATATATTATATATATATATATATATATATATATATATATATATATATATATATATATATATATATATATATATATATATATATGCAAATTATAAGTCATTGAGGATATTACGCATCTGTTTCTTGTATGCCATTATTGAATCATGATATATGTCTACTGAAGCATTTTTGTTAGTTAATTCATTGTACTGTCGACACATCCGAACAATGGGATTGAAATAAGATGTATTATTGCGGAATATTTTAAGAGAGAAAACGTTTGGTTTGCGACATCATGTAATTAATATTAAAATTCAGATCAGACAGCAAGGAAGGAGAATCTATATGAGAATGAACTATTTTATACAAGTAAAATAATTTAATTAGTAATTTCACACGACTACAATAACTAGAAGTCGAGTGTAATCAAAATAAGAGATAATTGCCACGGTGTCGACAGGTAATTGGACGGGCCCGCCATTAATTTACCATCTAATGACATTAGACTTCAGTCGAGCGTATTTTCGAGTCAGTTTATTAAGGGTTTTATTGCAACTCAGTATCTTGGTGTTAGAGATAAGAGACTTCGTATTTGAGTATAATATACATACATATGCACTCACCCCTGTAATCACCGAAGGGGTTGGCAGAGATGTAACTAGTACACCCACATTTCGCGTATTTCCGTATGATGTGATGGGGCGAGCCTATTGCCATTACAGTAACATTTTAAGGTCGGCAATGCGTCCACGATTCTACAGGTATTGTGGGTATTCATAGGCTGTGGATTACTAACAGGTGATCCAATTGCTTGTTTGCCAGCCCATGTCATAAAAAAGACTATGTTTTAAGTTACTGATTTAATAAATAAATGGCAGAAATATGTTGAAAATAATTTAGTTTAAAGCATGCATTCGTTCGCATGCATGGCTCGACCGGGGTAATACCACTGTCTAATATAAAACCAACGCGAATTGGCAACTTATTGCGTTACGTACAATGAGTGGAATTACCCATCTTCTCAATCCCAATATTTTGCCTATAACCGCTTGATAGTGTTTATGCACCGCATCTGATCCAATTCTAGAGAATATGAACTGGGTATATACTTGACATCAGAATACGGAATTTTCTGACGTCGAATGTAATGCTTTTATAACAAAAACAAAATAACATTATTCAAAACAAACGTTTCGTGGAAACCTTTTAGTTAGCATGATCACAAAAACTAATGGGTTTTATATTCGATATTTTTTTTCAGAATTTCAAAAAAATATAGCGAACATTCATTTGAAATGGGTTGATGTGATTTTTTAGTCTTTTTGATTCGATTTTGTTTTTCTGTTATATCTTTTAGTAACCTACAGCTGAACGTTTTTAACAGTTTTTTTTTTGCCAGCCTGAATGACGAAACGGGTTTATAAACGGGCGAGCAATCGCTCGTAATCGCAATTTAGAATTTGAAATTACGAAGCACTGCATGGCGTTGGACTGTGCTCGTCACTCCGAGACATAATTTCAATTTCTGGTCGGGGTTAATTCCATTTTACAATAAAAGATGGCGTTGTACACATTTTTAAAACTAAGCCACGTTGAACGTGTTCGGTGGCCGGTAGAAGCAACGTCTGTAACAATATTAATGTATACTGGACCGTTGGCCTCGGGCCAGATGTGCCGCATCGGCTAGGATGATTTAATTTCCAACGAATTTAGCAAAGTGGCTGCGACGGCGGCTTCATTTAATAGCTCTGCCTACCTCCGAGCATGTACCATTAGTTATATATTGTGCCTTGCGAAATTGCAAATGCTGGAATAATAACTTTGTAGAAATAATTTCAGGGGTTTGCATCTATGTTTTTTATGGCTATTTATAGAGCTACATTCATGGTACCCATGAGAAGAACCTGGTTTGACGGACATTGAAGTCAGTAAAATTACTTAGTATTCCCATTTTATATTTATTATTCTCTTTGGAACAGACCGAAAAAAATATAAATTAAAATACTAGAGAAAAAAATAAAACATAATCTAGTGAGGTTTCCACATTAAAGTGGAACTTCGAATATGTTGTATGTTGTAAGAAAATTGACAACAAAAAAATAAAATTTCGATAAGCTACAAATCTCAAAAGGCCAATAAAGAACTATTATGGGTAATTCAGTCCCGAATAAACAACAACCTTTCATTTCAAAAACACACATCATTGCTTCATTTGTAATCAAACCCAAGGCGTCAACTTCAACACTATTTAATCCTTTATATAAATTCATCTTCATTAAAATCCTTTAAGTTGAACATCTAAGCAAGTCTGCGCAAAAATCCAAAGAGTTTATTTGGCTTATCAGCAACATGAGCATAATTCTTGCCGTCAGTAGGTAATCGACTTACTTAAAATTCAGCCTAGCGTTTGACAACTATCAGACGATTACGTCACGGGTAACTACGGTATAATTGGGGATGTACCCACTATTTGAATTTTAAATATCTGGTGTTTTTGTATGTAAGTGTGCTACCAACATAGCTGGCTTGAAGACAACCTTACCTGCATGTGATACACTCTGTTAATGAATGAAGGCAATGACGAAACTTGGTTCCCGTTGCGGGTTGTGGGGGTCAGACGCCGGGCCCCCCAATTATATTATACCAAATTTATCATATAATAATAATAATACTAAATCCACCATCCATGGGAAAGCGGATTCTGGCATTAAGCCGGAATAACGCCAGGCAAGGTGGTAAGTCCCTCGTATGCGAGAGGTCGTCTGGGTTGGTACCACCACTTTATCTATTTCTGCCCCCAAGAAACAGCGTGTAAGCACTGTTTCGGTTTGAAGGACATTGACGCCAGTTAAATTACTGGGCATTATGAGACTTAACATTGTGGGTGACGAGCGCAGTTTAGTGCCATGCAGTGCTTTGTAATTCAAAGTTCTGTGTGGTTTTGCTTCTGATTATGGGCAGGCGTGGCGCTTACCAGCAGGCGAGCGCCTTGCTCGTTTCGTTCAAGCAAACAAAAAAAAGTCAGAAAGAAAGCTGCTGCAGCTGGTTTTTCTGTGTGTGAAAGTTTTCCGGCCTCTGGTTGCGGTGGAAGATTCTAGAATATTCTATTTGAACTTGGTAAAAATTGACAAAAGCCCCAAAACATTAGCCATAGTAAAAGAATAGTTTACCGTCACGTCACTGAAAGGAGCTTTCATACACAAACTCACACTTTTCAGAGCTTTCGAAACTTACAATTTGGTTATAAAGTTTTCCCCACCATTCGCAGAAATAAGACAAAACTTTCCAAAATGTTTGTAACATATGCACACAAGTTATTTTAGATACCGCAGTTTTATGAGCTATTTTAGGTGGCCTGTTCAAATAGTCCGCTTATTTTGAGTTTATGTAGATTTAAAACAATAAACCATGGCATTTTTAGTCGTAACTCTTTTATGGGTTTCGATGGAAAGCCGGTTTTACATTTCAGAACTGTTGAATAGTTTTTGGAATGTAGCAAATTACATTCAATGAACATTCATTCAAGGAACCATTCGCAGTGCGGGTTTTTTATACAATTATTGTATTTTTTATTTGATTGAATGATGAGACGAGAAAGCGCTCGCCTGATGGTAAACGCAACGCCTGCCCATAAACAGATGCAACACCACACAGAACTTTGAATTACAAAGCACTGCATGGCACTGAACTGCGCTCGTCACCCCGCGACATTTAGATATTAAGTCTCATAATGCCCAGTAATTTCACTGGCTTCAATGTCCTGCAAACCGAAACACAACATTCCTTACAGTTGCTTGGCGGCAGAAATAGACAAAGCGGTGGTACCTACCCAGACGGCCTCTCTCATACGAGGGACCTACCACCTTGTAAAGGTGGATGTCAAAGTAAGGTTATAATAAGCTCTAAAAGGCTGTGGTAGGGGTCGTGTACGGGCCTACGGCAACGTTCTTTTCTATTCTCAAAAACGCTTCAAATAAATGAGTTTAAGTATATATAAAAAACATACATTCCGGATCCGCATCCCTGTTTCACGACGCCTAATTCCAAATAGAAATTCACGCCTGTATATCGTTTACGCTACAGATTAAAAGTGGCCAACGATCGGCTAAATTTTTCCCACCCCTACTAATGAAGCTATTTGCGCTCAGTGACTGCTCAGTTTGTACGGCAAATACACTGTTACTTTTCAAGTTAATGTAAGCAGCTTCTAAAAGAGTTTTTGATTATTTAACAAGCATTACGTGTCTGTTTTAGTGAACGTTGAGTTAGTGAGATTGTTTATGTTTGCTTTCATGAGCCGATGGTATATATTATGTGAAAGTAAAATTGAGATTCTTTTTAAGTTTTTTTTTATTATTTGATTAAATGACGAGATGAGCAAGGCGCTCGTCTGATGGTAAGCGCCAAGCCTGCACATAAACAGACGCACCACACAGAACTTTGAATTACAAAGCACTGTATGGCACTGAACTGCGCTCGTCACCATGTGACATAAGATGTTAAGTCTCATCATCATCATCATCATTATCAGCCACAAGACGTCCACTGCTGAACATAGGCCTCTCCCAAAGATTTCCAGACCGACCTGTTGGAAGCGGCCTCCATCCAGCGAGTTAAGTCTCATAATGTTTAGTAATTCAATGTCCTTCAAAACGAAACATGAAAGTGCTTACACACTGTTGCTTGGCGGCAGGAATAGACAAATCAGTGGTACCAACCCAGACGGCCTCTCGCACACGAGGGACCTACCACCTTACACAGTAAGTATAGCAGATGGCGGGAATCGGTCACCTGACTGTCATTTTCACCGCCTCTTTCTACGATAAAGCCAATTTCTCAGAGACGTCAAATAAACTTAACTATCATTTATAAGTAATTTCTTAGTATTCGATTATTTCCACTCTCACAGCTAGTTAATGTTTTATAACCCGTTACTGATCCCAGAAAATGTTCTACGCTCCATTAATGCGTACACAAATAAACTTAAGGGCCGTCCGTGAGCAAACGACCTTGACTGTCTCGCGCCATACTGAATCGTGTACTCGGCGAGTGCAGAATATGCACGTATTTAGCGAATAATTGATTTAAAAAATCAGATTTTGGTCTTTTCGAAAATTTAAAACGGGCAAAATATTCGTTATTAAATTGCCTATCTAGTGATGTTAATCTCATTTGATAACATTCTGTACTTTAAAAGGAGACGCACGGAATCTTTGCATTTTTCCCATTTTTATGGTTCATTTATAACGACAATTTAAAAATATATATCAGCATTAACATGAATTTGAATCGAACAAAGTAAAGCTGACAGATTGTAAAAATATATTGTATATTTATTTAATCAATATTTATTTTAAGTAATGACTAGATAGCCTCTAAAAACCTCGATCGCGCGGTGTTTTGCTCACGGACGGCCCTTAATTAACGTCTCTGAGAAATAATTCAATTCTAAGAAAATACTTAATGTCTATTAAGATTGAGTGCGGCAATTAAATAGATTTGGAAATAAAATGAAAGAAGAACCGCACTATTAGAATTCTCGCCAAAACTCACACGATAAGAAATATGAGTGTGTTGCCAACCTTAAATTTACAAAAAACTTGCCCTAGCAATGTGCATATAGTGTTGTGGCAAATAAATGTATTTTAATTTCTTTCTTAAATAACTTTTTGGCCATGAACATTTAGGCTCCAGCCTCTTAGTTGTAGACGAAATTCGCTAAAGACTGGCTTTACCACTTTCACGCTTTCTTTCTGCGTAGCGTTACTGCAGACATTTTTTTTAATACATCCAACAATCCCGCACATAGTCATGATTACACTGTAAGATACGAGTCTTGTGCCGTGGGTATCAGGAAGTACGAGAGATTTTCGGTTTCCCAACACCCAGACCCGAAACAAATATGTGTGGATCACACAGACACTTGTCTTGGTGCGAGGATCGAACCCGCGGCGTTTCCTCACGATATTTCCTTCACCGTTAAAGCAAGCGATAATTAATAATCAATACACACGTAATTTAGAAAAGTCAGAGGTTTGGTTTTGGTTTGGTTTCGAACCTGCGACTTGCATCTTGACAATCCGTACCACCCCCCGCTAAGCTATCACTGCTATAATAACTAATTCTACATTTAAATAATCAACTCCGCAACTTGGATTTGCAACTTTGGCTGAAATCGGTAAGCATTACGCTAACTTAGCCGAAAACATAGCCCAATATTCCACTGAGTTGCATAAGTTAAAGCAAACAGGGCTAAGTTAGGAATAACACGCAAATATTTGTACAGACTAAGGGTTAATATTGTTATTTACGCAACGGATAAATAGGTGTGTACATTATGTACAACTTAAATTTGACAACGCCTATTACCTATTAGTAATACGTCCCACTGTTGGGCATAGGCAGTACTTCCATAGAAGCTGAGAAGTTTGGCTTGTCCTACATATATACTAAAGCAGCGATAGCTCAGCGGGGAGTGGTATGGACTGTCGAGATGAAAGTCGCAGGTTCGAAACCAGCCCCAAGAGCATACACCACTGACATTCTAAGTTACGTGTATATTAATTGTTAATTATCGCTTGCTTTAACGGTGAAGGAAACATCGTGAGGAAACCTGCTTACCTGAGAAATCGATAAGATTTTTCAAAGGTATGTGAAGTCTGCCACCCGCATTAGGCCAGCGTGGTGGACTAAGGTCTAATCCCTCTCATTCAGTAGAGGAGGCCTGTGCCCAGCAGGGGGACGTATATAATACAGGGCTAGTAAAAAAAAAAAAACATAATATACTCGATACCAAGCAAGGCCATCAATTATTCCTTACAGTCATTGCTTTGATTAGTTGAATAGTCAAGGTGGTAAGTCAATCGTAGGCGAGAGGTCGTCTGGGTTGGTACCACCGTTTTTTCTATTTCTGCCGCAACAGTGTGTATGTTAGCAAAACTATTGTGTTTCAGTGTGAAGGACATTGAAGCTAGTGAAATAAATGGGCATAATGAGACATAACATCTTATGTCTCGGGGTGACGAGCGCAGTTCAGTGGCATGTAGTGATTTGTAATTTAAAGTTCTGTGTGGTGTTGATTCTGTTTATAGGCAAGCGTGGCGGTTACCATCAGGCAAGCGACTACCCCGTCTCGTCATAAATTTAAATAAAAAAACTGAATGCTTTAAAATATTATCTTAAAGTAATTTATGATGTAAAGTTTATTTTTAAATCCCAACCAACCCATTGTTAAATTTTAGGTTGGATGCAGATAATATATGCCCAAAAAATAAGATCTCCCTCGGGTAGAATGTAATCACACACGCCCGCGGCTAAAAACAGTTGCCTACGGCTTAAACAAAACATCACAACGTATAAGGTAGGCATAACTTTGAATTGATCAATTAATATTGAATCATGTGAACGCGCTATAATCGAAATATTTTTCAAATGTCGAGCGATGTCGAGGTTTATACGAAAAAAAAAGGAAAATTAAAAAAACCTCCTCCTCAACAGAAAATGCGAATCAGATTTGAAGGTATTTTTTAGTAAAGATAACTTTTAATGAAGTGAAATTGATGAGAAAGCCTATACGGTTAGCATATATATTTTTTTTATTTGATTGAATGACGGGACGAGCAAGACGCTCGCCTGATGGTAAGCGCCACGCCTGCCCATAAACAGAAGCAACACCACACAGAATTTTTAATTACAATGCACTGCATGACACTGAACTGTGCCCGTCACCCCGAGACATAAGATATTAAGGGGTTATATACAGTTAGAATTTTCAAGAAATCGATTTTTTTTTTATTTCATTTTCTTAATTTACATATATTTAAGAATACACACCGAAAATTTCATATCGTTTCGGTGAATATTTTCGAAGTTACACGCAAATTTGAAAAGGCGTTTCAAAGTGCTTGAAAGCTTACCAAAGCTTCAAAGCGCTTATCTGTCCCTTTACACTGTCCCTTTTATGCACCTGTATATTGTAAATGTTCTCTTCTAATGTTTTTAGATGCGTAAAGCAACAGTCGTTATTGTTTTTTGTATACCTGAAAGGTAAATTTTTATTTTTCTCTCCACAAACTGGAAAATATTTAGTGCTATTCAAACTTTAAACGCGTTTTTGTCAAAATGGTGTTTTCAAAGTCGGTGACCAACATTACTCGAAAACGGCTTAACCGATTAGTCTCAAATTTTAACACGAGCTTCTTAAATATATACTTTAGTAATTAATCGAAGATTTTTTCTCACCGATAAATATATTTTTTTTTATAAGCAATTTAAGGTCGAAATTTTGGTCAAAAATCGATTTTTTTTTTTGAGAAGCCGTCATTTGGCCAAAAAAAATTATTTCGCTTATTCCTTCGATTAATTACTAGATTTAACATTGATTTACGAAATCTGTTTGGTTTTTTAATTTCAAAGGATCCAGTTCAGAGATATAGTGGTCACCGCAAAACGTCTTTTTTGAGAGGAGCTCCCGGAGATCAGCTGTAGCTCCTTTTCAAATAAATATTTTTATTAATACTAAATCTTAAAATACAGTTAAAAGATACCATAATATGTGTACAAATTTTTAGATCAATAAGTTTAAAAGTTTTCTCAGAAAAAAATCTTGAAAATTCGCTTTTTTTTGGCCTTCTAACTGTATATAACCCCTTAAGTCTATAATGCCTAGTAATTTCACTCGCTTCAATGTCCTTCAAACTGAGACAGAACAGTGCTCACACACTGTTGATTGGCGGCAGAAATAGACAAAGCGGTAGTATCAACCCCGACGGCCTCTCGCATACATCTTGTGTGGATCGCATTCCAGGATCATCTAGTGTATATCCGGTTCCCCCGAGGGGCTTGCGACATGACTTGATGGTTGGTTGGGCCGGGTATAGAGATACATTCTTGTGTCCCTGTGCCTGCATCGGTCATCTGCCTGTCCTGTCGCAGGCCCCTCGATTAGCTTCATCCCTCTCCGAAGAGGGAAGGAGCATTTATACAAGGCAAGGCAGGCCGGCATGATTCTAGTGACCACCGATAAAGTCATTGTTTCTTGGTGGTCGTTAGTTTTTTGGACTGCACTATGATTACCATCAGGTGTAGTGCAGTCACTTTGCCGTACTCGGATAAAAAAAAATATGCTAAGCTCCTAGAGTATCGAATCTTGGTTTTCATGGTCTTAGTACGCCTCTCCTCGAATAGACGAAAATTATTTCCATTTAAATACAATCCTTTGTATAAAAGCAAACTTCTATGTAAATTTAGTGCTCTTTGAAATATTTTATATTCAACAATGATGATCTTATTTCCTTTCGTCAAATTTGAAGACAACTTTAAATAATTGGGTTTCATGACCTCGCAAATTCTAGTTGTTTTAGCTATTGAAGATAACGGTTGCGTCTAGACTGAGGAGCGTATCTAGAAACATACGCTATATGTGTAGTGCATCCACATTTGTACCATTTTGACACAGAGCTTGAGTATTTACGTACTTACTTGTTATGTAATGTGGACGACAGTGACACAAAATATTCATTAGTGTCAACAAGGTGCCAGAATCGATCATTTCGTGATTTTTTAAGTGATAACTTCTTATGGGAGGGTGAACCGAAACGTTCCGTAACGCGAGCGCTCCATCGACCAGCCAGCGTTAGCTGACTTCCCTGGAACATCGATTATTTTGAAGTCCCAGGTGGCGTCACACAGTGACCAGTCGGCTTGGACCGGACTTTGACCGGACTTTAACCGAACTTTAACCGGACTTTGACCGGACTTTAACCGGACTTAGACCGGACTTTGACCGGACTTTAACCGGACTTTAACCGGACTTTGACCGGACTTTAACCGGACTTAGACCGGACTTTGACAGGTCTTTTGCCGGACTTAGACCGGACTTTGACCGGACTTTAACCGGACTTAGACCGGACTTCGACCGGTATTTGACCGGACTTCGACCGGACTTTGACCGGACTTCGACCGGACTTTGACAGGACTTTGATAGGGCTTTGACCGGATTATGACAAACTTCGACAGGACTTTAACCAGACTTTAACCGGACTTCGACCAGACTTTGACAGGACTTTAACCGGATTTTGGCAGGACTTTGACCGGTATTTGACCGGACTTCGACCGGACTTTAACCGGACTTTGATAGGCCTTTGACCGGATTTTGACAACCTTTGACCGGACTTTGACAGGTTTTTGACCGGTATTTGACCGGATTTCGACTGGACTTTAACCGGACTTAGACCGGACTTTGATAGGACTTTGACCGGGATTTGACTGGATTTTGACAAGACTGACATTACTTTGACTGGACTTTAACCGGATTTTGGCAGGACTTTGACCGGTATTTGACCGGACTTTGACCGGACTTTAACCGGACTTTGACTGGACTTTGACCGGATTTTGACAGGACTTTGACCGGTATTTGACCGGACTTCGATAGGGCTTTGACCGGATTTTGACAAACTTTGATTGACAGGACTTTGACAGGACTTTGTCTGCACTTTGACTGCACTTTGACCGGACTTTGACCGGACTTCGACCGGACTTTGACCGGATTTTGACCGGACTTTGACAGAACTTCGACCGGACTTTGACCGGACTTCGACCAGACTTTGACAGGGCTTTGATAGGGCTTTGACCGGATTATGACAAACATCGACAGGACTTTAACCAGACTTTAACCGGACTTCGACCGGACTTTGACCGGGCTTTGATCGGATTTTGACAAGACTTTGACTTGGCTTTAACCGGATTTTGGCAGGACTTTGACCGGTATTTGACCGGACTTCGACCGGACTTTAACCGGACTTTGATAGGGCTTTGACCGGATTTTGACAAACTTTGACAGGACTTTGACCGGATTTTGACAGGTTTTTGACCGGTATTTGACCGGATTTTGACTGGACTGTAACCGGACTTTGATAGGACTTTGACCGGGCTTTGACCGGATTTTGACAAGACTGACATTACTTTGACTGGACTTTAACCGGATTTTGGCAGGACTTTGACCGGTATTTGACCGGATTTCGACTGGACTTTAACCTGAATTTGATAGGACTTTGACCGGGCTTTGACCGGATTTTGACAAGACTGACATTAATTTGACAGGACTTTGACAGGGCTTTGACTGCACTATGACCGGACTTTTACAGGACTTTGACCGGACTTCGACCAGACTTTGACCGGATTTTGACCGGACTTTGACAGGACTTCAACCGGACTTTGACCGGACTTTGACCGGAATTTGGCCGGACTTTGACAGGACTTTGACAGAAGTTTGACAGGGCTTTGACATGACTTTGACCGGACTTCGTAACGTAACGCGTTACGGCGCCACTCTGGCTTCCCTTTCTCTCACGCATACGGCAGTAGTAGGCAGGCTCCTCCGCTCTCACTTTAACCCACATTAGTTTAAGTTATCACTTCTGTCGAGCGTCCCGAGACGCACACTTTTTTTTATTTATACGAATACAAAAGAATCATCTTAATAGGTCCACATTTAGGGAATTTATGCGTAAACATACAAAAAAATATATGCAAACGAATTTATGAGTGGTAGAGCCACGCTGTTTTCCCATTTCATATGTTTGCCCATTCATGCTGTAGACAGTTTTGCATGCGGCTCGACCGGGTCGTTACCACTGTCTCACAGAAAACCAACGTTAAGAAACGGCTTGCTGTTGCGTTTCGTGCGGTGAGATAGATATCCGGAGGCCAAAATCCTCCTTCCCTTCCCAATCCCTAATTATCCCTTTTCTTTAAGCCGGCAAGGCGCCCATGATTCTTTTTGTATTGTTTGCGTATATGGCCGGTAGAAATCACTTACAATCAGGTGACCCACTTGCTAGTTTGCCGGCCAATGCTATAAAAAAAAATAAGAAACTTTGTTATTTTTATGCCCGTTAAAAAAACATGTTGACACAATTTGAAAAAAACGAATTATATAACGCGCCCACGGTAATGAAGGTTTCTAATATTCTCACATATGTGGTACGAGAAACTTTCTCCATCCAAATATGGGTTTAATTCACCTATACTTCAAAACTTACCTCGGAACACATTACACCAATGAAATACTACGCCAAATTTGTTTCGGCAATAATCCGCCGGCACCAAGCCAAGAGGACTCATATCGAACCCGTGGGATAAGTTATGATTTCCGGCAAAGGGTGATATTTCAGTTTATTATCATTATTAATATCTAGCCTTATGAATTTCGATGTTCTGAAGCCGGCTTAATAAATGTTTATGGTACTATCCGGTTATGAGTTAAGCCTTAAACGGATACGCCCTAGTGTCCCTCGTATGCGAGGCCGTCAGGGTTGGTACCACCACTCTGTCTATTTCTGCCGCCAAGCAACAATGTAAGCACTGTTGTGTTTCGGTTTGAAGGACATTGAAGCCAGTGAATACTGGGCATTATGAGACTTAACATCTTATGTCTCGGGGTGATGAACGCAGTTCAGTGCTATGCAGTGGTTGTAATTCAAAGTTCTGTGTGGTGTTGCTTCTGTTTATGGGCAGGCGTGGCACTTACCATCAGGCGAGCGCCTTGCTCGTCTCGTCATTCAAACAAATAAAAAAAGAAATCTATGAATATACACCGTGTTACAAAAAGTTGTGGTCATATTTAAATGCAAATATGATTTCAACCATTTCAACCCACATCTAGTAAAAATTTAAATGTTTATTTTATTTTGCTAAATTCATTAACTTGAATCAATAGTTTAACATTCAATATTGAAATCATACATGAGAAATGTTCCATTTATGACTTCTTTTAAAAATACGGAATGTAACCTACTTAAATCTAATGAATGTATTAAAATTAAATCGATATATCAATTTTTACTAAATTATTGGGTATTTGCATCCATTTAAGGGTCGTTAGATACTTGTCACAGTGGGTATTTAAATACTGATGTTTTTAAAAAAATATTTTATCAAATTAATTTTTATCTTTCTAAATTAAAGTTCCCAGTCGGCGTACATGGGCACATGTACATGGGCGGTGAAGAGCACTTACCATCAGGTGACCCACTTACGCGTTTGCTGGCCTATGCTATAAAAAAAAGATAAACTGTATAATACTAACACAAGTAAATATGATGCATAAAGCACAACGAATATATTTTCATACCCATTCTACCCGTGTTTGCTCATATAAGCAGATTTATATATTCGTATATAGAAAACTCAAAGGGTTTCCTTTCTTTGTGAGTTAATACGACCGATGAATTTTATCTTTTGATCTCTTAGGTACGGGATGTATGTTGTAGTATAGAACAAAGGCGTCAGTGTCTGCCAGTCTGTTTGTTCACTTAGTTGTTTTAAATTTGTTGGTGGTAGAATCTTCATATCCGCCCGGATAGAGACCATCGTACAAATGGTTTTAAAACCTGCGATAGTGACCTACACAACTTGTGAGGATTGCGTTCCGGAATCAGCTAGTACATATCCGATTCACCCGAGGGACTTGCGACATGACTTAATGCTTGGTTGGGGAGATGTGACCCAGTGAAATTACTGGGCATTATGAGACTTAACATCTTATGTCTCGGGGTGAAGCGCGCAGTTCAGTGCCATGCAGTATTTTGTAATTAAATGCTCTGTGTGGTGTTGCTTCTGTATATGGGCAGGCGTGGTGCTTACCATCAGGCAAGCGCCTTGCTCGTCTCGTCATTCAATCAAATAAATAATAAGCAATTAGTTTTCGAACGATTGCATTTTTTAAATAAAAATTTACAAGTTTTAAGTTTCATCAATAAAAAAAAGAATTCGAATACTGTGAACATATTTATAACTCATACTAGATCTATATTGAAATAAAACTGATTTAAATGGATTTTATCGCGGTTTTTTATTTTAATTTTGGTCCCGACGCGACGTTTCGAAAGTTTATCAGCCTTCGTGGTCACGGGGTCCACCCCAAAACTGCGATAAAATTCGTTTAAATTAGTTTTATTTCAATGAGTAACATTCGCGTAAACGTAAGAAATCATTAATAGCTAATTAAGTATGCTTTCCTACGTCATACTTACCAAGTAAAGCGGCGTTACCGAGAATTTATAGCGTTTGTTGTACAGACTATCAGGTGTTTCACAAAGCCTAGGCGTTAATACCGCTTCTATTACAACGCACCTTTATAATAGACTTGAATGGAGACTATGATTTATTACCTTATAGTGTAATTAAATTATACTTGATTACACATAAGTGGTACAGCCATACTGTAGACACTTTTGTTTACAGCATGAATGGGCCGGCTCGACCGAGTTTTTTTTTATATATCATAGGCCGGCAAATGAGCAAGTGGGTCACCTGATGGCAAGTGATCTCCACCGCCCAGGTACGCCCACCACCAGAAGAACCATGGGCGTGTTGCCGACCTTAAAGGGAAGGGATAATTAGGGATTGGGAAGGGGAGGGAATTTGGGCTTCCGGATATCTCACTCACCGTACGAAACGCAGCAGCAAGCCGCTACTTTATGTCGGTTTTCTGTGAGACAGTGGTAACGACCCGGTCGAGCCAGCCCATTCACGCTGTCGACAAAACTGTCTACAGCGTGGCTCTACCACTCAAAGAGAGTCAAAGAAAGTTGGTACCATTATCTCAAAATCGATGTGAAGTAGCAGGTTATTGTTGCGTTGTTTGCAGTAAGTGAGATATCCGGAGGCCCAAATTGTCCTCTCCTTTCCCACTCCCTTAATTATGCCTTTACTGTAAAGTCAGCTACGCAGTCATGATTCTTCTGGTATGATGGGTGTTTATGGGCGGTGGAGATCACTTACCATAAGTTGACCGGTTTGCCCGTTTACCGGCCTCAGATATAACAAAAAAATTACACGAATCGAGTCTCGTACAAGAGACAAGATACTGATTCTATTATAAGTTTCTTTTACTTTTGTACTGACTTGTCATAAGCGCTATTTAAATTGCCTATATGATTAATATTACTATTTCATTTCTCAAAAACCGAAGATTTATCGTAAGGCGTACTCTAAATCGTAGTATTGTAATAGAATTTCAATTATCCCCAAAATTTCATATACCTCCTTCAAATTCTCATTAGTAATGTTCATATGATGTGAAAATATTATTCCGCGGAACTCTTCAATTAATTCGATATCGTGAATAATTGTAACCGTTTTAAAGGCAATTTATATTATTAATTCGATTACTAATTCATACAAGAAAGTTATTTTAATTAGCAATCGAAGGTGGTATTTGAAGTATGTAATTATAATTATTAATGCGTAAAAGTAATCGTTTATATAGTAAATATATTATCAGCCGACTATAAGGTAAAATAAAATAAGAATAATATATTACTAGGAACCAAGAGTTTATGAATTATTAAATATTTTTTCACCGGCGAAATCTCGGCGGAATGTGAATACACCTCTGCCTATCCCTTCAGGGATTACAGGTGTGTGGGTGAACTGGTTACACGTCTACCTACCCCTTCAGAGTTTTACAGGCATGAGTGCGTATATGTATTTAATTTTTACTAACATAAAACTTCTATATTATAATGCCTAAAAGGCAACTGGTATTCTTCACAAATTATAAGATAAAGACTGAAAAAAGCAAAAAAAAAAACCGCGCCGAATCGAGAACCTCCTCCTTTTTTAAGTCGGTTAAAAACAAAATACTTAAAATCAGACTCACGATCCCTTTGCTCTTTCCGTTTAGAAGTTTTTAATTTTTTACATTTTCTTTCTTATAATTAAGGATTTTTTTTTTCCAAGAAATAAAAATTCAAACAAAAAAAGAAAACAAATCGGTTTATATTTGTCGGGGGACTGAAAATTATATGGGGATATACTTATTCCCGAAACAATTTAGAACCTCCTCCTTTTAAAATCAGTTAAAAAGATTGCTTATAGTGTACATTTTTTTACCCAATATCACCATAAACTTTTATAATAAACCAACATTTATTTTAATTCATGTGAATTTTTTCCCCGTAACCTGAACAGCGGTATTTATATCAAAGTACATACAACATTTAAATAATTTCAAAAATCAATAAATGACAATCCGCAAGTTCTAATATGTAATCATAAATAAATAACATCCAATAGTTACATATCCCTGATCCTACAGCAAGACATTTTTTGGTGTAGTGGTTATCAAGTATGAGATACTTTAGGTCTCACAAGACCGAATACACTTGGAACTTATATTGTCTTTTAATCCCACAATATTTTCATAATGAACTTAAAACTCCGTCACTGAAAAGGCTACTAAATCGCCAATACGTAAACTTTGCGATATATCATTTAGATTTTTTTTACGATATTCACATTAATTATACATGGAAATGTTATGTATATATTTCATATGTGTCTCGCCTTTCCAGTGACGATGTTTTTTTTTTGGAACGAAGTTCCTTACGGCAGGCTTGGAGGGGATAGGGATTTCGCTGCGTGACCGAACTGAAAAAAATGTGATAGTAAAACCGTAAGAAAAATGCGTGGAAAAAATGCGTGGAATAAAACCGTTAAATGAGACTTTTTTTTAACTTAATTTGATATCTAGCACACAAAGTTAAAGTCGAAATTCCGTTAATAAAACAGATAGGTGTGAAACTTGTGACATTTGGAAATGTAGACGCGGTTTGAAATTTGAATTTGAATTTTTGATTATAGAACACGGCCGTCCACCGTTTAGTAGCCAGTCTAAGTCTAAATTAATAAGTTTTTATTTATATGTAATTACATAAGTTGATAAAAAATGCTATACAATAGCTTTACCGCGGCAGTCTCCGAGTGCTACACGTCTTTTTTTTATTTCTATTTTTCTATTCTATTTCTATGTAATTTTATGTTGTCAAACAAAAATAAAGAGACATATTTTGTTATTTTAGTTGATAATTTGTATTTTTTACAATTTGCGTCGATTCTACATTAGCCGAAGGAACTTCGTTCCTACCTGGTGTCCCACGACACACACCAATTTTTTTATTGTGGGGCTCTATGCCCCACTCTCCTCCCTCTGATATTATTTTTCAGAGCTTTTACCCATCTGTGAATTCACTACATCTTTTATTAATAAAAACCCCGTAATAATGCATATAAAAAGTGTATATAAAAATATATAAAGTAAAAAGTAAAAACAATTGCACACATAGATGTGTTTGTCTGCATTATTAGTATGTAAAAAGTACAGAGACATAAGATTTTTTTTTTAAACTTTAACAATACAAACATACATAAAGTAAAACAATCACACATATTGTGCTTGTCAATATCTCTGTACTGTCATGAAAAATATTCGTCCGACAACTACATAGTAAAAGAGGTATAAAAAAATCACTATAAATATGCCAATTTAAAAATGTGACGATGTTATCATTCTATCACATAAAAATACTTACTGCAACAGTGAAAATGTCCGTATCACATCACATCACTCCACTCACTATCACAGGGCAGCACGAGCGCTGCGGACGCCGGCCCGCGTCTATCTGACGCCTCAGGGCTCAACAACAAGACAATATAAAATTCTTGGGATATGCCGCGGCTTGCCATGATTTAATACCGGTAGATGGCGTTAGGGACTGGGCTTTAATGAGTTTAAAGTTAATCAGTATGTTCAGTTAATATGTTTAATTGTTGCAAATGTAACTTTGCTTTGTAGAGACACGCTGTAGCCAGTTTTTTATACAGTATGAATGAGCAGGGTAGATCGGGTTTTTTTTGTTATTTGATTGAATGATGAGACGATTAAGGCGCTCGCTTGATGCTAATCGCCACGCCGGCCCATAAACAGAAGCAACGTCACACATCATTTTGAATTACAAAGCTCTGCATGGCATTGAACTGCGCTGGTCACCCCGAGACATAAGATGTTTAGTCTCTCGTAATGCCCAGTAGTTTCACTAGCTTCAATGTCCTACAAACTGAAACACGACAGTGCTTACACAGTGTTGCTTGGCGGCAGAAATAGACAAAGTGGCGGTACCAAGCCAAACGGCCTCTCGCATACGAGAGACCTACCACCTTGTGATCGAATAAGCTAGCTCGGTCGGTTTTTTACCAGTTTCACAGAAAACAGAATTAAGGTAGCAGATTGCTTCTGAGTATTGTATGATGCGTGTGATATCCGGAGACCTAAATCCCCTCTTTTCCTCTCCCCAATCCCATAATTTTCTCACGTTCACGATTCTTCTCGTATATAGGACCTTTATGGGCGGTGGAGATCACTTACCTCAGGGGACCCATTTACTCATTTGCAGGCCTATGGTATAAAAGTCTGTTTAAAATTCGATGAGTTTATAAGGTAAGTATAAATGGAATGTAGGTAGAACTCTATGAATTTTTAGTGGCCTGATTTTTTTTTGTGGAGTCTAGAATTGTACCCGGTATGTCGATAGGCTCGCCCCCTATTACATCATGGGACGGAAATACGCTCGGCGAAATGTGGTTGGTTACCTCTGCCTACCCCTTCAGGGATTACAGGCGTAAGTGTGTATGTAAAATTGGTTTTGAGGTTCGAACAAGCAATCTTTCACGACATAGCCAGTTTGACCATTCGTCAAACAAATACAATTTACAAGGTGGTAGTTCCCTCGTATGCGAGACGCCCTCTGGGTTGGTACCACCGCTTTGTCTATTTCTGCCGCCAAGCAACAATGATTAAGCACTGCTGTGTTTCGGTCTGAAGGACATTGAAGCCAGTGAAATTACTGGGCATTATGAGACTTAACATCTTATGTATCAGGGTGACGAGCGCAATTCAGTGCCATGTAGTGCTTTGTGATTAAAATTTCTGTGTGGTGTTGCTTCTGTTTATTAGTAGGCGTGGCGCTTACCATCAGGCGAGCGCCTTCCTCGTCAAAAAAAAAAAACACAAACAACTGACCCATAAACCTTTTATTCCTATTAAACATACTATTAACTAAATCTACGAATAGTTTGAAGGCTTAGGGTCCAAGTCCCAAGGTTGGATGGAGAGAATTTAATTTGATTTTGCTCTTTTCGACTCCAATTGGTTACCTCAATTCGTGAATTTTCTACACGTACTCTAGGGTTGAGGTTCAAAGGATTTTCAGGAAGGGAGTTTAACAGGGTATTTCATGTGAGGATGGATTGGATATATTGAAATGTTTATTGGAGTATTGCGTAATGCTTATTTGAGTATTTTAAGAAGTAGAGTCGTGATGTAGCTAGTTCTGTATTCAGCGTGAATGACAGAATACCATTGTATCAGAGAAATTTACTATATTTGACAGACTCCGTGGCGTAGCGGGGGGGTGGCTGTGAAGCGAGAGGCCGCAGGTTCGATCCCGGCACCGAGACAAATGTTTGTGTGACCATAAATATTTGTTTCGGGGTCTGGGTGTTGTGAAGCCGAATGTCTCTCGTAGCTCCTGATAACCACAACACAAGACTCGTATCTTACTGTGGGGTTAGGACTATGTATGTGACTGTTGGGTGTATTTATTATTATTACTATATTATTAACTTAATGTACCTTTGCGTGCTTAACATAACGCCTTGAGAACATTTTTTCGATTCGATTTCTCGTGTTATCTCTACACGTTTATAGGTTTTCCAGTTCGAAATGCTCCGTATCAGACCGGAGTCTGGAATTGTGCCCGGTATGGCGAAAGGCTCCGCCTCTATCACAACACATAGTTCCTGATATCCACGACACAAGATTCGTATCTTACTGTAGTGTCAGAACTATGTGTAATAATTTTTATCGTGGAAAATATTTTTTTTTACCCGAGCACGTCAAAGTGACTGCACTACACCTGATGATAAGCGTAGTGCTTTAAACCTAGCAATCACCAACAAACAATGAGTTTATAGGTTAAAAAAAAAAATAGGTGGTCACCAGAATCATACCGACCTGTATAAATGCTTTTTCCCTCTTCAGAGAGTGAAGAAGCAAATCGAGAAGCCTGCGACAGGACAGGCGGATGACCGATGCAGGTACAGGGATACAGGAATGTACCCTTATACCCGCTCCAACCAACTATCAATCGGATATACACTGGCTGATCCTGGAACGCGATCCACACAAGGTGTGTCACTATGGCAGGTTTTAACACCATGTGTACGGTGGTCGCCATCCGGGCAGATATGTACCACCAGCACAAATTGAATGTCTTACGCAATAATTCCTTTTTTTTATGGAAAAAGGGGGCAAATGGGCAGGAGGCCACCTGATAGAAAGTGATCACCGCCGCCCATGAACACCTGCAACACCGGAGGGCTTGTAAATGCGTTGCCGGCCTTTCAGGAAAGAATACGCTCTCTTCTTGAAGGTTCCCAAGTCGTAACGGTTCGGAAAGACAGCCGGCGACAGCTGGTTCCACAGTCTTCACACATGACCTGTATAGAATCCAGCACTTAACGTTTTACAATCAAGACACCTTACTCTAAGCCAGTGAGGCATTAAGGTACCATAGTTATCCCACAATAGAAATAAAACTTCCACAATGTTCAATGTTGTGAATAATGCCCGTGTGATTAGGCGTGCTTTATTATTGTGGCAGCAATTCTATACACATATATAAGGCGATGCCTATTTCCCCGAAGGGGTAGGCAGGTGGACAATTAGTTATTTTTTATCCTGGCTCGGCAAAGTGACTACGCTACACCTGATGGTAAGTGTAGCGCAATCCAGGAATAGTGTCGACCAACGATAAACAATGTGTCCACTGTGTCGGCAAGATCATGCCGGCCTGCCAATGGGCCAAGGGGGAGGGGAAGGAAAAGGGAGGGGAAAAAGGTTTAGGATCAGGGGGCAAGCCCCCTGGGGAGAACCGGATAAGTTCTCGCCGATAAGTAGTTGCTGAATAAGCGAGTTTATTGTCATATAATACTTTTTTTTGATTGATTGAATGACGAGACGAGCAAGGCGCTCGCCTAATGGTAAGCGCCACGCCTGCCCATAAACAGAAACATCACCACACAGAACTTTCAATAACAAAGCACTGCATGCCACTGAACTGCGCTTATCACCCCGAGACATAAGATGTTAAGTCTCATAATGCCCAGTAATTTCACTGGCTTCAATGTTCTTTAAACCGAAACATAACAATGCTTACACACTGTTGCTTGACGGCAGAAATAGACAAAGCTGTGGTACCAATCTAGACGGCCTATCGCATTCGACAGCCTCCGTGGCGCAGCGGGCGAGTAGCCGGCTGTGAAGCGAGAGGCCGCGGGTTCGATCCCCGCACCGAGACAAATGTTTGTGTAATCCACAAATATTTGTTTCGTGGTCTGGGTGTTGTGAAGCCAAATGTCTCTCGTAGCTCCTGATAACCACAACACAAGACTCGTATCTTACTGTGGGGTCAGGACTATTTGTGTGACTGTTGGGTGTATTTATTTTATTATTTAAATTTGTATACACAGTGCGTAGAGTAAGCACTTTTAACTCGACGCAACATTCATTTACGTGGAAGTAAACAGTGTTCAAACATGACAAACACCAGGTGCCGTGAACACAAACTGGCGACCCCTTTCATGTCGCGTCGTTAATATTAGCAAAGCGAGAGATGAATTTTACATTGTCAATGACTTGTATACTTTCTGTGTAGGCGTTTTGACCTATATTAGTAAGATATGGATATAGGAAGAGGTGATTGTTTTTTTTTATAGCATAGGCCGGCAAACGAGCAACTGGGTCACCTGATCGTAAGTGATCTCCACCGCCCATGTACGCCCACTACCAGAAGAATGATGGGCGCGTTGTCGACCTTACAGGAAAGGGATAATTAGGGATTGGCAAGGGGACGGGATTTTGGCTTCGGGATATCTCACTCACCGTACGAAACGCAGCAGTAAGCCGCTACTTTGCGTCGGTTTTCTGTGAGACAGTGGTAACAACCCAGTCGAGCCAGCTCATTCATGCTGTAGACAAAACTGTCTACAGCGTGGCTCTACCACTCAAAAAAAGTTTGTAGCGTAGTAATACTATAAAAGTGAAATAAAACTAATTTAAACGGATTTTATCGCGGTTTTTTCTTAAAGAAGAAAACGTAGACCTAATGTAACATAGAATATCCATCACAAATATCCAAAAATTCCATCACAATAAATATTTTTAATAGAACAAAGTCAATCATATACATTCCTATATATATTCATACGTAAACGAAGAAAAATATAATAGAATATCATACAAAACCTTCAAATAATAATCATTTTACCAAGGCCAATTCTGTTTATATTAGAACAACTAATTCCCAAGCCCTTTTATCTTCTAAATATTCTGAAATTTTATAGTAGGCTTTATTACACAACTTTCGCTTATTAATTGCCTTGAAATGATTAATGTTTAACTGTTTAATATAATTAAGATGAATGAATTATAAGAACATATGCAAAGACTATTGAAATAGTTGCTGATGTTTTTAATCGACCTACAAGATATTTTTTGCCTCATTTACTTTTGAAAACCTGACTACATTTTAATGGACAAACATTTACTTTTCATATATTTTGAGATTGTATGATAATATGACAACCTCCGTGGCGCAACGGGCGAGTAGGCTGTGATGCGAGAGGCCGCGGGTTCGATCCCCGCACCGAGACAAATGTTTGTGTGATCCACAAATATTTGTTCGGGGTTTGGGTGTTGTGAGACCGAATGTCTCTCGTAGTGCCCGATACCCACGACACAAGACTCGTATCTTACTGTGGGGTCAGGACTATGTATGTGACTGTTGGGTGTATTTATTTATTTATGATTTTATTATATGACAAACTGACAAATTATTTCACATTTTTAATATTAAGGTATAGATATTTTATTCTATAATTATCCTTTCGTCTGACCTCTATCCTTAAAACGAATGCATTAATACCGCTCAGTTCCTAGGAACTGTTTGCGTGATGAGTGAAGCCCCACCGTGCTGGATAGAGAGTCGAGACAAAGGAAATCGGTCACGACTCGACACCACGCTCAAGCTACGCTCGCAATTATTATTCTAAGCCCCATTTGCTGCAATAAATAGAAAAATATGCTTGGATTGCATATTTCAAAGCCATTTCAAAGCAAATAAATTATTTGGTTGGAGTTATGCTTATAATGGTTAAAATAATATAAGAAAAATAAGGACCACGTTTGGGTGTTATTCTTTCGAAGAAAAAAATAATCTAGACTGACTCTGTGGCGTAGGGGGCGAGAAGCTGCGATGTGAGAGGCTTGCGTGGTTTCGATTCCCGCACCGAGACAAATGTTTCTTTCGAGTCTGGGTTTGTGGGACCGCAAGTCCCTCGTAGTTCCCGATACCCATGATACAGGTTAACCTAGTGTTGGGTCGCGACTATGTGTACTTCTGTTCGGTATATTTATTGTGTAAATGATATTTTATTCGTAATTACTCGACAAAACTGTATATAAGAAAGCTTCTAGATTGACACATTTTTCTAGTCAAGGGCCACATGGTTCAATGTGAGGTAATCACTGTGGGCCGCACATTCGTAGGGTAGTTGACTCCACCAAACAATTGACTTATTTTTTATGAGTATATACATATGTTTTCGTCTCGCATTCTTCTATTTATTTAACTTCAAGTTTAAAATCAGTTTTGATATTATTTTCATTGTCTATTAAAATTGTTTCATACGTCGTGGCCAAATATCCGCAGTTTGGCGGCTTAGTACTAGGTGATAGGTCTCTCGTATGCGAGAGGTTTGGGTTGGTACCACCGCTTATTTATTTCGTGTAAGCACTATTGTGTTTCGATATGAAGGACAGTGAGGCCAGTGAAATTATCGGTCATTATGACACTTTACATCATGTCTTGGGGTGAGCGCAGTCAAATACAGGCGTGCAGGAGACTGACGTGCTCGTTTCTTCATACAAGTAAATAAATAAAAAAGCTACGCTCAGTCCGTGTCTCGCGCTATCACGTGTCGTATAAATACACTGTTACAGACCCCACCGAGCGATAACGCAAACTTCAAGATGAAATTGTGTTATGAATTAGCGGATGAAAAAATAATAAGCGGAACAATTTTTGTAATAAAACTTCTTGATGAGATCGGCGAGGATTTGAATAAGACATTTTCGGAAGAAAAATTACGTATTTAAATACTAGAGCTTTAATTAAAGGGCCGGTTGTAGAAACACGGTTTCTTTTTGGGAGAAAAATCTTCGAAATTTTCGGTCTTGGGTATTCATTTCTAATTCAATAAGCATGGCAAAGACCTTAGTTCGTGGAATAATTTAGTAATGCAGACGATAATGTTTTTTTTAGTGAATGACGAGATGATCAAGGCGCTCGCCTGATGGTGAGCGCCATGCCTGCCCATAAACAGAAGCAACACCACACAAAACGTTGAATTACAAAGCACTGCATGACACTGAACTGCGCTCACCCCCCCGAGACATAAGATGTTAATCTCATAATGCCCAGTAATTTCACTGCCTTTAATGTCCTTCAAATCGATAAACTCAGTGGTCGCTAGTTTTTTGGACTGCACTACGCTTACCATCAGATATAATGCAGGCACTCTGCCGTGCTGGGATAAAAAAAAGATATAGTTGAAGAAAATAATAAAATGCCTCTACATAAAAACAATCTTTAAATTACATCTGAAACTCGTCTCGACCCTTCGTTTATAACCAAAGAGAAGGTAATTAATGTTCAGGTAATAAGTTAAGTAGCAAGACATTAACTGAATTTATTAAAGGTTATTCATAAGCTTGAACAGCGGTCCTTATTACGCTATTTTTTATGAAAATTTGTTGTTACAATCTTAAGAAATTTCGGTTGGCAAATAAGAGCTCGGACCCCCTAATTACCTTGAAGAGGTACTTGGTTATTACAAAGAATTTGAATTGTGAGGTTGTTATTAACTAATTATAAATGCTAATAGATATTTGCCTTTTATTAATGTATTGAGGGTATTTGTAGGTTTATTATTTACTTCTGTTCCATTGCGCAGTGAGCTGTTTTTGATTCATTACATTTTCAGCATTAGGTACAGCTATGGTACGTAAATTCTAACATCTAAATATATAAAACTCAAAGGTGATCTATCAACGCACAGCCCAAACCACTGGAGGGATCGGGCTGAAATTTGGCATGCAGGTAGATGTTATGTTAGCATGTTATGACGTAGGCATCCGCTAAGGATTTTGATTTTGATAAGGGGATAAAATAGGGGATGAAAATTTGTATGAAACTTTGTCAATTTTAAACGTACACGCGGGCGGTTCCGCGAGCAAAAGCTATAATAATATAAACGCGACGAGTGAGCTATTGTGGTCTGTTGAGGGGTTTCATTTTTTCTACTCCGTAATCAATTTTAACGAATTATATGCACATTGCAGCTAAACTCAATGGAATGATTCTTTCCGACCATATCTGATGACTATGGCGGAGAGATATTTGAGTGGTAGAGCCACGCTGTAGACAGTTTTGTCTACAGCATGAATGGGCTGGCTCGACCGGGTCGTTACCACTGTCTCACAGAAAACCGACGTAAAGTAGCGGCTTGCTGCGTTTCGTACGGTGAGTGAGATATCCGGAAGCCCAAATCCCCTCCCCTTCCCTATCCCTAATTATCCCTTTCCTTTAAGGTCGGCAACGCGCCCATCATTCTTCTGGTGGTGGGCGTACATGGGCGGTGGACTTCACTTACCATCAGGTGACCCACTTGCTCGTTTGCCGGCTTATGCTATAAAAAAAAAAAGAAATCGATGTAATACATAAAAAAGCAAAAGAAATATAATATATATGCACCGAAATGACATGGTAGGTTGTAAGCAATAGTGTCTAAGCACTGTTGTATTTCAGTTTGAAGGACATCAAAGCCAGTGAATATACTGGGCATTATGAGACTTAACATCTTATGTTTCTGGGTGATGAGCGCAGTTCAGTGCCATGCAGTGCTTTATAATTCAAAGTTCTGTGTGGTGTTGCTTCTGTTTATGGGCAGGCGTGGCGCTTACCACCAAGCGAGCGTATTGATGTCTTGTCATTCAATAAAAAACATTGCAGCTAAACTCAAAGGAATGATTTTTTCCGACCAAATTGGACGACAATGACGGAGAAACCGATGTACATACATAAAAAAAAATATGCACCATACATTGACATCCTCCTCCTTTTTTTGAAGTCGATTAATACAAAGGTTTTTGTATATTATTATATTGAAAACATTCACAACATAAAATCTATTTCACACATAAACTTACGAATTAAATAAAACAGTTTTCAATTTAATATATCCGGTTCTCCCCAGGGGGCTTGCCCCCTGATCCTAACCCTTTTCCCATCCCTTTTTCCTTCCCCTCCCTCTTGGCCCTTTGGCAGGCCGGCATGATCTTGCCGACCGACGATGGACACATTGTTTATCATTGGTCGACACTACTCTTGGATTGCGCTACACTTATCATCAGGTCTAGCGTAGTCACTTTGCCGAACCAGGATAAAAAAACACTGCTATTTTTTTTTTGCACAATACCCGATAACCTGGGCGTATGGTGATTCTATACTGTTCTGACATCTACCAGCACTGGAGGATATTTCAGATAATTCCAATTCCGCGTAGATGATTTCACTAGGACAAGCCTGGAACAAATAAACATTGGCTTGACGTAAGGAGGTAAAGGAAGATATGAATGCCAATGGTGCTAATGAAATGCTACAAGGTGGTAGGTCTCTCGTATGCGAAAGGCCGTCTGGGTTGGTACCACCGCTTTGTCTATTTCAGCCGCCAAACAACATCGTGTAAGCACCGTTGTGTTTCGGTTTGAGGGACATTGAAGCCAGTGAAATTACTGGTCATTATGAGACATAACAGCTCATGTTTTGGGGTGACGAGCGCAGTTCAGTGTCATGCGGTGCTTTGTAATTCAAAGTTCTGTGTGTTGCTTCTGTTTATGGGCAGGCGTGGCGCTTACGAGCGCCTTGCTCGTCTCGTCATTCAATCAAATAAAAAACTTAAGTTATAAGTTTTCACTTCTATCGGCAGTCCCTATGACAGCCATTTTTTTTATAATTCAATGTTCTAGGTTAATTTCTATGAGCATAAATGGTGCTGAACATCTGACGAGCTACCTGCTCGGGTCATCATTCAGAAGTACTTACGTTAATTTTGACGTTTTCATTCGTCGGTGTAGTGACATCATCGTTTGCAGCCCTATAACCTTGGTTTGGCGATACTGATGGAACATGAGGTTTTTTTTTCTTGATACACCATCGTAGAACAAGGAAAGCTGCTGCTAATATAACGCAGGCCATGACTACTCCCACACCAACTCTGATATAAGTTGCTAAAAAATAAATAATTAATAAATACACCCAACAGTCACACACATAGTCCTGACCCCACAGTAAGATACGAGTCTTGTGTCGTGGGTATCAGGAACTAAGAGAGACTTTAGAACTTGCAACACCCAGACCCGAAACAAATATCTGTAGATCACACAAACATTTCTCTCGGTGCGGTGTTCGAACCCCGAACTTGAAATGGCCTCTCAGTTTACAGCCGGCTCACTGTGCCTCAGAGGCTTTCAAATAGTTCATATTTATGCTTAAACATGCATTAAAAATCTATTCATACAAATTGAGATACTCGTCGAGGTCGGTTAAGAAATCTAAATTATTGTTAATTTCATAAATAGTTTTATCTACAGCGTGAATGGGCCTGCTAGACTGGGTTGATACCATTGCTTTACAGAAACCCGACGTGAATTCGTTGGAATACTGTTGGGTTTCACACTGTGACTGAGATATCAAGAGGCCCAAATCCCGCTTCCTTATCACAATCCCTTAATTATCACTTATCTTAAAAATTAGCTACATTTGATGATTTTGATCTACATCATTCATCATTTCATCATCTACCATCAAGTGATCCACTTGCTCATTTGCCGGCCTATTCTACAATAACAAAACCTAAGAACCTACTTCAAAAAAATAACAGTGAAAAGTAAAAAATAACAATTTCTATAGGTTTCTTTGGAGTCGGTGCCTGTGTAACTGTCGGTCCATTAAAATTGTTGTTTTAAGTCGGTTTATAAGTTTCGTTAAAACTTATTTATTTTTTAATGTTCAATGTTTAGTACAGCTATGGTATGTAAATTCCAACTCAATAACACATACGCGATAACTGAGCTGTTGTCCATTGAGGAGTTTCAATTTTTAACTCTGTATTCCGTTACAGAATGTTATGGAGAGAGCTATGCTCGGTGTTTCTCTACGTGATCAAATCAGAAATTAGGAGATCCGTAGAAGAACGAAAGTCACCGACATAGCTCGGCGGATAAGCAAGCTGAAGTGGCAGTGGGCAGGCCAAATAGCTCGCAGAACTGATAACCGATGGGGCAGAAAGGTTCTGGAATGGAGGCCACGTACTACGTCCACCTGCAAGATGGACAGACGACCTGATAAAGATCGCAGGAAGTCGCTGGATGCAGGCCACTTCCAACAGGTCGGTCTGGAAATCTTTGGGGGAGGCCTATGTTCAGCAGTGGGCGTCTTGTGGCTGATGATGATGATGATGATTGCGTTACAGATCTTAACTAAATTTCTTTAGGACCACATTGCAGCTAAACTCTAGTGATTTTTTTTTCTGGATTACTCACCTCTGTCTGAATACGCTGGTGTGTAGTATAGGTACTTTTTTTTGTTATAATCTTCACGATTTATTATAAATCTTTCCGGTGGTTGTGCGGTGAAATTTGTTCGCCAAAACGCATGAAAGAATCTACAGAAGTATATGAAACCAGAATCCCGGGGTTTCACAGTTATTTTTTGCATTTGAGATGGACGGTGAATATTTCTGTTCACTATTTCGTACCGCACTGAGCCTGTAAAAATCAATATTACACTCGTGCAATTAAATATGTATTAATATTATAATTTACAAGGTAGGTCCCTCGTATGCGTGAGGCCGTCTGGGTTGATACCACCGCTTCGTCTATTTTTGCCGTCAAACAACAGTGTGTAGGCACTGTTGTGTTTCGGTTTGAAGGACATTGAAGCCATTGAAATTACTGGGCATTGTGAGACTTAACATCTTGTGTCTCGGAGACGAGCACAGTTCAGTGCCATGAAGTGCTTTGTAATTCAAAGTACTGTGTGGTGTTGCTTCTGTTTATGGGCAGGCGTGGCGCTTACCATCAGGCGAGCGACTTGCTCGACTCATCATTCAATGAAATAAAAAAACAAAGTTATTTGTGGTAGAGCCACACTATAGACTGATTTTCCACCCACACATCTAGTGTGGATCACGTTTCCGTATCAGCAGTATATATCCAGTTCTCGCAGGGGGCTAGCGACTGGACTTGATGCTTGGTTGGGGCGGGTATAGGGGTAAATCCTCGTATAGCTGTGCCTGCATCGGTCATCCGCCTGTCCTATCGCTGGACCCTGGATTTGCTTCTTCGCTCTTCTCAGTGTGAAGAAGCATTAATACAGGCCGGCACGATTCTGGTGACCACCAATAAACTCATTGTTTGTCGGTGGTCGCTGAAGATTTGGATTGCACAGCACTTACCACCAGGTGCAGTGTAGCCGACAAAAAAAAGTCATCCACCGTTCACGACGACCAGCATACTCCCACAAGTCTTTTTTTTTATAGGATAGGCCGGCGAACGAGCTAGTGGGTCACCTGATGGTAAGTGATCTCCACCGCCCATGTAAGCCCACCACCAGAAGAATCATGGGCCCGTTTCCGACCTTAAAGGAAAGGGATAATTAGGGATTGGGAAGGGGAGGGGATTGGGGCTTCCGGATATCTCACTCACTGTACGAAACGCAGCAGCAAGCCGCTACTTTACGCCGGTTTTCTGTGAGACAGTGGTAACGACCCGGTCGAGCCAGCCCATTCATGCTGTAGACAAAACTGTGTTACAGCGTGGCTCTACCACTCACAAGTCTTCGGGAAAAGCACACCACTTACGTGGCCTGCCACGCCTACGCCGTCAGTTTTCAAGTGCCCATTGCCTGACGATATTACCTGATATGTTGCAAACGTGACTTGTTGGATTTTCTTCATTATACTGTATCTCAGGTATTAAAATATTTTGGCCTGAAATTATAAATAATAATTAATAAGCGTCAAACATAGTGTTGTGCTTTCTGCGCCGATTTAAATGATAAGGCTAGCAGGTCGCTGGCGTGATGGTAAAAGCCACACCTGCCCATAAACAGAAGCACCATACATAAATTTGAATTACTGCACTGCAAGATATTAGACTGCGCCCATCACCCTGAGACATAGGACATTGCGTCTCATAAAGCCCAGTAATTTAAATGGGTTCAACATCTTTTCAAACCGAAATACAAAAATGCTTACACACTGTTGCTTGGCGGCAGAAAGAGACAAAGCGGTGATACCAACCCAGATGGCCTCTCGCATACGAGGGACCTCAGCCATCTAACATCTTATATCACGGGATGTCGAGCGTACCTCAGTGCCTTGTCATTGACAGCCTCCGTGGCGCAGCAGGCGAGTAGCCGGCTGTGAAACGAGAGGCCGCGGGTTCGATCCCCGCACCGAGACAAACATTTGTGTGACCCACAGATATTTGTCTCGGGGTCTGGGTGTTGTGAGACCGAAAGTCTCTCGTAGTTCCTGATACCCACGTCACAAGACTCGTATCTTAGTGTGGGGTCAGGACTATGTATGTGACTGTTGGGTGTATTTATATTTATTTATATTTATTAAAGTTACGTATTATGTTGCTTTTGTTTATGGGCAGGCTTGACGCTTACTATCAGGCGAGCGATTCGACTGTACCGTAACGCTATATTATTAGTATACTAAAGTTTAAATAAATAAATAAATGACTCACTAACCTGGTTTCATATATAGATGCCATTTTGTCCCATACATGCATGTATTATTTCCTTTGCATGGTTTCATTAAGCAGTATATTTGGGATGCATTATCGCTTTCGTCAGCTGTTATGTAGTACATAACGTATGGTGTATTATTATATTTTGGTGTCTTGCATAGGGGGAAACCATCTGAAATCACATAGATGTAGGCACCCTTTTTTTTTTTTTTTTTTTTTTTATCCTGGCTCTGCAAAGTGACTACGCTACACCTGATGGTAAGTGTAGCGCAATCCAAGAATAGTGTCGACCAACGATAAACAATGTGTCCATCGTCGGTCGGCAAGATCATGCCGGCCTGCCAAAGGGCTAAGGGGGAGGGGAAGGAAAAAGGGAAGGGAAAAGGGTTAGGATCAGGAGGCAAGCCCCCTGGGGAGAACCGGATATACACTGGCTGACCCTGGAACGCGACCCACGCGAGGTGGGCCACTATGGCAGGTTTTAGCACCAATGTACGGTGGTCGCTATCCGGTCGGATACAAGTATCCTCCCACCAGCAAAACATACATACATACATACATATACATGAAGGCCACCCTATATCCTGCATGTGCATCTTCTGCATCCACTGTTCACCGAGGTAATTTTCGTCCCAAGATGAAATTGCGCGATTGCCATGGGGGGGGATTCTAATCCCAAGAAAGTCGTGTTGTTTTACCGAACGAAAACTATGAGAGAGTTGGAGAGAAGAGAGTGAGAGACAGAGAGAGAGAGGGAAAGAGATTTGGAAAATATCGGAATTAAAATGTTGCAAAATTATCCCTGGTAAAACTTGCCATAGAGATTCACACGCCTAGTGTGGATCGCGTTCCAGGATCAGCCAGTGTATATCCGGTTCTCCCGAGGGGCTTGCGACATGAATTGATGGTTGGTTGGAGCGGGTATAGTCATCCGCCTGTACTGTCGCAGGCCTCTCGATTTGCCCCTCTTCGAAGAGGGAAGAAGCATTTATACAGGCCGGCATGACTCTGTTGACCACTGATAAATTTATTGTTTGTCGGTGGTCGTTTATTTTTTTGGTCTACACTAGCTTACCATCAGGTTTAGTGCAGTTTCTTTGCCGTGCTCGGGTAAAAAAAAGGAACAGGTGGGTCACCTGATGTTAGTGATCTCCATCGTCCATGCGCGCCCACAACACTAGAAGAATCATAAGGGCGTTGCCGAGCTCAAAGGGAAGAGATAATTAAAGGATTGGGAAGGGGAGGGGATTTGGGCCTCCGGATATCTCACTCATCGTACGAAACGCAGCAAGCCGCTACTTTACGTCAGTTTATGTGAGACAGTGGTAACGACTCGGTTGAGCCGGCCCATTTCTGCTGTAGACAAAATTATCCATAGCGTGGCTCTACCACTCAAAAACCTTACAGCGACTCCTCATGCCCTGTGTCGACATGTGACAATTTATAAAACTTACTGTGATACTCATGGGCCACAACATTATAATCTATTTGTTCTGATGAATTTACTTCACAGGTGAAATTATACGTCGCGCCTACAATAAAATATAAAGTTTCTTTTTTTATATGGTGACCTGGAAAAAAAAGAACATTGCTTTTATTTTTACATTCATCTCTTTTTTGTTAGAAATACAATTTGATGAGATAAATTAGCTATGATTAGAACCTGGGCCCTATGATATAAAACGATGCGAAGCGATGAAGTTCAAAAACATAGACTTGTTGTAACATAGAATATCCATCACAGACTGAGGAGACAATAGACAGGACTATTGTTGCCAATAAGCCTGATATTGTGATAGTAGATCGATTAGCCCGCCGAGCAATACTTGTTAATGTCACCATTTCACATGACAAAAACCGCGTTAAAGCCAAAAAATACAAAATGTCAAACTATATAGACCTGGCACACGAGGTTACTGACATGTGGGATGTGGACTCGACGATTATTGTCCCGATAGTCGTCACTGCTAATGGGTTGATACCAAAGAGCTTTGACCAACACCTGCAAAGGCTCTCGATTGGTCGTTGGGTTTGGGTTGGGTCAAGAGCCAGATTCAGAAAGCGGCGTTATTGGAGACGCATTATGAGGAGGTTCCTCACTCTGGGGTCCAAACCGCCAGAGGTCCTAGGCCTCGCCATTAGAGGGTGATAGATTTTTTATATTTTTAAATAGTTTTTCTTTTTTTTTATATTTAAAAATGTAAAAATAACCTTTTAAAATAATGAGTACTGTAAAAATATAAGATACTGTGACTTAAACAAAGCCGTCGATAAAAATATGTTCATAGTGGGGAATATGTTATTTCAATGTGTTTTGTTTGAATGTCTATGTATTTTTATTAATTATTTTTCTATCACTTAAACTAAAATATTCTAGGAAATAATGATATAATAGGAAAAATCAATCATTTTCAATCTATACAACCATCAAAAATCAATGAGCTTATCGGTGGTGACCAGAATCATGCTGGCCTGTATAAATCCTTCTTCACACTTCGAAGAGGGAAGAAGCAAATTGAAGGGCCTGCGACAGAATAGGCGGATGACCGATGCTGGCACAGGGATACTCGGATGTTTTGGCGGGCACTCTCCCTTCGGACTTGGAAGCCCAGTATCTCTCGTCAGCCTTTTTCTGGCGGGAGAGGGCGTCCGAACGTGGAGAAAGGTTGGCTCCAAGGGAGATTGCGGCCCGGTTTCACAGAAACCGCTGTGGAGGAGTGGCATGCCAGGTTGGAAAGCCCGAGTCCTGGGTTAAGGACCGTCGCGGCAGTACGTCCTGTCCTCGAGGAGTGGTTGGACAGGCGCTACGGTGCCCCTACATTCCAGCCGACACAGGTACTGACGGGCCACGGGTGTTTCGGCTCGTACCTGTGTCGGATAGCCGGAAAAGAGGACTCCGCCGTGTGCCACCATTGTGCCAACTGCCGCGAGGACACGGCTCAACACACTCTGGAGGAGTGTCCAGCCTGGAACGACGAGCATAGCGCTCTCAGACAACGGACGGTGCGTTGTCTCGGCAGAGACAACGGACTTCCAACTGCTACGATCTTTACACGTCTCCCAATACATCTATACTTATAAAATAACATGTCCTGACTGACTGACTGATTCATCATCGCCGAGCGCAAACTATCAAGGCTACAAGCATGAAATTCGGACTGTATATTCATTTTGTTATGTAGGCACCTACTAAGAAAGGATTTTAGAAAATTCCACCCCAAAGGGGTCAAAATAGGGGATGATAATATGTATGAAAGTCCATCATTTTGAAAGTTACATAAACATTTTAAATTTTTAAACATTTTTTAAATTTTGTATTTCGGTTATTGACGCAAAACAAATAAATACGTGTTTTAGGAATTTTGGAAATTTTAGTTAATAAGAGATGAAAAGGGGGGTGAAGTTAATGCGAAAGTGAGTTTGTTTGTTACGCTTTCACGTCTAAATCACTGAACCGATTTTGATGAATTTATCTACAGGGATAGATGGGACCCTGGAGACGGTTACAGGCTACTTTGATCCCGAAAAATGCTGTTCACGCGGGCGGAGCCGCGAGCAAAGCTAGTTTATAATAATAGAATAACATACCAAATGCATGGAGATTTCCTCCTATCACCCACAAAAAAATATAAAAAATTAAAGTATTAAACAACATTTGAAATATATCATTTTAAGTTTAATTTTAACAAATATGTAGTCCGCAATCGTTGTTTCTAACAAGGTTCTAACGACCTACTGAAAGAAAATGACATTTGTTCTGTTTATTATTATTGAGGATACATTTTTAAGGAAAAACACTCTATATCCTCATCGCTTGCCAATTTTAAAACGATTACTCATGCGAAACACATACTATTGTGTTTGTGATTGATTATTATAAATTACTAGCTTTTGCTCGTGGCTCCGCCCGCGTGATCTGCTTTTTCCGGGATAAAAGTTTGTCTTATTCTGATGTATAAGCTATATTATTGTAAAGTTTCATCAAAATCCATTCAGTAGTTTTTACGTGAAAGAGTAACAAATATACATTCCATCCATCCATCCATACTTACAAACTTTCGCGTTGATAATATTAGTAGGATGTGTATAATTAAGACGATTATAGACGTTGCATGCAACGAAGATGGCGTAAATAGCAAATTAAGTAGGTACGTGGCAACACCTTACAGCGCAGGTGCGCTTCTAAACGGTTATTATGATAAAGTTGTACTTTCACACCGCCCATTAGCGTCTAACTGTTGTGGTGAAATTTCCAAATTACCTCCCTCCAAATGCTTTGACGCTGCGAAAAAAATATTTCGACCGTAATGCTTTCGTAATTCCCATCAGGGCGTATTCGGGAACACGGCTTAATGGATGAATTATTGGCAAGTACGGATCCGAATCGTGTAAGTTAAATTGTTATGGCTTTAAATATTTATAGCACGATGTTATGTACAGACATTTTTTTACTGTTGGACATGTTTATTCAATTCCGAATTATATAATAATAGTATCAGCAAATACTCTGTAGGTACTTTGAATTTCCGTTCCCATACGGTAGTATTTATTTCCCATTACGGCTTATAAACACAAGTTGCATTTACATGTGTCGCGACATTAATGTTTCGTTTTATTTTGTTTTTTTTTCTATGTGATAACGAAGTTCTTTGTTTACTCATCGTGTTTTGCAAGGTCCCACGAATGCGAGAGGCCGTCTGGGTCGGTACCACCGCTTTGTCTAATTCTGCTGCCATGCAACAGCGTGTAAGCACTGTTGTGTTTCGGTTTGTAGGACATTGAAGCCAGTGAAATTACTGGGCATATGAGACTTAACGTCTTACGTCTCGGGGTGACGAGCGCGATTCCGTGCCATGCAATGCTTTGTAATTCAAAGTTCTGTGTGGTGTTGCTTCTGTTTATTGTTAGGCGTGGCACTTAGCATCAGGCGAGCGCCTTGCTCGTCTCGTCATTAAAAGAAATAACAAAGAGTGCCGTGTACAAACAACCTTAAGCAAAGCTAGTTACAAAGTTATTTGTTTGTAATTGAAATCAAATATACGAAAAAACAGTTCTGTGAATATCTGAACACATTCAGTAAACAAAGTCCATTAAGGCCCTACATTGAAACAAATGGGACATTTCTATCTCGTGTATATAATTGTGTACGTGGAATAGAGATTTAATATTTTGGTATACGTTTTTTGACTTTCTGCTCTAGGATTGTTCAAAAGGAATACACGATTCAATGAAATTTTCTCGATAGAAAAAAATCGCAAAGTTGTATCTATTTTTTTACGTTTTTGGTTGCCGAAGCGTAACCCTCATGAATAAGACAATTAAATTTACTTTAAAACATGGAGAATTATCGTATGAAAGTTTGGTCAAAGCAGTTTTAGATTTAATAATGAGTTTTATTAGAAAACAAGAAAAATCGTTTTGGCACATACGTTGTTTTATTCTGAAAGTACACTCAATATAGCCATCTCTTATTTTGCATTTCAAAAGTAATTGCGTCACTTTCATTCCCTCAATAGATCAGTCGGCGGGAGCGCCTTATCGTGGACGGACCTATGCCGTTTTTTTGCAGATCGGATTTTCGTGATTTCATGCATTAATATGATTTATTTACCCTCAAAGTCAATTAACATTTAATAATGCAAATAGTTATAGGATGTACGCATATATTATATTATTTTCACTTGTTAGATCTCATAATATCTTCAACCAAGCCACTTCCATCAATAGACTCATTTAACATAAATGAGTATCCATAGATGATGAGCGTAATGTCACAGTGTAAGTACATAATAAATATTTTTTCGTCCTAATATGCGTATATTTCTGTACCCTCTGTGAAAAGTGATACAAGTCTGAAAACCGAATTTTGAGAAAAAACTATTTAATGATATGATGCTATTTTAAAAATTCGCCATCTTTTTTTTACTCTATTCTATTCTCAGGCTGTTTTAACTTTGATGGATTGGGATTACTTGCTATTAACATAAATGTACTATGATTTTTGTTTATAGTAACAATAATAATATGAGATAATAAAAAGAAACTAAATTTATATCATTAGCCATATGTTATAGTAGTTAATATGTGTATAATGATAAATGCATGTGTTAAATGGCACAAGTTTTTTTAAAACTTCTATCTGATAGGGTTGGAGTTAAAATAATTAAAATGCTGGAAGTAAGTCTGTTTAGAAAATATTAAGATTTGATGGATATTATGTATTTTGGATGAGTTAAAAAAATCTAACTTGTATCAATTAACACCCATTAATTCATTCAGTGTTAATGGATTCATATTTAGTTATATTACATAAAATAGAAATATTTCCAGGTTTAAAGTAATATAAGTTTTAGTCAGGGATCCCGGGTCCATTTCTGCACTTGATTACTATCAAGCTAATTTTCCGTGAGTAGCTTCGTTTCAATGAGACGCCCAACAATTTCCTGTGCGAAAATTCTTGATTGTGGTAGCTAACGGAGGTATCAAGGATAAAATATGTCGATTTGATGATTCTAAAAAAATTGTGTATTTGCATATTAAAAAAAAATAATTTTCATCATCTTCATCTATTTCATTTTCCTCATTCGTCATATCTGACTTTGTAATAACATGAAAAAATTAAGTAAACTATATAATAATGAATATATGGTTAATTTTAAAACACCAGCAACCTCGCAGGACCAGATGACCCCATACGGAACAACTTTTGTTTTACGAGTTTGGATATAACTCAATATATTAAAAAAAAATGTTTTTACACGTTTTTGTTGTGTTGTGTTTTTCTTCGTAGACTGCGGCGCGGCGCGGCTTGCGCGCACGATATCAAAGGCGCCGGTCAGCTGCTCGGGAGTTCAAGGTCAAATGCGCTAGCCCGGTTCCCCACGCTTCACGTGTTTGTTTACGTAATCTGCGATGCGCGTTGTAACATTCAAGACAGAAATTAAATGAATACTTATTTTTGTATGAAAATAAAATCTAACAAATTATCAAAAGTTGTAGAACAAAAGTAGTAGCTTATAACCTTAGGAATCTACCCCTGCGAGGTTGCTGGTGTTTTAAAAATAACCCTGTATAATCAATCAATAAATAACAATATTTTTAATAGGGTACCTTGTATGTCAGAAGATAATTATTCAAAACATGGACTTAGGGGGCCATCAAACCAATAATATATGAATATTATATTTGTCATCAATTATTGTCTATCTGAAATTTTCTGGCAATTTTTCCGTGGGGCATGTGTACATTACACCATACATTACAAATGAATGCAGTTCTTTTAATTTGTTGCTACAATTCTTGTTTTGTTGGTGGCAAACTAATTTTCATTTTTGAAGTGATAACATCTTATGGGAGGGTGAACCGATGCGTTCCGTAACACCAGCGGTCCATCGATCAACGGAAGGTTCGAGAATATTCGAGAACATTCCATGAGACGTCACGCGGGCCAGTTGACCAGCCAGCGTTAGCCGATCTCCCTGGATCTTTGAGAATTTTCGAAGTCTAAGGTGGTGTCACACGGTGACCAGTCTGCTTTGACCGGGACTGTGACTGGACTTTGACCGGACTTTGACAGAACTATGACAGGACTTTGAACGGAATTCGACCGGACTTTAACTGGAGTTGACCGGACTTTGACCGGACTGTGACAGGACTATGACTGGAATGTGACCGGACTTTGACTGGACTTTGACAAGACTGACAGGACATTGACAGGACTCTGACAGGACTTTGACCAGAATTTGACCGGACTGTGACCGGACTTCAACTGGTTTTGACCAGACTGTGGCAGGACTTTGATCGGACTGTGACCGGACGCAACTGGATTTGACCGGGCTTTGACCGGACTATGACCGGACTTTGACCGGATTTTGAAAGGACTTTGACCGGACTTTGACACAACTTTGACCGGACTTTGACAAGACATTGACAGGACTCTGACCGGACTTTGACACGACTTTGACCGGACTTCGACCGATCTTTGACCGCACTTTGACAGGATTTTATCAGGACTTTGACAGGACTTTGACTGGACTTTGACAGGACTTTGACCGGACTTTGACCGGACTTTGACCGGACTTTGACAAGACTATGAGCGAACTGTGACCGGACTTTGAACAGTGTTGTGACCGGTCTGTGACCGGACTTAGAGTGGACTTTGACCGAACTTTAACAGGACTTTGACCGGAATGTGACCGGATTGTGACCGGACTTTGACTGGACTTTGACTGGGCTTTGACCGGACTTTGACCGGACTTTGACAGGACTTTGACCGAACATTGACAGACCTATGACCGGACTTTGACAGGACTTTGACCGGACTGCAATCCAATGAAGTGATAACTTATTATGGGAGGGTAAACCGCTTTGTAACAACGCGTTACGGACCCACTCTGTCTGGCTTGCCTTTCTCTCACGCATACGGCAGCAGTAAGCAGGCTTCTCCTCTCTAAATTCAACCCACATTAGTTTAAGTTATCACTTCTGTCGTGCGTCCCGAGACGCACACTTTTTTTTATTTATTCCCTTATTAAAATCTATAAATCCTGGAACGGTCCTTGATCAAACCATACATTTTGTAGGAAAAATATTTTTTCAAATAATTTAGATAATTATCTTGAAATGTAACAAAAAAACCAGTTAGTATTAATTTTTTGAGTATCATCAAATCGACATATATTTATCCTTGCTACCTCTGTTACCACAATAAGTACCACAATCGAGAATTTTCGCACAGGAAATTGTTATGCGTCTCATCAAAACGAAGCTACTCACGGAAAATTAGCTTGATAGTAATCAAGTGCAGAAATGGACCCGGATACCTGACTATTTCATTTTCATTTCAAATGTATGAAAATGACAAAATTTTGTCTGTCATTCCATTATCCTTCAAAACCGACGAAGTGTGTGTTTTACTTACACATGACAAACTTAGGATTCCATAGTAAAGAATAAAATCTAAACAAAAGTGGAAAGTATTATGCTGGTGGTAGGATATCCAAAAGTATTATGCTGGTGGTAGGATATCCATATCCGCCCCGATAGCCACCACCGTACACGCAGTGTTAAAACCTGCCATAGCGGCTCACATCTTGTGTGGATCGCGTTCCAGGATCAGCCAGTATATATCCAGTTCTACCGAGGGGCTTGCGACACGAGTTGATAGTTGTTTGGGGTGCGTATAAGGGTCCAACATTGTATTCCTGTGCCTGCATTGGTCATCCGCCTGTCCTGTCGCTGGGTCCTCGATTTGATTGTTCCCTCTTCAGAGTATGAAGAAGCATTACCACCGATAAACTTATTGTTTGTCGATGGTCGCTGGTTTTTTGGACTGGACTGCGCTTTCCATCAGATGTAGTGTAGTCACTTTGCCGTGATCGGCTAAAAAAAATATCTTATGAACACATTTTGTTCGATTAATATTACACTTTTTATACCTTTGAAAGCGATTATCTCACCATCTATTAACAAAAAAATTAATAGATGGTGATTGATTTTTGAACATCTATCCGAAACGTGAGGGATACACGCTTCTATCACGATTTTTTAAATGTTAGTGATCCAGTTGCATAATTTCTCTGGAAGCCCAAAGGAAGGTAGCTTTAAAGAAGTGCTTTGTGCCATACCCGATAAAAGGTCTTCGCTATGCCCCAATTGGCTGCAAGCGCCTCCCCCTTGGTCTCAGTTGCTTCTGTCCATCTATATGGCAGGTAAATTAGAAGATTACCAGCGAGCGACTCCGGCGAAAGACGTACTGGCGGTCGCTAATCAATCGGTACTCCTCTAGGTACAGCAGGAGCTGACAGTTGATAATTCCATTATCGTAGAGAACAAGGAGGCGATGGTTATAAGCTTGTAATTAGACGGATCTTAGCGGTTGCCTTTTTTAGGATCGGGTGCACTAAACCGGCCTTCCAGGATTTCGGGACTACCCCTAATGCATAGGAGTGCCGGAAAAGACACGTTAAAACCGGTGCCAACTCAGGAGCACATGTCTGAACACAATCGGAGGGATGCCATCGGGCCCACTTGACTTATGAGTAAACGGTGAATCTGTAGTAGGGATCTGGGAATCTGGGGAGGCTTGAAAATGGCGGATAGAAATGTGGTGGAAACCAAATTTATGGCCTACGGGAGTACGTGTCCATAACGTGCCAGGTAAACTCCAGTAATGTCGCTTAAGGTAATATTTTTACGTTTTAGAGAATCACAAAAGTACGTGGGTCACAAACACCCATGCTAAATCGTACCAAAGGTACGATGTGTTGGTATACTAGAGGAAGCTATTGACAGAGTCAATTGTCTTTATAAAAAGGATATTTAAGATACGGTGAAGTGGAAACATTCGTAAGTACTAGTCTAAGATAAACCCAGGCAGGACTGCTGGTGTCACTGGTGAGAGGGTAACCGATACATTTGGGTATCGATTGAATTGCGAAAACCGTACACATGGCGAAAAACTCACCATAGTGGTCTAATCAGACATGTCACACTTCAGGACTAGCCACTGTATATCCAGTAACTTCGGGCCCACATAATGCCGATGAGTAACAAAGTTAATCTTGTTGGTCGCAAATATATTTGAACTGGAGTGTACTTAATACCAAGCCACTTTACTGTGTCAAGATAAAAAAAACTTCAATATCACCATTTTGCTTTGCTTTAATTGTATTATTGCGAACAAATCTGGCGTAATTAATTGTAAGTGTGTCTTATGTTACAAATTGTGATAACACAAATTAAACATATTTGCTTTAAAATAAGGAGAGGGTGGGAGGATACTTGTATCCGACCGGATAGCGACCACCGTACATTGGTGCTAAAACCTGCCATAGTGGCCCACCTTGAGTGGGTCGCATTCCAGGGTCAGCCAGTGTATATCCGGTTTTCCCCAGGGGGCTTGCCCTCTGATCCTAACCCTTTTCCCATCCCTTTTTCCTTCCCCTCCCCCTTGGTCCTTTAGCAGGCCGGCATGATCTTGCCGACCTACGATGGACATATTGTTTATCGTTGGTCGACACTATTCTTGGATTGCGCTACACTTACCATCAGGTGTAGCGTAGTCACTATGCCGTGCCAGGATAAAAAAAAAAAAAAAAAAAAAAAAAAGGCCTCAGTTCAATTTAATATTCCTAAAGTAATATCAGCATACACAATTTTTTTATCGAAATTGTCCAAAGGTGGTCCTTATATCATTGCGAACGAATTTTATTTTCCGTTTTATATCAGATACAGGAATACCGACTAGACCGAAAAAAATAAGCTTTTAGACTTATATCACTTTGCACAGAGTGTACAGCTTTGTAATACGAGTCGATTCGCCTGACGACAAACGAGCGCGGCTCGTCGGCCAAGCGCGTGCGAAGCCTTCGGAGCTCCCCGCGAGCGGCTGCAAGCCACGCCCACCAAACTACGGATTATTTTCGCTGTAGCCTCTTAAATATACAAAACTGTTCCGGAAATTATACAAACTTACGTGAGAGACGAATACACAAGCATTTTACTATAAAAGAAAATTGTTTGCAAAATAATTTTATTTCTATGAAGTGCGGTTCAAAAGATAAGTTGATAAAGTTTTTAAAAATTATGTTGAGGATTAAGCAAGAAGTGACGTACATGATTTCATTTTTTTTATATAATTAAATGACGCGACGAACAAGGCGCTCGCCTGATTATAAACGCCACGCCTGCTCATAAACAGAAGCAACACCACACTAAACTTTGATTTATAAAGCACTGCATGGCACTGGACTGCGCTCATCACCCTGAGACATAACATGTTATCTCATAATACCCATTTCAAATGCTTCAATGACCTTCAAACCGAAACAGTGCTTACACACTGTTGCTTGGCGGCAGAATTAGACAAAATGGTGGTACCGACCCAGACGGCCTCTCGCATGCCTTGTAAACTACTAAACTGCCACTGTTATATGAGTGTGTTGAACAAATTGAGAAACAAATACACAAAGCGGTGATACCTACCCAGACGGCTTCTCGCATACGAGGTACCTACACCCCAGTAATGAATACCTATTTCGACCTTTATCGATAAATTCAAAATCTTTTTAACATATTCATAACATTAGTACTATGCATAATCGATTCCTTCATGGAAAAAAATCCCATCCAATAAGAAAGATAAACGAAAGTATAAAGATAATTTTCGGCGTCGCTTCGCCCGTCCCGTTTGAACGTGTCCCCGTTGTTTCGGCCTCAGATACTGACAGTTATGATTGAAAAAGTTTTTATCAATCTACCTCTGCGGTATTGATGCCGAAAAACCTAAAGTTTCGGCACATTCTGAAAATGTTCGGCTTTATTTCTTGCCAACGAATAAGCTTCGACAAAGAGGAGTGGGTGGGTTTCAAAGGAATTTATGTTTTACTAGCTGTGCCCGGTATCTGTAGCAGTGTTTCGTTTCTTTAACTCTCTTTTTCATTATAATTGGATGTATGTTAAAGCATAAGCATGCTAGTAGTAGTAGTATATACATGTATGTATGTTTATGGGGCTGGTCCTCTTTTTTGTCCTATAAGCATAGACAGACAGTGGACTGACATACATGACCCTGCCAGCCATCATGTCACGTCGCAGGCTCCACAAGAACTGGATGTATACTACCTAATCTTGGAATGGAACCTAATCATGTGGGTCACTATGGCAAGTTTTACACCATGTGTACGGTGGTCGCTATCCGGTCGGATGTAATATCCTACCACCAGCTGAGCGGATGTTAGCTCATAGATGCCTCGGTCGCCTCTTAGGACCCCCTCGGGAAAGATAAGGGGCAGCGGTTTTTATTCTTATGCCGTTGCTTCACGGACAAAACTTAGTGACAGTCAGAATACTGTGGCCATGAAACCAGTCAGGTCAGGCAAATGTGCACTTTCCGGTTCTAAAACCGCGTGAGTTGCACGGGATTGCAATTCTTTCCCGACATTTATGAGTGGTAAAAACTTTTGAGCGGTAGAGCCACGCTATAGACAGTTATGTTTACAGTATGAATGGGCCGGCTCGGCCGGATCGTTACCACTATCTCACAGAAAAGCAGCGTAAAGTAGCGACTAGGCCATCTGGGCTGGTACCACCGCTTTGACTATTTCTGTCGCCGAGGAGCATTGTGTAAGAACTATTGTATTTTGTTTGAAGGGCATCGGATCCAGTGAAATTAGCATCTTATATCTCAGGGTGACGAGCGCAGTCCAATGCCTTGCAGTGCTTTGTAATTATTAAAGGTTCTGTGTGGTGGTACTTATGTTTATGGGCAGACGTGGCGCTTTTCTGTCCCATCAATCAAGTAAAAAAAACCGACGGCCCAAATCCCCCTTCCCTTCCGAAACCCCCAATCCTTTAACTGAAAAGTAAATATAATAGACGCGTCTCTTTATTTTAAGAAACTTGGGGAATATTCCGGCTTGTTTAATATAATAAGGTTAGTGTTTCGCAAAGTAGTAAGTTCATTTTAAGCGTGCTGTCGAGATAAGAGAGTTCAGAGCATTATCTACAGTTACATCGGCTAATTTCTTTCCATTACGTAAAGTCGCGGGTTGCTGCTGCGTTTTGTGTGTTGAGTGAGATATCCGGATGCCCGAATCCCACTCCCCATCCGAATCCCTAATGATCCCTTTCCTTTAAGGTCGGCAAGGCGCCCATGATTCTTCTGGTATTATGGGCGTACATGGGCTTTGGAGATCACTTACCATCAGGTGACCCACTTGTTCCCTTGCCGGCCTATACTACAAAATGCCTTTGCCCATTCACGCTGAAAACAAAACTGTCTACAGCGTGGCTCTACCACTCAGTGTAGTTTAAGTTTAGGGTTCCTCGTATGCGAGAGGCCGTCTGGGTTGGTACCATCGCTTGGTCTATTTCTGCTAGTAAGCACCAGTGTGTAAGCACTGTACTGTACTGTGTTTCGATTTGAAGGATTGAAGTCAGTGAAAATAGTAGTTATGCGAATTAACATCTTATGTCTTGAGGTAACGAACGCTATCCAGTGCTATGCAGTGTTTTGTAATTCAATTTTCTGTGTGCTGATGCTTCTTTTTATGGGCAGCCGTGTCGCTTACCATCAGGCGAGCGACTTACTCGTCTTGTAATTCAAGCTAATAAAAAGACAAATATATCCGAAGATCATGGAAAAATTGCATCTGAAAATAAATGTAAAGAGCAATTAAAAATTTCCAGCAAACAAAAACTGAACCGTGGTCAATGTCACAAACTCTTTTGAAGCAGCAGATCAAATTCCTTCTGATAACAATACAACTTCACAAAGCGAGCTTGTTTTGAAAATTATATCGTAACCTCACCACAAGGGAATTGTGACTTAGATTCTAAAGATTAGAGTTGGAATTTGATTGCTGTGGCATAGTAGGTGCTGACAAAAACATAACCCAAGCTTATCGGACAGTCGTGAAAGAGTTCTAAAATTCGTATTATTGTGTGTATATTGTTTTTGTTAGGGCGATTGTAGTTCAATACTCTAGTTGACTTTACCGTAGTTGTTTTCTGTAGACTAGTGTTAAGGCTACTGCAACGGAACTGACGCTGTTCATCATCAGTCTTTAATTTCTTCTTTTCCACCTGCTCTTAAGTCAATAACAATGGGATCAGCGTACTTTTTAACACATGTTACAGAAAGTTTTGGCTTGAAGTTTTTCACGACTGGCCGCCTGTCTGACTTCAGCCCCACAAAACACATCCAGATGAAACCAATATTTGTGCATCACACAACATTTGTCTCGGAAATCGAACCCTTGGCTTCTCGTTCATAGCCTACTACATAGCTATTGGTCCACGGAGGCTGTCAATAACAATCGGTCTTCAATTGAATTTACGGATACATTGTAACATATCTTCAGTGATGTGTGGACAGAAGAAACTAGTTCCTTTGTGCTTCTTATAAGATTTTTATCATATCATAAGTTGAAGTAGCTTTGTTGTGATTGACTCATTAGCATAAATTGAGCTGCTCTAACTATAATAAATAATACTTCAATGTATGTAGTGCTAATATGTATTGTAATAAGTTTAGAAAAGAGCAACGTTAGAGTTTCTTGCCCGTTCTTCTTTAACGAATCAGCATTCCGAACTGGCGGTAGAGTTAAAATTTGACTGAATCTAAATAATGTTTGACATTTTATTGATTCCATAAATTATTTGATATGATTTGATTAATCAAATTATGGGACGACCGATGACTTTGATTTTAATTACGATGAAAGTAAAAAAAAATACAAAATGATTATTAAAGCTGAAAAGTACTTTCAAACAGGCGGAGCTGCAAACAAAAGCTTATTTTCAATATCACAAGAAACAATGTTAATAAATGAGGCTATCATTTATTTATGCGTGTAAGCACGAAATTTTGGGAATATTTATGAGTGAGGAAATTTATGGCATTCTGAATAATCCTATAACCTTATATTATCAATTAGGAAAGTGCCTGTTGTCAATTACTTAGATAACTCTCTTTTAGACTGTATGTGGTTTAGAACATCCAATTACTAGTATAGATGTTAAAGTTTGGATATTTGGGATTTTTTTATTTGTAAATTTTGATGTTTTTCAATCATGCCTTAACGTCTGAATAATTTTGAATACAATTTGGCAAACAAGCACTATAAGCGTACCCATTATACGTTGAGCCTATTTGCGTGATCCGCCCCATGATGTGATAGGATCGCTGTCACTAAACTATTTAGTTTATTTTATTGAATGACGAGACGAGCATGACGCTTGCCTGATTGCCCTTGCCTCACAGAACTTTGAATTACAAAGCACTGCATGGCATTGAACTGCGCTCATCACCCCGAGACATAAGATGTTAAGTCTCATAATGCCCAGTAATTTAATTGAATTAAACACTACAGTGCTTACACTCTGTTGCTTGGTGGCAGAAATAGACAAAGCAGTGGTACCAACCCAGACGGCCTCGCAAATCTCGGCCACGGCCTCTTAATCACAGATTGTTATGCCTCTGGGATTCAAACCCACAACATCACAACTTCTTAGCCTACGAACGCTGCCACTAAACTTATAACCAATGTTTAGGATATATTTCTCATTAATAGTTGGTAAAGTTATCATTTTCTAGGCCGGCAGTATATCTGAACTTTGTGTTAGGAAGTCCTGGATGTGACACTTGGCTCGGGCAACACTATCATATAACTTTATCTGCGATTGTATTTTCTGTGGACACTGACGTTAGGAAGAAGTTGCGAAAATGTATACTAATCCCTTTTTTCAAAACGTGTATACCGGCCAAGTGCGAGTCGAATTTGCACAACGAGAAGTTCGTACTGACCGTCTCCAAATTATTCTTGAGATATCCGCGATAAATTGTGTGAAAATTTAAACATAGAACAGGAAACAGGAAGAAAACACAATAAACGCTAAAAATCACGCTGCAATGACCAAAATTGAAGAATAAGAAGAAAAACAGAAGAATGATGACAGGGATGATTATAATGTACAGTGAAATTTTGGAATTATTTACAGCACTGTTATTGGTATTTTATAATATTAATAAAGATCTTTTTATAACATTTTATATCACACAACTTTTTATACCAACAGGTGGCTCGATAGATAATAAGCGTAAGGTCTGCCCATGCACAGAAGCAACACCACGAAGAATTTTGAATTATGCAGCACTGCATGGCACTGGACTGCCTTCGTCACCTCAAGACATAACTTGTTAAGTATAATGCTTAAAATAAGATTCTACATTAATACATCGTCACGACCCACAAGAACACAAACAAAACCCCCTGATGAACCGATAAACACCGCGACAATCGCGTCAAATCACCAAATTGATAGCACAGCACAAATTAATATAAACGACGATGCGGATCATCGGATCAAATCCGTTGCTTCGACGACAAAATGACTGTGACCCTTTCTAGCTTTAAATTCAATTAAAACCTCAAATTAAATTTTGCAACAGTCGACATGGCTTCGGGCAAATTGATCGCCGCCCATCTTTCTGCTATTAAATTTGTTGCCTCTCGTTTCACCTTGCGTTAATACTTCCTTAGTACAAATAACTTTATTAAGGAAATAATTTTTAGATCTTAATTTAGATTATTTTGGTTGAGTGTCTTCTAATGTTTTTGGAGTGGTCCTTTTATTAACATTACCTGTTAAAAAGAACTCTCTTTATAATGCAATATAGAATTAAATGGAATTTTTCTTACCTTTTTCCATTCTGTTTTCCTGTTTTAGTCGGCTTTAGAGTTACAACTTCTATAACATTTTTTATAATTGTAGTATTTATATCGACAGGTCAAAGGTTATTTGTTCTGTCGATGTAAATACTCAATTTTTTTTTTATACAAAAACTCCACTCGACACCACTCCGCTCCGTTCCGCTTCACTCCACTCCACTTCATACCACTCCACTCCACTCGTATATACGATGTGTTATACGAGTATAGTCTGAATTAACATTAGCATGTCGGTGACGCGAAGCCATATCTCCTACCAAAAAGTGCTCAACGGGGCTAAGGATTTTTTCACTTCAAAAAACCTATTAACAAATACAAGAATCCGTTTAAACATTACATTGTTTATAATGCTAGCATATTATTATGTATTTTAGGAACACCAAACACCGCAATCCATACTCATTCCGGTGTTGGAAATATGTTTATTCTCTATCTTTCGGATAAAAGTTTTCCGGACCATTCCGTCACAACAAATTGTGGCAGAGATCTGTCTGATACAGTCTCCGTAGTAAATTATGTGTTGTCCAAAACTCTTATCGCATAAGTTGTTACGGGAGAAAAATTGTGATACACAACTTTGTGCGGGCGAGGATCAATACATACACACAATCAAAATGAGCAGTGAGTTCTTTTAGCAAAGGTCGGTGGATGTAATCTTCACTGCCTATATTAGAATAATCACAAATGAAGTTCCGTATGGAACTGAAAGTGTAAGTCTGGTGTTGAGATCCAAATAAGAATAGGAATATTTGTTTTTTATTTTGTTATTTAATTAAATGACGAGACGAACAATTCACTCGCCTGATGGTAAACGCCACATCTGCCCGTAAACAAAAGCAACAGAACACAAAGCTTTGAGTTTTAAAGCACTGCATGGTACTGAACTGCGCTCGCCACCCCGAAACATAAACATACTGTTTTGCCAATTTTAGGAGGTAAGCCTGTCGCAATACATGATCCTGAGATTTTTTTATTCGAGCATGACACAGTGACTGCACTACACCATGATGGTAAGCGTAGTGCAGTCCAAAAAACTAGCGACTTCCGACAAACAATGTTCATCGGTGGTCACCAGAATCGTGCCGGCCTGTATAAATGCTTTTTCCGTCATCGAAGAGAGAAGCAAATTGAGAGGCCTGCGACAGGACAGGCGGATGCCTGATGCAGGCACAACACATAAAAGGATGCACCCCTATACCCGCCCCAACCAACCATCAAATCATGTCGAAAGCCCCTCGGAAGAACCGGATATACACTGGCTGATCCTGGAACGCGATCCACACGCGGTTTGTGAGTCACTACGGCAGGTTTTAACACCATGTGTACGGTGGTCGCTATCCGGGTGGATATGAATATCCTACCACCAGCATGAGCATTTCTTGATAGAAAACCACAATATCACTTTTACCCGACCCGAGGATCGAACCAGAGTTCCAGCACAGCAGTTTTTTTTTATCCTGGCTCGGCAAAGTGACTACGCTACACCTGATGGTAAGTGTAGCGCAATCCAGGAATAGTGTCGACCAACGATAAACAATGTGTCCATCGTAGGTCGGCAAGATCATGCCGGCCTGCCAAAGGGCCAAGGGGGAGGGGAAGGAAAAAGGGATGGGAAAAGGGTTATGATCAGGGGGCAAGCCCCCTGGGGAGAACCCGATATATACTGGCTGACCCTGGAACGCGACCCACACAAGGTGGGCCACTATGGCAGGTTTTAGCACATACTGCATACGCAATACAACTGAGCCACCGAGCCGAATTACATCAATATTTTTAAAATTACACACATCATTCAATAAGCTATTACCGACTCACTAGGTTATGAAACATAAACATGGTCTACATACGCATCAAATATATTGTAAATAATCTATTTTATGCCGATATTGATGTGTATATTTGTGAATTATGAAGCAGTATAAATTTGAATACCTTTGTGGCGCAGTTGTGATGCTTACGCGGTACGACATCTTGGGTTCGATTTCCGGGTCGGTTAAGTAGGGCACAGGCACGTAAGGGATAGTATCGGCCCGGAGTCTGATTGTGTCCGGTATGGCGATAGACTCGCTTCTATCACATCATGGGACGGAATTAATGTCAGCAAAATGTCGGTGTTTACATCCCTACCCACCTATTCAGGGATTACTCAGTACTATGCCACTACTATGTATCATATATGTACTTAAGTTACATTAATATACTATGTGCGTATTATATGTATTGGTGTAAACAATTGTTGGTGGCCAAATAAATAAAGTGAGTGGTAGAGCCACGCTGTAGACAGTTTTGTCTACAGAATGAATGGGCTGGCTCGACCGGGTCGTTACCACTGTCTCACAGAAAACCGACGTAAAGTAGCGGCTTGCTGCTGCGTTTCGTACGGTGAGTGAGATATCCGGAAGCCCAAATCCCCTCCCCTTCCCAATCCTTAATTATCCCTTTCCTTTAAGGTCGGCAACGCGCCCATGATTCTTATGGTGGTGGGCTTACATGGGCGGTGGAGATCACTTACCATCAGGTGACCCACTTGCTCGTTTGCCGGCCTATGCTATAAAAAAAAATACCGGCCTGAAGTTGTACTATACGGGCCGACCCTGGAACTCGACGTGCCAGGACCAGCCACCATAGAGGACTTTTCATCATGAATAAGGTGTCTCTATCCAGTCGGATACAAATGTGTATCAAGTACCCCTCCCACCAACTTAATGGAAAGCCAACCTTTCAAGCCAACATGTTAAGCCACCAACTGCAAAAAAGGACCGTCCGAATAATTTGCTAGCTTTATACTACAAGGTGGTTGGTCCCTCGTATGCGAGAGGCCGTCTGGATTGGTACCACCGCTTCATCCATTTCAAGCAATAGTGTGTAAGCACTTTTGTGTTTCAGTTTGAAGGACATTGAAGCCAGTGAAATTGTGGGCATTATGAGTCTTAACATCTTATGTCTCAGGGTGACACGCGCAGTTCAGTGTCATATAGTGCTTTGAAATTCAAAGTTCTGTATGGTGTTGCTTCTGTTTATGGGCAGGCATCGCGCTTACTATCAGGCGAGCGCCTTGCTAAATAAAAAAAAAACTTTTATCCTGAATATGGGTAAGATGACATGGAATGTTGAAATTACGTTGAAAATAATTACAACCCAACGTCCTACGATACTAAATCTTAGAAAGTTGGGTTACGTCATTTAAGCAAAGACACAAACTATTGCTAGCTTTTAAAGCAACATATACACGGTTTATATCAAAATATGACGGATTGGGGTCGCGTGCACACTATCGGAGTTGTTTATGCGGTCATTATTTTCGTTAAGAAATATCCCATGTTATTTTGTTTGCTAAACAGTTCAACGGGTTTTAGGCCGCTTAACATTGTTTATTCTATCAATATTGATGTTTTTTCGGTGCTCGATCACGCTGATGCAAATAGTTGTTAGTTGTGTGCAAAGTTTGCGCGTTGAATATTGTTTACGTGATCGCAGAAATTACATCCCCACGATACAAGTTTAATCTAGTGTGGGGCCAGAACTATTTGCTTAAGTGTTGATGTGTATTTTTTTTATGGCATAGGCCGGCAAACGAGCAAGTGGGTCACCTGATAGTAAGTGATCTCCACCGCCTATGTACGCCCACCACCAGATGAATCATGGGCGTGTTGCCGACCTTAAAGGAAAGGGATAATTAGGGATTGGGAAGGGGAGGGGATTTGGGCTTCCGGATATCTCACTCACCGTACGAAACGCAGCAGCAACCCACTTTACGTCGGTTTTCTGTGAGACAGTAGTAACGACCCGGTCGAGCCAGCCCATTCATGCTGTAGACAAAACTGTCTACAGCGTGACTCTACCACTCGTATTAAACCATCTTTATCAACAAGGTATATATATAGTGTAGTTTTTCTTTTATGTACCCTACCCTTTCTGACTCCTTCTTTTATCTCCATCCCATGGTTGCCTGGAAGAGATTGCCTTGAGCGATAAGGCCGCCAATTGTACTTTTGTATTGTTAATTGATTTACTTCCATATATTCCAATGTATAATAAAGAATTATAAATAAATAAATAAATAAGGTAACCCACTTGCTAGTATTCTATAAAAGAATACACTAAATGTCTTGACAAACCTCCTTACAGAATCAAAGGACTACAAAACTGATGACGTAAGCACGAAGTTCTGACTCATCAGCGGTACGTGCCTGCAGGCCGATCGAAGGCCCTCGGCCGAACCACTCGTTAACTGCATGGACTACAGCGCACTTTAGGTTTCGCTGTGTTAAGTTTTACAGTTTTACACCTATGGAAAATTGGATGTTTATCGGAATTTTTATTCAGAAGTTTCGTTAGTTCTAATTGGGCAGATTGGTATCGGCAAACGAGAGGCTGGAACGAGAAATTTCGTGGTCGATGTATTATGATTGTTTTGTTTTATATAGCAATTATTTCTGATGCTAAGCGCCACGCCTGCCCATAAACAGAAGCAACACCACACATAACTTTAAATTACAAATCATGCATTGCACTGAACTGCGCTTGTTACCCCGACACAAGATGTTAAATCTCAAAAAGCACAGTAATTTCACTGGCTTCAATGTCCTTCAAACCGAAACACAACAGTGCTTACACACTGTTGCTTGATGGCAGAAATAGACAAAGCGGTGATACCAACCCACACAGCCTACGAGGGACCTACCACCTTGTAAATAAACTTTTGTCTGCATACCACCCTACATGCATTTTATCAATCAATACACTCGCCATACTAAACTGAAAATAAGCATATAACGTTATTTAAACATGGAATGATAGATATTTGTACTTATAAATCAAGCGACACATGGGCGTGATTGGCGCTTAAATCGCTCACTCGCAAGCGCTTTACGCTAATTTGTTAGCGGACTATAGATCCTACTACAAACAAATCGACTTGTTACGTGTGATTGAGGCTCTGGCGAACAAAAAGCAGTAACTGCAAAATCTACACTTCTACATTTACATTGATATTATAAAGAGGAAAGATTTGTGTTTTTGTATCTAACGAATAAACTTAAAAACTACTGGACCGATTTAAAAAATTCTATTGCCGTTAAAAAGCTACATTATCATTAAGTAATATAGGCTACTTTTTATCCCGGAAAAAGCAGATCAAGCGGGCGGAGCCGCGAGGAAAAGCTAGTATTTAATATTGTGGAAGAGATAAAAATGAAAAAGATACGAGGTTTTGATATTATTTACAACTTAATCCGCTGAGGATTATATTCTCCGCACTCTTGATTATTATTATGTTTGATACTGCTTCGATTTCTACAAAAAAGATTGTAGAGAAGGAATATAAAAAAATCGTCTTTTATCGTACTTATTGGTCGTAATATTAAGATAGTATTGTTCACCTTTTTGCGTACCGTGTGTATGTCTTTCTGTCTGATTTATCTTCAAAAGACTCTTGTGAGCTGTAATCGGTAACCGGATTTTCACAGAATAATATATTATAGCAGATATCCTAAAAAATAATAAAAACACAAAAAAGAAAAATGTAATTTCATGGAACCCTCGATGCCCCGATCCAAACGCTTGGCCTGTTTTTTTTTATGAATAACCTAGCCACCACCACACGTCAAAACTAGTAAAAACAAAACCTACTAGTTTTTCTAACACCGAACCGTTTTTAAAAGGTACAGACACAGCATTGACAATCGGAAAAAAAGTAAAAAAGAGACCATGAAAATCATAACACCGACAGTTGCACGTGCCGACCTCACGTACCGAACATAAAAATAACTGAAATTTCAATTAAAACGTAACAATCAATCCCGAAAGTTCCACGCTCGACTGTGCCGTGAAAAAATTCAAACACACCTATAACATTGGTGTTACATTTCATTTTTATCGTCTTTTATATGGATTTGTTTAGCGTTCGTTACGGCTTTATTTAGGCGTTTCCGTGTATGGAAAATGAAAAGAAAAATAAGAACTTTATAAAGGATCTTGGTATATATTCGTATAACTGTATAATTTATTTTTATTGGTTGAATGTGGGTGAGAAAAATAAGGTCGGGTGTGTGGAAATATAGTTGTGTAAATAATTTTGGCAGCTAGACACATTGGGGCGCCTATTCTGTAAAGCTGAAACGAAGCAACGAAGTTCTGAACATACATACAGTGCAGTAGGTATAGAATAGACATATAAAGTTTTATATTACGTACAGTATTCTTTATTTTAAAAGGTTTTTTTACGTTTTTAAATATTAGTTACAACAAAATATTACCCTCCAATGGCGAGGCCTAGGACCCAAGCCACCGGCGGTTAGGACCCAAGAGAGAGAAACCTCCTCACAATGCGTGCCGTGTCCAATAATACCGCTTTCTGTATCTGGCTTTTGACCCAACGACCAATTGAGAGCCTCTGAAGATGTTGGTCGAGGCTCTTCGGCATCAACCCATGGGCAGAGATGTATGTATCGGGACAATAATTGTTGAGTCCACATCCCACATCTCGGTAACCTCGTGTGCCAGATCTATGATTTATATTACTCTTACTAAGATTAATTTGTAACTAAAAACGTATAGTAACCACAATATCCTATAGTATGGTAAAACATAATTATACAAATGTGAAATATAACATTCAGATAGCAACTATCTCAAAGGAAACATAGTTACAATTTTAAAAGACAAGCACTCGTCAAAGGAAAGCGTGCGACTTATTCATAAAATAGTCTAAAAATCACAAAATCACAGTATGTCAACGGGTTTGAGGTTTCGCTGGCCAACATCATCAAGTTATTTAAGCAGGTACTCATGTAAAATTTTTATAACATTCTGATTGAAAGCAATCTAGGTACATGCCGCCCACGTCTTACGTTCCGCTACAGAACCTTCGGTGCACGAGTCCGACTAGCACTTGGCTGGTTTATTTAATTCTTTTTGAATGACAGCCTCTGTGGCGCAGGGGGCGAGTAGCTGACTGTGAAACGTGAGGCCGTGGGTTCGATTCCCGCACCGAGCAAATATTTGTCTGATCCACAAATATTTGTTTCGGGTCAGGGTGTTGTGAGACAAAAAAAGTATCTCGTAGTTCCTGATACCCACGACACAAGACTCGTATCTTACTGTGGGGTCAGGGCTATGTGTTTGACTGTTGGGTGTTATTTATGTATTATTATAATGAATATTTCAAAATCTTTTCACGCGAAACAATATTTTCCTCTTTCGAATAAAAAAATAACCGCCCTCTGTGACAGACTGCAGCAGTGCTATTTTTAAACTGTGGTACCAGCAAAGATCTGGCAACGCGACTAAAACTTTCGACGTTAGGCAGGATTTGGTCGAGTTCGGCGAATCTAATTAAAGCCTGCTTGCCTTCCTTGATAATTATGTTAGCGGAGGTCATGTTTCAATTAATATAATCGTTTTATTAATGAAGTCTAAAACGCGAGTGACGCGCAGCTCAAAATGTTTATTCATCAGATCTATGTCATTTTTGACAGTTCCATAATTTGGTTCAGAGTGTTATCATGAGTTTTGGCGGGAATTCTGACAGTGCGGTTCATCACTTATTTTAATTTATTTCAAATACTAGTTTAAAGTTGTGTTGGTTGTATAAAAGTAGTGTGGATTTGTACAATAAACACTAACGGTGTTGAACAGTTGTATGAAAACATTGAAATAAGTGAATTAAGCATCTCACAGGAAGGAATTCACACCATAACCCCAACAAGGCCTTGAAAACATCCACACCGATATTTCATCGATCTTGTGAAGACTTGAGAATAATTTATACTTGTTATTGGCGAAATGCATAATAATGCGAAGCCATAAATTAAAAAGAAGAAGAGTGTTCACCTGACATTTTATTTATTTTTCTCGTGGACGTTATTTAATGGATGCATGCAAAGATTAAAAAGTAGCTATAGCCCCAGCTCTGACCACGTGAAATGCTTTTATGTCTCAAACGTGTGTTCACTGTTTTGCCTTTAATGGTGCAGTGCAGTTAGTTTTTATAAAAACAAAAAAAAACACGAATTTAGATAGCCGGCTACGAAACGTGACGCCGTGGGTTCGATTCCCGCACGGAGGCAAATGTTTTTGTGATCCACAAACATTTTGTCTGGGTGTTGTGAAACCGCAAGTGCCTCGTATTTCCTGATACCCACCATACAGGTTAACCTAGTGTGGGGTCAGTCCTATGTGTGTGACTATTGGTTGTATTTTACTATAAATATTATATAATACTATAAATATTAAGTACCCACGCTAATGACCTTGATGATTTGCGCCATACAACAATCTACGACAGGTTACGCCTGACCGATAATATGCAGAGCGGCGACAGCGTTTTTTTTTGCTATTCAAACATTTTCTTTAGAAAGTTGTTAAAGTAATACGACGCTTTTTTAATCGATCACAAGGGTTGTTTTGATTTATCGTTTAGGTAACTTTGCGTCAAAATATATAATACAGCTGTAAGTATTTGTTTTTTTTTTAAATATACATCGAGCGCATCTATACAAATACTGCTACGGTAGAAAGTTCCTTAAAGAACCTATATTAAACATACATTTTTTAAAGCGACTGAGACAACAGATTTTTTGAAAAAATCTTGAAAGATGATTTCATTCTTACGATTTGGATTTAGTTAAAACGCTATGCGATAGCTAAAAGTTTCTCATATCCACACCATGGTCAGTTAATAAATAACTCATCCAAAAGCGCACAAATACATTGTGTAACTTTTAAATGGTTAATAATGTGTACATATTATCTCATTCAAACAGAGCTAAGATACATACCGATTAAACCATCTTTCAAACAAACAGATCGGCGTTCAACAGTTGACAGCCAGCGAGAAGCCGGCTGTGAAGCGAGAGGCCGTGGGTTCGATCTCCGCATCGAGACAAATGTTTGTGTGATCCACAAATATTTGTTCCGACTCTGGGTGTTGTGAGACCGAAAGTCTCTCGTAGTTGCTGATAACCACGACACAAGATTCGTATCTTACTGTGGGGTTAGAACTATGTGTGGGACTGTTGGGTGTATTTATTTGTTTAAAAATTGGTCCTTTCGTTTAGGCCCTACGATGTTATCAAACACACCCCTTATTTTTATCTCGAGTTAATAAGAAAGCGCATTCAATCAACTGGCTACACATAAAAAGCTAAACTTCCAAAGTGTACGGTGTCTACAAAGTTTTAAGTCTTGTCCGGCGTGTTGATTTTATTAACTTCCAATATTGTGCTCAGTCTTTCTGTTTTATTCGATCCAGTTGGCTTGATAGTAGGTGATAAGGTTTCTTATGTTGTTCTTTTTTTTTATTTGATTGAATGACGAGACGAGCAAGGCGCTCGCCTGATGGTAAGCGCCACGCCTGTCCATAAACATAAGCAAAACCGCACAAAACGTTGAATTACAAAGCATTGCATGGCACTGAACTGCGCTCGTCACCCTGAGACATAAGATGTTAAGTCTTATAATGCCTGTAAATTTCACTGGCTTCAATGTCCTACAAAACGAAACACAACAGTGCTTGGCGGCAGAAATAGACAAAACGGTGGTACCAACGCAGACGGCCTCTCTTACCTACCTTGTAAAGATTAGTGTGAGATATCGTAATAAACGTATTTTCTTTCTTTGTTTGTAACTCGTAGAAGACCAATACAGAACTCATGTCGTAGAATTTAATGTGAAGGTGCATGTTTTGGCCAGAGCCCTCGCATCGAGGTTCGGTACCGTGCCCTCTGTATGGGTCACATGTGCTTACTTTGCATGCTAGTTCGATTCACCGTTTTCCACTGAAATTACTGTCGTCGGTTTGTAAAGAACTGGCCAATGTTATATTTTAATCCCGTTACAATAAAATAAAAATACGTTCACAGTTTTCGAATAACTATAAAATTACTATTGTTGAAATGTCGATTAGTATTTTTTTTGTATAGCATAGATCGGCAAACGAGCAATTCGGTCACCTGATGGTAAGTGATCTCCACCGCCCATGTATGCTTACAATACTAGAAGAATCATAGGCGCGTTGCCGACCTAAAAGGGAAGGAATAATTAAGGGATTGGGAAGAGGAAGAGGATTTGGGCCTCCGGATATCTCACTCACCATACGAAACGCAGCAGCAAGCCGCTACTTTACGTCGGTTTTCTGTGACAATGTTAGCGACCCGGTCAAGCCGGCCCATTCATGATGTAGACAAAACTGTCTACAACTTATGTCTACCCGTCATGCTATACAAAATAGACGCTTGGTCATTTCTACTGATTCTACTATAACACATTTTTAAATTTGAACTAAAACAAGCAGAAAGTCTCAAAGGCCTGTGAGAGCGCTTTCATTGGCCAATATTCGATACGTCGACTGTCCTCGTAAACGTGAGGTACACAGGAGCATATGGCGTGTTTGTAAACACCGCAGCACGACAATATCACTTCAACGTGTTCAGTCGTATTTAAATGGGTATTTAATTCGGACTGGCCGCCATGTTACATTTACTGCATGGAATAGAAATTACAGACATACACATTCATGCATGTAATTGGAATTCGAATTTCAAATATTTATTGATTTATTTTTTTTATAGCATAGACCGGCAAACGAGCAAGTGGGTCGTCTGTTAGTAAGTGATCTCCACCGTCCATGTACACCTACAATACTAGATGAATCATAAGCGCGTTGCTGACCATAAAAAATAGTTAAGGGATTGGAAAGGGGGAATTTACCTCAATTTGGGCCTCCAGATATCACAATCACCCTACGAAACGCAGCAGCAATCCGCTACTTTACGTCGGTTTTCTGTGAGATATTGGTGTCATCGAGTGGTAGAGCCACGCTATAGACAGTTTTTTCTACAACATGAATTTGTTGGCTCGACCGGGACGTTACCACTATCATACAGAAAACCGATATAAAGTAGCGGCTTGCTGCTCCGTTTCGTACGGTGAGTAAGATATCCGGAGACCCAAATCTCCCTCCCCTTCCCAATACCTGATTATCCCTTTCCTTTAAGCCAACAACGCGTCCATGATGCTTCTGGTATTATGGGCGTACATGGGCGGTGGAGATCACTTACCATCAGGCGACCCAATTGCTCGTTTGCTGACCTATGTTATAAATAAAAAACTGGTTTATCTGCCGCACTCAGAGACGCCGAATAACATTAAACAATTTCTTAGAAATTATGAAAAAAAATCATCTTGTAAAAATAACAAGTTTGAAGTAATTCGGAAAAATCTTATATTATTAGCAATATACAAACTAACATAGCCGCATATTTGCGTTGGTTGAACAAAACAAGAAAAATGCACCCACTTATTGCCTCGTATTGTAATAAAAAGCGGAGCTAAAATTAAAAACTTCGGTGGAAAGTGGGTTTTTCATATTCAACGCTAGTGTAGTGCAGAGCCTAGTATCGATAGTTGATTTTTTTCATGTTTAACTTATTTATATCTGTTACCCACGACTTCGCGTGGTATTTAAATACATAATATGTGTATACTACTTCCCTATTTGAATCGAATATTATTTAATTTTTCATTGATTTTAATATCGTGAGATCCAATTTTTTTAAACAATTTTTTTTCTAAAATAAAAGGAGCCCAAGTTACTCTTTGTTACATCAGCTATCTGCCAGTGAAAGTCGCGTCAAAATCGTCAGCCATTTCAGAGATTAGCTGAAACAAACAGGCAGACAAAAATTTTAAAAAATGTTGTTTTGGTATATGTACGGTGTATACATCCAAATGCACTTAGTAAAAAGCGGTTGTTTTAATATTACAAACAGACACTCCAATTTTATTTATTTGTATAGATGTAAAGATTTAAACTTTATTGTACACAATAATAAAACCTTAAATTACTTGTTACAGTATAGTATATATTTTTTAGTATATCATTGTAAATTACTTAACATGGTCCTCTAAACATCCACCTTTTTGGCCCGTTGTTTTTAAACAATTCCTTTACTGTAAGGTCATCTGGTAGAGATAATCTGGTCGCTTTTAGCGATAAGACCGCCTGTTGACATTTTATTTTTCCTTAAATTGGTGTTCAATAAAGTGTTATCTATCTATCCATTTAAATTAATTCGACCAATAAAAATTCTATAATTAAGTTTATCGATAAAAAGAGATTAGCAACACTATAGACCAGGATAAGAATAGTGGCACAACAGATATTGCGAGTCGGTAAGCGATAAACACCGTTATACGTCTACACTATGCCCAGATTCAATTGTTTGGAAAAATATATTTTGTTTATCTCCCACGCTGCGGTTTTTTTTTATCCTTGCCCGGGTTACAAACCTGTACAGTGCAGTCGAAATATAATGTCGATTATTGAGACGTTCCATCCTTCAACGGTATATAGACACATGGTGTTAAAACCTGCCATAGTGATCAACGCGCCAATGTGTGTATCGCTACTAGGATCAAAAAAATAAAAAAAGACGACGGCCTGAAATGACTGAGTGTATATTGGCTGAGCCCCGAACGAGCCACTACAGCGGAGTTGTTTTCCTAAGTGGAACTTGTGAGCATGTCCTTATAAAGAGTATTCCTAGAGCGGTAGGCAGCGGCTTGGCTAAGCCGCTGGCATTGCTGATGTCCGATGATTGCAATGCGGGGCGATGACCGCTTACCATCAGGCGGGCCGTTTCCTCGTCTGCTTATCAAGGCATTAAAAAAAAATGGTAGGTCTCTCATATAAAGAAGCCGTCTGGGTTGGTAGCACAGCTTCATATTTTTCTGCCGCCAAGTGTGTAGGTAAGCCATTTTGTGTTCTGTTTTGAAGGATATGGAAGCCAGAGATTACTGGACGTTATGAGACTTAACATTTTATGTCTCGGGGTGACGAGGGCAGTCCAGTGCCATGCCTCATAATTCAAAATTATATTTGTGTTGCTTCTGTTTATAGGAAGGCATGACGATTACTAACAGATAAGCGACGTGCTCCTCTCGAAACGAAATATTTTTTAAAATTAGAATAATGACTGGAGTGCAAATGGACCACCAACATCTTAGGTCCAAAGCCAAACTCACCTACACGTGGTGAATCTGCTGATTACTGGACGAGGCAATGGCCAAACATAGTTCCCAGTACGAGTTGTGGGGGTCAGATCCCATATTAAATCTACCGTCAATTCGTAATGGAAAGGCGGACCCAAGAAAGAAAGATTATAACGATAAAACATCCGAGTAATTCAACTACCTTATAGTACATTTCCATCTCCGCAATTTATCCTTTTTTCCTTGGACGTAGCGAAAGGAGCATCCATTAGTACCTCATTGTTCTACCCTGAACTAAGGCGTACAAAGAATCAGTATTAGCATTGTTTTCAACTCCTTGGCATATTTTTTCCCTTGTCCCTGCTAATGTTTTTGTTTTCCTTTATACTTTAATAACGAGGGAGTAAATTAGAATAATTAAGTCGACTATGAATATGGGATTAGCTCTTTGCAGGATTAGATTTCTAAGACTTCTTTTGAATTTAGATTACTTATTTTTTTCAACTTACAACATATGCTCGTTGTTTCTTGTCGTTTTTTTTAGCAAAACACTGTGAAATATTAATATGAATACGACAAACTGCCTCATAGGCGCAGTGGTTTTTCGTGATACGACTGCTGTTCTGAGATTTGGGGCTCAATCCACGGGTCGAGTAAAGGTGATATTGTGATCTTCTATCCCGATAGGCTCGCATCCTTTCACATTATGGGACGGAAATAAGCTCGGCAAAATGTGGGTATACTGGTTACACCTCTGCCTACCCTTTCGGGGATTATAAGCGTGAGTGAATGTGTAACAAACTACATGTTGTATTGCTCATAAGAATAAAACTATATTTGTATTCAATTTGGAAACAATTTTATAAAAACAATATTTAAAGTTTTTTCTATTGTGATGAAAATCACAATAGAAGAAACTTAAAATATTGTTTACAATGGTAGAAATACCAAAAACTTTCTTTAATATAAGTTATTCATTTTTCAAATTCCATTTGTGCCATCAAAGTCATAAATTATCTTTCAAAGACAATGTTTTTCTGTATTTAATTTTCGTTATAACCTCCTTAGCTACTGAACCAAAGCGAAAACTCAATTCTGACTGGAATTAGGAATCAGAAGAAGCATCTCAAACAATCAACTTCGTTAGCACCCGTGGAACAATGATTAAAAATTAATGGTCCTTCGAACCGGATTATGCTCGTTGGCCGCATCCTTAAATGATTTAATCAGGGAAAGTGCGAGAATCGTTATAAAAAATAAGTCATTACAAAGAGATTTCACGTCTCTTTTATCTTCTAATAAGGCTCTTTGGAGGGATTTTTATTGATTGACTGTTGAATTTGCGATGGATTGAGAAAGTATTCATATTTCTTTGCTAGCTATTATTTTATTTACCTACTAGCTTTTGCTCGCGGCTCCGCCCGCGTGAACAGCATTTTCCGGGATAAAAGTAGCCTGTAACCGTCTCCAGGGTCCATCTGTCTCTGTAGATAAATACATCAAAATCGGTTCAATGATTTAGGCGTGAAAGCGTAATAAACAAACTCACTTTCGCATTTACTTCCACCCCCTTTTTCATCCCTTATTAAATAAAATTTCCAAAATTCCTGAAACACGTATTTATTTGTTTTACGTCAATAACCGAAATACAAAATTTTGTTTATGTAACTTTCAAAATGACGGACTTTCATACATATTATCATCCCCTATTTTGACCCCTTTGGGGTGGAATTTTCTAAAATCCTTTCTTAGTGGGTGCCTACATAACAAAATGAATATACAGTCCGAATTTCATGCTTGTAGCCTTGATAGTTTGCGCTCGGCGATGATGAATCAGTCAGTCAGTCAGGACATGTTATTTTATAAATATAGATAATTGAATTGTATCTCATCAGTATATTAACATATTACTTAACGGTGGACTATATTTACAATTAGATCCAGTGTAGTGATTTAGCCCATACTAGGATAAAAGAGCCAAAAACTTATTTATTTTGTGCTTGAATTTACTCTACATATCGATTGTTCACCGTAAATGGCCATGCAGTATCACTTCTACTAGGCTGAGCTATTGTAATGTCATGTCAATTGCCATTTCGATAATAAAGGCCACGTTTGGATATTGACTGATATTACTATCTGATGTGACTATGCTGGTTTTTCCTAGAAAACGAATGTCTGGTTTTACTAACAGTTGCTGAGAGTACTGCTACTGCTTGTAGTAACCAATGGTCAACATAACGTTGATACTATTTAATAAAAAGTATTTCATAACATCTAGTCATTCAAATAAAAATATCGAAAATATAATACTGACAGTATTTTATTTTAACTTTCCAACGCGCCCAAAGTACCTACTCATTAATATTACGCACCTTGGCAATTTTTACGGCAAAGTGACTACACTGGACTTAATGTTAAGTACAATACAGTCTAAATATAATGTTGGTCCTCAAGAGACACTGGGTTCCTCGACAGTCCCTCGACAAAAATACGAACCTGTGATAATAATGATGTAATACAGAGCTGTTACAACATTAGATGTATTTTTCTGCTGCCCCCTAGTGGCTCGTTCCAGCGAACCCCGTTCTGTGGTCAGTCAGTTCGTATTCTACTGGATATACATAGATATACATAATCCAGCGTCCGTCGAGAATCGCAATGTTAACGGTTGCTATTATATTTACTGTACTTACTTTCAAGTTTTGTGTAGTCTCATTTGCGTGCCGGAATAGAAAGTCTAACAAAAACGAACATTTCCGAAGCGCTCGCATACTTTTTGTTTGGAAAGTAATTTTGTATGGGGTACGTGGTACATACTACTGTGTTAAGGTCTCAGGTTCGATCCCCGGGTTGGGAAAAGTGATATTGGGGTTTTCCATCTCGAAACGCTCATAGAAAACCTCTGCCAAGAATTAATTATACTCACTCAATACTGCCTTTCGGGAGTTGCAGTAGTGAGTGAGTATAACTAATTATTTGCTATGTTTCAAGACTATCTCGTCATCCATTTAAAAGTTACAGATATTATTTTGATTGATGTCAAGGAAATGTAAGGGTTATCTTTATTTTATTAATCTATCAGTTGTTAATTGTAAAATTTATCGTTTGATTCCGATGTGAAAACGTTAAATGTATTTTCTACTTCAGGAATGCGACATTCATGACAAGATTGCGACAGAGGCCAGCAAATGAGCAAATAGGTCACCGTGTGGTTAGTGGTCTCCACCGTCCATGACCCACACACAATACTACAAGAATCATAGATGCGTTACCGACTATCAAATTCAAAATCAGTATCTTTATTCATCATGTAGTGTAAAAAAGCGCTTATGACAGCTCAAGTACAGAACATTTTAATAGTAATAAATATAAATACACCCAACAGTTACACACATAGTCCTGACCCCACAGTAAGATACGAGTCTTGTGTCGTGGGTATCAGGAACTACAAGAAACTTTCATTCAAGTAATTAATAAGACTAACTTAAGATTATGAGTACATTGGAATAACCACCGCGCTATAGGCTGGCAGGAAAAGGCACACCAACAAGCATGGGAAGAGGAAGGGGATCCTTAGATTCAGGGACTTGGATGATATGGCAATCGGGACAAGGGCAGGAGGGACGGCAAATGGACAATACACTTTATATGAAGCGTATGGATGTTGCGTTGAGGACGGAGCATTTTGTCTTCCGGAAATCTCATTTACTGTACGAAACAAAACTACAAGCTGACACGTCACGTCGACTTTTGTGAGACAGTGTCGACCAGTGTCAGTGTGTAACTGACCCACTAATGTAGATAAAACAATGCTATACCACTAAATTATGTCTTCAAAACCTATGTATAACCTACTAACAAAACCAAACATTTACAAAGCTCCCTTAATAACAATTAAACCATTTACCCCGAACAAATACAATATAGATTATCGAATTGTTCAAACAGCAAACGGAAAACTATAGCGTATACGCAAGCAATTTGCTGGAGTAAATATTGTTCGCAACGCGTTCTCGCTTTTCAATCAGTATCACGTCAAGACGCGGGTGACCTTTGTTTCCTTCAGACAAACAGAACGTAGTGCGGATGGACGCTAGGGGGTGTTTAGAGAGGTAACTATCCCACCCACATAATCGCCACTGTAACTATTGCAAAATCGACAATAATTTCGGCATAATGCAATGAATAACGAGTCTGGAATTGCAAATATGTAGGCCAAGCAAAAGTGTGTATGCACTGTTGTGTTTCGGTTTGAAGGATATTGAAGCCAGTGAAATTACTTAGCATTATGCGACTTAACGTCTTATGTCTCGGGGTGACGAGCGCAGTTCAGTGCCATGAAGTGTTTTGTAATGCAATGTTCTGAGTGGTGTTGTTTCTGTTTATGGGCAGGCGTGGCGCTTACCATCAGGCGAGCGCCTTGCTCGTCTCGTCATTCTATCAAATCAAATATATCTTTACTTCACAAGGATTTCGAAATTGTATTCTAGCTCAACGAGTTTCAGTTGGCGAATATATTTGTATTCCTTAAGAAAACTATTAAAAAGGGGAGAAGTTAGTAAGGCAAGTGTACAGGCAAGTTAAGAGATAATAGTTTTATTGTGTATATAATAGTTTTGTTATGTGGTAGGTCCCTCGCATACGAGAGGCTGTCTGGATTGGTGCCACCGCACCGTATGTAACCACTAATGTGTTTCAGTTTGAAGGACATTGAAGCCAGTGAAATAACTGGGCATTTATAGAAATTAGCATCTAATATCTCGGAGTAATGAGCGCAATTCAATACCATGCGGACCATTGAAATTCTATTTGTGATTTAGTGTGATGTTGCTTCTGTTTATGGGCAGGTGTGGCGCTTACTATCAGGCGAGCGATCTTCTCATTTAGGTATACAGACTAACAAAAAAATGGTTCACATGATGGTAACTGATCTGTATCGCCCATAAACGCTCATACTAGAAGAACCATGGACGTATTCCTGCCCTTAAAAAAGGGATAATTATGGGATTGGAAAGGTTATGAGGGAGGTTAGGAAAGATTTGGGCAATGGACACGACAGCAAGCTAATAGTTCACGTCAGTTTCCTGTAAGACAGTGATAACAACCCGATCGAGCTAGCCATTTATGCTGTAGACATAACTGCCTTCGTCATGGCTCTAATACTTCTAAACTACATAGTTAATTAGACGACAAAAACCTACATTATTTAGATTTTAACAATTTAATTCTACGTAAAATTCATGACGTCTTTTGTCTGGACAAAGTTTCCACAGTAGACGCTAATTAGTACGGTCTAGACTACACAGTGAATATAAATATGCTTTTCATAGCAACTTAACTCCTATTCTCGTGATATTTCTAATTAGTTTTAGTATACCTGTAAATATCTCTAATTTCTTTTATAGAGGGACAACTTCTTTTGCTAGATCATTAAACAAAAGAGCAGGTTCTCGCTTGAGTGTTTTTTTTTATTTGATTGAATGCCGAGACGAGCAAGGCGCTCGCCTGGTGTTAAGCGGCGCCTGCCTATAAACAGAAGCAACACCACACATAACTTTGAATTACAAAGCACTGCATGGCATTAACTGCGCTCGTTACTCCGAGACACAAGATGTTAAGTCTCATAATGCCCAGTAATTGGAGTATCATGAGCCATTGGATTTGGGCCTCCGCATATCTCACTCACCATACGAAACGCACCAGCAAGCCGCTACTTTACGTCGGTTTTTTTGTGAGACAGTGGTAACGACCCGGTCGAGCCGGCCCATTCATGCTTTAGACAAAACTGTCTACAGCATGAGTCTATAGCTTGATTCTACCACACATAGTTATTGGTTGTCAAATTTTCAGCACTGGTTCTTGTTTAAAGGAAATTAGTGAAATTGTTGGATACTTAAATAAAAACTTACGACTCAGGGTGACGAGCATAATGCTTTGAAATGCAAATCTAAATGGTACTGCTTTTGTTTCATGAGTAACGCTTACCATCAGACGAGTAAACTGCTAGACTCACTTTTCACACAATGAAACTAGATCTAATAAAAAATATATTGAAATTGAAAATATATTCAAAATAAACAAAATTATTCTACCAAAGTGGGTTAAATTTGTACATTTTAATAAACGAGGTAGATCAAACGATGAACTACATAGAATGTAAATTAATTTAGCTAAATTATTACGGACGGTATATATTGTATTAGTTTTTGCCGAGCTTTCCCACGTAAAATAGAAAACAAAAGCTATAACTAATCATATAAATTTTGTAACCTCTTGCGGTATGTGTGGTGCATACATATATTATTGTTGATACTTATATCCGACCGGATAGCGACCACCGTACACTGGTGCTAAAAGCTGCCATAGTGGCCCACCTTGTGTGGGTCGTGTTCCAGGGTCAGCCAGTGTATATCCGGTTCTCCCCAGGGTGCTTGCCCCCTGATCCTAACCCTTTTCCCATCCCTTTGTCCTTCCCCTCCTCCTTGGCCCTTTGGCAGGCCGGCATGATCTTGCCGACCTACGATGTTTATCGTTGGTCGACGCTATTCTTGGATTGCGCTACACTTACCATCAGGTGTAGCGTAATCACTTTGCCGAGCCAGGATAAAAAAAAACTAAAAATATTAATAATACTCTCTTTCTCTCTTTCTCTCTCTTCGGTACGAGTTGTAGAGAAAAGTCGCGGTTCAAAACCAGCTCCAAAAAATGTATCTCTAAATTTCTAAGTTATCGCTTGCTTTATTGGCTAAGAAAATATCTCGAGGAAACCTGCATACCTGAGGAGTTCCATAAGAATTTCGAAGGTATGGGAAGTCTCCCAACCCGCATTAGGCCAGCGTGGTGGACTAAAGCCCTCCATTCAGTAGAGATAGGACACGAGGGCTAACATTTTTATTATACACCTCAGGGTGTGGTCGCACAGAACCAACTAACAATTGGTAGGTATTTGATAAATATTTAAATATAACTCGCTCAAGTAACTGTCTCGTAACAAACGAGGCAAGCCGATTCCTTGTGGAGCGTGAAAATCCATTGAGCGGTACAATAATATTATTCTCTGTTTTAATAGAAGTATTAATTCTTTCGCGATGTTTCCAATCAGAGAAACATTTTATAAAATTCGTGTCTTGATGATATCGGATATCTAGGCCAGTGGGCGGCCGGTCGTAAGAACTATATGCCAAATCTGATGACTCCCAAGATACAGCCTGACTCCCAACATACAGATTTTTGCCTAGTTTGGTGGTCAGGGTAACAAATTATTTTCTTTACATATTGTTGAAAACAGATAAATGTATTATATACTTTTACCTAATATCGACAATTTATTTATATACCTACTTAGTTTAAGTGCATAAATATGTAAATTGTTACATAATTATGCATTTGTTTTCATTATATTGAACAGTGGTTCAATATAATAAAAAAAATCTGTCTATAAAGTTGCGATAACCCAACTGCTCGTGGGATAAAGGCAGTTGGATGAAGAAGATGAGATAGGTGGCGAGTCTATCGCACTATCGGACACAAATACCAGTCTGTTGTATAACAGCATTATGTAGATCGATGAGATGACGCATATCATTATTCTTTCTTTGGACCAGCCCTTCCACTCGCAGTGGGCTCGGCGCAATATGTTTTTAACACATGTTACAGAAAGATTTGGTTTGTAGTTTTTACAACTGTGAAAGAAAGAAAGAAAGAAAGAAAGAAAGAAAGAAAGAAAGAAACAATTTATTTGGTTTTTCATGAATAAAAAGAAATGGTACATTTTAAAAGAAACTTACATAAAGAATGAAAAACCAAAATAACTTTTAACTGTGCGATAACTTTTCATCAGATGACCCACTTGCTCGTTTGCTGGCACATGTTATAAAAAATCACAATTTGAGTTTGGATTTTCGATTTGATAAATCACTAATAAGATGCCTAGGATTATTTTTATTGGCATTAATGATAAGACGAGTAAATCGCTCGCCAGGTGGCCACGCCTGCTCGTAAACAGAAGCTTCACAAATTAGAACTTCGAGATAGCCCTACTGTGCTAGTCACCCCGAGACACTTATGTCTACACATTTCTTACATCTTAATATTAATTCTCATAATACCCAGTAATTTCACTAGCTTCAATGTCCTTCAAACCGAAATACAACATTAGTACTTACTCACTGTTGCTTGGCAGCAGAAAAAGACAAAGCGGTGGTACCAACTCAGACGGTCCCTTGCATATGAGGGATCTACCACCTTGTAAATTAGCTGATCACACAAACATGTTGCATGTATCTCATATTAATGACCCTCTTGAGGCGCTCATAGCCACTTGTATTCAGTAAACGATTAGCGCCCAGTGTATGGATGGGTAGCAGTATTTCAACTGAGCCCCTCCGGGCTTCGCAAGACATGTAAACATAGGTCCCGGTTGTTATCAACCCACAGCAGTCTTTCAACCAAGTCGGAGGCCTTCCGGCGTCTCGCAAACTGATTCTAGGTCACCATTCGATATAGGTAGATAGATAACGACCCCGTAAAACATAATTTCTTGAAAATAAACACCCAACTAATTCATATAATTGTAAGTAAATGTAGTGGTCGTTGCGGCCGAAGCTCACACAAAAGCCGAATTTGTAATGTTCCCACATACAAAAGGTAAATGGTCCGGTGTTTTCGGACGCGGTAATGATGTCGTCACGGTGTTCCATAATCGAGGGTTGCGGAATACTTTTATACTGTACGGGCGCTTTTACACCACTGTGTAATGTATTTTACGTTTTTTTTAATGACGAGACAAGCAAGGCGCTCGCCTGCTGATAAACAGAAGCAATACTACACAGAACTTTGAATTACAAAGCCCTGAATGCACTGAATTGCGCTCATCACCCCGAGACATAAGATGTTAAGTCTCATGATTCGCAGTAATTTCACTAGCTTCAATGTCCTTCAAACCGAAACACAACAGTTCAACAGTCTATTTTTTTTTTAATAGTATAGGCCGGCAAACGAGCATGTGGGTCACTTGATGGTAAGTGATCTCCACCGCCCATATACGCCCACAATATCAGAATAATCATGGGCGCGTTGCCGACCTTAAAGGAAAGGGATAATTAAGGATTGGGAAGGGGAGGGGATTTGGGCTTACGGATGTCTCACTCACCGTACGAAACGCAGCAGCAAGCCGCTACTTTACGTCGGTTTTCTGTGAGACAGTGGTAACGACCCGGTCGAGCCAGCCCATTCATGCTGTAGACAAAACTGTCTACAACGTGGCTCTACCACTCAAATTTATTTTTAACTAACGAAAGAAAACGGAGGCGGTTTTCAATTCGACACGTATATAGTTTATGTTTATCAACGCCTCTTAGACTGCCTGAGCTGAGGTCTCGAGTTTGATCCCGGGTCGGGTAAAGGGATATTGGATTTTTCTATCTCGAAATGCTTAATATCAGCTCGGAGTCTAGAATTGTACCTGGTATGGTGACAGGCTCGCTCCCTATTACATCAGACGAAAATATGCTCGATGATATATGGGCGTACTGGTTATACCACTACCTACCCTTTCAGGGATTACAGGCGTGAGTGCGTATGGTTATCCACCCATAACTTCGCCAAATGTGGACCGACTTGGAGCATTATTTTTTTAATTTAAAAAAATACAGATTGAAATCGGTCCAATTTATATTTCAAGAACAAATTCCACTCTGGGGATGCAAGACTATAACTTTGTGATTTATTTTTTGATAAATTACAAACTGTTAACACGAGTAAAAATAAATCTTTCTTTTCTTCATTTTAACAGTATTTTACAGTTGTGATATAAATATAAATGAAATAAGAGTATCCACCGACAATAATTTCTTCTGTCACACAAAATAACATCCACTGTTGTTATAAAGATTTTGCAATATTTGAAGACAGAGATTAGTGATAAGGCACGGTTCTTAATTTAGGTTTAAAGATCTTATTATTGAAAATAAAAAAAATTGTTATATACTTAAGTTCGTTGCTTGTAAGAAAATTTTTACGACCACAAATATCGAAGGTTTAAAGATCTTATTATTGAAAAATTTAATTTCTGGTATACTTAAGTTCGTTGTTTGTAAGAACATTTTTACGACCAAATATCGAAACACAGAAAAAATTCAGTGGGGAGTGGAGACTACCGATTAAAGTCGCAGGTTCAAAACCACCCCCCAGAACCTCTGAATTGAAGTTACGTATGTATTATTAATTATCATTTGCTTTACTGGTGAAGGAAATATCATGAGGAAACATGCATGCCTGAGAAGGTTTCATAAGAAATCGAAGGTATGTGAAGCCTGCCAACCCGCATTAGGCCAGCGTGGAGGACTTAGACCTAACATTAGTAGGGGTGACCCGTGCCCAGTAGTAGGACGTATTAAATACAGAGCTGGTATTCTTTTTTTCTGCCTTGCGTTATCCCAGCTTAGTGCCAGGGTCCGCCTTCATACTTAAACGCCTCCACTTCGCCCGATCTTGAGCATCTCTATAGCGAGACCATTGGCTTACTTATAAATACTTCATAATTATAGACAGAGTATATTTTTTATTATTTTTCTCATGGATTAATAGAAGATCTTAGAGCCACTCTGTAGACAGTTTTATCTACAGTATGAATGGACTGGTTCGACCTGATTATTACCACTATCTCATAGAAAATCCACGTGAAGTAGCAGCTTGTTGTCGCGGCCTACAACGCGTATCAGGAAGCCCAAATCTTCCTCTCCTTCCCAATCCCTTAATTATCTATTTCCGTCAAAGTTAGTAACGAATCCATGATTCCTCAGGTATTGTGGATGTCCATGGGCGGAGGAGATCACTTACCATCAGGTGATCCCTTTGCTCGTATGAAGGCCTCCATTATAAAAAATAATAGCATTATATTTCAAAACGGGTAGGAGGATACTTGTATCCGACCGGATAGCGACCACCGTACACTGGCGCTAAAACCTGCCATAGTGGCCCACCTTGTGTGGGTCGCGTTCCAGGGTCAGCCAGTGTATATCCGGTTCTCCCCAGGGGGCTTGCCCCCTGATCCTAACCCTTTTCCCATCCCTTTTTCCTTCTCCTCTCCCTTGGCCCTATGGCAGGCCGGCATGATCTTGCCAACCTACGATGGACACATTGTTTATCGTTGGTCGACACTATTCTTGGATTGCGCTACACTTACCATCAGGTGTAGCGTAGTCACTTTGCCGAGCCAGGAAAAAAAAAGAACAATTCTAAGTTGTTTGCTACAGTTTTACACCCACTACACGACGGTGTAAAGTCCAGACACTAAACGTTGATGTCGGAACGTTCCAATCCTTTTGCGATCTTATCTGTTTGCCCAAGTGCCGTAAAATAGCTTCATAGGTGAATTGTGGTGATTTGTCCATGGAGAAAGTCTGGTTTGTCCACAAGTATTGATTAAGCAGTTCTTTCTTTCTGTCTGGCGTTATTTAGGCTTTTAGTGCCAGGGCCCGCCTTTCTACGCCTGCATTTTGTTGGGTCTTGAGTTTCAGGACAAGGTGGTAGGTCCCTCCGCTTACGATACAACCGCTTTGTCTATTTCTGTCGACAAGCAACAGGGTGTAATCACTGTTCTGTTTCGATTTGAAGGGCACTGAAGCCAGTGAAATTACTGAGCATTATGAAACTTACCATCTTATGTCGCAAGGTGACGAGCGCAGTTAAGTACCATGCAGTGTTTTGTAATTGGAAGTTCTGTGTGGTGTTGCTTCTGTTTATGAGCAGGCGTGGCGCTTACCATCAGGCGAGCGCCTTGCTCGTATCTTCTTCAAACTCGACTGTTCTTCAAACTGATTCACAACAGTACTTCCACAATGTTGCTTGGCGGCAAAAATAGACACAGGGATGGTACCAACACAGACGACCTCTCGCATACGAGGCACCTACCATCTAGTTAAAATAGTTGTCATAGCAAGCGAATCCAAGTAATTCTCTATTATGTTTATTTAAACACAATAGCAATATGTAATATATCTTTATTATAATAACGACTTTGTAAATGAGTCTACCAGCTCTAACAATTAGTTAGGACCGTAGTTTATTTCAGCTTTTGTTGTGTTTTAGTTATTTTGAGGATTAATTAATTGTCGTGTTTGTTACTGCTGACTGCCATTTTAACGATTTGTACGGGAATAATTTATGATAATATTCAAATAGGATTTAAAGGTCTATTATTAAATGCTTTACGGTTTTAGGGTTATAATTATAATTTCGCCATTTTCATCTGTCTGTTTGTATATTACAGGCATTTTATTCGGAGACTTTTAGCATTATATGGATGAAATTTGGGTAGTAAATGTATTCTATGAATCGCTATATGAAGGTGTTTTAAAATTAAGTATTTTTTTTTATTTGACTGAATGACGAGACGAGCAAGGCGCTCGCCTGATGGTAATCGTCGTGCTTGCTCATAAACAGAAGCAACACCACACAGAACTTTGAATTACAAAGCAGTGCATGGCACTGAACTGAACTCCTCACCCCGAGACATGTTAAGTCTCATAATGCCCAGTAATTTCAGTGGCTTCAATTACCTTCAAATCGAAACACAATAGTGCTTACACTCTGTTGCTTGACGGCAGAAATAGACAAAGCGGTGGTACCGACCCAGACGGCCTATCGCATACGAGGGACCTACCCATCTTGTATATTTTGGGATGGCTCTCGTGTAACTGAAGGTAATGTTTTTTCTTCACTACATCGGCATGTGTGGTAGGTATCATTGGATAGATCCATAAAATTATAAAGAGGAGGAGGAGGGCCATCCCGTGACCACGAAGGCTGTAAAGCTTCCGAAACCTCGGACCCAAAATAAAAATAAAAAAATTGGTATGTGTCGTGGGACACCAGGTAGGAACGAAGTTCCTTCGGCTAATGTAGAATCGACACAAATTGTAAAAAATACAAATTATCAACTAAAATAACAAAATAAAAAAAAGACGTGTAGCACTCGGAGACTGCCGCGGTAAAGCTATTGTATAGCATTTTTTATCAACTTATTTAAAATTCTTTTAAAAATCGAAGGAGATATAAAAATACTTCAAGTATAACTGGCTGAATGAATTTCATTTTAAAAACTGATTGAGCTGAAATTCGCACACAATTTTGGTGCAGGCAAAAAGGAACTAACGCTGGCTGGTTATGCGGCGCTTTTAACGCTTTTTTCTTACGCTGTTTTCTTACGCTTTTACTATCACATTTTTTTCAGTTCGGTCACGCAGCAAAATCCCTATCCCCTCCAAGCCTGCCGTAAGGAACTTCGTTCCAAAAACCGCGATAAAATCCATTTAAATCAGTTTTATTTCAATGTGTTATATTCGCGTAAACATAAGAAATCTTTATAAAGATGTTGTTAAATTATTTTCTACATAAGGTTTTTTAGCATAGTCCGGCAAAAGACCAAGTGCTTCATCTGATGGTCAGTGATCTACACAGCCCATGTACGCTCACAATAATAGTAGAACCACATGTGCGTTGTCGATCTTAAAGGAAAGGGATAATTAGTGATTTGGAAGAGCAGGGGGATTTGGGCCTCCGGATATCTCACTCACCGTACAAAACGCAGCAGCAAGCCGCTACTTTAGGTTGGTTTTCTGTGCGACACTGTTAATGACCTGGTCGAGCCGGTCCATTCATGCTGTAGACAAAACTGTCTACAGCGTGGCTCGAACACTCCTAAGTCATTAGTTTGTGAGATATGCATATACAAAATCGTGAAAATGTTTCCCCACCTCTAACTTTTCTATCTAAGTGATGAAAATTTTATAAACATTCAAAATGTGATAACTAAAAAGGTACTTCCAAAGAAAATTCGTTTCAATTAGTTAGATTGTATAGTTGTTGAGATATGGGATATTTGGTTACACTGTGGAACCTTTCGCTATGCATGGTCCAACACACACTTGGCTAGGTTTTATAACTTTACTACACTTCTAAAAATAGACTCCTTGTAGTCCCGCGTCTAAATTAAACCAAACGCTGGTGAATTAGCAATGGCCTATTGAATTACAAGAGCGATGCACCAATTTTCTTAGTTATGTAAAATGAGTGTAATACGTAAAAAGGGGGAACCAAGCTGTCACCCAGAATCCCGGCAGTCGACCTCTTCGCAAAATCAATATAATTTGGCAAGCGGCCAGATGGAATCGTAGGGAAATATGTTCACTCGCGATTGGTATGTACATCATTGTTTTTTGTTCTTAATCATATGAACGCAGATGCTACGTTCGGTCGCAAACAGGTTGGCTTCATGTCATCTGGGAAAGTTTTCTAGTTATGATTGATCTTAATAAATCAAAATAATTGTATATTTTTTTAGTATGTGGAAAGCAGTGTTTGGTCTGCTAAGTTTTAATTCCACATTATAAAACCGTATTGGTTGAAACGTATTAACCTTAAGTTGAGATCCCTAATTAAAAAACTCTTGTAACTCAGCACCAAAAAATCAGGACTATTAAAACATGCATCATCAGTAATAATGATAGAATTCTTTTGAGACTTAACTTTAATTTCGTATGTCTTAGTGTGATGAGGGCAGTCCAGTGCCATGCCGTGCTATACAATTCAAAGTTATGTGTGGTGTGGGTACAATTGTGGCACTTACAGACGAGCGACATGCTCGTTTCATCATTAAAGCCAATAAAAAACACGTAGTATCACGTTTTGAAATTTCTGACCGACATATAACGACAGCGACTCATCCGATGTTGATTAATTGCAATTATTCCGTCTGATGACTAGAAAAACCTTACACTTTTACCAGTATCTTTGACTTTGCACTGCGAAATATGATCCGACAGTTACAATATCTCTGCCTACCCTTATTTACAGGCGTAAATCTAGTATGTACTATGTAGGTATAGTTCCAAAGCTATCACAAGTAAATCTAACTCTTCAAAGAGCTTTATCTTATTACTGATCCTATTCTAATTATAAAGTACAACATAACGTCTGGTTATTAAAAGACTAACCTTTTTTAATTATGGCAGCGTAGAAAGCGGCACGGCAATTTATCTTAATTTCATGGCGCTCGTATCGAAATTATTCGGGCTGGCTGCATTAATGGCTTTTAATATTACCTGAAGATTGAAAGTGCAATTATTTTCCAGCGTGCATAACCCTGGCAATTAGTTACATTTTGTTTTAAAATTTACAATCTTTTTTCTCTTTTCGCTGAGACATTTTCAGCAATGGCTGAAGATTAGATTTAATGACTGGATATGGCTTAACGAAGCCGAGTCAAAATTTGGTGCATTCTTTTATCTGGTAACATTAAATGATACTGAACTTTGAGAATATAGTACAGTCAAAATATAGTGCCCCGAGACCGCCATGTCTATTAAGCCGGCCTGGCTGACTGGTTGAATATGACTGGGTCTATAAATCCGAAACGAAGCAACGAAGTTCGGAACATTTATAGAGTAAAGTAGGTATAGAATATCCAATATTTTTTATATAAATTACTGCTATTAAGATTAATGTGTAAGTAAAAATGTATATAAAAACCAAAGGTTATTCCTGTTTCTTTTTGTTGCTTAGAATGTTTTTGTTTAAGTGATAAAAAGTTATTCAAAAATACATAAAAATTCCAACATAATGCGTTGCAATAATACAAAATATCCTTCAGTAAAAAACATATATATAACAACTGCTTTATTTAAGTTACAGTATCTAATATTATTATTGTGACTGGTATCCTATGTTACACTAGGTCTACGTTTTTGAACTTCGTCGTTTCATACGTTTTATAGCATAGAGGCCCTGGACCGATCCACCATTGCGGGTTTAACACTATGTCTAAAATAATCACGGTTTTGTCTCAGTTCTTTTTTTTATTTGATTGAATGACGAGACGAGCACCGCCTTATCAACCTTGTCACCTTCGTTTGGGCCGGACGATAATGGGTCAGTTTAGATTTTACCTTTAAATCTACATATGTATGCATGGCATTACAAAAAAATGACATAATCCTATTAAGTGCGCGTTCTAAAATTAACTGACATTATCGTCAGAAGTGGATCTTTCTAAAATATTAATATGCCTTGCACAATTAGGGTTTATAGGATACCTACTTACTTCATTATTTAAGTTTACGCCCTTTGTAGAGGAACACTACAAAATTAAACTGAATCGTATGGAACGTCTGTCTTATTTGTGAATATACTATAATGAATGTCCTATACATTTCACAATTCTTATAGATGACGATCTTTACAACCTACTTCTTTTTATGATTAACTTAAAACGTAAGGTCGTAAAGGACAATAAGTACTACATGTGCATTTTACCTCAAAAAAAAATTGTTTAATGTTCCTTACCACCGTAGTATCTGAAGTTTAAAACTCAAATGATATTTACGACCCAATTTTACAGTTATTTCTGCTAAATGTATCAAATTTTTTGGGTCGTAAAGGAACTTTTTTTAAGAATTTCGAGGAATGGATACAGATCGATAGAGAATTAAATTCTGAACAAAACTGTATATATAACTCATTTTCGCCCAAATGTCCTTTACGACCTTTGAGCCCAGAGGTATGGATATTATCAAACTACACTAAACATAAAACATGAATCAACATAAATAAACAAAACATAGCATCGGTCACAGCTGTTGAGACTGAGTAGAAGATGTTTGATAAGAAAACTTTAAATAAGGAAATTGCGAGAACGAAGTAGTTAGGAAGTTACGAGAAACAACCAATAAAATAAATGAGGATGCTAAAATTCTGCTTATTACCAACTTTCTAAGGAGTTTCATAGCTATTTGAAAGCCACGAAATATCTTAAGACTTTGCTTAATAAATATTCCGGTATCTTGTGTTAAAGAATGTTGTTTTAATCGTTCCTTATTTAAAATAGACTTCCGATAGTCGCGTCAAGCGTAAGATGCTCGGCAATGACTATCAAAGTCTTTTTAAAAGCGTCAGTGACGCAAGCTTGTTCTGCTAACGTCAAATGGTTTCTCACAGTTCTGAGTACACAATGCACTTGTATGAATGCGATGGCATTGACGCTGCGTCACTGCCACGGATGTTTGTTACTTGAAGCGATGTTCCGAAGGCCAACTTTACACGAAACATCTTTCTTATTGTTAGAAATATTTCATATTTTTGCGTGGGACAGTGAAAGATTATTATGGTATTTTTAGATAATTTTCTTAATTTTAAGATTAAATATATTGGATATTAATTCCAACACAGACTCATTATTCAATCCAAATTTGTTGTTTCTCAGCTGTACCTTTCACAGTCTTGGACATAATATTATCTATCCAAGAATTTTATTTTCCTAAGGGCCAATTTTCCCCTGTCCTTCCCAAAATCATGTGCCAAAAGCGAATCACCATATAAAGGATGTAATTATTGTAATATAAATCCTCGCTCCACAAAATGCTAGCATATCTTTTAGTTTTTTTATTTGTTCATATCGCACATATTATGCTTATTGGATGTCCTCGCTTGAACCTCTATTTCCACCCGTCGCTTGCAAGGCTTGCCGCTTAATACGACTTGCCTTTCAGAAAGCATCGCCTCATCGCATTGAGGGATGCCTCACACTACTCAAGAACTCGTTTATTCCAAGCGTGAAAGGTTCTTCGAAAGATATTGATCTAGACATCTATTTACAGAATCTAGATGAATGAACTATTTGGCCATTTAGGGCAATATATTCAGTGTCTGAATACATTTTAACTGTCACACTAAACATTCTATTTATGTACCAATTTGAGATAGGTTATGACGGATTATGTGGGTGGCTGTTTCGTGTATTAGGTGTATTATAAGATGATATATCTCATACGCACAAATTTAAGCATAGCAAAGAATTCACAAGTGTCGTTCTCGAATACAGCCGGAAATTGCGAAAGTATATATTTGGGTGAGTTCCAGTCAGAATTATTAAAAATGGTTTAATACATTTTCAGTTTTTAGAGTAATATTCTCATGCTTAAATTGTTTTATAATATAATGACAAGATTATCTGTCAAAGCAGCTATCAGCTGATTTCCGACACGAAAGTCGCAGGTTCGTAACCAACCCATGTACCTCTGATGTTCCTATGTTACGTTTATATTCATTGTTAATTATCGCTTGCTTTAGCCATAAAGAAAACTTTGTGAGGAAATCTGCATACCTGAGTAGTTCACCCTAGGAATATCAAAGGTAAAAGAAATCTTCCAACCCGCACTAAGTCAGTGTGGTTTTAACGCCTAACCCCACTCATTCAGTAGAGGAGGCCCGTGCCCAGCAGTGGGACGTATATAATATAGGGCAAATATTATATCTATCAAACTGCTAGTATTTATCCGACCGGATAGCGACTACCATACACTGGTGCTAAAACTTGCCATAGTGACCCACCTTGTGTGGTTCGCGTTCCGGAGTCAGCCAGTGTATATCCGGTTCTCTCGATGGGGCTTGCCCCCTCTTCCTTTACCTTTCCCATACCTTTAACCTTCCCCTCCCCTTTGGCCCTGGGATGAGATACTGCAGGGGTCGCCAGTATCCCATTTGCAGGGACCCCTGTACTTCAATCCAAGGGTAAAAAAACTGCTAGTGTAGGGTTTCTCTTTAAACAAGCCATTCGAGGTTTCGCATTAAACTTTTTTTGACACGCCGACCTTTATACTTTCATCAAAAAGTTTTAATTTCCTCATTACCTTTTGAAACCAAGCATGAAGTTGAGGTCAGAACAACACACGGAAGAATGAGTGTTATTTAGGAATTCTGTATTTCGGCAACATTTCCACTGCACCGTCAAGGGTATAACAAATTTAATTAGTGAAAATTCTGTTTGCCCGTGGCTTTATTGCGCCTCAAAGCTGTTCTGCAGTACATTCCTGAGCACATACAAATTATTACAGTCGTAATTCTGCTTTATAGTTTTAATTGTTTTGTAAATGATAGCCACGTTGTAGATAGTTGTCTTTGAACTAGCTGTATCAAGTTAGTATAACCAGCTCATAGAAGATCGATGAGAAGTAGTGTGCTTATTTGTTGTTCTATGATGTAAAAAAAGAACGCAGTGCAAGTGCACTATTCAAACTTCTGCATGATACGGTGGTAGTAGTGGTGGTAGTGGTAGGTACAAGGTCCCTCGTTATGCGAGAGGCCGTCTGGTTTGGTACCACCGCTATGTCTATTTCTGCCGCCAAGCAACAGTGTGTAAGCACTGTCAGTTGTGTTTCGGTTTGAAGGGCATTAAGCCAGTGAAATTACTGGGCATTATGAGATTTAATATCTTATGTCTCGGGATGAGGAGCGCAGTTCAGTGCCATGCAGTGCTTTGTAATTCAAAGTTCTGTGTGGTGTTGCTTCTGTTTATGGGCAGGCGTGGCCCTTACTATCAGACGAGCGCCTTGCTCGTCTAGTCATTCAAACAAATAAAAACAAATGATTCTGATACTATTTATAGGCGTGGCACTCACCATCAGGCGAGTTCTTGTCTTGTAAATAAAAATTGTTAATGCCTAGTCTATGATATTAATCATATCAGGATAAGAGTTCATGGGCGATTGACTAATCCATTTTCCACGATCTCATCAACAAATATTGCCGATGCGACTTCATCTGTCTTAGCTATGGCCACTTTTGCAATATTCACAAAACGGATCTTCTTTATTTAGAACTTTATTTGTTCCCTACACATGATTTATGGATACGCGAGCGAGCGTTTACCGCTTTCCAATCAGAGTTGATGTGGCACGAACGGATTTAAATAATTCCAACTCCGAAACCGGGTATAAACTTGTATATACCAAAATATCCAAAGTTATCAGGCCCGGACGAGACGTGATGTAGCAATAAATTCACCAGTGGCTCGATATAGCCAGTTTGACGGCGCTTGGCTCGTTTTATGAGCCTTCGTGGCAGGATTCACGTGGACGTGTATACACGTCAGTATCGAAACGTATCGATCTGATGAATGAACTATGACCAATTTGCTCTGAATCATCGTGGATTCGTTTATTGAAATGGAATGAAAATGTTCAGTAATCTGACGAGGGTATTTTAAGGTTTATTAAAGTAGTAAAAGGCTCTAGGAAATTAGTTAGTTGCCTCATGTTAAGGGATCTTGACTGCCAATGATACCAGAATTCTAACGTTGCCAATTTTAAAGATATAGATATTTAAAGATATATTTTATAGAGACAGCGGTACTATGAAAGTGTATTTATGCTATAAACAAAACTATCTACGGCGACATAACTAGTAAAGATACCTTTATTGTAAATATTATGGTGGTAGGATATTCATATCCGCCCAGATACACATGGTAATAAAATTGCCATTGTGATCCACACACCTTGTATGAATCGTGTTCCAGGATCAGCCAGTGTATATCTGGTTCTCCCGAGGGGCTTGCGACATGACTTGATGGTTGGTTGGGGCGGGTATAGGGGTACATCCTTGCCTGCATCGGTCATCCGCCTGTCCTGTCGCAGGCACCCCGATTGGCTTCTTCCCTCTCCGAAGAGGGAAGAGGCGTTTATACGGGCCAGCATGATTCTCTTGACCACCGATGAACTCATTGTTTTTCGGTGGTCGCTGGTTTTTTGGACTGCACTACGCTTACCATCAGGTGTAGTAGGTGTACTAGTCACTTTGCCGAGTTAAAAAAAAATATATATTCAAAGATATACTGTGAACTTAATTGTTTCGCGATTTTTCATTTATATATTTTAATCAGATTATTTTCACCAGAGGTCTTATGCTCGCATCTTCAACATTAAACTACGTCTCATAAACACAAACATATAAAATACCCTTCCTCACGAAGTCTGGTAAAAAGCCTTCCCATCCCTATATTTACGATATATTTGTCTATCATAACACATCTATCAAAACGAAGAACTTTGAAGGTCACGACCTTCAATGAAAAGAAGACAAACATCGAAAAATTTCCTGAAGCTTGTGTCAATATTCGAAATGATATCGAAAAATTTGACAAAAATAATAAAGTGAGTGTTCCATAGCGTTTTATGTAAAGAATGCGAGATTGTGATGGGCTTTATGTTTAGGAAACTTAATGAAACTTGTCTTCTAAATTGAAATCATTATGCTCGTTTTCACCAACCTATGCTTAAGTTCTCGGTTGGTCGGGACTGTTTTAGTGGCGCAGTTGTATTGCGTACGCTATACCACTGCTGTGCTGAGGTCTCGGGTTTAATCCCCAGATCTCGTAAAAATGTATTGGGCTTTTATATCACACAATACTCAGCCTGGAGTCTGGAATTATGTCCGGTATGCCGATAGGATCGTCCCCTATCACATCATGGGATGTGACTGTACTGGTGACACCTCTGTCTATCCCTTCGGGGATTAAAGGAGTGAGTGCATATGTATGCTTAAATTAGATAGACTTCTAACCCATCACGTATTAAATGCAGTGTTTTATGTTGCGTCGCCATACCATTTTGTAGGGAATCGACTTTAAATAATCTCGTTAACAAAATACTAATTATTTTAGTATCTTCATTAATGGTTATTGAATACTAAATAGTTTATTATTGTGAAAATAAAGTCCAAAAGCAATGAAACGATGGACGCGGAAACTATAAAATGATTAATAGTGGCGGAAACGATGTAAAACTGTAGTAACAATTTGATGGCTTGCTTTAAACACCACAGCTGTATTTTAAGAAAAAACATTTGCTCCAACTCGTATTAGGCCAGAGTCTTTCTTTCTTTCTGCGCTGCGTTATCCCGGCTTAGTGCCAGGGTCCGCCTTCCTACTTAAACGCTTCCACTTCACTCGATCTTGAGCATCCTCTATAGTGAGATCATTGGCTCTCATGTCTCCCTCCAATACGTAAAGCCAACGCTCTTTGGGCTGTCCACGAGATCGTACCCCTGGTACGATCTGGGTCAGGCATCTGCGACCGACGTAGTCGTATTAGGCCAGAGTAGTGGACCCAAGTTCCAAATTTATCCTATAGGAGATTCTTGTCATGCAGCGGGATTGTTTTTAAGGTCAGTACAGAAAGGGTACCAGAGAGATTGTATTGGCTATCCCGGCTGCCCGTTTATCCGTCTGTCTGTCTATCCCAGATTAATACTTTAAGTCAACAGTGTCCTGTGTGTGTGAGGCACATATTATGACAGTCCTTACAATGACATAGTCTTCTTCTTCCACCTGCCTTTATCCCACTCGTAGTGGGGTCGGACATGGTCTTTAACACGTGTTACAGAAAGATTTGGCTTGTAGTTTTTACAACCGGCCGCCTACTTGACGTCAACTTCTCTGGTGATAAAATACCCAAACCCCAAACAAATATTTCTAGATCACACAAACATTTCTTCACAGCCGGCTACTCGCCCACATCATCACAGAGGTCGTCAGGTCTTACGAAAAAAAAATTAACCCTTTCACTTAAATTGTTTGCCATCCATTTCGTTATATTTTGTTTTGTTATATTTAAAAAAAACTGCGATAGCTCAGCGTGGATTGGTACAGACTGTCGAGACGAAAGTCGCAGGTTCGAAACCAGCCCCAAGAGCATACACCTCTGACTTTTCTCAGTCACGTGTATATTAATTGTTAATTATCGCTTGCTTTAACCCTTGCTTTAACAACACCCATATTTCGCCGCGCTTATTTCCTTCTCATTCCCTCCCACTTACCGTCGTAGTGTAGTCACACAGCCGTAACCAGATAAAAATGACCTCATCTATATCTGCAACAAAAAAGGGACAAGCAAAATCTAAAAATAAATGCAAAAATGTTGTCATGAAACAACATTCGCACGCGCTCAGCAAATTTTATGTGGTCCATTACAATCCAAAATCACGAATATCCAAATCACAATTTATAATATCTGCAGGATTGGCAGTTTATAGAATAACAGAAATGGTGTCAAGCTTTTTGTCCACTAAGTTATGAACTTAGAAGTAGTATAATGTACTAAGGTCGTCGCCGCCAGACTGGGCGACTTGGAGGCCTTAAGTCCTGAACTTACTTGGCAACTAAATTACACAGAAGTTTCCGAAGACATTGTGGTCTTCGGTGAGTTGATTCGAAGTTAGCCGATGCCTTGCCGTGACCGAGCTCTTTAATAAATTTCGCTTGTTTTGATAATGTTTGTAGTATCAAAGCCGCGATAGCAAATGATCTAATGATATTTTGTTTTTTGCCAATTTTGTCGATGTTATTGTCATTTCAAATTGTAAAAGTAGTTATTTACAAGGTGGTAATTAGGGATTGGGAAAAAGAGGAGGATTTGGGCCTCCAGATATCTCACTTACCGTACGAAACGCAGCAGCAAACCGCGACTTTACGTCGGTTTTGACTAACCAACATCCAATTTCACAACTCGCAAGCATCCAAACTTTCACATTTATAATATTAGAAAGATAGTATTAGGAAGTTAGACTATCCTACTTTTATGACAAATTCTAGGTAGGTAATAAAGATGTGCTGCCAATTGGCCAAGGTAGTCGTTTGTGGTGACGATGAATTATTATTTACATTTTCCTCTTTGAGTATATAACGTAAAATATGTTTCTAATACTCATACATTTGTACTTTTACTTTATTTCATTACGGGGTTGAAAAATCATCAATAATTAAGAACATTGAAAAATAAATATTTATTGTAATTTCACATTCTGTAAATGAAGTTATAGTAAAATTGACGTTTTAAATAAACGTATAATTAATTTCAAATATACACAAAATCCATATTAATTCGAATTAATATGACTTCTATGATTCATGATTACGTAACATTATTCAATTTGAGAATCATTCCAAATAACTTTCACAACCAAATCGCGTTCAAAGTCAACAAATCCGTTCAGAACCACTCGATTATCCAGCTGACATATTCATGATACGGTTCGAAAACTAATCCATACAAATGCACTCGATAAGTTTCATGCCATCGGTCGGACTGTGTTGCATGCCGCAAATGCGTCGACAAACATTGCTTTCGGGAAATGAATAGTGGTCACGTTGGCTTTGAAAATACTAAAATTTAGTCCTGCTCATAGATCATACTTATATAGACATCGCAAGTCACATTCTTCACGTGCAGACGCGAAGTATGAGATATTGTGCAAATGCAATATAATTTGCGACCAATTTCAATAAATATCTTAGAATTGTGATCATGTTTTGTATCTGACTGTATAGCGACTACCGTACACATGAGAAAAGCCCGTTATAGTCAGTGGCGTGCACAGGTTTCTGGTGCACGTATTCTGACGATGACGCCAAATTGAAGAGAGAATTGGCCACCTCAAACACCTTGCTCGTGGGTAATTACGGAACACGTCACTTGTAAGATAGCCGAAGCGGCCTTTAAAAAGGCCCTATTTCATGGGATTCGTATATATAAATATATTTAATAAGAAAACTACGAATGTAACAATAATTTAAAAAATTATAAATCAACTCATTTGTAAATTAAATCTACGCGCCTATTCTTTTCGTATCAATGCATTGTTTGATTTTCGTACCGAGTTTTAACTTTTTAAACACGTATTGTATTATTTATTTGCTTTATTTTTAATTTTATTTTTACATTATTAAAACGGTGTTGTCTGGTAGGGTAGGCAGTGCCTTTTTGCCTATATGAAGTGCACGCCACTGGTTATAGTAGCTCCTTCAGAAAATTGTCTATAATTTCCAAATGGCTTAAGCGGTTTTTATCATAGTTTTGAACAATCGTTAAAATTTTCAACCACACCTTCCAACATATGATATTTATGTAATAATACAAAAATTATTTAATATAATAATTACCTCCTCCGTAGCGCAGTGGGCGAGTAGCCGGCTGTGAAGTGAGAGGCCGCGGGTTCGATTCCCGCACCGATACAATGTTTGTGTGATGCACAAATTGTTGTTTCGAGTCAGTGTCTTCTACACAAAAGGGTTTACGTCAGGCAAGCGGTCGGTCGTAAAAACTACAAGCCAAATCTTTTTGTAACATGTATTAAAAAGCATGATACGAGCCCACTGCTAGTGGATTAAATGCAGGTGGAAGATTAAATGATAATTTACGAGCTGTCCCTCGCGGTTTCACCTGCATGTTACTGCCCTGCTCCCATGGGTCATAGCGTGATATACATATAAACCTTCCTCATGAATCACTCTATCTATTGCTGAACACTGTATTACAATCCGTTGTATAGTTTAAAAGATCTAAGCGAATAGACAGCGAAAGCGACTTCATTTTATACTATGTAAAGACGATTTATGACAATGATGAATACCAAAGCACTTTACATATGACCATATCCTCAACATATCACTAATAAATAAATAAATACACCCAACAGTCACGTACATAGTCCTGATCCCACAGTAAGATACGAGTCTTGTGTCGTGAGTATTAGAAACTACGAGAGACTTTCGGTCTCACAACACCCAGACCCCGAAACAAATATTTGTGTCGGTGCGGGGATCGAATACAAATAGCAATAACTTTGTATAATATACTCGTAATCTAGGAACAACAATATTAATTAGTCAAGCGATACCATCGTGATTGTACAAACAAAAATACAATCACAATTTATATTAATTGATGTTAATCTAGATTATGTTAAAGCTATGTAAATTTGGATGTAATTAGCAACGTTGTTTTCACGGGACACAAATATTTGAACTTTGATTTTTGATTGTTTTGACTTCTAGTTTCAATAAATTTAATGAATTTTACACCCCAGCACCCCACGCTTTTTTTTCAATAAAATATTTTTTTTCTTCAAATTTATTAAAATTTAAATTCTATTTTTTGTTAGATGTTTGTCTCGTATACTACAGATTTACTAACTAGTAATCAGTCATCTTGCTACTGTTTCTGGGCATGCATTGCGCTTACTATCAGACGAGTGGCCTGCTCGTCTCGTCGTTACGGTGAATAAAAAAATACGATTTATGATCTTATTCCTAATAGGCTTGAAGCTGATGTTACCAGGTGTCCCCAACAAAGTTTTAATTTATTCGAATCTCGAGGGCAGTTTCAACTTGAGTTAGTCACACAAACTATTCAGCCTTTGGCAACGATATGTTACTAGTTTATAAACTTGGACGATAACTTTACTTTTGGAGTTTGGGATTTGTAATTTTATTAAAATTATGATTGCCATCACGTCTTTATCTAATAGTAGCTATTCCTCGCGGCTCTGCCCGCATGATCTGCTTTTTCCGGGACACAAAGTAGCCTATGTTCATTAGGGATAATGTAGGATTCTAATGGTGAAAGAATTTTTCAAATCATTTCAGTAGTTTTAAGTTTATTCATTACATACAAAAATACAAAACTGACCTCTTAATAATATTAGTGTAGATACCATTTATGTGGTAGAGGAACGCTGTTGTCACTTTTTCTGGAGCATGTATGGCCCCGCTTGACCGGGTTATTACCATTGTCCCACAGAAACGAGGTATAAAAAAGTATTCAACAAAAGTAAGCTTGGCTGTATCACTGGCATTGCCGATATCCATGGGCCGCGGTGACCGCTTACCGTCAGGCGGGCCGCTCGCTTATATGGATCGCTTCATTGGTTCTTACTAAGTTCACTATCTATCACATTATGGGACGGAACAAGAGAAGCCTGGGTGCACTAGTTGTACTTCCATCAAAATCCTCTATCCCCTTCTGGGATAAAAGCCTGAGAAATATTTATGTTAGTTACATGTTACATTACATATTGGAATTCATTTGACTGTTATTATGTGAATTTTAGACAAAGAGACAAACATTGTATAATATGTTTGTGTTCAGAAAACGAAACTGTCAATAGTAACATTTTCTACAATATTTCATTGCAAAAATATAACACTTTATATTATTAGAATCCAGGTCATCTTATCAAAGCAGTGGCCTAGAAAACCTTGAGAATTCCAAGAAAGCGTTTGCAACTAACAAAAGTAAGCAAAAGAATAAATACTGGAACAGTTCGAATTAAAGTCTAGTTTTATACAAATACACTGACGTAATTGTTATAAAGACGAGGAGTTTATGCCAATTTGTATTGGTAACAAAGGAACAGGATCACAACTAAAAGATAAAATAAACTTTCAATGTTCCCAGCTCAGAATTTCATGCATTTTAGTCGTTTTCTTGGTCCAATAATATGCGGGGTAATAACTATCAGATTATTGGTTCGATAGCTGAATCGAGCGAAATGCCTTATGCACTGGAAATATTTTAGTCAGGTATCTGAGATACAGTTGTACAGAATTCTTGTATGATTGTGAAACGTAGCGAAACGTAGACACTGTCTAAATACCGAAATGAAGTTGCTGAGGTGAAAGTGAGGCATCAACAGAATTGATAAATTCTGCAAAAAATACGGGCATAAAAGCCTGGGCGCGTCATTGTTCATAACAATACAGTAGAGCAGGCTGAGATGGTACAGCCACGTGAAGAGGAGGCCGCCTGACTACAGGATAGGCTACGTTAAGAATATGACACTGCATTTTCATCCGTGGTCGAAGATATAAAGCAGGATCCCAAGACAAAAATGTAGTGTCGAAGATAGTATGAGGATGTGGATGTTAAGGAAATGAAACTTTAACACCTTGCATACATTTATAAATAAAACAATTTAACAGACAGAGGAAATTTACTTAAAAATACAAACTGTAACACCGATCTAGAAAACTGTTAAATAAACAAATATACATTTAAGAATTGATTGTTTACCATCACAAAACAAACAAAAAGTTAGCAACACCAAGACAAATGAAGACACTTACAACAAACAAAACTCTGTGTGCAAGCGTTCAGGAAATGGATTTCACTCGGCAGTCGCCACGGCTCGCCGGCTGCTAACATGTCCGTTCAATATGCATTCGTAATGTGGAAATTTCCATTTTATATGCTGGCAATGATTTATAATGTTTGAACAAATGACGTACTCGTATCGGAAACTGTACGATTGACTATAGTGAATGAAATTATTCGGGAATACGTTAATGTATATTAAAATAGCTGATGTGTATTATCACCTTATTAGTTAAGTGACAACGTGGTTAGACTGCTAAACCGTGGGGTCGTGGAAAATTTGTGTAGCGCAAAAAAAATATTTCCAACTCCTTATCCTTATATTCTATCAATTTCATTGCGGGATAAAAAAAGTTTTGCATTTCCAGAGACTCCATGCAAAATATAATCCATGAAAATAAAATAACATATCATGTAAAAATCTAACACATTTGAGGCATAGTGGCATACACATTGAATGGAGCCATAAATCCCGAAGCCAGATAAAGCTGTGGGTTTGCCTTCATTATTTATGATGAAATACGTTCATTTTTCCGCTTGCCGTTACTGGAGATCAATTTGGTGTCACCTGGCAGCTATCGGCCGATGCGAGAGGCCACTCGGCACATTATTCTTTCATATGTACGAGACTTGGTAGGAAATGGACTTAGTGGAAATGCATGGGTAGTAAGGAATTGATGTGTCACATTGATTTGATTGTCGGGCAAGAAATTCTAACGTTGCTCTTTTCAAAACTTGTTTACAAATAGTAATTAAATCATAAGGTTTAGGTACATTTCATAGTTGTACATTATAGTTGGAATTAGAGCTGCTCAATTTAAATGTATAAGCAATCATACAAGTGTGCTATCTGCCTATTGAATTAGCATTCATGACCTTCAAAAGAAATGATTCAAATAAGAAAAACAAAAGTACTCCTTATTTTACTCCAACAAGTTGAGTGTAAAAATTGCCATGAGTTCAAAAAGCCATAATTAAAACCGTGAAAGGGGTGAAAATTCTAAAAGGGGTACGCATTAACGGGGTAATAAAGCGGGGTGAACATCAAGCCATCACTGCAGGATATTGTAGTACGTGACACTTGAGCTTGAAGGGGTGAGATGTGGCATTTATTGGGGTATTACGAAATATCATAGTTTTAGTAACTGCTAAGTTTATGTACTAATATAATGTAGTCATTTTTAGTGACGCTTTTAGTTTTGGCTTTTAGTGCTAAGGTCAGCATCATCATCATCATTATCATCATCAGCCACAAGACGTCCACTGCTGAACATAGGCCTCCCCCAAAGATTTCCAGACCGACCTGTTGGAAGAAGCCTGCATCCAGCGACATCCTGCAACCTTTATCAGGTCGTCTGTCCACCTTGTAGGTGGACGTCCAACGCTGCGCTTGCCAGTACGTGGCCTCCATTCCAGAACCTTTCTGCCCCATCGGTTATCGGTTCTGCGAGCTATGTGGCCTGCCCACTGCCATTTCAGCTTGCTAATCCGCTGGGCTATGTCGGTGACTTTCGTTCTTCGAAAAAGGTCAAAGGTCAGCATACGAACAGGTAAACCTGATGTTAAATAATCTCCACCAACCATGAATACCCACTAGCTGACTGGTAAAGCGACGGTGTAGACAGTTTTGTCTACAGCACAAATGGCCGGCTCGACCGGGTCGTTACCATTATATCACAGAAAACCGACGTAAAGTAGCGGCTTGCTACTGCGTTTAATACAGTAAGTGAGATATTCGAAGGCCCAAATCCCCCTCTCTTTCCCAATCTCTTAATTATCCCTTTCCATTGGGGTTGGCAACGCGCCCATGATTTTTCTGGTACTGTTAGTGAACCAGTTATGTATCTAGTGGGAGCGACAGGCTCATTAAAGAGGGCCTGTCCATTAGAAGCGGGTCGGTCCACGTTCTGTCTATGGTTGATATTCCAAGAGTTTTTTACTCGGTAGCTTTGTTGGTTTACTCTTCAGTCCTAGTTCTGTCTTAATTATAATTAATTAAAGATCCTTAGAGAATCATGATACGGGGTTGTAGGTTGTAAAACAGTTTTTTTTTTTTTTTTTTTATACCATAGGCCGGCAAACGAGCAAGTGGGTCACCTGATGGTAAGTGATCTCCACCGCCCATGTACGCTCACGACCAGAAGAATCATGGGCGCGTTGCCGATCTTAAAGGAAAGGGATAATTAGGGATTGGGAAGGGGAGGGGATTGGTTTGGATTTGAGTAACATTGTAATGACCAATATACTATGAATATAATTTATAACAATTGTTTTGTGTCTTTAAAGCAATACTCGTCTCACATAACTCCTAAGACACAAATGGTGTGAGTAATTAGCAAAAAATATTCCTAATTAGTTTTCTATCACATTTTTTCTACCAATAACATTTAATTTAATATTATTACGCATATTAAGCATTATAAAAAAGTCCATTAAATCACGGTGCGAACAAATGATGAGGTGGTACTCAAATTACCATATTTTTTGGGTACATTAAACATCGAAATTTATATCCCCAAAAAACTTTCACGATAAATAACAAAAAGTATGTCGAACTAGAGCCATAAAATAAAGCGTAGTAACTCGAAGAAGATTTCCTATTTATGTTGGAGTGAATTTTTCACAATTTCCTTTCGGATAACACAACTGCGATATATTATGATAAAGGAACGGAGGCAGGTGAAGTTTCAAACTACGCGTCAACCTTGCTTTCTTATTAAACTAGGAGCTGCAAATGTTGAAAAAGTTGTAAGAGTTACGCTGTTTAGCAAGGAATTTATAAGTAAACTGGCTCGAGGCTCCACCCGCCTGACTGGCTTTTTCTAGGGTAAAGAGGAGGATATTGCTGATGGGAGGATACTTGCATCTGACCGGATAGCGACCACCGTACACTGGTGCTAAAACCTGCCATAGTGGCCCACCTTGTGTGGGTCGCGTTCCAGGGTCAGCCAGTGTATATCTGGTTCTCCCTAGGGGGCTTGCCCCTTGAACCTAACCTTTTTCCCATCTCTTTTTCCTTCCCCTCCCCCTTGGCCCTTTGGCAGGCCGGCATGATCTTGCCGACCTACGATGGACACATTGTTTATCGTTGATCGACACTATTCTTGGATTGCGCTACACTTACCATCAGGTGTAGCGTAGTCACTTTGCCGAGCGAGGACAAAAAAAAATGGCCGAACTGTGTCATGTACCTATTGATTAACAAACATCGTTATATATAAACGTTCACATTTATTTATTTAATAGATTTTTAAAGAGAGACAATTATGATAGATTCTGTGGCGCAGTGGGCGCGTAGCTGGCTGTGAAACGAGAGGCCGCGGGTTCGATTTCCGCAACAAGGTAAAAATGTATGTGTTATACGCTAATATTTATTTTAGGTCTGGTTGTTTCTCCCTAGAGAACACTACAAAACTACAAACCAAATCTTTCTGTCACATTTGTTGAAAAGCATGGTGCGTCAACCCCACTACGAGTGGGATAAGGGCAGGTGTAAGAAGAAGATAAAAGATAGAAAATTGTATTATGTATTCTCGCCTGTTTAGATGAGCTATGTTATTTCAATTTCTCAGTAACTGATTGTGATAATCAGAGAAATAAATAAGTTTAAAACTTTAATATTATAGTAATCAATTATTTATTAATCGGTTCTAAGAGCTATGTGGCCTGCCCACTGCCACTTGAGCTTACTAATCCGCTGGGCTATGTCGGTGACTTTCGTTCTTCTACGGATCTCCTAATTAATTAATACGGTATAATATTTTGGCTGTTTGTGTAAAGTTGTGAATTTTGGATTTTTGATAATCAATCTCGCTTAAACGGCTAAATAAATTTGAATAAATTTACACAGGTAGACTATAACCTAAACTAGCACATCAGCTGCTTATTATCCCGAAAAACATATTCATTCGAAAGGAATTAGTAAATAAATAATTACGAAACGAAATTCTTGCACGGCTATTTGGTTAGGCAGCTAAAAAAACAACTTTGACCGACCAGACATCTATAGCACACAGCAGCGATACAGGTGGAAAAATAGAAAAAACACGTCCCGTGATCCCCGACATTTGCAGCCCTACTGGCGTGGTGTAGCACAATATCCCTTGAATTATGACCGCGGACCTCCACTTTAGAACCGAGCCATATTGATTGCTAGTTTGAAAATTTTAGAATTTCAAGTATGACGCGGGAGGATTGCCGATAGAAAATGTGATGAGTGTATGTAGGAGAATGTGCCTGTTTTGGGATACGCTAGCGAGATTGACAGACCGCAATGCGTGACGCAAGTGAGGTAGCACCACGTCGGCTATGTATAATGTCGTAGAAACACGGATATTGGACCACAAGGGAAAATTTAAGACTCTTCAATTGATAACAGTAAAACACCATGATTCAAGCTATGCAGTCGTTTTTTAGTTTTTATCTAATACATCTAGCGTATAGCTATTTGGTAGACTTGAAAGTGACGGTAGGTAAAAATAAGAATAACATTTACGAAGGGTTGCACCTTATAAATTGCCCTTAATTATCCCTTCACTTTAAAGTTGGCAACGCGCTTATAATTCTTCTAGTATTGGGAGCGTACATGGGCGGTGGAGATCACTTACCATCAAGTGACCCACTTGCTTGTTTGCCGATCTATGCAATAAAAAAAATAATGAATGACGAAACGAATACGTCACCTTATAGTAAGCGCCACCACACAGAGTTGTAAACTAAATTAAATCCTCTTTTATATATTACTAGACTAAGTTTTGTTCATGGCTCCGCCCGCGTGAACAGCCTTTTCCGGGATAAAAGTACCAGGGCCAAAACTTATCAAAATCGGATAAGATTTAAGCGTGAAAATGAAACCGATAAACAAACTCACTTTTACATTTATTATATTAGGACTATAAAACACCATTCTTATAAATACTTACGTACACTACTATAACCTACTTACAAAAAGAGAGTCATGTTATCATATCCGAAAATCTAATTTTTCATATTTCTCACACTCAAAGAACAGCGAGGGTAGTACTGTCTGCACTTAAACTACAATCTTGCTGCGGCTCTGTTCGCATTGTCTTGCTCCACAATGTGTCGCGACTTTTGTCTTCTCACCCTTTGTTGTTGCTGTCGATTTTCTTCGCAGACACGGAAAGTAGGTCTTTTGAAGGTTTTGTTCTACATTTAGGAAGGAAGGTTGTGTGTAAGTGATTCGACTGTTGTAAAGGCAGAGTTTCGTTGGCTGTATCAAGAAAAAAAGAAATAACTTATTTGTACACTAACTTGAGACATGAAAAGACATTCTTATGAAAATATGCATTACTAGCTTTTGCTCGCGGCTCCGCCCGCGTGATCTGCTTTTTCCGGGATAAAAAGTAGCCTATGTCCTATTCTGATGTATAAGCTATATTATTGTAAAGTTTCACTAAAATCCATTCAGTAGTTTTTACGTGAAAGAGTAATAAACATACATCCATCCATACTTACAAACTTTCGCGTTTATAATACTAGCTTTTGCTCGCGGCTCCGCCCGCGTGATCTGCTTTTTCCGGGATAAAAAGTAGCCTATGTCTTATTCTGATGTATAAGCTATATTATTGTAAAGTTTCATTAAAATCCATTCAGTAGTTTTTACGTGAAAGAGTAACAAACATACATCCATCCATCCATACTTACAAACTTTCGCGCTTATAATATTAGTAGGATTCCCAAATTTAAGATTAAGGAAAAATATAAATAATCGTGATTCTTAACTGACAACAACATAAACTAGGATGGCCAGAGGCATACCCTCTACTCAGTGGCGTGCACTCCATATAGGCAAAAAGGCACTGCCTACCCTACTAGACAACAAGCTTTTAATAATGTAAAAATAAAATAAAAAATAAAGCAAATTCATTCACTAGTTAATAAAATAATACAATACGTATTTAAAAAGTTCAAACTCGGTACGAAAATCTAATCGCGTCGACGCAAGGAATGCAAGACAGAGCGATTAGGCAGTATTGCCGAGTGCCTACAGTCCATTCATAAATTTTTGCAAAAGTGGAGTATTTTCGACTCTATCGACCAAAAATGTGTAAGTATTATGAATGGCATCTCCTGCGGCAGGAGGACCAATCACAGCTCACCTCTTTTTATATTGGTCAATCGTGACGCATGACGCAATCAATCATTTCTTTAAAAATTTTGTCACTAAGTCACCATATTTGTTTTGTTCATTTCGCAATCTTTGTTTATGTTTTGATTTTATTGCATATAATTAAGTAAGCCGTTTTAACACGTGAAGTAGTATAAATATAGTAGTTTATTTGTGTCTTATTTGAATTAGTGTATTAATTATGTGTTTCAATCGTATATTTACCTATTTTATTCAAAATGTTATTTTCGCAATTATCGTTTGATGATAAGTTTTAATGAGTTTAATTGTGTCTAAAGTGTGTGTGTTGGATATCTTGCAAGTGACATGTTCCGTAAGGTAAACTCACGGACAAGATATTTGAGGTGGCCAATTCCTTCTTCAATTTGGCGTCATCGCAGAATATCGTGTTTTCGACCTTGAAACTTTGACGGTGAGTTCTAATTTGATATAATATTTTTGTGCTAATAAGGCTTATTTAAACGTTTTTATTGTTTTTACGGGAGAGAGATTTTTCACGTGACTATTAGAACCCTAGGAAAATGAAAAAGTAGAAATATAAGTATGTTGACTTTTGCCTACCCTGTCACAAAACCCTGTGCACGCCACTGCCTCTACTCCACAAAGGACCATTTGTGTCTCAAGTTAGACCAAACAGGCCTCAGGCTCAGCATGTGCCAAGTAATTAAAACTACCTGACGCTGGTATTCTGCGAGGACCTTTCGAATGTCAAGTGCTGCAAGTATCAAGTGCTAGGCTGGCGTCAGCGAAGTCCAAGTCAACACTGTACGTGGGTTCACACGGGTTGGTTGATTCAATGGAATCATTTCCTCAACCAACCATCAAGTCATGTCGCAAGCCCCTCAGGAGAACCGAATATACACTGGCTGATCCAGAAAGGCGATCCACACAAGGTGTGTAGGTCACTATGGCAGATTTTAACACCATGTGTACGGTGGTCGCTATCCGGACGGATGTAAATATCCTACCATCAGTAAAACATCCAAAATATCCAACAGCAATAAGGCATATAACTTCACATAGCAACAGCGAGCAATTTAAATACTACCAAAACATTAGCTCCAACATCCAAACGTGTTCAAATTAAACATTTAACACTCCCATCGCATTATAAGCGAATTTAATCCACCCTTATTTGTTAACACGTGTTTCTATTTGGTGAATCAATACACTCCCGGGCAACATAATTGTCGGCCAGATTAATGGCGGGGGAGTTTCTTGCGTCGCTTCTGTACAGTATATCCCAAAGCGATAGTTATGTAGTTAACAGTTTTTGTAAGATTATTTAAAAAGAAAAGAGAGAATTATTCCGATACAAGGCAGTGGGTAATATAAACAAACAAAGCAAAAAAAAAATAAAGAAACAAAAAAAAAACGCAATAAAAGGAAAGAAAGACAGAAAACGATAATTAAAACGTAAGGTAAATAGAAAATAATACAAACGGCAAGGCTTTTTTTACAAGGTATGCAGGAGGCCGTCTGGGTTAGTACCACTGTTTCGTCTATTTCTGCCGCCAAGAAAAAGTGTGTAAGCAATCTTGTGTTTCAGAATCTTATTCTGGTGCTTTGTGATGTTAGCGCGTGCTGTAAGCTGAAAAATAATGCAAAACTTCGAATTTTTTAGTCAATTTACGATTCACGTCTGACGTAGCGATAGGTTCGCCAATCACTGGCTTTATAATTAGCAAAACGTGCTCCGTTTTGCATCTCTGCCGACACATGGAGATACAGTTGTTAATCTGCATGTGTGTAGCTCTTCAGAAGTTGGTATCGGATTATCGTATGTATCCAATTATTTCTGTGATCCCCTGTGAACCCAGATACGCTGACAATTTGCAAAGTTATTATTTGAGTATTAAAAACATTTATATGAGTATTAGGAATATTGTCAGTTTGGCTTGGTTTAAAATCCATTTGACATCTAAACTAATATTATTAAGAGGAAAGATTTGATTGTTTGTTTGCATTGAATAGGCTCTGCAACTACTGGACCGATTTGAAAAATTCTTTCAACATTAGAATCCTACATTATCCCTGATAAACATAGGCGATATCGATAATATAACGGTGTAGGATTTCACGCGGAAAAAGCCGCGAGCGACTGATAGTTTCGTAAAAAAGGACGATAAACAATTGTAATCTACTTTGTTATATTTGACTTGGCGGTGGAAGTTTTGAAGAATTTTCTTAGAACCAAAATTAATGTCGTATTAACATAACAGGTTTACATTTAGTCAAATCGTGTATTTTAGTAAAAATTTAGTTACTATCACTTATCTATCTATGTTCTATCTATTTCTACATATATAAAACTCAAAGGCGACTGAGTGACTGACTGAAATAGTGATCTATCAACGCACAGCCCAAACCACTGGAGGGATCGGGCTGAAATTTGGCATGCAGGTGATGTTATGACGTAGGCATCCGCTAAGAAAGGATTTTGATAAATTCTACCCCCAAGGCGATAAAATAGGGGATGAAAGTTTGTATGAAACTTTGTCAATTTTAAACGTTCACGCGGGCGGAGCCGCGAGCAAAAGCTAGTATATGTATAAAAATGAATTGCTGTTTGTTTGTCTCCTAAAACTCGAAAAAACTGGACCAATTTCACTGCTAATTAACGATTTTCGGTGAGATAGTGGTAATGACTCGATTGAGACAGCGCATTCATACTGTAAACAAACAGCGTGGTTCTATAATTCAATGTTTTAATTAACCGAGTGGCTAAAAATTACAACAATTACATTTACAAGATGGTAAGTCCGTCGTATGCGAGAAGCCGGCTGGGTTGGTACCACCGCTTTGTCTATTTCTGACGCCAAGCAACAATGTGTAAGCATTGTTGTGTTTCGGTTTGAAGGACTTTGAAGCCAGTGAAATTACTGATAATTATGAGACCATGCACCATGCAGTGCTTTGTAATTCAAAGTTTTGTGTGGTGTTGCTTCTGTTTAGGCTTCTTCTGTCTTGGGCAGGCGTGGCGCTCACCATCAGGCTAGCGCCTTGCTCGTTTCGTCATTCAATCAAATATTAAAAATAACATTATAATGAGAATCAAATACGATATTTTTTTGGCCGCAACTGTTCCTAGTTCGAAGCGCATGTCTACAGCTATTATTAATTGTCTAATTTATAAGCGACATTCGGACGTGGCGTGACACATCGACACATCGCCTACGAACGGGTCCCATCTGTGATTCATGGTACTATTTGCCAACGGTATATGAATATAGAGCCTATTGGACACTAATCGATATACGTATGGGATTGAAATTTGTGTTGGCTTTGTTGATAGGCTAATAATCTCTGGTGGTACGCTTACTGGCAACAGGTTAAGAAGGGTGAAGAAGGTTTTGAGGTAAGCAATCATTTACCGTCAGTAAGTCACTTACTTGTTCCTTTGCTGGACTCTGCACTGTCACACACATAGTAGTATGTACATGACAGGTGGACTTCACATACACAGGTGACCCACTAGCTCGTTTTCATATGCTATTAAAAACAATCATGATTTAACGGCTTTTATTTTATGGAAAAAGGTGTAAACGGGCAGGAGGCTCACCTGATGGAAAGTGATTACCACCGCCCATGAACACCTGCAACACCGGAGGGCTTGCAAATGCGTTGCCGGCCTTTCAGGAAAGAATTCGCTCTCTTCTTGAAGGTTCCCAAGTCGTAACGGTTCGGAAAGACCGCCGGCGACAGCTGGTTCCACAGAGTGGTTGTGCGAGGAAGGAAGTGCCTTACAAATCGCGCTGTTGTGGAACGCTGGACATCGAGGTGGTGTGGGTGAAATTTTTGTTTGTGGCTGTACGGACTTGATTGATGAATTTTGATACACAAGTAGACAATGACCTGGACTAAGATATTTAGGTTTTTAGATGGTAAAAGACATTTGCGCGTAGAGCCGTGAGCAAAAGCTAGTCATTATTCTAAAAATAACCTAAGATAGGGAGAAGTTCCGCAATTTTACCACATACACACTAGATAAATTAAACTTGACGATGAAATGAGAATAGTCTCATATTGTACAGAAATGTATCTAGATAGTAAAGTTTGGCAATTCCAACTTGGCAAAGAGGTCAATTGGTGACAACTTGGCTGGGTAGTTAAAGGAATTCTGTAAATATCTCCGCACACGACAGTTTACTGGTAAACGGTATTGTTTCACTAATGTTTAAGTTTCATTTTTTATTTATCTTACACTGAGTTTTTGTCTTCCGTGACAGTTACAAAAACGGCCCAACGGAAGACAAACGCTGGCTGTACTGCCAGCTTGTTGCTGAGTTGGAGCCTTTTTGAAACAAACATAGTTTTAAGTGTTTTTTGTCCGTTTCATTTTTTGCTGGTGGGAGGATATTCGTATCCGACCGGATAGCGACCACCGTACACTGGTGTTAAAACCTGCCATAGTGACCCATCTCGTGTGGGTCGCGTTCCAGGGTCAGCCAGTGTATATCCGGTTTTCCCGAGGGACTTGTGACATGACTTGATAGTTGGTTGGGGCGGGTACAGGGTCTCTGTCTGGCTTCCCTTTCTCTCACGCATACGACAGCAGTAGGCAGGCTCCTCTTTTCTCACGTTGACCCGATTAGTTATCACTTCTGTTGAGCGTCCCGAGGCGCACACGTTTTTTTTTTCAAATACTACTTTCTACTATACCTACTTCTTCATTTACTATTTAATGTTTTATTTTACTTATTTCATGAATGTAAAAGTTTGATTTTTGTGAGTTTATGAATTTGAAATCACGCCTTAACGACCGAAATACTATGACATTTAGCACACATGTTTACTATGACCTGGATTAGGATATGGGCTACTTTATATCCCAGAAAAGACATCCACACGGGCAGATCCACAAAGCTAGTAAATAATATATTGTGAGAAAGCGAGACTGAGTAAATATGCCACGGAATACGAAGATATAAAAACAGCTGCAGACGTTTTACTAATATTATCAAATTAAACAAGCCGACGAAGGCAACAGCACTCCAAGGCTGCGCTTGACAGCTAATAAATTTTATGCGCGGTGCGGGTATGAACAAAAATATTATTCATCATTAATTAAGCAGTGTTATTGAAATGCCAAGACGGAGGTAGCAGACTCCATACCAGCCCTCAGGACAAGGAGCACTTAAATCAATAATTATTCGTATTTATTACTAGCCTAGCAGAAATGTTCTGGAATGCAGGCCACGTACTGGCAAGCACAGCGTTGGACATCTACCTACAAGGTGGGCAGACGACTTGATAAAGGTCGCAGGAAGTCGCTGGGTGCAGGCCGCTTCCAACAGGTCGGTCTCGAAATCTTTGGGGGAGGCCTATGTTCAGCAGTGGAAGTCTTGTGGCTGATGATGATGATGATTGCTAGCCTTAACTGTTGATGATAATATGGGGTGGAAAGTGAAGTTAATCTGAAATTTATCTCATAATGATTTCTTATGTTTACGCGAATATTACACATTTAAATAAAACTAATTTAAACAGATTTTGTCGCGGTTTTTAATTAATTTTGATCCTGACGTTAATGACTTTATTAACTTTATAGGACAACCTACACTTCAGTCCACCATGTGACCACGAAGCCTGAAAATCTTTCGAAACATTACTTATACTACTATCGAACTTTTGGATAAAAATTAATAAAAAACCGCGATAAAATCCAATTAGTTTTATTTCAATCTACAATATTATTATTAATGTATGTATGTCCTTCTTGTAATTAAAATATGTTTATTATTTAATAAATTTATTTTTATTATCATACTTTTGATACACCCTCTTCAAATACATCTCTTTTGTCAATGTTCCATCCAAAGGTTGTCTGGAAGAGATCGCTTTAAGCGATAAGACCGACGATTGTTACACATACGTTTATAATTATTTCGTTTCCTATTGTTGTTTTTATTAGTGGTGTACAATAAACATTTATCAATCTATCTCCTCACATTAGGTCAGTGTGATGGACTAAGTTCTATTACTAGTAGAGGTTCAGCAATGGGACAATATCTAATACAGGGCTGATATTTTAATATACTGAAAGCATGATCTTGAATAATTCCAAAATTCAATTTTAGCAGATAGTAGCGACTAGAAATCGAGGTTTACCAAGTGCTATAAAATTAAAGCTGAGTACAGGCCATTTGTGTGGTTAACGACTGTTGTCTTTGAAGCAACAGGGCAACTTGGTCTTAGAGATATAATTTAATTGATATAAACTGTAAATTGTATTAAGTTACAGTAGAAACGCGTAAGAAAATTATCGCATAATAAAGAAACAGAATAAATTGAGTTACGTTATCTCAATTCATTTTGTTAGTACAAAAAGATACATTTACTAAGTCTAGACAAAAACAAACTTTCCTTCATATTATGTTGGTTTTCATGTAAATATTTTTTTACCCAGACGGCCTCTCGCATTCGAGGGACCACCTTGTAACCTTAACCGCTAAACAGATTTTCTGCTTTAACCTCATGTTGACCATAACTTAAATTACGCCACAGGCATTCTAACCCGGAAATAGACGGGGCCAGAGCCGCGAGCAGAACCTAGTCAAAAATAAGGCACCCAAAAATCATTCTACAATATCCAATTTTTCGTAACAATGCAGTGACCGTGTTCATGTTTATTTTATACCATCATTACAACATTTAATGGAGCATCCTACCATGATCGATGGTTATGAATCTGATAGTCATGCTTCCACGTTATTTATGTTTATTTCACATGAGTCTAGATTTTCAGCCAGATTTGGCTTTTTGGCAACTGGGTAGGTTTTGCTGATTTATACGGGGGATGGAATACAATTTTATGTCAAATATTTCATGTAACGAGCAATTAGGTCAGTGCTATATTTTTTTATAACAGGCCGGCAAAATAGCAAGTAGTGGTATGTTATGTGCGAGTATTCTTAAAAGTTGGTACTACCATTTTATGTATTTCTAACGCCAAGCAGCATAGTAAAGTGGAAGGCGTTTCGGCTATTTTAACATAGAGAATAGTGAAATCTAAGACATTATGAGACCTAACATTCAATGTCTCAGGATGATTTTCGTCGGTTAAAAAGTAGTTACAGCGTGGATTTATAATATACTAGCTGTCCCTCGCGGCTCCGCCCGCCTGATCTACTTTTTCCCGGATAAAGGTAGCCTAACAGTGACGCCATCTGTCGAAAATTGGTCTTACCAACTCAGAAACGTGGGCTCATGCACAACAATTACTATGCTAAAGATCATCACATAATCAAATGCATAGTTTACGATTCTATAAAGGACATACAGACAAACATTCATTTTTATTAATATAGATAAGTAATACTACCAATAAATAATAGAAAGTTTATTCTGGATGGTATTTTTTTTTTACTAGCCCTGTATTATATACGTCCCACTGCTGGGCACAGGCCTCCTCTACGGAATGAGAGGGATTAGGCCTTAGTCCACCACGCTGGCCTAATACGGGTTGGCAGACTTCACATACCTTCGAAAAACCTTATCGAATTCTCAGGTATGCAGGTTTCCTCACGATGTTTCCGTCACCGTTAAAGCAAGCGATAATTAACAATTAATATACACGTAACTTAGAAAAGTCAGTGGTGTATGATCTTGGGGCTGGTTTCGAACCTGCGACTTTCTTCTCGACAGTCCATACCACTCCCCACGGAGCTATGGCTGCTTATTATTATATATTCTGGATGGTATAGTTTCGTCAAATTCCGCGTAAGTATAAGAACATGTTCTATTATTTTATTACGAATGGAGACCTTCAGTTACCTTTTTTTAACAAGCTTCATGTACATGTAGTTATTATGTTTGTAAACCTAACATGAGTAGGATCTTGTCCTCGTTATTTTATATTTCAGAACTCAAGATAACCAGATAGATATAATCAAAATTAATAATCCGAATATGTTAAAAATAGATTTTGATATTTATTTTGTTACATTTATCTGGTACCAATAATTCAGGACAAAAAAGGGAGGAAATATTCATATCCAATCCTCTTAATGGGAAGGGATAATTAAAGGGTTGGGAAAGGGTGGGGGATTTGGGCTTCCGGATATCTCACTCACCGTACAAAAGCACCTTACGCAGCAAGCCCCTATTTTACGTAGCCTTTCTGTGAGACAATGGTAACGTCCCGGTCGACCCGGACAAAACTGTCTAGAGCGTGGCTCTACCACTCGAATATATAATGAGGTGTACCCCACATAATTTTTAATTCAAGCCCCCAAAGCAAAACAGTGTAGCAGTTATTACAATATAAACAGGTAACCATACTTAAATACTTATATTAATTAAATATTAAAATAAAATAATTACTTGCAATTAATTTGAATTGCAGCGATAGCTCAGCGGGGAGTGGTATGAACTGTCGAGACGAAAGTCGCAGGTTCGAAACCAGTTCCAAGAGCATACACCACTGGCTTTTTTAAGTTACGTGTATATTCATTGTTAATTATCGCTTGCTTTAACGGTGAAGGCAATTAATTTGTATTGCAGCGATAGCTCAGCGGGGAGTGGTATGGATTGTCGAGACGAAAGTCACAAGTTCGAAACCAGTTCCAAGAGCATACACCATTGACATTTCTAAGGTACGTGTATATTAATTATTGTTAATTATCGCTTGCTTTAACGGTGAACGAAACCTGCATACCTGAGAACTCGATAAGATTTGTCGAAGGTATGTGAAGTCTGCCAACCCGCATTAGGCCAGCGTGGTGGGCTAAAGCCTAATCCAGCAGTGGGTCGTATATAATACAGGGCTAGTAAAAAAAATACTTGCAAATTACAAATTTCACATTATTAATCTTCTATTCCTTTTAATTTTCAATTCCAGTTATTAATTAACTTTATTAATTTATTATTGTACTGATTTTATAATGCCAAATGCAGGATGCAATCAGATTTACTCCACGGAAGCCAGCGCATCCATCCGTTAAATATGGCCATAATCATAAGCGTGTTGTATTGTTTAATGGTAGAATATTGTAATAGAATTGTTATGTAACAAATTTATGCCAGATGATAAAAAACCTGTACCTTTAATAAATATTTAACAAAAACATTCAATCGACGAAAAAACTGAAAAGCAAAAATAAAAAAACCATTTTTATTAATAACTTACTTCTTAAACTAATCTAATGTATATCTGAATTGTGGGCGGTGTCACATAATGAATGAACGAAGAATTAAATTGAAAGAAATAACATAAGAAATAAAAGGATCCAATGTATCTTGAAGGTTGATTTTATATCTGAACCGCACTGTACATATCATTAAGTCCAGTGCAGTCACTTTGCGTAGCCAGGATAAAAATAACTACAAATATTTTTCTTATTGATCACGAAAATTTTGAGTTAAAATAACACACGACAGTAATGTCATAGACAAAAAACTCTCTAAATAATGTGTAAATAATGAATCTATACTAATAATAAAGCTGTAGAGTTTGATTGTTTGTTTGTTTGTTTGTTTGTTTGAACGCGCTAATCTCAGGAATTACTGGTTCGAATTGAAAAATTCTTTTTGTGTTGGATAGTCCATTTATCGAGGAAGGCTTTAGGATATATAACATTACGCTGCGACCATTAGAAGCGAAGCATCAGTGAAAAATGTTGCAAAAACGGGGAAAATTATTCATATTTGAAGGCTTCCGTTGCTAAGCTACCAAAATAATATTATTTGAAGGCTTCCGTTGTCAAATCAAAATCAAATCTATACTAATATTATAAAGCTGTAGAGTTTGATTGTTTGTTTGTTTATTTGATCACGTGGGCGGAGCCGCGAGCAAAAGCTAGTATAATAATAAAAGTCTGTCTAAATAATGTGCTCTCGCTTCATCGACTTTCCTTGTTCACCTCGAAAAAAAAACAAAAAAAAATTGTTTATTTCCTACACAAAAAATCCCAATACAAAAAAATTGAGGAAAATCTCACACAATTTAACGAAACATTCACGGCATAAGGCATAATTTGCCAAGGGATAAACATGGTAAAAGTTTATTAATCCCCAGAAAAGTTTTAAAAGGCCGCCGGAGAAAAATTGATTCCATATCACCCAAGTTCGGTGAAAATGTGGGGGCATGAATATCGCTTACCGCGACAGATGTACAGGGTGATCCGGAACAGCCGCCGCATGTTTTTTATTATATTATAGTCTGTAAATGAAAATGGGTGTGTGAAAAAAGGGTGTTATAAGTTTGATCTATTTGCGAGTAGTCGGCTGCGAAATGAAAGCAAGTGGGTTCGATTCCTGTATCAACGTTATTGTGTATGTGCTATCCACAGATATTAAATATAATGATATGACAGATCTTTAACGAATCAGCATTCCGAACTGGCGGTAGAGTTAAAATTTGACTGAATCTAAATGATTTTTGACATTTAATTGATTCAATAAATGATTTGATTTGATTTGATCATTTATATAAAAGTACGCGATCAATTATGCGCTGTTTATGGGCAGGCGTGGGGCTTATCATCAGGCGAGCTTTTTGCTCGTCTCGTCATTCAATCAAATAAAAAATAAACTCGCTAACATATTTTTTAACACACGCTGTATTTAAGGCCTTGTAACTTCGTCCCATAGCCAATAAACATAAATGGATAATGAGGTTATTCAAATCATGCCAATTTAATGATATTCACGATGAACTTTTGGATTTCAACACATTCGATGTTTTTTTAGTAATGCTGTCTCCGAATCTTTCCTGCGTTTAACGTTAAAACCATCTCATTGCTTGAACACAAAACAGCACTGATTTCATTTCGTCACTGGAAAGGTATCGTAAACAAAGAAACAACTTTAAAATACTCTACCGTAAAGTTGACGTATTGACGCTTTAGTGGTTTTGCCTTTTCGGTGACGATTTTAGAATTTTTGCCACGCTTTTTATTTTTTACAATAAAATACATATTTTACTTCAAATTTATTAAACTTTATTTTCTATTTTTTAGTTGGATTTGTTATACAAAATGCAATTATTTAAAATAATTTTATCTCGTAGTTTTTTGGAAAATCGGGCATGAAATATCCATGTACGATTTTGCAAAAAAAACAGTAATACCCAATTTAAATTATTGAATTTAGTAAAACAAAATCAGTATCCTGTTTGCGTAAATCTAATTGGGCTATTCAAATATTTGCGTAAGTGTCATGCAGTTCTAGCATATTATGCATAAATTCAACCATTTAAATAATTAACTTTTGACTCAACAATTTCGCGAAGTTAACACCTAAAGGAATGTTCTCATAGTTAAATTCACAGAGCTGAGAACGTTCAATTTATGACTTAATTATGTATGCTAAAATATTAAAATACATCGGCCTTTATTAACTTAACCTTGCGAGTGCAGAGGCCCGAGGTCACCCGTGAACGCTCTGTCTGATGTTAAACTTTGTCTCTATTATATTTCGTAAAGGTCTGTAAGTCAGAAATTCAAAATATTTTTTTTTAAAGTCAGACAAAATATAAATGTTTTGTTAATTGATTGAATGACGAGACGAGCTAGGCGCTCGCCTGATGGTAGGCGCCACGCCTGCCCATAAACAGAAGTAACACCACATAGAACTTCGAATTACACTGTATGGCATTGAACTGCGCCCGTCACCCCGAGACATAAGATGTTACGTCTCATAATGCCCTGTTATTTCACTGGCTTCAATCTCCTTCAAACCGAAACACAACAGTGCTTACACACTGTTGCTGGGCGGTAGAAATAGACCAAACGGTGGTAGCAAATTTTTGTGTGATACATAAATAATTGTTTTCGGGCCTGGGTATTGTGCGACCACAAGGCCCTCGTAGTTCCTGATACCTACGACACAAAACTCATATCTTTCTGTGGGGCGAGGACTATGTGTGTGACAGGTGTATTTATTATTATTATTATTAATTCTTTTTAAAAATCGGCGTTACTCAGAATTTACGAAACACTAGTTACACTGTTTTTTCATTATGTTCGTGCTTTAAATTACTTGAGGTTATTTTTGGCGTAACAGTTTTATACCGTAAAATATGGCTGTTAAAATTTAACATAGGCTTTAAACCATAGGTTTATTAAAGCAATTCTGAATCTATTTTCGGATGATAACGGCATTCTGAAATAACTTGGAAGTAAACTTTCGACATGTAGTTATGTGTATGTAGTAAATAAACGCTTTTAATGGTTTCAAGGTTGTTTTCACTTGCCTTAATGACGAAACGAGTAGCTCGCTCGTCTGATGGTAAGCGTCACGCCTATCTATAAAGAGACACAACACCACATACAATTATGAATTACAACGTATAACGTTAAGCATTCTTAACTAAAAGTTAAAAAGCTCTATCAAATAATGAAAAAGTTTCACAGTCAGCTTCTGGAAGACACTGGAACCTTGTAATGAGACGATGTATTACTTTTACATAATTATGTAGAGTGTATTCCCAGCTCCTTATTTTGAGATAGGTCGGCAAACAAATAAGTAGGTCACCTGATCGTACCTGATCCACCGCTCATGAACGCTGACAATAACAGAAGAATCATAGACGTATTTCCGATTATAGATGAAAGGGATAATTAAGGAATCGGAAAGGGAAGGGAGATTTGGTCCCCAGAATATGTGACTAAAAACGCTGCAGGAAGTCGCTACTTTACGTTGGGTTTCTGTGAGACAATGGTAGCAATCCAGTTGAGCTCATTCATGTTCTAGACAACTGTTTAAAACGTAGCTCTATTACTTACCACGTAACTCAAAACAGGCGTTAAAGCGTGATGATAGGCGTAAACATCGGGTGAAGTGACTTTAGCCCTTTCATTTTTTTTTTTAGCGTAGGCCGGCAAACGAGCAAGTGGGTCACCTGATGGCAAGTGTTCTCTACCGCCCATGTAAGCCCACCACCAGAAGAATCATGGGCGCGTTGCCGACCTTAAAGGAAAGAGATAATTAGGGATTGCCAAGGGGAGGGGATTTGGGCTTCCGAATATCTCACTCACCGTACGAAATGCAGCAGCAAGCCGCTACTTTACGTCGGTTTTCTGTGAGACAGTGGTGACGACCCGGTCGAACCAGCCCATTCGTGCTGTAGAAAAAAAATTCTACAGCTTGGCTCTACCACTCAACCATTTTGTGGGCATTATAAGGTCAGGTTACTAGTTTTCCGTTCCGCTTGTCACCATACAAACTCCCTTAGTCGTAGACTTTGGTGAATACGCCTATTGGATGGAGCAATTGTTACCTATTTGTTAGTGGTTGGATCCATATTACATTGCTTACTTAATTAATGATCGTTGTTACTACCGGCCGGCCGAAATAATTTACGCGGCCTATTTAAATGGACGCCTTGATTTTTGGTGAAATGTGTTTCAAGTTTTAATTATATTTTCCATATTGTTACATAATGGAACGGCAAAATAATAAAACGCCAATACGTAAAGTGTAGAGCATTTTTAATTTGATTTACGATACAATTTCATCTAAATTTACCTACTTCATAATCTACAATAAATCACATTTTTTTCCTAATATAATTATTACGAATTGTTGTCATAAAAAACACATTTAAAATGAATATCCGGTACATAAACATTGACCCTCAGGTGTATGTACCGATGATGAGGTCTAGAAAATACAAAATTACGAGGCCTAAGTAATAAAGTACAAAAACCAATTTCAAAACCAGGATCGCATTGTGTTTGCGTTGCAATGTTATTAGTTAAGAAAGGCCGTAAATACGAATAATTTATAAAAATAGAAACAAGGAGAAAAAAACTTATTGTCGACGGTGTTGCTATGCGCGAAAAAACATGACAAAAAAATGGGCAAACCATCCAAATGAAACCAGTTAAATGAAGAGAAAAATTACTTAATACCAGAGCTGACAATGGGAGTAACGAGCAATAAAATTGATTTCACACTCGCTCGTCAACTTGTCACCGTTCACAGGATAATAGTTTTTTTTTAGTATAAAGGCATGGCAAAAAAATAGCACCGATAGCTCAGCGGGGAGTGGTACAGACTGTCGAGATGAAAGTCGCAGGTTCGAAACCAGCGCGAAGAGCATACACCTCTGACTTTTATAAATAACGTGTATATCAATTGATAATTATCGCTTGCTTTAACAGTGAAGGAAACCTGCATACCTGAGAACTCGGTAAGAATATTCAAAGGTATGTGAAGTCTGCCAACCCGCATTAGGCCAGCGTGGTGGACTAAGGGCTAACCCCTCTCATTCAGTAGAGGATGCCCGTGCTCAGCAGTGGAACGCGTATAATACAGGGCTAGTATTATTATTATATAAAGGCATGGTTAGATGTATCCAATTACGACAGAGGACTTGCGGCTCCCATCATTATCCGACAGCGAAATGTCCATTTTGTTTTAATGTATATGGAAACTGTCGCTCCTATTGCTCGCATACCTCAAAACGTACGCATAAAGTTGCATACTGAGCTTTGTGATGTACCATCATTTTTTACCGACTTCAGAAAAGGAGGAGATTCTCAATTAGGCAAGTTCTTTTTTTTTATTCCTCCGCCAATAAAATGTGGACCGATTTCGTCAGAAAAAAATTAATTCGATGAAGTTTCGCTGCGATTTGGTCCCATATAAATTTGGTTAAGATCTGATAATGGACTATGGAGTAAAAATATTAAACTCCTCAATGGGACAACAGCTCAGTCGTCGCGATTGTGTTATTGAGTTGGATTTTACATACTATAGCCGTACTGAACACAGAAAATTGAAAAATAAAATAAGTTTTACAAAACATAAAAATACAATTTCAGTTGACCGGGTACCAACTCCAAAAAGATCTGAAATAATTATTTAGACTTTTTTAAATCAGTTTTAAAGCTTTGTTAAAACTTATTTTTTATACACCACAGACCATTTTAAGCAAAGAATTTAATAGCAATATAAACAATTTAGAACGGAAATATCGCAACGTATCATCTGTCGTTTCACCACATCCGTTCCATATGAGTAAATTGCCAAAAATTAGGTTTCATACATACAGCTCATTATGTAAAATTATGTACATAACATTATTAATATTGTGACAGATGACACGGTCGTGGCGAGGGAAATATTAACCGAAACAATTACCCATCCGAGATTAATTAATGTATTGCTATATGATTATAGAGGTATAACATAAAGGTTGATGTATTTAAAAAAGGCAGAAATTGCTAGTGTCAGGATATTCATATCCGCCCGGATAGCGACCACCGTACACATGGTGTTAAAATCTGCCATAGTGATACACACGCCTTGTGTGGATCGCGTTTCAAGATCAGCCAGTTTATATCAGGTGCTCCCGAAGGGCTTGCTGCATGACTTGATGGTTAGTTGATGCGGGTATAAGAGTACATTCTTGTATTACTGTACCTGCATCAGTCATCCGCGCGGTCCTGTCACAGGCCCCTCTATTTGCTTATACCCTCTCCGAAAAGAGAAGAAGCATTTAAACAGACCGGCATGACTCTAGTCACCACCGATAAACTCATTGTTTGTCAGTTTACGCTGGTTTTTTTTGGACTGCACTACGATTACCATCAAATGTAGTGCAGTCACTTTGCCGTGCTCGGATAAGAAAAGGGCAGAATATCTTACTCTCTTACTACTTTTATTATTTATTACAAATGTGACTGGAAGTTTGTAAATTTGGATGTTTGTTAATCAATCTCGCCTTAACGGCTGAACGGGTTTGAATTAAATTTGGTAAAAGGTAGGTCTCTCGTATGCGAAAGGCCGTCTCGGTTGGTACCACCGCTTTGTCTATTTCTGCCACCAAGCAACAGTGTGAAAGCACTGTTGTGTTTTGGTTGAAAGGACATTGAAACTAGTGAAATTACCGAAAAATATGAGACAAAACCTTATGACTTTCCTTGACGAACGCAGTTCAGTGCCATTTAGTGCTTTGTAATTCAAAGTTTTGTGTGGTGTTGCTTCTGTTTATCGGCAGGCGTAGCACTTACAATCAGGCGAGCGCCTTGCTCATCTCGTCATTCAATTAAATAAAAAAAAACTGTAATTGGGTACGGAACATTTAAAACGGAGATTGTCTTAGCGCTTATTATTAAATGTAAAACATTTACCATCAAACCTTATGTAGGCTAGGTTAAACAATCGATAACCTATTTTCTGTAGTCGGTTAAAAATAAACCCTCAAAACGACAAAGTCACAAACCCAACTAATATTAAAATAAATTGCTTATTTAAAATCGAGATAAACCCATTGATTCGTTAAAACCACCGGAAAGATTATATCTGGTGCGGATGTTGAGGCGAAATTATGATTGCATCCAACATTTCGTTCAGTTGAGTGTCCAAAATGAACGCGTTGTGGATAACCACGCTTATTTATTCTCTTTGTTTAATTTACTTCGTGGCGGGTGAGGAGACAGGTAAGATTTTTTAAATATGAATGAATAATATTAACATGTTTTTTTTTTCTGAGCACGATAAAGTGACTGCACTACAACCTAATGGTAAGCGTAGTGCAGACCAAAAAACTAGCTACCACGGACAAACAACGAGTTTATTTGTGGTCACCAGAATTATGCCGGCCTGTATAAATGCTTCTTCCCTCTTTGGAGAGGGAAAAAGCAAATCGAGGGGCCTGCGATAAGACAGGTGGATGACTGGTGCAGGCACAGGGATACAGGGATGTACCCCTATACCCGCCCCAACCAACTATCAAGTCATGTCCCAAGCTCCTCGGAAGAACCGGATATACACTGGCTGATCCTGGAACGCGAGCCACACAAGGTGTGTGGGTCTCTATGGCAGGTTTTAATACCATGTGTACGGTGGTCGCTATTCGGGCAGATATGAATATCCTACCACCAACAATGAATGGATCGGCTCAACCGGGTTGTTACCAGAAAACTTTCATATAGTAGGAGCTTTTTGTTTCTTACGGTAGATATCTGGAGGCCCAAATACTCTTTCCCGTTTCTAATCCCTTATTAATGCCTTTACTTTATGTTCAGTAATGCTTTTTTACAGCATAGACTGGCAAACGAGCCAGTGGGTTACCTAATGATAAGTGATCTCCACCGCCCATATACGCTCACAATATTGAAGACTACAGGCGTACAGAACTAATACTCCAAGAGTACCAGACGAATCGTTCCGACCTTAAAGGAATGGGACAATTAGGGATTGTGAAGGGGATGGGAATTTGGACCTCCGGATATCTCACTCACCGTACGAAACGTAACAGAAAGCCGCTACTTTACGTTGGTCTTCTGTGAGACGATGGTAAAGACCCAGTCGAGCCGGCCCATTTATGCTATAGACAAAACTGTCTACAGTTTGGCTCTACCACTCAAATGCTTTCCTGATTCTTCTTATTTTGTGGGCGCTCATGGGAGATCCTCTATAATTTTCTAATAATAATTCTAATATAATTTTCTAATCTAAGTCATAGTCTACATCAATGCCAAATTTTATACAAGTTCGTTACAATACAACACAAAACTCTTTATTGGAAACCATTTACAATGCAAGTAACTAAAACTAAAAAGCTGGTGCTAAACCTATGGAAGACAATGGACGGTCTTATTGCTAGAAGCAATCTCTTCCAGACAACCGTATCGTATTCGTTATGGTGTCATTGATCAATAAACATCCAAATTCACAAACATCCAAACATTAAAATGTTCTATCCTCCGCATCCAGCCTCCAATATGTAATATCTAGACCAATGACACGAAGTTAGCAATACTTTCGATTGGAAGAAAACTTATGAAGGCCATATTGACTGGCGAAAACTTTTCTCAGCACCAAGTAACTTTATTATTCATACATATTATACAAGTAGAATAGTACAGCGGTGCTTTCTTACCATCTACATCTGAAGTACATTTAGAGTAATACGAGAGCCACGCTGTAGACAGCTTTGTCTACAGCATGAATGGGCCGGTTCGACCAAAGTTCTGTGTGGTGTTGCTTCTATTTGTGGGCAGGCATGGAGCTTACCATCAGTCGAGAGTCTTGCTCGTCTCGTCATTCAGTAAAATCAAATAAAAAACGAATCATTTATATCTGCTTTTTTCTCTTTATTTAATTTATGGAGTTTTGTTCAACATGAATTTATATTTCAATTTCTTCTTCTTCATCTTCCGTCTGCCCTTATTCCACTCGCAGTGGACTCGGCGCAACATGCTCCTTAATACATGTTACAAAGATATTTGGTTTGTAGTTTTTACGACCGGTCGCCTATCTGACGTCAATCTCTCTGAGAATAAAACATCCAGACCCAAATAACAAACAAATATATGTAGATCACACATATTTGTCTTCAATCGAACTCACGGTCTTTCGCTGCACCGGCTACTCGCCCACAGCGCCAAAGAGGCTGTCAAAAGGACTGCGTTTAATTTAAGAACTTTTGTCCAAAATGAATTTATATGTCAGTTTCTTAATTAAAAAAGCAAAATAAAGTAGAACTCAGACTTACATAAATAAAGAAACAATAAAAAAACACCGAAGTAAAGTAATAAATCGTAAGAAAGAATGTGTAATCTGACACGGCGTAAAGATAAATGAAAACAATATAAAATTTAGATCTAAGTTAGTAATAAATTTAAAAAGAAACTAAATCCTAAAGCGGTTAATAGACGGGCCGTAAAACCGAAGATTGTTGTTGAACGACTGGCGCGAGCCAAACAGTCTAGCGCCGGTGCATTTACTCTCCCGTCCACACACCCGCCACTGTAACTCCTGTGCACCAGGATCAACAGTGGCATGCATTTTTGTCGACACCGAACAGTTCGCTCGGCGGATCTCTGGGAATGCCTAAATGTCTTTGTCCCGCAACGAAATTAATCAGACAAATCAGGAGTTGAAAATATTAATTGTCCACTCCCCTCCATAGCAAAGCGGGAGACAAAATAATGAATTGAGGAGGTATTAACCTCAAGTGTAAGAACATTTACAACTGGAGAAGCCAGATGTAAAGCACCATGGATGTTATTAAACAATATTGAGTGTAGGGAGAAATTGCTGGCGGTAAGATAATCATATCCGCTCTGATAGCGACCACCGCACACATGGTGTTTTAACCTGACATAGTGACCATGTGTGAATCTCGTTCCAGGATCAGCCGGTGTAGACCGGTTTACTCAAGGGGCTTAGGATATTACTTGATGGTTGGTTGGAGCGGGTGTAGGGGTACATCCTTGTATCCCTGTGCCTTCTCCTTCTTCGATCCCATGTTTGGGTAAAAATGATATGGGGTTTATCTACCACGAAATGCTCAATATCAGCCAGGAGTCTAGAATTGTCTATGGCGGTAGGCTCACCTACCACATCACACAGCTCGGCAAAATGTGAGTGTACTAGTTACAACTGCGTTAAATGTATAATATGTACTTTAATCGACTATCCCTAAGCCCGCAGATTTTCTCGCCAGTCGATCAGAGTCGTAACATCTACACCCGATGCATAATATATCAAGATCTGAAATATATTTGAATCTATTTCTTTCCAAGAATAATTTAAACACACATTAAGTTGATTTTCTTTTTTATGGCATTCAGGATTGTATAGAATGTTTTCACAGCTTTGCGTACTTTATAAAAAAACAATACTTACAATATGTTATTTCTGTAAAAAGACATGCGTGGTTATATCAGTAGGCCTAGTACAAGTGTTGATAGATTTCTAAAATGAGGATCATTTTCGTTTACTCTCTATACATTAAAGGGCAGTAGCCACTATGAGGAACTATGATAAATTAAAATTAATAGTATGATTAATTTTATATCATATTAGTCGAATACTAAATAAATTTTCGAGCGATTCATTCCTTTTTAACAGTATAAATTACGAGTTTGAAATGAAATAGTTTATTAATCATGTAGGCAATTGAAATAGCGCTTATGCCAAGTTAGTACAAAAGTAAAAAAAAACTTATATATAGAAATCAGTATCAACGTATCTCACTTTACTTAAAAGTATAGTTTATTGTAATAAATTAATGCAAAGAGCATTTATTTAATATACATTTTAATATGAGTGGAGTGTGGCAACACCAGTATCGTGTTCCCGCCTTTTTGGTACTACGGAAGAAAATATTTAAAATGAGATGTGAACGGGAAATGTCGACAAACTAATTACCAATATTCATTGTATTGTACTATTGTAACAATTTCAGTGACTTTAAATGATCATGTAATGATAATAATATAATAATACTAGCTCTGTATTATATACGTCCCACTGTTGGGCACGGGTTGAATCTACTGAATGAGAGGGATTAGGCCTTAGTCCACCACGCTGACCTAATACGGGTTGGCAGACTTCACATACTTTCAAAAAATCTTATCGAGTGTCATCATGTGATGATCACCTACCATTTCCTATTTCAAACCACACGCTAAATTTTTTAACTAAACATGCCACACGACAAGGGTCCAATCCTGCCAAAATGGCAGGAAACTGCCCTTTTATGGGAACCCTTATTATGGGTACGGTTCGCTTTTCGGTTAACTTTATTGGTGAATCTAGTCGAGCGTGAATTGGTAGAGAACTCGTCGTGTATACGTACTCGTAAATACTAAATGCAGTATGAATTAATCGACATATCTTTTAAAATTAATATCGGTATTCTAATAGTCTGTTAGATATTGGGATTTATTTATAAGTATTTTGTCGGAGCCTCTATCTCAAGCCGGTATATTTATATATAAGTTCGTAAATAATATAGGATAAGTTATATAGTTTTTAGGATACGATGGGGCTGGCATGGTGAAAATGTCACCAAAAGGCCCCAAGATGCATAATTACAATAAAAAAATATTCTAATAGTACACTCAACAGTCACACTAGTCCTGACCCCAAATTAGGTTAACCTGTATCGTGTATATCAGGAATTACGAGTGACTTGCGGTCCCACATCACCCAGATGCTGGTGGGAGGATACTTGTATCCGACCGGATAGCGACTACCGTGCACTGGTGCTAAAACCTGCCATAGTGGCCCACCTTGTGTGGGTCGCGTTCCAGGGTCAGCCAGTGTATATCCGGTTCTCCCCAGGGGGCTTGCCCCCTGATCCTAACCCTTTTCCCATCCCTTTTCCTTCCCCTCCCCCTTGGCCCTTTGGCAGGCCAGCATGATCTTGCCGACCTACGATGGACACATTGTTTATCGTTGGTCGACACTATTCTTGGATTGCGCTACACTTACCATCAGGTGTAGCGTAGTCACTTTGCCGAGCCAGGATAAAAAAAAAAAGAACCGAAACATATATAATTTGTGAATCACACAAAAATTTGTCTTAATACGGGAACCGAACCCACGTCCTCTTGCTTCACAGTCGGCTACTCGCTTATTGCGCCATGGAGGCTGTAATTGCTCTTGTCTGACTTCAGATTTAAGTCGTTCCTACATTATTTTGTCCACAGAAAATCCATTCACCAGCGTGGTTCGAAAGACCCTGATCAACACAGCTCGCTCCTGCATGGTCCATGTCAATGCGACTCAAGAAGACTTGGAGTATCTGCGCAAGGATCCACCTTTTCCTGAGAAGGCATCTTGCATCATCAAGTGTTTACTGGAGAAGGTAAAAGGAAGATAGGTTATAGTGTAATCGAAATACAATGTCGAACGTCGTAGGATATTGTGACCGTTGATGGTTGCCAGAACTATGCTGACCTGAAGTTATAGCTTTTTAAACAAAGTATTTTTTTATACGACTAAGACGCACAGACACACGATTTTTCTTTATGTGGTTTCCTAAATAAGATTCGGTTGTTATGATCATTAATTCGACTAACAAAGAATCACATCTAAATATATAAAACTCAAAGGTGACTGACTGACATAGTGATCTATCAACGCACAGCCCAAACCACTGGAGGGATCGGGCTGAAATTTGGCATGCAGGTAGATGTTATGATGTAGGCATCCGCTAAGAAAGGATTTTGATAAATTCTACCCCCAAGGGCATAAAATAGGGGATGAAAGTCTGTATGAAAATCACGCGGGCGGAGCCGCGAGTAAAAGCTAGTTCTTTAATAAGTTTAAAGACTACGGAATATATTGAATAATATTTACTGAATAAAATCCCTTATTGTAATACATACAAATTACAATAACATTAGTAGAAATTGAAATAAAAATAGATTTTTAAAACATTATTCTGATGCTACGTACATAAATAATAATGGTTCAAGTACAGACTACTAAATCGTTCTGCGAATGCGTTCAGAATACCATACATAATTACATTTAAACAATTCTCGCTGGATGATTTCACAACAGAATATCATTTAGCTATAATATTTGTGAGTGAGTTTTAATTTAAATACACAAACAACTGTCTCGGTAGCGAAGTTGTATTGCATATGCGATACGACTGATAGGCTGAGGTCTGGGATTCGATGCCCGGGTCGGGTAAAAGTGATATTGGGTTTTTCTATCACAAAACGCTCAGTATCATCTCGGAGTCTGTAATTGTGCCCGCTATGACAATAGGCTTATCACCTATCACGTCATGGGATATAGATACGCTCGGCGATATATTGGTGTACTGGTTACACCTCTGCTCACCCCATCGGGGATTAAAGGCGTGAGTGCGTACAAGTACACAAATTATTTTCATGCACTAAAACAATCATACAATACAAAGCAGAACTCCATATCGAAATTAATAAACAAAGACCGTAGCAAATATATAAAATGTTGCAGATCGGGGTCGTGAAAAACAACAAATATTCCAAGAACGGGTTCATGATGGTAGTATCGCCGCTCGTCTTCGCCAACAAAAAGAAATTGGATCACATGAAAACTGTATCGGAAAATTGCGAGAGAGAGGTGAGTGGGTAGGGGGGGAAAGGGAAGGGGGGCATGTACCTGTCGACGATACATACATTGGTTGGAAGTGATGTGAATATTCGGATGCCTGTTTCGGTCTTGGTGATTGAATGTTGAGGATTTTCGGGGAATTTTTTATGCTTTATTGGGTTTTACGGATCGATTTCGATATTGCTTTTTCATATTTTTCTGTCGCACAGCAAAATGATGATTGTAATGGTCATTACAATGCAATCTTTGAAAATGTGGAAAGTGAAGATACGCTATACGGACGCCATGATATGCACTGGCTGATCATGGAACGTGCCATTTTTTTATGGATAAAGGGGGCAAACTGGCAGGAGGCTCACCTGATGGAAAGTGATCACCACTGCCTATGAACACCTGCAACACCGGAGGGCTTGCAAATGCGTTGCCATTATAGCTTTTTTCCACCATAAGAATGACAGTCACTAGAGAAAAAAGTTGGGTAAAAATATGTTTTAGGACCTACTGGCACCTTATTTAAGATTGAAAAATTGCAAATAGTACTGATGATCCTATTGGTCAATTCTATTGAATAAACAATTTTCAGAATAAGATCAATAGTTCCAGAGATTATCTCCTCGAAACAAACTCATAAACGTACAAAATATAGCTATTTTTAATTTATAGAATACGAATTACGATCACGTAACACGAGAATTATTTATTCGTGAATAGATAATATCCATAAACAAATCAATTTTATGAAATAAAAATACACAAAGAATACCTTATTCAATCAAAACAAATTAGAATTCGGGAATTGAATCCCATATCAAGCTGTAGGTCGCTTGTCACTCTCGAGAGGCAATACCTTCGCCCCGGCGCCCTCCGGTACAAACAAAATTTATTCCATTTGTACAGGACTCTGACATTTATTTCCTACTATCAATACCTACCGAATTTTCTTGAAAGATATTTGTTTGAGTAGATTCTGCTATCATTTTGGAAAATGTAAGAGAAAAAACTAATGAGGTTCTCAATTCAACGCGATTTTTTTATAAGTTTTTTTACTAGCCCTGTATAGGTATACGTCCCACTGCTGGGCATAGGCCTCTTCTACTGAATGAAAGGGGTTAGGCCTTAATCCACCAAGCTAACCTAATGCAGGTTGGCAGACTTCACATACCTTCGAAAAATCTTATCGAGTTCTCAGGTATGCAGGTTTCCTCACAATGTTTCCTTCGCCGTTAAAGCAAGCGATAATTAACAATTAATAGTCAGTGGTGTATACTCTTAGGGCTGGTTTCGAACCTGCGACTTTCGACTCGACAGTCCATACCACTCCCCGCTGAGCTATCGCTGCTGTTAGTTAAGTTTTAATTAAACTATTCTTTTCTGATATTTCAGATAACTCATCATGATTCATCTCCCTGTGATGCAGGCAATGAAGTCACTACTTGTATATTTAAATACGCTCCGGAGTTACATTTGAAAGGATAAAATATGGAACTGTTTTATATTTAGTTAATTAATAATTCAAAATGAATGATGCTACACCTTCAAATTTGTTTTGTTTATTTCATTTTTATATGTATTTTTAAGTAATCTAAGCTCCTATTTATCAAGGTCCATTTAGAAATATTGATAGTATCTAGTAGACATCTTTTTTTTTATAACTTGTTACAGAAAGGTGTGGACAAATTTTAGCGATGTTTAGTGTACAGATATAAGTAATTTAACCTCCGTAGTATCAAATCCGTATACATTGCTGGGTCATGAATAAAGAATTTTATCGAATGAGTAACATGTTGATGTTTGACTTCCCACGTTCGCTAACAGTAAGTGATAAATAATTAAATGAATGAAGCCGTTACTAAGCGTGCAGAGGTAATGGAAATAAGTTATAGTAATTTTATCGATTTCATTGAGCTTAATAAACGAGTGGCATAAATTGAGCTGCTTTAATTCAAATAAATAGGACTTCAATGTGTGTAGTGCAAATATGTATTGTAAATCAGTTTAGAAAACAGCAACGTTAGAGTTTCTTCTCCGTTCTTCTTTAACGAAACAGCATTCCGAACTGGCGGTAGAGATAAAATTTGTCTCGTGTTGTTGTTGTCGTGCATCGTATTAGTCACCTGTCTTTTGACATCACACACCATGTCGTGCAGCCTTTTTTCATCATTTGATAATTACCGCTTCCAGCAGATTTAAATGGCTTTTAACTTATTTATCTTTGACTTGATTTAGATAATTCTTTTGATATAGGTTTTGGGAAACGTAAGTTATTGATTAAAATAATAAAATATTTTGAGTCAAATAGCCTGTTATGTTGCGGCCTCTTATTTATTTATTTATAATTTTATTGTATACTAGCTTTTGCTCGCGGCTCCGCCTGCGTGATCTGCTTTTTCCGGGATAAAAAGTATCCTATCACCCAAGTCAGCTCATACCCTGTCTGTATACCAAATTTCATCAAAATCCGTTTAGTAGTTTCATCGTGATTGACGGACAAACATCCAAACAAACAAACTTTCACATTTATAATATTAGTGTGATCACAACAAAAAGTATTGATAATATACAAAAGACATCTAATAATAACAAATAGAAGTACAATTGGCGGCCTTATTGCTAACGGCAATTTCTTCCAGGCAACCTTTGGATGGACTGGATTGATAGGTAAATGACCGAGCTCTTGTCTCTGACCTGAACTTCAAAATAGGCCTATATGTTGAAAAGCCAATTCAATTACTGTTTCCATGACATATTGATACATCCCCTCATGTGGAGCTATGGTGTCATGATTTGTTATGTTGCCACATCACATTTTACGGTATATTATTTTTATTACGCCCGTCCCGAGGTTTTTCGCTTCAAATTCCTAGAGATTTTTTCCACAAACATGTTGGGTTATTTATCTCATTGCTTTCGTGTGATATTTTCCCAACGGATCTGTCCCAAGGGAGAACAGATTGTCTTGTGTTTATTACAAATGTTTCTTCTGGTTCATTTGTCGAATAATAATATATCAAGGTAAAGATGGTAAATTAAATGCTTGACACTCCGTATAGATTATTATTCAAGCCGTAGGCGTTAGCATGAACAAATTGCGGAACAAAGTTTTTTTACCCGAGCACGGCAAAGTGACTGCATTACACCTAATGGTAAGCGTAGTACAGTCCAAAAAACCAGCAACCACTGATAAACATTGAGTTTATCGGTGATCACCAGAAACATGCCGGCCTGTATAAATGCTTGTCATGATTGTTGCTTGTGGCATCAATGTTGTGTCATAAAGTCATTTTTTTTCTTGGCACGGCAAAATCACTACATTAAAAGTAGTGTTAAGTACAGTGCATTTCAAATATAATATCGAACGTCAAGAGACATTGCGTCCCTCAACGGTCGGCAGAATTACGCCGGCCTGAAGCTACTAGATACAATTGCTGACCACGGAACTCGACTGGCTTGAACGTGTCACCATGGCTGGTTTTTCACCATTTGTCCTGTGGTCGTGACCCAGTCAGGTTTAAAAAAAATCAGTTGTGCTCTCACCAGCAGCACCACTTTATTAAATTCTAGTAAAATTTAGAACTCCATTTCGATGCGTATGAACTAGCAGCATGGTCATATTCTATAGTCCCAGGTAAGCAACAAAGTCCGAAAACTTACGTACAGTAAGTATAGAATAGCAACTAAAATAATAATATTTTTGATAGAAATTATACGATAAATCCGTTTTTATACCGATTTTTTTCACAGTATTTTATATTCGAAATATTATATTGTAAGTAAGTTTGAAAGATCTATAAAAAGTCCTTTGATATTAAAGTATACTTAAATAAGGCTTAAATATTACCAAAACCTTTACAAGTTTTGTATAGAAAAATATAATAAATACTTTCCATCATATACAATTTGAATAAGAAGCCCAGAATATAATTTAGTAACCTAATAAAATATGAGATCAATAGACTGTTTACGTAACTCGGCAATTTTTTTTCTTTCGTCACAATCACCCGAACAGCACAAAGAGTTCTAGACCATCGGTTCTCAAACTTTTAAGGTCGATTTGGTAGAGTCACCTTGAGATAAAACTATCTATCTATCATCTTGCTGTAGACAAAACTGTCTACAGCATGAAAGAAAGAAATAAAGAAAGAAAGAAACATTTATTGCTGGCACACATATAACAGACAATGACATAGAAAAGAAAAAAAAAATCTATTATAATTAATTATTTAACTTAAACTGAAACTTATTAATGATTATTTAATACATGCCAGCAAAGGTACCTAAATGAATACAATGAATATAATGAATAATGCATGAATACCACTTCAATTGGTAGGTCCAAAAAGGAACCAACTCACAGCAAGTTCGAATGGAGATACTGATTTTGTTATCCTAAATTAAGTAATTTAAACTAATTTTATCTCGTAGTGTTTTTGGAAAATCGGGCATGAAATATATTCCATGTACGATTTTGTAAAAAGACGGCATTAAAATCATTTTTTTCCTTTCTTTTTTCTTACCTTTCAGATATCCGGAGGCCTAAATACATTACCTCATAATCTATTTCTTTCTTCATTCTTTTCATCTTCTCATTTCTTTCATTTATTCACTTTAAGATTGCTAACGTATCTAACTATATTTTGATATTGTTGTTCATTTACCTTCATGTGACCAACTTGATCGTTTTCAGCCTCTGTTATAAAAAAGTGTGCAGAAAATATTATAAATACGTTTTATTTTACGATTACGCGATAATTATTTTATAATCCATGTGGAATTATTTATCTAAGCGAGTTTAAATAGATCATAATCGACTGAGCGTGGTATTTCTACCACATTTTATTTCAGTAGAACTCCAGCTGTCTTGCAAGAAATGTGAGTGTGTTTAAGGGTTTTTTTATTACTTAGACAGACAAACATGCGGCCTTTCCGGTGGCAAGCGAACACTGCCCATGGACATTAGTACTAGGCCACAACTAAGCTGCAGCCTAAAAGTCAATTTGAGTTTAGGCATAAACACAATTATCACTTATGCCAAACCCAGCAGAATTTTCCAAGGAGGCGTTACACGGGACCTACTTTAGGAAACACTGTTCAACAGAACCGAGAAATAGAAATATATTTCAACAAAATATTATGTACTTACTACGCAATTGAACGAAGCGTCTAGAATTTTTTGAGCTGAGTTTTTGCTGCCTTGTGTTATTAGGTTAGCATTAATATTTGTATTTATACGTGTTCAAATTGGCAAATATTTTCGGTCATTTATATGAATAGTGAGTATTAATAAACTTATTGGATATTTACTTTTTAGCTGACTTCAAAAACAGAGGATGTTCTCAATTTGAAAAGTATTTATTCTTTTTAGAATTACATTTTCAAATCATACCATCAAAATAAGATTTTAGAGCCGACGGCGCCATGTGTGTATCCTATATTGAAAGGCTATATCTTCTGAACCATAATGAAATGGACGTTAGAGTGGTAGAGCCACGCTGTAGACAGTTTTGTCTACAGCATGAATGGGCTGGCTCGACCGGGCCGTTACCACTGTCTCACAGAAAACCGACGTAAAGTAGCAGCTTGCTGCTGCGTTTCGCACGGTGAGTGAGATATCCGGAAGCCCAAATCCTCCCCTTCCCAATCCCTAATTATCCCTTTCCTTTAAGGTCGGCAACGCGCCCATTATTCTTCTGATGGTGGGCGTACATGGGCGGTGGAGATCACTTACCATCAGGTGACCCACTTGCTCGTTTGCCGGCCTACGCTATATAAAAAAATATATTTTTTAACATAATATGTGTTTTGACGGATATCCTGCTGCTGCTGGTAGCTGGCTGGTATGCCGGTGGTAGGATATTAATATCCGTCCGGATACGCCGCCGCACGTACAGATGGTGTTAAAACCTGCCAAAGTGACCCACACACATTGTGTGGATCGCGTTCCAGGATCAGTCAGTGTATATCCGGTTCTCCCGAGGAGCTTGCGACATGTCTTGATAATAATTAGTTGGGTCTGGTATAGGGGTGCATTCTTTTATCCCTGTGCCTGAATCGGTCATCCGCCTGCCCTATCATAGGCTCCTCGATTTGCTTCTTCCCTCTCCGATCGAATTTATACAGGCCGGCATGATTCTTGTGACCACTGATAAACTCATTGTTTGTATTGTACAAGATATCAATTTGCAATACTTTCTCCGAATGTATTTTTAGTTTACTAAATTGGATTTTTTACGCTCTAATACTCATATATGCTACTCAAATTATCCGACGGCTAACGGCTACTTATCACACAATTATGACAGCCAAGAGACCTTCAACGTGTCAAAAACGATGTTAAACGCTTGAATTGCGTTCAGAATTCGGGAATTAGTGTCACATATATCAACTACTAAATAATATTTACTGGGACATTCTGAGACAGTCTCTTTATGTTTTTTTTTTGTTATTTAATGACGAGACGAGCAAGGCGCTAGCCTAATGATAAGCGCCACGCCTGTCCATCAGTGTCAATCAGAAGCAACACCACAGAACTTTGAATTACAAAGCATTGCATGGCACTGAACTGCGCTCGTCACCCCGAGATATAAGATAGTCTCATAATGTCCAGTAATACCACTGGCTTCAATGTCCTTCAAACCGAAACACAACAGTGCTTACACACTGCTGCTTGGCGGCAGAAATAGACAATGCGGTGGTACCAACCCAGACGGCCTCTCAGGGACCTAGCACATTGTAAAATAGAATTGTAACTTGGAACTTTTAAGGTAGAATTCAAACACCAAAGTCGTATTACTGCCAACTCCTAAATAAAAAACCGCATTAAAAAACATTTTTGTAAACCGTCAACTGGAAATTCGAAATTGATTGACGTTGAATTCCAATTTAACACATAAAATGTGACGAGAATCGTCGTCCCAACGGGAAATTATGTATTTAATACTTTCATATTTTCTGTCGTCATTTTATTATTCTTTAATAATATTGTTTCTAGAAGTCTCAAGGGGTCGCTTATTTTTTGACGAGTTTATGGCAAAGAAGCACCTCAATTCGATGCGTATATTGTTTGTGCGTGTATTACTTATTACTTTTCATTCGCTGTGTATTGTGGACCGATTTTGTCGGATTAAAATCATATGTTTCATAGACTCCAAAGAGACTTGTTTATTAATATTTTAGCATTATAGGGTTTTTGAGTTGCTTTTCTTTTAGTTAAAAGTATGTGGCGTTTGAAATCTTGAGCCAGTTTCGTAGACAATGAAAATACAACAAATCTTTACAATGAAATTAATTTATAACAACCTCTGTCTATTAATAAACGGCTGAACTGATTTTCTTTTAATATAGCAAAGAACCATCTTACCTATGCCAGTTTCCAAACCAAATTTATAATCACCTAGAACGCAAAAATTTATAAAACATAATATACATATGTATCGGTTCATTGAATATTTTTGACAATATCTCATGGCAAAGGAAGATAAATCATACAGCCATACACATTTTATTTAAGATTTTTGAGGTTATGTTTTCTTAAAGAACTTACGACTGCTAAAATAGAATTGTTTAAGAAATTTAACGAATAGCCAGTACGTTCTTCTGGCACGAGTTAATTTGCGAAAGAACGCTTAATATTAAAATATTCAGAACAAAGTTGCGTATTTCAGTTTTCTGTTTATTTTGCGGATTTGAATCGTTTGGTCTGAGAGCTAACGTAGTTTATGAATTCATGATATGGCCTTTGATATATTGGATGACGTTAATAATGAATTTCTCATCGTCCTATTCTGTTTTATTATACATACGTTCTTATTTGATATGTATGTTTAGATATGATCTTCAATTTTTAAAGTTATTTGAAATTTAAACAAGTTTATCATCACCTCATTGGTCTAGGGGCAGAGAAACTGGTAAGGTTCCGAATAAAAATCCGATTCGGGCAAAAATTCATGTTTTTCGATTCGGACAAATCATATATTTTTTTTATCCGAGCTAGGCAAAGTGACTGAACTACACCTGATGGTAAGTGCAGTGTAGTCCAAAAAACCAGCGACCACCGACAAACAATGAGTTTCTCGGTGGTCGCCAGAATCACGCCGGTCTGTATAAATGCTTCTTCACATTCTGAAGAGGAAAGAAGCAAATCGAGAGGACTGCTACAGGATAGGCGGATGACTGTGCAGGTACAGGGAACCATCCCCAGCCAACCATCAAGTCATATCGCAAGCCCCTCGGGATAACCGGATATACACTGGCTGATCCTGGAACGCGATCTACATAAGGTATGTGGATCACTATGGCAGGTTTTAACACAATGTGTACGGTGGTCGCTATCCGGGTGGATATGAATATCCTACCACCAGCAGTATTATCGATATTGGAACTTATTCTTGATATGTCTCGCATGTGACAATAATCTATGGAATATAGGACCATAAATCCCTCGTACCGACACAGGTTACCTAGTGTAGGTCAGGACTGTGCGACTGTTGTTGACTGTGTTTATATATTTATTTATTTATTTTTTATCCTGGCTCGGCAAAGTGACTACGCTACACCTGATAGTAAGTGTAGCGCAGTCCAGGAATAGTGTCGACCAAGGATAAACAATGTGTCCATCGTAGGTCGGCAATATCGTGCCGGCCTGCCAAAGGGCCAAGGGGGAGGGGAAGGAAAAGGGATGGGAATAGGGTTTAGGATCAGGGGGCAAGCCCCCTGGGGCGAACCGGATATATACTGGCTGACCCTGGAACGCGACCCACACACGGTGGGCCACTATGGCAGGTTTTAGCACCAGTATACGGTGGTCGCTATCCGGTCGGATACAAGTATCCTCCCACCAGCAAAATATATGATGATTTCTTACGTTTACGCGAATGTTACACATTGACATAAAACTAATTAAACGGATTTTATCTCGGTTATTTATTTTAATTTTGATCCTGACATTTCGATAGCTTTTCAGCCTTCGTGGCCATTGGCTTATTATCTTTTTTTTATTTTTTACCCCATAAACATCATTAAAGTAATTTTCGTTTAAACCGATGAATACATTCGGCAAAGCTAATTGTGTACAGCTCTCCCACCCTTTTGCGGTTCGGTCGCAGGTTGCGGCCCGCAGTGCCCTGCAATGCGTGTTTTACCAACTTAATAATAAATGAAAAATAGCATTATAAAGCACTCTTTTATTGTTTACGTTATTATTTACGTTCGCCTTTTGTTGAAACTGCTATTTACATACATATCGGTGTTTTATGGCACCGTTTGATGTGCTTTTTGCTTTGCCAAAGATTTTTTTACGTAAATAGGGTGGAGTTGTGATAAGATTTCTTGTTTTCTGGATTCCGTAGCCAAATAACAAAGACGGAACCAATTTAGACGGATTTTGTCGCGGTGAAAAAAAACCGCGATAAAATCCGTTACATCATCATCATCATTAGCCACAAGACGTCCACTGCTGAACATGGGCCTCCCCCAAAAATTTCTAGACCAACCTGTTGGAAGCGACCTGCATCCAGCGACTTCCTGCGACCTTTATCAGGAATTTAAACTAATTTAAATCTGTTTAAATTAGTTTTATTTCAATGAGTAACAATCACGTAAAAGTAAGAAATCATTATAGACCTATATCCTATATCTATATCCTTACATTTGTCATGCCCGTCTGACCGTCTGTCTATCTGTCCGTCCGTATGTCAGTGACATTTTTTTCGGAAACTAATAGTCTTCACAAAATGGTCTAGCACTCTTCTTCTTCGACCTGCTCTTATCCTATTAATGCCTCAACCTTCTCTTTCTCAGAGGAGACCTGTGCCCAGCAGTGGGACATTATAATACAGAGCTGGTATTATTATTATTTGTATAATTTGAAAGTTAATCTCTGCACTTACAAGATAATCATGACCTGCCCTTATCCTACCTGAAGTGGGGTTACCACAACATGCTTTTTAACACATGTTACAGGAACATTTTGGACTGGGAGCCCTCGGGTAGCTGATCCACTTGACTACTATCAAGCTCATTTTCCGTGAGTAGCTTCGTTTCGATGAGACGACCAACTATTCCCTATGCGAAAATTCTCTATTGTGGTAGCTAACAGAGGTAGCAAGGATAGAATATTTCGATTTGATGATACTCAAAAAAATATTATTTTATTTGTAGGACAATATGACAGTTAAATTATATAAATATTAACTAAGTAAAAACAAAAAAATCAGCTGGTTAGTAATCATACCTATTGGAAGGAGGGGCTTCCAATAGGTATCGATAACGAGGTCATAAGAATGATTACTAACCAGCTGATTTTTTTGTATTGACTTAGAGGGCTCCCTGTCCATTTGTCTTGTAGTTTTTACGATCGGCCGCCTACCTAACGTCAACGTCTCTGGGAAGACTATAAGCACTAAATGGGTGAATTTTGGATGATAAAGTGTATTCTATGATCCGCTACACAAAGGTTTGTTGAAATTAAGTAAACATTGGTGTATATCTCCATTCATATAACTGAGGGATGATTTTTTTTCATTGCACATAGGCATGTTTGATATCATTTAATATGTCCCTAAAAATGGTTTAGAGGTTGGTAAATTAATTTTTATATAAGTGATTACTTTTTTTATTGAATGACGAGACGAGCAAGGCGCGCTGATGGTAGGCGCCACGCCTGCCCATACACAGAAGCAACACCTCACAGAACTTTGAATTACAAAGCACTGCATGGCACTGAACTGCGCTCGTCACCACGAGCCTTAAGATGTTAAGACTCATAATGCCCTTGTCTTCAAACTGAAACAACAGTGCTGACACACTGTTGCTGGACGGCAGAAATAGACAAAGCGGTGGTAACAACCCAGACGGCCTCTCGCATACGAGGGCCCTACCACCTTGTATATTTTAATTGTACTTACTTGTTCTTACTATTACTGCTTATTAGTACTGCTATTACTAACTTTTGTCCTGAGCCCTGACTACGGAATCCATCACTGTGTGATTTGACACGCACTTGGCTGGTTTTTTTTATTGTGTATGATAATTGCTTACTAAGCATTATGATAGTTACGTACTAAGCACTATGAGACTTTCCATCTTATGTCTCACGGTGACGAGGACAGTCCAATGTTATGCAGTGTAATGTGATCCAAACTTCGATGTCTTTTTGCTTCTGTTCATGGGCGCTTACCATCATACGATCATCATACATCAGCAGGGCGGTACTTCACGCCGGGCCAGAGATTGTTGCTCTATAAAGCTCAAGTACGGCCCCACGTGGAGTACTGCTCTCACCTCTGGGCAGGAGCCCCCAAATACCTGCTCAACCCACTTGACTCCTTGCAAAGACGAGCTGTTCGAATCGTCGATGATCCTGATCTCACGGATAGCCTGGAACGCGGAGAGACTTTGGTTCTCTCTGCGTGTTCTATAGGCTGTTCCACGGGGAGTGCTCTGAGGAACTGTTTAAGATGATGCCAACGTCACCATTCTACCATCGCACCACCCGACACCGCAGTAGAGTTCATCCATACCACCTGGAAACAATACCGTCTAGTACCGTACGTTTGCAGCGTTCATTTATACCACGCACGTGTAAGATCTGGAATGAACTCCCTGCCTCGGTGTTTCCCGAGCGCTATGACATGTCCTTCTTTAAACGAGGCTTAAAAAGAGTATCCCTTCAGTGGTAGGCAGCGGCTTGGCTGTGCCCCTGGCATTGCCGATGTCCATGAGCGGCGGTGACCGCTTACCATCAGGCGGGCCGCTTGCTCGTCTGCCTATCAAGGCAATAAAAAAAAAATACGAGTGACTTGCTCGTATCATCACTCAGGCAACAAAAAATAACTGTTCTATGTATTGGACCATTATTCCTTCAACATTACAAATATTCAATGTATCAAAATGACATACAAACATTTTATTCATACCCAGATTAGTTATAAAGGAAGTTCAAGAAATATTTTTACCCCGATATTGAGGTGCATGTAATTTTGGGACTTCTTTGCCTGGATACAAGGTCTGTTATTATAAAACGTATGCCAGAGATCCACTAGAGCTTAGACACTCACATATGAATTGCGATTATGTCACTGACCTTTCGGATGATGATGAAAATTTGTACTTTCTTTGGGATATACGTCGCGGGTATAGGATAAGTGAAATTGCGGAAACGAATAGTTTTTGCATGCTCATTTCTTGGATATCTTGGAGCAATATCATATACCAGCGTAAGGTGGTAGGTTCCTCGTATGCGAGAGGCCGTCTGGGTTGGTACCACCGCTTTGTTTATTTCTGCCGCCAAACAACAGTGTGTAAGCACTGTTGTGTTTTGGTTTGAAGGAAATCGAGGCCAGTGAAATTACTGAGCATAATGAGACTTAACATCTTATGTCTCGGTGTGACGAGCGCAGTTGAATGCCATGCAGTGCTTTGTAATTCAAAGTTCTGTGTGGAGTTGCTTCTGTTTCGCTTTGAAGGACATTGAAGCCAGTGAAATTACTAAGCAATATGAGACTTAACATCTTATGTCTCGTTGTAACGAGCGCAGTTCAGTGTGTTCTTTGTGGTGTTTTTTCTGTATATGGGCAGGCGTGGCGCTTACCATCAGGCGAGCACCTTGCTCGTTTCGTCATTCAATCAAATAAAAAGAAATACCTAGGTTGAGCAACCGTAAGGTACAGGGTTCATAATAGGGTCAGCCAATCACAAATCGTATATGTGTATTCCATTCGAAAAATACTCTTGACTTTTTCGGGATTGAAATTTAGGCGTGGTATGGCGATAGATTTATTTATTTATGGCGCCATCACTCACATTGTGGGACGGAAAATAAAGTGAGTAAGTGTGGGTACACTACTGTCAGTTGTCAGGTATGCAGGTTTCCTCACGATGTTTCCTTCACCTTGAAAGCAAGCGATAATTTACAATAAATCTACACGTAACTTAGAAAAGTCAGAGGTGTATGCTCTTGGGGCTGGTTTCGAACCTGTGACCTTTATCAGTCCGTACCAGTCCCCGCTGAGCTATCGCTGCTTTTCACATAATACCGTTATATTAAAACCACAATCTTACAGCAATAGCATATACGTGTAGTAACTCAGGCCTCATGAACAAAGGAAACTGGTAAATTGTGTTTCATCTCTTAGCGCTTGTTTGTTAAATTACAATTGCTATTTTGCGACGCTGCAGTGCTGGATTAAAATAATTTGCCTCGTTGAAGTTTTCGTTGTTTTTGGGTGGATACAAGTTGGTGGTATTACATGGTGGTAGGTCCCCCGTATGCTAGAGGCCGTCTGGGTTGGTACCACCGCTTTGTTTATTCTCCCGCCAATCAACAGTGTGTAAGCACTATTGTGTTTTGGTTTGAAGGACATTAAAGCCATTAAATTACTGGACATTATAAGACTTAACACCTTATGTCTCGGGGTGACGAGCGCAGTTCAGTGCCATGCTTTATAATTCAAAGTTCTGTGTGGTGTTGCTTCTGTTTATGGGCAGGCGTGTCGCTTACCATCAGGCGAGCGACTTGCTCGTCTCATCATTTAATTTAATAAAAAAAATACGCGACTTCAGTTTTGGACGCGAGTTGATGATTGACGCGAGACACACACTAAAATAATAATAAATGAATAAATACACCCAACAGTCACACACCTGACCCCACAGTAAGATACGAGTCTTGTGTCGTGGGTATCAGGAACTACGAGAGACTTTCGGTCTCACAACACCCAGACCCCGAGACAAATATCTATGGATCACACAAATGTTTGTGTCGGTGCGGAGATCAAACCCGCGGCCTCTCGTTTCACAGCCGGCTACTCGCCCGCTGCGCCTCGGAGGCTGTCAATGTCGACGTCAAGAGCCATTGCGTCTTTCAACGGTGGAATAATGCCGGCCTAAAATAACGAAATATACCCTGGCTGATCCCTGAACACACGGAACTCGCCTGATGACCTACTTCGGCGGGATTTTCATCATGTGTACGGTGGTTGGGTCGGGAAACTTTCATTTCTGAGTGGTGTCGCAACTATTTATGAGTAGACATGGCGCTTACCATTAGGTAAATGACCTTCTCTCTTCGTATATCGTTGGATAAAATTGCCTTTAGTAATGTAACCACAGAACAAGCGATTGTATGAATAGTATTTCATGTATGTCTAAAAAAAATATTAATACACTTTACTTTACTTTTCATAGAAATAGTCTAACAGTGAGTAGTCTAGAAGCAGCGATAACTCAGCGGGGAGTGATAAGGACTGTCAAGGTTCGAAACCAGCCCCAAGAGCAAACATCTCTGACTTTTCTAAGTTACGTGTATATTGTTAACTAGCTTTTGCTCGCGGCTCCGCCCGCGTGAACAGCATTTTCATCCCCTATTTTGTCCCCTTGGGGGTAAAATTTATCAAAATTCTTTCTTAGCGGATGCCTACGTCATAACATCTACCTGCATGCCAAATTATAGCCCGATCCCTCCAGTGGTTTGGGCCGTGCGTTCAAAGATCACTATGTCAGTTAGTCACCTTTGAGTTTTATATATTTAGATTATCGCTTGGTTTAGCGGTGAAGGAAACATTGTGAGGAAACCTGCATACCTGTGAACACGATAAGATTTTTCGAAGGTTTGTCTGCCAACCCGCATTAGGCCAGCGTGGTGGACTAAGGCCTAATCCTTCTCATTCAGTAGAGGAGGCCCGTGCCCAGCAGTGGGACGTATATAATACAGGGCTAGTATTATATAGTCTAACGCAATTTAATACAAAAAAAAAGTCCCTCTATCTTTTCACAGATTATTCAACAAGAAATAAAGCTATCATGAAGATAGCGAACTGGGTTACCAGTCGTCGGGTTAGGATATTTCGATATTTAGCAGGATCCCGAGTGGACTGTTACGTCATAAGTAGACTAAGTACTACTAGTAAGACTTCCAATGACAAGGTTCTATTTTCAAATAATAATAATAACACAATAATCCATACTAATATTATAAATGCAAAAGTAACTCTATTACGTTTTCATGACTAAACGGCTGAACGGATTTTAATAATGTTTGGTAAGGAGATATACTTGGGAAAGGACATAGAGTATCTATTGTCCCGGGAAATAAATATTTTCCCGGAAAAGGACATTCAAGGGGGCGGAGCCTCGAGCGAATGCTAGTATTTTATATATTTAAAGTTTTTCGTTTTCAAGTGGTATACAGCATCATTCAGCCGGCTTATTAACACTGTCTTATAGAAAAGTGACGTAAAGTAAAATCTTGCTGTCGCGTTTCATACAGTTCGATATACGGAGGCCGAAATCCCAACTTACGGGAATCGGAAAGGCAAGTCCCTTATCTTTTTCCTTCACAGTCTGAAAGATGTTCATCTGTCTTGATATTGTGGGCGTTCATGGTGGTGAGCAGCTACTATCCGGTGACCCAACTGCTCGTTTGAAGATTAAGGCTATTAAAAATAATCTATCAATTCTTCTGCATTTCTATACAATATTCTTTTTTTCCATAAAACTTTATATTGATCCTTAGAAGTAAAACTCGAGACATAAGTCCTAAAGGAAGTCCAATTCCTGATTTACCTGAGTTTTTAATTCATCTGGCAACCCAAATTGCGGGAAGCCTTGAAATGTAACGCGGCTGTATTATGGAATTTCTTAGTCCTGCCACGTATACGCGTTTGCGTCAGCCAGATATATTTCATATTATTGCATATTTATATTCAGTTTTTGTGTTTACAGTGCCGAGAGAATTGGGAATAAGTTCTGCGTTACCCATACGCAATCTGGATTAAATAGAACAGCTTCATATATCCCTATGGATTAAAATGACTGTTTTTGGGAGTGGTAGAAGCGTGGTGTAGTCAGTTTTATCTGCAGTATGATTGGACATAAGCAGTGATAGGTCAACGGGGACTGGTATCAAAATAGAATCAAATAGAAAGTTGCAGGATCGAAACCAGCCAAGAGTATTTTGAGATGGTAGGTCCCTCGTATGCGAGAGGCCGTCTGGGTTGGTACCACCGCTTTGGCTGTTTATGCCGTCAAGCAACAGTGTGTAAGCACTATTGTGTTTCGGTTTGAAGGACTTTGAAGCCAGTGAAATTACTGGGAATTATGAGACTTAACATATTAAGTCTCAGGGTGACGAGCGCAATTCAGTGCCATGCAGTGCTTTGTAATTTAAAGTTTTATGTGGTGTTGCTTCTGTTTATGGGTATGCGTGGCGCGTACTATTAGGCAACCTCTCTCGTCATTCAATCAATTAAAAAAAAAACAGTTTTGTAGTGGTAGGAACATACTAAATTCTAATACAATTACACACTTGCGACTTGTGTGCTGTATATCCGTTGAGGAATTTAATTTTTTTTACTCCATACTCCGTCATCACAATATCTTAAACAAAATTATGTAAGACCACATCGCAGCAAAACTCTTATATTTTTTTTTACAACTGGCTAAGAAATCTGGGTTCATACCAACACCAAAAAAAGCCCCAAATTATGAATTTGCGCAGTTTTTTCGTCCGTTAAAATTACGCGAGACTTCAACACTCAAAGGCTTATCTCCTCCCAACAAATCCTAGTGTATTATCAGATCTATTATGTAGCTATTTCCTATAGTTCATTTTAGCAAAGTGCTTCCAAAACAAACAGGCACCAAGGCTTGAAATACCCACGTAATTCCGTACAAGGATTACGCAAAATGAACTGTTGTATTAATTGCGTGGTTGTATGTACACAGTTTTACGTAAGCTGTACAGAAATTCTGCTTATATTAATTTTGAGTCTCATTGGCTGTATAGTCGTATTTAAATAAATAAATACACCCTACAGTCACACACATAGTGCTGACCCCACTGTAAAATATGAGTCTTGTGTTGAGGGTATTTTTTTATAGCATAGGCCGGCAAAAGAGTGGGTCATTAGGAAGGCGAGTGGGGTTTTGGTTCTTCGGATATCTCACTCACCGTACGAAAGCAAAGAAAAGTGGCTCACCTGATGGTAAGTGATCTCCACCGCCCATGTACGCCCATCACCAGAAGAATCATGGGCGCGTTGCCGACCTTAAAGGAAAGGGATAATTAGGGATAGGGAAGGGGAGGGGATTTGGGCTTCCGGATATCTCACTCACCATACGAAACGCAGCAGCAAGCCGCTACTTTACGTCGGTTTTCTGTGAGACTGAAACCAAATCATAAAAACTAATCATACCAACATACCAATCATAAAAACATCCTAGCTTAAACTGTTCCTTTTCTTCGCTATTTTTGTACCCGACTGGATAACGACCCCCGGAAACATGGTGAAAATCCGCCGTAGTGGCTCGTTCAGTCGAGTTGCGTTCTGGGATTAGGCAATGTATAATCTTAATACTTCAGGCCGGCATAATTTTGTCCAGCGTCAAGCGACTCAATCTCTCTGGACGGTTGACATTATATTTGGACTGCACTGTATTTAACATCAAGTTTAGTGTCTAGTCACTTTACCGTGCAAGAATAAAAAAATGTCGTGCCATTACACTAAAGTAAGTGTGAATCCTGAATAGGGTGCAGCTACGTTGAAATAAAACTAATTTAAACGGAGTTTATCGCGGTTTTTTATTTAATTTTCCACCCCGTCTACACCGTAAAGACTGAAAAGCTTTCGAAACATCGGGATCAAAATTAAATAAAAAACCACGATAAAATCTGCTTAAATTAGTTTTATTTCAATTTGTAATATTCGCGTAAACATAAGAGATTAGGGTGCTGCTACGTTTATTGGATGCAATCTAGACTCCAGAGATTTAGCAGTTTTTTAAATTGTGATCCTACAAGTTTGCGCTCTGTTCTAATCTAACAACAAATTTTTAAGTAACGACTATTACTTGTTGCTATATTATTTTAATATATTAGAAGCACAGATTGTAATTTTATACTGTGACTTCGCGTCAAATTGTATTTGAGAAAATGAGTGATTTAAACCAAACTAAATAAATAAAAAAGTGGTTGTGCAATTCACACACGGCAGAAGCGAAAATTCAGAAAAGAATTAAATAAAACGATAAAAATATCAAAAAACAATTAAAATTTACTAATGTTAATAAATTAATTAATTAATTTTAGATAGTTTATATAAATAAAAATTATTGGTCAAATTAACACAGATGTATTAAATAATTATCTAAATATTTTAATACGCAAATGCAAAAGAATAAAACATGTGAATGGTACAACACGTTGTTTATTCCCAGTTGTTTATTTCCAGAAGGCTTCGTTGTCCGCAGGCGCTAAGACACGTGATAGCATACTTCTACTTCTTACTTCTTCATTATATCTATCTCATTCTCTCGCAGTCTAATAAATCCTTTTAATTATGTTATGTCCTATGTTAGTCTCTTTTTACTGTCGCTTTTTCGTTTCATCGACTTTTCAAATTGCAACGGTGCTAAAGCAGATCCAAGGTGGACAGACGACCTGATAAAGGTCGCAGGAAGTCACTGGATGCAGGCCGCTTCCAACAGATCGGTCTGGAAATCTATGGGGGAGGCCTATGTTCAGCAGTGGACGTCCTGTGGCTGATGATGACGATGATGATAAAGCAGATCCACTTAAAAAAATTAATGTAATTGCCTATTGTATTTCCCTGATGCTGTGTACACATTAGTTGGTATTGATTTCTATACATAAGTATTTTTAAATTGACTTCTCTGAAGCGTTTTTCAATTGCCTAAATGATTAAATTAACTATTTCATTTCATAGATAATCAGATGTTTTATATAATATCAAATACGTTAAAACAAATTACAATGCTTCTCGGTAAACAACATTTGGTGATGTATCCCGAAGTAAACACATGCAAATAGTATGCGTTGTTTACTCACGAAAGAGCCACGTAGAGTTATTCGTAAGTGAAACCAGAGGCGCCGAGGTCCACATTAGCGTTGAGCAGAATCTACTGTTGCTTTGTTTATTGTCATAGAGAAGCAGTTGTTGATCCAAAATTGAACACTTTGAAATTGGAAAGAGATGTTGTTTGGGATTAGTGGTTTGCGGGGCGAAACGCTCTCTCATACAGCACTGCTGGTCTACAACTCTGCTTCTATCACGCTTCTCTGAAGAGTCGTTACAAGGCGGTAGGTCCCTCGTATGCGAGAGGCCGTATGGGTTGATACCACCGCTTTGTCTATACTGCCGTCAAGCAACAGTGTGTAAGCACTGTTGTGTTTCGGTTTGAAGAAGAAACCAGTGAAATTATTGGGCATTATGAGAGTTAAAGTATGTCTCACCTGATTGTAAGTGTCACGACTGCCCATAAACAGAAGCAACACCACACAGAACTTTGAATTACAAAGCACTGTATGGCACTGAACTGCGCTCGTCACCCCGAGACATAAGATGTTAAGTGTCATAATGCCCAGTAATTTCATTGACTTCAATATTATTCAAACCGAAACACAGCGGTGCTTACACATTGTTGCTTGGCGGCAGAAATAGACAAAGCGGTGGTACCAACCCAGATAGCCTTTCGCATACGAAGGACCTACCACCTTTTTAACCTGCGTGACCTGTGTAAAATTATTACTATTGTTAGTATGTACCTAGTTTTACTTCATTTAGCTGAAGTTTTTTGGTGGATAGAAATACAGTTTATATTTTTTTTATATTATTTTAGTTACAGCAAACTAACTTTCAGCTAACAATTAAATTAGTAATAGCAATAATTTAAGTGACAAAAAGCCAATAACAAGTCGCTTTAAGAGAAAAATATAATATGTATTAGCTACTTATAAAAAACTACTTCTCAGTGGCGCCTAGTTCGATAATTCACTTACAAAAACTGTCAGACATTGGCGCTTAATTTGATATCAAACCCAAACTTTATTACGAAACTCGGGCCATACGGTTTTTTTTCCTTTTTAACTTTAACATAAGAATTCGGCAGAAGTAAATACCTATTGTGTAAGATATCTTTTTTATTACCATTATTTCGATTTATCCCTTAGTAGTTTACGGTTTTTGTTTTGTAGCATAGGCCGGCATACGAGCAAGGGGTCACCTGATGGTAAGTGATCTCCACCGCCCATGTACGCCCACAATACCAGAAGAATCATGGACGCGATGCCGGTACCTTAAAGGAAAGGGATAATTGAGGATTGGGAAGAGGAGGGGGATTTGGGCCTCTAGATATCTCACTCACCGTACGAAACGCAGCAGCAAGCCGCTACTTTACGTTGGTTTTCTGTGAGACAGTGGTAACGACCCGGTCGAGCCGGCCCATTCGTGCTCTCGACAAAACTGTCTACAGCGTGGCTCTACCACTCAAAGTATTAACAGAATATTACTAAATATAATATCCTTGTTCTGACTGACTGTCTGATTCATCACCGCGGAGCCTAAATAGCTGTGGCTACAAACTTAAGATATTTGGCAAGGTAAGTTGATGCCTTTTAGGAAGGATTTTTCGAAATTCCCACACATGGTGAATAATCCGCTCTCTACTTGCTGTTTTTGAATTGTTTTTTTTTTACAGCATAGGCCGGCAAACGAGCAAGTGGGTCACCTGATGGTAAGTGATCTCCACTGCCTATGTACGCCCACCACCAGAAGTATTATAGGCGCGTTGCTGACCTTAAAGGAAAGGGATAATTAGGGATTGGGAAGGGGAGGGGATTTGGGCTTCCGGATATCTCACTCACCGTACGAAACGCAGCAGCAAGCCGCTACTTTACGTTGGTTTTCTGTGAGACAGTGGTAACGACCCGGTCGAGCCAGCCCATTCATGCTGAAGACAAAACTGTCTACAGCGTGGCTCTACCACTCAAAAAAGTTGTTTCGGGGTCAGCCAATGTACACCCAATAACTTTAATCTAGCAAAATTTGAATATAGAATGTATTAGTGGATTAAGAACAGGTGGAAGAAAAACAAAAAAAATACTGTATTCTAGTTCTAACTCTAAGTTACATTTGCTCCGGTTATTTACTTCTAAAAAAGGTAAATTATGAGTATCCAGAAATAAATATGCAAATTTCTCATGCGGTAATGATATTTAAGGAAGGGAAGAGCGAAAGAATAGCATCCGGCTTGTACGCTTCCACATTTGTTGCGCTAAACGACGTCGCCTGCGGCTAAGTATGAGGCACACTAAACACATTTTCCATAACTTAAGTTGCGGGTAATATTTTGCTGGTGATAGGATATTCATATCAGCCCGGATAGCGACTACCATACACTCGGTGTTAAAATCTGCTATAGCGACCCACACAGCATGTATGGATTGCGTTCCAGGATCAGCCAGTGTATATCCGGCTCTCCCGAGAGGCTTGCGATAGGACTTGATGGTTGGTTGGGACGAGTATAGGGATACATTCTTATATCTCTGTGTCTGCATCGGTCATCCGCCTGTCCTGTCGCAGGCTCTTCTTCCCTCTTCGGAGTGTGAAGAAGCATTTATATAGGTCGGCATTGTTCTAATGACCACCAATAAACTCATTGTTTGTCAGTGGTTGTTGGTTTTATTTCATTTGCACTGCGCTTACATCAGGTGTAGTACAGACAATCACTTTGCTGTACTCTCTTAGAAAAATCTTCCATTTTATATTTTTATGTAATCTTATTCCTTTACACTTTTCTAGGCAGTAGTCCGTCTTATGCGAGAGCCTTTCCGGTTAGGTAACACCGTTATGGCTAAGAGTGAGATTATTTCTAACAACGGACAGCAAAGGTTGAGATAACAAATTGAAAAAAAAAATATTTCCTAGAAATACTGATAGAAGTTTTTCTCTAATGGCCGACAAAGGAGTAAGTGGGTTGCCTGATAGTAAGTGATCTTCACTGCCCATGGCACTTACATTTCCAGAAGAATAATAGATGAGTTGCCGACCGTTAAAGGAAAGGAATGGGGATTGGGTAGGAAAGGGGGATTGGGCCTCCGTATATCTTACTCACCGTACGTAACGCAGCAGCAAGCCGATACTTTGTATCAATTTTCTATGAGACAGTGCTAATGACCCGGGAGAGCCGTACCATTCATGCTGTATACAAAACTGTCTACAGCGTGGCCCTAAAATAGCTTACTGTGTCTCCTGCTTTATCCATACGTTTCCAACCGTTTTGGTTATTAACATGCGAGAGGAAGTAATTATTTTAATTATCTTCCTATTCAACCATAGATTGTAATTGTTCCATTTTATATTTCAGACTGAATTTTACAGAACAAAAAAATTGAGATGAGATCTAAAATTCAAATGCACATAAAATGATATTGAGGTAAAGTGCATGATAGGTACGTAGTGAATTTTTTTTTATCAATCACCGGTTTACGAAACGTAATTGCAAGCTGCTACTTCACGTCGGTTTTCTGAAACACAGTCGAGCCGGCCCATTCATGCTGCATCAATTAATGAATCAACCGCGCGAAGCCTCGGAACCTCGCGCTCATTCAATGTCAAAATTGTACTCGCAATCGTGCCGGTACCGTTTTATAAATATTTTAACTTGCTTGAATGACAAAACAACCTGGTCGCTTGTCTGCCTTTATACACACATAACTTTGGATCATAAATCACTGTATGGCAATGGACTGCGTACGTCACCCTGATACATAAGTTGTTAAATCTCAATGCCCAGTAATTTCACTAGCTTCAATGTCCTTCAAACCCAAACATAACAATGCTTATGTTTACTTATGTTTGACAGCATAAATAGATAAAGCGGTGGTACCAACCCAGACGGCCTCTCGCATATCTCGGGACTTGCCACACAGCATAAAGTTTGGCAAAATTCTGACCACCCTCGAAAGATTCCACAACTCTCATTGCATGTGCAGTAATGCAAGCACTATCAGGTGGCTTTTTTATTAATAATTTAATATATCACATTATGATTCTCGAAGTTAATTAACTGTAGCAAAGTTATGGACTTTCGAGCAAAGCTTTCTTCTTCTTTCTAGAGCTTTCTTGAGCTTCTTTCTAGAAATAAAACATATGATATCAAGAATATAAATTTATTTTTATTTTCTGTAATTGACTTTTTATTCGTATAATAATTATACGTGAAATGCTTTCTAATGTGGAAGGTTTTCCCCTCTTTGGGAATGACGGTAATGATGACTAGCAAAAGACACTTTTAATGGAAGTTTTTATTACTAAACTACTATCGCTTTTACCATTAAATGTAATGCAGTCACTGTAAGTACATAACATCAAAACAAAGTCTTCAGCAAAAATGCACAGTGAAATAATGCTGCAGCTACTGCGTTTTAATGTGACTTTACTTTTCAAACAGCCATTTTGGGATCCCTTTTGAATAGTTAAAATACTAAGCAACTTTTCCACCTCAGCCTTTTAGTTTTAGCAGATTCATGAGATATAAACACTATTATTATGGACATAGTTTTTAAGTATGTAACCATTAGCATTACGGTGTAGAAGTATAAAATCCTAGCTGCCCCACTAATCCACAGTAGACCAGTGTGAAGGGTGACTTAAAGGTGACTTAAGACCAAACCCCACCCAATTGGCCATAGTAACTCGCTCAGGCAAGTCGCGTTCTGTGATCGGCCAGTATGTTCAGAACGGCATCATTCTGCCGACCATCAAAGGAGGCAATATCTCTTGATGCTTGACATATTAATATGGGCTGCACTATACATACCACTAGGAGCAGTGTAATCACTTTGCTATGCCAGGATAGCAAAAAATCTCAAGCTGTAAGCGACCTTTGCTTAGCAGCGAGACATTTAAAGGGTACTTATGCTGGAAGAGTGCCTAACGAGATTATCAGAGCTTAAGCTAGGGATGGACTAGAGGCGATTTCACAGTCATAGTTTGATATGAGACAATAGCGAGTATTTCTCTAAGCACTCCTACCTCCAATGTTTCTCCAGAAGTAGCCAAACCTCAGGAAATGAACATATTTCCAGAGGATCCGTTACTAATGATGACTGTAGAGTGTATATTGCGCATAAGCTTAAATATAGATTTTTTTAATGAACAATAATATTATGTTGGCAGGCTGGCTAAAATAAGTAAAGCGTTTCAATTTTATTGGTTAACTTGAAAAACGTAAGCATTTTTGTGTAGTCTATATGAGCGTTGGCCGTGTAAATCAATCATTGGAGGTGAGTGCTGAATCAAGTCTACAGAATTCGCCTAAGCTTAGTAACCGGGCCTATCCAATACTATGGCGTTTGGAAAGTTTTTCTGTGGTATCATATTATGAGTTATTAGTGGTAGAGCCACGCTGTAGACAGTTTTGTCTACAGCACGAATGGGCCAGCTCGACCGGGTCGTTACCACTGTCTTACAGAAAACCGACATAAATCAGAGAAGAAGTAAGACGTAAAGCTTATTGCTGGGTTTCGTACGGTGACTGATATCCGGAGGCCCAAATCCTCCTCCCCTTCTCAATCCCTGATTATCCCTTTCCTTTAAGCCGGCAACGCGCCCATGATTCTTCTGGTATTGTGGGCGTACATAGGCGTTGGAGATCACTTACCATCAGGTGACCCGCTTGCATGTTTGCCGGCCTATGTAATAAAACAAAACATATCAATTTAATTTTCGTGGTATCAGAAATACATACCTCTCCTTAATACTTCACAATAAACAGATCAACATAAAATACCAAATAATCTAGATCATTTAAAACTACCCATACGACTGGAGTTTCAGCGACGTAGAAAGATAGTAAAAGATAAAAAAGGTATAGAATCATTAAACGTTATCTATCTACGTAGCAATAAAACCGGATCAGAGTGGAAATCCTTAATTGACTAATATTAAACAAAACGAATCGAAGCTAACTGCCGAGATATACAAACGAGGGGCCATAGAATGTAAATTGACAAAGAGCAATTAGAAAATGGGTCAAATTTGTAAACTGTCGTGTTTGAGTTGCGTTTATTAAGCGATAAATTATATTGAAAGATTAGTTGTGTGCGGAAGCTTTGAAATGATAAATGATAGAGATATTTTGCTGGTGGTGGGATATTCATGTCCGCCCGGATAGCGACCACCGTACACATGGTGTTAGAACCTTTTTTTTTTTTTTTTTTTTTTTTTTTTTTGTTGACGCGGGGAAAGCCGTTTATTGCTACCGCCCCACCGGGAGGGAAGGTGGAACGGTTATGTTGGGTTCTACCGGCCTTACGACCCAGCCTCCCGACCGCTGGGCCGAGTCCCTAACCATATGTACAACCTATGCCGGTAACTACCAACTAAAACCCCGCGGTGGCCTTCTTCGGCGCATTAGGGACGACCCCGGGTTTCCCGGGGCGAGAAGCACCCCAGCTTCACCGGAACCGCCCCTGCGCGGTGCCGCCTTGCGGCCCGTCTCCATTGGGGGGGGCTCAGAAGCCCCCACTCACCGAAGGACGCCCTCGGCGTCAACGACAGCCACGAGGCCAACCACCCGTGCTGCCGTCCATCCCGGGGGTCGCACGTACAATAGTACGTGTACAATGGTGTTAGAACCTGCCATACTCAACCCACACGCCTTGTGGGGATCGCGTTCCAGGATCAACCAGTGTATATTCAGTTCTTCCGAGGGGCTTACGACATGACTTGATGGTTGGTTGGGGTATAGGGGTATATCCTTGAATTACTGTGCCTGCATCCGTATTCCGCCTGTCCTGTCGCAGGCCCCTCGATTTGCTTCTTCGCTGTCTGAAAAGTTTCATTTCAATTTTTTTACTTCTTATTAAAAACTAGTCATTGATCGTACTTTTTTTTTTGATAATTACAGTTTTTTCGATAATATACGAGTGTGTTTTTTTGTTTAAAAATCGAGAATTTTCTGTCAAAAGGCCGCCATTGAGTTAATTTTCAAAAGAAGCTACGATTAAGGACTAGATGTGTAATTAAAATAATGAGTTTTATTTGTTTTTTAAATGATCCGGTAAAATGACATGATGAATGCGAAGCGCTACTTGGAAAAGGAGGTCTACGAAGATGGCGATATTTTAATCAATAATTAATTTTTCCATTTGTAATTTTGTCAAAGTCAAGTTGGAACATAATTAAAACTCTGTGTAATCAGTTTTATGATATGAACTTAATAATTATAAAGAAAATTGAAAAATCTCCTTCAATCACGCCTGACTGCATCTCACCCCTTAACTACTTCTTTCTCAGCGAAAATAAAACCACTGCTAATCTGTAGAGAAAGTTCTAGAACACGTAGAGTGTCTATTGGAATAAAACTCTTTATACAACTTTTACAATTTGCTCTATCATCACGTTTTGGATTTGTCTGTATTTTTTGGTGACTAGGGACTGTATTTTAATTAATTTATGTAGTCCTTGAAGAAAATTGACATTTCTAAAAGGATAGACTTGGAATTCAGTGGACTGGAAAATTAAAGTAGGGGCCGTTTTAGCCGACTTAAAAAGGAGGAGATTCTGAATTCAGTGTGTAAATATATTTTTTGGCGTACAACGATTTCTCCGCCAATTGGAAGTAGTTACGCAAAAAGGAACCAATCCACAGCAAGTTCAAATACTGAGTTCTGTTTTGCTAAATTAATTACATAGTTTAAATTGATTTTAATAATGTATTTTTTTCGCAAAATCGTACATGGAATATATTTAATGCCCGATTTTAATTCATTAAATTTAGTAAAACAAAATTAGTGTCTTACTACTATACTATCTTACTTATTATCCATTTGAACTTGCTGTGGGTTGGTTCCTTTTTGCGTAACTACGTCCAATTGTGAACTGTTTTTAATGGAAAATAATCATTTGATTGAGTTTGATTCATTAAGAACTGGTCACGATATACGGAGTAAAAAACATGAAACTCCTTAACGGACAATAGCTTATTCGTCGCGATTGTATTATTATATTGTAGTTGACATACCAATTCATGGGCTACTGGGCTACGGTGGCTGTTTGTCTGTTTAATTTCTATTTTATTTACAGTAAAATACAAGGTGGTAGGTCCCTTATATGCAAGAGGCCGTCTGGGTTGGTACCACCGCTTTGTCAATTTCTACCGTCAAGCAACAGTGTGTAATTACCGTTGTGTTTCGGTTTGAAGGACATTGAAGCCAGTGAAGTTACTGGGCATTATGAGAATTAACATCTTATGTATTTTCAACAGCTTATGTCTCGGGGTGACGAGCGCAGTTCGGTGCCATGTAGTGCTTTGTAATTCAACGTTCTGTGTGTTGTTGCTTCTGTTTGTAGGCAGACGTGGCGCTTACCATCAGGCGAGCGCCTTGCTCGTCTCGTCATACAATCAAATAAAAAAAACTTACACACACTCAATAATCCTCAGATATGAAGACTACTTTATCCGATTATTACGCCATAATTCAAAATTCCTTTCCCCATCATAAATGGCAACCCTTTTACGTAATCGTCTTGGATCAATGTAATGACCCGGGCTTGTACTCTACCATCCATAAGGCCGCGGACTCGAAATCAACGGGTGCGGGGCGGCGGCGGCGGCGCGGGTGCGGTGGAGACCCGGTCTCGAAGTCAGCGGGCAGATCGCGCGGCGCTAGAGCGGCGTAGTGTTGTACTATGAGAAATTAGTGTCTGTTCGCGAACGAAATTGATGTGAATATGATGTTCCATATAAAAAATCATTGAAATAATTTGCTCCACCACGTAGGCGGGCATTTTTGAAAATACACAGCACTACGTCAATGCAGACGCGCAGTTGCCGCTCGGTTGGCGCGCGCCGCTCGTACGTCGCTCCTCGCGCCCGCGCCGCGCCGCTGCTTTCGAGACCGGGTCCATTTAAATCTATGCATTTGAACGCGCCGCACCCGCGCCGCCGCCGCTTGCCGCTGACTTCGAGTCCGCGGCCTAACACCCCGAAGGGTTCCCGGGGGAGCGGCGTCTCCATTCCCTAATACTCCGATTCCTGTGCTGCTATTATTCTGCACTATCTGTGTTCCGGGATTTTTGTCTGATGTGTAATGAATATTTAACGCTTGTGTTATTCCCTGTTGTGTATAGTTGATTGCTTGAAGGGCTTGCTGATTGCTACAAGACTTGATAGAGGATTGTGTTTCATATGCACAGTAGTTTTGTTTAGTGTAATAAATCAGTAACTTACGTAATCTACCTTTTCGAAAGCAATTTCTTTTTTTGTTCATAGACTGTTTTTCTGTTTATGGGCAGGCGTGGCGCTTAACATCAGGCGAGCTCCTTGCTCGTCTCGTCATTCAATCAAATAAAACAAAACATACTGTGGTATAAAGCATGCTTGAGTAAATTTATTCTGGCACTAGTCATACATTATCAATTTGCATTTGATGTATGCACTTAAATCATATGTTATCTAACAGTATACACTGATTTATGGGCTATTTAGAATATAAGTGCACGAATTAAATACGCAATAAGAATTCCATTACTGAAGTTTAAACTTCTAATGTCCATTACACCGCGTTTCCCGACTCCTCCGCTCCGTCAGAACTTCAACAAAGGAGCAATCGCAAAACTTTTTCCAAGCATTTGTTTTAATTTAAACAACTGAAACTATTCTCAGTGCGAAGATATTTCTTAATAGCCTTTGTATTAAAGTTATAAACTTAACGCCACATAAAGGCCTCGAGTTGACTCCACTGCAATTACGAGCACATCGTTCTTTATATTATACCTTAAGTTATTTTAAAAACTTCATTTTACCGCGTTGTTTTAATGTGCACTCAATTTGTTAAAAAAGTTACAAGTTATAAGTTAGTTTTTCACTTTAAAGTTATACGTCTGTATTTAACTTGGTATAACGTTAGCATAACCTTACGTAATGATTTCTTGTGTTTACGCGAATATTACTCATTGAAATAAAATTAATTTAAACGGATTTTACCGCGGTTTTTTATTAATTTTGATCCGGACGTTTCGAAACCTTTTCAGCCTTCGTAGTCACGGGGTGGACTGTGACCCTTACGTTTTACCAGAGGGATAGACAGAGATGTTCTAGTAAAGATACGGGTTTTCAAGCTTAATTCGGTCAATATTTAAATCTGTCAATATTTTTTTGATATAGGCTGATAAATGAGCAAGTGGGTCACCTGATTGTAAGTGATTTACCCCTCCCACGGAGGTCTCCAATACCAGAAAAATCATGGACGTATTGCCGATTTTAAAGGGATATAATTTATTTGGGCCTCCGGATATCTCACTCACCTTACAAAACGCAACAGCAAGCTGGTACTTGAAAATCTTTGACACTAAGTTGACCATTAACCATTTGATATAGAATAGAATATAATGGTTAAGTAAGGTTATAAATTGCTATAAATTTAGATATACGGATTTAACAAAATATTTTTTTTTCTGGCTCGGCAAAGTGAATACGCCACACCTGATGGTAAGTGTAGCGCAATCCAGAAATAGTGTCGACCACCGAAAACGTAAACAGTGTGTCTATCGAAGGTCGGCAACATCATGCTGGCCTGCCTAATTGCTTCTTCACTCACCGTTTAAAGGATCTCATATTATAGGAAGGAGAGAACAAGTGTGCCGGCAAACTATTCGACAGGTTAGTGGTCCGGGAGAAGTAAGATTTAGCGGTCTATGCTTTAAAAAAAACACGAATATCGAACCTGAAACATCAGCACAACAGTCGTTCTACGCGCCACCGAGACAGTCTTATCTTTCTTTTAGTTTCTTATACTCTTATCACCATATTCTAGTACTTAAAACAAGTTCTATGTTGTTGATATTTAATATGTGACACATTTGTGCTTACGATATGTGTTAGTGTATTACATATCGTTTGCTGCAATTCCCAAAATAACTAAAAGTATGATGTGAAACACAATACCAACGGCCACTGTTTCACTAACAGACTAGACAGGACAAGTATCACCTGTCGTAACCTCTACACGGACTAATATATTTACACCGGTAGTATTACAGCCGACATTTGTCTTTTTAATGCTGCTCTCGCTTTATTTGTAAAACAATTCTCTAGAATCTGTGTAGTTTTTCTACTATTTCTTAGAATTAATTTGTGTTTTAGAGATGTGGTTAAACTCTATGTTAAGCTGACTGTGAACATTCGTGAACCCAATGTACATTTTAACTTACCATCTTTAACGCAATTACTTACTTATCGTCTCCTTTTTTCATCACTACAGCTCACTTTCAGCTAAATATTCCTGGAACCTTAATTTTATTTTAAATCTTATAGCTTAATTGCTTGCGGCGTCCTGTCCGTGAAAAGCTTTTTATCCTCCTGAGTTAATATAGTCTGTGTTGCTTAGGGATATTTTAGCTATTTTTTTAATTCAGTACATAATTTCAGAATTACCTCCTACACATCAAAATACTTGATTATAATATTAACTAACATTTGCTCGCGGCTCCGCCGGCGTGCAAATATCCTCATATTTCCGGTATACTTCTATATAACTGTTCATACCTTATTTTATCCCCTTAGGGGTGAAATATCCTTCATTAATGGATGTTTAGAACATAAAAAGTACAACAGCCAAGTTTAAAGTTTGTAACCCCAGCGGTTTAGTGTTTAGTGCGTTGATAAACCAATCAGTCAGTCAATCAGAACAAGTAATTATATGTATAGACAGTTAATGAATGGACGAATAATGTTCTTCCAACTTTATACAAGTATATTATACTTTCTGTAATATCTAGTATATCTAGTATAATAGGATTTTAACCAAATTATACAAAATGTTTACTTGATCAGTTTATATTTCTTTTACATTAGATATATTTGCTTTTAAAGAAAATGTTTAGAAGCTATCTCGCTTTACACTAATGTGTACAGTTTATACATACATTAATGCGCCACGTTAGATGGAGTGATGTAAAACTATTTAACTTTTCAATCGATTTTTTTCAAGCTATATTTTTTTTATAAATATTATTAAAATGAAAACTCTTCAATACATAAACCTGATAAACTATGTACACAAAAAACCCCATTATTATGATATAATAAAAATATTTGAAAGCCGATACACATCATTTTTGAGGAAGCCCATTATAAAACAAAGAACAAAACCCAGAAAGTTCCGAAGCATGACTATTGAAATTATGAAAACATATTTTGTTCACCGTCCATTATCCATCTAACGTGGCGCCGGGCTTACAGTTAAAAAGACAGACGAAAACAAGACAAAAGGGTCAGTCTTATATTTGGGAAGTTTGTATAATAAACAATATTTACAAAAGTTAGGAAGACACTTATATAGAAACACGTACAACAGAAACATCTACAAAACAAAAAGGAAGGATCTAAACATAAGTGTTGAACGTATATCGATTATTTCCAAAAGTGGATAATTAAAAGAAATATCTTTCTAATAATATAATAGGATTGTAACACATATAGCATCGAATAAAATAGTCAAGTCATAGGAGATGAAAACTTGTTTGGAATCAAACAGAAACTACCAAAAAAATTGCTAGATTGCTGATTATATAAAATGAATAATCAGTTTCATTTTCTGTAACATTTCTATTTGCAGTTTAGTTGTAAAGTATTAAAACCTAAGCAAACATTTTAATCGACATATGATCAACACTAGAAATAACACTTTCACTTCAATCTGTATCCCAATCTATCAACAAGTTCACTTTAAATGCAATTATACAATTTATATCGATAACAACCTTACGTATTAATCTCACGGGATGTCACACATCGTTCCAACTTAGCACATCACTATTTACACGATTAAATTTAAAGACGACTTGATGGCGGCTTCGCTTTTTGCTCTATGGATTCCCCAGGATTGCAACCCCAAAATGTCGGTTGTCTGGCGCCCCAAATATTCTTAATCATGTCAAAATTATCATATTATGTAAAATACAATAAAATTGGGGAATAGTCTAATTGACAGTATTGTCGGTACCAGGTCACCTCAATGTGGAGGCGTCCAGTACCAAGGGCCTAGGCTAAAGCGAGACGAATTCAGGTGGAGGTGGAGGTAAAGACAACACTGGAGTCTCTGATGGCTCAGGATGCTCTGTACTAGCGCCTGGCAATGACCAAGTAGAACTGCCTGTCGCTGTCACTCTTGGACCCATATTATCATAAGCTGGAGCTGTACAGCACGATCTGTTCCTTCTTGGTAAAGTTGCCCCTCCACTCAATAAGTCTGGATACTTTCCTGGCTCGCCTCTGCCTTGAACCTGAACTGATATGAAGATATTTCCATAAGGTACTGGTACAGCAAACTCTGCTGGAGGGGGTGGAAAAGTACCCGGTGTTCCTTCTATCGTTATATGCACTGGATCGAAGCTACATGTTCTAGGTTGATCGTCACCCAGTGATTGTTCAGTCATCTCAAAATCACACGGTGAGGCCATACTACCGATTGAGCGGTCACAACTGACTACTACAGATGCATCAATCAAACGCTTCTCTTGGTCTGTGAAGCTTCTACTGGGAGGAACAGTTCGTCTTCTTAAATGCCAGCAAGCTACTGCGCCTATGAAACCCAGAGTTGCTAGAATACCTAAAGCACCAAAAACTACACCTAGTAGTTGTGGGATTCCTGGAGCCGTTCTGGCTGTGGCAGTTTGCGATCTTGGTAGCACTAGACTTATTATAGCTCGAGCCTCTCCTGCAACGCTTTTTGCCACGCACGACCATTCTCCTGCAGCCCCTGACGTCACATTTAATAACGTGATGTTAACCCATCTAACGCTACCAGGAACTCTTTCTTCTGAATCCTCTTCGACCGTTGTTTCGGTTTCCTCCATATCACAGTCTATAGAACTGTTATGTACATTAACGCCGTCGAAGAGCCATGATACTATCGGCTTAGGAACTCCGTGGACCCAACAACCAAAAGAAGTGGCGACTCCTACTTCAGCTCTGACTACTAATATACTGGTCCGCACTTCAGGCGGACACGACATACTCTCACTAGGCACGTTGCGCCACTTATTCCCAGCTTGCGTCGTCGGTTCAACGCAAAGTAAATCTTCCGTCCCTAATTTGCTCTCTAAAAACCAGTCTTTAAATTCGCGCAATCTGCAGTCACATCTCCACGGATTACCAGATAGGGAAACAGTTTTCAAAGCTGGCAGAGAAAACGTAATCAATCGGAGGAATGTAAGTTGATTTCTACGCAAATCTATCGTCTCTAGCGACTTTAAATTACGTAAAGCGTTAGTGTGTATTGATCTTAATCTACAGCCGTCTAATAGAAGAATTCGTAAATGCGGTAGCGGCGGGAATTGGTCAGCAATTAGTGTTGTCAAAGGATTATTCGTCAGCACAACCAAACGTAGTCTTTCGTTGCCTCTGAATATGTCTTTTGGTAGATGCGCGAGGTCGTTGTCACCTAGATCCACTTCTATTAGTATTCTTAACTCTAAAAATGCATCGGGATGTATCGATCTGAGATTTGTCGCTCGCAAGTTCAGTCGTTGTAAATTAAGGAGGCCGATATTGGAGAACACCTCTTGGGGCAGGTTTCTCAGTGGGTTGTCGTGTAGATCGAGCACTTGGATGTCGGAGGAGAGCGTTGGCGGGCGGCGCAGGTCACCTGAGGCGCAGCTGGCGGTCTTCTTCCCAGAAGACCATTTGCACTTGCAGGTAGCGATATGGGCACAGTCCAACCAGTCGCTAGCTGTCCTTGCGGCGCTCGTGGTAAGAATCACAACCCAGTACCACCTGGCCCACGCCACGCGCATGCTCATATCATTTCGGCTTGGTGTTTACATCGGCCTGAAACAACAATGTGTGTATTAATCAAACTGTAACACAAACAAGTGTAACAATGGTTGGTTATTAGCCATGATGGGATTTAAATCATATTCCACCAGGTTATTTAGCAACATGTGGTTTCTGTTTGGCTCTGCGTAAATATTTATTGTGTAGACGAATTCCGGTCAAGGAGAATGACTGGGCTCGATAAATTTTTAGCCTGTTTTAACTATTGGTGTCGTAACGTAAATCTATCAGCGTGGAATTTTGATGTATGACGCAATTTCGGTTTTATGTCAGAGTATGTGTGTTTTGCAATATCTGGAGATTTACGGGATATTTTAGATATTTAGTTCAGAATGCGTTATTGATTTTGATAACCCAGTTTCAGTGGCAGGTGGAAAATAATACGATGAAATGTAAATCACTGTTATTTTTCATACAGTCTAAAAACATAAATATACACTGAATTTAAAATGATGCAAGAATGCGATCAAAATTAATTGAAATAATTATAACGCTCTCTGGGATTTAATTAGTAGGAGCAATAGTTTTACTTTCTTTATTTACTTTCTTTAAAAAAATTACAAAATATGTGATGTTTTATTCGGTCTAGATATTTTAGTAAGAACAGATCAGTGTTTATGACTAATTTAAGAGTCCCTTCCAAGAATCTGGTGGAATAATCGAATTTCATTTAATATAGTAATATATTTTACCGTTGAAATACTAATATGTATTTTTACTATTACTATCATAAAAGCCTAAACTAACGGATGAATGAAAGTTGCTTGTGCTTGTAACTGTACTGTAAATTTATAGAAAGCATTTGCCCCAATTTCTAGCTGTGAACATTTTATTTTTAAACATTCTTAATCAATTTCCTTCCCATTGTTTGCGGCTCCATTCAGGATATTTGTATAGGGCTCATGACCTAATAATGCCACGTTAAATCATGTTTCCAATAGGCCCACTCAGAATAACCATGTCGGACGTTTTCCGTCTAGATTACAACGATTAATGGGCTGGCCAGTGCGATGTTTGTCTTGAACCACTTGCTTCAAAGGGATGATTTATCGTTTTCCTCAACAGAAGGTGCTGGCGATTCTTCTTATGTGATTAATATAATGTAGGCTTGATCTGAGTTAGAGAAGATACTTATCAAGATAGTCCTAGCTTAAAAACGTAATTAGGTTAATGAAAAGTGTTTGAACCGCAAAAAAATCATGTAGTAATAATTTCCGATGACTCTGACTTGCAATAGCTTCCGTGGCACACTAGACGAGTAGCCTCTGAATTGAGTGGCTGCGGGCTGGTATCCCGAACCAAGACAGATGTTTGTGTGATCTACTAGTTGAAATAAAACTAATTTCAACGGATTTTATCGCGGTTTGATCCACTGATATTTGTTTCGGGTCTAGCTGTTGTGGGATTGCAAGTCATTCATAGTTGCAAATACTCACGATACAGGTTAACCTATTGTGGGTTCAGGACTATGTGTGTGTGTCATAATTGGGTTTACAAAAATAATGTGATTCCTGTAAAATAAAAAAGCGGCCCTGGTGACGTCGCCAACATTCATTCATTTTCCGTTTGGGTTGATATCACCGCTTTGTCTATTTCTGCGGCCAAGCAACAGTGTCTAAGCACTGTTGTGTTTCGGTTTGAAGGACATTGAAATTATTGGAATTATGAGACTCTTATGTCTCGGGGTGACGAGCGCAGTTCAGTGCCATGTTGTGCTTTGTAATTCAACGTTCTGTGTGGTGTTGCTTCTGTTTATGGACAGGCGTGGCGTTTACCATCAGGCGAGTGCCTTGCTCGTCTCGTCATTCAAACAAATAAAAAAATCATTCTGTGGATAACATTAATTCCTTTTACATTTTGTTTCAACAACATTATAAAGACAGCAAGAATACATTTAATGACTGTATTTTTAACAAAAGAAACAGAAAAGAAAATACATTTATTTCTGAACTAAAAACACAAAGTAATTTCTGATGCCGCCCTTAACCTTGGTGTTAAAGGATCAAAAAAGACATTCAGGACGAAAGTTAATGATAGCTAGAGGACAGATAACGACGTGAGATCGGTCTAATTGAAGTCAGAGTGCCGGAGGGTCGGGACTCAAAACGTTACGTAATTAATCCCACCCCACTACTTAGCACTCTTGATATCTGTCGAAACGAAAACAAAAACTAGTTAAGAAAATACTAAGTCAAAGTTAAGTTAACCAATTTCGCTGCTATTGTTGCTTAATAATCAATTAAAGTACCGACTTTTTTATAGCATAGACCGGCAAACGAGCTTGTGGTTCACCCGATGGTAAGTGATTTCCACCGCTCATGTACGCCTACAATACTAGAAGAATCATAGACGCGTTGCCGACCTTACAAGGAAGAGATAATTAAGGGATTGCGAAGGGGATTTGGGCCTAGATGTGGATGACCGATGCAGGCACAGTAATACAAGGATATACCCCTTTACCCGCCCCAACGGCACGTGTTTTAAAACTACCACCGGATCCAAAACGATCCATCTTGAAGAGACCTGGCGAAACAAACTCAATGGGCTTATTTTTGATCCGTTTACACTATTCCCCAAAAGGAATGACTTGTCGATTCAACATTGCCATTTACCCGTATTGTATTTTATTTGTTATACCATCAGTCGTCTTTTATTTTTTATTTAATTATATAGCCACCCAATATCTTCTCTACGTTGTATAAAATGAAGTCGCTTCCGCTGTCTTTGCTTAGATCTTTTAAACTATTCAACGGATTTTAATGCAGTTTTCAGCAATAGATAGAGTGATTCATGAGGAAGGTTTATATGTATATCACGCTAAGACCCATGGGAACAGGGCAGTAAAATGCAAGTGAAACCGGATAGCTAGTAGCGTATAAATACAGCGTCCAAAATACATAGTAAGAACTTTAAAATAAAGACCGTAGCCAAAGTGCTGTATGAAATTGAAGTCGTATTTTTCTCACCAAGCAAATGGCGCGTAAATTTTCAACTACACAAAACTTTGTGGATCCGTGCAGTCTAAATCACTTGGGGGTTTAAAGAAATTTATTCCCAAAAACGACGTTCCACTTACTGCATTCAAATTGGTAAGTGTAAATGCGTTATATATGAGATCCAAACAATGTTTTCCGAAACCGAAGTCAAACTCACTTTTTTATAGCATATACTGGCAAACGAGTAAGTGGGTCAGCTGATGGTAAGTGGTTTCTACCGCCCATGCACGCCCATGACACTAGAAAAATCATAGGCACGTTGCCGAGCTCAAAGGGAAGGGATAATTAAGGGATTGGGAATGGGGGATTTGAAGCTCTGGATATCTCACTCACCGTACGAAACGCAACAGCTGCTACTTTACGTCGGTTTGCTGTGAGACAGTGGTAACGACGCGGTCGAGCCGGCCCATTCATGCTGTAGACAAAATTGTCTACATAAGGCTCTGCCATTCAAAAAACCTTACTAACCACCTTACCGAAGTACATGGCTATGGGTGTCTGCAAATATTGCTCTGAGCGATGAGGCAGCCAATAGGTTTGATCATCATCATCATCATCATCAGCCACAAGACGTCCACTGCTGAACATAGGCCTCCCCCAAAGATTTCCAGACCGACCTGTTGGAAGCGGCCTGCATCCAGCGACATCCTGCGACCTTTATCAGGTCGTCTGTCCAATAGGTTTGATGCATGTATTTAATTTTTATGAATTTAATAAATAGCTCACATCGTCCTTAATTCTTAATATAAAAAAAATATTAACCCCTTTAAAGAATTTATTATGATATGGCTATTATAAAAAGATTCACGCCATATACGATGACGTCAAACTATACGATGGTCATAACGTGGCACACGCGTGCGTGATGTCCCACTACTTATTAATTTTGTTTCACACGACTTTTTACGCGTTTTAATCAATATTTGATTTTGATTTTGAAAAGTCGATAGTAAAAGTTTTGGGCTTTGTAACAAAGATTCCAACAAAATACCGTTTGTCGCTTTCATTATGATACAAAGTATCATCAACTTTGATTGGTAATTATTAAAAATCCATACAAGCTTAGTTTGATTTCGTGCCATTTTCACCAAATATTAAAATTTCACACATTCCCACAATACGTTATGTCTGGCAGTTAAAATAATTCATCTGCGCAAAGTATCTTGAATCACAATCCCCCATTCATAAAATCACGAAGCGAATGCCTTGAGACTACGCTTATTGCATTCTATACGTGAAGGCATTTTTCGTACTGATACCAATTTCCTTGGTGGCGCGTGCCTCACTTCCTCGGGTTTATATTCATCTCATTTTGTTTTTTATGTATTTAACGGAAATTGAGAACTTGCTTTGTAAGACTTTTAACTTATAATTTGCCCCACATAACACCAAATTGTAAAACCTTTGTCGATTGGCAAACAAATCTACATAGTATATTTTATTTAGTATATTGTCAATCACTTCGTTACGTTCTTCTAAACACCCCCACTTTTTGGGACTATTTTCTTAACAATTCCGTTATTGTAAGGTTGTCTGTCGCTTTAAGCGATAAGACCGTCTGTTGCCACTATTATAGTTATAAGTTTCTAATGTATTTTTTCCTTAAGTTGGTGTTCAATAAAGTGTTATCTATCTATCTATCTATATATCTACAGAAAACAGCAGCAAAGTAAAGCAAGTTTTAAGTTTGTTTTAGAATATTGTTATTAGGTTAGATTAAAATATCTGAATAACAAGGCTATTATTATTATCACCAAATTCATCATGAAATCATGATGGAAATGACCATATTACGCCAGGCAGAATTAAAGACTGTGCCTCCGTGACACAGTATGCAAGTAACCGGCTGTGAAGCGAGAGGCCGTGAGTTTAATTCCTGCACCGAAACATATGTTTATGTGATCCACAAATTGCTTTTGGTCTGCGTGTGTTTTCTCCCCAGAGAGGTTAACGTCTAGCAGGCCGGTCGCATTATCTTTTTTTTTATAACACGTGTTTAAAAGCATATTACGCCACCCCACTAAGAATACCCCACTAAGGATAAAGACGGATGGAAGTAAGCATTGATTATGAGATAATGATTAAGCTTTATTTTCGAATTTTCGTTTGCGGTTTTCCGCATAAAATAAAATTTAACCCATTCTCGTGATTTTATTAAAATCCTCCATTTATTTCAGATAGTAATGGACAGACTCGTAGTGTATTTAATTGGGTGTACAGTTACACCGAAAAAGGAAAAATAATACTTATTTTCCGTGTACCTAGTAGATACGATGTTTTTGATTCGTGTTCGAGAAAATATGAATAAATTTATAGTCTTTTTTTATCCGAGCAAGGCAAATTGACTGCACTGCACGTGATGGTAGGCGCAGGGCAGTCCAAAATAACTAGCGACCACCGAAAATAATGAGTTTATCGGTGGTCACCAAAATCATGCCGGTCTGTATAAATGCTTCTTCATACTTCGAAGACATAAGAAGCAAATCGAGAGGCCTGCAACAGGATAGGCGGATGACCAATGCAGGTACGGTGTAATGCAGTCACTTTGTCGAGCTGCGATAAAAAAATAACAAATTCTTTATTTAATCTCGAAAAAAGAGATTACTTCGGTAACGCAGTTGTATTGCGTACGGGGTACGACTGCTGAGCTGAGGTCTCGGGTTCGATCCCCGGGTTGGGTAAAGTGATATTAGATTTTTCTATCACGAATCGCTCAGTATCAGCCGGAGTCTGGAATTGTGCCCGGTATGGCGATAGGCTCGCCCCTTATCACATCATGGGACGGAAATACGCTTGGCGAAATGTGAGTGTACTGGTTACACCTCTGCCTACCCCTTCAATAAAAATAAAAAAGAGCAATAAGCATCTTCAATACCCTAAGAAAAATGATTTAACAAATATAAAAAGAATTGATGAAAATTCTTCGCGTTTTATGATTTTATCTATCGTTTTACAAGATAACTCGAGATGCTTTCATGTTATGAACTATGTAGTAATGGAAATTTGTAAATTTTGAGAATTCTTTAGAAAAATGTATTCATAGGGTGTGAATACTAAGGTTTTGTTATTTTTTTCTTTAGTTTACTTAATATTTTAGATAGGAATTAACAAATACAAATTGATAGCTGCGGCACTAGGCACTATTTCTACTGAAGATTCCATAAGCATTATAATTTAAGGCTTTTTTAACACGCTTTTATTAGCTTTAGACGTATGTATGTTGGTAGGTTGGTATGTTGGTATGTTGGTATGATTGTCTATAATATATTGTGATTAATAATTATAAATAATTGTGTTGTGTGTAAAGTTTAGTTTAGCGTCATCTACATACGCATAAGAATGCTAATAGATGGCGCTTTTTGAGATTCGGGTATTTATTAGCTTTAAATGACGAGACGATCGATCGCTCGCCTGATGGTACGCACTACATGTGGCCATAAACAATAACAACATTACAGATATTTGAATAACAAAGCACTGCATGACACTGGACTGGACTCACCCCGAGACATAGGATATTAAGTTCCGTAACGACTAGTTACTGCACTAGCTTCAAACCGAAACACAATAGTGCATACCCTATAACCGATATACACTGCTGCTAAAATAGACAAAACAAGACAGTGGTCACAAACCAATCGAGTTGGTCCATTCATGCTACTGATGCTAGATGTATGTGAAGCGAAAGGCCGCGGGTTCGATCCTCGCACCGGGACAAAATGTTTATGTGATCCACAAATATTTGTTTCAGGGTCTGGGTGTTGTGAGACCGAAAGTCTCTCGTAGTTTCTGATACCCACGACACAAGACTTGTATCTTACTGTGGGGGCAGGACTATGTGTGTGACTGTTTAAAAAAAAAGAAGATAAGAAAAAGATAAATATAGAGCATAGCTTTATCACTTCTTAAATGAAACTGCTTTATCCGCTTTTATTTCCTTATAATATCTCGAATTTTGTAGAAAATTGACCGCGAAATTAATTTTCTTCATCATCTTGGTGTGAAATGATATTTTAAGTCGAAGCATTACGTGTCCTTAGTCAAGGAGCTGTGGTGTTTATCTTTATCAAAATGTAGCCGCCCGCAAACTATAGCCCAGGGTCGTGTCAATTATGTTTATTCAGGTTTCCACGGCGACCTTAAAGTAGGGACGAGAAAAATGAACTGAGTGACCCGGGTCCTTCTTTTGAACTGGCGCGTGGACTGAATATTTATTGCATCGTATATACATTATTTTTCTTTATATGTGGATAATACACATAAAAGTGTTTTGTTTGGAATAATTTAATAATTTAACTTCTGATGTTAGAAAAACATCTATAAGCTCTAAACAGCTGAATAGATTCCTTCAAACATAGCTAAGAACTATCTCGTTTAAACCAGTTCGCAGACAAAGAAACGCATTCAAGACGGTCGGTTTGGAATTGGCCGGCTCGACTTATTCAATACCACTCTCTCACAGAGAACTGATATAATAAAGTAGTGGCTTGCAGCTGCGTTTAGTACGGTCAGTGAGATATCCGGAGGCCCAAATTCCCCTTCCCTTCCCAATCTGTTTTTCTTTTAAGGTGGGCAATGATGATGATTGGTGATATTATGAGCGTTCATGAGCCGTGGTGATCACTTACCATCAGGTAATCCACAGGCTTGTTTGCCGGCCTATGCTATTAAAAACCACCTATTTTCGTCGTATTTGCGTGCTGAATATTTTTTTTCCAAAACTAAAATGACCTAACAAAGAACGAATCACTGTGAATTACTAACTATGTTTGCACATCTCTACATTTTAGCGTCTCGGTTACTTGGCTTGTATAATATTGCCTCTCATCTTATAAAAGTCAACGGAGATGGTAATTTTTGGTCCCAGAATGTTATTTACTGTGCGCAAAATATTTGTCTGCTTTTAGCTTGAAAATGAAATGAATTCAGTTGGAAGCTGAGAATTTCTGACTACGTTTTTAACAGAACTTAGAAATTATAAAGTTTTCTGTATGAGTGCAATTATGTGTCAGTAAATTAATAAGGTAGTTAACTGAATAATTTAAAGATATGTAAATGCATTTTACAGAAAATTTGTTAACAAGATGGTAGGACCTTCGTATGCGAAGAGCCGTCTGGGTTTGTGGCACCATTTTAATTATTTCAGACACTGCAATGTGTAAGCACTGTTGTATTTATTGGTTGTATCTTATTATGAGGTCAGGACTATGTGTGTGATTGTGGGGTGTATTTATTTCGGTTAGAGGGACATTGAAGCCAGTAAAATTATTGGGTATGAGTGTAAACTTATATCTCGGGGTGACGAGCGCCGTCCTTTGTAGTTTAGAGGCCTGTGGGGTGTTTTTTCTGTTTATGGGCAGGTGTGGCGCTTACCAACAGGCGAGCCACCTTGTCAGTTCGTCATTAATATCATACGACATTAATCATACTAAAAAAGGCCGTTTATAAATTACAGATTTCTTTGAGAGTTTGTATTAACTAATATTATTATTATTAACTAATAAAATTCCTCTATACTAATAACAAATATGTAACTAAATGGCTAAACAAATCGATTAAACTAGCATCCAAAAAAAAACGCATTCATTTCGCCTCACTAATATATACACATACATGTAGACAAGGCAAGGTATCAAACTGTATGCTCTTATTCTTGGAGTAGGTTAAAGACACTCATTTACGTCACAATAGATTTAAGACTAAATAATACGCAATATGAGTATATCCTTTAGTCTGGCAATAACAAAATAATTTTCTCGTATAATATACCGGTCGTTCCACATTAAAACTAATAAAAACATGACTTTATGCTGGCAAGCACAATATGTTATGAAACTCAGTAGTTTTAAACATAATCTTGTAGCTCGCCACGTGTATTAGATCTTAAAGTTATGAGAGAATGTCGGTCTACTTATTGGCAAATTATTATGTTAACGTTCGTAATATACTGTGAAATTAAATTAAATGAAATAGTTTATTAAGGTAGGCAATTAAAATAGCGCTTACAAGTCAGTACAAAAATAAACTTATGTATAGAAATCAATATCAACTTCAAGGTAGGTCTCTCGTATGCGAGAGGCCGTCTGGGTTGGTACCACCGCTTTGTCCATTTCTGTCTCTAAGCAACAGTGTGTAGGCACTGTTGTGTTTCAGTTTGAAGGACACTGAAGCCAGTGAAATTACTGGGCATTATGAGACTTAACATTTTATGTGTTAGGGTGACGAGCGCAGTTCAGTGCCATGCAGTGCTTTATAATTCAAAGTTTTGTGTGGTATTGCTTCTGTTTATGGGCAGGCGCTTACCATCAGGCGAGCGCCTCGCTCGTCTCGTCATTTGATCAAATAAAAAACAAAACTACGCTACCGAGGCACTCACCGACAAATACACTCCGTAAAAATAACTCTACAATCCTAAGCTAATAATACATTTATAATCTCTTCATCCCATATAATATCCTCCCATCAACACGTCCAAAATAACTAAATATAGGTCAGCGGCCTATTGTTAGTGATGGAATGAAGTTCCGCCCATTTGATGGCGGTTTTTCCGCCCCATTTACTGTTCCGCCGTTGTGTTTGTATTAGAATGTATCTATTGATGTTTATTTTGACGGGAAGTTACTTAATTTTATTAATAAAGGAGATAAAAATTCTTCAATATTGTAATTGAGGGCACGGTGCATTATGTTTTTATAGCAGACTCCGCCAAACAAGCAAGTGGGTTACGTGATGGTTTTTTTTTATTGAATTGAATGACGAGACGAGCGAATCGCACGTAAGCGCCACGCCTGCCCATAAACAGAAGTAACACAATACAGAACTTTGAATTATTATAAAGCACTGAACTGCGCTCGTCACCACGAGACATAAGATGTCTCAATGCCCAGTAATTTCACTAGCTTCAATGTCCTTCAAACCAAAACACAACAGTGCTTACACACTTTTGCTAGGCGGCAGAAATAGACAAAAGCGGTGGTACCAACCCAGACGGCCTCCCGCATACGAGGGACCTACCACCTTGTAAGCCAGGTTGTATGTAAGAGAAGAGAAGAATCAAAGATGTTGTTGAGTTATAAGGAAATTAATTAGGGTTTAGGAAGGAGTGGGATTTACTTCAGTCTCCAATAACACGCCGTACAAAGGCCACAGCTATCTGACATTATACGTAGATTTTCTGTGGGTCAGTGTAGACTGGTCTGCTCACACTGTTATAGCTTGTAACCAGGGACCTAAAACCCTTATAAATTACAGTACCAATATCGAAGAATTTGGGTTATTTTTAAGATTTAGGTTACCGCTATCTGGGTAACCAATATAAATAAACATGTTACCACTGTTTTTGTCAGTGGAAAAGTTAAATTTAATTTCGTAATAATTATATTGGAAAAAATATAATTCAATAAAATACAAGTTTACTAAAAAATATCGGGTAGGTAAATTTATATGATTTATTATCATAAAAAAAGAACATTTTTAAAATGTTCTACCGCTAAATTTGGCACTTTAGTATTGTTATTTAGTATTATTAGTTCATTATTTCACTTTATAATGTTCTTCATTGGCATTAATTGAGCTCCTCTAATTCAAAATAAATTGTATTGATGTAGTGGACGTTGCGTTGGACGTCCACCTACAAGGCGGACAGACGACCTGATAAGGGTCGCAGGAAGTCGCTGGATGCAGGCCGCTTCCAACAGGTCGGTCTAGAAATTTTTTGGGGAGGCCTATGTTCAGCAGTGGACGTCTTGTGGCTGATGATGATGATGATGTAGTGGAAATATTGTAAATCAATTTTGAAAAGAGCAACGTTCGAGTTTCTTGCCTTTACTTCTTTAACGAAACTTCTTTTTGTCTGGGGTTAAAACGTTTCATCGAAATCAATAAAACATTTCATTCCAAAAAAGTTTATAATACGCGTACAAGTCGTTATTTTCGAACTGTACAATTTCTCAATGACAAAAGATCTTCTCTAATAGGGCTTCCGTGTTTTTTGTAACGTCGAACTGTCATTGTTCCGTGGCAAGGAGCCGGCGGGATAAAGAGGTCATCGCCCGGAATAGACCGCGACGTGGCCGCGAGCCAGCCCTGAAAACGGGCACGGACTAGGTTTCTGAATTCTATTAGAATGGGGGCCAAATTCTTGACCAATTGGATATACCTAAATAAGAATTTTATGAGCAACAAAAATGTTGTGTTAATCCGGACTGTGTCAAACGCCTGTTGTCATGTTAAGTTTCAGTACTTATATAATAAACTAGCTTTTCCTCGCGGCTCCGCCCGCGTGATCTGCTTTTTCCGGTAAAAGTAGCCTATGTTTATCAGGGATAATGTAGGATTCTAATGGTGAAAGAATTTTTCAAATCGGTCCAGTAGTTTTTAAGTTTATTGGTTACATACAAAAATACAAATATTTCCTCTTTGTAAATTATTGTTTACAATTAAATACCCTTAATCAACAACACATTTATTTGGATAAGGATTAATATTATGTTGATAAAACTTTTTGGCAAATAATTGGCAATGCATTAATTCTGACCAAATTTGATTACCATAAAAAAGATTATAGTGAGTCAATCTTAAAAGATAGACATATACTGTCGCAGACATTTTTTAGATCATTTAAAGATGAATAATTCTTTCATACATATTTTTTGGGTAACTTGAACCGTGTACGCAGCGCACGCAACGGAAGCCTTCAAATATGAATAATTTTCCCGTTTTCGGAATATTTTTCACTGATGCTTCGCTCCTAATGGTCGCAGCGTTATGTTATATAGTCTAAAGCCTTCCTCGATAAATGAACTATCCAACACAAAAATATTTTTTCAATTTAAACCAGTAGTTCCTGAGATTAGCGCGTTCAAACAAACAAACAAACAAACTCTTCAGCTTTATAATATTAGTATAGATGACCCATCGAAAAAAGCCTTTGACGTCAATTAAAGATATTATTTTAAGAAATACTAAACAATAGCGTGTATCATGTATTTGAACGGTTTGGTTATCTTTGTTCTCCAGGTAAAACCGATATCATCAGATCTTGAAGTTGTTGATATGAGGTACTACAGTCTGAGCACTGGACTGCGCTTGTTACCCTGAGACATGTTTTTTTTATTGCCTTGATAGGCAGACGAGCAAGCGACCCGCTTGATGGTAAGTGGTTACCGCCGCTCATGGATATTGACAATGCCAGGAGCACGGCCAAGCCGCTGCCTAACTCTGAAGGTATACTTTTCTTAAGCCTCGTTTAAAGAAGTACATGTCATAGCGCTCGGGAAACACAGAGGCAGGGACTTCATTACAGAGCTTACACTTATTAAGTCTCATAATGCCCAGTCACTTTACTAGGTTCTTCATTATTGTAGCAATCTCGCTATTTACAGAATAAGTTCGTTAGCTTTCCACCGGTTTATATTTAGTAGCGAAAATTGCGAATGTGGTATTCATTATCTTAACGAGAACAAAGAAACTTTCCTTTGTAGTGGTTGTCTGAAATAATATAATAAATATTTATTACTACTTGAAAATGTTTAGAGAAAGATATCAAAGACAATTTGTAGAACCGGATATACAATGGCTGTTCCTGGAACATGATCTACATAAGGTGTGTGCATCACTATGGCAGGTTTTAACACCATGTGTACGGTTGTCGCTATCCGGGCGGATATGAATATCCTGCCACCAGTAAGATGGTTGAGATGCGAATAAATGACCAACAGATAACGCTTCAGGTAGGTATCCAATTTAGAAAGGAGAACTTTTTTAAAATTATACGATTTTCGGTATATATTGACAGCAATGATTTGCAAAATATACCAATCATTTATTTTTTCCGAGCACGGCAATGTGACTGCACTACATCTGATGGTAAGCGTAGTGCAGTCCAAAAAACTAACTAACTCCTCTAACAACTATCAAGTCATCTCCCTTGGAAAAACTGGATATACACTGGCTGATCCTGGAACGCGATCTACATAAAGCGTGAGGCATACTATGGCAGGTTTTAACACTATGTGTACGGTGGTCGCTATCCGGGCGGATATGAATATCCTACCACCAGCAATTTATTTATTTTATTTATCAAAGTATTCATTTTAAATGAACCAAATTCGACCCTGTCCGGTCCATTACGCGATAAAACACTTGAAACATCAGCACAATAATAGCTTGAAGACGAATAGATGTCATTAATGCGATATAATAAATTTAAAGAAACTCTAAATGCTTTTAAATATTTAACTCTTGACTTAGTTTTTAGTAGAGTCATTAACCGACTTTTGGTCAGTATTTTTTATTTATGATACGCGATATCTCCACTTAATGTGATTTTTTTAACCCCCTATAAAAAGAAGGGTGTTATACGTTAGACCAATTCGTCTGACTGTGCGTGCGTGTGACTTGTTTTTTTTTGTTAAAGGTGTATGATATTGGGGCTGTTTTTGAAGCTGAGATAAATATTATGTAATAAATACTTAATAAAGTCAACATTTAAATTAATAGACGCTTGTTAATAAATAAAGCCCCGTTTACATGGAGAGAGTTTATCGCCCTACCGAGGTAAGAATTTAACAGAAAACTGTCATTAATGAACCCCTGTCATGCTATTTGAAAATACAATCTTTTGACGAACTTAAAGACTTAACAGTTAACGTTATTAGTTTTCTGTGATATTTTCGTCTTTTCTTTTTCTTTTTATTTGATAAAATGACGAGACAGGGCGCTCGCCAGGTGGTAAACACCACGCCTGCCCATAAACAGATGCAACACTACAGAGAACTTTGAATTACAAAGCACTGCATGGCACTGAACTGCGCTCGTCGCCCCGAGACATAAGATGTTAAGTCTCATAATGCCCAGTAGTTTGACTGGCTTCAATGTCTTTCAAACCGAAACACAACAGTGCTTACACACTGTTGCTTGGCGGGAGAAATAGACAATGTGGCGGTACCAACCCAGACGGCCTATCGCATACGAGGGACTTACAACATTGAAACCTTGAAACCACCTTTTTTAATAACATAATAACGGTGTTTGCTTCACTCTGTAACAATGTTTAATAATCTGAATTCATAAATAAAACCCCGGTCCGCACGAGCTAAGCCGCCTCCTTTTGTCTTCATTATAGTTAAAGTATAAATTAAATATAATCTCTATTTTATTATAAGTGTAATAAGGCAATAAACTGTTTTTTCTTTTTTTTATAGCATGGGCCGGCAAACGAGCAAGTGGGTCACCTGATGGTAGTGATCTCCACCGCCCATGTACGCCCACCACCAGAAGAATCATGGGCGCGTTGCCGACTTTAAAGGAAAGGGATAATTAGGGATTGGGAAGGGGAGGGGATTTGGGCTTCCGGATATCTCACTCACCGTACGAAACGCAGCAGCAAGCCGCTACTTTACGTCGGTTTTCTGTGAGACAGTGGTAACGACCCGGTCGAGCCAGCCCATTCATGCTATAGACAAAACTGTCTACAGCGTGGCTCTACCACTCAATTTTATTATTATTATTGATAAAAATCCATCAAATCAAATCAAAATCAAATCAAAATAGTTTATTTGTAAGCATAGGTGTTAAATAAAAAGATCTTATATTTATGTAACATTATACAAGTCCTCTATGCTTTGCCGTTAATCCGGCATACAAATATTTATTGCAAGATTACATTAATGCAATCATACAAGAACACACTTAAATTTACCCATACTTAGAGGAATATAAAATACAATCATTAAATTTAACAACTAACTAGATATAAATTCTTTCTTTTAGGCAATAAATAACACAAACATTAAAAGGAGATCATATTATAGTATCATCATTTAAATAATCTAATAGACAATAGTAACACTTATTTACTAGCAAATTATGTAATTTAGTTTTAAAAGAAATTAAATTAAGCGATTTTATTGAATTTGGTATTTTATTGTATATTTTGGGAGCCAAACAGACTAAGCTTTCGTGCTTTAATTTCGTATTGGAAGGTACTATTCTAAGTCTCTGATTATTTCGCAATGTTCTGTTTGATGCCTGTGAAACATTTTCGAATAAATGAGAGTATGTTTTAACAAACACTGCTACTTCGAATATGTATAAAGACGGGAATGTTAATAACTTTAATGATTTAAAGTAGGGTTTACAACTTTCTGTGGATTTTATTTTTACAATTGCTCTGATGCATCTTTTCTGTGCTTTAAATACTTTATCCTTTGCTACTGAGTTGCCCCAAAAAACTAACCCATAGCGTAGGGTCGAAACGACAAACCCGTGATACGCTGTAATGACAGCTTTCATGTCGACTACCTTCGCCAACCTATATAGGGCGTACGAAAATTTACTAATTTTTTTACAAACCTCATTCATGTGTGTTCTCCATGACATATCTCCATCCAAGTATATACCCAAAAATTTGGTTGTAGCTGTTACCTCAATAATATTTCTGTTATAGCTAATAGCATAATGTGGTAAATTTATACGCTGATAAAAGAACATAACTTTTGTTTTGTCCAAATTAATTAAAAGATTATTATTTGAGAGCCAATCAATAATCGTGCTAAGTGTGGTATTTATGTCGTTTTCGAAGGTGGAAGGGTTATTGCACTTAATAATTACAGTACTGTCGTCTGCAAACAATACCATTTGATGTTTTATTTGTCTAGGAAGATCATTTATGTAGAGTAAGAATAGCAAGGGCCCTAAGACACTCCCTTGTGGAACACCATAATGTATTTTGCGTCCTTTGGAACGAATATTTATTTCTTTGGCAGATTTTTGTGATATATGTGTTAATTCGGTATATTGTATTCTATTACTTAAATATGACTCTATTAATTGTGCAATGTTGCCTCTGATTCCGTAAGCATTTAGTTTTTTGATTAATATGTTGTGATCCACAAAATCAAATGCTTTTTGCATATCCATGAATATAGCGCATAAAAGTTTCCTATCATCCATGTTTTTTAGAATAGGACACACTAGGTCGTAAATTGCCATATTTATGGTCATATCTTTTCGGAACCCTTTCTGTTCGATAGATAGTAATTGGTTAGTTTCTAGAAATTTATACAAAGCACGGTATATGTATTTTTCAAATACTTTTGATATATTTGGGATTAACGCTATCGGTCTATAGTTTTTCATCACATCTCTAGACCCTTTTTTATACAGAGGCTTAATTATTACTGGTTTTAATCTATCAGGATATATACCGCTTGAAATACATAAATTAAGGATGTGGCTCAGTGGTGTCGCAATTATCGGGGCAACATATTTTAATATTTTGGTGCATATTTCGTCATAACCTACACTGTTCTTATTTTTTAAGGAAAATATGATATTGTTTATATCTTCTGGTATTGACGGAGGCATAAACATAGAATTCCTATTAGTAATTGAGGATATAGATTTAGAACCATGTGTAGTATTTACGAAATCCTTTATTTGGTCTATATAAAAATCGTTAAAGGCATTTGCCATTTTATTTGGATTAGTGATTATTACATCATCCTTTATGACTTTGGTTATGGGGTCCTTTGGATAAACATGTTTAGATTTGTTTATAATATACCATGTTGCTTTTGACTTGTTAAGTGCGTTATTGATATAGTAATTATTTTGTGAGCGTTGAGTCAGGTTGATAATATGACGTAATTTTTTTGAATAGGTTAAAAGAGCATTTTTATTTATTACACTAGGATTTTTTCTATACTTCCATAATAACGATCTTTTTACTTTTGCACAAATTTTTAATCCTCTAGATATCCATTTCGTTTTCTGAGTTATGGATCTCGTGATAAACTTAAATGGAAAACAGAGATCGTAGAAGCATTTAAAATAGTCAAAGAATATATCGTATGCTATGTTGGGATTATTTGATGTCAGCACGTCTGAGAAAGTTAAATTTTGTAAGCAGTTTTTAAACTTTATAAGATTGTCCATACAGTAATTGCGGCGTTTACATTGCCATTTTTTTAGTAAGCATGATTTTTTTACTGGACATTTTAATAGTTGTGCTGTATGGTCAGATAATCCCAATTCAACAACTTCGCTTTTACACTTTTTTATATTATGAGCAAAGTTGTCGATACATGTATTGCTGGGTATTCTTGTAGGTTCTTTTATTTGTAACGTTAAGTTATAGCACAAAAGAAAATTTTCTAAATCAATTGCTTGACTCGATTTTGTCAAAATATTAATGTTAAAGTCTCCACAAAGTATTACTTGCTTTTTATTTTTTTGGTTTAGCTTATTTAATATACATTCAATTTTTTCATAAAATATGTCTATATTAGAGCCTGGAATTCTGTAGAGACATATAATTATAATATTATGTTCGATCAGTTCGATACCACAGCATTCGATAATACACTTTACAGAAAAGTTATTAATACAATCCAAAGTTCTAAATTGATGACCATATTTTACCAGTATACATGCTCCGCCTCTTCGTGAGTCTCTGGAATAGTTTGCAGCAATCCTGAAATTTGGTACTATTAAACTGTCTTTGTCTTCTTTCAACATAAAATGTTCTGTTATACATATCACGTCTAATTCTTTATTTTGTGCCTTAAACTGTTCAATATGTAGAGCTAAATTATCCGATTTATTTACCAGCCCTGCAATATTTTGATGTAGTACGTTAATGTAATTATAGACGAAAAAACTTATTATTTGATGCGATGTTGCCTGTTACAGTTGTTTGGGTGTATTGTTCTTGAGTGTCTTCAAAAAAATTTTTGTTTTGCAATTTGATATCTTCTACTAATATTGCTGTAGTAGTAATAATATTGTCTATCCCTTTATAGTTAAGCTTCCCTGAGTGGTAAGAAAACATATCGTAAGTAAGGTGTTTGTTCGTATCAAAGTAGTAGGCGTATTTATGTGTTTGGATGTCAAGATGTAGCATATTGTTGAATATTTCTATTCTGCTGTTATAAATTACTGCTCCACATATATAGGTGGGTAAGATTATAATAATGTTAGTATGAGTAATGTTCTGGAAACAAGATCTTATAGTATGTACCAGTTGTATATAATTTCTCGTTGCTCTGAAATCTGATTCCCCTATCTGAAAAATGCAGTAATCATTCATAGTGAAGTGTTTAAGTTTGCCTTCTATTCCATAAAGAGCTTCTTTAATTCCACCATAAGGTCTTAAGTAATGACAATAATTAAAGTTTTTTCCAAACTTCTCTTGTATTAAATGTAATATATTCTGTTGTGTTTTGTTAGTACTTATAATGCATAAATTATTTTTATCCTTTCTTCCTACTTTATTTTCCACTGTAGTTAACGGATTTTTTTCTTTTGATTTTATTGGTAAATTTGTATAATTTTTGTCTGTTATGCATTGAGTACTTTGTTTCTCTTTTCTCGCTTCCGTTATACTTCTGTCTTGTTGATTACATTGTAGGGAAAATTCACTGTACCTTCCCACTGCCTCGGAGAGTTGTTTTGTCAAAATTATGTTTTCACTAGATATACTGTCTACTTTATTCTGTACTATTTGTAATGTATCAGTAACATTTCTTATCTGCTTTTCTAAAGTAACCTTTTCAGCAGTGAGTGTATCTACTTTATTCTGGACTATTTGTAATTGTTCAGTAAGTTGCAATAATTGGGACTTTAAAATATCCAATTCGCTGTTATTATCCATAGAGAGATTAGGAAAACTACAAAAGTAATCATCTAGTTTCTCATTATCGCCCAGCGTTTGCATGTAATTCTGTGTCTTTGTTCGTATGGTGACATTATTAATAGAATCTGGGGTAAGACTTCTAGCGTTGTCGGATTGATCTACCATCTTTACCGGAGTGGTCGAACAAGTTATTATTGGAGTTTTACATTCTATGCATTTCCATGTATTCATATGTTCTGTGTTTTTTATTAGGTAGAATCGTTTTGATGACACATTTACACAGTCTATATGGTATTTGCAATTACACTTAGAACATATCATAAATTCTCTGTTTTTTATGATATTATCACATCGAGCGCATCTACTTTCCATTTTTATTCTTTGGTACTAAATAAAAAAATAAAGTAAAAATAGTTCCCAATGGACTAGAATCGGAGGATTCAAAATTGGTCGAACGAAAGATTAATAATGCATTAATGTGTTGATGGCCGTTGGTTTTATTTCAATTGTTTTAAAACAGTGACGGTTATCAAAATTTAAATTTAACAGCCAATATTTTTAGACGTAGCGTTGATCAATATAACTTTTTAGCACATAAGTGTAGTGGTCGTAGTATAAGTATAGTTATTTTACATATAAGTACACTTTTTACTTATGATTTACTGAATCTTTTTGAATTTAACGAAAAATGTGTTTATTTTTATCACTGACCAGTTTATTGTTCAAAATTTAAAAATTCTATGAGTGAAAATAACGTCGTAAGCGCCGTGTAGATTGTGTCGCTTACGCGTTTCATTGGGTTTGACTTGAATATTCACACCGCCACTAAGAAATATGGAGTTACTCAATGTTTTAACAGTTTTTTTACACAAAATGTTCACATTCGATGGTCACTATTCACTTTATTTCACAAAGAAAACTGTAAGGCTTAATTGTATGTAACATTTACTGGTTAAACTTTACTTTTAACAGACAATAGCATTTAAATCTTGCGGAGCGAACTGAACTCAACCTCACGCACAAATAAACATGGACAAACACATATTCATTAATATTTTCTAGATCAGTTAGCACGTAATACCTAGGCATGTAACTGTAAAAATCATTAAGGTTCTGACGTGGGACGCCCAAAATTTGGGTTACTAATCTACACGACTTGTGAATGTTGGATTAGACGGCAGAATTATATTTAGTTACTTTGTAGATAGGACTGATTACTCTGTCACATTCGTTAGCCATTGTAGTTTGTGAATACTGGACTCCGCCTAGATTTAGTTTTTGTTTCTAGCTCGAATAATACTGAGGTACTAATATTTAAAACTCCCGATAAAAAATGCGGTGTAGTTTGACACTTTGAGTTGTTTGTGGATTGTAGCGCTTTGACTATTAGCCGATTTTAATCCGGTTGTATTTTTTTGTGTAAAGCAGTTTTTTTATTTATTTATTGAATGACGAGATGAGCAAGGCGCTCGCCTGATCGTAACCGCCACGCCTGCCCATATACAGAAGCAAAACCACACAGAACTTTGAATTTTAAAGCACTACATGGCACTGAACTGCGCTCATCAACTCGAGACATAAGATGTTAAGTTTCATAATGCCCAGTAATTTCACTGGCTTCAATGTCTTTCAAACCGAAACACAACAGTGCTTATACACTGTTGCTTGGCAGCAGAAATAGACAAAGCGGTGGTACCAACCCAGACGGCCTCTCGCATACAAGGGACCTACTACCTTTTAAATCCTTGGTTTGATCGAGATAGTCCTTAACTATGCTTGAAAAAAACTGTTTATCTATTTAAAGTTACAGGTGTTTTATTGAGTGATATCGGAGGTTTTTTTTGTATGAATCTTGATGAATTATAAAAAAGAATAGGTGGTAGGTAACTCGTATGCGAAAGACGTCTGGGTAGGTGCCACTGCTTTATCAATTGCCGCCGCCAGGCAGCAGTATGAAATATTTTTTGTGTTAGTGAGACCGTAATATAGTGCAATGCTGTATTTTGTAATTTCTAAGCGGTATTGCTTGCTAATCACTACCAATAAAATTAAACAGTGTGCGGCATCGTGAAATGGCTGCGTCCTGTAAGTGACTGTTCCTCGACTCGAGCAATTTGGTTCAAACGGTTAAATTTCAGTTAATAAACTACTAAATCACATGCGTATTTTCAATAAATTGATCAAAAAAAGGTGAACACTGCTTTTATTGATTTAAGTTAGTTGATCAACAATCAGGAGCCATGTGAACCTGCTATAATCTCCGTTGTTTTACTGCATTACTCAACTGACAGACGGATGGCACACACTATGCAATGCTGAGTTGATAAAATTAATGTACTGTAACTATCTTAGTTATTTCTAGGTAGGTTAACGACCGCACAAATAGATGAAACATCGTACAGACTGGTTAAGTATTTGCTAGGAATGCCTGGGTCATTGACTTGTAGTATGGAGTAAGAAATGAATAACCCATGTAATGGGTAAATTAATTAATTAATAAAAATTAAAATAATATATAAATATTTTTTTATATAGGCCGGCAAATGTGTAAATTGATCTCCACTGCCCATGTACGCCCCCAATACCAGAAGGCCGAACCGAATCATGGCCGTATTGCTGACCTTAAAGGAAAGGGATATTTAGGGATTGGGAAGAGGAGGGGGATATGGGCCTCCGGATATCTCACTCATTTTCTGTGAGACCGTGGTAATTTATATAATAACTAGCTTTTCCTCGCGGCTCCGCCCGCGTAATCTGCTTTTCCGGGATAAAAAGTAGCCTATGTTACTCAGTGATAATGTAGCTTTCTAACGGTAAAAGAATTTTTGAAATGGGTCAGCAGATTTTAAGTTTATTCGTAACATACAAAAATAAAAATCTTTCCTCTTTATAATAAAGTGTAGATATAGCAAAACAAAATCAATATCCCCATTTTAACTTGTGGGTTAAAATATTACTGCATATTTGCGTCCAATTATGGTAGCATAATATAAATCTTAAAACTTAATCCAAGCGTAAATTACACTGAGAATAGACAGTATTTTTCCATTCTGACGCAACGTAGGTAGTCTAAAATTCACCACCCTCGCGGGTGAGTTATAACCGCTGTGGGATTTCAGAGGGTAGTCTACGAGTATACAGCACCTGTGGAACGCCACAGGAAAATATCAGTTTATTTTGTTTGACTGTCTGTGATTTTTGTAAGGATCGTACGTGCTTGTAATCATTATACAAGGTGGTAGGTCCCTCGTATGCGAGAGGCCGTCTGGGTCGCTACCACCGCTTTGTCTATTTCTGCCACCAAGCAACGTTGTGTAAGCATTGTTGTGTTTCGGTTTAAAGGACATTGATGCCAGTGAAATTACTAGGTATTATGAGATTTAAGATCTTATGTCTCGGGGTGACGAGCCTAGTCCAGTGCTATGTATTGTTAGTAATTAAAAGTGCTGTGGTGTTGTGTCTCTTTATGGGCAGTCGTGACGCTTACTATCAAGCGAGCAACATACTCGTCCCATTATTCAAGCTAATAAAAACCGCGATTGATACTTATTTATGTTATACATATATTTAATTACCACCAACCGACTTCACAAACGAAAGACGAATTGATGTACATACTTACATAAAAAAAAACAAAAAAAAATGAGTACATCCTCTATTTTTAAGTCGGTTAAAAATGAAAAACGTTTTTTATTTCAATCGCGAAATCATCGAAAATCACAATAAGAACAATTTAAAAAATTATTTCGGTTTTACCCCTTTTTAAGAACCAGATCAAAGGGGTTCGGTGCAGTCAACCCTTAACACTGTTTGACTGCCCTAAACATATTTTGTTAAGGGTTTTTAGCCGACTGTGCAAAAAAGGATTTTCAATAATCGATAGACTTATTTCGTTTCCATGAACAATCAGAATTTGAATCTGCGTATCAATCCCGGGAATAGCTGGTGATAGGATATTCGTATCCGCCCGGATAGCGACCACCATACACGGTGTTAAGACCCACCATAGTGACCCACCTTGTGTGGGTCGCGTTCCGGAGTTAGCCAGTGTATATCCGGTTCTCCCGAGGGGCAAGCCCCTGACGCAAGCGTCATGATTTGATGGTTGGTAGGGACGGGTATAGGGGTAAATCCTTGTATTCCTGTGCCTGTATCAGTCATCCGCCTATCATCGCAGGCCCCTCGATTTGCCTCATATATAAACCGGCATGATTCTAATGACCATAAACACATTGTTTGTGGATGGTTGCAATTTTTTCCCTTCCCTTTAGCCCTGGAATAAGATACTGCAGGGGTCTCCAGTATTCCGTTAGCAGGGATCCCTGTAGTTCATCCCGAGGGTAAAAAGAAACCGCGGGAATAAACAAATCGAACAAGAAGTATTTTCATGCGGTCGAGACTTCCGCCCACACACCTACCACTGTAACTCCTGTGCACCTGGATTAGCAGTGGCACGCATTTTTGTTGACACCGAGCAGTGAAGATCGGCGAGTCTCTGGGATGCCTAAATGTCTTTGTTGATTTTCATGCGGTAGACAAAACTGTCTAGAGCTTGGCTCAACTATAGTGTAGAGCCACGCTCTATTCGTAACCTACATGGACCCTAATCAACCAAATACCCTCTCCAAAAATCCATTCTAAAATATTAGAGATATCCCGGATATTAAGACACAAACTACGCTTAAAGAATACAAAATAAAATACATTTTCTCCTTATGTAAATTAGGGTACGCCGGTGAAATGAAAATGTATCATAGCTATCGACATCCGTTGAATGAATGATGTTGCGAGCAAACTACATTAATTGCCTAATTGGATCACGTACCTTGGCCGAGTAATCGGATGAGACGTAAAAAAGTTTCTAATCTACAGTTAAGTACCTACTAGCTCTTATAAGTAAGTCAAGTCATCCTTCCACGTCTTGTGGCGTAATGTGTTTGTATTTACAATGAATTGCTTTTTTATGGACGATGTCAAAAGACCAGCAATTAGGTTTTTGGGTGGTGGTTTCTGTAGACAGTTTTGTCTACAGCACGAATCGGTTCGACCGGGTCGTTACTACCGTCTCAGAGACCTGACATAAAGTAGCGTCTTGCTACTGTTTCGTACAGTGAGTGAGACCGGAGGCCCAAATCCCCCTCCCCTTCATAATCCCTTAATTAGCCCTTCCCTTTGAGCTCGGCAACGCGCCTATGATTCTTATAGTGTTATGGGCGTGCATGGGTGGTGGAGATCACTTACCATCAAGTGACCCACTTGCTCGTTTGCCGGTCTATGCTATAAAAAAAGATGTTTTAAATTAAATTCAAACATGAATGTATTCGCAATAGAAAATAGTACAAAAGAAACACGACGTAAAGTAGCGGCTTGCTGCTGCGTTTCGTACAGTGAGTTCTCACTCACCCCTTATCCGGAGGCCCAAATCCGTATCCCCTTCCCTTATTAACTTTATTTATTGAATACACTTCATACAATATATGTACAGGCTGACTAGGTTGATACCACCACTGTCTATTCTTGTCGCCGAGCAGCAGTGTCAAAGCCCTATTGTGTTTCGGTTCGAATGACATCGAAGCGAGTGAAATTACTAGGCATTATGATACTTAACATACGTCTCGGTATGACGAGCGCAGTCCAATGCCATGCAGTGCTTTGTAATTTAAAGTTTTGTGTGGTGTTGCTTCTTTTTATAGGCATGGCGCTTACCACCAGGCTAGCGACCCTGCTCATCTCATTCAAGTTTTTTTACTAGCCCTGTATTATATACGTCCCACTGCTGGGCACGGGCCTCCTCTACTGAATGAGAGGGATTAGGCCTTAGTACACCACGCTGGCCTAATGCGGGTTGGCAGACTTCACATACCTTCGAAGCTTATAAAAAAATATTTCTATTTGATATGTACTTATTTATTTTTCCCACCAAATTACCGCCAATTTCGTTTTATTAAAATCAAATAGGCAAAATTTAACAGAAATATTACTATTACTAAAACATAAAAGGAGAAAATATTCAAGGTTTTCAATCAATGGTTACGAAGAAACATGAAAGCTTTATGGTTAATTGAAAAATTTATGAAACCTTGACGATGAAAGCTTCTAACTTGAAATTAAGCGATAAGTAATTCATAATTAAGTTAATTTCGGGTGCCTCTATTGTTATAAAACCGTCGCTCAGTCGCGTACATTTAAATCATTAATATTTTGTATACTTTATCATCAAATAATATATACAAAAAATCATATAACTTTCTGGACTGCCTCGGCAGTGCAGTTGAAATGTGCACGCGATATGACTGCTGTCCTAAACTCCCGGATTCGATCCTCGGGTCGAATAAAAGTGATACTGGCTTTTAATTGACATGCTTCAGTATCAGTCTGCAGTCTGGAATTGTGCCTGTTATGGTGATAGGCTCGTCCCATATCGCTCATGGGACGGAAATAATCTCAGCGAAAAGTGAGTGTACTTAATACACCTCTGCCTACCCCTTCGGGGATTATAGACATACTGGTTACACCTCTGCCTACCCCTTACAGACGTGAGTGCGTAGATATATGTACATATAACTTATAACTTCATATAAAGTTAACCTCATGTAATTGTAAACTAAAACGCCCTTTAAACGGAGTGTGAAGAAGCAGTTAGGCAGGCCGGCACGACCTTGCCGATCACCGATAGGAACATCGACTGTCATTAGTCGTCATTATTCATGGATTGCACTACGCTTACCATCAGGTGTAGTACAGCCACTTTGTCGTGCTCAGATAAAAAACTTAATATTAGACATCTCCATGCAAATAAAATACTGAAAGAATCTCTTCGAAGCCTTCGAACGAACAATGAACAATGCTCGGTAAATAGAACTATTCGTTTTCCAAATCGATTAAAAACCTCGAAACTAATTTAGCAGGTTGATCTACAACTGTACGGACGCACGATTAGGAGTGGTCCAAGTTTAATACGAACTTTAAAAATAACTATCTATACTTTTTGAAATGTTTTAACCGACTTTAAATGGAGGCGGTTCTCAATTCAGCGAGTTTTTATTGCTTTTTTTGTATGTACAGCGATTTCTCCGCACAGTTATGAACCTTTTTGTCGGACGAAAATTTATTTGATAGACATTGGCTGCGATGTGGTCCCATGAAATTTTGGTTAAGATGTAATGATGTACGGAATAAAAAAAAAACTCTTCAACTTCGCGATTATGTTATTATGTTGCAATTTATATACCATAGCTGTACCTAGCATTGAAAATTGAAAAATAAGTTTTAACAAAACTTCAAACCCGACAAAAAAAGGACATAATGTAATTACAGTTGACCGGTAGCGGTACAGACACTGACTCCAATGAGTCCTAGAGAAGTTATTTTTGACTTTTCAGTGTATTTTTCTTGAAGTCGGTTTTTGACTTTTGTTACAACTTATTTTAAAATACTGTGATAACGACCCGGCCCATTCATGTTGTAGACAAAACTGTCTACAGCGTAGCTCTACCACATATAATCATATTATGAATAAAGTTCGATTGTGTATGGGCTTAAAGATTGTTTTTGTATAAGTGCTCGTTTTTCTATCTCACTGAATTTATTAGGTTAATATGTAGTCTAGACACAAATTAATTCTATTCATATAAATGTATGAAAATATGATAATTTTTGCAGCGTGTATTAACCATTAGATATTTATCTATACTAATATAATAAAGCTGTAGAGTTTGATTGTTTGTTTGTTTGTTTGAACGCGCTAATCTCAGGAACTATTGGTTCGAATTGAAAAATTCTTTTTGTGTTGGATAGTCCATTTATCGAGGAAGGCTTTAGGCTATATAACATTACGCTGCGACCATAAGAAGCGAAGCATCAGTGAAAAATGTTGCAAAAACGGGGAAAATTATTCATATTTGAAGGCTTCCGTTGCTAAGCTACCCAAATAATATTATTTGAAGGCTTCAGTTGCTAAGCTACCCAAATCTATACTAATATTATAAAGCTGTAGAGTTTGATTGTTTGTTTGTTTGTTTGATCACGTGGGCGGAGCCGCGAGCAAAAGCTAGTCACTAATATTTTTTTAATAAATTACTTTCATTTTTGCCTCGACGAATTTATTGCACTTGATAAATAAGAAAGAAAAATAACAAAGACGTTTTGAGTTATTTATTTGTAACTGAATCTATTATTTTATGCAAACTGACGATCTCATTTTGTTTTGGCTGAATTTAAATATTCCTCTCGAATATACATCCACAACTGTTATTACATTTATATTTTGCATTTTACTGCATAATTTATTTATTTTGCAGATAATGTAGTAGGTTTTTGTTTTAGACTGCTCATGGTTAACGACCCCGTCTTATTTCATAACTAGCTTTAGCTACCTTCTTGGAGTTTTGGCGGGAGTTCTGACAGTGCAGTTCATCGCTTATTTTAATTTATTTCATAAACTAGTTTAGAGTTGTGTTTGTTGTATAAAACTCGTCTGGATTTGTTCAATAAACATTGACGGTGATGAACAGTGTATGGAAACATTGAAATAAGTGAATTAAGAATCGTACTGAAAGAAGTTAACACCAAAACTCCGGCAAGACCTTGAAATCGACCGCACCCGTGTTTCATCGTTCTTGTAAAAATTACTTGAGAATAAATTATACTTGACACTGGCAAAATGCATAATAATGCGAAAGCCATAAATAAAAAAGAAGAAGCTACCTTCTTAAATTCACCTGGCAGTATTTTCTGATATTTATTTTGCGATTTCGTCTGGCCGTTGATGAATCGGTGCGCCAGGACATGTGATTATGTATACATACATACATGCACTCACGCCTATAATCCTCGAAGGGATAGGCAGAGGTGAAACCAGTACACCCAAATTTTGCAAAATTCATTAACTCAAATCAATAATCTTAGTTGCATTTTTTGCAAATTGATTGAATGACGAAACGAGCAAGGCGCTCGCCTTATGGTAAGCGCCACGCCTGCCCATAAAGAGAAACAACACCACACAGAACTTTGAATCACAAAGCACTGTATGGCACTGAACTGCGCTCGTCACTCCGAGACATAAAATGTTAAGTCTCATAATGCCCAATCTTTTCACTGGCTGAAATGTTTTTCAAACCGAAACATTACAGTGCATTCTGTTGCTTGGCGGCAGAAATAGACAAAGCGGTGGTACCAACCCAGACGGCCTCTCGCATACGAGGGACCTACCACCTTGTGGCATAATCGTATATAGTCGTAGCCTAGTCACTTTGCACAGCAAAAATCTAGCAAATATAATACCTGCTTACCCCCGCCGCCGCTTATAAGGCACACCATACAATGCGGTCGTCTACACGTGAACATCAACCACGTATCACCCAATTAGAGCTCGGCAACCCCCTATACCTAACAACGGGGTTTGATCTTTTATTGACTTTGTAAATCCAGGGGTTGTAATTGACTTGGTGTACGTGGTTCGGGTAGTTTAAACTTGAGTTATTGGGTAAGCTTAGATGTATTTTGAAAGAGGTGTTTGGGTTTACATGATTTTTAAACGACTTAGAAGGTGAATTCACAAATGACTTATATAAAAATGGTACTAACCCAGACGGCCTCCCGCAGGGTGGAGTCGCGAGGAAATGCTAACAAAACTTAATCTGAATGTCTCGGTGGCCCAACTCAATTATGTATGCGGTACAACTGCAGTGCTGAGATCTCGGTTTTGAACCCCTGGTCGGGAAAAAGTGGTATTGGGCTTTTAAATGATTCTGGTAACCACCGATAATTTTTTTATTTGGCGGTGATCACTGGTTTTTGGGACTGCGCTGCGCTTACCATCAGGTTCAGTGCAGTCACTTTGCTGTGCCCAGAAAAAAAAAACAAAATACTATGATGACACCATATTTATTTTATGCTAGACACCGTTAACTTAGATCATTAATCACGGGCCGAAACACATTGCCTTTTATGACAATGTTAAGGCAATAAATGACTTGAATTAATGCTGAAACATCTCAAGGGAGCCGGTCGCTGTGACTTGTTCGACACAATTCGAATGAAGGCGGTCGAACTCTAAAAAGTAAGGAATTCGTATTTATAACAAGGTGGTAGGTTCCTCATATGCGAGAAGCCGTCTGGATTGGTACCACCGCTTTGTCTATTTCTACCGCCAAGCAACAGTGTGTAAGTGAATGAACAGTGAATAACAAATAGATTATAAACCGGTTTCATAAAACTTTCTTATTTCGGTACGGTTTTATTTCTTTTTATGTATATAGTACATGGATTTCTCCGCTAATTGTGGTAGAATTTAGTTGAAAAAGAACTTAAGTATCCAATAAACATCATACACTAAATTCGTTCAATATTACAGCAATGTCGCCGATAAAACCTTGGATTTTTATATTTCAACATCGAGCTGCGATCACGCTAATTAAAATAGTGAATCATTACATCGAAGTTCTGAAGATTAGCCTCGATCTAGATGACTCATTTCTCATCCAAATTTATAGTAATTCTATCCATAACATATGGATACTATTCTACTTCTACTATTATACTATTACATTACTCACCATTCTAGTGTTAATTCTGCCCTGCCCTTGCATAATGTAATTGTTTGTTGTTCAATAAATAAAAAAAAAAATAAAGAAAGAAAGAGCATTTATTTAGAAACAGCCTTTTAAATAAAAAAAATTGGTGTGTGTCGTGGGACACCAGGTAGGAACGAAGTTCCTTCGGCTAATGTAGAATCGACACAAATTGCAAAAAAATCAAATTATCAACTGAAATAACAAAATAGGTCTCTTTATTTTTGTTTGACAACATAAAATTACATAGAAATAGAATAGAAAAATAGAAATAAAAAAAAGACGTGTGGCACTCGGAGACTGCCGCGGTAAAGCTATTGTATAGCATTTTTTATCAACTTAAAAATAACGGACGGCCGTGTTCTATAATCAAAAATTCAAATTCAAATTTCAAACCGCGTCTACATTTCCAAATGTCATAAGTTTCACAACCATCTGTTTTATTAACGGAATTTCGACTTTAACTTTGTGTGCTAGATATCAAATTAAGTTAAAAAAAAAGTCTCATTTAACGGTTTTTATTCCACGCATTTTTCTTACGGTTTTACTATCACATTTTTTTCAGTTCGGTCACGCAGCAAAATCCCTATCCCCTCCAAGCCTGCCGTAAGGAACTTCGTTCCAATAAAAAAAACATCAATACGCGCTCACGCTTATAATCGCCGAAGGGGTAGGCAGTGTAACCAGTACACCCACATTTCGCTAAGCGTATTTCCGTCTCATGATGTGATAGGGGGCGAGCCTAATTAAGAATCAAGAATCAATATAATAAGAAGTAGACATAATTCCTAACTAAGATAGTATTTCTAAATGTCCACAGTCACTGTGAGAAAAAAAATAAAAAACACCTCAAGTCTCATCTCGAAATTCTTATAAAGATAACATTCAACATGTGAAGTGCTAAAGGTGAAAAAGTAAATGCCATTTCGATTCACGCAGCAACGCACACGCAAAGACACTTGACCTAAATTTTTAAATGTTATTTTTTACGGGCTTTTAACGGTAAAACGGAACGTGGCAAGGTCTCCTTACCACCATTATGACGCGGAAGACTTATGGTAGTTATAAAACGTTTTATATGTATTTTATCACGGCGGGGACGAGAAAAGATCTGGATGTGGGCCTAACTACCTTTTATTACTTAGTCGTTAGGTTTTGGACTAAAATACCAGTTGGGAATTTCTCTTTACTGTCCGCAAAGCTCTGCTTCAGCTGTGCTTGTTAGCATTTATTATATATATATTTATTAATGGTATTAATTTAGTTTTTTTTTATTGATTGAATGACGAGACGAGCAAGGCGCTCGCATGATGGTAAGCGCTACGCCTGCACATAAACAGAAGCAACACCATACAGAACTTTGATTTACAAAGCACTGCATGGCACTAAACTGCGCCCGTCACCTCTAGACATAAGATGTTAAGTTTCATAATGCCCAGTAGTTTCACTGGCTTCAATGTCCTTCAAACCGAAACACAACAGTGCTTACGCACTGTTGCTTGGCGGCAGATATAGACAAAGCCGTGGTACTAACTCAGACGGCCTCTGGCATACGATACGATACTACCACCTTGTTAAAAATAATGTGCGTGTTTGAATGGAACGATTGGTGTATTGACTCATCGATAATTCTCTCGTACGTTTCACTCAATCGTTCGTTCATTCACGCTCTTCAGAGAGTTGTACTTGCAAACTCGCAGTCGATTTGTGAATAAACATCTAGAGTGAAAATAAACATGAATTTCTTGAAGAAAACTGTAGCCTTATTTTCTGACCTGTTAAGACGATATCTGTTTGTAAAATTACAACCACTTTCAATTCTTAGGAATTTTTGATGCACAAGCTCACTCCTATATCCCCAAAGGGGTAGGCAGAGGTTCAATTAGTCCACCAACAGTTCCCTGGGCTTATTTCCGTCCCACGCTGTGATAGAAGGTGGGATTATCACCATGCCGGTACACACTCAAATTGCGTGATTATATATATAAAGAAGACAAGCGTCGAATTGAGAATTTCTTGTTTTTTTTGTCGGTTAAAAATAAATAAGTATAGTTTGAAAAACAAAACACACTATTAGTTTACAAGTTCTAATTAAAATAATAATATGCTATTCATTATTAATATTAGTTTGTAAAGTAGCCACATTAATTTTACATGTTTTCGGGGATCCATTGTAATCCACGCCCTTGCTCTCCCGATGAAATATTAATTACCCGAGAACTTTTATTCTCTGACGCCGTGTAGAACAATGATGAATGGTGTTTTCAGACCCGTGGCGTATATAATAGCAACATTCTATGCTCCTTTATAGAGTAAAACCAACTTCCAGCGTTTTTTATCCGAGCACGGCAAAGTGACTACATTACACCTGATGGTAAGCGCAGTGCAGTCCAAAAAACCAGCGACCTGTGGTCACCAGAATCATTCCCGACCTGTGTATATGCTTCTTCACACATTAAAGAAAAATCAAGTCGAGGGGCGTGCGACAGGACAGGCGGATGACCGATGCAGGCACAGGGATACAAGGACGTACCCTATATCCGCCCTAACCAACCATCAAGTCATGTCGCCAGTCCCTCGGGAGAACTGGATATACACTGATTTCAGAACGCGATCCAAACAAGGTGTGTGGGTCAGTATGGCAGGTTTTACCATGTTTTACCTTAGCATATCAAAGTAACGACACTGGACCTGATGTTAAGTACAGTACAGTACAAATATAATGTAGACCTTCAAGAGACTGCGTCCCTCGGCGGTGGACAGAATTATTCCGCCCGGAGCTAGTGAAGCTTCTGCCGACCCCAGATCGCGACTCGCCTAAACGAGCCAATAGCTAATGAATAACAGGCAATAGTCACACTCAGTCCTGGCTCCACAGTAAGATACGATTGTTCTTGGGAGCGACCTGCTCCTCTCATCAGTCAGGTAAAAAATTGCTAATCAGGACTTAGACTTGTATATGAAAGATTCTTATTTGTGGGATGACCCACAGCTGAACATCTTGGCCAGCCTCCGTGGAGGTATACTGTCACTAGATGGCACTGTTAATCTATCATCTTTTTTGGCATAACCTTTAATTTGATATCCGGAGGGCCAAATACCCCTCCCCTTCCCAAACCCTAATTGTCCTTTCCTTTAAGGTATTGAGGACGTACATGGGTGGTGGAAATTATCATCAGGTGACCCACTTGCTCGCTTGCCGGACTATGCTATAAAAAAGAAGCTTTAAAATGGTGTTTGAATTCACGTTCACAAAAAACACATTTGAGAAATAATATACAGAGATGTACGTTAAATCTTACACTCACTATCCTCTGTAGAATCCACACCACAATCTCTGGGGAATACACAAGCCTTTTTACTGAAGGCCACAGCATTAATAAAGTTAGTGGTTAATATTAACCCAGTTATCGTACCCCAAACGTGCTGATTAGTGGATGATGCTACGTAATTGGGGATTCCAGTACTAATCCTAGTAACGCGGTTTTCGTGTAGAAAATTGTGCCTATAAAATACGGCATTCTTTATATACAAGGAAAACTTAATAAGGTATGGACATGTGCTTTTTTCACGTTTTTGTCGAGTTTATTAAAAGTTTATTCTGCGAAGTTAGAGTATTTAAACATCTTTGTATTAGTTTTGCATGATTGACGGCACGAGCAGATCGCTCGTCCTGGTAAGCGAAACGTCATTAAACAGACACATAAATTCAAATTACAAGGGCATGGTGCATGGGCGGTGCAGATCACATACCATCAGGTGACCCACTTGCTCGTTTGCCAGTCTATGCTATAAAAAAACCACTATCATCTGACCCGGGGATCGAACCCGAGACCTCAGCGCACAGTCGTACGCAATACAACTGCGCCACCGAGGCAGTCAGTGAAATTAAATTAAAAACGCCAAAAGGAACATAAATATAGGCCATTTATAAATATTTTCTGGTAATATTTGAATATGATTTATTCAATTTAATTCCGTCGTTTTTACGGTATTAATCATGAATTTCGCGCGTAAATCAAGCGAAATGCTTACCTAAAACGATTTCAGGTCAATCGGCAGATAGCCGTAATGGCTGTCCGCTAGAGCGAGGGCTCTTATTAGAGTGTACAAATATTTACCGCTTTTACGATCGTATTCAGAATTGCACAGGTATATAATGAAGCTATTTTTTTCCTCCAGTGTGGGATGATATCATTGTTGAATGTTTTTATTATGCAGGCGTTTAATGTATATGGATGCAAATATGAAATTTCACAATCAAAAGTAAAAATTGAGATGTTGATTCTATTTTGTTAAATTTATTAGATTTAAGTGGGTTTATAGAAAATCATAAATTGAACATTTCCCCATGTACGATTATGCAAAACAGAACTTTAAATTATTATTGAATTTAGCAAAATAAAATTGACATCTGAGTTAGTATACCCTATCTATTAAAAAAAAATCATTATCAAAATTGGTCTACTCTGTAAATAGTTATGCGTGTTCTAACATTAAAAAAATATGTGTCGAATTGAGAACCTCCTCCACTTTTTTTCGTCGGTTAAAAATGGCTATCATGTCCTCAAATTACGTCTCAGCTTCATAAAATATATACACTCTTTTGTTTTTTACGGTTTAAGGTTTCAGGCGAAATTCTTACACAGCCATTTTGTTTTATAAAACAAAATTATAAGCCTTTTAGTGGATATATATTACATTAAACCTCTTACACAACATAAAGTTTTAGTACTAAAGGCAAAGCACTTACACGGCGAGTTTAATCCTTATAAAGCTTTCGTAAGTTGTCCATGCTGTAGACAAAAAGGTCTACATCATAGATAGGGCTGGAATGACCCGGGTCATCTGAATTAACACCACTGTCTCGCAGAAAAACGTAAAAACGACTAAATTGCAGGTGCAATGAACAGTTTAAATATAATTATCAACTAATGGGAGACTTTGTCGCTTGCGAGTTGCTGAAATTATGTTGGCCCGCCCACTAAAATTAGCCGTTCCATTTTACTGAATTAATTATAAAAATATATTGTTTCTTAAATTAACTTAAATCTTATTCCTGTGATTAGAAATTAGACTAAGAAACAAAGCGATGAATATATTTTATGTATTTACATATTTTTTTCTCGTGCAGAACAGGCAAAGGATCTTAGATCATACAGCCATGAACGCGATAATGTTCCTAATAAATAAAATTAAAATAAACAATAACCAAGTTACGTGCCGCCACGTTATCGGCGACGCGGCTCAAAATCGGGAGTTTTCTATGAGTCGAGCGTAAAGACCTCAAATGTACAAGTCTATTAACAAGGGTACAATACAATCCTTAATATGTATGAGGGACTTGTACTACATTTACAAGGTGGTAGGTCCCTGGTATGCGAGAGGCAGTCTGGGTTGGCACCACCACTTTGCCTATTTCTGCCGCCAAGCAACAGTGTGTAAGCAATTATGTATTTCGGTTTGAAGGACATTGAAGCCATTGAAATCACTGGGCATTATGAGACTCAACATCTTATGTATCTGTTGGGAGGATACTTGTATCCGTCCGGATAGCGACCACCGTACACTGGTGCTAAAACCTGCCATAGTGGCCCACCTTATGTGGGTCGCGTTCCAGGGTCAGCCAGTGTATATGCGGTTCTCCCCAGGGGGCTTGCTCCCTGATTCTAACCCCTTTTCTCATCCCTTTTTCCTTCCCCTCCCCCTTGGCCCTATGGCAGGCCGGCATGATTTTGCCGACCTACGATGGACACATTGTTTATCGTTGGTCGACACTATTCTTGGATTGCGCTACACTTACCATCAGGTGTAGCGTAGTCACTTTGCCGAGCCAGGATAAAAAAAAAATCGAGATGACGAGCGTAGTTGAGTGCCATGCAGTGCTTTATAATTCAAAGTTCTGTGTGGTGTTGCTTCTGTTTATAAGCAAGCGTGGCGTTTACTAACAAGCTAGCAACTTACTCGTCTCGTCATTCAATTAAATTAAATATATGTGTCGAGGAATGATAGGAAAGTATTGAATATTCAAGAAATCATTTTTGCTTTTCTCTACGCGATGACAGATTGTAGGGCATTTTATTATCCACCAACAAAGAAGTCGATCGAAATTGATCATACATAATCTTTTTAGTAGAACCTATGAGTTATTCATAAAGCCTCTTTTGAGGACGCCCAACGTCACCGCTTCTGAATATGTGTAATTGATTGAGGTAATATGTGTATGTGGTACCACCGCTTTGTCTAATTCTGTCGCCAAGCAACAGTGTGTAAGCACTGTTGTGTTTCGGTTTGAAGAACAGTGAAATTACTGGGCAAATGAAATTAAAAAAACTTCACACACTTAGCACTGCACATATAATACATTGTTATATTAGTACTGAAATCCACATTTATATTAGCCTAGGTGGTATGTATCCTCATTTCAAACACATGCTCTCTTCCAATATGTAATTTATTAAGCTAATATAAGTCTGTATATAACATTGATTATATGTATATTCTATTATTTTTATAATAATATATATTTTTTTTTTCAATAAATAATGATAATAATTACATAAGGTTAGAAATACAATAAACCTAAATACACTATTTTCCATACACAACCAAATGAAAGCGTATTGATTGATTCATGGCTGTATGAGCTACGATTCCTTTGTCATTTGGAACGTGTAAAAACTAACGTCAATTATAAAACTTCTGTAACTTTTATACAACTGAATAGATTTCTTCAACATAACTTAACATCTCAAATAACACATGTTAAATCTCTCTTAAAATGAAATACTTTGCTTTACATGAATTGAAACTTTAATCTTGTTAGCAAAACCAAACAAAAAAACTAGTGCTCTTTTATGACCGCAAGATAAGACAAGACAAAACAATATTGGCGTTTTTTTCAATTTTTATACAAATTAGGCTTCAAATTATTTTAATCAATATACCATTTTTTTTTAAATTCCTATATGCTAAAAATACTAATAAATAACACAAACCAATTGAGCAACTTATTATATTATATTAAACATACAAACATATTAAGTCATTTGAGTTACTTATTTAATACAAATCTACAGTAAATTGATAAAGTATCATATTATAAACCCTTTTAAGTAGGTAACTAAAAGCAATAATAATCCATTCGTTTAACTTAGACACCACGATGTCACAGACAAACATATAGACGAAGGATGAATCTTATAAAGTCCCTGTTATTTGTCGAAGGTAAATAATCATAACTCGTAAAAGCAATATTACGAATGTCTACAATAATTACTGAACCGAGTAAACATTTTCCTAATATAGTCAATATTAGGAAAATGTCTACTCCAAAGTGAAAACTAGTTTTCATTGAAGCGTTCTGAAGTCGATTAATTAATCCTTTAAATACGAACATCGCCTACGTTTATTCATTAAGGTGTTTATTTCACAAAGTCGAAGTGAAAATTATTTAACTTATCAAATAAATTATAGGAAAGTTCGAACAAAAATATCACGTTATACAATTCATGGCGGTGCGTGTGCTTTTTTTTAATTGAACGACGCGACGAACAAGTCGCTCGCCTGATGGTAAGCGACACGCCTGCCCATAAACAGAAGCAACACCACACAGAACTTTATTATAAAGCACTGCATGGCACTGAACTCCGCTCGTCACCCCTAGACATAAGATGTTAAGTGTCATAATGGAACGTGATACACACAAGGTGTGTGAGTCACTATGGCAGGTTTTAACACCATTTGTAAGGTGGTTGCTATCCGGACGGATATGAATAACCTGCCACCAGCGCATACCTACTTAAAATTTCTAAGATGGATTTTATTTTATATATGTTTTATTACTATCTAAACTAATATTATAAAGAGGAAGAAAGACTTGATTGTTTGCATTGAATAGGCACTGAAACTACTGGACCGATTTGAAAAATTCTTTCACCATTAGAATACTATATTATCTCTGATGAACATAAGCCACTTTTTATCCCGGAAAAAGCAGATTACGCGGGCGGAGCCGCGAGGAAAAACTAGTTATATTATACAACTAATTGATGCTACTAGATTTTGCCGGCGGCTCCGTCGTAAAACGTCGGTTATAAGGTATATTTCTAAATAATCTTTTTGACAGGCCCCTACATTACACAAACATCTGACTAAATTTCATGATCCTAGCTTTTTTCTGTCTGAATGACGAGACGAGCAAAGCGCTGGTCAGATAGTAAGCGCCACGCCTGCCTATAAACAGAAGCAACACCACACAGAGCTTTGCATTCAAAGCACTGCATGGCTCTGAACTGCGCTCGTCACCACGAGAAGTAAGATGTTAAGTCTCCTAATGCTCAATAATTTCACTGGCTGCAATGTTCTTCAAACCGAAACGCAACAGTGCTTCAGTGCTAGACTAAGCAGTGGTACCAACGCAAACGGCCTCTCGCATACGAGGGACCTACCTCACCATACCTTGTAAAGTGTAGCTTTAGTAATTAGCTTAAATAGCTTTAGTAGTTTCGTGAATAATTAGCGAGGGAGTGATATTTTGCCATTAAAATATAGATTTCCGAGATAAATATTATTATATACATTGTATTCACATAAAATACATAATATTAATTAATAAAATTTATCGATAACTAAGAATTCAACTCGAAAATCAAATGAGGTTTATTACAAAAGCGAATTCATCCATTTATATACCTCTCAATATGTAAATATGTTTTATTAAATTAATCTGGTATTCTTAAAAGTAAATATACCAAACAATATAGTACATATAAAATCCAATTATATTATTTCTCCATGTTATAAATGACAAGAATTTGAGTCTTTACATTTTAACTTCATATTGTATTACACACCTATTAAATATTCATAGGAATATGTCAAAACGAGGCCCGATGTGTGATGGGCTAAAACCCTGAGCCCTTTCTACCGTAAATGTACCTTCGCATGTACCCGCAACCTATTACGGAACATATTGGCTGATATTGGCATTTAAAAATATTCTTACTTTTGAATTTCGAATTTAATTATTTAATTTTTTCTTCAATTTAAATATCATAAACATCCTTAAATTATTAATTGTTCCCTAATTATATTTTTTCGTAAATTAATTACTAATAAAAATATTATTTTTTTGCAAACAATATACTTTTAATACTTTCAAATAATGAAATTATTAAAAATATCTTAATTGTTTTGCATAACACATAATGAAACAAGTAATCTCAGAGCGTTAAATGAGAAAATTAGCAATTCCGTTCAAGTATAATTAAATAAAAGGCATGATTTTTTTATTACCAATGTAATTTAAAATTATTGCATCGTTCTATATTTACCAAGCCCTTTTGCCTTTTTGCTATCTAATTTGATCAACCTTTTTTTTTGTTTAAAATGAGAAAAATATTTTTATGAGATGATGTGATTTTTATTTTAAACTGCAAATTTCTATTATTTTTTAATTATATTGAATGACATTTTTACATATTAATTGTTGTATATATATATTTTTAATTAATTAATAATATTTGAGTATTCATTAATTATATTATGTTAATTTATTGCTGATATTCTTTGTTGATCGAAACAAATTACATTAGTTCGTTAATTAAATTAGATATTTCATTCACATGCATTATGGGTATAATATTTTATACTTTTATTTATTATTATTTATTTATTAATTTAAAGAAATATTTTAAATGACTTTAGAACAAAGTTTAGAACAAATTATTCTGCCCAAGATATTTGAAATCAAATACCGCAGTAACCAAATCATTCCAATCCAAATACCTTAATTAAACCCCAACCGAAATCCCTTTAACAAATCATTCCACACCGAAACTGACCGAACGATAACAATTTTAATTTATAAACAAGATGAAAATACGTGAAACAGAACGTGTTCGTGTAAACATTAAATACACTCACCATCGAAAATCTGGGATTTTTTAAATCACAAAACACACGGGTAATATTTCGTACATAACTTGTCACACCAATGTCCATCACACACACATCACTGAAATTCTTTTGGGGTACACATCGGGTTATTTGGGGTAAGCCGTAACGCCGAAGCGGTCGCTCGTCGCGATGCTCAAAGAGCTTCTGTGCGGAGCTTGCGAGTTCCGCGCCCCTCCCGCCTGTCATGGTGCCATAATTTTAGCAAGTCTACAACCATAAAAATATTTTCGCGAACGTATTGCGCAATGCATAAATTTTGTGAAAAACACCACACCTACTATAGCGTGCACGGTATCGTTAAGTTGAGTTATGGGTTCGAAAATTAACGGATAATTCGCTTGGAAAAATATATTTTATACTCCCATATTTATGTTTTTTACGAAGCCCCATAAAGTTATGGTGACTTTATTATATTGCTAATGACGATATTATGTAAAAACACAGCACGAAAACGAATGGCAATGAGAAATATTATGCATAAAATAACAATGAAAAAATATATGTGCTGATAACCGTGGCTGTAATTATACAGCATATAAAGTATTTTAAAATATCTTGCTAGAAACGAAGTCTATATATCACAAAGATTCGCATCTTTATGAGTTACTAAAAACATTATTCGAATAGAAATCACAATATTATAATCAGCATATTATTTATGATTATTTTATTGATAATAGGAAAGAAAACGTTTTAACGAAAAATAAAACCGACGCATTTTGGAATATGTGATATCAATATTGATTATTAAATTACAGAACTTGAAAGGTGGTAGTGTGGTGGAAGTTTAAATGAAATAAATCTACTCTGAAGTACTTCGTACATTGTGTGATGTGGGTGGGCGTCTTCACACACACCTCCATGTTATTAATATATTCGCTTGAATACAATCCACAAACGGAAGCCTAACAACGTGTTCTGAATGAAAGAAATAATACTTGTTTACTGCTTTATTTGGCACACTAATACCTGCTAATTGGAACAAGTAATATAATAGGCGCCAGCATTCTATAATATTAATACAGCAGAGATTTTTTTTACATCTGCAACGTGGTAGTGGTCTTTTACAAGGTAGTAGGTCCCTTGTATGCGAGAGGCCGTCTGGGTTGGTGTCGCCGCTTTGTCTATTTCTGTCAAGTAACAGTGTGTAAGTGTCTTCGGTTTGAAGGACATTGAAGCCTGTGAAATTACTGGGTATTATGATATTTAACATGACGAGCGCGTGACGAGCGCAGTTCAGTGCCATGCAGTGCTTTATAATTCAAAGTTCTTTGTGGTGTTGCTTCTGTTTACGGGCAGGCATGGCGTTTACCATCAGGCGAGCGACTTGCTCGTCTCGTCGAATAATTAAAAAAAACACGTGAATTGTACAATGTGGTTTTTTTGTCCGAAGTATAGGATACTTTTTTTATTTTATTCGATACCTAAGATAAATAATTTTCACTGTGACATTGTGAAATAAACACATTTATTAATAAACGTAGGCGATGCTCGTATTTAAAGGATTAATTAATCGACTTCAGAACGCTATAATGAAAACTAGTTTTCACTTTGGAGCAGACAGTCAATATTAGGAAAATGTTTACTCGGTTCAGTAATTAATGTAGACATTCGTAATTTTACTTTTACGGCACGAGTCATTATTGTGTACCTCCGACAAATAACGAGGGATTTTACAGGTTACGGTGATTTATTTATCATCATCGCACGGTCATTTAACTCTTAAAACTACAGAAAGGTCTCCGACTGATTTTTTTTTGTCTCCATAACGAGAAAACAGCGGTAACCACTGACAAATAAGAGGGATTTTATAGGTCAGGGTGATTTATTTATCATCATCGCACGGTCATTTTAAAACTGTTAAAACTACAGAAAGATCTCCGATTGTCTTTTTTGTCTCCATAACGAGAAATACGAGAAAAACGGTAATTAAGCACAATTTACGCCGGAATCTGTTTGGAAACGAGAATAAGCGACAAGGAATGTTATAATGTTTAATTAAAAGGATTGTCGCGAGTCGGATTATAAGGAAAAGCGTAGAAAATACTCGGATGTTATGTCAAATCTTTATATTTTATTTTGAAGTGTATCGGATTTTTGTGGAGTATTTTTTTACTTGTTTACTTGTGTGTTCCTCAAAGCGTGATAATATCGTTCTTTTGTCGACTACTAATAGTACATCCATTGCTTAATTTCAACTCCACACAACATACTTTGCTTTTTTTATTTAATTTTAATCTAGACCTACACTAATATTTTAATAGTCAGTTTTTTCTTTGCTTTTAATATTCTAGAAGGAGCTTGAATCGGTTCAAGATTTGTTATGGACCCTGGAGTCCGCAACTCTAAACTAAAAAAAACTATTGAAGTGAAACTTTTTTATCGCCGTTGTGATTACAAAATTCGATGAAACGAAAAAGCGACAGTAAAAAGAGACAAACATATTCATAAATAGAATTTAGCCCCCGAGAGAATGAGATAGATGCTATCACGTGTCTTTGCGCCGACGTACGACGAAACCTTCGGAAAATGTGTCATAAACAACGTGGTATCATTCACGTATTTCATTTTTTCAAAATTTTTTGTTCTGCCATCTTTGAATTGCACAAACGCACTTTTTTGTAATGCTCGTGATCTACTTAAATTTTTGCCTAAAAAATGGCCCCAATTTGTTAAAAGCAGTAACGAGACAGTAAATCTGGAATGTCTATGAAGAAAGTTTGTTTATAAAGTATGGTGTTTTTATTTCACTCTGCCTTATTATGGTGTATAAAAGGATATGAGCCGGTCGTTTATTTCCTCCCGAATTTACTACCGTCTTACTAAGCGATATAGTGTGGGGTGGATGCCCGTGGATATCACAGTTGTGCCGAATCAGATCTGTCGCCGCCCGAGTGTTTGATCCGACTTTTTATGTAAGGACTAGATGTACCGTTAATTCAACTAATAAGTAGGTTTGCTACTTTGTTAATTTAGTGTTGTACTCCAAATTTTATTAGTAGTAAGCTGTAGACTGTTTTGCCTACAGCATTAATGGGCCGGCTCGACCGGGTCGTTACCACTATCTTACAGAAAACTGACGGTATATAGCTTGTTGCTGCGTTTGGTACGATGAGTGAGATATCCGGAGGCCCAAATCCCCCTCCCCTTCCCAATCCCTAATTATCCCTATTTTTTTTCTCAGTGAGGGAATCGATCCTGCGGCATCTCGTTTCACTGCCAGCTACTATACAACTGTGCCACGGAGGCTATCATAAAAACCGAATATTTTAATGGCTAGTCAACTATCCAATCGTGTTATTGGTTTAGTTGGAGCATACCTAGGCCATAACAATTCGTGTGCGAATTTTCGATTGGAATAACCACACATTTATCATCCGGTATTGGAATTTGCGACGATAAACGGCCCTATCACATGGTAGGATGGTAAAAGAGAACACTGCGGTTACACTGGTTGCATACCTGCCTACTCTATCGGAGATAGGCTTGTGTTTAAACATGTATTTACAAGGTACCACCGCTATGTCTTTTTCTGTCGCCAAGCAACAGTGTGTAAGCACTGTTGTGTTTAGGTTTGAAGGACATTGAAGCCAGTGAAATTACTGAGTATTATGAGACTTAATATACTATGTCCCAGGGTGACGAGCGTAATACAGTGCTTTGTAATTCGAAGTTCTATGTCGTGTGGCTTTTGTTTATGAGCAGGCGTGGCGCTTACCATTAGACGAGCGGGTTGCTCGTCTCGTCATTCAAACAAATAAAAAAAATTGAATCTAAATCAATATTACGTTATGCGATAAATCATCATATTTCTCCATTCTCACGCCATAAATCCACTTCTACATACATTTAGTTCGACCTTAACTGCCTTTTATTATCACACTTTAAATTTATACAGCGTTTTTCTCATTTTCAAAAGAAATGTTCAACCACTATCGCCTATTGAAAACTGAAATTAAAGTAGTCTGAAGTCTTGAAATGTTTAAGGCATTTATTTTCCAAGTGGTTCAACAAAAGTCATATTAAAACTTTTATATTTTTTTTTTATCCTGGCTCGGCAAAGTGACTACGCTACACCTGATGTTAAGTGTAGCGCAATTCAAGAATAGTGTCGATCAACGACAAACAATGTGTCCATCGTAGGTCGGCAAAATCATGCCGGCCTGCCAAAGGGCCAAGGGGGAGGGGAAGGAAAAAGGGATGGGAAAAGGGTTAGGATCAGGAGACAAGCCCCCTGGGGGAACCGAATATACACTGGCTGACCCTGGACCGCGACCCACTCAAGGTGGGCCACTATGGCAGGTTTTAAATAATTTAATAATATATAATTTGAATTCATGTTATCATCACAATGTTAGCTATTCGTTACCTTCGAAAGCAGCTAAGCCTGCGAAGCTCTGCTCATTATGAAATCGCCGTGGAACACCATCATCATTAATTTAATAACTTGAATATTATTTGAAATCAAATATCATACTTTTTTTTTATTTGATTGAATGACGAGACGAGCAAGACGCTCACCTGATGGTAAAGGTAGATAGAAGCAACACCACACAGAACTTTGAATTACTAAGCATTGCATGGCACTGAACTCGTCACCCCGAGACATAATATGTTAAGTCTCACAATGACCAGTAATTTCACTGGCTTCAATATCCTTCATACCGTAACACAACAGTACTTACACACCGTTGCTTGGCAGCAAAAATAGACAAAGCGGTAGTACCAACCCAGATGGCCTCTCGCATACAAGGGACCTACCGCCACCTTGTAAAATAAAAATATTTACAGAATCCTTGAAACATTATTTAGACGGTCAAATGTTATCTCTACCACCAGTTCAGAATACTGTTACGTTAAAGAAGAACGGGTAAGAAAGGCTAATGCTGCTCTTTTCTAAGTTGATTTACAATATTTGCACGACATTGATACATAATTTGAAAAAATGAGGATCTTTATAAAGTAATACGTTAGGCATAGTTGGTATTTTTCCGATAAACCACAATTCACACTTTATCCGTAGCATAATTTGGTTATATCTGTAGTAAACACAACATCTCATGTCACAGATAAACTTTGATTTATGACATTACTTCAACGGGTAGTACACTTTTTATGTATTATACGAGTATTACAGTTTTGTGTGAAAGGTTATATTCATATTTAGTATATTAATACACCCGTATCGTGACCGACACGTGGCAGGATCGTATTTATTTGCACTTCATATACACATATGTATATAGGCGGACTTAATGCCAGAGGCATTCTCTACCAGTCAACCTTAGGATGGTGCAGAGATAGACAAGGTAGGTGCAGCAAGTATAAACTAGAACTAACAAGCAAGTGAAAGTATAAACATATACATAAATATATATGCATAATATATACATATACATACTTACACATATAGAATATTTATCTCTAGGATGTTTTTTTTATTAGAATAAAAACTAGAAGGCAATGAGCGCAACTCAGTACCATGCAGTGTTTTGTAACACAAAGTTCTGTGTGGTGTTACTTCTGTTTATGGGCAGGCGTGGCGCTTACCATCAGGCGAGAATGTTGCTCGATTCGTCATTCGCCTACTAAAAAAGCCTACGTCCCGGCCCTGATACGAACCTTTAAGAATAAAAGAAAAGAGAATATATCAAAAGAATTTGAGTGGTAGAGCCAAGTTGTAGACAATTTTGTCTACAGCATAAATAGGCCGGCTCGGGTCGTTACCACTGTCTCACAGAAAATCAACGTAAAGTAGCGGCTTATTGCTGCGTACGGTGAGTGAGATATCCGCAGGCCCAAATCCCCTTCCCAATCCCTAATTAACTCTTTCCTTTATGGTGTCGCACATGATTCATCCGGCATTATGGGCGTATATGGGCGGTACTTGCTCGTTTGCCGGTCTATGCTATAAAAAAACAGCAGACTTCATTAGAATGTCGTATTTTTTACGAAGCCCGTAAAAAACCTACGACTCGCAGATAACTGTTGATTGATGACTGTATTATGTCAGACTCTATGGCGCTGTGATAATTGATTAAGACCTTTTTAATTCCATACGATAAGTTTTTTTTTTATTGAATGTCGTGACGAGCAAGTTGCTCGCCTGACGGTAAGCGCCAAGCCTGCCCATAAACAGAAGCAACACCACACAGAACTTTGAATTATAAAGCACTGATGACACTGAATTGCGCTCGTTACCCCGAGACATAAGATGTTAACATATGGGACTTAAGTCTCATAATGCCCAGTAATTTCACTGGCTTCCATGTCGTTCAAACCGAAATGCAACAGTACTTACACACTGTTGCTTGGCGGCAGAAATAGACAAAGTGGTGGTGTCAACCCAGAGGGTCTCTCGCATACGAGGGATCTACCACCTCTACCACACTCCGAAGAGGGATATAAGACCTGCGACATGACAGACGGATGACCGACGCACGAGCCTCCTCTACTGAATTTTTTTTTTTTTTTTTATCCTGGCTCGGCAAAGTGACTACGCTACACCTGATGGTAAGTCTAGCGCAATCCAAGAATAGTGTCGACCAACGATAAACAATGTGTCCATCATAGGTCGGCAAGATTATGCCGGCCTGCCAAAGTGCCAAGGGGGAGGGAAAGGAAAAGGGATGGGAAAAGGGTTAGGATCAGGGGCAAGCCCCCTGGGGAGAACCGGATATACACTGGCTGACCCTGGAACGCGACCCACATAAGGTAGGCCACTATGGCAGGTTTTAGCACCAGTGTACGGTGGTCGCTATCCGGCCGGATACAAGTATCCTCCCACCAGCAAAATTAAGGTTAGTCCTTAGTCCACCACGCTGGCCTAATGCGGATTGGCAGACATCCTTCGAAATCCTTATGGCGAACTTCTCAGGTATGTAGGTTTCCTCACGATGTTTCCTTCACCTTTAAAGCAAGCTATAATTAACAATTAATAATATGCACGTAACTTAGAAAAGTCAGAGGTTATGCTCTTAGGGTTGTTTTCGAACCTGCAACTTTCGTCTCGACAGTACCACTTCGCGCTGAGCTATCACTCCTATAAAAAGACCAATAGATTTTTTTTTTGAAGACGGCTTTTAAGTTTTTTTTTTAATTAATTTTATCCAATACACTCTCAAACGAGGAAATACCAAGTAATATAAACAGCGTTTTCATTTAAATGTAAATTAAAATGCGAGTACAGAGCAAGTATGATTATACTTGCGTCTTACTAGCATTTTGCCAAAGCTTTTACAAGGCAGTATTATTCACGAAAGCAAGGAATTCAATATAATTCTCTACGCCTACCCGTCAGACGTACATCGAGAGATATCGCGGGTAATTGCAAATTGTCACAGCAATTAACCATTTTCCCCCTTACCCCATTTCGTCGGTTCACTGTCCTCTTCCCACATCAATTTTCGCGGATAGCGCTATCTCTTTCCGGCGAAGATCCTACGCGTCGTACTGCGACAAATACGCTCGTTTAGACACATTAAAACATGTTAAGAATCTTCGATGGGGATGAAAGGGGTAGAAATCAATGCATACGCTTTGTATTCGAAACAAGATTGTACAGAATATGCTTTTGTATTCCTGTTGTGTTTATCTAATCTCATTGAATATGCAATGTTGAGTTAATCTGAAGATATTCTGCGTAGTGTAAGATGCTTCGGAATCGAAGGTTGTGGGTTGGTTTTTAACCATAAACAAAAAAAGAGGGGTTGTAGTTTTGATCCCTTTGTCTGTCTGTCTATTTGTCTGTGGCGTCGTAGCTCATAAACGACTTTACTGTTTTTATTTGAAAAAATATTTAATCGAAAACGTTCTTAGTTAGGTAATCTTGGCCTGATGGTGCAACCATTGGCTAATTACTCATCGAATAGGTCTCAGTAACGATTTTTAGGCCGGCAAAAGAGCATATGGGTAACCTGGATCATTAATGCGGTGCTGGCCTTAAAACAAAGAGGTAATCAAGGAATTGGGAAAAGAAGGGCGATTTGGGCTTCCCGATCTCACTCACCGTACGAAAGGCAGCAGCAAGGCGCTACTTTACGTCGGTTTTCTGTGATACAGTGGTAACCCGGTCGAGCCAGCCCAATCATGCTGTCTACTGCTTGGCTCTACCACTTATACTACATAACTCCGTTTAGTAAATACTATTTTGCCCAGCCTATTTCCGTCCCATGATGATAAGGGGCGAGGCTATCACCATACCGGGCACAAATTCCAAACTCCGGGCTGATACTGACCATTTCGTGATAGAAAATCGATATCACTTTTACCCGACCCGGGGATCGAACTCGCGATCTTAGCACAGCAGTCGTAGTACCTAGCATTACAACTACGCCACTGAGGCAGTAATAATACCCCTTAAAGCAACATGGGGTAAAACTCCGAGGTCAAATCGGGGTAAGGCAACGTGTTTGAGATATGATTATTAAGACAAACGATATCACTTTTACCCGACCCGGGGATCGAACCCGCGACCTTAGCATAGCAGTCGTAGCACTTACGCATTACAAATGCACCACCGAGGCAGTAATAATACCTCTTAAAACAAAATGGGGTAAAACTCCGAGGTCAAATCGGGGTAAGGCAACGTGTTTGAGATATGATTATTAAGGGGTACTACGTCAAACCCGTGGCATTTTAATCCCCTCATGGGGTAGATTTGGGGCGGCGACTTGTAAAGGGTTGTAAGTGATCTTGAAGGTAAAGTTTAATGGTATTATAGATATACTTAAACTTAATAATATTGATTCAATGGCAATTAAGGAAAGGTTATAATATCGGTGAAGTTGTGTTCATACTGAGTAATTTCTGAGTTTATGTATTGCTATTTATTGTTTTTTTTTATAGCACAGACCGATAAACGAGCAAGAGGGTCACCTGATGGTAAGTGATCTTTACCGCTCATGTACGCCTACAATACTGGAAGAATCATAGCCGCGTTGCCGACCTTAAAGAAAGGGATAATTAATGGATTTTCCGTTGGGCCTCGGGATATCTCACTCACCGTACGAAACGCAGCAGCAAGCGGCTACTTTACGTCGGTTTTCAGAGGTAACGACTCGGTGGAGCAGGCCATCCATGCTGTTAACAAAACTGTCTACAGGGTAGCTCTACCACTCGAAAAAATATTGTGGATATTGATATAATGAAATTACTGGGCATTATCAGATTTAACATGTCCCCGGGGGACGAACGTAGTGTAACACGCAATACATTGTAATTCACTTCAAGTTGTGGGTGTAATATATATAAGCCGGCGCTGCCTTTACCGTCAGGCGAGCGACTTCTTCGCCTTATTATTCAGATGAATAAAAACTCATGCCTGTTATCTTCGAAGGGGTAGGCAGAGGTGTAACCAGTACACACTTCGCCGAGCATACCGTCGTCCCATGATGTGATAGGGGACGAGCCTATCGCCATACAAGGCACAATTCCAGAATTCGGGCTGACAATGAGCATTTCGTTATATAAAAACCCGATATATCACTTTTACCAGACCTCGTACGCAATACAACTGTGCCACAGAGGCAGTCAATGGTGTCAGTGGTAATCCTGTACTTTTACTGCATAATATCCCACTATTTTATCACAGAAGATTAAGATGTAACACGAAACAAAACTGCAAAGTCGAAAATCTTTGTATTCGCAACAAAACTGAGCGTAATTGGCAATTGGCCAACCACAAAACGTTAACTCCTAAACTGGGTCTGGCCGGTACAGAAATATCTCCTTTGATTGCTCACTATAATTGTAGATTCCTTCCGCCTGTACCGTGATAGATGAATCTGTTATAGACGCGTGGATGGTTTAGTTTTAATTGCTGCCTTGAGTGATGATGTCTCTTGGAGGTGTTGTAGAAATGTGTGCTTGCTTGAAGTTTATCGGTTATATAGCTTCAATATCTTCCTTCAGGTTTAGAAATATGATTATTAGTTACGGTTTCGAAACTAGTGGAAATTCACACACCTCTTCTTTCTTCACACATTCTTTGTCATTTTTAATTATCGCTTGCTTTAATGGTGAATCTGCATACGTGAGATTTTGTTATTTTTTTACCTAGCACGACGAAGTAAATATACTGGACCTTATCCGTTCGGATAGCGACCACCGTATACATGGTGTTAAAACCTACCATAGTGAACCGCCCACGATGTGTGGATCACCTTCCAGCATCAGTCAGTGTATAACCGGCTCTCCCGAGAGATTTGCGACAGGACTTGATGGTTGGTTGTGGCGGATATAGGAGTAAATCCTTGTATCCCTGTGCCTGCATCGGTCGTTCATCTGTCCTGTCGCAGGCCCCTCGATTCTTCTCTCTCCAATAAGGGAAGAAGCATTTTACAGGCCAGCATGACTCTGGTCTCCACCGATAAACTCATTGCTTGTCAGTGGTAGTTGGTTTTTTGGACTACACTACGTTTTCTATCAAGTGTACCGTCGTGTAGGTATACCGTTACTTTACCGTGCTTAAAAAAACCTATTTGCCTCATCTAAACACAATTTATTCTGTGTTCCAGTGCAGAACGAATGTGCCTGTTATTATATAACGTTTGAAACGTCGCTTTCTGTGTCTCAGTGGTTTTATTACAAGCGCTGTTTATGTCTCGCTCGGTTCTTGTTATTTTCGAAGTGCCCAGTTTTACCGCGGAATATTGCACAATGTTGCCTTTATAGTTCTCACTCGGTTTCAATTACTTGACAATTGGTGTGTCAACGCATTGTTCGTTATTTTTATTCTTAAGATTTGTTACATATTCATTTGAACGTGTCGGTCAGGAAATCGTACTTTGTAGTATTTTATTTATCTCTCCAAAAATGTCCTCCTGGATGTATTTAATATTATAATTATATATAACTCGCTTTTCAACAAAAAAAAAATTCAAACAGTTTGACAAATATATATTTTTTTATAAAATATGTTTGTTATATAAGGTCTTTAATTCATTTTACGTACAATTTAAACAATACTATAAGTTATTAGACATTTCATTAAACAATCTGTTTGATATTTTCTTCTTCCATGTAATTTAAAACACATATTTAGTTTTTCGACATTTAATGAAAAAAATTGAATAAAATTTTCTTTTTACTTATATTTTTTATCATTTTTAAACTATGAATATGAAGTGCTTATTTATTTTTATACAAATCGCAACAGCGTCCACTGGAAAGGATAACCTTCAAAACTTATTAAACAAACAGCCTTTTAAAATAGGGTTCTCGAAAAAATATAAAATTCTCCTATCGAATAAACATTTTATTAGTAGACGAAAAAATTCAGAGCACTCGGAGACATCTCGTTATATCGAAACAAAAAGATAACAATTTCCCAAATATCAACTTAATAAAGGTTCTCTTTGATCACGCCTGGTCACGTACAAATTTGCATACACTTATTGAAACATTGAAAACTTGTCTGTTTGTATGTAATATACCTGTACGGCACAACCGTACATTTTCTTAGGTCAGCATTTACACGATGCGCGTGCGACCCAAATTCTTCAATATTTTAAAATAATATTATGCATTTAGTTAGTTCGCAATTAGCCGTCAAGGGCCGCGCGCACTCGCTTATCATATCATCAAACTATCAAGTTTATATCAAGTTCATCTCATTAGTCTTTTAGAAAATATATTTATACAACATTATTACAGCATTTCAATTATCAAATAAATGGTGTATGTGTTAGCAAGGAACCGAACAACATTTTATGGTCCTTCGAGTTATTTTTTAATTTAAATAAAAAGAGTGCTTACGCGTCGTAATTATCACGTGCCAAGTGAACTTTACCGCGTGAACTGGACTAGTGAATATCGAAGACTATCATAGTGACTACCAATAACTATCAGTGATTTTGTGAGTGTTATCGGGAGCTGATCATTGGTCAACAAGGACACCGTCAGCAACCACTCAAACTCCAGGGCTACAGCCAGAGGAAGCAGTAAACAAGAACAGCGAGCTATCAAGTAAGATCGTTTCATATTTTATTAACAGCAGCAATGGAAGGCGTTTACGAAAATCAGCAGCAGCTGTACGAGGCTATGTCCAAAATAGCCACCAACATCAAGAAGGATTCTGCGGACCGTAAGTCTGTCGATTATTTCAGACGGCGTTCGGAGACCCTAGAGGCATATTGGGCTGATTACGAGTATAATCACGACCGCCTCGTTACGGAGGGAAGCAGGACCCACCCGTATTTTATTCAAAACGAGTACGAGCAAGCTAACGTTATTTATAAGACAACAAAAGCATTTATCCATGAACAGCAACAGGCCTTTGTAAAGAGAGCAAAGGCTGAGCCAGCACAAAATCCAGGTGGGCATATTTCGCAGCAGGGAGAATATAGTAGGCAGACAGAATCCGGACGCGCAAACCAGTCTTCCGATGACGAAGATGGTCGTTCTTCGGTAGCTGTCAGAGCATCCAGAGGTTCGTACAGTAAGCTCGATGATATGCTCAAAAGGCAAGCCAGCAACTTTCGAGCTTTCCTTCGATCAGTATCAGGTATTGATTTGATTGTCCTTTCTCAAAAGTGGGAGCTAGAGGATGCGTTACATACACTGAAATCTCGTTGGTCAATAATCGATTGTTTACACGTAGAATTAGACAGCGAGCTGGAAGGTACGGATGAAGCTTATGAAGCGTCGTACACCAGGTATGAAAAGATGTACATAGATATGAAAAAAGCAATCAATTGCAAACTATGGTCGGTATCTCATAAAGAAAATTCAACTCCAAAGTCCGATATTCCTATTTTTAATGGCAACTATCAGAGTTGGACATCATTTAAAGATTTATTTATTGAAGCAATACACAGTAACATTGCGATGTCTGACGCTCAGAAGATGCAGTTCCTAAAAGGCAAGTTAAGGGGCGAAGCTGAGCGCTTAGTCCAACATCTTTCTATAAGCTCTGATAATTATTCTATCGCTTGGGAAATATTGAACAATCGCTATAACAACATTAGGTTGATATTCTCTACGTACGCAAATACTTTACTTAACATACCGACGACTCAACAGACTTCAGCTCGTCATTTAAAGACGGTCCATGACACAGCCCAAGAATGTCTAAACGCCATCAAGAAGCTTGGGGTAGACACGACTAGTTGGGATCCATTCGTAGTCCACATTTTGCTCCAAAAACTTGATACAGATACTCACAATCAATTCCTAGATTCTCTAAAAAATCCTAGGAACTTGCTTAATCTACAAGATTTCTTGCAATACCTAGAACACAAATTTACGACGTTGGAGTCTTCTCGAAAGAAGCCGGAGACCTCGAAATTATCGAATTATATGCCACATAACACACATAACAATAAAACATTTAAATCATATCATTACAATGCAAAACAATCACTGCCAACTCATAAAGTAGGTCAGTCGTCGCTTAACAACAAATCACCAAAATTATGCCCGCTTTGCAAAGATACGCATGGACTTTATTTTTGCAATAAGTTTTTAAATTTGACACCACAAGAAAAACGCAAAACCATTTCAAAACTTCATTTATGCGAAAACTGCCTTTATGATCATAAAGATAAAGCATGCCTGTCGGAAAAAAGATGTCGTGAATTCCACGGCAACCACAACACTCTCTTACATGACGCATTTAAAAACCTATCGGTCAACATCGTTGCTGACAGTAAAAAGCAACAGTAAATGAGGACTTAGTATTGCAACATGGCAACAAAATAAACGAAATATTACTAGCTACCGCTATGATTGACGTTCAAGCAAGTGATGGATCATTTCATAGATTTCGAGCACTAATAGATCAAGGTTCCCAAGTCTCACTTATATCCGAACATGCTGCACAACTTCTAGCATTACCAAGAAAACAGAATAAAGGACTTATAGTAGGCGTAGGAGCAAAGGAGAGTAGTTGCAAAGGTGTCACGAACATATCATGCAAATCTATATACAGCAATTTTTCGTTCTCTACAGAAGCATACATTATGAACACGGTAATTAATAACTTGCCTAGTTGTACTTTTAACAAGCCCAACTGGTCTCATCTAGAAAGCATACAACTCTCAGACACAGATTTCAACGTACGACGCCCAGTGGAAATTTTGCTAGGAGCCGACATATATCCACATATTATATTAGACGGGATAAGTAGATCTGATAAAGATAACTTACCGATTGCCCAACAAACACGGTTGGGCTGGATCTTATGTGGAAACGCTCAAACTTTGCACTGTAATGTTGTAGTAAGCCAGATGGATGAGATTCAACAATTTTGGGAGATAGAAGACATCTCCAGTCCATCTATATTATCAGAAGAAGATGCCCTTTGTGTCGCTCATTACAACTCAACCACAACAAGGCGGGATGACGGTTCATACGAGGTTCGCTATCCATTTAAGGAAAATTTAGAAGAACAATTAGGAAATTCTAAAAATTCAGCTATAGCGCAATTTCTCCAATTAGAAAGAAAATTCAAAGGCAACGTTAGTATCGAACAACAATACAAATCATTTATTAACGAATATATTTCCCTGAAACACATGAGGCTATCGACCGGTAATCAGAAACCACATTGTTTTTTACCACATCATTGCGTAATACGGAGTGAGTCATCAACCACTGCACTTCGAGTAGTATTCAATGCGTCTAGAAAAACAACTTCGGGATGCAGTTTAAATGACCTTATGCTGAAAGGTCCAAACCTCCAACAGGATCTCCAATCTTTGTTATTGAAGTGGAGGCAATTCCGTTATGCTTTCACAGCCGATATCGAAAAAATGTTCCGAGGTATATGGGTACATGAACAAGACCAGAAGTTACAAAAACTAATATGGCGTGATTCTTCCAATTCAACAATCAGCGAATATCAATTGTGTACCGTCACATATGGCACCAAGGCCGCGCCATTTTTGGCTATGATGACGCTGAAACGGTTAGCTGAGGATGAAAGGCCAAATTATCAAGACAGTGAGGCTATTCAAGTGTTGCAGGAATCATTCTATATGGATGATGTACTTCATGGGGCAGATACGGTTGAATCAGCATTACAACTGCAACAACATTTAATTCAGTTGCTGAAGTCCGGTGGCTTTAACCTAAGGAAGTGGAAATCTAACTGCCCATCTTTATTACCAAAAAACGAAGTCAATCATATGCAAGATAGCTTCGATTTCAAACAAGCTGAGTCATCAAAAACTTTGGGCTTACAATGGAATCCTAAGCAAGATCTATTTTCGTTTCAACCTAGGATTGACCCACCAAAAAATGTCCCAACAAAGCGATCTATGCTGTCAGATTTATCCAAATTATTTGACCCTCTGGGCTGGTTATCGCCGCTATCAACTAAACTGAAATTATTATTTCAAAGAGTATGGATGGCTAACATTGGATGGGATGACAAGTTGCCAGAGGAACTCATTAGGGATTGGACCGATACTAGAAAGGATATGTCTTTAATACATCTATTCTCATTAGACCGTTGGTTGGGCACCTCAGTGAAATCAAGTGAGCTCGAATTACATGGATTTTGCGACTCTTCTAACAAAGCATACGCGTGTGTAATTTATTCCAAAATCAAAGTTAACGGTGTCGACAAAATTTCGCTAATAGCAGGGAAAGCCAGACTTGTTCCTTCAAGCAAAAATATATCTTTGCCAAGGCTAGAACTTAGCGGTGCTCTTCTGTTAACAAAACTGATGGCCAAGGTGCAGAAAAGTCTTAGCAAGTACACTATTAAGACGCATGGCTGGGTAGACTCTATGGTAGTCCTCGCATGGATACAAGGAAATCCGGGGCGCTGGAAGCCATTTGTTGCAAACAGGGTACGTCAAATAACCGAAATAATGCCTCCGTCACAGTGGCGTTATGTTAAGTCAGCTGAAAATCCCGCTGATTGCGCCAGCAGAGGTTTAAGTGTTCAACAGCTACAAGAACACTCTCTATGGTGGAAAGGGCCACCATGGCTACTCACATGCAATGATTACGAGGAAGATTGTAATCAATTGAAAAGTTTTACGACTGAAGAAGAAGTTTCTAAATCAAAACAAGTATATTACGCGTCAGAGGAAAACAACATGTTACGCGAAATATTACCAAAATATGGATCGTTCCAGAAACTAATCCGAGTAATAGCGTGGATTTTAACATTTATTGACAAAAGCAAGTATAAACACAAGAGAGGATCAAGTTACCTTACATTAACATCTATAAATAAAGCAAAACATGTTATAATAAAATTTGTACAACAGACAGAATTTACCGACGAAATTAATAATTTACAACAAAAGAAATGTATATCTTCCAAAAGCAAACTATTACAACTGAACCCTTTCCTAGACAAAGATGGACTCTTGAGGGTTGGAGGAAGGTTAAGAAACGCAAATATTCATCCTCAAATGATGCATCCAATCATTCTACCGCACACGGGAACTCTAACGGAATTAATAATTGATGACATACACAAACTTATGTTACACGGTGGCGCTCGAGTTACATTAGCAACAATCCGACAAAAATATTGGATAATTGGTGGTAACAGGGCTGTTAAGAAACGCTTACACACATGTGTGACATGTCGAAAAAATAACCCTGCAAAAATTACACAGTTAATGGGAGATTTGCCTTCAGCTAGATGCAACGTGGCTAAACCATTTTACCACACTGGCGTAGATTTCACCGGGCATGTGAACATAAAGGCTAACAAGGGCCGTGGTATCAAGACCACAAAGGGTTATATTGCAGTTTTTGTGTGCATGGTGATGAAGCTCGTTCATTTAGAGCTTGTTTCTGACTTATCATCATCATCCTTTTTGGCCGCATTACGCAGGATGGCAGCAAGAAAAGGCTCGCCACGACACATATATTGCGATAATGGGACGAATTTTGTTGGTGCTTGTAATATCATGACACAGGAATTTCGGCGTATAATACAAACGTTTGACCAAAATTTCATTACTGACATTACTAACATGGAAATCGAATGGCATTTCAATGCTCCGTCATGGCCTTCCGCTGGTGGTCTATGGGAGGCGGCGGTGAAGAGTGTCAAATATCATCTTCGAAGTGTTATAGGAGAACAGCACCTAACTTTCGAAGAGTTTTCAACAATCTTGGCTCAGATCGAAGCAGTTCTTAATTCCAGGCCTCTTTGCCCTCTAACAGAAGATGTAAATGACATAGAAGTTCTAACTCCATCAAGTTTCATTAATCTAAGTCAAAATATGACTATCTTAGAGACAGAAACAGATATGCGTACCAGATGGCACCTTGTTCAAAGGATAGTTCAAGATGTTTGGAAGCGTTGGCGTGCAGAATATTTAAGCCAATTATCTGCAAGAAGCAAGTGGACGACGAGACAACCTAACGTTCAGATTAACGATGTGGTAACGATTAATGATACGAATATGCCACCTGGCAAATGGGCACTAGGGCGTGTTATCGAATTACATCCAGGAGCAGATGGTCATGTCAGAGTGGTCACGTTAAAAACTAAAAATGGACATGTCAAGCGTCCAGTTACAAAACTGTCTTTACTTCCTATAAATGACAGATTAAGCTCAGAAGTTAAGCAGGACGACATATCAGAACATAAACCTATCAAAGCTCAATCAAGGAGACCAGGCTACAGTATTATGTCACTAATGACACTACTTTTAATGTTTTTCGGCATCATTGGTACTTGTCAGTGCTCCTTTAATACAACGCTACTCAACGACGATCAAGGTCTTTACTTAAATAAAATTTCCAATATGCAACTCATAAGAGATGAATGGAAAATCGTCTCTTACTACGATATGAAACCATATTGGCAAGGTACACAGGCATGCAATAAATATATAAAATATCTAGTACAGATATGTAATCAATATAAGAATATTTCTCACTGTGACGTAATTTCAATACAATTGCAGCACGAGTACTCGGAACTAGAATATTATAATCATCTGTTGCTGAGTCAACATTCCAGCACGCGCCAAAACACACGTCGGCGTCGGGGACTCATCGATGGTGTCGGATATCTGGCCAACAGCCTGTTCGGCGTACTCGATGCTCGATTCGCGGAACAATACAAACACGACATACAATTAGTTCAAGACAATGAGAATCATTTGGCGACGCTCATTAAAAATCAAACATCAATTCTTGAAGTCGAATTTAACGTTTTAAGGAGGACAGAAGACTCAATTAACAAACAACATAAGATGTTAAACTATTTGTCATTACAGTTTGAGAAGTTACAGAATGCCTTAAAAACGGAACAACAGATAAATCTCATACATAATGATTTTACTTTGGGAGCCATAGCCGCGAACAACATGTTGAGACAGTTAGGTTCTATACAGGATAAACTACTAGACACAGTAACAGATATTTATCACGGAAGATTTAATTTTCACTTGATATCTCCAGAGCAGTTGAGAGAAACTTTGGGTACCATATCCAGTCATCTCACAAAAGATCTCTCATTACCAATCAAGAACTTACATACCGACCTCAGAAAGATATACAGCTTATTGAAGGTAAGGGCAAGAATGACCGAAGACTATTCACTGTTTGAGTTAAGAGTACCATTAGTGACCCGAGAATCATTTGAAGTATTCAAAATAATATCAATTCCGCATGCCGTCGACAATGGTAGCATGGTTCAAATTACACCAATAGCGGATTACGTGGCTATCAATTTAATAAAAGATTCATATTTGACCATGTATGAACAAGACATCGCGTCATGTCTACATGACGAATCTGATGTATTCCTTTGCTATCTACAAAGACCTGTATACCATTTTAAGAATAATGATAATTTTTGCAAAGTAGATCAACGCACAAAAGGATGTGATGTCAGCTACACCACATGCACTAATAAATGGACAGAAATCAATCAAATCAATCAATACCTATATTTTTGTTGCGCAGTATGTCAAATACGTCTATTATGTGAAAATCAAGCATTGATGGGCCAAATACAGAAAGCAGGAATTATAAGCGTGGCACAAGGATGTCTGGTTAAAACTGACGACTTTACAGTTTATGCACATAATGAAGGCTTAAACAAATTATATATCAAGAACCAGTTGAACATTCAGGGAATAGAACCAATCAATCACATGATTAACGTTAGCATTCCAACTGCTTTGCTGCACAATTACTCATTCATTTCTAATGAAAAACAGCTCGACTCAATAAAAAGACAGATCGCCAATCTCAAAGCAAACGAGAGCTTAGGTCAGCAGATTTCTTTTCATGATGTACATCACTACACCGTGATTTACGTGATCTTGGCAATCGCTACAATTTTAGCCGTGATCATAGTAGTCCGCAAGATTCGCAGCAAGAGATCGAGACATCGGGAGGAAATGGTGGTGGGGAGGGCCGAGCGTACTGGCTCGCCGCCTTCCGCCACCCACCAATCATCAGGCAATCCGCCCAATCAGGGTATCTTTAGTGTTAGTGAAAGTGTTGGGTGTGAGTGCGGGAGTGAAAGCATTAATGAAGTGCATTCTCAAAGTGTTTATAGTGAAATACCAAAAGTGCGTAAAGTTGATAAGTGTACTACACCGATGCCGAGGAGAATTAAATTCACTTAATGACTTTAGCGTAGTAGTATAAGGACCCAGTGATATCATCTTGTAGCATTTTCATATTTCACTAATCATTTTCGCCCCTGGGAGCATGTACGGCACAACCGTACATTTTCTTAGGTCAGCATTTACACGATGCGCGTGCGACCCAAATTCTTCAATATTTTAAAATAATATAATGCATTTAGTTAGTTCGCAATTAGCCGTCAAGGGCCGCGCGCACTCGCTTATCATATCATCAAACTATCAAGTTTATATCAAGTTCATCTCATTAGTCTTTTAGAAAATATATTTATACAACATTATTACAGCATTTCAATTATCAAATAAATGGTGTATGTGTTAGCAAGGAACCGAACAATACCAGAATAGATTTTAGGCTTTCGCGATAGACATTTTATAATCATTATTTATTTAAACGAGTCTTAATCGTTAAGTATTAGAAAGTTGCCTCCAATCCGTGACCACGGCCGATGCAACTCGGTCGAAACGTCGAGAAAGAAATAAATAATAGGTATTTATACCTTCAAATCTTCTTCTTCTTAGTCGTTACACTCTTGGCAGAGTCGTCGTGGTCGTCACGTCAGGGTTTGTGGCTCACTTGACAATCCTGCGCCACTCCTCTCTGATTGCTGCTTTCCTGGTTCACGTATATAGTGAACCATCCAGTATTGCTTTGACCTGGTCCGTCCACCGCATCAGTGTTCTCCCTCGCAGCCGTGTGCCCTCGACTTTCCCTTGCACCACAAGGCGTTCGATTGACATTTCTCCACGCCGCGATACGTGTCCGAAAAACGTGAGGATGCGAGATTGCACTATAGAAGACAGCCGCTGCTTGATGCCTAGTTCTTGGAGTATGGACTGGTTGGTGCGAAACTCTATATACCTACCTTCAAATACTACGGGATTAATACCTGTTTAAATACATAAATATTATAATATGTACCAGTTCAGTTACTCGTGTATATCTATGACTGTGTCATGATAAATTGGTTAAAATGTTAATTATAAACTCTTTGTTTTTTTATAGCATAGATCGGCAAACGAGCAAGTGGGTCACCTGATGGTAAGTGATCTCCACCGCACATGTATGCCCACAATATCAGAAGAATTATGGGCGCGTTGCTGACCTTAAGGGAAAGGGATAATTAGGGATTGGGAAGGGAGGGGTATTTAAACCTCCGGATATCTCACTCACCGTACGAAAAGCAGCAGCAAGCCGCTACATTACGTCGGTTTTCTGTGAGACAGTGGTAATGACCCGGTTGAGCCGGCCCAATCATGCTGTAGACAAAACTGTCTACAGCTTGGCTCTACCACTCGTCACTGGAATATAAATACCAATCCCGTGCAATATTCTGATTTTCAAGTACACATTCACGCCTGCATCCCACAGGGACAGGTAGAACTATCGAGTACCATAAATTACGATTCAAACATCTGTTTAGTTTTTTTCATATCTCCCCATATATTTTCACTAGATAAGTGTTCTTTCCTTCTTCGAAGAAGTTCATTTATTTGATCTCTAATTTTTTCTCTTCGAGCGCCCTTTTTTGGCCCACTTCCGGTCATATTTACAACGAATATATATATCACTAATGTCATAAAATTTAAAACCTTTTTACCTCGATTGTGAGTGGTAGAGCCGCACTGTAGAGAGTTTTGTCTACAGCATGAATGGGCCGACTCGACCGGGTTCTTACCACTGTCTCACAGAAAACCGACGTAAAGTTGCAGCTTGCTGCTGCGTCTCGTACGGTAAGTGAGATATCCGTAGGCCCAAATCCCCCTTCCCCTCCCCTTCCCAATCCCTTAATTATATCTTTATCCCTTCCTTTTAACCAACCCCGTGCAATATTCTGATTTTCAAATCCAAAACTCAAACACAAATTGTGATTAAGTACGCTGCCACCTAGGCGATAAAAGAAAATAACTCTAAGCGTATCAAAAGAACATACATATTAATTTATATGCGAAGCATTTAAGCCAGATTTAAATTGGATTAAAAGGTTAACTGGTGTATTTAACTGGTCTTGCCACCTTACAAGCATTGATATAGCTTACGTGTGCATTTATTGTATTAAAATATTAGTAGTGGTGTATCTCCTGATTATTTAAATAATACGAGTTAACATTTTTGTAGGGATTATAAAATTTACAAGATGGTAGGTCCCTCGTATTCGAGAGGCCGTCTGGGTTGGTTCCACCGTTTTATCTATCTCTGCCGCCAAGCAACAGTGTGTACGCACTGTTGTATTTCACTATGAGGCACTATGAGACTTAGCATGTTATGTCTCGGGGTGACGAGCGTAGTTCAATGCCATGCAGTGCAAAGTTCTGTGTGGTGTTGCTTTTGTTTGTGAGCAGGCGTGGCGCTTACTATAAGGCGACCGTCTTGCTCGTCTCGTCATTCAATCAAATAAAATAAAAAAAATGTGTAAAACACCGAAACATTAATATCATTGGTATTTAATATAAACTTATAACCAAGCGATTGCATTGTGTACATATACATTAAATTGTGTATATATTTGTTATTATTATTTCTGGTATCGTCCTTTTATTTACATTATGACTGTCTGTTTAAATAAAAAATCTAAATTAATAAATCATAAAGCAAAGTCACGGTCTATGTTATGTATTTTAAGAGCGGTGTTGTGATTACATTGCGAAATGGATACTAAAAATTAAGAAAATAACGATGGAGGCGTGTTGATGGAATGTTAATAAGAAAATCTGAGAAAAATGATCTCAGAAGATATAAAATAACAAATTCATAGACGAGCAAATTGCTCGTCTGATGGTAAGTGCACGCCTGCCAATAAACACAAGCAACACCATACAGAACTTTGAATTATAAAGCACTCCATGGCACTGAACTGCGCTCGTCACCCCGAGATATAAGATGTCACTTACCATCAGGTGACCCATTTGCTTGTTTGCCAGGCTATACTATATAAAAAAAAAAAGAAAAACACTTTGGCTACGAAAGATCTTAATTCACACAGACCAGTCGCGTTTTTAGCTCAGTCATTACCAAATTTCATCTCAGCTTGCCCTTTAAAATATCACATTCCAGTTTTTAGCAAATCGAAGTACGTAGAATTTTTTTTTTACTAGCCCTGTATTATACACGTCCCACTGCTGGGCACGGGCCTTCTCTACTGAATAGGAGGTGTTAGGCCTTAGTCTGCCACGCTGGCCTAATGCGGGTTGGTAGACTTCACATACCTTCGAAAAATCTTATCGAGATCTCAGGTATGCAGGTTTCCTCACGAAGTTTTCCTTCAACGTTAAAGCAAGCGATAATTATCAATGAATATACACGTAACTTAGAAAAGTCAGAGGTGTATGCTCTTGTGGCTGGTTCCGAACCTGCAAATTCGCCTCGACAGTCCGTACCACTCCCCGCTGAGCTATCACTGCTTACGTAGATTTATAAAAGAATATACGTGGCAGTATTGGATTTTCCGTCCGTCACCTGTGGTATCCACATGTCAGCAGAAGGACGGGGATACAGCAATTTTACATGATGTTTCGGATATATGAAATACGCTGCGGCATAAATCATTGTGTATAGATAAATGCAGACGAGGGCAGTGAGCCAGTGGAGTGAGACAGTCTACTTGGGATTAAATAATGCTGGAAATGTATTTATTACTAGCCTTTGCTCGCAGCTCCGCCCGCATGATCAGCTTTTCTGAGATAAAAAGTAGCCATGTTACTCAGAGATAATGTAGCTTTCTAACGGCAAAAGAATTTTTGAAATCGATCCAATAGTTTTTAAGTTTATTCGTTACATACAAAAATACAAATCTTTCCTCTTTATAATATTAGTGAAGACTATCTTTTGCCTTTTAAAGTTGATTGGCTGAAGAGCATCATTACATAAAATTCTCTACGTACTACTTCGTCTTGTTTTTTTTTTATCTGAGCACGGCAAAGTGACTCCACTACACCAGATGGTAAGCGTAGTGCAGTCCAAAAAGCTAGCGAGCACCGACAAACAATGACTTTATCGGTGGTCACCAGAGTTGTGCCGGTCTATATAAATGCTCTTTCCCGGAGAGGGAAGCGGTAAATCGAGGGCCCTGCGAGATGACAGGTGGATGACCGATGCACGCACAGGGATACAAGGATATACCCCTATACCCGCCCGAACCAACCATCAAGTCATGTCGCAAGCCCCTCGGGAGAACCTGATATACACTGGATGATCCTGTAACACGATCATACAAGGTGTGTGGGTCAATTTGGCAGGTTTTAACACCATATCTACGGTGGTCGCTATCCGAGCGGATATGAATATGCACTGCACTAGGCTTACCATCAGGTGTAGTGCAGTCACTTTGCCGTGCTCGGATAAAAAAATCGAAATTGATTTAGCTTTTGTGGAGTTTAGCATGCACAAAAGCAGAAACGAACAAACAAGAAAACATACCTTACAAACTTATCAAACAATTGCCACTGCGCTTTGATGGCTTGCTAACGTTTAACATAGTAAAAGTGTAAAGGAATATTACATACACGGAAACATAAATATTTTTCCTTTAATACCTTCTGCGGCTTCGTGTATTAAATCAAATTGTTATAATGAAAAAGATCAAAGTCATGTTTATAAAAAAGAAAAAAATACCCAAAATGTACAGTCGGGAATTAAATAAAAACAGTTAAATACGTAAAAAAATAAACGGCTCTACTAACATCAAAGGGTTACATTTATTTCAGCAAACGAAAAGTCAACGCTGCACGTAATTGTTATTTTTTAATTGAAAACAGTTTATTTGGCTCTGGACTGTTTATCACAGAATAATATTAGGCCAGAATACAGTCTGAAGGTTGTCTGAAGGCTAGGTATTGTCCGGGATATTTTAGGTTCAGTATACCATCCACATATAGCGTTGGACGTCCGCCCTACAAGGTGGACAGACGACCTGATAAAGGTTGCAGGAAGTCGCTGGATGCAGGCCGCTTCCAACAGGTCGGTCTAGAAATCTTTGGGGGAGGCCTATGTTCAGCAGTGGACGTCCTGTGGCTGATGATGATGATACCATCCTCACGCTAAGATCCCATAAGCCATGTTCTAAGAAGCTAGACACTTTTTCACATAGATGACGGGACTCGCTTCACGCGCCCACTGCTGTGAAACACAGACAAAACATGTAGGCATAATTTGCTCGACTAGCCATACGGAGCCGGGGCGGGTCGCGAGTCTTAAATAAATACAAACGTTTGCATCTTTATAAGTTTATGAATTATGTTTGTTACTCAATCGCATCTTTTTTTTTTTTTTTTTTTTTTATCCTGGCTCGGCAAAGTGACTACGCTACACCTGATGGTAAGTACAGCGCAATCCAAGAATAGTGTCGACCAACGATAAACAATGTGTCCATCGTAGGTCGGCAAAATCATGCCGGCCTGCCAAAGGGCCAAGGGGGAGGGGAAGGAAAAAGGGATGGGAAAAGGTGGGATCAGGGGGCAAGTCCCCTGGGGAGAACCGGATATACACTGGCTGACCCTGGAACGCGACCCACACAAGGTGGGCCACTATGGCAGGTTTTAGCACCAGTGTACGGTGGTCGCTATCCGGTCGGATACAAGTATCCTCCCACCAGCAAGCAGCATCTTAAAGGTTATGGATTAAATTTGGCATACATGTAGACCACGGATAGATTAGGACATAGGGTACGTTTTATGCTAGTATGCCATATACAATTTGAAAAGCCCGTCCGATCATTAATTTTCTTGAACAGTTTTTGAAGGTTAGGCAAAATCGTTATTTATTTCAAACAAGATTAGACAGACAGACAAGATAGCAATTGATACCAAGTTTATTTTAGCTATAAAGGAATCATTTAAAAAGAGAATACAAAAAGACGTGTCAATAAATCATAAACATATCACAAATGAAACTAAATTTAAAAAACCCAGTAGCATACATCATTTAAAAATAAAATCCAGCTATGAATAGGTACTCAATTTCCATACAAAAAAATAAATGTTTTTATACAAATGAAAGCGGATTTATCTGCATGTGAGAACTGGCCTAACGCCTCAATAAGTGCCGGTTCGGTGGACTGGCGCGATATACGCTCGGCTTTACGGAAAACATGATTTATTTTTATAAAAATGTTTAATGTTAGAAAAAAGTTATGCATCAGGAGAAAATATAAAATCTATTTTATTCAACAGCGAATATTGCAGCGGAATCAAATCGGCTTATAACGCTATTGAATTTGAAGAGGCAATAAACGCGGAGTGATACCAAATCTTCTTAGAATTATGAAGAGGTGCGCTTGGAAAATTATTTTGTATTAACGTCTTCATTTAGGTTGTTCAATATTGTTAATTTATTTCGTCTTCTCTGTTTTAATTGACTGTAATTACGTGTTAAAGAATCAGACTCTTTTATTAATGTTATGGATTCACTTTGTTTCTTATTAATTTTAATGCAATTTAATTTATAATTCTGTGTTGGCATCTTTATTCTGTGCTTTCTTTAAATTAAAAATACTTTATTTTTCTCTTATTCTAATCTGGTTTTATGGCAGCAAACGACTAAGTGGTTCACGTGATGGTAAGTGATCACCGTCGCCCAGGAACATCCACAACACCTTAGAAATCATGGATGCGTTGCCAGCCTTATACAAGGTGGTAGGTCCCTGGTATGCGAGAGGCCGTCTGGGTTGATACCACCGCTTACTCTATTTCTGCCGCCAAGCAACAGTGTGTAAGCACTATTGTGTTTCGGTTTGAAGGACATTGAAGCTAATGAAATTACTGGGCATTATGGGACTTAACATTTTATGTCTCAGGGTGACGAGCACAGTTCAGCAATACAGTATTTTATAACTCAAAATTCTGTGTGGTCTTCACCTAACCTGTCGCAGGCCCCTCGATTTGCTTCTTCCCTCTGAAGTGTGAAGAAACATTTCTACAGGCCGGCATGGTATTGGTGACCATCGATATACTCACATGTCAGTGGTCGCTGGTCTTTTTGGCCTGCATTGCGCTTACTATCAGGTATAGTGTAATCACTTTGCCGTGCTCGGATAAAAAAATCCTTTAGACATAGATAGCTTTGAAGACCTAAATCTATCCTAAGGGAAATAGTTTTAGCACTTGATAGCCTCCGTGGCGCAGCGGGCGAGTAGCTGGCTGTAAAGCGAGAGGCCGCGGGTTCGATCCCCACACCGAGACAAATGTTTGTGTGATCCACAAATATTTGTTTCGATGTCTAGGTGTTGAGACCGAAAGTCTCTCATAGTTCCTGATACCCACGGTACAAGACTCATATCTTACTGTGGGGTCAGGATTACGTGTGTGACTGTTGGGTGTCATGTCAATCATCATCATCATCATCATCAGCCACAAGACGCCCACTGCTGAACATAGGCCTCCCCCAAAGATTTTCAGACCGACTTGTTGGAAGCGGCCTGCATCCAGCGATATCCTGCGACCATTATCAGGTCGTCTGTCCACCTTGTAGGTGGACGTCCAACGCTGCGCTTGCCAGTACGTGGCCTCCATTCCAGAACCTTTTTGCCCCATCAGTTATCGGTTCTGCGAGCTATGTGGCCTGTCCACTGCCACTTGATCTAATATTATATTAGTATTTAATATTATAACATTAAAGTGGGTTCTAGGTCCCATTAATGTAATATTGGATAATGATAACCTCCGCGTATATCAAACACAGCGTCAGAAGGGTGGGCCCGAACGACCAAAGTTTCAGAACTCTGCCTACCCTCGTACAGTTGCCCAGAATCCCTGATTTGTAACTTCACAAAGTGAGGGGGATTCAAAATTAATTGTCTTTTAGCGGGCGGAGTTTGCGATGTCCCTTCTGATTTGGTTTGTCGAATTGATTATGCCGTTCTCACTGTTTAATATTGTGTGTGGATGCGGTACGGTTGCCTTTGTCGTATTACCTCTGGATATTGGATCTCATTACTGCCAAGTATATATATTCCAAGAGAATCTTTTTTTTATTTGTTTTTATCCGAGCATGGCAATGTGACTGCACTACACTCGATGGTAAGCGTAGTTAAAAAAAACCTGCAACAACCGACAAGCAATGTGTTTATTGGTGATCACCAGAATCATGCTAGCCTGTGTAAATGCTGCTTCACACTTCGAAGAGGGAAGAAATAAATCGAGAGACCTGCGACCAAGTTACTTCACGTGGGCGAAGTTGCGAGCACATTCTAGTAGTAAAACACTAACATGTAATTCTGTTGCCAAAATATTACTTGGTTACATATCGTAATGTTTGTTAATTTTTAGTGACTTCCTTTTTTACCCATAACGGCAAAGTGACTGCACTACACCTGATGGTAAGCGTAGTGCAGTCAAAAAACCCGGCGACCGCCGACAAAGAAATAATTTATCGGTGGTCACCACAATCATGCTAGCCTGTGTAAATGCTCCTTCATAATCCGAAGAGGGAAGAAATAAATCGAGGGTCTGCGACAGGACAGGAAAGACCTTTTAAAGTACAAATTATACTTTACATAACTAAGACTGTTACTTATTATTCGTTCAAAACGAGTTTGAAGTTAGCTTAACTCGATGTTACGTAAAACTTACCACACATAGGTGCAAAATATTTCCGAGTAAAACTAACTGAAGTCGAGTGTCCACGTTTCAGAATTCAAGAGGTTTGTACGCACACTACTATTTTATACTAGATTTTAATCGAGAATTTGTTTGGAAATTTTTACACCACTAGATGGTAGGTTTTTTTTAATTTGATTGAATGACGAGACGAACAAGGCGCTCGCCTGATGCTAAGAACCACGCCTGCTCATAAACAAAAGCAACACCACACAGAACTCTGAATTACAAAACACTGCATGGCACTGAACTGCGCTTCTCACCCCTAGACATAATATGTTAAGCCTCATAATGCCCAGTAATTTCACTGGCTTCAATGTCCTTCAAACCGAAACACAACAGTGCTTACACACTGTTGCCATTTATTATTATCTTGAAAACATGCCGTGTAGTACTTTGTAATTCAAATATTTCCAGTAGATATTTAATTTTCTCAATTGTCTTAATTACAGACAGCCTTCATAGCGGAGTGGGCGAGCAGCCGACTGTGAAGCGAGAGGCCGTGGGTTCGATTCCCGCACGGAAACAAATACTTGTGTGATAGAGGTTGACATCAGGCAGGCCCAATCATTCTGCAATATGTGTCAAAAAGCATATTGACCTTAATGCGAATGGGATAAGGGCAAGTGGCAAAGAAGATATTATGTGTTTCTGTTTTAAACTATTACACAACCCATGTAAAACTCCCATTATATATTCTTATATGCAATTCCTTTTGTAACGAATACGTCGATACTGGAAATTTTATTCTTTTGAGAATATTTTACAATGCTAATGTTTGGTTATGGAAGCCGCGGGGCTTATGCATACAACGCTCTGTGCGCCGCTGTCTCGAGAAGTCGCAGTTTCATTTGTCGTGTTAGGTAAACTTTACTTAATCCTAGCTGTGTGTCACCAGTTCAGTTTTATACAAAAACCCTTTAACAAGTAAATGGATCATTGAAAGTAAGTGCCGCCCGGATAGCGACCACCGTACACATTATGTTAAACCTGCAATAGTGACCCACACATTTTTTTTTAATGAATGACAAGACGAACAAGGCTCTCGCCTGATGCTAAGCGCTACGCCTGACCATAAACGGAAGCAACATCACACAGAAATTTTAATTAAAAAGCGCACTGAACTGCGCTCGTCACCCCGAGACATAAGTTGTTAAGTCTCATAATGACCAGTAATTTCACTGGCTTCAATGTCCTTCAAACCGAAACACAACAGTGCTTACACTGTTGCTTGGCGGCAGGAATAGACAAAGCGGTGGTACCAACCCAGGCGGGCCACTCGCATATGAGGGACCTACCACCTTGTAGCATCCTGTATGAAACGCGTTCCAGGATCAGCCAGTGTATATCGGGTTCTCTAGAGGGGCTTGCGATATGATGGTTGGTGATTATAGGGGTACATATGCCTGAATCGGTCACTAGTCTGTCTTGTCGCAGGCCCCTCGATTTGCTTCTTCCCTCGTGGAGTGTGAAGGAGCATTTATATAGGCCGGCATGATTCTGCTGACCATCATTATTTGTCAGTGGTCAATGCTTTGTCAGTGGTCAATCAGGTGTAGTGCAGTCAAAAAACCCAACATGAGCTTAAACTGCATAAATATTTTCTTAATCTACGTGATCTTTCGGTCTACGTCTATCTTTAACAATGTAAAATAACCCCGCAATGTGTGTAATTTAAACCATTCTATTAGTTAGTTGTATGGAATTTATCCTCTAATCTTCGCTAAATTTGCTAGTAGACACTAAGTGCCTTTAACTAATTAATTAGTGTAAGAAACTTGCGACGCTTCGGGCGGACTTCGAATACCCTTAGCCAAACAAACCATAGAACAATATATAATAGGGAATTCATGTGTTTAAACTGCCTCGGTGGTACGGTTGTATTGCGTACGCGGTACGTGTTGAGCTGATGTCTCGGGTTCGATCCCCGGGTCAGGTGGGGATATTGGAATTTCTATCACGGAATGCTCAGCATCAACCTGGAGTCTGGAATTGTGCTCGGTATGGCGAAAGGTTTTTGCTGGTGGGAGGATACTAGTATCCGACCGGATAGCGACCGCCGTACACTGGTGCTAAAACCTGCCATAGTGGCCCACCTTGTGTGGGTCGCATTCAAGGTTTAGCCAGTGTATATCCGGTTCTCCCCAGGATGCTGCCCCCTGATCCTAACCGTTTCCCCATCCCTTTTCCTTCCCCTCCCCCTTGGCCCTTTGGTAGGCCGGCATGATCTTGCCGACCTACGATGGGCACATTGTTTGTCGTTGGTCGACACTATTCTTGGATTGCGCTACACTTACCATCAGGTGTAGCGTAGTCACTTTGCCGAGCCAGGATAAAAAAAGGCTCGCCCCCTATCACAACATGAGATGGAAATACGCTCGACGAAATGTGGACCAAAATTAAAATAAAAAACCGCGATAAAATCCGTTTAAATTTGTTTTATTTCAATGTGTAATATTCGCGTAAACGTAAGAAATCATTACAAAAATACAAGTTTACTGACAATTGTCAGTTGTACGAATTTACTCATATCGATGGTTAGAATCCAGGAGGCGGGTGCGACGGTGTGGAACTCCCCATTACGTCTTTATGAACAGCGCGTCAATTTGGTAATGTGACGGGATGACACTTAGAATGATTAAGAAGAGGCGTGCGTTAGTGTACGGTAGTACCTGTGTTGATTTTGTCTCTGAGAGACTATGGGCGTGGGCGTATTCGGGCGAATAATGTTCGGAGTAGTCTATATTAGACTTTCAGAAAATCTAGTTTAGTTTTCGTCCAGGATACTTTATTTTGCTTAGTACATCGACAGTCGAATTGACAATGGACGAATTTTTTTGCTGCTAAGCTGTGTCTAACTTAGCTACTCAGAATTTGGCTACTCAGAATTTAGAAACACCAACACGCCCGTTTATTGTTTTAAGTGGCAGAAGAGTGATAACTCCATCGTTTTCTTTATGGACGACCAAAAATGAAATTGATTATAGACTTTTAAGAAAGGGTGAGAAACATTCAAAGTGGGGTTTCGTTGCCAAATTACAGTTTGTTTATACATACGTAGATATTGTCTTCGGTAGTCAAATTTTACTATAAATTAATGCGTCTTACGGTAATTAAGCCCTACGGGATAAATCAGTAATTACAAGTTATTGTAATGATTTCTTACGTTTGCGCGAATGTTACTCATTGAAATAAAACTAATTTAAACGGATTTTATCGCGGTTTTTTCAACAACTACAACACAAGTCTACAAGTTATTGGTTATAGCCCAATAGACAATAATCTTAGCCTGTCTACTCTATAACTCAATCACTACTAATCTATGTCGGCGGGCGTCGCTCGAAAACCATTTCCCCGTCACGGGAATGAAGTGAAGAAAATGTACTCGTCCCGATATCACCGCGATATCGAAAACAAATGAGTTTGGTTAGCTGGATCGAGCCTGGAGGCGTCTGAACACTTTATAACGCCTACACTTACACACGGAGCGAAATTGAATGGGGTATCGGATCGGTGAGGTTCGCTCATCATATTTGCATGATTCAACGCTAAGCGTTCGGTAGTTGTGTAGATATCTGCGGGTTTAGTCAGGTAATTTATTTGTTAGTCAGCGTATAGTTTACATGGAGTATAGGGTTTTACTATGTTTAATTTTATATGAACTGGTCAATAATACGAAAAAGAAACAATTTTGCGAAATTAATTAATTTAAGTAAATGAGGGAGCAGCTCATGTTTCTAATATGAGTATGAGCAAAAGCAAAGTAAGTACGTACTGGTAAGCTCAGCGTTGGACGTCCGCCTACAAGGTGGACAGACGACCTGATAAAGGTCGCAGGAAGTCGCTGGATGCAGGCCGCTTCCAACAGGCCGGTCTGGAAATCTTTGGGGGAGGCCTATGTTCAGCTGTGGACGTCCTGTAGCTGATGATGATGTTGATGAGCAAAACTGGGCGTGTAGTGGGAAAATCTCACTATTTCCCTCACACGCGTGCATTGTAATGGCGAAACCTACCTTTTGACGTAATGTGCTATGTCGTGCATCATTTTTCCGTCATTTGGCTACTACTCCTTGCAGCAGATTTAAATGACTTCTAACTTATTTACTTTAGATTTTATTTATAGAAGAAGATAGATAGAAGACAGATAGACTAATGATTCAATTATGATTTCTGAATGATTTTAATTCTGATCTAACTTCTACTGCACAAATTATAGTTATGCTTGATTATGTCTTTTCTTTTGTTTTTGTTGTGCTATGTATGTTTAAGTCTGTAGAAAAATTCTTTCTTTCTTTCTCTTATGGATTTTATAAATACTGAATCTATTCATAAATGCAGATCGTCTGTGTCTGGCAATAGAAATTGACTATCATTCCGAAGACACGTCTCGCATATAGATACCTCAGTTTTATTCAACACGTTTTACCCCAACGGATATTGGTATTTTAACATACCGGTGGGTTTTGCTGATGTGGTTATTCATAACTACACGGATAGCAACCACTGTTGATATGGTGTTAATACCTATCATAGTAGCCCACGTACCTTGTGTGGATCGTGTTCCAGGATCACCAGTGTATATCCGGGTTTAAGTGTACAGTCATCAAAACACATCCAGACCCGAAACAAATATTTATTGTTCACACAAACATTTGTCTTGATGCGGGAATCGAACCCGCGGCCTCCTTGTTCACAGGCATCTACTTGCCCTCTGCGCCAGGAAGGTTCTAGAGACTATCCTGTGTAATTTGACAATTTGTCTTTAACAGGTCTGCGTATTAATTAAAACTTTGAACACAGCTTTAAGTCCCTTGTCTGAAGACATTATATTCATACTAGCTTTTGCTTGCGGGTCCACCCGCGTGAACAGCCTTTTCAGGGATAAAAAGTAGCCAGTCTTAGTCCAGATCAAGGACTACATCTGTGCCAAATTTCATCTAATACCATTCAGCCGTTAAGGCATCATCGATTAACAAACATCCATAATAAAATATAAGACATTATTATTGAGTGGTAGAGCCACGCTATTTACAGTTTTGTCTACAGCAGCCGGCTCATCCGGGTCGTTACCACTGTCTCACAGAAAACCGACATAAAGTAGCGGCTTGCTGCTACGTTTCATACGGTGAGTGAGATACCCGTAAGCCCAGGTCCCCCTTCTTCCCATTCCCTTAATTATTCCTTTCCTTTAAGGTCAGCAACGCTCCCATGATCCTTCTGGTATTGTGGGTGTACATGGGCGGTGGAGACCATTTACCATTAGATACCCCACTTGCTCGTTTGCCGGCCTATGCTATAAAAACGACAGCATAATTATGAAAGCGTATGTCAATTGGTACTTCATCAAATTGCTAAAAGAAGTAGTTTTGTATGAAAATCACTTAGTTAAGTCTGAACTAACAATACGGTGACTCGATCGCCCCTTGAGTTTGACTCACAATGGTTGTATATTTAAATTATTTAAAATGTTTATTCTCGTTTCTTCTCCAACGAGTATCATTTAACAGATTTTTGTTTATTTATAATTGCTTTTAAAAAAAATAACTACGTCAAATTAACATTCTTACGTTGACTATAAAAGTTGACTTTGATGAGTTCAGATCTACGTTTACTACGCAGTCACTTTCAGGCCGACTTAAGTCTAGATAGATCTCGGACTTAATCTTAATCGCTTGAATTGCGATTTAGTATTCAGCCATTAGTATTACATTCGAGCAATTATATTACACGCGCGTAACACGATCCCGGGCAGGAAAGTTGAGGCCATTTATCATGGAATGCCATACACACGTGTACCTACCCGCACGCCGACATTCCGCATAGTTTGCGGGGTGTAGTGAGGGTGCCGGCGATTAGCGGATATAGAAAACTGATAAAAAAAAACATATTATGTTGGAATTGCTTGCTGGCGGTAGGATATTCATATCCAGCCGGATAGCGACCACCGTGGTGTTAAAACCTGCCATAGTCACCCACAAGTTTTATGTGGATCATGTAACATAAGCCATTGTATATCCGTAACTCTCGAAGGGCATCTGAGATGACTTGATGGTTGGTTGGGTCCAATATTAAATAGAGGTATCACTGATTCTGCATTGCTCTTCTCCTGTCGCAGGCCTCTCGATTCGCTTCTTCCCTCTTCGGAATGTGAAGAAGTATTTATGTAGGCCGGCGTAATTCTGATGAATAAATTCATTGTTTGTCGTTGGTCGCTGGTTTTTTTAGACTGCACTGCGCTTACAATCAGTTGCAGTGCAGTCACTTTGCCGTGCTCGGATAAAAACAAACTGACGTATTGTCAGAGGAGTGAACCAATTGCTCGTTTGCCGATGTATGCCATAAAAAAAACTTAATAACAATTAAAGTTTAGTGTCGTCTCTGAGTGCGACAATAACTCAGAGTATTTTTTAATGAACCACTAAACGCTGTCACTATCAACCTCACTTATCTGGGTCATCGATTAGCGGTTAGTGCCTTATAATAATTCACACGTTCTACCCCTGATTAGGCGGCCCACATATCTTGTGTACTCATGATATGGAAGTGGAATGGAAGAAAAGAGCCGGTTGTTCGTTCTCCATGAATTTATTTAAGAAGAGGCAATTTGGTAAGACTTTTAAATGTAATGAGAGTGAATGAGGTCAAGGTTGTGTGCAAGGATCGTTGAGAGTTGAGAGTTGTCTTTGCCTACCCTATGAGAAACAGGCGTGAGTATATATCTTTTCTTATAGTATAGGCAGAAGAATCATGGACGCCTTAACCTTAGAGGAAAGGGATTGGGAAGGGAAGGGGGATTTGCTCACTCACCATACGAAACGCAGCAGCAAGTGGCTACTTTATGTCGGTTTTCTATGAGACAGTGATAACGAACCGGTCGAGCCGGCCTATTAACAGTTTTTCTACAGCATGGATGGGCCGGATCGACCGGGTCATTACCAGTGTGTCACAGAAAACCGACGTAAAGTAGCGGCTTGCTGTTGCGTTTCGTACGGTGAGTGAGATATCCGGAGGCTCAAATACTCCTCCCTTTCCCAATACCTAATTATCCCTTTCCTTTAAGGTCGGCAACGCGCCCATAGTTCTTATGGTTTTCTTCTTGGTTCTGCGTACATGGGTAGTAGAGATCACTTACCATCAAGTGATCCATTAGCTCATTTGCCGGCCTTTGCTATAAAAGAAAGATTGATAATTCAGCCTTTATTTTATTTGCTTTTATTCTACTATCTACCACATATGGGTTATGTTATTTAAGAACTTCCATTTCCCAACATCTGTAAGTATCTACTTTGAAAAGTTAAAATATTTCGCTGCATTTCTCTTTAAAATCTAAGATTCGAAATCTCTCTCAGGGATTAAGACGAACTGTAAAATTTTATGCTTAAAGTAAATATTGGCTGTCAGACTCAGCGCAACTTTACTCTATACGTTCGATATTACTATTTCACATTTTTTTATTTATATATTTTTTTACTTGTATTCACAATTCTAATTTCAAAATATCTTCTAAGCAATCGACTATCTTACTCTATTAGAATTTACATTCCATAGCAGTAGTAGTGTGTGCCGTCAGGTGACCCACTTGTTCGTTTGCCGTCCTAAGCTATAAACAAAAAACTGTCGAGTACTTTTGTGACGCGACTGAAGAAACGTTCTTTCACCGATTGCTTTATATCCCTACTCATATTATAATACTGAATTGTCGTTGTGTTTCGATTTGAAGGATATTGAAGCCAGTGAAATTACTGAGCATTATGAGACTTAACATCATAAGTATCTGACGAACGCAGTACAATCTTACGCATATTTGTAAATCAATTCTGTGTGGTGTTACTTCTGATTATATGCAGGCGTGTCGCTAACCATCAGGCAAGCGACTCGCTCGTTTGACGAAACGAGCCAGTGACGAATGACGATTGACGAAGCGAGTAACAAAAAACTGAATGACGATTCAAAAGCATAAAAATATACGTTAAACATTTCAACCAACACAAACCCATAATATCATATGAACATTATTCCAACGAATGAAAAGTAATGATGGGTCCGATTTTCCGGTATAGAAACGACCCGAAATGTCCCATTTAAAGCGTAACAGAGCCAAAGAAACTGGAAAGTCGAACCACAAAACGTCAAACTCAACCATTACGCTTGACGCTCCATTTAGTATCTGTCCCATTGAAACAAAGTATTTGATTTTAAGCCTTTTATAGGATCGAGACAATCGCATCTTGTTCGAGTTTAAAAATCAGCCAATTGTAAGTACTTTTGTACGAAATTTGGAATCTGAATAGCTTCTGTGGCGCAATGGGCGAGTAAATGGCTACGAAGCGAGAGACCGTGAGTTCGAATGCCGCATTGAGACAAAGGCTTATCAAAATACTTCTACTGCCCTTGAACTCAAGAAAGAATAAAATAATAATCGATAAGTTTAGATATGTATTCCGATACTTCTGGATTGTTGTTTTATAACTTTAACTAACTAGTAATCTTGTGCGGTTACGGTTAATAGCTAAATTTATGACGTCAGCTAACATTTGTCAAATGGTGTAACTCATTTTTTGCTTAACCGGTATGTACTTTAACATATTTGTCATTGCTGAAGTAAGTTTGGTGCAATGCAGCATTAGTGGTGTATCTAATTTTAAGAATCATAAAACTATACCTCAAACCAAAATTGAGTTACTCTCGCTCGCACACGGGGATTTCCGTGCGTAATTTGTGTTCGTAACCTTGTGATCACACCTAGTAATCGGGAATTCCGGGACAGTAAATTGAAATTACTGGACACGAGAAAAGGCAGTCCATTCCGGATAATCTCAGATTTCCCGGACGTCTAGCAACCCTAGTTCAGGACTATATATGTGGCTGTTGGGTGTATTTATCATTAATATGAGTAGAGTTTCTCGTACATGAGAATATGATAGTTCTATCATATTCGTGGCTCTATCTTCTAAAAAGGCTTTACTCTCTTCTTCTTCTTTCACCTGCCTTTATCCCACTCGCAGTGGGGTCAGCGCAACATGCTTATAACACACAGTTACAGTCAACACCCTTTGAATTAAAAAAAACGAATGAAAAAATATAACACAATTTAACACCAGATTAGAAACATAAAAACATACAAGATTTATACAGCAAAGCCACAGCAGTTCTAGAAAAACAATTTAACAAAATAAAGCAAAGCTAAATCCACTGTCTTTACCTACATTTTATCCTATTCTGTATTTTTGCTGGAAGCTGGGCCAGCTATTTCTACAAGGTTCACACTAAACGCCAGGCTGTGCCCGGCATAAATTGCGCCCACCCATGCCACAATTCGTATTGTACAGGGAAAATACATTTATTAAATTTATTTCACATTTGGCTATTTTATTCCTATCTTGCTAAAATCCAGGAGACGTCCTAAAACCTGTGCCTTCGCCAAGAACAAATAATAAGTGAAAATACAGTATTCGCTTTGTATATGTAGGTACTTGGATAGTTCTTTATATTTTATGAATTGTCGTGGATTTTGTCAGCAATAAATAAATAGCTGAGATATTTACTTCTATATTCCTTCTACGATATAAATCTACTTATAATATTTTATGTATTTTTAATTTGATTGAATGACGAGACGAGCAAGGCACGCCTGATTGTAAGCGCCACACCTGCCCCTAAACAGAAGCAACCCACACAGAATTTTGAATTACAAAACACTGCATGGGAGTGAATTACACTTAATCTGTTTCTTTTATACATTTCATTTATTTCTTATTTCTAAGAGGCGATAAGGCGAAGGCGTCGATATGGGCACCCTATTTTAATGATGAGGAAAAAAGACAAAGAAGAAAAAAGCGGCCCATTCAAACTGACAAAACAGCGACGTTCTACCAGTTGTAGTTGCTCACTTTTTGATTGCTTAAAATCATTTTTAAATGTCGTCAAAACCACGCCAATAACTTTATTGAGCTAAAAGATGAATAGATTTTCTGTGAAGTTCTAGCATGATTTCATTTGTCACTATTTTATCTCGCAAGAATAAAATTGTCGCGCGTCAACGCCGAGCCTAAACACCCCTATGAATACACAAGCCGGTTCATTTAACACAAAATATTGTTTTACAAAACAATGGTTTACGCACTCTGCAACGTCTCTAGTACATACATCCACATAAAAATACAGTGTAATCCATACCTATATTTCCTCGAGGTATTTCCATCCCATGATGTGATGATGTCCAGTAAAAGGCATACCATCATGGGACGGAAATAAGCTTAGCGAACAGTGGGTATAGTTGCATCTCTGGCTACCCTCTACTACACAGGCGTGGATAGGTATGGGCGATACAGTATGCCATTAAATCGCAATAGAATACGCCATGGAGCATGATTATCATGATCCACGGCATGTGATTCTTATCATGAGTGGTAGAGCCACTCACTTTAGACAGTTTTGTCTACAGCATGAATGGGCTGGCTCAACCGGGTCGTTACCACTGTCTCACAGAAAACCGACGTAAAGTAGCGGCTTGCTGCTGCGTTTCGTATGGTGAGTGAGATATCCGGAAGCCCAAATCCCCTTCCCCTTCCCAATCCCTAATTATCCCCTTCCTTTAAGGTCGGCAACGCGCCCATTATTCTTCTGGTGGTGGGCGTACATGGGCGGTGGAGATCACTTACCATCATGTGACCCACTTGCTCGTTTGCCGGCCTATGATATAAAAAAAATGTTAGCTTATTAAAATGACACACTGCTTTAATTTGACAAATTTGAATAATACAGGTGTATATCAGAGGTATAAATGATTTTATATTAAAGATGAATGTTACTGAAATGGAATTACGAAGCTGGAGATCATATTGTCAAAATAAAAATAAGATAGAAATGGGTCTTGTCAATTTTAGGATTTCGTTTGGGGCGTTTGCGTTACATACGCGTGTGAAGGACGATGATTTATATAGTTTGAATAATTTCGTGTTCTTTAGTATAGTGAAATCTGGATAAGTGAGCCCTGGATGTGTGAATAACTTCTGTTATTGATAATTACAATGAGGTTCCGACACGTTTGCATTGAAATACCTCTGTAACTGGGAATTTTCAAACCTTCGTAACTGAGACTTGAGTTCTTAAATTTGGTGGCTAATTATTACATAATGTACTTTACAACTCTTAACCTGTAGTATTTATACTAAAATGTAAAATAATGAAATCCTACTAATAATAAAGAGTTTAAAAGCAACAGCATCAAGTTTTATTCCTGTCTTTTAGTTAAGAACTACGAAACCTTATAACAAAAATACATCCAACATATTCGCCAACAAGCTCATCACTCATCACATCCATACATCCCTATCATGCTTTAGCCATTCAAATTCCATAGGCCCATACAAATATTTGTATTTCCTCGAACCGAGAAGTTCACGATGTAAAGGTATATTTACACGTTACCTGAACAGACGAGGATCACGAATTTCCCGGTACATGATTCAATCATACAGTGATAATCATCATAGTGTTTTAAACGGGCAAGTATGATTGATTTGGGTGCGTATGATAGTTTCTGCTTGTGAATTTGGGTTGAGGACAATGTTTTGTTTTTGTCGAAAATATATAAGTTTTCGATGGTAATTTTGTTATAAGTATATTTTACTCACTTTTCTAAGTTACGTGTATATTCATTGTTAATTATCGCTTGCTTTAACGGTGAAGGAAACATCGTGAGGAAACCTGCATACCTCAGAACTCGATAAGATTTATCGAAGGTATGTGAAGTCTGCCAACCCGCATTAGGCCAGCGTGGTGGACTAAGGCCTAATCCCTCTCATTCAGTAGAGGAGGCCCGTGCCCAGCAGTGGGACTTATATAATACAGGGCTAGTAAAAAAAAAACAAATTACTGTGTTTTAATAGGTACACAACACTTCGACATCTAATAACTATCAACAAGGTGGTAGGTCCCTCGTATGCGAGAGGCCGCCTGGGTTGGTACCACCGCGTTGTCTATTTCTGCCGCCAAGCAACAGTGTGTAAGTACTGTTATGTTTCGGTTTGAAGGACATTGAAGCCAGTGATATTACTGGGCGTTATGAGATCTAACATCTATGTCTCGGGGTGACGAGCGCGATTCAATGCCATGCAGTGCTTTATAATTCAAAGTTCTGTATGGTGTTGCTTCTGTTTATGGGCAGGCGTGGCGCTTACTATCAGGCGAGCGCCCTGATCGTATCGTCATTCAATCAGTAAAAAAAAACATACAATACATATATCCGCCTGTCCTGTCGCAAGCCCCTCGATTTGTTTCTTCCATCTTTGGAGTGAGAAGAAACGAATAAATAGCCCAGAATGGATCTAGTGGCCACTGATAACAGACATGAAACAGACAGCGAAAGCGACTTCATTTTACCCTATGTAAAGAAAATTGACCACGAGTAATTTTAAATATCCAATCTCCCTAAAATTGTATTACTGTATCACAAATAAAACAGGTCATGACGTAACGAATTTATTAAACCGTATTTACGGTCTTTATTTGTAGTCACTATCCTTTATAAAGGCAGAGTATAATTTCATATCCTTTTCAAAGGATATTAGATGTAGGAATGACAAAGGTGGACCATCCACTGAGTGAAATTTTTATTTACTCAGATGAAGGGATATTTACATTCGAGGTCTTTTTAGCCGACTTAAAAAAGGAGGAGGTTTTCAATTCGGCGAGCTTTATTATTTTTTTTGGTTCTTTATGTATTTGTTTTTTGATTGAATGATGAGACGAGCAAGGCGCTCGCCTGATGGTAACGCCACGCCTGCCCATAAACAGAAGCAACACCAAACATAACATTGAATTACAAAGCGCTGCATGACACTGAACTGCGCTCGTTACCCCGAGACATAAAATGTTAAGTCTCATAATACCCAGTAATTTCACTGGCTTCAATATCCTTCAAATCGAAACACAACAAAGCTTACACACTGTTGCTTGGCGGCATAAATAGACACAGCGTTGGTACCAACCCAGACGGCCTCTCGCATACTAGGGACCTACCACCTTGTAAATTAAATTTGGCATACAATTAGACAGTGACATAAATTAATACAGAGGCTATTTTTTATCCCAAAAAAATACATTGACGCAGGCGGAGCTACGGGTGATAGCTAGTATTTTATAAAACCATACACACGTAGTCTTCTTCTTATTCTTTTTTATTCATGGCTTTCGCATTATTAAGCATTTAGCCAGTGTCAAGTATAATTTATTCTCAAGTTATTTTTATAAGAACGATGAAACACGGGTGCGGTCGATTTCAAGGTCTTGCCGGAGTTTTGGTGTTAACTCCTTTCAGTACGATGCTTAATTCACTTATTTCAATGTTTCCATACACTTTTCATCACCGTCAATGTTTATTGAACAAATCCACACCACTTTTATATAACAAACACAACTCTAAACTAGTTTATGAAATAAATTAAAATAAGCGAGTGGTAGAGCCACGCTGTAGACAGTTTGTCTACAGCATGATTGGGCCGGCTCAACCGGGTCATTACGACTGTCTCACAGAAAACCGACGTAAAGTAGCGGCTTGCTGCTGCGTTTCGTACGGTGAGTGAGATATCCGGAAGCCCAAATCCCCTCCCCTTCCCTATCCCTAATTATCCCTTTCCTTTATGGTCGGCAACGCGCCCATGATTCTTCTGGTGGTGGGCGTTCATGGGCGGTGGAGATCACTTACCATCAGGTGACCCACTTGCTCGTTTGCCGGCCTATGCCATAAAAAAAAAAAATTAAAATAAGCGATGAACTGCACTGTCAGAATTCCCGCCAGAACTCAATAGACTACGTGTAAATATCTAATGCTAGTGTTACATGACGTCATATCGGATTTGCGCTGTCTCCGGGCTTTGCTTGCATGTCTTCGTTGCTTTATTACGGGATTCTAACTCCCATTGTATAAGGATAAAGACTTTTAGAACTATACACTGAAGAACGGTAGGGTAGAGTTTTATGGATAATTTATTGTAAACATTATTTTATTCCCAACTGAAAATAATACGTATAAGAAACCCTTTTGTTAAAAAATGTAAAAAAAATCATAAACACACACAATTATGATGAGCTAGCTGTTGCCCGCGGCTTCGCCCGCGTGAGTGATTTTTTCTGGGTTACAAAGTAGTCTATGTTCATCACAGATAATATAGGATGCTAACGGTGAAAGAATTTTTTAAATCGGTCCGGTAGTTTCGTGGCCTTTTCATTGCAAACGCTCAAATTTTGCCTCTTTATTAGTTTAGATAATGTTAAAGCAAGTGATAATTAACAATTAATACACACGTAACTTAAAAAAGTCAGAGGTGTATGCTCTTGGGGCTAGTCTCGAACCGACTACCGTCTCTACATTCTTTACCACTCCCGGCTAAGCTATCGCTGCTTCAATAACTTTTGACAGCCTCCGTGGCGCAGTGGGCGAGTAGCTGACTGTGAAACGTGACGTCGCGAGTTCGATTCCCGCACCGAGAAAATATTTGTCTGATCTACAAAAATATTTGTTTCGGGTCTGGGTGTTGTGAAACCAAAAAGTCTCTCGTAGTTCCTGATACCCACGATACAATATCTCGTATCTTACTGTGGGGTCAGGGCTATGTGTGTGACTGTTGGGTGTTATTTATTTATTTATCAATAGCAAAAATTTGCTATCCATCACCAAAATTAACATATTAGCATACTGTACCTTTACAACACCCCGCCCTTTGATCCGATATCTCGCCTTTCTTTATCTTGGTGACTAGATGAGATTTGTGTAAATGAAATTGTGAAAAACTCACGGCATTGTTTAACTGACAGAGTTTCTGGAATAAAACTGGAATGTAACGCACGCAATAAACTTGCGTACCTTGTTGCGCGAGTCATTTTATTAGCTTCTCTGTTATTATTATTGGGTGGTTCATCTGCTATTGGTATTCTTTTGTTTTTTGTTTAGTAATGGCGCCAATTCTATTTGAAAAACTAAATTAAGCGATATGTAAAATTGTCTAAGTTTAGAGATTGAAATAAAACTAATTTAAATTGGTTTTTATCGCGGTATAAATAAATAAATACACCCAACAGTCACATACATATTCCTGACCCCACAGTAAGATACGAGTCTTGTGTCGTGAGTATCAGGAACTACACTGCATGGCACTGGATTGCGCTCACCTTTCAATAAAAAAGTCTCATAATGCCCATGGCTTTAATAATCTTCAAACCGAAACACAACAGTGCTTTTACACTAGTTTAGTTTAGTGTAGTTTTTTAGTTGGCGGCAAAAAATAGACTTGAGACGAAGGACTTGTTGACGTTGTGGCTCGACCTATCAATGTTTCAATAACGCTATTCGATTTTGTTGCATTCGGTTCAAAAATGTTAAACAGTATCGATTTCTACACGCCAAAGCCGTGATCACAACACAAAAATGTCGACGATTGTCCAAATAAACACGCAACAAACAACAAAGTGTCGTCTCGCGGTCCCATAATCCCTTATAGGTAAGGAAACGGTTTTTTTGCGAGGATCCAAGGCAGTTTCCGTCGGTAAAGCGAGCCCTGGCAAATTACTTGGAAACCCAGCCAAGATAACCCACATTACGCTTCGGGGGAAAAAAAATATAAATTGCCGAATTCGCCCGCTTATAGAATATTGTAATTCTATTGACACCGTTGAGGGTGATTTGGGATGATTCGGTTAGTGGGGAATGTTCTTTTTATTTCACTTGCCTATGCCATTGAGACTCGTTACTCGGATGGCAATCAATGCGGTTTTTGAAGGTTATAATAAAAATACTAGTCCTGTATTATATAGGTGGTAGGTACCACCGCTTAGTCTATTTCCGCCGCGAAGCAACAGTGTGTAGCACTGTTGTGTTTCGGTTTGAAGGACGGTTTTTCCTCGTAGTTCTATTTTTCATTCATAAACGAACGACCCGACGGTCGCGCCCGCTTGCTCGCAGGGTTTGTAGCCAGTATGTACATACCTACACTGAGTCGACAATCCCTTCATTTTTCCAGGCTTAGGACAGGCTATATTAAACAATTAAAAACAAATACAGTATTTAAATTCCGACACATGGACGACACAAGCACCTCACTATTTCTGTGTATTCGATATTGGAATATTGATACGTCATGGTAATAAAAATAAAATAATGATAATAGATCGATCGCCGCGGGCGTACGCGCACGACATCAAAGTCGGCGGTCAGCTGCTCGACGGTCAACGTCAAAGGCGCTAGCCCGGTTCCCCACGCTTCGGGTCGGTCGATCGGGTTTGTTTACGTAATCTGCGATGCGCGCAGTGTTCTAACATTCAAGACGGTAATTAAATTAATACTTATTTTTGTATGAAAATAAAATCTAACAAATTATCACAAGTTGTAGAACAAAAGTAGTAGCTTATAACCTTAGGAATCTAGTCCTGAGAGGTTGCTGGTGTTTTAAAAATAACCTTGTATAAAATGTCAATAAATAAATGTCTTTAATATTATACCGTTATAAATAGTCACATTATAAATCGGATACTTCTAAAATAATTAATTGAACAGTATTAAAGTTAATTTCGCTCGGCACTTCAACGTTTTAATAAAGCTACTGAACCCAATCTTGTCCTAAATATACATTTAATTTTGCACCTTAAATACCAGTTTAGTATTACAAAGACGATCAGCCGGTACTCCGATTACAAAACCCCATTCAGAAGCTAAAATAAATAAAGCCCACTCAGATCTGAAATTCAAATATGAAAACTTGAGAAGTACTGAATAACGCTTTGAAAATAATTCGGTAAAAAAGTTGGTTTAAAGATTACTTCTTTATTGAGATGACTTCTTTATTGACTTCTTTATCTATGACTTCTTTATTGTAGAGGCCAAAGAAGTAATACATGGGTCTCCTAGTGGTAAGAGATCTTCACGACCACCGCCCATGACTCCGTTAATACTAGAAGAGTCATGGACGCGTTTCCGACCTTACAGGAAAGGGATAATTAAGCAATTAAAAAGGGGAATTTGGGCCTCCAGATATCTCACTTACCGTATGAAACTTTTTGAGTGCTAGAACCATACTGTAGACATGATTTGTCTATGCTATATGTACAGAATACATGGACCGGCTCGACCAAATCGTTACAAATGTCTTACAGAAAACCGACGTAAAATAGCAGCAGCAGATTAATTATTGGAATGTTGTTGATTCTACGGACAATGTCAGTCGGTTTAGTGAAAAATAAAAAACAAAATAAACATACATAATAGGCTTCCTCGAAGATCGTATCCCCGAAGAGATAGTCAGATGTACTACTAGTGGTGAAGAAAAAAAGAAAGGGATAAAATACGTTTATTACGGTATCTCATACTAGTAATAGTAAGTAGTAGTACCTACTAAAATAATATAAATTTATGGCGACAAACAAAAAACAAACAAAACAACAATAGCCTTGTAGGTTTAATAGGGAGAGGGTGCCCACTAATCAGTTGTATGAGGCCGTAAATGGTCCCATCTCAGCTTAAAACGCTACAACGTGTAATGCGTTGCAGCGCTGGTTTTCAGATGGTAACCGATGTTGATATCACGGTCAACATGCCTTTTTAATATTAATAAGATAAAAGATTACAAGGTAAAAAAAATATATTAAAAATTACAATAAAATAAAATACTTGAATTAGGAATGTGCATGTGTGCTGATGCAGGCCGCTTCCAACAGGTTGGTCTTGAAATCTTAGTGGAGGCCTATGTTCAGCAGTGGACGTCCTGTGGCTGATGATGATGATGATGGGTGCTGTGCACACGTTTCACCGAGATTACTTCCGTCCTATGATAAGATAGAGGGCGAGCCTCTATACGGGTTACAAATTCCAAGCCCGGGTAACTCATATGTTTTTTTATTTACTTGTTATAGCTATTATAAATATAGCTATTATTTAAACTCCAATAATGGACTAAAGGGACAAGTTGAAAATTCAATATAACTTCCAAAGGAATCTTTAGTCCCTTCGTAAACAATACGATGAAGGGATGAGGGAAAGAGGGTATGCAAGCGCACCCTTGCCCACCTGTGCGAGGACGCGAAATTAAATCAATTGCGACAACTTGGAGAATTGCCGAATCGAGTTTCCAGTCTTCGCGGCCGAAATGAGCCAAATTACTGGCGAGGAATTTTGACTATTTTTAGGGATCGACAGGATATAAAATATACATCATATATTTTTTAATTGAGTCCTATATAATTGATACATACCCATATATACCTAATCAGTCACATACATAATCCTGACACCACAGTAAGCAACGAGTCTTATGTAGTGGGTATCAGGAACTACGAGAGACTTTCGGTCACAACACCCAGACCCTGAAACAAATATTTCTGGATCACACAAACATTTGTATCGGTGCGGGGATCGAACACGCGGTCTCTCGCTTCACAGCCGGCTTCTCGCCCGCTGCGCCACAGAGGCTGTCTGTATATATAGAGACAGATTAAACATATTTCCAACAGACAAAAGTATTCACATCAAATACAGTAATAAGAATTTCAAATGCAAAAATGAACTGTTCAAATTGTAACGTTTACATTCTTAACGTTGTTCCTTCTAACCTGCAGTTCAGAAAATTGTGCGCATTTTCTCTATCCTAGCTTATTTAGAGAAACTTTTACCCTAACATGTTATATACAAAGTATTTTCTTTAGTATTTTAACTACAGACAAATAAGAGAGATGTTTTATATCATTGGTGTATGTATATCGAATTACAAAGCACTGCATGGCACTGAACTGCGCTCGTCACCCCTAGACATAATATGTTAAGTCTCATAATGCCCAGTAATTTTTGTTTTCTTTAATACACGGTGTATAAGGAACCAGAATATTGGTCGAGACTCGTACCTGCCACGTTTTTATTACCTTGGGTGAGCGACAGACGCTCCGGCCGACAGTTGCGGCCACTAACTGTGCAATTTTAATTTTAACGACCACTGACTGTCACCGGCTAACCGCCTCCCAGCTGACTCATACTTCGGATTAGACAATTTTGTTCCATGCTGTATTTTATTCGTGTATGGTAAAGTTATTGATGAAAAATTAGATATGTTTTTACCAAACTGGCTTTATAATACTACTAGCTTTTACTCGCGGCTTCGCCCGCGTGAAGGTTTAAAATTGACAAAGTTTCATACGAACTTTCATCCCCTATTTTATCCCCTTGGGGGTAGAATATATCAAAATCCTTTCTTAGCGAATGCCTACGTCATAACATCTACCTGCATCCCAAATTTCAGCCCGATCCCTCTAGTGGTTTGGGCTGTGCGTTCATAGATCACTATGTCAGTCAATCACCTTTGAGTTTTATATATTTAGATTTTGATTAAATAAATAATTATGCTATAAAAAATATTTGAAGTCTTTCTTTCTACCTGGCGTTATTTCGGGTTAGTGCCAGGTTCCGCCTACTTACTTAAACGCTTCGGCTGATCTCGAGCATCCTCTATAGTGAGACCATTGGCTCTCATGTCTCCCTCCAATACGTCCAGCCAACGCTTTTTGAGCCGTCCACAAGATCGTACACCTGGTACGATCTGGCTCAGGCATCGGCGACCGACGTACTCCTGCGATTTCCTCAAAACATGACCAAACCCAAACCTTTTAGGTTTACTAATAAACAGTTTACTACTTTTACAGTTTTTTACTTCACTTAATTTTACTGTTATTACATTAATCAAAATTTTGAACAACAATGTTTTCCACATTTTTATAGATAGATCTATAGTGTCTATAGCTAATTCACCAGGTAATTTTACATAATAAATAACTCCAATTACCTGAACTTTAGAGCACTAGGAAACTCTTTGAAACGTCTAATGGATATTAGAATAATAAAGAGCACTTTATGCCCCCATTAAAATCTACGTACGTTACTGTCTCGCCATCAAAGTGCTGCCTAAAAGTCTCTACTTATACTCGCGACAATTAACTTAATTGTCTTTAAGAGTAGGACATAAGGCGCCGTTTCCCCCAATGTTTTTGCGCTTGTGCTAACGGCTGTAGTTAAAAAGTTGGGGGAATTAAACTGAAGCAACTTTGAGAACTAGGAAAGTAGCGCTCGTGGACGGCGTCTTGCAAATTGTGCAAGTTGGAGCTTGCAACCGTAATAAATGGAATCTTGGTTACATTAAGCGGTTGTTTTGCAATATCCAAGTAAACACCCAAATCCCCTTCCCCTTCCCAATCCCTTAATTATCCCTTCGCTTTAAGGTCGGCAACGCGCCTATAATTCTTCTAGTGTTGCGGGCGTGCATCGGGAGATCACTTACTATCAGGTGACCCACTTGCCGGTTGTCAGACTAAGCAATGTAAAAAACATAGTTCTAATTCTATACTACATAAGTAACATAGTCCTAAGTCTAGGGTATAAAAAAACGTATCATATTCAATATAAGACAGCAAAATACATTACATACAAAATGATCACGCTATATATAACATTAAACAGACATTGTGAAACAAGCTCTAAGTATTGGTTGTATTGTATGTCGCTTTTCTGTGAGGCAGTGGTAACGACCCGGTCGAGCCGACCCATTCATGCAGTAGACAAAACTGTCTACTACGTGGCTCTACCACTCCCCTGAATAATGTTTGGTTATCCACCATGTATACCCTATATGTAACTGGCTACAAAAGTGGACCAGGAATCCACATATCTCTAGCTTTGTGTACTTAAATTCAGAATTGAACCATAAAAACATTTGTTTATATTTTATGTTACTTTCTGTGATGTGGCAATAAAACGGCAATATATAAGACTTTTATTTTATTTTTAGTACGTAATTAAACGATTACACGTAGCGTTTTCTTTTCTTATGGAACAGAGACTACTTATAAAATTATCTCTATATATTATTTCTTAAATATGTTTTTGTCGCAACGACATAAATTCCATAATACTTCATAAAATTTAATGAGTCTAACACCATTTTAAAGTTATTTAAATAGAGAAATAGTTTTGCCAAAAATTAATACTTAAGAGTGCCATCTGTTGACAATCTAATAAACTAATTAAGACAGGCACGACACGTCGTAAGTATCATAACTTCATTTATTTTTACAAAATTGACTCGACGAAAGGGATATAGGGGGTATCCCCTAATCCGCTTTCTCAAGTGACTCACTTGTTCATTGGCCTCTACTATAACAAAATAAGGTGAGCAGGATGCTTCCCTGCTGGTGAGCACAACGCCATAAACAGAACAACACTCAGAACTTGGACGGCGCTTGTCACTCCAAGACATAAAATGTTCAGTCTCACATTACCCAGTAATTTTACTGAGTGACCAGTATACAGTTTCCAGCAGATTCCCTGACCCTAGTATACGACATATAAATGTATATATATAAGTAACTTCAAACGTATAATTTAAAGCCAATATTATTAAGTACCCCACCTAGCTTTACAGATATTCTTTTGAAACTTCAGTGTTTTTGGGTGTGTCTACATTTGTGACTTTTTGATACACCAAGATGACATGCTGGTTATATAAGCCTGTCTAGGACGGTTATTAAATGTCAAGGTCTGTTTGAGGTACCTACACGACCGAGATAGGGAGACCGTAGCGCGTGACGCTAATCAGGCGATAGTGCAACACGTCGCTTTTGTATGAAATTGTATGAAGGAGTTCGCGCGTCATTTATCTCGGTGATATGTAATTTATAGGTACATACTATTTTGAATTATTAGTTCCTGTGTATTATTATTATTTTCTGTATCTATAAGCGGAAATAAATTTATTTTCTTTCTTTCTTTTTTCTCTTCAGTCGCATACCTCAATACGTACCAATGAAATTGCGAACAACGTACTCTATTATAATATCACCAAACGATCTGACAACTACTTGAAACTAAGGAACATTTTGCCGTATCATATCTCTCGGCCACATTAAGCATAATAAGTACGTCAAACAGTCGCAGACGCCGGTGCTTCGAATATCACAAATATGGACGCACCTGAGGCATTAATAGTTAATATTCTCTGTACGTTCCAAAGCCATTCGCTAACCTAATTGTCTTTGCCTCTTTAGAAAAGAACGACTTATTAAAAACATTTTTCGACTATATACCTAGAAAGATTCTTACAGAATTTACTCTAAAGGAGTAACAGGGACGTGTGAAAATTACCTACAATTATACTCTAGTAAAATTAGAGACTTGTACATTTAATTTCAGCGTTAAAAATGTAAATACATAAGGCAAATGCTACACGAATTTCATTTAATTAATTTGTCTTTATGTTGTAATGGAACGTTAGCAAGACAACACCATCTTATATCCCATTATCTGTGCGGATATTTTTTATCTTTTGTCCCAACTCATTTTCTAATTCACATTTGAAGTTATGAAATACTGAAGTTACATCCTATTTGTTGTGAATTTGTACATGATAAAGCTTCTTCTAGACTCGCAATTCCCAGTAATTTCACTGGATTAAATGTCTTTAAAACCAAAACACACAGTGCAAAAACATAATACAACAGTGCTTAAATACTTCTGCTTGGCGGCAGAAATAGAGAAAGCGGTGGTACCTTCCCAGACCCCCTCGCATACATTTATTGCCTAATGGATCTGACGCTTGATCGTTGATCTTTCCTTTAATGTTTTGTTTTAAAATTTACTCATAATCCAAGTCAAAGCTATTTCATAAATATGTACATTACTCTTTTTTTAAAAAGGCATTTTTTCTTTTTTAAATATTAGTTATAAAAAAAACAAAACATTAGAAAATATAAAAAAAACATTACCCTCCAATGGCGAGGCCTACGACGCAAGCCACCAGCGATTTCGACCCCAGAGAGAGAAACCTCCTCACAATGCCTGCCGTGTCCAATAACACCGCTTTCTGTATCTGGCTCTTGACCCAACGACCAATTGAGAGCCTCTGAAGATGTTGGTCGTGGCTCTTCGGTATCAACCCATGGTCAGAGATAAAATTATTATAAAATACATTACATCAAGCCAAGATATAATATCACAAATCTAATAATTGAGGTTACTTTCGTCATCTCTAGAAACTGAATTAGGGCAAATTGCCCAATCCCATATTTCCCTTATTTCTATAATCAAATAAGGAAAATGGACGCGTGCAGCGGGCCTTACCCGGATTACTTCGGGGCGTGATAATTGACTAGACGGATTAACTGCATGATACCGGGATATCGGGACGTTTATGACGGGTGTTTATATATACGAGTAATGGGTCCTTCATTGATTGTATATGAAAATCCATTGTTGTGTTTATAAAAAGTTATGTCGCAATCTAAACTAATATTATAAAGGGGAAAGATTTGATTGTGTGTTTGCATTGAAAATAGACTCTGAAACTACTGGACCGATTTGAAAAATTCTTTCACCATTAGAATCCTACTTTATCCCTGATGAGCATAGGCGATATCGATAATATGACGGTGCCAATTTTTATGCGCGCAGAGCCGCGAGCGAATGCTAGCGCGCACTATAAACTAGCGCAAGTCGAGCCGCGGACGAACAACAAATTACTCGAAAAGGCCTTCCCATTTATTCGTTGTAACTTATTAACACTTAAGTACTTTCAGACTCGTCGTGTTTTATACACCAATATGTTGAGGCCCGTCGGTGGCTTGGCTCGCGCTAGCTTGCGTCTTCTAGGCCGGTTTTGAGGTACGACGCACCACGACACCGTCCACTTCGTATACAGTTGTATAAGGTATTTTTACAGATTAAGCCGGCAAACGAGCAAGTGCGTCACCTTGTGGTAAGTGATCTCCATCGCTCATGTACGCCCACAATACTAGAAAAATCATGGGCGCGTTACCGGACTAAAAGGAAAAGGGTTTTGGAAAGGGAGAGAGATTTGGATCTATGTATATCTCATTCACGGTACGAAACGCAGCAGGGAGCCGCTACTTTACGCCGGTATTTTATGAAACAGTGGTAACGACCCGGTTGAGTCGGCCTATTTGTGCTGCAGACAAAAAAATATCTACGGCGTGGCTTTACCACTTATGCCCTTTTAGGTATACGACAGAGGCAGTAGAGCGTAACGCTCGACTGTTTCCATGTCATTTCATACAAAGTGAACGTGTCGCTATCCTCTGTCTCGCGTCACAGAAAAGGCTTGATTTGAGATAATACATGGCTTTTCTGTTCCATAAATGTTTATCTTTAGGTAAAAATAAATAACACCCAACAGTCACACACATAGCCCTAACCCCACAGTAAGATACGAGTCTTGTGTCGTGGATGTCAGGAACTATGAGAGACTTTGGGTCTCACAACACCCAGACCTGAAACAAATATTTGTGGATCAGAAAAATAATTGACTCAGCGCGGGAATCGAACAGGCGGCCTCACGTTTCACAGTCGGCTACTCGCCCACTGCGCCACGGACACTGTCCAAGGTATGATGATATTTTATTATTGTAATGTAATCTGATGCTTTAATGATGATAAATGATGACTTGTTAAGAGGCTTGTTTCCGTTGCACAGTGGGCGATTCGGCTGCTAAGCAAGAAGCCGTTAGTTCAAGTCCCCCAATGAGACAAATGTTTTTATAATCCAGATTAGTGTGGGGTCAGAACTATGTGTGTGACTTTTGGTTTAAAAAAAATGCCAATTTTCTAGTATGTTATATGTAAAATATACATTAAGTCTACACAATTAACTTCAAAAGGAGAGCGAAATTGATGCCGCTCGGGTCTGTGTCGTTAATTAACACAAAAACAGGAAAATGGGTCATTTTTTATACCAACGAATAATTTAATTTCTTCCTTTAATCATCGAGTACTTGATGAATACTTAGAAACAGTGTGTCCGGCATATTTATTTAGGCCGTGAACATTAAGGTCATTGAATAGATGAAGAACAATTATATTTGGTATTCTTAAAGCCAAATACAATCACATACTCATTTAATGCTACAGCCTCCGTGGCGCAGCAGTCGAGTAGCCGGCTGTGAAGCGAGAGGCCGTGGGTTCGATCCCCGCGTCGAGAGAAATATTTGTCTTATCCACAAATATTTGTTTCGGGGTCTGGGTGTTGTGAGACCGAAAGTCTCTCGTAGTTCCTGATACCCACGACACAAGACTCGTATCTTACTGTGGGGTCAGGACTATGTATGTGACTGTTGGGTGTATTTATTCGATACTTCCAAAACTCGAAATAAGCAATTTTACTTATCTCTATGTTTTGATATTAATTTCATTCACCTCACCATTAATATCACCATTTGAACTTGCTGTGGGGTGGTTCCTGTTTGCGTAAGTAGGTTCAATTTCAATACACATATACAATGAAAGTAATCAAAATAGTTTCACACTAATCCCTTCGAAATAAATTACGTAAAAACAACTGACGTAGTATATATATCCTATTTTATCCATGTCCGATGATTATTGGCATTTGGCGCAACAAATCCATAAAATTTGGCAACGGCCGTATGATTTGGCGCAATGTGTCCAGTGCATAGATGCAGTGTACCGTTTCACGATGTGCCACGTTACGGATTTTTTCGGAACTAACTCGTCTATGTTTTCGTTTTTGCATTTGTGACGTGAAATATGCGTCATAACTAGCTTAGTTTTGCTACTTCTCCCTTATATACGTATTTCATTTAATGTAGGTTACATAAAGCAATTTTTATTACAATGGAAAATTTTCTTTTTTTATCCGAGCACGGCATAGTGACTGCACTACACCAGATGGTAAGGGTAGTGCAGTTCAAAAAAATAGCGACCACCGACAAAAAATGTGTTTATTAGCGGTCACCAGAATCATGCCGCCCTGTATAAATGCTTTTTCCCGAAGAGGGAAGAGGCAAGTGGAGGGACCTGCGATGATAGGCGAATGACTGATGCAGGCTAAGAAATACAAGGAAAGATGTACCCCTATACGGCCCCAATCAACCATCAAGTCATGTCGCAACCTCGGAAGAACCGGATATACACAGACTGATCCTCGAACGCGATCCACACCAGGTGTACGGTGACCAACAGGTGACCAACCGACCATACACGGTGGTCGCTATCCGGGCAGATATGAATATCCTACCACCAGCAGTCTATAGCGCTAAAGGGTTTATTGCAGCTTCCTATTGGTCAAAAAAATTGGGAAATTGATTCGTAGTTCTAAAGTTTGTCAGCTTAATGAGTTCAAAGATTCATTTTTTATAGAATAGGCCGGCAAACGAGCAAGTGGGGCACCTGATGGTAAGTGATCTCCACCGCCCATGTACGGCCACAATACCAGAAGAATCATGGACGCGTTGCCGACCTTAAAGGAAAGGGATAATTGAGGATTGGGAAGAGGAGGGGGATTCGGACCTTCGGATATCTTACTCACCGTATGAAACGCAGCAGCAAGCCGCTACTCTACGTCGGTTTTCCGTGAGACAGTGGTAACGACCCGGTCGAGCCGGCCCATTCACGCTGTAGACAAAACCGTCTACAGCGTGGTTCTACCACTCATATATTTAACTGCTGCACTCAGAAACACTAAACTTTAATTATCAAAGTCGCTTCTTGAAATTTGATCTAGCTACCAATAGCATTTTACTACTTTACTACTAAAGTGCTAACATTTATTGCGCATTTTAATTAAAATCACATAAAAACAAGTTTCTCACTCAACTCTCGAGCTTCACTATTTTATTAACAAACCTCGTCAATCCGCGTTTCTCTTTCACAAACGTTTAATTGACACTGGCACTTATCAATCAAAGCTGAGCCCAAGCTTTTGCTGAAAGCCCATCGACAGACATGATGGGAAATGGAAAATTATTTTCCAATAAATTAATTATTTATTACTAGACAACTTTATTGAAAAATACAGACTTCATAGACGAGATCGCAAATTGAAAGCTCTCGGAGTTTTTTCGCTATTGAACGATTTATCTGTTTATTTTTTTTTTATTTATCTGCACTTGATAAGTACTGCAGTACTACTTATTTGTGATGTTAATGCAAATAAATAATATTATTCGCGGGTTCGATCCTCGCACCGAGATAAATATTTGTATGATTCACAAATATCGTTTCGGATTAAGGTGTTGTGAGACCGAAAGTGTCTCGTAGTTCCTGATACCCATGATGGTGTGCGTATCATCGCATGTTACTATGGGGTGGAAATGTGTGTGTGACTTTTGGGTGTATATTTTTATTTTTTTTTAAATGTATTTGCTCCTGAACTCAATCTAGCCGCTCGGACGAAGATGAGGTCGACGATGGAATGAGCGCACCCAGAATATATCTATTTATTATTAAATATATACTTTTTTATTAAACCAATAACTTCTTTCTTTTTCTATTACATATTAAACCATGATATTAAAATTACATAATACAAAAAATACTTATTTAAAAGAATTAATAATAATACGTTAGTCAGCGAACTAAACCTTTCCATTCATAATTGAATCTTTTTCATCTTGAAGAATTATTCATTTCTAGAATCATAATATTGTTAGTTGGTACCAATTTTGCTACTAACTACTTTACTTTACTACTACTAAAACCTACGAGTACTACAACGCGCTACAACTTTGCTACGAATTATTCATCTGCTACCTGCTACAACTTTGCTACGAACTACGAATCTACAACGTGCTACGATTTCACTACGAGCTACGATCTCAACACAAATACAGTATTATTACACAGACCTCGCAATCAAGAACACAAACCACGAACATACACAAAACAAAAATGTTTTACTAAGTAGCCGTCAAAAGTTCGGTACAGTGGCGATAAAGGAAAAAAGTCCAGGTCGCGATGGCCATCGGTGCCAAGAAAACGACGCCAAATAAAGCGGCATATAAAGTGAGCTGTAAAGGTTCACCCGCGCTATTTTGCCTCTACTATTTGTTCCAGTGACCTTACAGATTATTATGTTTTTAATCACTCATAAAAAGACGAGTGATATGACTCCTTTGTCAGTCTGTGGCGTCGTAGTAACTAAATGAATGCGTATCTATACTTCGAAAGCTGGTTTAATGGAGACGATTCTTAGGTATGCTGGAAGAAAATCTGTTCAGCCATTACAAATTTACAGAACTTTTCTAATTGATGTCGGAGGTTTTAATGTTAGGATAGGTTAGGTTGGATTTACTATGCCTACTTGAGACGCATACGGTACATTTATAATCTGTTTGTTCCCTCTTCGGAATGTGAAGAAACATTTATAATGGCCAGCATGATTCTTGTGTCCACCGATAATCTCTTTGTTTATATGGTCGCTGGTTCTCTTGGACTGTTCTGGGCCTACCATCAGGTATAGTGCAGTCACTTTGCCTAGCACGGATAAAGCAAAGTTAAAAAAAATAGATGCAATATATATAAAACTACTAGCTTTTGCTCGCGGCTCCGCTCGCGTGATCTGCTTTTTCCGGGATAAAAAGTAGCCTATGTCCTATTCTAATGTATAAGCTATATTATTGTAAAGTTTCATTAAAATCCATCCAGTAGTTTTTACGTGAAAGAGTAACAAACATACATCCATACTTACAAAATTTCGCGTAATTATAATATTAGTAGGATGATGAAATACTTAGTAGGGGCAAAAAACTTTCGAACTTACACACTTGCAGATAAGCAGAAGCAACTGCTGGCTCCTTTTATGAAGCGACTCTAGCCCTTTTCCTTGTGGATTTCTGTGAAGATTTATTTATGATAGGCAACATCTAGCGACGTACTCTCACTATATTAGTGCCTGTTTACATACGTTACTTTGGTAAACTTTCCGTGAAAATTTAGAACAGTTGTTTTTTTTTTTTTGATTGAGTGATGAGTCGAGTAAGGCACTCGCCTGATGGTAAGCACCACGCCTGCTCATAAACAGAAGCAACACCACACATAACTTTGAATTATAAAGCACTGCATAGCACTGAACTGCACTCGTCACCAGAAACAAAAGATGTTAAGTCTCATAATGCACAGTAGTTTGACTGGCTTCAATGTCCTTCAAACTGGAACACAAAAGTGCTTACACGCTGTTGCTTGACGGCAGAAATAGACACAGCGGTGGTAGCACACCGCACGAAACGCAGCAGCAAGCCGCTTCATTACGTCGGTTCTGTAAGAAATAAGCAAATTCGAAGAAATGGGTAATGAATAATTAAATCTAGTCGACAATCTGACCACAGTAAATGTTACACAAATTAATTCAAGAATGAACACCATCATTCAACAAATTCCTTGACCATTTGATAGAACAAAGAACGTCTGAATATTTAAAAGGGTCGGAGCCTTCGCGTATGTGGAATCGTGTGTACGAATTATTCGTGTACAGTACGTAGGAATTGCAAATAAAGCTCTAAGTACTAAGATCAATCAGTGGAGAGGACTTTACGGGTATTGGATTGGGTGTCGCTTGTCATCTGGATAATATCTTGGAATTGTTTTACCCGGTTTCTCAAAGTCGGATCAAATCAATATTCAACTAACAGAACTTAGTTTTTAACAACCCTCTTTAATTTGAATTCCTGAAACGTTATTTAATGAAAATTGTATTATTCTCTGATTTAATTTGCGTACAATCGCTTGTAGACCGGTGATTTTCCAATTTGAAACATAAATAAATTATAGGAGAATCAAACCCATTGTAAAAGGAAGAGAATACAACAAAATTGATAGGAAAAATAAATTAACGGCGATCTGAGGTCGGGAAGTGGGAAGGGGGGGGCTTTTAAGGGTAAAAAACGGTTTATCTCGATTTCCGGAAAAACTACAAGTTCTATGGAAAAAAGTTAAATCGTAAAATTGTAGGTAATAAAAAGATCTACAACTTTTGTATACACACCGGTTCTCCCCAGGGGGCTTGCCCCCTGATCCTAACCCTTTCCCCATCCCTTTTTCCTTCCCTTGACCCTTTGGCAGGCCGGCATGATCTTACCGACCAACGAATATTGTCGACCAACGATAAACACATTGTTTATCGTTGGTCGACAATATTCTTGGATTACGCTACACTTACCATCAGGTGTAGCGTAGTCACTTTGCCGAGCCAGGATAAAAAAAAAAAAAAAAAAAAAACTTTCTTCACATAACCTCAAAATATATGTCAAAAATTCAAATAACTAAGTTTTTTGTTTTTATTTTTATCTATTATAATAAATCATTTTTTTTCACGAAATTTGGTGAAAACTTACCTTTTTGTATCCCAAATACACTGTATTTTTTTTAATTTAAAATATTTATTTTTGCACCTTATTTTGACCTAATATCGAAAAAGCAGCCTAATTTTCAAACGAAAATTCTCACGTCAAAATAAGAGCTTTTTTAAAAAAGTCTGTTGGTTTCTTGTTCATTGAATTCTCTACTTTCTGATGGTGTAAAAAAAATATATACATTACTATGCATTTGTACCCCTATACTCGGCCCAACCAACAATCCAGTCATATCGCAAGCCCCTCGGGAGAACCGCATATACACTGGCTAATGCTGGAGCGAATTAAGTAGTCGACACCGAGTAGATTTATAAAAATACTTTATTTTACAGCACGACAGCTTAGTACAAGTTCTAATTAACAATAATCACTTAAACTAATTATTCTAATGCTTATATATTAAATAAACGCTTATGTGGCGTTATTCGCCGATTGCGCAATCATTGCCCCGTTGCTATGGGCATGAAGTGCTGGCGAAGCATATATCCTGGGAGTGGACACCCTTAACAAGCGCGATCCACACAAGGTGTGTGGGTCACTATGGCAGGTTTTAAAACTATGTGTACGGTGGTCGCTATCCGGGCGGATATGAATATCCTGCCACCAGCGAAATACTACGACATACGAATTTTTCATGTTCGTCTGAAAGCCTTGTTAACTAACAAGTGTGTCAAATCAAGTCATCGTTGACCCCGAGCGCACTCGCCGGATCGGGCGGCTACGGTAGGTTTTCACAATGTGTACAGATGTCGATATCTAGTTTTTTTTAAATCTTTACATAGTATAAAATGAAGTCGCTTCCGCTGTCTGTTCGCTTAGATGTTTTAAACTTTTCAACGGATTTTAATTCAGTTTTCAGCAATAGATAGAGTGATTCATGAGGAAGGTTTAATATGTATATCACGCTATAACCCATGGGAGCGGGGCAGCAACATGCAGGTGAAACAGCGAGGGATAGCTAGTAATAAATAAATTAGATATCAATTAAAGTGCCTCGCACTCTAAAGCACTTTGTTATTTTTAAAAATGCATCTCTAAATAAGTTATTCCTCCATCAAACAGAAACAAAGTTGCCCAAAATTCTCAAACAATATTTGCTTTTTAATTTTCCACATTTTTAATCAAGACAAACACGAGCACTCTGCTGCAACGTTAATTCACATTTCTTAATGAAAGCACCCGAAAGTTAAAGTAATTTGCATTAGAAAAGACGAGTCGGTAAGGAACGCTTGTTGAGTTTCAGTATTAAAATTAAGATTTAACGTGTTGCCGGGTCGGAGGGAGAGTTTTTTTTTTTGCTTTTTTGTCTCGTAATTTACGACGCCCCTTGTTTTGTCACACTGTGCAGATTGGGACGGTTTTCCTGTTCGGAACCGACTCTGTAATGATGTGATTCGTGTTGTTATGGTCCATTTGTTTTTAGATATGTTTGGCAGAGTTTGTGAGGTCGCATGGAAGTATTGTCCTTTGTAACTTGTACAACCATTTTAGGTTGACCCGTCTGTTGTAATTTTGTTGAAGTTAGATCAATTTGTTCCTGAATTTGTTTATGTAATAACGTGTTAATAAATATACAGTACAATGATTTAAATTGAACACAAATATTGAGAGGTGTACCACATTTCCGTCCCGTGATGTGACAGAGCTTATCACCATACCGGGCACAATTCCACACTCCGGGTTGATACTGAGCATTTCGTGATAGAAAATCCCAATATAATTTTTACTCGACCCGAGGATCGAAGACGAGACCTCGTCACAGCAATACCACACTGCAACTACAACTGCGACACTGAGGCATTCACCATATTATTACAGTTGACCCAGTGCATCATGACAAGTATCATGTTACCCGTTGTCACACGTGAGGTCACGGCGAGGTACGCGTAATTTATGGCCGTGCCCTGCTGTCAGCGAGTGTCACATTAGTAAAGAGGTCAACATTGTAAGTTTTAATATATGTAGCAGGTATAATATTAGAGTATAATTTAATAATAATAGGTATAATATATTGTATTTGAGTACATATATATTAGTATATTTAATTCGATTCTTTAATCTATACCATGTAATATTTTTATATTTCTATTCTTTATTTTTTTGCATTGTTCATCTCTGCATCGCTCTAAGGTTGACTGGTAGAGAATGTCTTTAGCATAAGGTCCACTTTTATACAAAGTATATAAAGTGTAAATAAATGTATAATATATTAAGCCCTCAAATATATTATCGCCTCATAGGTCTAGCAGCAGCCTTCTTACGATCACAAACGTTTGTCTCGGCACGGGGACCGAACCCGCGGTCTCTCGTATCATAGGCTCGAGTTCTAGTCTCCGATCGTAGTTTCATAGTCTATGGTCAATGTTGTGTATGCAATACGGTCACGAGTGAAACCAACGTTCGCTTATTACGCACTGGTTTATTCGGTACTTAGGCGCGTGGACGCAGCGCATTATAAGTATACCTACTTACATATATAACAGTCAATATAATCGAACATTGTAATCGATGAGGTTGTTAGTAACGAAAAACGATTCAAAACATTTCACTAAAAGTTTGTACCATAGTGTGTCATGAATTTATGGTAATTTTTTTTTTATTTTATATTTTCTTAGTAAAACGACTCATTATGAATAAAATACCATAAATATTTGGACTGGGAATGGAACTCGCTACCTCATAATCCGTAGCTGTTTTTTGTTTGTTATTTAATTACTTTGTTAGGTAGACTACACGGTGGTAGGTCCCTCGTATGGAAGAGGCCGTCTGGGTTGGTACCACCGCTTTGTCTATTTCCGCCGCCAAGCAAGTGTGGAAGCACTGTTGTGTTTCAGTTTGAAAGCAATGACGTCAGTGAAATTACTGAGCATTATGAGACTTAACATCTTATGTCTCGGGGTGACGAGCGCAGTTCTGTGCCATGCAGTGCTTTGTAATTCAAAGTTCTGTGTAGCACTGCTTCTATTTATGATCAGACGTGTCGCTTACCATCCGGCAAGCGCCTTGCTCGTCTAGTCATTCAATCAAATAAAAAAAAAACGAGCGAGCGGCCCACCTGATGGTAGTGGTCACCACCACTCAACAACATTGGTAATGCCAGGGCCCCAGCCAAGTCACTGTCTATCGCTGAAGGAATACTCTTTTAAGCTTCGTCATGCGATGGTAGAATGGCAAAGTTGGAACCACCTTAACAGTTCCTCAGAACACTCCTCATGGACCAGGCGATAAAACACGCAGACCAACGGTTCTAACCAGGCCTACGGCGATCTTCAAGCATCCCAAAGTTAATTCAAAGTATAATTTTTCTATTAATAAACGAGTTTTGTGAGAACATCGCGATAATGCGATGGTAATGTATTCAGCCTATAAGTCTGGGGGCAGAGGGTCTAACAACTCGCTCGGAGACTTTATTTTTCCTCTCAATTTAACGTTACGAACACCATTCACTCTTGTATGTTTGTTTATTTCATTACTATTTGTTTTTGCTATGTTTACTTGATCTTGATAATAAATACCCAACAGTCACTTACATAGTCCTGACCCCACAGTAAGGTATGAATCTTGTGTGATATCAGGAACTACGAGAAACTTTCGGTCTCACAACATCCAAACCCTGAAACAAATATTTGTAAATCATACAAACATTTGTCTCGGTGCAGGTATTGATCCCGCGGCCTCTCACTTCACAGCCGGCTACTCGCTGCACCACGGAGGCTGTCGATAAATAAGTAAATAACACCCAACAGTCACACAGCTGACCCCACATTAAGGTACCTTATGCGCTGGGTATTAGGACTACTTTTTCTGTCTCATAATACTCAAACCCGAAACAAATATTTGCGGACCACACTAATATTTACCTCGGTGAGGAGATCTTAAGTTTCTCAGTCGTCTATTCGCCCACTGCGCCACGAAGGCCGTCTTGTGGCTGGGTTGATTATTATTAATTAGGTTAAGGTAGCGTTTTTTTATCCAAGCACGGCAAAACTGCATTATACCTTATAAACGTAGTGCAGTTAAAAAAAACAAGCGATCACCGACACACAAGAGTTTATCGGTTGTCGCCAGAATCAAGTTCACACTGTTCGACAGGACAGGTGGATGGCCAATGCAGGCACATCACTTTCATATCAATACACAGAATAAAACAAAGTCGCAGGTTTCAAGGTGGTAGGCCTCGTATGCCAGAGGCCGTCTGGGTTGGTACCACCACTTTGTCTTTTCTACCGCCAAGCAACATTGTGTAAAAACTGTTGTGTTTCGGTTTGAAGGACATTGAAGGCAATGAAATTACTGGGCATTATGAGACAAAACATTTTATGTCTCGGGGTGACGAGCGCTGTTCAGTGCCATACAGTGATTTATATCTCAAAGTTATGTGTGGTGTTGCTTCTGTTCATGGGCAGGCGTGGCGCTTACCATCAGGCGAGCGCTTTGCTCGTCTCGTCATTCAATCAAATAAAATAAAGACAGATGCTATAAGCTGTTAAAGTGTCATTCCCGTACGGAACCCCAAAACGTCCTGTTTGGAGTTAATTTAAAACAATCTCGTTATCTCATTGGTACAATTTACAAGGCAGGTAAGAAATTTGATACAGAGGTATAAGTGATAAGCCTGAATAACGTAGACGGGGGACGTGAGCGACTCAAATGTATCATGATTTATTCTTACGTGGATTGGACTCGAATTCGTTTATAACGGTCGGGCTACATGCGAGAGTTTTTGGAGTGAAACTTCTTTAGCACTTATGTGATTTGAAGAGTCGATGAAACGAAAAAGCGACAGTAAAAAAAGATAAACATATTCATAAATAGGATTTTGCGAGGGAATGAGATAGATAAAAGTATACTATCACGTGTCTTTCCGCCTGCGTACAACAAAGCCTTCGACGTGTCATAAACAACGTGGTATATTGTTCACGTGTTTTATTTTTTGCATTTGCGTATTAAAATTCGTTGGTTTATTAATTTATGTTAATTATTCTAAAGTTTCACTTCTGCCGTGTGTGAATTGCACACACACACTTTTTTTCATTTCATCGTCAATAGTTAGTAGGTATAGTGAAATACCGGTCAAGTAGGTACACATCGATCTTAGATAAGAGTATACCGACTTCCTACCACACTTAATTTTAATTTTATTATTATTATATAGTAGGACATATGTTATTAAAAACTATATTATAATTTTGCTAGTGTAAAATATTTTTACAGTTTTAAAACAGTAGAATCCTTTAAATGTAGGATGGACAAACAGACAGAGGAATTCGTGGTTTAAAAAAGTTTTGGTGTAATAAAATTCAACTTGCTGTTGAAAACTTTTGTACTTATCGTAAGAGTGTATATTAAAAAAATTTACTTGTTTTACCACAAAAATAAAAATCAAAACATAAAATCCTCTGTCATACCAACTCAAATACAAAATTATCTTTCATATGAAAACCAACCTTTATCAAGGTATGCAAATTTAATTTTCCTATATGTTTCAGCAGCGGGCTTGCATTATAAAAAAATCTGCGATCAGGTAAAAAACCACAGACAAATAAGCCTACAAGACGCCACATTACAAGATACTCCCCACCAAGCATATAATATAATAATATGCAATATGTACCTTAAATGCAACACTTAGTTTACGCCTAACAAGCTATTGGTCGATTTCATCTATACTTGTTTTTCACCACTTACATCATATATTTTTGAGTTTTGTTAACTAATCTTATTATTTAAAACCCCTAATTAATTATAGACATGTAATTGTTAAGTGGCTGGATACATTTTCTTCAAATATATAAGAAAAAACATTGAAACTGATCCATTCGTTTAGGCGCTAGATTGCCACATTATGCTTCCACATATATTATTAAATTATACATAGAAATTACTGGGTATTATGAGACAACAATATTTGTCTGGAGTTAAGAACGCATTCTAATGCCATGCAGTGCTTGGTACTTAAATATTCTGTGTGGTGTTGTCTGTTTATGGACATGCGTGGCGTTTACGACGAATGATATGCTCGTTTCATCATTCAGCCTAGTGAACAAATACACAGACAGATAGACAAAGGGATCAAAATTATAACAATCTCTTCTTGGTGGTTAAACAACTTGACTTGTACATCACCACCCGCCGACATAATACGGCTGTGTTCGTTTGAAACATAGTCTATGCAGCGTGTTTATGCTTATTAGTCTGTGTACAAATCATAAAGCGTATATACACAGGGGAGGGAATATGATTCACTAACAAAAATAAAGAAAAATTGTTCCATGTCTTTGGCAAATAATTTTACATTCGCGTATGATTTAACTGAATGGATTAGTAAGAAACGAATTGAATGTTTGAACAGGTTGTTTTGGTTTCTTAATGGATAATTATTTCTGTAAATACACCCAAAATATCAATACATCTGCAATCACGCCTGTAATCCCCCAAGGGGTAGGCAGAGGTGTAACCAGTACACCGACTAACGCCAAGCGTATTTCCGTCCCATGATGTGAACCTATCGCTAACCGGACACAATTCCAGACTCCGGGTTCATACTGAGCATTTCGTGATAGAAAAATCCAATATCACTTTATCTGACGCGGGAATCGAAACCGAGACCTTAGCTCAGCAGTCGTACCGTGTCCGCAATACAACTGTACATTAATGTTAATAGCAATCCCAATCCATCAAAGTTAAAACATCGTGAAAATCTAGAGTAAAAAAAAAGGAAAGTGTGTGTGCAATTCACACACGGCAGAAGTGAAACTTCAGAAAAGTAGCCTACAAGAGAACGAGATAAAAATAAAGTATCAGTGGTAGGATAATTAAAAAGATTATTATTTTTATAATACTTTTACCAAGATTAAAAATTTAATGCGTAATATTACATTTCATATATTTATATACTTAAGATCTTGTTTCTTTCCAACCTCTTTAGTGACGCCTTTTTCGTTTCATCAAATTTTCAAATCACAACGATTCTAAAGAAGTTTCACTTCAAAAAGTTGCAGATTTTCAAAAATAGGAAATCTTTAAATATTATTTTCTCAAAACTAAGGTTTCAAACTTATATTACTTTTCACAGTAGGTACAAAATTAAGGAGTTTAAAGGGAATGGAAGAAATTCCCCATAATTGAAACTCCAGATATCTCATTCACCACGTCACCTCAATTTTCTTTTTACGTAATATGATTTACATACTTTGTCATCAGAATAAAACCGACGGCCTCAAACGAGGCACGAAAGGCCTATCATTTAGGCCTAGGAGCTGTAAACCTAGATATTTGGCTAAACCCACACGGGAGCCACATAATTTCGTATAAGACTCACGATACATTTTTTATGAAAATCACTTTGTGTTGAGCCAACCGAATACAAAGGTGCGAATTATCGAGCACCCGAAGAATACTGTTGGAGGTACGGATTCGACTTTTGTAGATATATTTATGTATCTGCTGGTGGTAGGATATTCATATCCGCCAGGATAGTGACTACCGTACACATGGTGTTAAAACCTGCTATACTGACCCACACACCGTGTGTGTCACGTTCCAGGATCAGCCAGTGTATGTCTGGTTCTCCCGAAGGGATTGCGACATGACTTGATAGTTGGTTGGGGCGGGTATAGGGGTACATCCCTGTTTCCCTTTGCCTGCATCGGTCATCAGCCTGTCCTGTCGCAAGCCCCTCGATATGCATTCATACAGGCCGGCACGATTCTGGTGACCACCGATAAACTTATTGTTTCGTTCGCTAGTTTTCTTCTGTGACATTTTGTCGCGCCGAGAGTCGTGGGTGTCACTCGTACTTGTTACGCTAACGTGTCCTTATATGAATTGTCATTTTGCCATAAATTATTCAAATAAAATAAAAATAACAAAACCTAAAATGTTACGGGGTTTTAGAGCAAAATCGCTCTGTGAAGCTAGTCACAAAAACTTAAACTAAGTAACCTAACTAACTAAAAACTAAAAAAAAATGGGTGCGTGTACTTATGTACGCGCGTGAGAAGTTATACTTCTTTGTTATTTATTCAATTTAATAGCAAATATTAAAAATTAATATTATTATTTGATGTTCAATTTTAATTTTTATCACAAACTTTTTATTAAATGTTTTATTAAATTTATTTCTTTATTTTGTGAATATTAAATAACCAATAATAAGTATTTAACATTAATAATTTAATTAATTATTTAAGTATTTTAATTTATATCAATAAATAATACATACGGATAGTTAACCTCAATTATATTGGAGCACTTGAAAAAGTATATAAGCACAATTTTTTTCACTAATATTCACAAATAGTAAGTAATATCAATCAAAATATTCAATTTAAATCACTACTGAATATAATAATACATACGGATAGTTAACCTCAATTATATTGGAGCACTTGAAAAAGTATATAAGCACAATTTTTTTCACTAATATTCACAAATAGTAAGTAATATCAATCAAAATATTAAATTTAAATCACTACTGAATATAATTTATTAGCACATATATAAATTATAAAGGACATTGTCAAAAATGGCCTATGAATCAACACGCATGAAACATTTACTATAATAATAATTATTATTTATAATGTACATTATAATTATTATTATAGTAAATGTTTCATGCGTGTTGATTCATAGTTTCAATAGAACGGACACTTATTAATTTCGAAAACAATTTAAAAAGTATTCACTTCCGTCATAGTCCTCGGTATTATAATTTTTGGTTCAAATTCGGGTTTTTAATAGGCAAAGGTATTGTAGCTCATACAGCCAAGTCTTTGTAACAACACTCTTAAGCTTCGCATTGTTATGCATTTCGCCAAAGACAAGTGTAATTTATTCTCAAGTCTTCACAACAACGATGAAATATCGTAACATTAATAATTTAATAATATTTAGTGTTAATTATATTAAATAAAAGTATTTTCATTTATATCAACATATCCACTCGACATGATAGAAGTACATTCTACTCTCTTCGCGTTTATGCGAGCCTGGTACTTTTTACGGCAACATGTTCCGAATAAGAAAAAACCTAAAGAGTTTTTCTTTGTCCAAATCGTCATTTGTTTATTAATTACGGCTACTTTCACTCTCATCATTTTTTCTTAACGCGCCTAACTTCATACTGTTAATTTTTTGTGTCACAGGTGCGCGCGCATCTTAAAATTTCACTCTCATCATTTTTTCATAACGCGCCTAAAGAAGTATAACTTCAAAAAGCTTTACGACCTAAAACTTAAAAACGTTTGGGCGTAAAACTTGTCAAATCTCCACATATGATTTTCTTTTATGTTTGCCACAGCAATATCACTCAGTGTGGCAAAATGTCAGACGTACTTCAATTTTGCGTCGTGTTTTTTACAAAAAATATGTGAATTAAAATTTTCCAAAATTGTATCCCGAGGTTATAATTTTAAGGCGACGATTTAACATTATTTCCACTAAGGGGAAAAAATCCTAATAATATTATAAATGTGAAAGTTTGTTTGTTTCGATGTTTGGATGTTTGGATGTTTGTCCGTCAATCACGCTGAAACTACTCAACGGATTTTTATGAAATTTGGTATACAGACAGGGTATGAGCTGACTTGGGTGATAGGCTACTTTTTATCCCGGAAAAGGTAGAGTACGCGGGCGGAGCCGCGAGCAAAAGCTAGTACCCAATAAATTTAAATTCCCTTGTGCCCAAGTTAACTGTTTACTATTAACAAATTAGAGAGCGTGACAAATGACCATTCGTGATTAGCACCATTAAGTGAGGAAATTATAATTAAAACCTAACATGTAGGATACGACTAATTATCCAAAAGGTCCACTTCTGGGAATGACCTCGGATAATAAATCATGTAGACGTGGTACGTCTATGTATCTTATTAAAAAGTATGAAACAAAGTCATTCGCGTCTGTCTGTATGTTTGTCCCCATTTTTTTTTCATTGACTAACGAGACAAGCAAGGCGCTCGCCTGATGGTAAGCGCCACGCCTGCCCATGAACAGAAGCAACACCAGACGGAATTTTGAATTACAAAGCACTGCATGGCAATGAACTGCGCTCGTCCCCGAGACATAAGATGTTGTCTAATAATGCCCAGTAATTTCACTGGTTTCAATGACCTTCAAACCGAAACACAACAGTGCTTACACACTGTTACATTCAGTCCCTATAGATATATGTTTATTTTTATAGCATAGGCCAGCAAACGAGCAAGTCATCTGTTGTTCAAGTTGTTCACCTGATGCTAAGTGATCTCCACCGCCCATGTACGCCCACCACCAGAAGAATCATGGGCGCGTTGCCGACCTTAAAAGAAAGGGATAATTAGGGATTGGGAAGGGGAGGGGATTTGGGCTTCCGGATATCTAACTCACCGTACGAAACGCAGCAGCAAGCCGCTACTTTACGTCGGTTTTCTGTGAGACAGTGGTAACGACCCGGTCGAGCCAGCCCATTCATGCTGTAGACAAAACTGTCTACAGCGTGGGTCTACCACTCGTGCGGTGAAGTTTTAGCAATATAACTAACCAAAATAACAATGAGTAGTAACATATGGGTAAAACCGTAAGGAGAACTAGTATGAACATAAATAATATGTGCGTACCTATGCGGCGACAGAAAACATATTTAGAATGCTCAAGGGAGTTATTTTCGTAGGGTCATGCCGGAACACGCGATATTTAAATGAGCTGTTTATGGTACAACAATGTTTATTTTTGGGGTTCCGTAGGTATCGTTTAATTTATTTAATAGAAAATATTTTCTCTTTATTTTCTAGATCCTTTTTTATTTGAGTAATATAAATAATTTATGGCCGATTTTTAACCACCAATAAGTTATTATACCAGATAAAAGACGACAACAGAAGCAGATTGCCAATACGTAAACTTCACAGTAGAGCATTTTAAATTGTTTTTGCACTATAAAAATTCATAATAATTATGTTAGGAAAAAATATGATTAAATAAAATATAAGCTTTAAATACTAAAAATGATACTGTAATAATATTGTAAACTTATATAATTTTTAACCATTAAAAACTTTAAACTAACTAATGCTCTACCGCAAAGCTCACGCATTAGTATTTTAGCCTTACGCAAACAGGAACCAACCCACAGCAAGTTTAAATGGAGATACTGATTTTGTTTTACTAAATTCAATCATTTAAACCAATTTTATCTCGTAGTTTTTTGGAAAATCGGGCATGAAATATACTCCACGTACGACTTTGCAAAAAAAATACAGTACATATTAAAATCAATTTAAATTAATGAATTTACCAAAACAGTATCTTCATTTGAACTTGCTGTGGGTTGTTTCCTGTTTGCGTAAGCGTACTATTGTACGTGCGACCCCCGGGATGGACGGCAGCACGGGTGGTTGGCCTCGTGGCTGCCGTTGACGCCGAGGGCGTCCTTCGGTTTGCGGGGGCTTCTGAGCCCCCCCCCCCCCAATTGGAGACGGGCCGCAAGGCGGCACCGCGCAGGGGCGGTTCCGGCTGAAACCGGGGTGCCTTTCGCCTCGGGAAACCCGGGGCCGTCCCTAATGCGCCGAAGATGGTCACCGCGGGGTTTTAGTTGGTAGTTACCGGCATAGGTTGTAAATATGGTTAGGGACTCGGCCCAGCGGTCGGGAGGCTGGGTCGTAAGGCCGGTAGAACCCAACATAACCGTTCCACCTTCCCTCCCGGTGGGGCGGTAGCAATAAACGGCTTTCCCCGCGTAAACAAAAAAAAAAAAAAAAAAAAAAAAAGTAGGTCCAATTGGCTGATTAATATTGTGTTACAACTTAACATTAAGTAGCCCAATTGACCACTTTCCAGCCTGTTATTAAAAAAAATCCGACTAAGATTGATAATTTAGGCTACTGAACCCTTAACCCTTACTAGGTCACCTCGCATTTGATCATTTTTTAATGTAAATGTTAACCGACATTTATACACAAAATACAAATTGTACCTAATTGTGGTCATTTATTAAGAATTTATAACACTTTTTCATGCTAAGTGTTAAATTTTGGAACAAATGTGATCCCAAACGTATTCCAACACTCACTAGGCGTACTTTTTAACACGCTTTTATTTTTATCCCAGCACGGCATTCACTGCACTAAACTTTATTTATTTTAAAATGGTTAGTAAAACCAATTACACTAAAAACTACACTTGATGTTAAGCGCAGTGCCATCCAAAAAAACCAGCAACCACCGACAAACATTGACTTTATCAGTGGTCACCAGAATTATGCCGGCCTGTATAAATGCTTCTTCAGACTCTGAAGAGGGAAGAAGCAAATTGAGGAGCCTGCGACAGGACAGGCGGATGACCGATGCAGGCACAGGGATACATGAATGTACCCCTATACTCGCACTTATCAACCATCAAGTCATGTCGCAAGCCCCTCGCGAGAACCGGATATACACTGATGCTAGTACGCGATCCACACAAGGTGTGTTGATCCCCACAGAGATTGACGTCAGGCAGGCGGTTCACTGACTTTTTATTTTTATTTGATTGAATGACTAGACGAGCAAGGCGTACGCTTGGTGGTAAGCGCCAGGCCTGCCCATAAACAGAAGCAACATCATACAGAACTTTGAATTACAAAGCACTCCATGGCACTTAACTGCGCTCGTCACCCCGAGAAATAAGATGTTAAGTCTCATAATGCCCAGTAATTTCACTGACTTCAAAGCCCTTCAAGCCGAAACACAACAGTGCTTACACACAGTTGCTTGACGGACTGAGAAATAGACAAAGCGGTGGTAGACTCTTCATATATTTTTTTTTTATAGCATATGTCGGCATACGAGCATGTGTGTCACCTGATGGTAAATGATCTCCACCGCCCATGTACGCCCACCACCACCACCAGAAGAATGAATCATGGGCGCGTTGCCGACCTTAAAGGTAAGGGATAATTAGGGATAGGGAAGGGGAGAGGATTTGGGCTTCCGGATATCTCACTCACCGTACGAAACGCAGCAGCAAGCCGCTACTTTACGTCGGTTTTCTGTGAGACAGTGGTAACGACCCGGTCGAGCCAGCCCATTCATGCTGTAGACAAAACTGTCTACAGCGTGGCTCTACCACTCAAAAAAAAATATTACACTAGGAACGAATATAAATAGTATCGAGTTAAATTATCGACTTGCCAAACCACGTCCCTAGTGTCGGGGCTTTTCAAAATGTATTAAAGAGGCAAAGCACCGAGGCAGCCGACTGTAGGCCGCCGTCACACGAGGCTTACGTCTATGCAAATTTACTGTAAACGTCATATGCTCCCAGGTTGCGGAGTGAAGCAAGCCTGTTGACCCACATAGTTTTGTGGTTTACAGACGAGTTATTAAAATTTTATTGAAATGATATAAAATGATACGTATTATTATATAAAATTATACGTAGTATTAGCCTAAACAGTATTTTTTTTAAATAGTAATCGTTGAGCCAAAAGGCTTACAGGCGGCTTAAGTTGACACTAAGTGACCACTCACCATTCCATATAAATTGATAGATAGAATTGACTAGTTTACTATTATCTTGTATCGTCCATTCGTTTATGCATTACAGTGTTTGAAACATATAAACAGACAGACAGACAAATTGGTCAAATAACAACCCTCTCTTTGCTGGGGATTAAAACAAGGTGGTAGGTCCCTCTTATGCGATAGGCCGTCTGGGTTGATACTACCGCATTGTCTATTTATGCCGCCAAGCAACAGTGTGTAAGCACTGTTGTGTTTCGGTTTGAAGGACATTGAAGCCAGTGAATTTACTGGGCATTATGTGACTTAACATCTTATGTCTCGGAGTGACGAGCGCAGTTTAGTGCCACGCAGTGCTTTGTAATTCAATATTCTGTGTGGCGTTGCTTCTGTTTACCGGCAAGCGTGGCGATTACCATCAGGTGAACGCCTTGCTCGTTCTTCCTTTAATCAAATAAATATAAGGTCTTCTACGAAATATCAAATCCTACTAATATTATAAACGCGAAAGTTTGTAAGGATGGATGGATGTTTGTTACTCTTTCACGTAAAAACTACTAAATGGATTTTAATGATACTTTACAATAATATAGCTTATACATCAGAATAAGACATAGGCTATTTTTTATCCCGGAAAAAGCAGATCACGCGGGCGGAGCCGCGAGCAAAAGCTAGTCTGAAATAATTGTAAGAACCTACTATCAAAATATGGCGACATAAATAATTATTATGAAATATTAGCCCTCCATTGTTCTAGATGAATAAAGGAGCTATCCACCGATATTGAGTTTCCGAGCTCAAGGTCCAGACCTTGGGGTCAAGGGCGTCCGCAAGGTCAATCTTTATTGTGGATATCAAATATCTAATCAACGGCGACAATGATTAAAAGTTAATTGGACTGCGATAATGTGAGTAATGGGGAAAGTGACGTGACATTTACCTCGGTGGACCTTTAAAGGTAATGTCAAGGTGATTCTCAAGGTATTTATTTATAGCATAGGCCAGCAAACGAGCAAGTGGGTCCCCTGATGGTAAGTGATCTCCACCGCCCATGTACGCCCACCACCGGAAGAGTCATGGGCGCGTTGCCGACCTTAAAGGAAAGGGATAATTAGGGATTGGGAAGAGGAGGGGATTTGGGCTTCCGGTTATCTCACTCACCGTACGAAACGCAGCAGCGAGCCGCTACTTTACGTCGGTTTTCTGTGAGACAGTGGTAACGACTCGGTCGAGCCAGCCCATTCATGATGTAGACAAAACTGTCTACAGCGTGGCTCTACCACTCGAAAAGTGGTGAAGATCAAAGGTTAAGCAATGTTTATAAATTGAAATAAAACTAATTATGTACGTGACTGTTGGATGTATGTGACTGTTGGATGTATGAAATAAAAAATTCACGGATTTTATAGCGCGTTTATTTTAATTTTGCTCAGGATTTTTCGAAAGTTTATACCCCGTGACCACGAAGGCTGAAAAGCTGGACTGTCCACCCCGTGACTACGAAGGATAAAAACTATCAAAATATAGGGACCAAAATTAAAATAAAAAACCGCGACAAAATCCGTTTCAATTAGTTGTATTTCAATGTGTAACATTCGCGTAAACGTAAGAAATCATAATGTTTATTACAAAATTGAGTACATTTTCTTTAATCGGAACGTTGTAGCGGCTCGTATAACAGGGAGAGGGTGGTGAAAAGATTCAGAAGAGTACGTTTCCATACAATTTCATACAAAGTGGACGTGTCTCTCTCACGTCACGTGTCGCGGTCTCCCTGTCTCGGTTGCGACCTCAACACGTGCCTTTATTAGAATTGGTTTGATGTGTATCGCCTTTATTGTGTACTAGCTTTTCCTCGCGGCTCCGCCCGCGTGATCTACTTTTTCCGGGATAAAAAGTAGTCTATGTTCATCAGGGATAATGTAGGATTCTAACGGTGAAAGAATTTTTTAAATCGGTCTAGTAGTTTTTAAGTTTATTCGTTACATACAAAAATACAAATCTCTCCTCTTTATAATATTAGTGTCGAAATGTAGATGTAGAAAAAGAATTAGCTTGTAGATCCTCTTTCGCAAAATCACACGAGGGATTCAGTAGCGGCCAATTAATTCTCATTAATCCGTCGTATCAAATAATTAAATTGAAACTCGGTTATAAATAGCCATTTGGTTCACGTGTGCAATGAATAAATAATTCAATCATTCAGACTCAACATCGTCTAACTTTCACAGGATTCAGACGGGAACACCCAAATACTCAAATATTTTATTCCGAATTTCGATGTTGCAGCTGGTGGGAGGATTCTTGTATCCGACCGGATAGCGACCACCGTACATTGGTGCTAAAACTTGCCATAGTGGCCCACCTTGTGTGGGTCGTGTTCCAGGGTCAGCCAGTGTATATCCGGTTCTCCCCAGGGGGCTAGCCCCCTGATCCTAACCCTTTTCCCATCCCTTTTTCCTTCCCCTCCCCCTTGGTTCTTTGGCAGGCCGGCATGATCTTGCCGACCTACGATGGACACATTGTTTATCGTTGGTCGACACTATTCTTGGATTGCGTTACACTTACCATCAGGTATAGCGTAGTCACTTTGCCGAGCCAGGATAAAAAAAAAATGTTCGGAATTTCATAATACCTAATAATTATAATGTCTATTATTAAAATTCACGAAATTTATTTTACCGAGAGTGGTAAATGCGATTTGTTTGTTTTCGATTTTTATACGTTCGAAGAATCAAATGTAATGCAAATCAAATGGATTCTCGGTCCGAAAAACGACATTCCGATTTTCAATACTTCGAATAAACTGCTAAAATTAGAATTCTGATTCAGTTAGTATAATATTCAGTAACTTTGTTATATTATAAATTTTGAAGCATTCGGAATTATTGAATTCGGTATTTAAAAATACCCAATACGAACAATGTCGTTCATTTAATTTAATTTTTTCATTTAATGATTTCTTATGTTTACGCGAATATTACACATTGAAATAAAACTAATTTAAAGAGATTTTATCGCGTTTTTTATTATAAAACAAATCGATTGTGACTGTAGACTCACTTATAAAATTAAACGAAGTATAGGGACCCGCGTAAAAGAATAGCTGACGTTAAATACCGACGCTCTATGAAGTCTGCAGTTACGAGGCTATTGAAATTAAAGAAAACATCCAAATTTCAATAGAAAAAATGGTTGAAAGCTAGCCCAAGCCTGGGATCCGATTATACATTTATTTAAATCGGAACCCAAAAGATCAATTGCCAGACGTTAAGACACTGGAAGCTCTTTTTGCGTAGATCGGACCAGGGGTCAACAAAAAAAATAAGGAACTTCGTTCCAATAATTTTATTAAATTGTAAACTGAAGGTGGGCAATGTAACATTAACTTTTCTACACCTCAGTCCACCCCGTGACCACGAAGACTAAAAAGTTTTCGAAACGTCGCGTCGGGACCAGAACTAAAAATAGTCTTTGTGCTAATCCAAGTCATGTGACCTGTGCCATGTGTCTACCTGCGGGCCAATTCTCGTATTTAACATTAACTGAGACTGAACTTTAACCATACTGAGATTAGACTACGAATTGAACAAAATGTGGCATTCTGCTCCGCTTAAAGTTCCAATATCATTCCAGTAGCATTATGATGTCAATTCGATATCATTTTAATTCCAAACTAATGTCAGCCACCACAGACTAAATTATAAAAAATGTAAAGCGAATGTTATAATAAAGTTGCCAGCGGACAAAATATATTGGCATTGTGAGTAATTTTGGCGTTAGTTTAGTTATTACTCTAGCACGAAGTTATTAATTTAAAATTTGATTAATAGATTTTATAATTTATTAATTGATTAGGGAATTTCTCATGTTTCCCCTAAATTGAAAACCCGTTTTTTTCGGACTTCTGTGAATTGTGAGTGAAAACATATGCGTTAATTTATTGTCGTGGTGGGTCACCCACCTTTGTTATTGCAGGCTCAAAGTACTAAGAGCGAGAGCCGTAAATTTTTTATTAAAAAATAATGTCTATTGTTATTGTTCCGTGATTTAATTTTGTTGTGTATGTTATATAAGTACGTATCTTTCAATTTCTATAATAAGTTAATTATGATTATCCATTGCGCGCGATAAATACTAATTAAAAGTTGACAAAATATCGTGAGTTAATTATTAGTGGACTGTTAGTAAAGTGTTAGTGAAACAATGACTAAACAATTAGAACTGTTTCTGGATTTCACTGAAGCAATTCGGATCACCAATTCTAGGCCTTGAGCCGACTCTGAAGGAGGAAGGACAGTGTATTATCCACAAGGTTATGTTCACACAGTGCAAAAAACATGGATTCAGCTACAATGTGTAATATGTGTGTGTATGTAATAGTGTATTGTATTTATATTGTTAATATATAAAGTTTCCTTACGACTTTGTGATTTGATTGTTACGTATTTACATAGAATATTACCCATGCATATATACAAATATCGATATGATTGACTATATTTCAGTAATTCACAATATCATTTCAGTTACATTGCGATGTCAATTTAGTCAACTTTCAATATACTTTTGATTGCATTACAGTTTTAATGGTTTACGGAATGCCACTTGCAACTTTCTTGGAACTGAGACTAGATCGGAATGATATTTTGAACATTTTTAATTACCAGAATTGGCCCGCTGTGCGCCTGATTTCATCTAAATCTGTTCAGCCTATTAAGCGCAATTGATAAGCAATCATCCAAATATAACTTATATCCAAACTTTCACTGTTTTATGTTAATTGACAAAACGAACAAGTCCTTCACCTGATTGTAAGAACCACGAGCCTGCCCTTAAACAGAAACAACACCATACAAAAATTTGAATTATAAAGTACTGCATGGTACTGGACTGCGTTCGTCATCCCGAGATATACGTTATCTCATAATGCTCAGCAATATATAATCTTAGTAGGATGGTAGGTTTTTTGTACTACTAAACTTACCATCAGGTTCATAATCAGGCCTCTCCTAAACAGAGCGTCAGTTACGCAGTCGTTGCGTCATGCTATAAAAAAAGTTTATGCATAACTCTTGGTCAAGTTGATGTATTTATTTCCGCGCAATTCCTACTCAAATTTTATGATCCAGTACTAAAAGCGGCTTCGTTGACTGTTTATGTCAAGAGAATGAATATCAGTGGCGTGTTTAAGGCCAAAATACAGCAAGGCAATGCAATCTTCATTTTATGATCACGTTATTCAAGATTATATAGTTTAAAGATGAGAAATTAGTGAGCATTATGAAATTTATGTCGAGATGATGAGCGCATCGTATTGTTCATGTAGCTCTTTGTAATTTAAAGTTTTCGTTGGTGTTGCTTCTGTTTATGGGCAGGCAAAATAATAATTACAATTGGCTGGTGGTAGGATATTCTTATCCGCCCGAATGGTGACCACCGTACAAATGATGTTAAAACCTGCCATAGTGATCCACACACCTTGTGTTGATCGCGTTCCAGGCTTAGTCAGTGTATGTCCGGTTCTCCCCAGGAGCTTGCGACATGACTTGATGGTTGGTTGAGGTATAGGAGTACATCCTAGTGTGCCTTTGTCTGCATCGGTCATCTGCCTGTCCTGTCACAGCACTCTTAATCTGCTTCTTCTCTCTTCGGAGCAAGAGGAAGCATTTATACAGCCGGCATAATTCTGGTGACCACCGATTTTTTGGACAGAGACACCTACCCTACTCAAGTCTTTGTATTTATGCTGTAGACAAAATTGACTACAGCATGGCTAACAAATAGAAAATAACTGTAACAAATAGCCTTTCTTCGCGGCTCCATACCACTCATAGAATCTTTGAAATTCATAGAATTCTTCTGAATAATATCTCTACATACAATAATTTACTGCTTTATATTGTTGTAGATTAATAATATTAGCCCTGTATTATATACCTCCCACTGCTGGGCACGGCCTCCTCTACTGAATGAGAGGGATTAGGCCTTAGTCCACCACGCTGGCCTAATGCGGGTTGGCAGACTTCACATACCTTCTTATCTAAATCTTGTCTTGACTGGTTTCGAACCTGCGACTTTCATCTCGACAGTCCATACCACTCCCCGCTAAGTTATCGCTGTTTTTTTTGCTTTTTTTTGGTGTAGATTATATCATTAATATTCTTAAAATGATCGTGACACAAAAACCCCGACTAGATTTCGCTCATAAAACAACTGCAGCTCTACAAGAGCTTTCATAGCTTATTTATACAGTTTTAAGCCCTTTAAAAGTCGTATTTCCGTACAATGTTCACATGGTTTCATTTTATATTCCAGTTACGTGTTTATAGTAAAGTGTGAGTTGGTCAAGCATGGCTGCCGACATTCACTGAATGCTAATTAAGTGTACGCTGTTCAAGCGACTGTTTTTATTTTTTAACTACAACTTGGAGTTGTTCTGAGATGTTTTAAACTGAAGAAGTACTGTGAAAGTCGTTTCTTGAGTTTTTATTTTATTGAAAGACGAGATGAGCAAGTAGCTCGCTTGCCCATAAACAGAAGCAATACCACACAGAGCTTTGAATTATAAAGCACTGCTTGGCACTAAGCTGCACTCGTCACGCCGACGCATAAGATGTTAAGTATCATAATGCCCAGCAATTTCACTGGCCTTAATGTCCTTACCAGGCACAGTTCCAGACACCGTGCCCGTACTGAGCTTTTAGTGATAGAAAAACCAAATATCACTTTACCGACTGCCCATATATTTTCCTTTCAGATCTATATGATGTGGGACCGAAAGTTTCCCGTAGTTCCAGCTAACCACGATACAGGTTAACCTAGTGTGGGATCAGGACTATGTGTGTGACTGTTGGATGTATTTATTGATTATTTATTATTGCATATAATTCATAGCGCAGCTAATATTATCTAGACCGCACTTCATTAAAATGTATCTAACCTAGCGACACTGAAAACTTCATCTTTACATAGCATAAAATGAAGTCGCTTCCGCTTTCTGTTCGCTTAGATCTTTCAAACTATTCAACGGATGTTAATGCAGTTTACAGCTATAGATAGAGTGACTCACGAGGAAGGTTTATATGTATAATACATATATATTATTGTACAGAAAAGCCGAATGTTTTCTAAACTACTTAGCAGATTTTTTAGTTTTATATGTACGTGTCACACTGTGACCCATGGGAGAGCAGCCAATGATATATTATGACATTTTTTTTATTTTATCCGACAGGCGGATGACCGATGCAGGCACAATAATACAAGAATGTACCCCTGTACTCGCACCAACCAACCGTCAAGTCAAGTCGCAAGCCCCTCGGGAGAACCGGATATACGCTGGCTGACCCTGGAAAGCGACCCACATAAGGTGGGTTTCTATGGCAGGTTTTAACACCAGTGTACGGTGGTCGCTATCCGGTCGGATACGAATATCCTCCCACCAGCAAAATTGACACTAAGTGGAGCAGTTACATGGACATGGGTAAAACTGCGAGGGTCAGCTAGTACACAATAAAATATAAAATAGGTGACTTTAAAAATCATAAAGACTTGACCTTAATAAAAGTTTAAGCGTCGAGTGACGAGTGCATTTAGTAATTTTACAGCAACCGACTTAAAGCGCATCGTTTGTGAGATACGTGACTCGCTTCACAGCTTGTAAATTACGCCTGGCACTGGCATTTAACTTGGCATTTTAATTTCAGCTTAGAAATGGATATTACAGTATTTAACATATTTATTTCTATGCTCAGTCTTCGTGGCGCAGTGAGAGGCCGCGGGTTCGATTCCCGGACCGAGACAAATATTTGTTTCGGGTGTAGTTGTATTTAATCTCTATAAGGCTTGACGTCAGGGAGGTGGCAGAATATATGTTGCGCCGATCCCACTGCTAGTGGGGGCGGAATCGAACAAAAAAAGGAGATTCTCAATTCAACGCGTATATTTGTTTATATGTATTATTTTGTATTCAAAAGAAGATACATTAAAGTTAATCTCATTTAAGCTTTAAAAAGGTATTCCACCCCTATGCGGCTGAAATGAAGGACTAAGAATTCGTCATTTTATGCATGACTATCCACCGATGATAATTTTTTCACATAAAAAGGAAAGTAAAACATTTAACAAAAATAGAAGCGTCTCACATAAAATTTAAATAACCAATTTTGAGCATTACAGAACTTTGGTGAATTGTCTTAATCGTTTACCGATTAGTGAGTATAACTGGCTATTAACCCCGCTATGGTTGGTAAATATATGAAGCTATTAAAAATAATAATACTAGCCCTGTATTATATATGTCCCACTGCTGGGCACGGGCCTCCTCTACTGAATGAGAGGGTTAGGCCTTAGTCCACCACGCTGGCCTTATGCGGCTTGGTAGACTTCACATACCTTCGAAAAATCTTATCGAGTTCTCAGGTATGCAGGTTTCCTCACGATGTTTCCTTCACCGTCAAAGCAAGCGATAATTAACAACTAATATACACGTAACTCAGAATATTCAGAGGTGTATGCTCTTGGGTCTGGTTTCGAACCTGCGACTTTCATCTCGACAGTCCGTACCAATCCCCGCTGAGCTATCGCTGCTGCTATTATAAATAGTTAGAGCACATTTTTAATTAGCACATTAAATGTTTAATAATAACAAATATTTTCATTATGAGCACAGACATATTAAACAATCCTCTCAGTTCTAATTAACGGCGACATAAAAAACTTCGCTTATTATACTAATAAAATATCCTATATAGGTTACCTAGATTCTAAGCACGCCGACCTTAAAAGAGGAACCTTGAAAAGTTAGTCACAAATGAACTACTTCACCTACCCTTTTCACAGTTATTTTCACTATTCATACATTTTTTTAATTAATGTAACCCAGAATAAAAGAGCATTATATAAAAGCTTTGAAAGCGACTGGAAGGTCGCACAAATGAGACTTTTAAAAGAGTTAAGTGATAAGATGGAGTTTTTTAAATTACCTACGATCCGGATGATGTCCGTTTCTGGGGAATGTGAGTTTTTTTACGCTCAGGCCTGGCTTAATTTGGGCTGTAAATCAGCAGGTAATAGCACGGGAATGTATTTAGGCAGATAATTGGGGGGCACAAAAAATAAAAGTTTCATAACATAAGTTATATTTAACTTACTTAAATTTGTACTCGTATAATATTGAATTTAAAAGGCTTCATATCTCAATTTTTATGTGGGTTATAATGTTATTGGGTATTTGCATCCAGTTAATATTCTCAAAATTGTTTAGATTTATGTTATTTTTTTATTTAGTTGATTAGATTATTTTTTAAAGTAGTAGAGTAAATACCTATTGAATACAAAAAGAATCACACAAATCCGTCCTCATTTGGCGGAGGTTTCGGATTCGATCCCCGGGTCAGATAAAGTGATATTGGGTTTTTCTATCATGAAATGCTCAGTATCAGTTCGGAGTCTGAAATTGTGCCTGTTATGGCGATAGGCTCGCCCCCTATCGCATCATGGGACAGAGATACGCTCGGCAAAATGTGGGTGCACCGGTTACACCTCTGCCTACCCCTTCGGGGATTACAGGCGTGAGTGCGTATTATTTTGCACATTATTCTATGCCTGAATTATTATTGGTTATGCCTGAACACACGTAAAAATATAAATACAAACGAAATGAGACCTTGCTGTGTTGTTTCTTTGTTTAAAAATGAAAGTATATTTTCTTTGGATTAATTTTTCTAGCTTCTGGTTTTCTGCCCCCAATTCCTTGACATCAACTACATACCTGTAGAAATGTAACGAAGAGAAATTCGTATTTACGTAGCTTTAAAAGACCACTTAGAAGAGCATAGCTAAATTTAATTTTTACTCTCACATCCCTATAAATGTCTTCTATCCTCTGGCTTTACACAATTATAAAATATAAAACAGACGTGTAGAATTTATTGTGCAATAAATGGACTAAGTACGTGCTTATTTCGCGCAGAAAAGTAAAATTACAAGTGTAATTAACAATTAGTTTATCTATTGTTTAATTTTTATGTAAAGATTCGAGTGGTAGAGCCACGTTGTAGACAGTTTTGTGTATAGCATGGGCCGGCTCGACAGGTCGTTACCACTGTTTCACTGAAAACCAACGTAAAGTAGCGGCTTGCTGCTGCATTTTTTTACGGTGAGTGAGATATCCGGCGGCCCAAATAATGCTGTGGACAAAACTATCTGCATCGTGGCTCTACCAATCTGTTACCGTTTCTAAGGTACCGAAGCAGTGGGCTGGCCATATTTTTTAAAGCCACAATAATTTGATAGCTACAAATATTCATATAAAAAATATTATTATTAAAAAATAACAAATAAGAAATAAAAAAGTAGAACATAACGTATAATATTAAAAACTTCACAACAATCGTTACAAAAACTATTATAAAGTGGCATTTTACAGATTTTTTCAGGGAACATTATACCAGCGTTCTTTATAATATTTATCATCTGATATTCCGAAAAAGTTACATCAACTGTTGAATAATTCTAAAAACTTTCGCTAACTTTATAATGTGTATATTTTTTTAAGATTATGTTGAGAATCCTTACAGTACACAGCATCCGAGATTTTCCCTAGAGGTGTTTAGTTTTGTTAAGTTTTTTGCTCTGTGTATACAGACTTGAGCACCGACGAGCGAGTATTTACCTGAAAAACTTTAGACATTGCTTAAACCTAATGGTATGATTATAAGGAATAGAAAATTAAGATATTCTACACGATCTCCGTATCGTATCGTTTATGAGTGGTAGAGCCACGCCGTATACAGTTTTGTCTACAGCATAATTGGGCCGGCTCAACCGGGTCATTACCACTGTCTAACAGAAAACCGACGTAAAGTAGCGGCTTGTTGCTGCGTTTCGTTCGGTGAGTGAGATATCCGGAGGCCCAAATACCCCTCCCCTTCCCAATCCCTAATTCTCCCTTTCCTTTAAGGTCGGCAACGCGCCCATAATTCTTCTGATATTGTGGGCATACATGGGCGGTGGAGATCACTTACCATCGGGTGACCCACTTGCTCGTTTGCCGATCTATGCAATAAAAAAAATCCAAGTCACAAGCCCAAGTCCGCTTCTCGTCCGTTCTCAGTAAGCATTAATACTGAGAATTAGCCCCGTATTTAGCATTAATACGCTTTACATTGCAGGCTTACTTTTCTAAGATGGCAACGGCAAAGGAATACCGTTTTCCATTTATAAAGGAGGTCGTTTTTATTACTGTTTTCAGAACCGATCCCCTTCGACCTCTGTATCATTCAATTGTATTTTTATATTTAATATAGCATATATCGGCATATATTGCTGGTGGGAGGATACTTGTATCTAACCGGATAGCGACCACCGTAAAAGTGGTGCTAAAACCTGCCATAGTGACCCACCTTGTGTGGGTCACGTTCCAGGGTCAGCCAGTGTATATCCGATTCTCCCCAGGGGGCTTGCCCCCTGATCCTAAACCCTTTTCCCATCCCTTTTTCCATCCCCTCCCCCTTGGCCCTTGGATGAGATACTGCGGGGTCGCCAGTATTCCGTTACCAGGGACCCCGTAGTTCATCCCAGGAACTTTGGCAGGCTGGCATGATCTTGCCGACCTACGATGGATACATTGTTTATCGTTGGTCGACACTATTCTTGGATTGCGCTACACTTACCATCAGGTGTAGTGCAGTCACTTTGCCGTGCTAGCATAAAAAAAACCACTCACTAATTCAGCCATTTTGAATGCTAGAAACCATGTATTTCTAACTGAACTTCATTAAGTAAGCATCAGTAACCGTGGCCGTGCACCCTCGTCACACCTGAATATTTTAACACCATTCTCACGGTCCGTGTAAATCACACTTACCGGACCTTGCTTTGTCCGAGAAAGATTGATGGCTTACTCCTGGCCTCTGTTGTGAATCACTCTGAAGACATCTCTTTTATTAGAGATACAGGTTTGTTGGCCGTTAAAGGAAGAGTTAGGTGAGTGAGATTTGTTAGTAAAATAACAATGGAGACATATTAATAACAGGGGAAAGATTTTCCAACTGTTTTTGTTTCTAGTGTATCTGGATACGCATAAAAAGTTCATGCCTGTATCTATGAAAGGGCCGGTAGAAGTTGCAACTAGTATCCACAGTTTTCCGAGTTTATACCCGACCTATGATGTGATAGGATTTTTTATAAGCTTATAACGAGCAGGTCGCTCGCCTGATGGTAAGCGCCACGCCTGCCCATAAACAGAAACAACACCATTCATAACTTTGTGTTACAAAACGCTGCATGCATTAGGCTGTACTCGTCACTCGGAGGTATAAGATGTTAAATCTCATAATGCCCAGTAAATTTCCTGGCTTCGATATCTTAACAACATATCTATGTTCAGAGCAAAACAGTTGTGTCGCTATAATACCTCGTAAATATATTCCTCCCTGTGACTTTTGTATTTAAATGAGTCTTGTTTTATTTGGAACTAGCATTTCCCCGAGGCTCCACCTACGTGAACGGTCTATTGTGGATTATTAAGCTTATGTCCTAATCCAGATCATGGTCTACTTGTGTGCCAAATTACATCCACAACCGTTCAGCCGTTAAGATGTGATTGACTAACAAACATCCAAATTCATAAACTCACAAACATCCAAACTTTCACATTTATAATAGTAGTAAGACTTACAGAGTTTGTGTTTACAGAGTTAGTGTGTGTTATATTTTTTTAACAGGTTGGATAATTTTTTTCATTACTATATAATTTAAAAAAATTGTATGACAATTAATTAGGAGTAGACAAGTTATGACACGTTTGTTTTGAGAAGGAATTAGACTCATGGTGGGACCCTCTATAAATAAGACAATTGTCATGTTAACCTGCCTGTTTGGGAAACTGGGTAAATGAAAAGCCTGTATAAGTGATAAAAAATAGGTCCCTTCAGATCTCACTTATTCAGATTTCACTGTATTCTGTTGTTCTAATAGCACAATGCTGGTGGTAAACGTGCTGGAATGAAGGCCACGTACCGGCAAGCGCAGCGTTGGACGTCCATGTACAATACCTGATAAAGGTCGCAGGAAGTCGCTGGATGCAAGCCGCTTCCAACAGGTCGTTCTGGAGATCTTTGGGGGAGGCCTATGTTCAGCAGTGGACGTCCTGTGGCTAATGATGATGATGATGCATAGCATAATCTTATTAAAGCTCAGCGCTATTTATTTACTGAATTAATTTTATTTAATTCCGCCATTCTTATTTTCTAATACCTATAAATAACAAAAAAGACTTTTAGCAAAATACAAATAAAACCCAGATGAATCCACAAGTAACCATAATTTTTGTTCTAATTAAACAGTACCTCGTATTGTAGTGAAGAGGTTAAAATATTCATACACAATTAGATCCAGCGGGAGTGCGGTTAGATTTATCTTCGTTACAAATGAGATAGCGTTACGTTACAACGGGGATACGTTTTAATAAGTGGGTACTGTTATTTATTAACATTTAATAAACATTTTATATGTATCGCGAGGTGTAAAGGTGATTTGGGTTTGGGTGGTTTTTGTTACTGATCATAACTTTTTTGAATTGCGTAAATGATGAAACGAGGATGTCGCTGATGGTAAGCGCCTACACATGTGCATTTACAGAAGCAACACCACACGGGACTTTGAATCACAAATCACTGCTGAAAATTGGACTGCGCCCATATCACCCCGACATAAAGGTATCATAATGCCCAGTAATGTCACTGTCTTCATTGTCCTTTAAACCGAAACACTACAGTGCTTACACACTGTTGTTTGGCGGCAGAAATAGACAAAGCGGTAACCCAGACGGCCTCTTGCATACGAGAGTCCTACCACCTTGTAAAGTATCTCTAATTTTTGCTGTCGCATGTTAGTCATTGTAAGAATAAATATTTATTAACAATATTCACATGTCATCGCGTGAACAAAACGCGTGCGAGATTTGATTTATCATCAGATTCATAGAGTCGTGGTCACGACGCCTCGGGAGTTACTCTGTGCTCATGTCAGTCCACACGCATCACTCACAGTCCTAGCCAGAGGTCGCTGAGGATACCATACACGGTATACTGCTGGGAAGATAGGACAACTTGTTGTAATACCACTACCAAAATCTGTATTTTCGTCTATTAGCTTAGAGAATAAAATCGTTTGTTGATCATATAAGCAAATAAAATGGGCATATGACAAGTCAGTACAAAATAGCTAGTGGCATGGTACCTAATATTTTTACACCCGACTGGATAACGACCACCGTATACATGGTGAAATACTTGCCATGGTGGCTCGTTCAGACGAGTCGTGTTCCGGGATCAGCCAGTGTATATGCAGTAACTTCAGGCCGGCATAATACTGCCGACCGTTGAGGGGCTCAGTGTCTCTTGACGGTCGACAGTATGTTTGGACTGCACTGTACTTAACATCAGGTCCAGTTGAGTCACTTTGAAAAAAAAACAAAAAAAATATATGAAGGTATTAGAAAAAAAATTCGTGTCACGTTATTTCTCCGCGATAAACTCTCAAATTTTGCAAACTATGTCCAAGTTTTGTCAAATTTTGCAAAGTTTGATCCAACTTGAGAGATAGAATAGTTTATATCGTAATTTATAGTTGTTTGCAAATTATTTGTTTATTATATGACAAAGAGTTATAATTATCTGTGAATTCCAAAAGATTCTAACAGATGGAGTTGTAAGGTAATTTATCGGCTGGACTGAGTAAGTATCCAATAGATGGCGCATACTGTATTGAATAGTTTACTACAATATAATTTAACACATACCTTAGCCACAGCAACGCATGGTCAGGTCTGCTAGTTATATATATTTTTTCATTATGGAACATGTTAATATCGTTATGAATTTTAAGGAGTAGGTCAATATGGACCTTGGGATAACTTTTTCTTTCTTCGATTGTGATGTCGGTTTTAAACATAATACATAATAATATACTTTGTTTGATATTCAGTATAAATTTTCATGTAATATAATTGATAATACGTGCCTTTTCTATTTCCTTAATATTTGCGTATGAGAATTTCAAAGAATAATTAGGTACGTCCTTGAGCAATATAAAATAAGCCCGCAGAAATTTGGTTTCTCTGAATAAACTGTATTCTACAAGAGTAATAACACAAAATACGTTATTGTTGGCACAATTTAGGTTTTTTCCATTTAAATAGTCATAATTCATTTATTTAATGAAATAAGTACTGGCATACGTAATCTTATTACATCCAATTAATTATGGACGTACACAATTAAGATTACGATAAAGGCCCACCTACCACAAGCACTAAACTAAGATACTTGTCGACCAAAATACTTTGACGCACGCAATGAATAAAAGTATCGTGGTAGCAGCCCGAAACTATCCCACACATCTAGTGTTTTTTTTATAGCATACACCGGCAAACTAGCAAGTGGGTCACCTGATGCTAAGTGCGCCGAATTGTCTCCGTCGTTTAATACATACAGAAACCCAAACACTATCAATTTAAGAACATTTTTTTATCCGAGCACGGCAAAGTGACTGCACTGCATCTGATGGTAAGCGTAGTTCAGTCCTGAAAGACCTGCGACCACTGACAAACAATGAGTTAAAAGCCACCAGAATCATGCTTCTGTATTAATGCTTCTTCACACTCCGAAGAGGAATGAAGCGACCGGACAGGCGGATGACCGATGCAGGCATAGACAGAGATACAAGGATGTACCAGACCCAAGTCAGATCAAGTGATACCGCAAGACCCTCAGGAGAACGGGATATACATTGGCTGATTCTAGAACGCGATCCACACTAGGTTGGCTCTATGACAGGTTTTAACACCATGTGTACGGTGGTCGCTATCCGCGAGGATAGGAATATCCTACCACCAGCGTACATTGGACAGTGTGCAGTCGTCTCGATCGATGTCAGACAACAAAGTCTCCGAACTGGACGGCACTGTGTAGACAAGCTGCCCGCGACATTCGCAGCGTGATGAATCCAGGCAAATGTCACGGATTGTCCAACGGTGGATTTATTGTGGCCTGCTGTTGTGTTAAATTCCTTGTTTATTATACTGATGTGTCAGTTTATGTGCATTATATGGGAGTGTTTATAGTAATGTTTGAAAGATGTCATCATCATCAGCCACAAGACATCCACTGCTGAACATAGGCCTCTCCCAAAGATTTCTAGACCGACCTGTTGGAAGCGGCCTGCATCCAGCGACTTCCTGCGATCTTTATCAGGTCGTCTGTCCACCTTGTAGGTGGACGTCCAACGCTGCGCTTGCCAGTACGTGGCCTCCATTCCAGAACCTTTCTGTCCCATCGGTTATCGGTTCTGCGAGCTATGTAGCCTGCCCACTGGCACTTGAGCTTGCTAATCCGCTGAGCTATGTCGGTGACTTTCGTTCTTCTACGGATCTCTTCATTTCTGATTTGATCACGTAGAGAAACACCGAGCATAGCTCTCTCCATAGCTCGCTGAGTGACTGTGAGCCGTCTTATACGGCCCATATTTAGAGGCCACGTCTCAGTGCCGTATGTCATCACTGGTAACACACATTGATTGAAGACTTTAGTCTTCAGGCACTGAGGTATTTTGGACGAGAAGACCTTGCCGGATGTGAAAGAAAGATGTGCGCTTCAATTATCATAGTTCCATCAGTATTAGTATATCATTGAGTGGTAGAGCCACGCTGTAGACAGTTTTGTCTATAGCATGAATGGACCGGCTCGACCGGATCGTTCCACTGTCAATCAGGTGACCCACTTGCTCACAGTGCGTCCCTTGATGGTAAGTGATCTCCAACACCCATGTACGCTTACAATACTAGAAGGCAATCAAAGGAATCATAGGCGCGTTGCCGACCTTAAAAGGAAGGAATAATTAAGGGATTGGGAAAGGTAGGGGGAAATCCCCCAACCTACTGGCCTACGGATATCTCGCTCACCTTATGAAATGGAGCAACAAGCCGCTACTTTACGTCGGTTTTCTGTGAGACAGTGGTAACGACACATTCGAGCCGGCCCATTCATTCTGTAGACAAAATTGTCTACAGCGTGACTCTGCCACTTTTAATAATGCATCCTACCATTCGTACCTACCCTCCTTTTCAATTAAGCCGTAACGAATAAAAGCAATTTTTATGCATCAAATATATGTAACACAAATAGTTTATTAGAACACACCATTAAACAAACTCAAATTCCATAAAGGCAATGCCCCCACATTTCGCAGAACACAATGAAGTAATAAATCACTAAAAATATTCCCATCGATAAATCTATCCACATCTATTCCTAAATACAGAGGAAACAATCTATCATTGTATCACAAATGGCCGGGTAGTATGCAGATGAGTGCTCTGAACACGCTCGCAGCGTGAAAACGACCTACGTCGTACATTTTCGTTGACACACGACGTGACACGGCGAAATGGGAGCGCCGTCCATCTCGACGTGTTTCGCTGTTCCCGCTGTTGATTTGTTTCTAGCATTTATTTTATCACGCTATTATAATCTTTATTTTATACCTTGGACGGCTATGCATACCAATAAATGTATACTGGAGCAACTTTTCGAGGCGAATTCTCTCTTTTTTGGGCACACATTTCTAGCAAAAACTCAAATGACAATCTTGAAAAAGCTATTTTCATGGGAAAAGCAGATGCTCTCGAGGTACACTATCGGCTAAATGCATTGAAAAATCTCAAAACTCCTGCCACTTAAACTTCTAGATGCAATTCACATCGCCGGTGATAGAACCAATTGGAGGGCCCTTATATCCTCAGCATGCTGCGGTCACGATCCTCAGTATTGAGGGGACAGGATGGATGTCTTATAATCTTTTAAGATAATTCGTAAAACTTAATTTAAGACTTTGTTTTCCATGTCACGCTGTAACGGGATGTTGATAGCACGCGCCGCATCAATCGATTCCATCTCAAGACGTGATAAGAATTTAAATTAAGGTTATGGTTTGGAATATTTTGACTCTTGAAATGTCACGTCGTAATAGGAAACAACAATATGGCGGGAATATGACTTACAAGTTAATTAGGTTTTGCAATGTTATATAATTTTGTTGAAGATATAATAATTTCATAACAGAGGCAATAATAACAGTGTCAGTTATAATTCAACTTTTCTGATTCTCATGTACATACATTTTCTTTTTAAATAACATAAAAGTTCCAACACAGGTAAATGAAGAAATGAAATAATGTGCAAAAGTTTAATTCAAATCGTTATCATTAAAAAGATAATTAACTTGAGATGAATTATTAAGGATAAAGCGGGAGAGGTCTCGTCTTAATTATTAATTGAATTAATTAATTAATTAATATTAATTATCCCTGATGAAGTTCACTTCAAAGTCTTGCAGACAGTGTAATGAATGTTTGTGTAGAAGCAGATATATTTGGCATGTACTGTTTTGTACTTGTCATTTGTAATTAAGATTTGTCAGATTGAATGAAGACATGTGTAAAGCAGGTGATGATATTGCTGGCATAAGTTTTAATATGTGTCCTATTCCAGCGTGTTTAATTAATTTATAAGTTTATAAGTTTTTGCTAAAACCTGCCATAGTGGCCCACCTTGCGTGGGTCGCGTTCCAGGGTCAGCCAGTGTATATCCGGTTCTCCCCAGGGGCTTGCCCCCTGATCCTCACCCTTTTCCCATCCCTTTTTCCTTCCCCCCTCCTTGGCCCTTTGACAGGCCGGCATGATCTTGCCGACCAACGATGGACACATTGTTTATCGTTGGTCGACAATATTCTTGGATTGCGCTACACTTACCATCAGGTGTAGCGTAGTCACTTTGCCGAGCCAGGATAAAAAAAAAAAAAAAAAAAAAAGTATAAAGTATAATGAGTAATAGCTCAGCGTGGAGTGGTACGGACCGTCGAGATAAAAGTCGCAGATTCGAAACCAGCCCCAAGAGCATACCCCTCTGACTTCTAAGCTACGTGTATATTAATTATCGCTTACTTTAATGGTGAAGGAAACGTCGTGAGGAAACCTGTCGAAATTAACTATGTAACGTCACTTTCCTGACGACTTACGTTCTTCGAGTGGTTGAGCCACCCTGTAGACAGTTTTGTCTACAGCATGAATGGACCAGCTCGAACGGGTCGTTACTACTATCGCACAGAAAACCGACGTAACGTAGCGGCTTACTGCGCGTTTGGTACGGTGAGTGAGATATTTGAAGGTCCAAATCCCCCTCCCAATCCGTAATTATCTTCGGTAGGTAGGTAAGTATCCTAGGTCAATTATGCCTAATTTCTTTCCTTTAAGGTCGGCAACGCGCCCATGATTCATCTGGTATTGTGAGCATCCATAGGCGGTTGGAGATCACTTACCTTCAGGTTACTCACTTGCTCGTTTGCCGGCCTGTGCTATAAATAAAAGAAAATACTCTATAAAACCCTCAGTTGCCTATCATAAACTGCCAGTTGTTTTCGAAGGCATAATTCATATACCTTTGTTCATATTCAATAACAACGATAAATCGACTCGAAATTGTACCATACGATAGCTCTCTGTGGACGCTATAAAATATTTACAACTTAATACTTAGGTACTAACTTATTGCAGTCTCTAGACGTGGAACAAGATTAAATTAAGCTCTTATTTTTCTAGCTCCTGTTGTTTATGGAAAACTTTTTGTATGGGTTTGTTAAATGTGTCAGCATTTGTACTGGATTGTCGTTCTTTTTTATTTATTTTGCGGATTTTATATTTGGAACATACATACGCTGTAATTCCTGAAGAGGTAGGCAGACGTTTAACCAGTACACTCACATTACGCCGAGCTTATTTCTATCCCATGATGTGATAGGCGACGAGCCTACCACCATAGCAACGACAATTCCACACTCCGAGCTGATACTGAGCATTTCGTGATAGAAAAACCTAAAATCACATTTAATTAGCTCTACGAGATAAGTTCCACGTATGCGAAAGGACTTTTGTGTAGATGCCACCTCTTGGTATATTTCTGCCACCAAGCAGCAATGTGTAAGCACTGTTGTGTTTTAGTTTGAAGGACATTGAATGAATTTACTGTGCGTAAGTTTCATGACTTAGGCTGAAATTTATACAACAAACTTCGAATTAAGTCAAGTTGTTTTGTATGAAAATGAATCCCTTAATTCTGAACTAACAATACGGTGACTCGATGTTATAAAAAAAGTTGGGCCTATAGATCTCGGCCTTGATATCTTATGTTTCGTGGTAACGGGCGCAGTGCAATGCCATGCATTTGTAGTTATTCATAGTTCATTGTGGTGTTGCTGCTGTTAACGCCTACCCAAGGCGTGGCGCTTACCATCAGACGAGCGAACAGCTCGTCTCGTCATTCAGGCTAATAAAAAAATATCTAAGTGTACTCATTACTGAGTTTTGACCCTGTCCTAAAAGAATATATGTATTTACTTAGCTGTAATTACATATTATCATAATATGGTAGGGGTACAAGAAATGTGTGCCTAATGCGAGTATTTGTGATACATGTCTCGTCATCCAAGTGTCATCCGTATACGCGAAAAATGTATCTCTCCCTGCCTCGGTGTTTCCCGAACGCTATAACAAGTCCTTCTTTAAACGAAGCTTAAAAAGAGAATTACGCAATAAACAATATATGTATGAAGTTAATATGTTTTGAATATAATCCGCTAGGAGCGCTGTATGGACCTGCATACTTATTTTCGTAAACTCAAACGTTACTGTTTTCACAATACTAATCATACGATGGTCTCCTATATTTTAACACAATCAAAAAATCCAAAATTCATCTCACTACCGTAAAGGATTTAGGGAAAAATCTCAAATATCCCATACAGTACGCGTTATGGAGTATAACCGCCAATAATTGTCCTATAAAATCTCTATAGGCCCCAATACCCGCATTCGATCGGCTTAAACTGTTATTTGCTTCGTAAAAATTGGTGGTGCGTATTTTTTCATATAACGATGAAATTGTGATGTAAAAGTAAATGTAATAGTTGTCGATTTCAGAATGAGAAATAAATGATAATTTGTCTCAAAATGGTATCAAAGTCAAAAATCAAAATCTTTACTCATCATGTAGGCTAAGAAAGCGCTTATGACAGGTCAGGTACAGAACATTTGTCATTAATAAGACTAACTTAAAATTAAGGGAACTTTGGAATGACCACCACGCTATAGGCTGGCAGGAAAGGCACACCAACAATGGGAAGAATGAGGGGATCCTTAAATGTAGGGTTTCACGCACTAGGGTTGAGGATATAGAAATCGGGACAAGGGCAGGAAGGTGTAGGGCAAATTAACAATAAATCTGTAAGAGTTTTAAAGGTAAGGCGATGTGTCGTGGACCTTACTGGCAGGAATATCCCTAACCTAGCTTACTCTTCCCAATTAAAAGGAATTGGGATATTCCTGAAATAATACCTCCTAATAATAAATAATACCTCCTCAGTTCATTATTTTGTCTCCCGCTTTGCTATGGAGGGAAGTGGACAATTAATATTTCCAACTCCTCCCTAACATTCTATCTGATTAATTTCGTTGCGGGACAAAGACATTTAGGCATTCCCAGAGACTCGCCGAGCTTCACTGCTCGGTGTCAACAAAATGCGTGCCACTGTTGATCCTGGTGCACAGGAGTTACAGTGGCGGGTGTGTGGGCGGGATAGTCTCTAACCTAGTTAACTCACCAACCTTTCTCTAGCTGCCTACTGATGACGACCTCTGTATCTCGTGATATCTATCCAGACAGATTCTCGAATGGACCAGATGGCTTGTCGGTACGCTGCCAGCCATGAAGAAACGAGTAGCCTTTTTCTTGAAGGTCCCAAACTCCTATCGGTCTTGGTATATAGAAAACTCCTTGAAAACACTATTTTAAAATATCTGTATCAGTCAAAAAGCCAATAAATCATTGCATTTATAATACATACTCATTGTTATTATATCAAGAAAACCTTGCACTCGATTATTTAATATGTTTTAGTAGATTTTCAAGCAATTGTATTGGCAGCTTTCATCATAAACATGATTTTTTTTTAAATCACTGTTAAGTTACTGAAAAATCAAAAGACCTGGTAACCCTGCTGCTAAAAATATTGCAAATCTATTGAAACAAATCTCATCATCATTTACATCACCAATATCTGTCCAAATCGACAAACTTGACCTTTGTTTACCTCAAAAAACACAAACAAAACCCTTCTGAAAAGTCATTTGGTAAGACAAAAATACGGTCAGCATAAAAACAAGGGCAAAGTTTAACCATTTCGAGAAGAGCTAGCATTTTCACGTACATCAGGTCTAGATAATTTAGCAAAGAAGGCCAAAGCAGGCAAACAATACGATGGCGACACTGACTTAAACTCTAAGCTAACTTTCTAACTCCTTACGCCTTTCTAGTCACAGGGAAATAAACTTGTGATGTCCGTTGTTTGGGACGGTACGGTAGAATGATTTGATTTAGCTTTGTTACTGCATCCAGAGACGTCCATTACGCATTTATTCAATTAATACTGACTGATAACCAGTTAATACTATAAGCTTCTTTACTGAGTACAGAAATTATGTTAATTGTCGTCTCTGAGATGATATTGAATTCTAAGAAATGGATAATGGAGAAGTAAAGTTAATTGACATTTCTGAGAACGACAATAAATAATTGATTTGTGATTATTGTTGAATTCATTCCTATTACATAGGTGTTTTTAAATATAATAGAGTCACGTATTACGTATTCAGCCTTTGTGGTACATAATACACTAATAGTCTTAGCAGATGCTATGTTTGTTATTATTTGGATTAGCAATAAATGTTGCTATTAAGTTTTTGATAGCTGTGACGAGCTGAACGAATAGATGGCTATGAAATTAGACGCCGAATTTTCGATACCCGTACCGTCACGAACGTTTATGTGATCCACAAATATTTGTTTCGTCTCTGAGTATTCTGGGGCCGCAAGTTTTTCATAGCCCTTGGTACTTCGATATAGATTGACGAAGAGTGGGATTAGGCTTATGCGTATGACTGTTTATTTATTTATTTCGAAATTAATTGGAAGGTGAATTTTGAGTGGTGGAGCCACGCAGTAGACAGTTTTGTCTACAGCATGAATGGGCTAGCTCGACCGGGATGCTGCTGCGTTTTGTACGGTGAGTGAGATATCCGGAAGCCCAAATCCCCTCCCCTTCCCAATCCCTAATTATCCCTTTCCTTGAAGGTCGGCAACGCGCCCATAATTCTTCTGGTGGTGGGCGTGCATGGGCGGTGGAGATAACTTACCACCAGGTGACCCACTTGCTCGTTTGCCGGCCTATACTATCAAAAAAATAAGGTTTGAAAATCCCAATTGGTTTTTAACGGGAGGTCAAGTAACAATACCGATTTTGTCTTTGAAAGAAAACTTATCAGCAAGTGATAATCCACGCATAATTAAGAGTTAATGCAATTTGTGTTAGCATTCATAGATACGAACTTGTTATGCAGTGTCTGAGTGATTCATTCACTGAGCACTGAGTAATAATAATAAACAAAATACATACATACATAAACATTCTCGTCCACAAATGGACTTGCCTCAGCAACTAACAAAGTTCAGTATTGAGCGTCGAGTTGCTGTTTTCACAAGTTCAGTTCAGAATCTCACCCCTGACACAACACGAGGGACACAGAAGGGTAGTTTACTCATCCTTACCTTATTTCATGTAATAATGTGAAAGGAGAAATAATATTTAAAATATTTTTTGCTCAACTTTTGCAGTACATTTCTTAAGCTAATTTGCTTATAGTTAACTAGCTTTTGCTCGCTGCTCCGCCCGCGTGATTTGCTTTTGCCGGGATAAAAAGTATCCTATCACCCAAGTCAGCTCATACCCTGTCTGTATACCCAATTTAATCAAAATCCGTTCAGTAGTTTCAGCGTGATTGACGGACAAACATCCAAACAAACAAACTTTCACATTTATAATATAGTATGATAATAAATTATAGATAATGATACTAAAATTATTGATACCAATGCTGCAAAGATATGTGAATGACTTTTTCCTAAAACAAGGCTTTTCCGTTATAGAAATAACATATTTCGATGTAATTACGGTTTGATAATATTGATGTAATAAATGACATGAAATAGTATTAAAAAAATATTATTAATTGGTAAGCTGTGAAAATATCCTTTAAAATTTCTTTCTGGCTTAGTTATCCCGGCTTAGTGCCAGGGTTCGCCTTCCTACTTAAACGCTTCCACTTCACCCGATCTTGAGCATCCTCTATAGTGAGACCATTGGCTCTCATGAAATGAATCAGAAAAATAATAAATAATGTATCTGTACACGTTGAGTTGTGGTAAGGGACCCGGAGGGACCCCAAACCTGGATTATATTAAGTTGGGTGTACAGCAAATGTTGTGCGGGACTACACGCTTAGGTAAATCCGACCTGTCTTACAAGGACTTTGACAAGTACCACGCAAGGGATTTGGATATTCTATCCGTGACAATTTCGTGTTTATCGTCTGATCATTTTGGTTGTTGGTCATAGCTTAAATAATATTAGGCGAGAAAGTTTATCGAACTGGTTTAGATTTGAGTTTGGATTTTTATTGACGCAGACCAGCTGACGATCCATATGATAGTATTGTCACAATAGCCAATGGACATTAGCCATGTCGAGAACAGCTACACCGCTGCCTACCTGTTTATACCATGTGTGAATAATATTTGTTGACCGGGTCGTCCGGTCGAGCCAGCCCATTCAGGCTATAGACAAAGGTGTTTACAGCATCGCTCTATAATAACAATAACAATCCAGTGAAAAGCAAGCACTTAATAATTAAATACACTTAAAAAAAAAACAATCCGGCAACGTTACAATATAATATTGAACAACAAGTATTTAATCTGCTTTGTTGCTAACGTTATAGAAATAATTGAGAGTCGCGTAGCCAACGCGTTAATCGGATTTAAGTCTTCTATTGTCAGGATTAGCGTGGAGACTATGTTAAAGGAAACTTTGAGACTTTTATAAATTTTGACAGCCTTATGGCGCTGTGGGCGAGTAGACAGCTAAGTAGAGATAACATTACAATGGTCATCAAACTACTTTTTAATCCTATAGTTTTTTTTATAGCCTAGACCGGTAAACGAGCAAGTTATCTGATGGTAATTCTATCTGTTTAACTCCAGCGCCCATGTACGCCTACAACACTAGAAGAATCATAGGCGCATTGCCATCCTTAAAAGGAAGCGATAATTAAGGGATTAGGGAGGGGACGGGGATTTGGGCCTCCGAATATCTCACTCACCGTACGAAACGCAGCAGCAAGCCGCTACTTTACGTCAGTTTTCTGTGAGACAGTGATAACGACTCGGACGAGCCGACCCATTCATGCTGTAGAAAAAAATGTCTACAGCGTAGCTCTACCACTCAAATTTAAGCTTATCCGTAAATTCATATAAACCATATCCATCACACAAAAATCATTGAGGGAAGTCCCTAACTTATTTTTATAGAGAAAAGAAGTTGTTGTTCACAAGATGTTTTCCTCTATTGATAAAATGATTGCTTCTAAACGTGTTTTATTTCTCCTCGCCTTTGGGGAATATGGTTTGTAAGGGCTACTCAAGCGCCAATGTTAAACGACATTATATTTTATTCGGTATTTTATGAGAAAAGGAAGGCGGGGATAAAGTCTTCAACAGCTACGAAAATTACACTTTATCTATTTCTGCCGCCAAGCAGCAATGTGTAAGCACGGTTTTGTTTTTGTTTGAAAGCAATTGAAGCCTGTGATGTCATTGGGCATTATGAGACTTAACATCTTATGTCCTGCGATGACGAACACAGTCCATTGCCATGCAGTGCTTCGTCGTTCAAAGTTATGTGTGATGTTGCTGCTGTTTATGGGCGGGCGTGGCGCTTACCATCAAGCGAGCGACCTGCGAATGACGAACGCGAATTGAATAAGTTTGTCATTCAGGTGTAATTTAATACAACCCAATTGAAAATCTACACCTCAATATTGAAATACAAAGCTTATCTTGAAAGAATTAAGAGGTCGGTTTAATCTCATGACAAAACATTGCGAGTACCGTGAGGGTTTTCAATTAAAAATTCACCATACCTCAACCCTCCTGGAGCACCTCACACGTTCAATGCCCCAATTAAACACGCTATCCTGCAAAGGGTTAATTAAGAAGAAAATTATCTCCTCAAACAGTACGCGGATGCGATAGACGGGTTAAGTTAGTAGTTGTAGCGAATCGCTGTTTCTTATAGCATATTTAATAAATAAATACACCCAACAGTCACATATATAGTCCTGACCCCACACTAAGATACGAGTCTTGTGTCGTGGGTATCAGGAACTACGAGAGACTTTCGGTCTCACAACACCCAGACCCCGAAACAAATATTTGTGGATCACACAAACATTTGTCTCAGTGCGGGGATCAAACCCGCGGCCTCTCGCTTTACAGCCGGCTACTCGTCCGCTGCGCCACGGAGGCTGTCATATTTAATAGAAAAGAGTATTGATTGAAGTGACAATATTCCTCTAGAGGTTAAACGTTGCAGGTTTGTTCACCAATTTTGTCTATGGCATGAATGGACTAGCTCAACTGGGTTTTAACCACTATCCTAGGAGAAATCGACGTGAATTCTATCGTTGAAGTTGAAGTGAGACCGATGCTGCGTTTCGTAGTATAGTATAGTACAAGGCTGATTCATCCATTTACTAGATTTGCTCATGACTCCGCCCGTATGAACAGCCGTATCCGAGATAAAAAGTAGCTTATAACCGTCTCCAGTGTCCTATCTATCAGTACCAAAAATCAGCAAAATCGGTTCAGTAATTTAGGCGTGAAAGCATAACTTACAAACAAACACACTTTCGCAATTATACTAACTGTCCCTCGCGGTTTCACCTGCATGTTACTGTCCTGCTCCCATGGGTCTTCGTGTGATATACATATAAACTTTCCTCATGAATCACTCTATCTACTACTGAGAACTGCATAAAATCCGTTGAATAGTTTCAAAGATCTAAGCGAACAAACAGCGGAAGCGACTTCATTTTATACTATGTAAAAATAAAAAGATAGTTAGGTTATTTATTTATTAAACTTTGTACATATGGTGAACAAGCGGACTGTAATGCCTTAGGCATTTTCAGGCACTGAGGCAGGTGCATAATACAATGAATAAAAATGTAAATATACTAATGTCAACCAATGTGGCGAATCTAAAGATATTTCCATAATATGAACACGCTTCCGCTCATGCAATCGCAGTAAGTACATGACTTATTATACGGTATAAACTGAACGACCGCTTCTTGCTGAAATATGGGCGGAATTCCGTCAGAAGTGCCTACTGCTGCCGATTTATATGTAATGAGATGTGTGGAATACAATATTACATGGCATTTACAACGACTACCAACACAACATTGCTTGAAGAATGAAGAATTTGCATTGCAAGAATTTGCTGGTGGTAGGATCCATATCCGCTCGGATAGCGACCACCGTACATATGGTATGGTAACCCATGCACCATGTGCGGATCGCGTTCCAGGATTAGCGAGCGGGTATCCAGTTCTCTCTAGGGGGTTTCGACAGAACTTGATGGTTGATTGGGGTGGGTATAGGGGTGCATCCTTGTAACCCTGTGCCTGCATCGGTCATCGGCCTGTCCTATGGCAGGCCTTTCGATTTGCTTCTTCTCTTTTCGGAGTGTGAAGAAGCATTTATAAAGGCCGGCATGATTCTAGTGACCACCGATAAACTCATTGCTTGTCGGTCATTTGGTCACTGGTTTTTTTTTTTTGACTACATTGCGCTTACCATACAGGTCACTAGGCAGGTATCTCGTATGTGAGAAACCTTCTGAGTTGGCAACACCACTTTGTCTTATTCTGCCACCAAGCAACAATATGTACTCACTATTAAATTTCGGTTTGAAGGACATTGAAGCTAGTGAAATGACTGTTCATTATGACATTTAACATTTTATGTCTCGGGGTGACGAGCGCAGTTCAGTGCCATGCAGTGCTTTGTAATTCAAAGTTCTTTGTGGTGTTGCTTCTTTCTATGGGCAGGCGTGGCGCTTACCATCAGGCCAGCGATTTACCCATCTCGTCATAAAAAAAAAATTGTATAACAGTAACTTCTGTTTTATAATATTTTGGTTAAAAACTTTATTAATGTAATATAAAATGGTGTAACCTCTAATTCTATTTTAATATCTTTTATCATTATCTACAACAAGTTTTATTTATGCACTGAATTGTACATGACGAAAGTTTTCAAAGCTTTTAGGTGAACATTACAGCGCACTGTTAATATTAGCGTCAGCTTCTGTAAGCGATAACTTTGTATGGAAGCCACTAAGTCAGCGTGTCAGTCAGTTTTATTGAGGTTAAGGCTTTTTAAGCGACGAAAGAATCTCTATTTGTATTATAAGGAAAAATTGTCAATAAAAGGGTAAACCGGAGTGATTTAAACTTACCCTTTAATTATGCACTGATTTTGATGATTCTTTCACTGAATATAGTAAAACTGCTAACAAAAATTAAACCGATTGTACCGACCGAAAAAAAATTGAGTTGGTGGTATCAGTGTATGGTGTACGTGATTGACATATCACATATTATAAATGTGCAAACCCTAACCTTATGATACTTTAACTCTACCAATTATATTTATCAATTTTTGTTCAGTTGTGCCTTACATAATATAACGGGCAATTACTTCAAATAGCTAATTGTACAATTAATATTTCACTACGCATTTTGCTATGATATTTTTACGTCAAACCGACACCTCAATTGCAGTTTATTGACAGCCTCCGTGGCGCATTGACGACTAGCCGACTGTGAAACGTGAGGCTGTGGGTTCGATTCCCGCACCGACCAAATTTTGGCTGATCCACAAATATTTGTTTCGGGTCTGGGTGTTGTGAGACCAAAAAGTCTCTCGTAGTTGCTGATACCCACGACACAAGACTCGTGTCTTACTGTGGGGTCAGGACTATGTGTGTAAAAAAAACATCCACCGCGGAGTATCACATCGTGGTTTTCAAAAATTTGTAAAATTCAAGCCATTAAATATACAACAGCAAGTAATCAACTTTTTATTGTAACAACTAACAGTATGTCCTCTACGAGACAACTTTGAATCATATTTGTGGACATTCCTCGTTAAGTTTAAATGGATACATACGATACTGTTTTCAGTCTTGTGTGTTTTTAATAAATAGAAAATAATATGTTAATAACGAAAAAGGATTGAGTACATGCTAATGTACATTTGCATATTTTGCCTTTTTGTGTGTTTCTACAAGTCATATTCGGTAGGAAATCTTTAATTTAAATTTAGCTGAACAGCATTATACATTATTTATAAGGACGAATATAAAGGTTAGACTAATTGTACACAGATGGATATAAATAATTTTGTGGTCAACAGATTTTTTAATCAGGTCTGGGTGTTATGAGACTGTAAGTCTTTCATAGTTCTTGATTTGATACAATAGTACGTTCAGGACGTTGAGTGTGAGTGTTGGGTGTTATATTTATTACTAGCTTTTGCTCTCGGCTCCGCCCGCGTGAACAGCATTTAAATATTATCATCCCCTATTTTGACCTTTGGGGTAGAATTTATCAAAATCCTTTCTTAGCGGATGCCTACGTGATAACATCTACCTGCATGCCAAATTTCAGCCCGATCCCTCCAGTGGTTTGGGCTGTGCGTTGATAGATCACAATGTTAGTCAATCACCTTTGAGTTTTATATATTTAGATTTTGATTAAATTCTTTACAACGAATATTTTTATACTTGCACCAAGAATTTTAATAAAGCCTTTGTCAAACATTAAGCGAATCGATAGCTTTGCGAGGCGATTTTTGGGGTCGTTTGAATTTTGACAAATAAGAATGCGAAAGCGAAAAATAAACCATATAATATAATTATCTCCGTTATCATTCACCCCATTTTCAGTTCGCTGTCTGTTTCACAAAACCTCAAATTCAGACAATTTACTGCATTGAAATAAATATAAACTCGCTGGATTTTCAAATATTCATTGTAGTAAGTGAATCAAAGTCTGTCCTGCGGCGGTGGACCTCACAATTTGTTGTTACGATAAGTGCATCAATTCTCTAGATACTTTGCAATTTGGTAATGGAAATGCGACTGCTATATTTTGTCCACTTTTGACTGTACCTTTTGCGGCTTGTGGTAGTTAGGGATAGTGTCTCCGACGTCGTTTTACCCGGAAGACGAGACGAGCAGATCGCTCGCCTGATACGTCACATCATCAACAGCCACAGGACGTACACTGCTTAACATAGGCCTCTACCAAAAATTTCCAAACCGACCTGTTGGAAGCGGCCTGCACCCAGCGACTTCTTGCGACCTTTATATACCTTTATATTTACCTTTGTACCTTTATGCGGCACGTCTGTTCATAATTACTAGTAACATCTTCCAGAATTTTGAATTACAAGGAAATGCGCGCATTACCTAAAGTCGTATATTATTGAGTCTTATAGTGTCATTGTAATTTTAAATCCCACAAAATTATTGTTTTGTTTTATTTTTGTTAGTATCTTTACAGAGTATAAAATGAAGTCGCTTCGATCTTTTAAACTATTCAACGGATTTTAATATAGTTTTCAGTTTTCATCATTCGTCATTGGGGAACCCTTTTACTGGTCTGGTGTCTTTAGCTATAAAAAAGGTCCTAGTACCAATCTGTTCAATAGCATAATGCGTTGATAATTATGCACAGATTATTCTAAACAGTGATCATAATTGCGCATAATTTATTCCCGCGAATAATCAGCGTAATTAACTTCAAAATATTCTAAACTAAAATACCTAATCAACAAACACCACATCCCTAAGCCAATGATTTCCCCAACAGCATGTCATGAATAAATTCAGAGGCTCCGAAACGTGATTATTTACGTAATAAATTATAGTGGAAGCATAAGGCTTAATCTCCCTGGTGTCTCGTTACAGCGGCACTAAAGCGGCATTTAACGCCAGTTTTATGGCCACGCCGTACGCCCACTCTATGGGGATATCCATGGTCAGCATTTCACGAAGATGTCTCGATTAATGAGCTCTTCAATATACCTTAAGAGAGCTATCGAGCGCATTAATAACCTAGAAAGGGGACACAGAGACGTTGTATATGGCCAATATCTTCGGAGACTTGTTGGCCAATGAAAATACATAACACTGTACCTAGTAGTATTTATAAATACTAGACCACAGTTAAAGTGGGGAGTCAACAAGTGATTGCGCCATTATTCTTTCCAAATAGTATACAAGAACCAAACCCATTTATGCAGTCGAAGTAAGGTCGACTCAATTTGAATATATTTGTGGATAACTTTTACTTTAGTACTATACAGCCTTGACAGCCTCCGTGGCGTAGCGGGCGAGTATCCGGCTGTGAAGCGAGAGGCCGCGGGTTCGATCCTAGAACCGACAAAAATATCTGTGTGATCTACAAATATTTGTATCGGGGTCTGGGTGTTGTGAGACCGAAAGTTCCTGATACCCACGATACAAGACTCGTTTCTAACGATGAGGTCAAGACTATGTGTATGACTGTTGGGTGTATAAAAAAATTATAGGTACTATTTATTATTTACACTCTTCCAAGCATAGTTAACAACTAAATTACTCTATGAAAATTTAAAATTTAATTCCAACGTCCATTTTAATTAACGCTATCGCATTATTCAAAATGCTCGCGTGATTTTCACCGAATAAAGTTAGCCAATTTCAACGTCAGTGTGTCCCCGGGGCGAGCTTAGCGTTGCAGGCGAAAATTTGCCGATAAAATTATCATAATGATGCCTAGCAACGAGTGCCCTGGGAGTGAGTATATAACCTGAGTGTACTTTTAATATGTGAGGTATAATATGCTTTCGAATTTGCCACTCTCTTAATATTTAGTAACAAAAACGTTTAGTTGATATTGTATCAAGGAGATACAATAAGTGATTTTTGTGGTTTTCGATTGTTTTCGTAAGGTCATTCGTTCTTGAGATCATGCATTATTTCGGTATCTCGTGCTTAGTCTTGAAGGTACTAAGATCCATCCATCCATCCATCAGCCTAGATTCGTCCACTGCTGGACATAGGCCTTTCCAAGTTCTCGCCACCCTTGACGGTCCTCCCCCTTCCTCATCCAGCCGCTTCCCGCTATGTCTTTGAGGTCGTCGGTCCAGCGAGCTCGAGGTCGGCCTACACTGCGCTTGGACAGGCGTGGTCTCCACTCTAATATCTTTCGGCCCCAACGGCCATCGTTGCGGCGACAAATATGGCCTGCCCACTGCCACTTCAACTTACTAACTCGGCGGGCTATGTCTCTGTCAGAGAGACTCCAAGCATAACCCGCTCCGTAGCTCATTAGATCATTATAAAAACATGTATATAGGCCTGTGCCTCACACGTACACGTAATGAGTACACACATTTTTTGTTAATGGTGGGATATTCATATCACCACCATGGTGTTAAAACCTGCCATAGTGGTCCACCTTGTGTGGACCGTCACCCGTCAACCGTCATTTCTCTTCAAGTAACTACTCATTCCCCGAGTAGCAAGTTAAGTCTTTTCAAATCACTTTCATCCAGGATTTAGTCAAAGATGAGTGAGGCATGAAGCAAGGCTACAATGACGCATTTCTTCTGTCGGTGAGGGCCGGTAATGACGCGTGCGTCAGCGTCATTAGTTCATTACGTGGTTACGTCGAGTGACAGTGGGTTAGGTTATGTACAGAGAGAGCAGAGCGAGACGAAGCAGATAGCGTTTTAAAACATACTTAAGCTCACGCGTGTATCCTCGGAAAGGTAGGTTTAAATGAAAGGGATAATTAAGGGGATAATTAATTAGGAAGGGGATTTTGGCCTGCGCCTGTTCTGTCGCAGGCCTTTCGATTCTCGGAGAAGGAAGAAACATTTATACAGGCCGGCTTGACTCTGGTGACCACCGATAAACTCATTGTTTGTCGGTGGTCGCTGGTTTTTTGGACGGATCTACGCTTACCATCAGATGTAGTACAATTACTTTGCCGTGCTCCGGAAAAAATCGGTTATAAAAAAGTTATTTTATGTTTCACCCGTAGTTTAGTTCCTTTGCCACTTGATTGATCAATTACTTTAACGGATTAAATTATCAAACGCCAAGTAAAACATTATCTCTACATTAATACAACGTATTTTTACATCATGGGTCGTAAATAAGGTCGACGAAATATGGGTGTACTGATTACGCCTCTGCCCACCCCTTCGGGGATTAAATGTCTGAGTGTCTAGATTCCTTTCACCTTTGCGTTTAATATGATTAAACTAAATTTTGGTTTAAAGTTAATTATATTAACTCCCTAGTCGACCAAAGAGTCGTATGAGTCGTTAACAAACCTTTTTATCGACCTTGCAACCTTGTTAACCTTGTTGTTTTTAACAGAGTAATATAAAATAATAATTTCAAAGCAGTATTAAATCAAGGTCATAAAAATACTGTCATAGATCTTGCAGAAAAAATAGAGTGGAGACATTAATAAACCTCTATGGGGCCTTTAAAAGATTTTTTTATTTAATCAAATTTCGGGACGAGCAAGTCGCTCGCTTGATGATAAGCGCCACGCCTGCCCATAATCAGAAACAACACCACACAGAACTTATATTACAATGCACTGCATGGCACTGAACTGTAAATAAAGTTATGAGATTATAATAATATTTTAAAAACAAACATTTTCGTAAATAGGTACAACTCTGCAGAAGTAAAAAGTATGAGTAATAAATGGCTTATATTTTATTATGTTTGTTTAATTTTATATAAAAATCTGTAAATTTATTATGTATGTATTTAATTAATTAATTATATATGTACCTAAAGGCCAACATATTTCTCCACTTGTGTGTAGGCTTTGTATGTAGTTATTTATATTGCTATTATTCCAAACAAATGAGTCATGGTTGCTCCACTTATTTTTAATTTATACTTCATATTCTATTGTCACTATCAAGGACCTGTAAAATAAGAAATCAGTTTAGTGATTAGTACATGTAGAGCATCTTGATGCACATTAATACAATCAATTAAAAAGAGAAATATCTCTGCATACATACCATTTGGACATTTAATGAATTATGTTTTCAACAATAACATAAATGTTCTTAGGCTCTTGGTGGTCCATGAATTCTAAAATTACTTCCATCAATGCATCCAATTAAACCTGGTAAGCCATATTTTGTATAAAACCTAAAACAATAATGTATATTAAAATCCTATTTATCCTAAAATTCTTTAACAATAAGGAGAGTACTTTTTAAGTTTAATACTTATATATTTTAAGTAGATACCAACACACTAGTGACTAACAGCTTGCCTAGCAGCTATTGTATGGGAAATTGTATATATTTGTTGAGCATCTCAATGCTTGTGAGTGCCTGGGTTACCTCATAGATATATACACTACACATTTTCTAAGATATACTCTTAGCAAGCCCTACAGGACGTTGGTAGCTCCCTGTTGCATAAAATAACAATGCAACAAGAACTTCGAAAGAGAGAACATATTAAAAGCATGTTTATAGGTGCCGCTAAAGTGTTTAACTTGGTATGCACTCGTACTAACCTTGATTTGAAGTTTGCCAAGTCTTCCAGTTCTTTGCATGAAAATAGAAAAGCTTCCTCCGTTAAGCGATACCTACTTCTAAATTCAATATCACTTAGATTCTCCAATGGATTAAAGGACGCCCGAGAAATGGCTCGTTGTCTCCCTAAATTATTTAGCTCATCTTATAATTGAGCATTTACTAACATTCTCCAAGCGAAAAAATTGCGCGCTGACATCATTTTAAATATATAATGTTTTGTAACAGTACTTATTTAATATAGAAATAAAAAGTTTAAACATTGTAAACAATGTCTTTCACCAAAGAAGTAACAAGTGAAATACTTAACATACGCGTTTACGTTTAAAAACGTTTGTAGCTGTCAAAATGTGAACATACACTCGCAAAAACGTGATAAACGGTAACGCAAAAGTTGCGTTAACTCACGTTTGAAAAACGTCACTTCTGCGTTTAACGTTGTAAATCTTACACTCACGTCTCCAGTTTACTAAACTTGCCACCAGGAGGCGCTTTTCACGTTTGCATACATTTTGTTGAAAAAACGCAAACGCTGTAGTGACGTTAAAATTGTGTTAAAACATACACTCGGCACACTGCGCTCGTTACCCCGTAAGATGTGTCATAATGCCCAGTAATTTCTGGCTTCAATGTCCTCCAAACCGATATCTATCGCATACGAAGGACCCATCACCTAGTAAAACCAGGTGTCCTATTTGCTCGTTAGCCGGCATGTTCCTATAAAAAAATATCCAAAACAGGGACTTATTATTTTTTATTGAATCTATTTATAAAATCACACTTGTACAACGTAACAAGCACACAAACAGCCGAACACACAAGCATTTCCGTGGCGCAGCGGGCGTGTACCCGGCTCTGAAGCCAGAGGCCCCGGGTTCGATCGCCGCCGTGGTTCACACAAACATTTGTTTCGGGGTCTGGGTGTTGTGAGACCGAAAGTGTCTCGTAGTTCCTGATACCCACGACACAAGACTCGTATCTTACTATGGGGCCAGGACTACGTATGTGACTGTTGGGTGTATTTATTGATTTTTTCATTAAAAATGTGTTTGCTCTTGACCTCAATCAAAAAGATGAGGTCGAATATGGAGCGAGCTTACCCAGAAGGTGCCGATTCACACTAGTCTTAAAGAGCTTCGGGTTGTACGCACTCGGAAAGACAGACGCAGGCAGGGAATTCCACTCCTCGGCTGTGTGCATTATAAAAGATGATTTATAGCGCTGACAGCGAATATGCTTTGCTGGTGGGAGGATACTTGTATCCGACCGGATAGCGACCACCGTACACTGGTGCTAAAACCTGCCATAGTGGCCCACCTTGTGTGGGTCGTGTTCCAGGATCAGCCAGTGTATATCCGGTTCTCCCCAGGGAGCTTGCCCCCTGATCCTAACCCTTTTTCCTTCCCCTCCTCCTTGGCCCTGAGATGAGATTGTTCCGTTAGCAGGGATCCCGTAGTTCATTCCAGGAACTTTGGCAGGCCGGCATGATCTTGCCGACCTAAGATGGACACATTGTTTATTGTTGGCCGACACTATTCTTGGATTGCGCTACACTTACCATCAGGTGTAGCGTAGTCACTTTGCCGAGCCAGGATAAAAAAAACAACATGGAGCTGGAGAAGCGATAGCTCAGCGGGGAGTAGTACGGACTATCGAGACGAAAAGTCGCAGGTTCGAAACCAGCCCCAAGAGCATACACCTCTGACTTTTATAAGTTATGTCTATATTAATTATCGCTTGCTTTAACGGTGAAGGAAACATCGTGAGGAAACCTGCATACCTGAGAACTCGATAAGTTTTTTCGAAGGTATGTGAAGTCTGCCAACCCGCATTAGGCCAGCGTGGTGGACTAAGGCCTAATCGCTCTCATTCAGTAGAGGAGGCCCGTGCCCAGCAGTGGAACGTATATAATACAGGGCTAGTAAAAAAAAAAACAAATCGCCATTCGCTCTATATCCTCACCCTTATAAGTTAATGGAGCCTGTTCGTCTGAGATACCGCGGTATTCGGCCGGGTGTCGGCGAAACATCCACTCACTGTGACTCACTATTTTGTATCCAATCCGGGTTTAACACTGGCTTGATTTATTTTATACACCCTCTTCACTTCCTCGTTAAGGATTTGTGGTTCAATGACACAGTATTTCGATTTAATTTACTTTTTGTTATATACCATAACGGCTTCTAAAAACTGTAGTAGTTTTGTTGTTTCTAAAAAAAACGTAAGATATTTAATATTTAGATATCAGCGCTGCGAATCTACTATTCTATTAAAACGGCGTAATATGATGTCGGATTTACTCACCAGGGGTTTCGTACCATGACATCCTTACTTATTTTTAAATTATTAGTTATAGTTTTGTATTTGAGTTAATGACCAACGAGCAAGGCGCTCGACTGGTGTTAAGCGCCACGTCTGCCCATAAACAGAAGCAACACTACACAGAACTTTGAATTACAAAGCACTGCATGGCACTGAACTGCGCTTGTCCCCCGAGTATAAGTCTCATAATACCTAGTAATTTCACTAGCTGCAATGTCCTTCAAACCGAAACACTACAGTGCTTACACATTGTACTGACCTAGTAAAAAAACTCTGTTTAATTTTCTAGATTTCATAACTGAATTCCGAACCAAAGGAAGTCTTAAATAAATCACACCCATCACCATTCATCAACATTCCATATAAAACGTACATCCCATTATGATAATAGTCTGAGTGCATAAACTGAAAATCAGCGGTGTCGCCAATTGCATAATGATTTGTGGACTTATTACGTATCTGATGAAAGCAATAACTGTTTGTTCAACACCATAAGGTGTTTTGTACAGAGCGAAACACTCGCAAAGAAGATAAAAAAAGTAAAAATAGAAATAAAAAAGCAAAAAAAATATAAAAAAGCAATAAAGTAGAAGAAGCAATCAATAGCATCAACAATATGATTTATTATAATGTTGGTGCTTTATCAATATGATACAAAGAAAGCTTTTTATCATGTGGTAGTTCTCTCGTGTACGAAGGTCTGTCTGGGTAGGCACTGTTTCTTTCTTTATTTCAGAATTCTTTCGATATGTAGTTTAAGCTTAATATCAAGAGATGACTTTCTAAACTACTTGTCGCTAATTTTTTACCAAATCCAAAATTGTCTACAGCAACGGGAGCGTGTCATTAAAAAAGCAATTAGTAGACACCAAAAATATACGTAATAAGTCTTATACCGGTAGTGTGGAGCTCATCGTTTCTGATTGAGATCACTTACAGGAAACGAGTCTGCATTCACGCCGAACGCATTATTAGTATTCATACAAGTGCTTTACATAAATATATTTTGCTTTTGATGAGTTTTTGATACTTTGAATGGTAAAGAATAAAAAGAAAATGGAATTACGAAGGTAGTCACAGTTGGTTTATAGCATCAATTCAAGGGGTATTAAACTCAAAGAAAAAATAAAAAGAACGTGCCAAATAATTTGTTAACAGCATATCCAATGAACTTCTACTTCTTACTCAAAAATGAGATATAAAAGTGATGTAACGTAAATGCTTAGAATATTCATGTAAAGACTGTAAAAATATTATTTCCAATATGTCTGGCGTTATCCTGGCTCAGTGACAGGGTCTGTCTTCCTACTTGATATTTCCACGTCACCTGATCCTGAACATTCTCTATAGTGATACTATTGGATCTTATTTCTCCTTATACGTTATGTCAAAGTTCATAATATTTTTAAAAATATAGATATATTACACAAAGGTCAGCCTCAAAGACGACATCGAAACTAGCAAAACTCCAAGGGTCAACAACATTACCCACATAAATTATCTAACTAACGGGTGCTAATTCGGGTTTTGTTGCAACGTTGATAAATGACTTCCCTTCCATGACCGTTTAATTAAAACCTAATTTGTTTGCCTTTAATTTCATACCGAAATTTCAAGCCCACTATTTTGTAAAATAGCTATGCGAGTAATTAGTCTTTATTAGAAATCGTCTGGTTGACTGTTATCTTTAGATGGAGAATATAATAAATAAAATATGACTTGATGTTCCATTTCATTATTTCCAAGTACATAAATGTTATATAACATATTATATAAAATATAATACTAGAACATTATCACGATGAATTATCATCGTGGTAATGTTCACATGCACGGAAAAAATAAAGTCAAATTGCTACTACTAAATTGGCTGTGAAATGCGTTACATGGTGTATACAACATAAACGGGTATCTTGAAACCAGGGGCACTCTATCTGAGTGGAAATCAAATAAATAAAGGTTGTATATTTTAGAAGTTGCATTTTTTCTTAAAACCGACAAGGTTGTAAAAAATAATAATAAAACAATAAGGAACTTCGTTCCAATAACTTATTCTTATCGATTCTTCTTCAATTGTATTTAATTCCTCTTGAATATATCCTATAATACAGTTTATACTAGCACAGGTTCCAGCGCCATCAACGTATTTTTATTTCCCTTATTTTCCCAATAAAACATTAATTACTTAAATGAAATGTTATTTTGAATAACAACTTCATGTTATTATCAAAGGGTTGTAATAATATACCCAAAATTATTTTACGTGAATTTTACTTAGCCTTCGCAATAAGCCCCATCTAAAACGTCTTTCAGTTTAAATTCTTCACCCTATTATTATTTGAATTGTTTTACCTCTTCATAAAATACTTCCTCCGGTGCTCACAGATTCACTTGAACTTTGAAATACTCAGGGTGAACACCTCTTCCACTTAATTCCTAAACACATTTCAGTTTTAGCAAAATTCCCAGAAACATCCGAACTGGAATTTCCACCTGCGAATACTGATACTGAAATAGCGTTCACCTCCAATAATATATACAGATTATCGAGCAAATAAACAGATATAATGGTGTTAGTGCACAATAAATAGTTTGTCGCAGTCGTAAAGATGAAACGGTCTTGTTATAGAATTAATCTAGCCGTACACGTTCAGTGCAAGTTACACTATCGTTCGTGTAAAGTCATATAAATGAGTGGCTTGAGGGATGACCTGACAGCGGAAAGAATTTGACGTCATTAATGACTGTGTGTCAAAAATTATACTAAGGCGTAAAATTTACCATCGTGTTTAGCCATACGGTAGACAAATTTTAACAGCAATTATGGCTGTTTATCATAAGTTAATTCATGAATTGAGTTTTTCGTGTTGTATTTCACCTTCCAGAATCCAGATTAAGCTAAGTTGTATTGAATTTATTTTATATCTTAATGCCTCATATTTAATTTTTAGTAAGACGCCCTCGATTTATACTCTGGCTGTGACGAAACATGAAGATGGACCCTTTACGGTCCTATGTCTATAAAAAAGTGATTTTTTAAAATAAATATGAAATTCATATTCGTTCAATTGACGACATTACCTTTTCTTGCTATAGGGTCTCTAATTCCTACATATCCTACTTATCAGTCAGTATTCTTGTAACTCGCCACCTCTCTCCATAAGCACCACAGCCAAGTTTCTCACTTTAGCGGCACGGAGTAGAAATTAATTAGAAGAGGTTGGCAAACTTGCTCGTACCGTTGCTTATTGGGCCTTGGGCAAAAATATGGGACAGCGGTAACGACGGGGTTGGCTGTTACGTGCCAAGGTATCTCCTGTGTCAAACTTGTGCTTATTGTCTAACTTCTATTGGCGCTTGTTTATTTTAATGCTTACGTTATTAGTTTGCTTTGATGAAGTTTAATTGGATTTTCGGATTGGATGATTAGAAATGGCGATAGTTTGATTATTGTGTTCAATATTGGTGTTTTTGTGTGGTTTGATTTTATTCCCTTCATATATAATACTAACCCTGTATTATAAACGTCCTACTGCTGGGTACGGGTCTCCTCTATTGAATGAGAGTGGTTAAGCCTTAGTCCACCAGGCTGGTCTAATACGGGTTGGCAGACTTCACATAACTTCGAAATTAAACCCCCTTTTTATTATCTTGTTAATTTATTTTGAAGTTTGATTATTTCGATTGTATATTGTAATTTTAGTTTATGACGCTTTTTTAACAATTATGGGCATTTCTGCTGTCATAATATTATTATTGTCAAGCAACGCCTCATAACATGAAAATCATTCTATTATTTGATCTAGATTATTCTAGATGAAGACTATGTACGTGCATATTTCTATAAATTAATTTGAAAGTGTATACCCATATTTCAAACTTCATTCACTTTAATTCACTAATTTCAAATTACTAGGTAGGGTCTCCCGTATGCTAGAATCTATTATGGTGTTTTTGTCCTTTCTGTATCACGTTGTTTATTTGGACTGCACTATAATTATCACCATCACCATTAGTGTAGTCACTTTACCATAATCTAGAAATGTTATATTTTTTCACATACTACCAGTTTATTAATTGTTCGCCCAATTAAACTGAATTTGTTAGTTTCAAAATAGAACATTAATTAGTTAAAATTAGAACTTCGTAAGCATATACGAGTGGAGTCAGCAAACCAATTAAATTGAAAATTCACAGACCATACTTCCGAGTAATGAGAGCTCATTTTCTCAGCTTACCCGATCAATAGTTTTCGGTCTCAAAGAGGTCATCGCCGGGGGCAAAAACGAGTTCGGAAAGTTGTATTTAATGTGGGTCAATGGTTACAAAGGAGTCTATAATACTGCTATTTATCTCGGTCAAACTGAATAGAAGGGATCGCTGAAGGTGCGTCTCCACTTGTGACATTTCGCCGAACCGAAAAGCGTAACTGTGATAAACATGCGTGACAAAGTTTTAAGACCGCTTTGACTATTTCTGCCGCCAAGCAACAGGGTGTAAGCACTGTTGTGTTTCGGTTTGAAGGACATTGAAACCAATGAAATTACTGGGTGTTATGAGACTTAACATCTTATATATCGGGGTGACGAGCGCAGTTCAGTACCATGCAGTGCTTTGTTATTCAAAGTTCTCTGTGGTGTTGCTTCTGTTTATGGGCAGGCGTGGCGCTTACCATCAGGCGAGCGCCTTGCTCGTCTCGTCATTTAATCATATATAAAAAGACATGTTGAAATGTTACGACTAATCTTACGAAGCGATCTGTTCTTAGATCCCTAGCTTTCGCCGTGACATGTCATCTTAAAGTTAGTCATTTTTGTTTTAACGCACGTAAAAATGTTACAATGCATGATACAACACCCGTTCACCTTAGCGTAATAAGTGCGTGTGACAGCCACACTTCTTGGTACAGCGAAATGTTACGAAAGTGTGGACGCATCTAATGGTGATAATCGCCACCGAAGCATTCCTCTTACTGATCTTGTTTAACTGACGAAAAAGGGAGGATGTTTTCAGATCGAAACTCTTTTTTTTTTTTTAATGTTTAACCACGCATAACTCCGCCAAATATTTACTGATTCTTTTTTTGTTTGAAAATCCCTGTAACTCAGAGCTCCTTTACATATAACTAAAAGTTGGTCCCATTCTAATTTCGAAAAAAATCCATCCCCGGACTATTCATATAAGCATAGAGTTTGATTTTTTCGCCAAAACTAGTAATATAAAAACTTTTTACGAAAATGAAATTAAAAAGCAAAAACTTATGTCGAGGTTTTTTAAGTTATTAAATCATTCTCAGGTCCAAAGTTAGTAACCAACGTCATTCCAACTCCGCCACTAACACATAGTTGCTAAACTGCGAACCCAAACTTCTTATTTATTATTATTTATAGTGTAGTCAGCAAACAATTCCTATTTACACTAATGTCTTAATAAAAGGGAGGACAAAGGTCAAACTTTTGTCGTTTCTCATTGATGGAGGAAAAACAGAGCAGGAAAGTAAAATGTTATATCATTATATCTAAGACTCCATTGTTTGTTTGTAGTAACATTTATTTTTAGAAATATGTTATAATATACTGGCCTTTGATTAAAATTCACATATTAGCGCTTGAGTATTTTTGCCAGTGACGATAAAAAGTGTATGAGGAATGAAACACTCAAACTCGGAGGAGAACTGACACTTTTAATAACGGATACATTAAGAGTTATAAACATAACCATTTGAAAACGCATCGGACTCGCTACATGTTGCCGCTCGCGCTGCGCCATCTTTTTTTACTAAAAACGGGGTTCGCGCGGAAACGCAGGCCGCGCGCTTATTGGCGGAACGCGAATGGCGTGACCTTGCCGGGAGCCATTGGCAGTGCGCGATACAGAACGCGCGAAATTCAAGCGCTTGTCTAGGCGCGCGCTCGTTACAAGTGTCATAGTGGACTTTTGGCGGGAATTCTGACAGTGCAGTTGATCGCTTATTTTAATTTATTTCATAAACTAGTTTAGAGTTGTGTTTGTTGTATAATAGTGGTGTGGATTTGTTCAATAAACATTGACGGTGATGAACAGTGTATGGAAACATTGAAATATGTGAATTGAGAATCGTACTGAAAGGAGTTAACACCAAAACTCCGGCAAGACCTTGAAATCGATCGCACCCGTGTTTCATCGTTCTTGTAAAAATAACTTGAGAATGGATTATACTTGACACTGGCAAAATGCATAATAATGCGAAAGCCATAAATAAATAAAAAGAAAGAAAAGTGTCATAGTGGCTTATCAATTCACTGGCTTCAATATCCCAATAATTCAGAACACAACAATGCCTACTGCTGCTACTTACATTCACTGGTATATTTGCCCGCCAGGAAACTCCACAAATCCGTAATTTACAACCAATCTAAAACTCATACAATAGAGCAGAACATCAAGCGTAACAAATTCATTTTGTATGTTCCGTATTCGAGTAAAACGAGAGGAAGATAATGCGAGTGTATCGAAAAGCCGTTAGCAACCGCCCCGCGGCACGGCGGTGTCATGCCATCTGTAGCGTTTGAAATATAATCGCAATCTACCTATATATTTACTACTAGCTTTTCCTCGCGGCTCCGCCCGCGTGATCTGCTTTTTCCGGGATCAAAAGTAGCCTATGTTGTTATGGATAATGTAGGATTCTAATGGTGAAAGAATTTTTGAAATCGGTCCAGTAGTTTTTAAGTTTATTCGTTACATACTAAGATACAAATCTTTACTCTTTATAATATTAGTTTAGATATAATTGGGTAGTTGACTCGCTTTTTTTATTAATATTTCCTTTAAGGCCGAATCATGGTATTAAGAAGGGGAGGGAAATTTAGGTCTCCGGATATCTTATTCGCCATACGGAACGCAACAGCAATCTATTTATTATGTTACGTCGGTTTTCGGTGAGACAGTGATAATAACCCTGTCAAGCCGGCTCAATCAGTTTTGTCTACAGCGTGGCTCTACCACTACGGTTAAATAACCTTCTGTATTTACCATAAGCAAGAAGATTGCCGAGTTTATCATATCCAGACATATTCCATCTAGGCATGAAATTAGAAGTCTTCTCGTAAACATTTTACGACATAAATCTCATATTTACCCAAACTTACACTCCAAATGATATAAAGAATAACCTAAAAATATAACTAACATAGGTAGACTATCGCTTGTTTCAGTCGGGGTAGGCAGAGATAACAAATTTTCTTTAAAATGACTTGTATCTCTATCGCCGGTGTGTACGGTGGTCGCTATCCAGGCGGATATGAATCCTACCACCGGCAAACAACTGGGTTGGTAATACCGCTTTGTAAAAAGAAAGAAAAGAAAGAAAGAAAAATTTATTATTGGACTAGACACAAAATAGTTTTACATAGGTACATCATACCAGTATTATCTTAGACCAATAACAGGACCTCCCATTCAGCTTTTTGCTGAAATACAGCCTTAGCTGTACTTCAACGCTGGTTTTCAACGGGAAGTCTGTGTGACGTGCGAACGCAATGCAAGTACAACAAAAATATATAAAAATTTAAATCTTATAAACAACGATTAATAATCACTAAAACTAAAAATAAATAATTTTAAACAAATTATTCTAAATGTAGGTATAGACAACAATGATCCGAAATATGTCTACGCAATACCCAGAACAAAAAACTCAATAGGTACATCTACCCGTCTTGCTCGGACATAGTATGGTGCTTCGTCTATGGCGTGAGCGCGGGATGAGACGGGATGATTTTGTCTATTACAACCGTCAAGCAGCAGCAGTATGCAAGCACTGTTGTGTTTTGGTTTGAAGGGTATTGAAGCCAGTCTTCAGCCAGAATTTACTGAGTATTACAAGACTTAACATCTTACGGCTCGGGGCGACGAGCGCAGTCGAGTGCTTTGTAACACAAAGTTCTGTGTGGTGTTGCTTCTGTTTATGGGCAGACGTGGCGCTTACCATCACACGACCTGCTCGTTTCATCACAAACAAAAAAAGGACGCAAAATCTGAAAATATAAAAACGTAAAAAGGTTGCAATAAATATCCGAAGCAAATATGAACAAAATGGTCGCGGTAAATTCTTTCAATTCAATGTTACATGACATCTCAATGGTAGAGTGCCATTAAAAACACATTAAGGCCAAATCTGTGATGGTTTATAGGTCATTAACCCTCTCATTGTATTGTTAGTTAACCGCCACGGTCTAACTTTGAATAAGTTAGATATAAATAGGGGGTGTGACTCTGTTAAAATATGGGGTGGTTTTGCGACGTGTGCAGATTATGGGGTTATTTTCTAAGGATATATTTTTGAAATGTCATGATCAGTGGTCACATTGTTTTCTTAGCATAGGCCGACAAATGAGCAACTGGGTCCCCTGATACTAAGTGATCTCTACCACCCTCGTCTAATATCAGAAGAATTCGGCGCGTTGCCGATTTTAAAGGAAACGGATAATTAAGGGATGTACGATTTGGGCCTCCGGATATCTAACTCCATGATAGGATAAGGGGCGCAATTTGAGACTCCGGGCTAATACTGAGCATTTCGTGATAGAATATCCCAATAACATGTTTACTCGATCCGGGTATCGAAACCGAGACCTCACCACAGAAGTCATACGCATTTCATTTGACAGCCTCCGTGGCGCAGCGGGCGAGTAGCCGGCGGTGAAGCGAGAGGCCGCGGGTTCGATCCCCGCACCGAGACAAATATTTCTGTGATCCACATTTATTTGTTTCGGGGTCTGGGTGTTGTGAGACCGAAAGTCTCTCGTAGTTCCTGATACCCACGACACAAGACTCGTATCTTACTGTGGGGTCAGGACTATGTATGTGACTGTTGGGTGTATTTATTATTTATTTATTTATTATAACTACACCACCGAGTCAGTCAGTTTAAAAATACATTTTCAGTCCAATAACTTAATCCATGTTTCAATAAAATAATCGCTCCTACTTATCTAAAAGCCCCGATCAATAAATCTTCCAAAAAAGCCTCAAAAGTACATTTTTACGGCCATCTCTGAACACACGCAGATTCATGAACAATGGACAGTCATTTTTCACTCTGGTTTATTAGGCTGCGTTCATTCGAGAGCTTACTGAGCGCATCCGTGTCGGATGTGGACGGGTCTTAAGAGTAACATTTTTTGACTTTGTTTTTTTTTATCCTGGCTCGGCAAAGTGACTACGCTACACCTGATGGTAAATGTAGCGCAATCCAAGAATAGTGTCGACCAACGATAAACAATGTGTCCATCGTAGGTCGGCAAGATCATGCCGGCCTGCCAAAGGGCCAAGGGGGAGGGGAAGGGAAAATGGATGGTAAAAGGGTTAGGATCAGGGGGAAAGCCCCCTGGGGAGAACCGTATTTACACTGGCTGACTCTGGAACGCGACCCACACAAGGTGGGCCACTATGGCAGGTTTTAGCACCAGTGTACGGTGGTCGCTATCCGGTCGGATACAAGTATCCTCCCACCAGCAAATCATTCAATCATTTTGGTCCCTCGTAAGCGAGAGGCTGTTTGGGTTGGTACCACCGCTTTACCTATTTCTGCAGCCAAGCAATAGTGTATAAGCACTGTTGTGTGTCGGTTTGACGGACATTAAAGCCAGTGAAATTACTGGGCATTATGAGATTTAACATCTTATGTCTGAGGGTGACGAGAGCAGTTCAGTTCCATGCAGTGCTTTATACCTCAACTTTCTGTGTAGTGTTGCTTCTGTTTCTAGGCAGGCGTGTTACCATCAGACGAGCGACTTACTCATCTCGTCATTCAATGTAATAAAGAAAACTTGTGGCAAAACTATTAAAAAATAATTAATATTTTCTAGTGCCTGGTTCGCAATATAGATTGAAAATCCAACCCATCATTTTAACGCAGTCTGTAAATTGACTACAAATTAAAAAAGAGTGATATTGAATCCATAAAACATTTTTCAATAAATAAAGGAATACGAAGCTGATAGTAAATTATTTTTTTCATAAAAACATGATATTAGTTTTGAAATTGGAAAATTCCCAGACAAAAAAACCAATTAACTAGACACCCACGTGAGATCTGAAAATAGTTTTTATTAATTTTATAAGAAATCTTCTAATAATGAAAAGTAAATTACATAAATTGAAAATCTTTTCGAGTAAAGAATAATTTAATATTCAGATTTAGTAAACAATGATTTCTTATGTTTACGCGAATATTACTCATTGAAATAAAACTAATTTAAACGGATTTTAGCGCGGTTTTTTATTAGTTGGGATCCCGACGTTTCAAAGACTTTTCAGCCTTAGGGGTCACGGGGAAAAGTCTTCGAAACGTCGGGATCAAAATTAATAAAAAACCGCGATAAAATCCGTTTAAATTAGTTTTACTTTAATCATATTTAGTAATAGTAAGTTAACTAAGGCAGGCTTTATGTTCCAATCCGACAAGGAGTACTCAAATATTTTTTTCCTTTGAAATTATAAATGATTTTCACTAAACGTGCCTTCCAGTACCAAAGTCGACTTGATTTTTAGGGGCTTTCCCATTATTTTTTCTTTTTTTGTTAAGTATTTACCCGCCTTAAAACATTTTTGAATGATGAGACGAGCAAGGCGCTCGCCTGATAGTAAGCGCCACGCCTGCCCATAAACAGAAGCAACGCCACACAGAACTTTATATTACAAAGCACTGCATGGCTCTGAACTGCGCTCGTCACTCTGAGGCATAAGAGTGAAACGTTTCAAAACCTTTAACGGTAGGATAGACAGACAACATTTGGTATTGCATATTCCGTTGGGTACATGACCTTATAAAATCTTAAATTCACGTACCTCCTTTTTTGAGGACGGTTAAAATGTCTTCCAAAGTTTCAAAACCGTACAGTTTACATATGGTTCGGACCGTTTACTAACAAAGCGCTTATCCTCTACCAACAAATCGCCTGACGTCACAGGCATTACGTCAATAAAAACACATGAGCACACACAAATCCGGATAATGTCCCGAGATCAATCCATCATACGTTTAATCCAAGTAGATTTATGTGTCGCGACACACGGCGCGTGCGAGCGGCCAGCATGATTTACTGTTTTAATTAAACCATTTTGCATGAATCAATTAACAAGGTATTACGAAGCATAACACTTTAAAGAGGCAGTGTTTTTTAAAACCGTAACTGGAAACGAGTAAGCGAGTCACCTGATGGTATGTGAGCTCCACTGCCGATGATATTCATATCCACCCGTATAGCGACCACCGTACACATGGTGTTAAAACCTGCCATAGTAAACCACATACTGTTGGCGACAACTTTTTTTTTTTTTTTTTTTTTTTTGTGTTGACGCTTGCTGTAAGCCTGACTCGAGTCGGCTGTATACAGCTTCACCGGACTTTCGGGCGAGCGCTTTCAGGCGCTCTCAGCCCTTGACTAGGTGACCACCGCTGAGGGCACCCCCTTTGGGGTACGAACCTCGGCTCAGGACGGTCACCGGAGAGGGCAGAGACATCTGCGATTGGGGTTTAGGGGACTATATTTTAGGACTCTATTGGTGATGATTTTCAATCATCATTAACATCGGCTCGCGGGCCGGTACTAGGGTCGGGGGCGTTGCGGGGAACGCGGCGCGGTCCTCGGCGGCGAGGACGGTATGTCGGTTGTGGTGTAAAGTGTTTTTTCATGAATTCCTCTCTCCTTCGGATGGCCCTAGTGGTCGCATCGTCGGGGTCAGTGAGGACGCTACGCGGACGTCTCCACTTTGCACGGTCAAAGGGAGCGTATATTGAGGCTCGTCGGACGAGCGGATTCGGGTGGTGGGCGGCGCGATCGAAATAGCGCTTGCTGTTCATTTTCATGAACTGCCGGATGGTCGGCAAGCCCGTGTCCACGTGGGTATTGTGATTTCTCACAAACCACGGGACCCCAGTGATATTACGCAGAAAGCGATTCTGCAGGGCTTGCAAGCGTCTATATCGGGATTCGGGTACATGGCGACAACTTTTGTGTGTTGTGTTGACGCTTGCTGTAAGCCTGACGAGAGTCGGCTGTATACAGCTTCACCGGACTTTCGGGCGAGCGCTTTCAGGCGCTCTCAGCCCTTGACTAGGTGACCACCGCTGAGGGCACCCCCTTTGGGGTACGAACCTCGGCTCAGGACGGTCACCGGAGAGGGCAGAGACATCTGCGATTGGGGTTTAGGGGACTATATTTTAGGACTCTATTGGTGATGATTTTCAATCATCATTAACATCGGCTCGCGGGCCGGTACTAGGGTCGGGGGCGTTGCGGGGAACGCGGCGCGGTCCTCGGCGGCGAGGACGGTAGGTCGGTTTTGTGAAGTGTTTTTTCATGAACTCCTCTCTCCTTCGGATGGCCAGAGTGGTCGCATCGTCAGGGTCAGTGAGGACGCTACGCGGACGTCTCCACTTTGCACGGTCAAAGGGAGTGTATATTGAGGCTCGTCGGACGAGCGGATTCGGGTGGTGGGCGGCGCGATCGAAATAGCGCTTGCTGTTCATTTTCATAGGCGACAACTTTTTTTTTTTTTTTTTTTTTTTTTTTTTTTTGTTGTTGACGCTTGCTGTAAGCCTGACGAGAGTCGGCTGTATACAGCTTCACCGGACTTTCGGGCGAGCGCTTCAGGCGCTCTCAGCCCTTGACTAGGTGACCACCGCTGAGGGCACCCCCTTTGGGGTACGAACCTCGGCTCAGGACGGTCACCGGAGAGGGCAGAGACATCTGCGATTGGGGTTTAGGGGACTATTTTTTAGGACTCTATTGGTGATGATTTCAATCATCATTTACATCGGCTCGCGGGAGGCGACAACTTGTCGACGGCGCGCCTAAGGTGCAAATACAAGGCTGGGAACCCGGACCGGGAACGCGCGGAGCGACGGAGCGATCGGCCAATCAGGGCGCAGCAGCCGGAAAGCGTCGATGACGTCATACGGCCGAGGGATGCACGGACGCATCGGCCGTTAGGGGCGTGGCCACCGGTCCCACTCCGCTCACGTACCCGTCTCGGATTGTGAGACGGGAATATCGCATATAAGAACTTGTATAGATGTAAATTAGTGTAGTCAGCGTGAAGTAGTCAGCGTGAAGTAGTCAGTGTGTGGTAGTCAGTGTGTAGTAGTCAGTTGGAGATAAGTGCGAATAAGTGTAAGAGCGAAATAAAGTGTGTGATCTGCAAGTAGTCTTGTTATTTTAAAACAAGTAGTACCACGAGTACATCCTTTTGGAAGATCCGTCTTCAATATATAACATACAGTCCACAACAACATACCTTGTGTGGATCGCGTTCCAGGATCAGCCAATGTATATCCAGTTCTTGCTTGCTTGCGACATGACTTGATGATTGGTTGGGGCGGGTATAGGGGCACATCCTTGTATCCCTGTGCCCGCATCCCTGTCCTGTCGTAGGCCCCTTGATTTACTTCTTATCTCTTCGGAGTGTGAGGAAGCATTTATATAGGCGGGCATTATTCTGGTCAACACCGAAAATCTCATTGTTTGTTGGTGGTCACTGATTTTTTGGAGTGCACTACGCTTACCATCAGGTGTAATGCAGTCACTTTGCCGTGCCCGGAAAAAAAATGATATCCACAATACCTGAATCATGGATACTTTGCCGAGCTTAAAGGAAAGGAATATTTAAGCGATTGGAAAGAAGACGGGGTTTGAGCCTCCAGATATCTTCACTCAACGCAGAAAAAAATCATGCTGTAGATAAAACTGTCTACCATTTCCTGTCTATTATCATTGTTTGTCGGTGGTCGCTGGTTTAATTGGACTGAACTACGCTTACCATCAGGTTTAGTGCAGTCACTTTGCGTGCTCGAATAATAAAAAAAATACAGTATCGAAGGTAAAATATAATGAAAAATTTGTTATCCTTTGTTTAAATTTAAAAGCATTGAAGTAACGTGTGGTTTAAATGGCACGGTGATCGATGTGAACTGATGGCTGTTGTGGACGTGATACACGAATTGGGAAAATGTTGAATAAACTATCCAACAACATTTTTTTTTATATAGGCCGGAAAAATAGCATGTGGGTTATATGACTGTAAGATCACTTACCATTTAGTGGGCATGAGCTCTGGAGATCACTTCACTGACCTACGCTCATACTACCAGAAGAATCTTGGGCGCGTTGCTGACCTTAAAGAAAGGGGATAAATAAGGGACTAGGATGAGGAGGGGACTTTGGGCTTCCGGATATCTCACTCACCATACGGAATGCAGCAGCAAACCGCTACTTTACGCCGGTTTTCTGTGAGATAGTGATAACGACCCGGTCGAGCCGGCCCATTCATGCTGTAGACAAAACTGTCTACAGCCTGGCTCTACCACACTAAAAAGTGAGTGAGGGTTATTTGATATTTTTGCCTTATTGTCCATGAGACTATGATGAGACTATCACAAGTCCGAAAAAAGAGGTTCTCAATTCGACGCATATATTTGTTTTTATCTTTTTACAGTGTGGTCTGAATTAATAATTATTTTTTAAAAATTCTAATGCAAATTGTGATTATTCGACCCGGGATTTGAACACAGTAACTCAAAGTTTTTCAGTCTGATCATTAAACCAATGAGAGGAACTCAGTGAAATACATAATTCAATGTCTAAAGAAAGAAAGAAAACATTTATTGGCAACCATTGGGTGGTAAAAGTTTTTATAAGTGCATATCAAAACAGTAGGCAAATAAAACAAAAGCAAACAAAACACAAGCGTGTACGGTATATGTCCCACCGCAACAGTGCCAAGAGGATCTAGATCAGCATAATCTAGTCTAGTTAAGGGACCAAATGGCATTTAGCTTTTTTGTTTAAATTATAATAAATAATAATAATAATAATCATTTATTATCCAAAAACACATCTTTTACAAATGTTTACTTACATAACGGTCCCCGCACTAGGCGAACCTGTATCGCGGGAGACCACATAATTTTACAGAAATGTTTTATAAAATGTGCGAGTGAGCTACAAACAAACAAATACTTTTGGAGCGGAAATATTAAAATTAGAAAATACTAATAATTCTAGTTACTATTTTACGTCATATATCTATAATAATAATAAATCCAAATATAACACATACATATATGTTTAAATATTATATAAATAGAGAGATATATTTAAATATTTAGATATATATATACATAAAATAAATAGGTAAGATGTGCAATAAGTTGATGGTTTTCTTTGGTGAAACTTATTTTGGGGTATTTAGGAGAAGCTCAGTATCAGCATAATTTAGAGTAAGAAGATATTTTTTCAGTTTGCGACTAGCTTCATGGTTGCTTAAAGAGCTGATAGAGCAGAAATTATTTATTTTGTTGTACAAGTAGGGGAACGAATAGTGACTGAAACGTTTAGCGAAGGAAGTTTTTACACGAGGTATATTTATTTTAAGACGTCTTCTCTGTTGGGATTCAGTGAAAGATAAAGATAAGAAGATAAGAAATTGAACATAATAATCCGAATAAGGTTTTTATATTTAATTTTTAGTTATATTTTTTATACGATTCGAACCATGGCTACGCATTATTGTTTTTTCTTTTGTACGATATTGTTCCAGAAAAGTTTCCAGATAAAATAAATTCGGGACATTCACAATTCAACTAAAAATTAACAACTGAATAAATTTTTCGTCACTATGTAACGGTGAAACTAATATGTAACAAGGTAGGTTCTCGTATGCGAGACGCCGTCCGAGTTGGTACCATCGCTTTGTCTATTTCTGCCGCCAAGCAACAGTGTGTAAGTACTGTTGTAATTCAGTTTGAAGTTTATGGGCAGGCGTGGTGCTTACCATCAGGCGAGTGCCTTGCTCGTCTCGCCATACAATCAAATAAAAAAAATCCTCAGGGTGACGAGCGCAGTTCCGTGCCATAAAGTGCTTGGTAATTCAAAGTTTTATGTAGTATTGCTTATGTTTATGGCCAGACATGGCGCTTACCATCAGGCGAGCGCCTTGCTCGTCGCGTCATTCGATCAAATAAAAAAAAAATGGAAACTTTTGAGCGCCTGGAACTATTGAGGTCATATTATTATTAACCCCAAATATATGTTTAGACGACACGTTGGTGCATTTCTATAATCATGCTATGACCAACTGGAGTGGAGCTGAAAACATGCAAGCGAGTGAAACCGGGAGGAACAGCTAGTAATTAAAAAAGATACACATAATAGATGAATAACGTTTTGGTAAACAAAGGGTAAAAAAACGTAGTAAAACTATCGCGTTAACTTGGGGGCTGGGGTAGCGTTACCTACCATCAGGTCCGGAACAACCTCCCCTTGCACCATTACGAATAGATACTACGGGGTGTAAGGGGTGCAAACGGTAACATATGACACCGATTTATCTTGACATTCCCCATGTGAATCTACATTAGAGAGATATTTCACATGTCAGTTTACTTTAGTTTTCGTCTGAAAAATCTTGATGTAAAAAGTATTTTGTTGATGGTGGAATGTTGGGGTCATTTAGTATGGATGAGAAATTTCTTGAATATATTCTTGAACATATATTTGTTGTTGGTATTAAATGAACGTCATAGTCTTTTGCATATAAGATCATTTATTCTTTGCGATAGTTAATTTGGCCTTATTTCTCTAGTTCAAGTTCAAACATTGTTCTAACTGGTGGGAGGATACTTGTATCCGACCGGATAGTGACCACGGTACACTGGTGCTAAAACCTGCCATAGTGGCCCACATTGTGTGGATCGCGTTCAAGGGTCAGCAAGTGTATATCCGGTTCTCCCCAGGGGGCTTGCCCCCTGATCATAACCCTTTTCCCATCCCTTTTTCCTTCTCCTCCCCTTAGCCCTGGGATGAGATACTGCGGGGTCGCCAATATTCCGTTGGCAGGGATGTTTGTCGTTGGGCGACACTATTCCTGGATTGCGCTACACTTACCATCAGGTGTAGCGTAGTCACTTTGCCGAGCCAGGATAAAAAAAACCCACATTAAGGTGCGAGTATTGTGTCATGGGTATCAGGAATTACAAAAGACTTTCATTCTCACAACATCCAGGCCGAGCTGGGCCATTCATGAAGTAGACAAAACTTTCTACAACGAGACTCTAGTTACAAACTATTTATTTCTTTCCCTGTGAGTCCTACGTCTCAATAATTAATACCTCATTCTACACACAAATTATTTAAGCTACATATTTATAATATTAATAACCTACAAATATCACAACATAACACTCTGGGTGTAATCACGTACATTACGACATTAAATACCGTTTACGCAAGTAATGTGGTGATAAATTGTGAGACATTTATCATTCTCCCACTAGCTCAACGCCATCAGAAATAGTAATGATATCTCTTATTACACTCTTGTTTTGTGGTTTGTGATGAGAGAGGAAGCGTGTTGGATTAAATGATTTAAGCTTAAAAACTTCTGATATTAGATACAAGGTGGTAGGTCCCTCGTATGCGAGAGGCCATCTGGGTTGGTACCACCGTTTTGTCTATTTCTGCCAAGCAACAGTGTGTAAGCGCTGTTGTGTTTCAGTTTGAAGGATATTGAAGTTAGTGAAATTACTGGGCCTTATGAGAGTTAATATCTTAGGTCTCGGGGTGACGAGCGCAGTTCAGAGCGCAGTGCGTTGTAATTGTGGTGTTGCTTCTGTTTATGGACAGGCATGGCGCTTACCATCAGCGCCTTACTCGTCTCGTTATCCAATCAAATAAAAAATCAAATTAAAAAATATAATAAAAAAACAGACTCCAAACATAATTAAGAACCTCTTAACTAAAGCAGATTTCGAATCCGCATTCTGATCCGATCATTTATGTATTAACAGAAAAATGCAGATACAAAAAGACAGACAGACAACAGGTTTGTAATTATAAAAGCCTAAAATATTATCCAGGACCAAACACACGCGACGTTTCAGAAATGCAAAGGGTCCAGATCGATCGCCGAAAATAATAATCGTTCCTATTCCCAATAACCGTCCACTCTACCCAAAAGCGTGCGATCCAAGTACAACAAAATGAAGGGTGGAAATTGCATTATAATCATAACCAAATTTTGTATACTACTAACTACTACTACTTCTTTCTGCCTAGCGTTATCCCGGCTAGTGTCAGGGTCCGCCTTCTGACTTAAACGCCTCCACTTCGCCCGATCTTGAACATCCTCTGTAGTGAGACCATTGGCTCTCATGTCTCCCTCCAATACGTCAATTAAATAACTAACTACTACTACTAACTGTTACTAAATCAAGCGCTTCAAAACGCCTAATGTATACTAGCCGTAAAAGTATGAACAAATAAGTTTGCATTTTACAAATTACATTTACAATTTCCCGTGACATCGTAAAGTCGCTAAATCCCAACACTTACACTACTGTTCATAATTGTTCAATAAATTTTTGTGAAAATCCCCAATAAGTGTTTCCTCGGAACGTTGGTTCTAATTAATACCACGGCGAGGGGGGGAGAGACGGGGAAGGGAGGGAAGAGGCGATTTCGTTGCAAAATGTGGGCTCGGCCTGTACCTAGCTCACTTTACAGGCTTTAGTTGACATACTGGCTTTCGCACGCTGCTCTGTTTATGCTCTACGTGTGAGGATATTATTATAAAAATAATACACTTGTTGAATACACGTATTAAATTAAATTTATAGGAGCAGAGTTAAGGCTCTTTGTTTGGTATTTTCGCATTTATGTAAATGCATATTTTTGAGAGATAGATTCTCGCTGTAGACAATTGGCTCATATGTCATTATCACCGTCTTATACAAAATCGACGGTTAGTCAATATTAGTCAGATATCTAGAGGCCCAAATTCGCCTTTTCCCTATCTTCATTCCTTCTTTTTAGGGTCAGCTATGCATTCACAATTCTTGTGCTATTTGATGAAAATGACCGTTTAAAGGCCTGTGCTTTAAAAATATCCTATTTCAACATATTCCTCAAATTCCTTGACATTATGCAAATACAAACATAACATGCAAATCACGAAAAGACAAGACTCTCGGAAACACGGATAATATGTTTGGACGGGTATCGGAGATTACGGTAAATGCCATACATGGCACTCGCTCAGCGCTACATACCGGATTACGTCTCTCGATGGGCATACATTGCTTGCGGTCAGGACTGCTGCAGGGTGATGATATGGTGGTAAGCGAGCGATGTATTTCAATGTTATAAATTATTTAAAATCGGTCTAAGATCTGATGACGAAGTACTAGGGAAGTGAGAAATCCTCAACGGTTTTCAACGAATGTACCGCGATTTGGATTTTGAAGTTTTAACTATTTTTTTTTTATTGAACAATGAGACGATCAAGGCGCTCGCCTAATAGTAAGCGCTACGCCTGCCCATAAACAGAAGCAACACCACACAGAACTTTGAATAACAAAGCACTGCATATCACTGAACTGCGCTCGTCACCCTGAGACATAGATGTTAAGTCATATAATGCCTAATAATTTCACTAGCTTCAATGTCCTTCAAACCGAAACACAACAGTGCTTAACACCGGTTTGGCAGCAGAAATAGACAAAGTGTTGGTACCGACCCAAACGGTCTCTCGTATACGAAAGTACTTGTAAACTACTGCTTCAATACTACTTACTACGTACTTTCAATATAAACCGATTTTAAATAATCGCTCCCTTCCATCACAATGCACTCGTGACAACTCAATTACGCAATGGTATCTATTTACCGCCACATGGTCACATCAGTAGTGTGTACTGAATTTCGGCCGCGTGATTTACTGGCACAAATATGGAATTAATCAAAATTCTTACTTGATTAATAGTTTCAATAACCGATTTGCGATTTAAACGTGTGTCACTGTTCCAAATTGGTATTTACGGCCCTCACGCCTGTAATCCCCAAAGGGGTAGGTAGAAATGTTAGAGAGTGCTAGAGCCACGCTGTAGTTTTTCTACAGCATGAATGGGCTGGCTTGACCGGTCGATACCACTGTCTCACAGAAAACCGACGTAAAGTTGAGCGTTTCATACTGTGAGTGGGATATCCGGAGGCCCAAATCCCACTCCCTTTCCCAATCCTTTAATTATCCCTTCTCTTTAAAGTCGGCAACGCGCCTATGACTATTCTAATATTATAGTATATATGGGTCGTAGAGATCACTTACCATCAGGTGATCAACTTGCTCGTTTGCCGGTCTATATAAAAACATCCAGTGCTGCAGTACATGCAGTACCTGGTCGAGGCGGTCCATTCATGCTGTAGAGAAAATTGTCTACAGCATCGTAGTGACACTAATATGCAAACATTTAAGAGATTTAAAAAAATATTTATTAAAAAAAATGAATTGAATTAATATCAAATTTAAATTAAATGAATTGAAATAAAAATAAAAAACCGCGATAAAATTCGTTTAAATTAGTTTTATTTCAATGAGTAACATTCGCGTAAACGTAAGAAATCGTTATTTAAAAGAATTTTCTAGAACAAAAAGAAACCAACCTATGCTATTATCAAGCAAATAACCTATTCACGAAACTGTTGTTTTTTCGCCACTCTCTCGAAACGACGCCGCAAAATGAACATGTAAAACATGCCTTAATATTAAACGTGTTTTAAATTAGGTAATAATCGTAAAAAATCATTGCCCCGTCCACGACATTTTACAGAGCAATCTTGAGGTGCCATTAAAGTTTGAAAAAGCCTGTGAATGTAAAAATATGTGGGCTGCTATTCCGAGGGTCCGGAGGTAAAGCGGAGATTCCTGGACAAGTAATCACAGGTGGTATTTTGGACGGGGCTATGTCATTACAAGGGTTATGGTTCTCAAGTTTAGGAGTAGACTGGTTTTGATAGTAAAAGGCTTATTAGTTGCTAGGTCTTTCGTAAACACACTGGACTGTTACCACGGTATTACCTGTTTCTGCCACCATACAGTAATATTTTAGCACTAATGTAATTCAATTTGAAGGACACTGAAAAGAATAAGAGCCTCTAGACCCTATGTTTCGGGATGATGACCGCAGTCTTATTTCGAGCAATGCATCGTAGTTCAAAGTTCTGTGTTGTGTTGCTTCTGTTTATGGGCAGGCATGGCACTTACCATCAGACACCACCTGCTCGTTTCGTCATTCATGCTAATACAAAAACTTGTGAACCAAAGGAAGAATCTATCACTATTACTATGACGATTATTTTCTCCTTTGGTAGCTAGTATCATAGTATAGTAGTAGTAGTAGCATCCCCATTTAATTCCTATATAATATTTTCATGAATGGTAGAGCCACGCTGTTTCGAATTTTGTCTACAGACATGAATTTGCCGGTTCGACCGGGTACCGTTACAACTGTCTCACAGAAAACCGACGTAAAGTAGCGGCTTGCTGCTGCGTTTCGTACGGTGAGTGAGAAATCCGGAGGCCCAAATCCCCGTTCCCAATCCCTTAATTACCCCTTCGATTTAAGATCGGTAACGCGCCTATGATTCTTCTAGTATTGTAAGCGTACATGGGCGGTGGAGATCACTTACCATCAGGTGACCCACTTGCTCGTTAGCCGGTCTATGGTATAAAATAAAATCCTAAATCAGCTGATTTCTTCTTCCACCTGCCGTTGTCTCACTCCCAGTGGGGTCGGCGCAACTTGCCTTTTCACATATACTACAGAAAGATTTGGCTTATACTCTGAACCCCTCTGGGAAAGTCAGTATGCAACTAATATAGAATTTAAATTAAATCTCGAGAATATTGGATTTAAATCGAAAACTAACTCGGAGCGGATTATTCTGGATTACACTAGTTCACGTTCCACCATAGGAAATCCTACATTAAACTAAAAGACCCATTTAAAGGACGCAGAGTTTGACAATCGCTGGCTCAAGTCGTTAAGTTTATTCAGCGTGTGATGGGCAATGGGAAACAGGTGGCCGTGTATACATCCCTTAATGGCAGGGTTAATTTTAATTTTTGGTTTCACTTAATGTTTGTGCCTTTGTTTCGTGCCATCGAAATTATTTCCTTAAACCTTTATTAGAACAATTTCTGCTAACAGAATGTTTTTATTAAAAATAATGTGTTAAATTTACAAGGTGGTAGGTCCCTCGTATAAGAGAGCCCGTCTCGGTTAGTACCACCGCTTTGTCTATTTCTGCTGCGAAGTAATAAATAAATAAATATACCCAACAGTCACAGACATAGTCCTGACCCCACAGTAAGATACGAGTCTTGTGTCGTGGGTATCAGGAGCTACGAGAGACTTTCGGTCTCACAACACCCAGACCCCGAAACAAATATTTTTGGACCACACAAACATTTGTCTCGGTGCAGGGATCGAACCTGCGGCCTCTCGCTTCACAGCCAGCTACTCGCTCGCTGCGCCACGCAGACTGTCAGTAATAGTGTGTAAGCACTGTTGTGTTTCGGTTTGAAGGTCATTGAAGCCAGTGAAATTACTGGGCATTATAATACTCAACATCTTATGTCTCTGGGTGAGCTATAGGCTCGCTATCCCACCATGGGATGAAAATACGAAATACGGGTGTACTGGTTATACTTCTGCTTATTCCTTCAGGGATCACAGACGTTAGTTCGTATGTACTGAATACAGAATATTAACACTATTCCTTAAAAAAAACCTCTCCTTATTAAGCACATGTATCGTGTCCGAACCCGTTTACCGCTCGTGGAATATGCAAAGCGTATGCTAAATAAGTTCTGAGCTTGCTCTTGTGCCAAAAATACTCTTCGTTTACCGGTCCATCGGGGCATGTATGCTAGGAATATATTATCTGTTACACTGTTGCTAACTTCAACGGTATTTTGCTCTTACACTCGTAGATGTCGATTAACTTTAATTAACAATTAGTCTTTAATGATTCAACAGCTTTGATGCGCCTGATGGTAAGCGCCTGCTCATAAACAGAAGCAACACCACACAGGATTTCTAAGTTATAAAGTACCGCATGGCATTGGACTGCGCTCGTCACCCCGAGACATAGGATGTTAAGTCCTATAATGCCCAATATTTCACTGGCTTTAATGTCCTTCAAACCGAAACACAATAGTGCTTACACACGGATGCTTGGCGGCAGAAATAGATAAAGCGGTGGTACCCAACCAGACGGCCTCTCGCACACGAGGGACCTACCACCTTGTGTATGCAGAATACGGTTTAAATTTTTAACTGCCAGTTAATGTATTAAGCAACCAATTTCGGAAATACCGTGAGATATCCGGGGACCGAATTCCTTTGCCCGTAATCGTTTGTTTAACTCCTCGCCCGCTACCAAAGGCATGAAAATATACAAAACCGTATAATTATAAAAACTTCGTGACTTGCCTAAATTTGCCTTCACTTTAAACTGACTGTAGGAGCGCGGAAAGTACTAAAAAAATAAGCAAAATTAATATACCTAAACTAATAATATATTAGTAATACACATAGACCAGCGGACTAGCAAGATCAAGTGGCAGTGGGCAGGCCACATAGCTCGCAGAACCGATAACCGATGGGACAGAAAGGTTCTGGAATGGAGGCCACGTACTGGCAAGCGCAGCGTTGGACGTCCGACTACAAGGTGGACAGACGACTTGATAAAGGTCGCAGTAAGTCGGTGGATGCAAGCCGCTTCCAACAGGTCGGTCTGGAAATCTTTGGGGGAGGCCTATGTTCAGCAGTGGACGTCCTGTGGCTGATGATGATGAAACTAATATTATAAAGAGGAAAGATTTGATTGTTTATTTGCATTAAATAGGCTCTGAAACTACTGGACCGATTTTAAAAAAAAAACCTATAGAATCCTACATTATCCCTGATGAACATAGGCTACTTTTTGTCCCGGAAAAGCAGATCACGCGGACGGAGCCGCGAGGAAAAACTATTTATTTATGAAATAAAACGCACATATTAGGGTTATTGCATATCTAGGATTCGAGTAAGTAAAGCAGTGCTGTACCTTTTTTACCATAATTAGGCAAAATATAAAGACTCCCGCAGAGGTCAGAGGCCATGGACTTAATTACAGGGAAATTACATCTTGTAATTATGTTGGTAATTACAAAGCAAGAATTTTGCACGAAAAATATTCACTGCACACGTAACTTTTTCCTCTAAATGTAATTTAATTATAAACCGAATTAAAAAAGGAAGTTCCGGATTATTATGTACATTTAGTACGTGTTACATTTACAACCTTATTGGCAGCCTCCGTGACGCAGTGGGTGAATGAAGCGAGAGACCGTGAGTTCGATTCCCGCACCGAGACACATGTTTGTATGATTCACAAATTTTTATTTATTTATTTATTTATTTAAATATCCATACATCTATCATTACAGGTTATACCCAATACGATAGCGTAGTACATTTTTTTTTAAATACATTCCAATTACATTATAATATTTTTAAGTCAACACATTCTATTAATAATTCTAATTCATTTTTAATTATAATAATCATACAATTACGTCATGTCCGAATAGCATAATAAATATAACGCTACCTTTGCGAATTCATTCATTGTGCAAGAAAATAAATCTAATCTTTCGGCAACCAGATTGAGTGTGCGCAGCGTTCGTGTGAGAGGCGTTTTTTCCAATAATTGAGTCCGGCCGCGCGGCACCGCCAGCAGCCGCGGTCGTCTCCGTCGCTGAACGTAACCATTGGGCACAGATAGGCCTATCCACTGTAACACATCGGGGTTAGATATGTTACCGCGAAATACTTTCAACATATATATTGCCAACGCCATATCCCTCCTAGTTTGTAATTTGTTGTATCCAACCATACCTAATACAAATAAGGTTGGATACATCAAAGGATAAAAGGGATATACTCCGTATTGTCTCAAATATAGGAAACGCGTGAATTTGTTCTGTATGCGCTCCACCATGTCCCTATATTTAATTTCATGCGGTGCCCATATTGCCGAATTACTTTCTAATTGACTCCGTACTAATGCGTCATACAATGTTGATATGGCTTTTAAATTTGTAAAAGACTTTGTATTGCGGAGTACAAATCCTAGATTTTTGTAGGCTTTCTTGCAAACCGTAATAATATGCTCACGAAATGTTAATTTCGCATCCATCTGGACGCCAAGATCTCTCACTGTCTCGACCCTCAACAAGGGCACACCTTCCATTTCGTACTTGTACGGAATGGGTAGCCTTGCGCGACTGAATGTCAACATGGAACATTTTGCGACATTGAATTGCAATCTATTATTTTGACTCCACTCAACTACTCTGTTTATATCCTGCTGAAGTCGCTGACAGTCATTTCTCTTTTTAATAGCCAACAATAGTTTAAGATCGTCTGCGAATAATAAACACTTAGCATGTTTTATTACGTCAGGCAGATCGTTGATCATTATTATGAATTCTAATGGTCCTAGATTGCTACCTTGGCTCACTCCTGACCTGGTATAATAAGGCTCTGAACGGTAACCACGGTAGTCCACATACTGTTGCCTGTCCCTCATATAACTGGTAAAAAATTTAAGGAGACTCGGAGTAAAACCGATACTTGCCAATTTCGATAGTAAGATGTCATTGTCCACTAGGTCGAAGGCTTTTTTGAAGTCGAAATAGGCAGCGTCCACTTGCACCCCCGCATCTACATGAGGGACAAGATACGTCATGGCATTGAGCAAGTTGCTGGTGGTGCTGCGTGCTGGTCGAAACCCATGCTGTGCATCGCATAATTGCGGGGCTATTTGCTCCTGGACACTACGCTGTATTGTGGACTCAAATACTTTCGCCGGTGTCGATAATATTGCAACCGGTCGGAACGATTTTGCATCCGATCCGCCTCTTCCCTTGGGTACTGGAATTACTCGGGTAACTTTCCAACGTTGTGGAAAATACGATGTTTTTAGGCATAAGTTAAAAATATGTAGAAGTGGATCGGCTAACACGAAGCGGCAATCTCTAACGATAAATACCGGGATACCGTCAGGGCCCGCCGAGCGTTTTGGTTTGAGTCGCGCGAGCGCCGCCCGCACCTGCTGCAGCGTGAGGCGCTCGAGCTGGATGCGCGCGCCGCCCCCACCACTCCCCGCCACCGCCTCGTTCACGTCGAGTTTGGCCGGTTCCTTACTGTATACTGAATAAAAATAATTAGCGAACTCTAATGCACATTCTGGATCAGCTAGGACTTTTCCATCCTTCATGAGATTATTGCAATTTGTTGAACCCCTTTTACTCCTTATATAATCCCAAAAAGACTTAGGGTCCTTAGCTAGATCACCCTGTACTCGTTGTTGGTGTACTAGGTAAGCGTGATGTATATTTTCTTTAATTCGTGCCCTACATTTCGAAAATACAACATAGTCACTGCGCATGCCGCTTGATTTATATTGTTTGTGAAGTTTAGATTTCAATTTTATATCATTAATTATTTCTTTCGTATACCACTCCGGATAACAGTACCTACAATCATCAGCCTTTCTTTGTTTTTTAGGTACACAATTATCCAGTATGTTATTAAGAGTATTATAAAAAAATTCTAATGATTTCTCTGGATCCTGTATGCTATAAATTGGACTCCAATCTGTAGCCAACATTGTTGAATATAATAAATCGTAATTAGTTTTATAAAAGTTCCACCTCTTTACTAGTCTATCATCCTCGCATGAGCAAGACGTTGATACTAATTTCACCGGTGGTGAAGAAGAAAGTGTTACCTTAGGTACGTAGCTGACTGAGACCTCCAGGGGCGGGTGATACGCATCGACTGGCACCAGGGAGTTATCTGCCTCGCATACTTGCACAATATCCGACAAACTATATGAGCACAACACTAAATCCAATTGCCGACCCCTACAATTAGGTATATTATTAAGTTGGGCGAATTCGCAAAAGGATACAAAATATTCAAAATAATTTATAACATTATCATTACATGAATTTAAATTAAAATCACCTATCAATATAATATTATTATACTTTATACATAATTGTTCTATCATTCTAAATAATCTGAAATATTCATAATCATGACTATTCGGTGGTATATAGACAACACAACACAAAAACAGAAATCTACTTTTAATATGTACCGTCGCACAAACTATTTCAAATATGCATTCATCTACGTTAATGTTATCGGGTGCATGTATTTGCCGCAGCTCCAATCGGTGTGTGGCCACGAGAAATGCGCCGCCTTGCTTGCGCCCATCCGCTCGGTCACATCGTAATATTTGATAACTTGGTGGTATTATTTCTGCGTCCAATATCGAATTGTTACATCCCGTTTCTGTAATTGCGATGATATCCGTACTTAGCGATTCTATGTTAGTTCTAAAGTTATCTAGCTTCGTTCGAAGACCCCTGGCATTTTGGTAGTATATTTCAAGACTATTACTTCTCTTTGGCTGGTTTAATTGTTGGTCTCCGAAACCAAAACCATTCGCAAAATTGTGCATTTATAGGCCACACTTCTGGTTGACATAATTTGTGATATGTCGTCTCAGAGACCGATATGACAAATGATGCATAATCTCTTTCAGTCTTGTGCTTGAGTTTTTCTATCATAACATTCACTTCTGCACCACACACTTTTTTTACATAAGCAGTTAGTTTTTCAATTGTGGTTTCTGTAGTCAAACGCCACACATGCAGGTGTTTTTTCTTTTCTATAGCTTGTATTTCTATATTTTCTGTGTTTTTTCCTCTTTGAACTTCTTCTTTATGTTGGAAATTTCCTTTCTTCCTTCGAACCGTGATCCAATCGTCCCTTTTTTCCTCTTCATTATGGCTCTCTCTATCCATCGGAGCAGTATTATTGTTATTAAGAGTGACGGGTTGAGATGCTGGAATCGCTACTGTCGGAGTTTTCATGGCCCCAACGACTTTATTTACGCATGAAGGTAGTTTGTCGTTTAAAGATTTATTTCTTTGGTTTTTCTTGGTAACTTCGGCAATCTTAATCGGTATTTGGACATCTATTGAGTTGGGAGTTTCAATGTCTAATTGCGTTTCTTCCAATTCGATGTTAATACTTCTATTTGTCTGATTACATATATTACTATAGGAGTCATTTTTAATTAACTGTTTTTGAAGTACCTTCATGTTTGATTTTAGCTCCATTAATTCATTTTTAGTAGAAATACACACATTTTTCAGATCATTGATCGCATTTGATTGTGTTTCTAAGCGATGTAACATTTCCCTTCTAAACTCTCTAAATTCAGTCAACAAATTACAACTATAATCAACGATTTGTGATTCTTCCGTTACCTTGCTGCGGCTACCGCGCTGAGTGTTCACATTATGACTTGATGGATATTTTTTCTGGTCTGGAGTGTTCCTTATAGGTGTGTTTGAGCCATTACGTTTGGGTTTAGGTTTAGAACAAATGCACTCTGGACATACCCATTGGTTTATATAAATCTCGGAGAAGTTGGTAAACTCTTCGTGTAACAGTCCAAGACATTTTAAGTCGTAAACTTTTTCACAGGCTTTCCTAGAACACTTCATGTATAATCCATTTGGTACTTTATCACCACAAGCTCTGCAATCCATTGGCATTGCGATATTTTTATACTATGAACACAAAATTACGAACACAGCCGAAAACACGTCCGCACCCTCCGCACGGTTTTTTTTTTTTTTTTTCTTTTTTTTTTTTTTTTTTTTTTTTTTTTTTTAATATTTGTTTCGGGTCTGGGTGTTGTGGGACCGCGAGTCCCTTCTAGTTCCTGATACCCACGATATAGGTTTAAACTAGTGTGGGGTCAGGACTTCTTGTGTACCCGGTATTGCGATAGGCTCACCCCCTATCACATCATGGGACGGAACTACGCTCGGCGAAATGTGGGTGTACTGCCTACCTTTTCGGGGGTTATAGACGTTATTGCGTATGTGTGTAATGTATATATAGCAAGTTAATTACGTTCAATGCGGATTATTCTAATTTTAAAACACCAAATTTTTTTGCTGGTGGAAGGATACTTGTATCCGACCGGATAGCGACCACCGTACACTGGTGCTAAATCCTGCCACAGTGGCCCACCTTGTGTGGGTCGTGTTCCAGTGTCAGCTAGTGTATATCCGGTTCTCCCCAGGGGGCTTGCCCCCTGATCCTAACCCTTTTCCCATCCCTTAATCCTTCCCCTCCCTCTTGGCCCTGGGATGAGCTAGATGGGTCGGCAGTATTCCGTTAGCAAGGACCCAGTAGTTCATCCCAGGAACTTTGGCAGACCGGCATGATCTTGCCGACCTACGATGGACACATTGTTTATCGTTTGTCGACACTATTCTTGGATTGCGCTGCACTTACCATCACGTGTAGCGTAGTCACTTTGTCGAGCCAGGATAAAAAAAAAGTCGGTGCTGACACGTGTAGAAACGCTACAGCATAATGACCAAAAAAAACGGTGTTCATTAGAACACCAGTAACTTTTAAATTACCGAATTGATTTCAAGCGTAGCTGACTAGCATGCGTACTCACTTACAAGGTGGTAGGTCCCTCGTATGCGGGAGGCCGTCTGGGTTGGTACCACCGCTTTGTCTATTTATGTCGCCAAACCACAGTGTGTAAGCACTGTTGTGTTTCTGTTTGAAGGACATTGAAGCCAGCGAAATTACTGGGCATTGTGAGACTTAACATCTTATGTCTCAGGGTGACGAGCGCAGGTCAGTGCCATGCAGTGCTTTATAATTCAAAGTTCTATGCGGTGTTGATTCTGTTTATGGGCAGGCGTGGCGTTTACCATCAGGCGAGCGCCTTGCTCGTCTCGTCATTCATTCAAATAAAAAAAAGGAACCCCTGAAGTGGTAGGCAAAAGGAGTAACCAGCACAAACACAGCACGCCATGTATACATTAGTTGATGCTGATTTCTATATATAAGTTTCTTTTACTTTTGTACTGACTTGTCATAAGCGCTATTTCAATTGCCTACATGATTAATAAACTATTACATTTAATTTCATTTCACCACATTTCGCTGAGCGTATCTTTGTCCCAATATGTATGGTATAACCACGTTAAACTCATTTGTTTGACATTTAACGTTAGGACAAAGTTATCGACCATTCAGGGCCTGGATTATCAAATTAACGCTTCCATTAAGTTAGGAATTTAGGTCGCCTGGATACTAATTCGAGACATATGTAAATTCCTCATGAGAATGTTTACAATTTAGATATATATTCATAGTATAGCGTTATATTGCGCCTATCATATAAATACTATCAGTTGGCAATGTAGATGCACGCGAATAAAAAATATATTAAGTTATTTTATGTTTGTGTGTTCCAGAAATATTCACAAGATCTCTCGTAAACAGTAGTGTGTAAGCACTGTTGTGTTTTGGTTTGACGGACATTGAAGCCAGTGAAATTACTGGGCGTTATGAGACTTAACATCTCATGGCGACGAGCGCAGTTCAGTGCCATGCAGTGCTTTGTAATTCAAAGTTCTGTGTGGTTTTGCTTCTATTTATGGGCATGCGTGGCGCTTACCATCAGGCGAGCGCGTTGCTCTTCTCGTCATTCAATCAAATAAAATTCCGAAATTCTTAGTTCCATTCCGTACCCACGACACAAGACTCGTCTATTAGTGTGGGGTCAGGCAATAGCAGATTTCTGTAGTTTTGTATGACGAGTGAATATTTGCCTCATCTGAGGCAACTTATGTCATTAATATGAATGTTCCCATTAATCCAGCTTTCCACCAAAAAAGCCGCATTCAAATAGTTTCATTCGTTTAGGCAATAGGTTCATTAAAACTTAAATGACGCACAAAACAGAAGTTATTTATTAAATTATGAATCATAGCCTCAAAACTCGCACACCAACGCCATCTATGAATCCCGTACCTAAACTTCACTCATAAAACACCGCAGTGATAAAACAAAACAATTACCAAACATAACCGTTTTGAGAACAATCTAGAATTGCTTTTTTATTTGGGTGTGCTGCCAAAAGGCACGGTTTTACAGCCGGGCTGAATGCGTAAGATTAGTAATTAAGCGCTAACTACAATTAGAGGCGAAGTGCTGGCGCGGTTACGGCCAAGGACTGCTTTGCGTTTACAACTGTTATTTTAATTTATTGCCTGTCCTGTTTTCGTCAGTCTAATTTAGCCAATGCAGAGCCTGGGAATAGTACCGCCTCGCTGCTTTGTATTAACTATCCGCGTAATTTGGAGGACAAACGCCCTGATAGCAAACGTCGTAATTTTTATGATTTTTAAGGTTCTTTACTCAAAGAATACCAACAGGATTCCAGAGCCTATTCCGCTTGTCTGACTGATCTTTTTTATAGTATAAAGGAAACAGTTACAAATTAGATATTAGACAAATAAATGTTATGAAAATAAATAAATGCGTAACATACACCATTATCCATATACTTATAATTATGAAATTAGAAACAATTAATAAAAAACTGTGGTAAAATCCGTTTAAATTAGTTTTATTTCAATTTGTACCTACATACTATTCGCGTAAAAATAAGAAATCATTAGATAATTCAGAATGTTCTAACTTTGTAAATACGGATCACACCTATCGAAAAACTCACCCTTATAAAATTACTTACTATCCAGGCCACAGACCTAATGATAGACAAATATCCATAGGTTTCTCTTATTCTACAGCACTCAATATTTTCATAAACATAAAGAATAAAGTCTGATTGTGCCGAGGTAGTGTAAGTTATATGAATACGAAAGTACAATACAAATATGAAATGTATGCATTTTATACCCGCAACATGTGTTGCTTTGAGTCAAAGTAAGGAGTGTAGGTACAGTACAATCGTTCCGAGAACGAGTTTCGATGACGCGGGTGTGTGGTGCAAGATGAAAAGGATTACGGGGATATATTTTGTCTTATTTTTAACCGACTTTAAGAAGGAGGTTATGCATTCGACTCATAGGTATGTGAATTAGATAAATAGAATATTTTGATTGCCTCGGTGGCGTTGTTGTATTGCATGCGCGGTAAGACTGTTATGTTGAGGTCTCGGGTTCGGTCCCCGGGTCGCGTCAAATGATACTGGGTTTTTGATGACTGACTTGACTCGATGGATGGTTTTTAATTTTTTTATGGCATAACCTATAATTTATTATTTTGTCAACAGCGGTAAACATAAGCTTTAAAATGGTATTTAAACCACTAAATTTGATGATGAATTATGGTGTTCTGGTGTTCCGACAAAAAAAATCCTTAGATAAAATAATATAGAGTTAGTTATAATCTCAAATGTACAAAGCAATTCTAGATTTCTTCACACAAGAAGCACGAATTAAGTACCACATACTAGACATAAAAAGGTAGACACCAAGTAAATTAACAAAAATACTTTATTTAACAGTGTGATAGCTTACAACAAGAGCTAATGAACAATAATCGCTTAATCTAAATATTCTAAGGCTCATATATTATTTAAATGCTTATGACGCATTAGTCGCCGATGGTACAATCATTACCCCGTTGCTACGGGCATGAAGTGCTTGCGAAGTATATCTGTTGGGGATGGACACCCTTATAATGTTAACACACGCTTATAATGTTGCTATCGATCGTTCAAAACCAATAAAATTGAAAGACAATTCATATTTATATGAAACAAACAAAGTTCCACTTTATATGAAACAAACAGCAGTTCCCGATGTTTAAACAAAGCTTGTCAACCGGCTGAGATTTTACAACGCTATTTATCGCAGTTCCCGATTTGTTTCTTATTTCTCCTTGTATCCTGTTACCTGCTCACGCCAAATATTAAAAAGTTATAATCTAGAGATACAGTTTTATTTTACATTGAGTTTAAAACATTCTGGTTTATTACATTACATTAGTACATTTAGTAAGATGATAAGCATATATTGGTCGTTGAGTGGTAGAGCCAAGCTGTAGACAGTTTTGTCTACAGCATGAATGGGCCGGCTCGATCGGATCATTACTACTGACTCACAGAAAACTGACGTAAAGTATTGTAGCTTTCTTATGTTTACGCAAATAATACATATTGAAATAAAACTAATTGAAAGGGATTTTATGCGGCTTACTTTTACTTTTGATCCCGACATTTAGAAAACAAAAGTAAGAATAAACCGCGACAAAATCCGTATTAGTTTTATTTCAACGAAACGTACTCCCGTCATTCAGTTGTTTTAAAAAACTTGCACAATCGGATTAGCGCCAAAAACGTAGGGATACAAAAGTTTGCACTTATGCTTTGTACCAAAGTAATATGAATTCGAATGCTTAAACGAAAGACGACGTACTTTGACCGGATTTTGCAAAAAACGAACATGTGTGTTGGTGTAGAAATTATAACTTCTTACTTATAATATTAATATTGAGTATCTTTCATTCGTTTTCATATTTTCATTTAGCTAATGGTAGGATATTCATATCCACCCGGATAGCAACCACTATGCACATGGTGTTAAAACCTGCCACAGTGGTCGCTGGTTTTTGTACTGCCCTACGTTTACCATTAGGTGTAGTGCAGTCACTTTGCCGTGCCCGGATGAAAAAAAAATATCTTTCTGCCTGACGTTATTCCGGTCTAATGCCAGGGTCTTGAGGTACGTGCTTACGTTATCGATTATAAATGTCTAAGTCTAGAACTGTGCCTTTTGAGTGTAGCAATTTGGACAAAAAAATACCCTGGAATTCCTGGATTCTAATGTAAACTACGTCTAGTGCTTTAGAACTGAGTATGAACTGGGCATGGTATATTACCATTAGTGGTACCTACTATAGTAAATAACCCCGTATTGTTTGACAACGTTTATACCACATTATCTGAAATAACTTTATTATTTATTAGGTTTCAATTATTTCTCAGAGACGTCGTATATTATTTATATAAGTTCTCAGTAACGGAGCGAAGACTATCATCTGGCTTCGAGTGAAAATAATCGATTTATAAAACTACTTGAGTGCGTAGGTAACATTTTCAAGTCATCTATCCCTCAGTGTTTAAAAACGAGAGTTTTAATCAGTGCATCCCATCCGTAATGACCCACAGAGCTGAAATGTAAACTCACCAGTATCTACAAGTTCAAAGTTGCTCAACATGCTATGGAGCAGTCAATGGTATTTCTCTAAATATAATTCGAAATGAATCCATTCACCAGAAAACCGAAGACTATTGTTGCTTGTAAAATTAGCACGCTGAAGTGGTAGTGGGCCGGCCGATCATGTCTGTAGGCAGATATATGATCTGTGGAAAATACATGTGCAAGATAAGGCGCCCTATTGCACAGTGGACCGACGACTTGAAGATATGGAGGCAGCGGATGGATGCGGATTGCCCAAGACGGGGATGATCGGCACTCACTTGGAGAAGCATACGTCTTACATTGAACGGCTACAGGCTGTGATGAGATGAGATGACAATAAAAATGAACATCATAGCTAATGATTAAATAAAATTTACAGCTTCGATTCATTTCAATTCCTGTTGTCGCTATAGACACGTCTTCAATTAAAAATTTACCCTTTCTTAGATCATCAATTACCTATAACAGATCTGGGTTGCATTAAATTTTCCTCCAAGTTTAATCGTAGCAGTAATATCGGCCAAAAAAGCTATCAAGATACAATTCGCCCTTTCTTCACAATCAGTTTTTTTGTTATTACAAGACTTGATATCATTTAAAACTTACAAAGAGAAATTATTTTCTGCTGATGCAAACGATTGAAGCGAAATAATTACACGTTTTTTCTGGAACTGGATTTTTGGATGTTCTACTTAATTAGACTTTTTATTACGTAGACATTCCACTTATTTTTGATGTAAGCTAATTTTTTTAACTATTCCTTTTTCATCGAAATTTTTAATTAGCTTTCTTCGATTGGGGTTTCTTTTTGATTTCTAGAATCTTACATAGATTTAAAAATATAATACAACTAGCTTTTGCTCGCGGCTCCGCCCGCGTGATCTGCTTTTTCCGGGATAAAAAGTAGCCTAGAATAGGACATTCTGATGTATAAGCTATATTATTGTAAAGTTTCATTAAAATCCATCCAGTAGTTTTACGTGAAAGAGTAACAAACATACATCCATACTTACAAACTTTCGCGTTTATAATATTAGTAGGATATCAAAATCCAATCATACTAATAAAAGTAGTATGTGTATAATGTGCTAATTTATTTTGAATTTTGTACTGCATGATTTCATTTTAAGAATTTAACAATACACGGACTGAAACTAAATATTACCCCACTGCATTGTTAAAATAGATTACACGCTCCAATTGTACGGCAATAAGAATTAGAAGGCCTCTATTGTTTTTATTCCACACATTTAGTGCTACATCGCGCGAATCCTGTCGGCAGAATCTGGTATTATCCGGTATAATCCGGTTTTGTGAGGGACGGCTACCGTTTTGGCAAGTGCTGCTAGAGCGACGCGACGGTCCAATTTTTCGATTCCAATATTCTCGTATATTTCAGTGGAGGCTTGAGTGCAATCCTAACCAGATTTGCTAGAAATTGCCATTTATTTTTCGGAGTTGGACGTGAAAATGGTTTAGAATTTTGTTAATTTGGGGTACATTTAATTTTAACGTACATTTTGGGGTATGCATCCGCGACAGGGAGACTGCGATACGTGACACGAATCAGACGATAGCCACACCGTTCGCCTTGTATGAAATTGACATTGATTGATGTTGACATTCCTGAGATCATGCAGAATGGAAAGACGTAGGTGCTAATCCGAGGTAAAGACCGATGAAAGAAACATAAGTCAAATTAAATTTTTTAAGCTTCATCAGAATGATTAACTATTTAATTTGTTTTAGATGTATTTCAAATTGTTGGGATTTCTTTTTCCCAAATATTACTGAATACTTTTTTCTGTCAGTACCCAACTCTTTACACAGAAGTTTAGTTGTACCAGACCGAGCAAAAACTCCAACCTCAGTTTTTCCCAACTTAGGTCCATCACATCCGAACTAGAGCCGACTGACGAGCAGACCGTCGCATCTGTCGCAACGTCAGATAATTTAAGTGGGATCTGATCTGATGGGATTATCTTCAGTCGAGTTGTGACAAGGGTTCCGGATGCACCTGGGCCCGCGCGAGTAGTGATGTAAGAATAATGGATGGAATCAGACGGTTTGGAGCGTGGCTGGAAATTAAATGTCAATAGATTTAATCAGTGTGGAAATCATTGTGAAGCTGAAAGCCAGGATGAGGTGACAGATATCGATATTGATTAATTTGATAAAGTAAATATTGATTTTGTACGTAAACTTACACATAGAATACAGCCTGTATTGGTCTACAATGTTGATGTTTTGAAACACTTTGGTATAAGTCTAGCACTATTGTGTAATGTATCTCTCTTAGATAATGATCTAAGAGAGATATACGTTACACAATATCGTCTATAGGCCTATTTATATTAAAAACAACTCATTCTATATCGATTTTAAAGTAGTAGAAAACATTAATGTCAATGGTGGTCCTTCCAGCAAACAGTCCCTTAAATATCAATGTTTATTAAATAGGCCGGACCATAATTTTCATATTCTGCGAATCAATTATTTTGTGAATTCTATTTTAAATAATGTTAAAATAACATTTCTAATTGGACTTTGAAGATCGATAAAGAAAATAAAAAAGGAAGTTAAATTATTTAGTGATTTATCTTCAAATAATTGTGTTGTATACATAAAACATGCACTTACTCCTTAAAAAGATGAGAACTAAGACAAGTCAGAAAACCTAGGTGTAACTCGAAAATTCTACTTTAGAGTGTCACTGACTCTGTGGGCAGTAGACAAATCGCCAGCTGTAAAGCGGTAGTTGGACTCCCACTTTGAAACATTTTTTATAATTCACAAATATTTGTTCAAAATCTGAGTGCTATGAAATCGAAAATCTCTTATGTGTCCTGATACCCAAGACGCAATATTATAGTATCTTACCGTACAGTCAGGACTAATTATGGCCGGCGCTCATTGACGGCATGGCACGGCAGGTCATGCTGCGGCATCCCGCGGCGTCCCGTGGCATGCCGTGGCATCCTGCTGAATGCCCAGCCACTCTCTCTCTCTCGCGCACCGCGGCAATCCGTGGAATGAAACGGCATGACACGTCTGGCCGGAGCATCCCGCGGCGCGTCGCGGCATGCCACAGCATCCCGCGGCACGTCGCGGCACTGTGGTATTGAAATAAAGTAACGTGAATTCTAAACTCGTGGCAATAAGATTCAAAATAACTTGATTAGTAATAAAATCCTTTGCCATGCCATGCCGTGCCATGCCGTCTATGAGCGCCGGCCCTTAGTGTATGAGTGTTAGATAAACAACTCTTGATTTTACACTAATAATTTAAATTTTACATTAAGAACATTACAACTAAATAAGAAAGAAAAGATACCCGTTTCGTACGGTGAGTGGCGGCCCAAATCCCCTTCCCCTTCCCAATCCCTTAATTATCTCTTTTCTTTTAGGTCGGCAACGCGCCCATGATTCTTACTATTGGATGTTATAAAAAAATGCACAGTAGTCTAGAAAATAATGTTATTTTCTTGGGTATTTTCTAATAATGTTATTTAGTCGGGTAGGTTTAGTTATATTCCTACGTTTTCACTTTTGAGAACAGAGTGAAAATAGACAAAATTGTATTTTAGTCTATAGAGAGCAGTATCAGTATCGTTTTGAATTCGAAATTCGTTGCAACATCACCAAATTCATTCCTTGCAACAAACTACGTCTAGACACATTCCAATGATCTTACGAGGTGGGGCACAATTTTATATTTCGTTTGATGTCAGTTTCAATTTAATAATTTGCTGGTCGATACGTGAGACTACTTCTCCCCAGAGGGGTTCACTTCAGGAGGTAGTAAAAACTACAAGCGAAATCTTTCTGTAACATGTGTTAAAAATCATGTTGCGTTGACCCGTCTGCAGTGGAGTAAGGGCAGATGGAAGAAGAATTGTGAGAAAGAAAGAAATGAGTTTTTTTTATTTGATTCAATGACGAGACGAGCAAGACGCTCCCCTGATGGTAAGCGCCACGCCTGCCTGTTAAGTAAGGACCCACCGCGCGAGTTGATGACGCATTGCAACACCTCGCCATCTACCCAGAATTCGCCGCTTCCCATGGAACCACCACACCATGGCACCTGCACTTAGTGGAATTAGGTAGCACCTGCATCGCGTCATTGATGATTACGAAACTAAAGGTTATATTAGATACCGTAGCCCGGTTCCAGCCACTCTTTTGCTCTAACATTGACGAAGGGTCAACCTCTTTAGTTTTAATTTAATTTAGTATCTCAATTTGTAACTTTTTTACGAATTAAATTATTTTGTAAGAAATTAAATCGTATTTTTTGCATCTTCAACGACGGCCCAACGTAATTGGCGCAGTCGGTAGGATGCTCGCGATCGGTTACGCGTTATAAGAAGATTTCCGTTTTTCGTCTTCAACGTCGCCGTTCGTGTGGTTTTTACGCCGCGTCAAGAAGCATCCGAATCTACGTGTGGAGCCGCCCGAGAAGTATCCAGACCTTGATAACGCAAAAAAAGGCGATTTAATGTGAGTACACTAGATCCTTAGTGGTTGCTCATTCCTAGCCGTAAGTTTTTCCTATCCACATTAATAGGAACTACCAAGATTTTTCATCGCGAAAAAACTTTGGACCCCTAGGTTAGTTAGAACTAGTAGACAGAAACTTAGTTATAGTTTAAGAAACCTTAGTGGTAATAAGTTGCCAAGATTTTTCATCGCGAAAAAACGTTGGACTCTAGGTTAGTTATAACTAGTAGACAGAAACTTAGTGATAGTTTAAGAAACCTTAGTAGTTATAGTGTCATAGAGGAAGAAACTGATATGGCTGAGTTAGATATTATATATAAATCACTTAGGTTAGTACCGGAGTTTGATGGAAATCCGAACGTACTTACACGTTTCTTAAACTTATGTGATCAATTAGTACGACAATTTTGTGGACAAGGAAGTAACGAGTTAGCCAGGTGCGCATTAATTAACGGTATACTCAATAAAGTAGTAGGCTCTGCTGCTCGCTTAATAAATTCTAATGGTATCCCTAGTGACTGGAATGGCATTCGTAACGCTTTAGTTAATAATTTCGCAGATCAGAGAGATGAGACCGCTCTTTACAACGATTTGGCTCTTTTAACTCAGGGCTCTAGCTCTGCTCAGGAATTTTATGAAAAGTGTCAAAATTTATTTAGTACCATCATGACTTATGTTAGCCTTCATGACTCAGTTGAGACTACTGTCGCCGCTAAGAGAGACTTATACCGAAAGTTAACACTACAGGCATACGTGCGAGGATTAAACGATCCTTTAGGCTCACGTATTCGGTGCATGCGCCCCGAAACCATCGAAAAGGCGTTAGAATTTGTACACGAAGAGACAAACACGATGTATTTGCAAAGTAGGAACAATCGGTTGCCTGATAAGAAAGTGCCAACGCCTAATAATTTTATTAGCGCTTATAAAGGACCGAGCGAACGCGAAAATTATTTGATGCAGCCATTCTCCTTACCCCCGCCTAGGTCTTTTAACTTTGGCATGCCAGGCCCTTCTCGCCCCCAGTTCACACCACCCGTACCACAATTTAGGCAAAACCCTTACCAGCCTCGTCAAAACCTTTACCCGCCTCGTCAAATAGGTCCTACACGCACGCAGCAGATATTCAGGGCAGTGCCACCAAATTATAATCCTCAACAAAATAGATTTCAAATATCGCCGCGCCCTTCTCAACCGGTGAATCATGCGCGTCCAATGAGTGGCGTAAGCCACTACGTCACGCGACCTTTGCCGCCTACGTCACAAGTACTTACTCCTAACAATGTAATACGAAATGGTCAAATGAACTTTAACGATTGTACTGATCATAATTACGATGACTATTATGTTGAATATAATTACGAACCGTACTTCGATGATTGTTATGAGTACGCAGAATTTCAGCCAGTCGAATACTCCCTTCAGGAATATACTTCAGAACAGCCTTCTGCTGAAACTGAAGATGTGACAAGCAAGGAACAGGATTTTCAACGGGATCAGAAATCCGACACCTTAAAATAGAAATTAATTTGCAAACGCAACGCCAACTTCCTTTTATTCAAATTTCATCACCGCCGTTAAAGCTTTTAATAGACACAGGCGCAAATCAGTCATTTTTAAGCCCTGCTGTAGTTGAAAAGTACTTTAGCAGTTTTCCACTAAGTTATGACCCGTTTGAAGTATGCAATGTGCATACTAAAACTAGATGTAACTATTCGATTACGTTGCCTAGTTTTAAAGAATTCTGCGATAATAACGGTACGACATTTTTCATCTACAAATTTCATAATTATTTCGATGGTCTTATCGGAACGGACTTGTTAGATAAATGGGAAGCAGTAATTGATTATAAAAATAAAATTCTCAGAACTAAAACCGCATCGAATCCGATCCAAGTATATGACTCACATAACGCGAACTTATATGAGGACATTATACCGGCAAATTCATCTAAACTGGTTAGAATTCCAATTAACATTCATGATGGAGAAGCGTTCATACCGAGACAAAACTTTTCTAACTGTACGATAGAAGAGTGTCTAACTAGCATGTCAAATAGGAGAGGCATAGTTCAGATCACCAAACCTAGCCGAAGTGACATCATATTCTCAATGGACAGACCGATTTCCGCCGAGATGTATAACTTCGAGACCGTACCTCACAAAAAACAGCCTCAACGCGTTAAAGAAGTACTCTCACGCCTTCGAACAAACCACCTCAACGAGGAAGAACGTACTAATTTAGAATTGCTTTGCGCGCAGTACGCGGACGTATTTTATTTAGATGGTGAACCCCTAACTTTCACAAATAAAATTAAGCATTCAATCAAAACCACTGACGAAATTCCAGTTTACACCAAAAGTTACAGATATCCATATATTCATAGATAAGAGGTTCAGGAACAGATTGGTAAAATGTTAGAACAAGGTATAATTAGGTCTTCAAATCCCGCATGGAGTTCCCATACATAGGTAACTGCCACTATTCCTAGTCTATTTAGGTGACATAATAGTGTTTAGTACATCCCTTCAGGACCACATAGTTAACCTCCAAAAAGTGTTCGGAAGAATTACGCGAGTCTAATTTTTAAATTCAGATGGACAAATCACATTTTTTGATATTAGAGACACCTTATCTTAGACACATTATAAGTAAAGACAGGAATTTTAATCAATCCTAAGTTTAGTTAATAATAGGTTGGGTTCTATTAACCTATATATATACCTAATATGGCTATACACCTAATATGATGATTGGACAATTATACACGAGTGTTGAGTAGCATGGTTTATTCGCGACCTTATACTTAACTACTTTACATGTGTGCCCCTACACTAAGTTTGAAATGTACTCTATAATACCAGTTATTCAAAGGACCTTCAAAAATTCGGCAATGAAGTTAGTCTTAATAAAAAAAAAAAATGAAATTGAGAACGTTAGAGATTACTTAAAGCAGCAAACCAAAGACCAACCATAGAGGCATTAATGAATGTTATCTCGCTCTTCGATTCGATTCTCTCGTAGGTATTATTGGCCGAAAATGAAAGATCATGTCACAAAATACATTAATGAATGCTGTATATGCGGACAGGCTAAATACGACCGTAATGCAGTTAGACCAAGACTTCAAATTGTACCACCTCCAACGAAGCCTTTTGAAGTCGTGTACTTAGATTTATTCAATGTAGTAACTCAAAAATACCTAACCATAATCGATGCTTTCTCAAAGTACGCTTAAGCGTATCCACTGAGAGATGCTACAGCCGTTAGTGTTGTTCAGGCTTTATTAAAGTTCTCATCGCATCACGGTATGGCTCTCAGATACGTCACCGATAATGGCTCAGAATTTACAAACCAGTTTTTCCTAGACTTCACTAGATTGCATAAAATTATCATTTTAAAATTATCACAGAACATGCCCCAATACACAGGGAAATGGAATGGTGGAACATCTACATTCTACTCTGTTGGAGCATTTACGTATTTTAAAACTCGAACATCGAAACGAATCAGTTTCTAATCTTATGACGTACGCCATATTAACTTACAATAGTTCGATACATAGCTTTACCAAATGTCGACCGATCGACATGATAACCATCTAGATCCTAGAGACCCCTTAGACATGAACATAACTGAGCATTTGCTATAAGGATATACGCAGGAACATCGTAAGCGCATGTCGATGGTCTACGAACTAATTAACGTAAGTTCACTCCATAATCGCACAATGATAACCGAGAACATTAATAAAGATCGCGAACCCGAGCAGACTTATACACCCGAACAACAAATCTTTATATCAAACCCTTTGGCTCATAGGCAAAAGATTCCTGCACGTTAGAGTTTTACAAGATCTACCAATTCACATTTATACTAAGGAAAACACGGACTTGTACCCAAGTCTCGTCTAAAACAGGTACCTAAAAGTGCTCGTTCTGGCCCAAGCGGACAAGATAACATTTGAAAGTCTACAAGATGGACCTGGTATCCTTCCCTTCAACTTAGGACCCACTAGAGTTATCTCACACTACCACTCATTCGTCCGAACTATAAACTTAGATGATGCTCGTACTTAAGTGAATTATGTTAAAGAACAGTTGCTCGGTCTCATACCGCAGTTAAATAATAAAACGTCATCATTATACGCCCCTCACATTAAATACTTAGAAATTAAATTAAGAAGAATTTCAGATCAATTAGCTACTTTTGAATCAAGGCGCGTAAAAAGAGGTCTTATAGACGGTCTTGGATCTGTGATAAAAAGCATATCCGGGAATTTAGACTATACAGATACACTTAAATATGATAATGCCATTGCAGTTCTGAAACGAAATTAGAACAATCTAGCCAATAAATAACCAAATCAGCTTAAGCAAGCAGTGGGTTTCGGATAATTCAAACGTCATGAGTAATATCGTTGCGAATCAAAAAACAGTTAGAAGAAACTATCAACTCTATTTTACAGAGTGATGTTTAACACGAATCTGACATGACATTTTCATTTAGCCCAGCTACTTTTAAAGATATGTTAGGCAGATTAAGCATTTTATATAATAAGGATGTCATTTTAAACGTTAGCTTCAGAGAATATTTCGATATAATAAAACTAGGATATATAATCTTGGTAGTTCAATTTCCAATTGTCTTTCCCACTAACTACATCCTATACAAGTTATCCTTAGCTCCAAATCATGATAGTAAAATCCTGATACCTGCCTATCCATTTGTAGCAATCCACGAAAAAGGTCTATTGTACATAGAGACAGAATGTCCGAAGTACAGCCATGGTCACCTTCGCGAGGACAACTTAATCCGCCACTATGGAGAACAATCAAATTGCATACATCAGCTAATACTACAACAACACATCCACGAGTCCTGCCGCTTCACTTCAGCAATCCTGTCTTCTGAAGCTATGGAACAATTGTACGACCGCCACCCGTTGCTGAGCTTTCCAAACCTAACAAAAGTTCGCTTAACCTGTTCTCAAAACTGATATGAAATGTTGCAAGGAAGTTATTTGGCCATCATTCCTAAAGGATGCGCCCTACACGCCCCATCACTTTCTATGCACAACTATCACGATCAAGCTGAAGGACAGATATTGAAAAATTTAAATATCGCAGTTAGCAAGGAGAACTCATACAAAGTACCTGCAAAGAAAATTCTGAAACTGAATACCATTGACCTGAGTCATCTACACTCGACTAACTCCAGGATAACAGTACAAGAATCAATGCCTTTGGAATCAACGAACGTGAACACTATCTATCATACTACCATACCTGTCTACGTGATACTCGGTGCATCAGTACTAATTATCCTAGCAGTATTCATGCGACGCCGCAAGTTACAAACGAATGAGCTGAAGATTAATGACAACGAAACACAGAATGGTCAAGAAGCCAAAGATAGCAGCTCCGGAGATCCCTTGTCTCTATCCGCACTATTTTCGACGAAAGTCTACAAATAGATGCTCATCTTGCGGAGGGAGATGTTAAGTAAGGACCCACCGCGCGAGTTGATGACGCATTGCAACACCTCGCCATCTACCCAGAATTCGCCGCTTCCCATGGAACCACCACACCATGGCACCTGCACTTAGTGGAATTAGGTAGCACCTGCATCGCGTCATTGATGATTACGAAACTAAAGGTTATATTAGATACCGTAGCCCGGTTCCAGCCACTCTTTTGCTCTAACATTGACGAAGGGTCAACCTCTTTAGTTTTAATTTAATTTAGTATCTCAATTTGTAACTTTTTTACGAATTAAATTATTTTGTAAGAAATTAAATCGTATTTTTTGCATCTTCAACGACGGCCCAACGTAATTTGCCCATAAACAAAAACAACAACATACAGAACGTTGTATCACATAGCACTGCACTGTGCTCGTCACCCCGAGACATAAGATGTTAAGTGTCATAGTGCCCAATAATTTCACTGGCTTCAATGTCCTTCCAACCGAAACATAACAGTACTTACACACTGTTGCTTGGCGGCAGAAATAGACTAAACGATGGAACCAACCTAGATGGCCTCTCGCATACAAGAGATTTGCCACTAGCAAAGAATATTGGCACATTAAATTTTCGATCATAGATTTGAAAAAGTCGTCTACCACGCCGCGCATCAAATTGATGCCCAAAAACGAGTAAAAATTAGCTACAACTAATATTACACATACATATTAAGATTAATGCCTTACCCCGCTTATTCAGTGAATAAGGCCCAGCAATGGGACGTGTGTCATATAGGGTTGGTGTTATTATTATTAATTTTAATTAGTATGTAAACAAACCGGTAAGATTCTTGAAAGTTTGAATAAACATTCGGCTTTGTAACAGTAATAGAAAATAAGTATATATAATAAAAGTAAATCATTCCAACGGCGGTTGCATTTAGACGCCTAATTGCGAAGTACGTTCTTCCTCATCCGTTTAAGGGTGAGGTTTAACATACGGTTTATTTTTATTATAAAACTCCATCCGCTATCTCTTTTTTATAACATAAGCCGTCAAACGAGTAAGTCGGTCACCTGATAAGTGATCTCCACCATGTACGCCCACAATACCAAAAGAATCATGCCGCGTTGCCGACCTTAAAGGATTTGGGCCTCCGGATATCTCACTCACCGTACGAGATGCAGCAGCAAGCTACTTTACGTCGGTTTGCTGTGAAACAGTGGTAACACGGTCAAGCCGGCGCATTCATGCTGTCGACAAAACTGTCTACAGGGTGGCTCTACCACTCGAATCAAATCGAAGATCTAAATCAACCAATCAATTTCACAAAGTCCCGCAATTCACAGCAAGATGTGCACCAATGAGCCGAACTATGATATTGTGAGAAGCCATTATTTTGCTGGATAAATGGTGTTTGGTGGCAACAAAACTGAGAGGATCTTAAGAATTGATGGAGGAGATTTAGGATCTCTATCTATCTATCTACTTAGCTAAGTTATATGGTAAAATAAATAAATAATAAATACACCCAAAACACATAGTCCTGAGCTCACATTAAACCACAACTACGAGGGACTTGAAGTTCTACAACATCCTGACCCGAAATAAATATTTGTGGATCACACAACTTGAACTTACTCGACCACAGCGCTACCGAGGCTGTTAAAACTACTGTTAACTACACAGTTACTAATATTGACATAAGCAGCCATCGCTGTAATGATGAAAATGCGACATAACTCAATCCATCCACTATAAGCTGGCACAGCAATATAAACGAATAAACGTCTGAAATCCATTGACCTCTTTATTGGCGTACAAGAACGGACACAGAAAAGAAAATTTTACGCTACATGTTGCGGTGCAGTACCACAATTCCGTTATTTCCGACTTCAAAAATCAATCTTAGTTTGATTTGTGAATCGATCGTTTGAAAGTTCAATGTACAAACTACTTGATTTGATTGGTTGATTTCTGGGCGCAGCGCGAAGATATGATTCGTAGCTACGTAAGATCCAAAAATTGATATCCTTCATTTTAAATCTGATAAAAAGCAATTACAAAATACACTGCAGCAATTGTGGTAGTGCACTGCATAACATGGTGGTATCTCTGAACTAAATTGCACAGGATACTCAAAATATCATAACAAAATTGTAGACAATAAGCCGTCTAATTCACCGCAACAACAAACAGCTTATCAAAAAGTAACCTAAAAATTCAAACGAAATTCCAAAAAAAACAAGCCGTTGCCTTAACTTCAGCGACATAGTCGCATATAAACAAGCTCTAACGGTGCCGCAGGACGTTAGGCCCCTTAATTAAGACTGGGGAATGCAAAACCACCTGAATTACAACCAACTTGCGCCGTAACACATAATTATTGCTGCTGTGCTGCTGCTGTGCTCGTATAAAAATCTTTTCACCCCGCGTGAATAAATGCTGACTTTTCAAAATTTTATTTCAAAACTAACGTTTTGAATAAGGATTCTAGATACTGAGGTTTTTGAGTTGCTGTAATTGTTTTATCTTTTATCTTCTTCTCGTTTTTAGCATAGGCCGGCGAACCAGCAAGTAGAGATAATTGAGGGGTCGGGAAGCGGAGGGGATTTGGCCCTGTGGATATTTCACTCAACATACGAAATGCAGCAGCAAGCATATTACGTCAGCGTTTACGTCAGTTTCTTGTAAGATAGTAGTAATGACTCAAGGGCCAAATCCCCTCGTCGTCCCAATGTCTCAATTATGCCTTTCTTTTAAGGTCATCAACGCGCCCATGATTCTTCTGATATTGTGGACGTACATGGTCGGTCGTTACCCACTTGCTTGTTCGCCGACGAATCATCATCATCATCAGCCACAAGACGTCCACTGCTGAACATAGGCCTCTCCCAAAGATTTCCAGACCGACCTGTTGGAAGCCGACTGCATCCAGCGACTTCCTGCGATCTTTATCAGGTCGTCTGTCCACCTTGTAGGTATGCTAAAGGAAAATTCTGTTTACATTGTTACAGCCTCAACATTTAAATTATCATAATGAGAAAACAAATAAGCTTTCTATCAATTATGAAATCACTTATCCCGGAAAGACAACTCGTTCCTTTAAAGAAATAATATTTTGATCATCAAAATATAAAGAAGCAGGGTAACTCCTATTGTAATTAATAAACTCAAACTTGAGATTATCGTGGACATCTATTTTTTATGAATTAAAAAACTTTAGGCGCAACTTTACAAAGAAACCGGAATCAAAGCGATGGTTTTAAGAAAGTCAGTTAATGACGAAGCCCGGTTTAAATTACCCACGAAACTTGCCCAAAGTCCCTTCAAAGGGCAATAATTAGCCTTTTGTCTGGAAATTTTGGATTAACTTTCGTCTTCCTCGCAATCGTAAATCATTCGAGATAAGGTCTTTCGGAATTTTGTGAATTACTAGTTTTAGGTGACTTCGCCTTAAGCTACGGCGCCATTTTTTCGGAGAATTAAGTACAATCCAGGCTAACAAAGTCAACACGTGGAGAGATTCAAGCCTCTGCACACAATGTGCCTCGTTATGTCACATTGAATTTTATAAAATGAAAACTGAGGAAAGCGTGTTTGTATTAACATTTGTCAACATATTTCTATTTTCTACCGTATTTTTGTTAAGACTCAAACAGCATTATGAAATTGTACCTACCTACGCAAACAGGAAGCAACCCACAATTCAAATGGAGATACTGATTTTGTTTTACTAAATTCAATAATTGAAACTAATTTTACCTCTACCCTACTAATTATAAAATCGGGCATGAGATATACTCCATGTACAATTTTGTGAAAAAATACAGTATTAAAATCAATTACGAGGTACTTGCAGTCCTACAACACCCAGACCCGAAACAAATATCAAATGCCCGAAACAATTGATCTCACAAACATTTATCTCAGTGCGGGAATCGAATCCACTGGTTCTGGCTTAACATGCGTTAAAAAAACATATTGCGCCGACCCGAGTGGAATAAGGGCAGGTGGAAGAATATGATTATCAATACTTACACACTAATGCTTGATGGCACAAATATGCAAAGCAGTGGTACCTAACCAGACGTCATCTCGCATATGAGGCACATGCCACCTACTATCTATTGGAAAGACAATGCAAAACGAAGATAAGAATATAGTTTTTGTGATTCCTCGTACATCGCACTCTTTAATCAAGCGATATATATTCTAAGAACTGTGCAGCACGTAATCTTCACCGAATATACTGCTTCTTATTGGTTTATTTAAATCTATATAATATATTTTGCATTTTTCTATTAAATTAATGACTTTTTTTTATTTGATCAAATGATGAGACGAGCAAGGCGCTCGCCTGATGGCGACCTCACAGAACTTTGAATTACAAAGCACTGCATGGCACTGAACTGCGCTCTTCAGCCCGAGACATAAGATGTTAAGTCTCATAATGCCCAGTAATTTCATTTACTTCAATGTCCTTCAAACCGAAACACAACAGTGCTTACACACTGTTGCTTGGCGGCAGGAATAGACAAAGCGGTGGTATTAACCTCTGGGTTAATACCACCGCTTTGTCTATTCCTGTCTTCCTGTCTTCACCGCCGTCTGCGGCCTCTCGCAACGAGGGACCTACCACCTTGTCTGTCTTTTTTAACTCAGTTTAAGAAGGAGATGCTTAAACGTTTAAATTAGTTTTATTTCAATGAGTAACATTCGCGTAATCGTAAGAAATCATTAAGGAGATGCTATTTTATTCTGGCACGGCTGAACTGACTGAACCTGGTGTTTAGTACAGTACAGTGTAGTCCAAACATAATGTCGACCATCAAGAGACATTGACGGTTAGAATTATGCCGGCCTGATGATACTGGAAATACACTGGCTGATCCTGGAACGCGACTCGCCTGAACTAGCTACTATGGCGGATCTTTACCACGTGTACGATAGTCGCTGTCCAGTCGGGTACAGAAATATCAGGTACCCTACCACCATATTTAAATGTAAGTTCATGGTAAGTACACAATTTTGTGTATAGCATGAATGGGCCGGCTCGACCGGATCGTTACCACTTTCTCACAAAAAACCGACGTAAAGTAGCGAATTGCTGCTGCGTTTCGTACGGTAAGTGAGATATGCGGAAGCTCAAATCTCCCTCCCCTTCTCAATCCCTTAATTATCCCTTCGCTTTAAGGTCGGCAACGAGCCTATGATTCTTCTAGTATTGTGGGCGTATATGGGCGGTGGAGATCACTTACCAGCAGGTGATCCACTTGCTCGTTTGCCGGGCTATGCTGTTTAAAAACACTCATATAACTTTATATTCTTGGTATTCTTTTTAAAACAAATTGACAAGTCTGTTTAGTGATTGATAATGTAAACTTTTTAATATATTAAGATAAGGCAAAGACGTATGTTGATGGATTGGCATTAAGAACTTGAAACTCATGATGGATTATGAGATACATAATAATATCAATTATAATCTATTTCCAATACAATATTGATAATGTCTTATCCCCAAAGAGGTAGGCAGATGCAATTAATGCTGCACTAATTTTTCGGCGAGGTTATTTTCGTCCGCTATTGATAGAGCTGTGATGAGCTGTGAGAGATGTGATGTGATAGGGAGCTTATCACCATAACGGGCATAAATTTCAACACAGGGCAAATGAAGTGTGGTTTTTCGAAATGTAAACACATTGATTGTCCTGGGAATTGAACTTACACCTCACAGTTCTCTCCCTTAGTACGCTGCCACTGTTTAGTAGCAATGAGAATGTTGAGTGGTAGAGCCATGCTGTAGACAGTTTTCGTCTACAGCATAACTGGGCTGACAAGACCACTGTTGAAGCACTGTTGTGTTTCGGTTTGAAGGACATTGAAGCCAGTGAAATTACTGGGCATTATGAGACTAAGCATCTCATGTCTCGGGGTGACGAACGCAGTTCAGTGCCATGCAGTGCTCTGTAATTCAAAATTCTGTCGTCTCCTCATTCAATCAAATAAAAAAAAAACAAAAGTGCACATTAATACCGAAATAAAAATGCCTAAACTCTATCGAATATCTACAACAGTTTCTGAAACACTCGAAAATGTTTGTGCATCATGACCAAATTTTGACCGAAATAATTATGAAAATTCGAAATTCTCCGTGAATTGTTTGTGTTCAGTCTCTAATGTTCATTTCTGTGGAAATGCATTAGGATTTATAGTGAACAGTCGATTCCCTAGACATGATTATGGTATAAATGTCTCTAGGCTGTCTGATTGTGATTAATTCGGTATATTTGCTATAAAATTCATGCTTTTGCTATTTTTTTTGTCGTTTTTTATAGCATAGGCCGGCAAACGAGATGGTAAGTGATCTCCACCGCCCATGTACGCCCACCACCAGAAGAATCATGGGCGCGTTGCCGACCTTAAAGGAAAGGGATAATTAGGGATGGGGAAGATAATTGGGGATTTGGGCTTCCAGATATCTCACTCACCGTACGAAACGCAGCAGTAAGCCGCTACTTTACGTCGGTTTTCTGTGAGACAATCGTAATGACCCGGTCGAGCTGCTGCTGCTTCTGCTGCACATTCATACTGTAGACAAAACCTTCTTAATCAAAGAGGGAAGAAGCAAATCGAGGGACCTGCGACAGGACAGGCGGATGACCGATGCAGACACAGTAATACATGGATGTACCCGGATACCCGGCCCAACCAACCATCAAGTCATGTCACAAGCCCCTCGGGAGAACTGGATATACACTGGCTGATCCTGGAACGCGATCCACACAAGGCGTGTGAATCATTATGGTACGTTTTAACACCAAGTGTACGGTGGTCGCTATCCGGGCGGATATTAATATCCTAGCACCAGCAAAAGTTATTTAATTGAATAACAAACATCCACATACTACTGATTCAATTCCGACTTGTTAATACAATTCCGATTCTAACTGTAATTCTTGATAATGTTTAGACCATCTAACAAATGGTCTAAGAAATACTGTTACCTAAAATATCACTGTCTATTAAACCTGCCAGTCACTTAGGACAGGCATTATGTTCAGGTCACCAGACAGCCTAGGTCAGGAGCTAAAAAACAACTGGCCTGGACAGAGGCCGACCTTTCCTAATTGTATAATCGTTTATAATGCCGTAGCCACAATCGCTTAATCTTAATTTGAATTTGTGGTTTGTGTGATAAAATTATTAATTGGGGCTCAGTTGCGTAGTTGTATTACGTGGTACGATTGCTGTGCTGAGGTCTCGGTTTCGATTCCGGGTCAGCTACAAACGATGGTTTTTTCTATCACTAACAAACATATTTTTATCCGTGCGTTAATTTGTTTCGTGTATGGTTGTTGTGAGACCAAAAAGTCTCTCGTAGTTCCTGATACCCAAGACACAAGACTCGTATCTTACTGTGGGGTCAGGACTATGTATGTGACTGTTGGGTGATATTTATTATTATTATTATACTTTCAATCAAATTGATCAACAAAAGACATTCAACTTTTATTGATTCAAGTCAATTGATCAACTTAAATCGAACCGTGTGTACCAGCTATCATCGACAAAGACAAGAGCAATATGTTTATTTTCAAAGCCTATGGTCATTTGAACTGGCTATGTTTGGGTATATTCTTATAGCACAGTTTGGCAAACGAGCAAGTGAGTGAGATGCCGTGGATTTGATTCCTGCAACGAGACAAATGTTTGTGGTTACCACTAATGTTGGTTTCGAGATTGGATGTTGTGGGACCGCAAGTCCCTCGTAGTTCCTGATACCTACGATACAGGTTAAGCCTAGTGTGGGGTCAGGACTATGTGTGTGACTGTTGGGTGTATTTATTTATTTAATGAAATGTGATCTGCGTCGCCCATGAATGCCCACAACACAAGAATAATCATGGAAGCGTCGTTAAAAGAAATTGAAATAAATAAATAAGGTATTGGGAAGAGGACTCACCGTACGAAACGCAGCAGCAAACCGCTAATTTATGTCGGTTTTGTTTCAGACAGTGGTAACAACACGGCGGAGCTAGCTCATTTATGTTTTAGACAATACTGTCTACAGCAGGGCTCTACTATACGTAATAATAGTTAATGCGCTTAAAGGTTAATCGCTAGATTAATAAATATGTAGGAAGAACTATAAAAATATAAGATGAAATATTATATTTAAACCGCCCTGGACATTGATAATAAAAATGAAGCTACAAAGTCAAGTTTCTCATAACGTTCCCCGCGCATAGCTTAGCGACATTTTAATATTTTGTTACCTCACCCGTGTTGCCATATTTAAACCATGAAACTGAAAGAATAATATTTTTTAAATTAAAAATTGTACCTTTTTAGTTTAAAATTATTTTTGTAGCATTTTTGCTACAATAATAAGACATATTCTCCTTTATAAACATGTTTTTAACGACTTTTTATTTTAGTCACAATATTTTATATTAGAAATATTATTATTGTGATGGATATTCTAAGGTTCATTAGGTCTACATTTTCGAACTTCTTTGCTTCGTATCGCCTTATAGAATAGCCCCTCAGGTAGTGTATACCCAATACCGGGCCGGCATAATTCGGCCGATCGTCGAGAGGCTCAATGCCTCTTGACGATCGACATTATTTAGATCGCACTGTACTTAAGACCAAGTCCAGTAGAGTTACTTTGCCATGCCAGGATAAAAAAAATATATAGTTAGGAATAATTCAAAATATAAACTAAAAACTCCCAATATTGGAAAATTTAGCGCTGGCAGCACCAAGTCCCCCGTTAGTGGTTAAGCAAAGCATATTAAAAATTCCTACCTCTATGTAGAATGGATTTGTGTATGATAAAGTATAGGATGCGACGTTTGCTCACTTTGCTGCCGACATATAAAGAAAATCTCTATCGTATTTGATACTCAAACGTTGCATTTATGATAAATACCTCACATTTTTAACTCCCAACAATAAATAAAAAAATACACCCAACAGTCACATACATAATCCTGACCCTACAGTAAGATACGAGTCTTGTGTCGTGGGTATCAGGAACAAAGAGAGACTTTCGATCTCACAACACCCAGACCACGAAACAAATAAATGTGGATCACTCAAACATTTGTCGCGGTGCGGGGATCGAACCTGCGGCCTCTCGCTTCACAGCTGGCTACTCGCCCGCTGCGCCACGAAGGCTGTCAGGTATTATAAGTTCAACCCCTTTATCTAACTATTTGTCTGTCTGTATGACTCTCTGTTCTTAGTTCTGCTGCATTGTAGTGCTTAATGAATAAATCGATTTAAATGTTTTTATTTATTAATTGAAAGCTGGTTTATTTGCATGGCGGTAGGTCCCTCGTATGTCAGTGGCCGTCTGGGTTGGTACCACCGTTTTATCTATTTCTGCTGCCAAGCAACATTGTGTAAGCACTGTTGCGTTTCGGTTCGAAGGACATTGAAGCTAGTGAAATTATTGGGCATTATGAGATTTAACATCTTATGCCTCATGGTAACGAGCGCAGTTCAGTGACATACAGTGCTTTGTAATTCAAAGTTCTGTTTGGTGTCGGTTTTGTTCATGGGCAAGCGTAGCGCTTACCATCATAGCACAAACATGACATTGACGTTGTGCATTTTTGAATATTTTGGAATGGTCAGAGAATAATTTCGCACGAATTGCTTTATTTATATAAAAGCACTATCATTTATGTGGTTAAATACAATAATCATTTATTGCGCTATCGTACCCAAAAACGAAAATTTACATTACATAAAAACGCCGCGCCGGCGGTCTACTCTCCCTCCGTCTTACGAATTTTCGATCACTTATGTCCTGACGCGAGTTTAACATTTTATATCCATCCCAATAAAAGTGCTCATCGCCGGTAAAGAAGTTTTCACTACAATAACAAATGGAAGTGTCAGTGGTAGAGCAATTTATACACCTTTATTTTAACCCGGAAAAACAACAGCTCAGGTTGTTTACACGGAAGATTTGCCACGGATCTGGTGTAGGTGTGAACACGTACTCGGGTTTCCGTCTAAACAGTATGTCTGACGTCGAAGGAAATTGCTGCAAAGATTGGAATTTACTCCGATAACCTGACTGTTTTTATCAATTAAGAGGGCACATAAAGCTAGCAAAATTTCAGCCGCGCGTCCTGCATCACCCGCATGTCAGCGTCGTATATGCCAAATGCTTTTTATTTTAAAATCTCATAATATACAAAATATTTTTGAAAATCAAAAAAGCCACTCTCTGAATCATACGTAAAAGGTATTACCTATTCATCTAGTTATCGGCTTAAAATATGCACCATATTAGAAATAAATCGAAAATAGATAAAATAAAAGCGTGTTAAAAATGGAGATGACTTTGTGATTTTTTTCTATCGAGAAAATTTTAGTGTGTTATGTTTCTGTAAAACTTATTCGCTTGCAAGTATAATGAAGTCCATATACATAAGTTTGTTTAATTTAGCCATAATTTACTAACTTAAAAATCAAATCTAGATTGATACTGTTGCTGTATGCGCCCTCTTAATGACTTATTTCAGCCTCCGTGGAGCAGAAAATATATGTTTCGGGTCTAGATGTTGTGGGAACGTAAGTCTCTCGTAGTTCCTGATACCCACGATACAGGTTAACTGGAGCCAAGAGTAGATGATCATTGCGTGGTAGAGCCATGCTGTAGACATTTCTATTTACAATATTAGTGGGCAGGCTGGGACGGGTCGTTACCACTGCCTCACAGAAAACCGACGTAAAGTAGCAGCTTGCTGATGTGTTTTGCACGGTGTGATATATTGGGAGGCCAAAATCATTTCCCCTCCCATTCCCAATCCCTGAATTAACCCTTACCTTTAAGGTCGGCAATGATTCTTCTAATATTCTGGACGTACATGGGCGGTGGTGATCACTTACCATCAGCTGACCCACTTCCTCGTTTGCCGGCATATGCTATAAAAATAAGATGAAAATTTCCTAAAACACTATTAGGTAATTACATAATTAGTAGTCATGATTATTATTATATATTCTACATCCTTCCATAAATTTTGACAAAGTAAATAATTTGTATTGTGACACTGGCGTAGGTTGCCCAGCCTGACCCTCCTTGTCCGAAACTTCCTTGACAACGCTCTGAAATTTCAAAGGATCCCCGTATTTACATAAATATTGCACGGAACCTCTGAATAGGTATTTAATTCTCATTGAGCCTGCAACATGGACCTTTTCCTTCTGGTATCATTTACCAATCAAGAAGAAAGGTTTCCACCTTATCGTTTTCTAATAAGGGTCATAGTTGCATAGCAAATGGTTTCAGAACTGCATGATGTTATTTTGCTGTCTTTAGAGGGATAATGCCGTTGTTGTAATACGACTAAAGACTACTTGGTTGAAGACTCTTATCTTATGGGTCTAAAGGAAGATTTTAGAGCAGCAAAACATTTCACAACAGCAAATTGAAAGTTTGTAGTCTTCAAAATTACAAATTTGTCGATGCTGTTCCGAAACTCAGTTGGTTGCTTAACAAGGCTTATGGCAAAGGAATTAGGGTGTTTTTGAAAATAAATTGGAGTAGTCAGTGGTAAATAGAAGTTTGAGAAGATATTGTAAGAGAAAGACGGACACTAACTGTGAATGCTTATAGGTCGGTGACCAGATTGGATGCGCTTCCACGGCGTTTTGTTCAATCAATTTGCATATTGTATCAATTTGGATGAAAAATTCATCATAGGGTCAGGTTCGGGGCTTTGTGAAAACAAAATATGTTGCGTAGATGATTTTGAGTAGAAAGATGTTGAATTTGGAATATTTTTAAGATTAAAACTAACATTGTACGAACTTTTAAAACCAGGACTATTACATATTCAGGTTCAATTTTGACTATACTTTATCAAGCTGTAGTAACAAAACCATTCTTTAATTACTCTGAAGGTAGAAACCAGCAAATTACTCACTTGACTTGAGACATAACATAAGGTGTTAAATCTCATAATGCCCATTAATTACACTGGTCTCTTATGTCCTTCAAACCTAAAAAATGTGTTTACATACTGCTTATTGTAAGGTACAGGCAAAACCGGGGAACCTACCCAGATGGCTTTTCGTTTATGAGGGATTTTTATAACATTCAAGAGCCATCCTGTCCTTTTTTATCTTGGCATAGCCAAGTGGTATGCACCTGTACCTGATGGTAAGTGGTGTATATAGGAATATATTCATATAATATCGTAATAGGACGAAGCGCAGTGAAACTCACGTAGAACGAGACTTATATTTATTCGGACGGTAGATCGAGGACAGGTATCGTCGCCCTACCCTCGACTCCTTTTCTCCTCTCTCTCCATTTCTATACCTACTTATATAATTATCATAGAATAATAAGTACGTATATACCAGTAAGTATCTGCAGTGCACAGTAAAAATAATACCGACCGGCGAGAGATATTGCGTCTCTCGATAGTCGGCAGAATTATGTCGATCTGAGTTAACTGGATATACATTAGCTGAGAGACTATGCACGAGTTACTATCGCGCGTTTTATCATGTCTGTATTTGTCGCTGTCCAGGCGGATAAAAATATATTTCAGTTAATTTGACATTAGCCGAAACAAGTCATCAAACAGCTCGCGTTATAGAACCCATTTAATAACATCAGTGGTGCTCTACATCTGGCTTCTCCAATTGTAAATGTCAGCCTGAAGCTGCTTTTTTAGTGTTTTCAAGGTACTAGGACCCTCGTATGCGAGAGGCCGTCTGGGTTGATACCACCGCTTTGTCTATTTTTGCCCCCAAGCAAGCGCAGCAAGTATGTAAGCACGGTTGTGTTTCGGTTTGAAGGACATTGAATACAGTGAAATTGCTGGGTATTATGAGACTTAACATCTTATATCTCGGGGTGACGAGCGCAGTTCAATGCCATGCAGTGCTTTGTAATTTAAAGTTCTGTGTGGTGTTGCTTCTGTATATGGGCAGGCGTGGCGCTTATCATCAGGCGAGCGGCTCGTCTCGTCATTTAATCAAATAAAAAATAGTCTTTATAGCCAAAACAACTGAAAGTAGTCACTACTACGTTATAAATAGAATCACAAGCTTCTTTATGACAACAACAGTCTGCTTTATTCAATGTTTATGGTTTAAAGATTTAAAAAACTAATATAGTATAAGGTTCGCTGCAGGACGCCGTCGCCACTCATATGACGGGTGACTGGACTCTAAAACACACAAGATAGTGATGCTGTAAGATTTTTTTAACCGACGCAAAAAATGGAGGAGGTTCTCAAATTGATGCGTTTTTTTTGTATGTAATTACGCATCATTTTTTACATAGGTCTTTCTTATTTCAACTATTACTATACTTTGAGCAACACCCTTTGTGTTGTTCAAAGTATGTCCCATTTAAATTTCAAGTAATAACACAACCACTTAAAAAAAGGTTGGGAAACACTGACTTAGATGGTTAAATCGGGGACGAAAGACTCAAACTTTGACATTTATACACAGATTCTGATGATTCTTTCACTAAAAGTAGTAAAATATTTTTTACCAAAAATAAGTCACAAAAAATAATTTTTTTATTGGGTGCAATTTGTAAATCATATAAAAAATATTCAAATTAACCTCTGAAGCAAAGGGGCAAAAATCTTAAATTACTTCAATATATCTTGCACCCTTAAGCTTTTTAGTTTAATGAAAGTACATATTTTATAGAATATCTTGCGTATTTTATAAAATGATATTCATATTCGCAGACAAATTCCTGAAAGTGACCTCCAAAAATGCGTTAAGCCGGTCCGTGCTAAAGCCCATCTTTACCTAAACGAGGATAATTTGCATCGTATTGTAATATGCCCTAATGCATTCAGCCATATACAGCGATAAAGTATCATGTGTATAGTTAATATGAGTTTATCGCCTTCTTTATGCAACTGTATAATGGAATCCTTTGAGACCAGTTTTATTGTCCAGTCCAGATATTTTATGTGCAGTATTTTATTTTATATTTTTGGCACGCAGCTGAAGAATTCTTTTAAAGGCCGATTTTTAGTTTCCAAGCAAATGTAATGCTGCAATTGAACGACGCATACTAGCCACGGATGGGGCGCGGTCTGCTTGTGTAGTTGGATGAGGCGCGAACCCAAAGGACGTATGTAACGTAAAAACCGACTTCAAAAAATAACACTGAAAATTCAAAAATATTAATTTCTATGTCTAGGTCTCTTGGGAATCGGTGCCTATGTCGCTGACGGTCAACTGAAATTGCACCTCCTCTTTTGTGAAGTCGGTTAAAAATCGGTATCATAGATTATGTTAGACAGTAATAACGACCCGGTCTTCCTGGCCCATTCGTGCTGTAGACAAAACTATCTACAGCGTGGCTCTACCACTCAGAGTTTCGCCATTACCACTTTCAATAATAAGAATCACGTGGAGGTGAACTTTGGGCTTAAGATACTAGTGGTCCGCTTACCCGCCAAATATAACAAAGCTAGGTACAACTCATATATATATCAAATGTCAATGAAGCCTGGATCACCGCCGTAAGGTTGACTGTTTGTCTGTTTTTATTAGACTATACTTCGGAGAGTGTGCACGAGAGCTACATGAGCTCATCCCGCCTTCCCCCTTCTACTATCGGAGCACCAGACGTACTGCAGGATAGCATCCCTACTTGGTTGATATTCCTCATATTCTCCTAGCGCTATACATCATCCTTTATAATGCACACAACCAAGGAGTGGAATTCCCTGCCTACGTCTGTCTTTCCGAGTGCGTACAACCCGAAGCTCTTTAGGATTAGTGTGAATCGGCACATTTTTATTTATTTATTTTATTTAAATTTTATTGCACACAAGGAGTACAGGACATAACACTAAAATATAACTAATATGAGAAGTACAATTGGCGACCTTATCGCTCAGGGCAATGTCTTACAGGCAACCATGGGATGGAGATGAAAGAAGGAAAAAGAAAGGGCAGTTAAAAGTGTACAATAAGCTAATATCTGAACTATTTAGTAATTTGTTTAGTAATTTTGGGTAAGCTCGCTCCATCGTCGACCTCATCTTTGTCTATGCGGCTAGATTAAGGTTAGGACCAAACCTGTTTTTAATAAAACAAATTGAAGTAACTTTATCTTTTAAAATTCACCCAACAAGCTCGCCCGAACTGCCACCCATAAGTACACAAACGGAAAGTTTTAAGCTCCATTTAGATGGAGAGAGTTTATGAGAGTGTATTTATGCCTTGATTCTAGAATCTATCAGAATTACGCTTGTTTACGAGACTGCGTCAGACATCATATTCAGCTTTTTTTTATGCCACTTAATTTACTGTTTAAAAGGTTTTATTTAAGCATTTTTAGTAAATAAAATATCAAAATTGGTGAATAAAAGACAAAGTTTGAGTTTCCATTCCAAACTTTACCTCCCTAGAGGTAGCAATTTTTTAAATTTAAATGGGTGCCTGCATCAATCAAATATCCTATCGCAGGCTCCTCAGTTTGTTTCTTCCTTCTTTTTAATCTGAGGAAACATTTATACACATCTGCATTTGCCATCAGGTGTAGTGCAGTCACTTTGCCGTGTTCAAATAAAAAAATCCTTAAAGGATGACGGACGGATGAAATGACCGACTTGATTCCAACGAAGTTATTTTAAGCGCATTGTATGTTTGAGTCTCGGAAAATGTAATAGAGAACTGTAATTTTATTGCTCAGTTCCACTCTATACTTCAAAGCGAATTCGATCAAGAACCGATGACCTAGCAAATATGTGCTGAAGCATCGGAACTCATAATAATATGTATTTTCAACTGACTTAAAAAGGTAAAGAACTGCCTCGGTGGCGTAGTTGTATTGCATACGCGGTACGACAGCTGTGCTGAGCTCTAGGGTTTGATCCCCGGGTCGGGGAAAATGATATTGGGTTGTTCTATCACGAAATGCTCAGTATCAGCCCGGAGTCTGGAATTGTGTCCAGTATGGCGATAGGCTCGCCCCCTATCACATCATGGGACGGAGATACGCTCGGCGAAATGTGGGTGTACTGATTACACCTCTGCCTACCCCCTGCGGGATTACAGGTGTGAATACAAATGTATGTATGTATAATTGTGGCTAAATGACTCAATCGTTCTGAAAGTGGCAATTACGAGGTTTTAAGTTTTATAGCTCTCAAATTATATCCATTACTCTATGTTATTAACCTCTGCTTTTGAACCTTAGTCCTTTTACAATTTAAGTGTATGCTAAAATGATTTTCATTTAGCTTTGTATGGACGAAACGAGCAAATCGCTCGCCAAATGGTAAGGACCACGCATCCAAAAAAAAAATAAACTATCCTAAACTTGAATTACAGGATATTGCATGGTACTGTATTACACTCATAATCCCGAAAGCCGACCCGTTTATGCTATAAACAAAACTGTCTACAGCGTGGCTCTACCACTGTTGTACCATGTTACTGATACTGTAACATTAACATTTTTGGACAACCTACACCTCAGTCCTCCCCGTGACCACGAAGGCTGAAAAGTCTTCGAAACGTCGGGATCAAAATTAATAAAAAACCGCGATAAAATCCGTTTAAATTAGTTTTATTTCAATAGAAAAAACTTATGTCATGATACCCCAAGACTTGTCAAAAATATAATATATCCCACATAACTCTGTACATAACATAATACGAAAACTTATTAAGGAATTTATCGACGCCATTCGCGCGGCAAGATGCCGGTTTAATTAAAAATTAACGGGACGATCGTATACGGCCATTTACTGCCAGTTCGGCCCTAATATTGCTATTTATGGCCCTCGATGGGCAAAGAAAATGTGCACATTAAGATCTTATAATTTAATTTGTGAGCTAGAAGGCCTAGATTAAAAGACAATTCGATACTGATTGTTATTAAGGCTCTTTTTGTTTTATTTAATTGAATCGGACGAGCAAATCGTTCGCCTGATGTTAAGCACCCCGCCTGCCCATAAACAGAAACAACACCACAACAAACAGAACGTTGAATTACAAAGTAACGCATGGTACTGAACTGCGCTCGTCACCCCGAGACCTAAAATGTTAAGTCTCATTATGCATAATAACTTCCACTATCTTCAATGGCCTTCAAACCGAAACAGAACGGTGCTTAGACACTGTTACTTGGCAGCAGAAATAGACACAGCAGTGGTACCAATACAGACGGCTTCTCGCATATGAGGGACCTACCACCTTGTACCTACCAATTGCTCGTATGCCAACCTTGTGCTATTAAAACTTTGCTGGCAAGATATTTATCAGGATCCGTCTTTATAAATATGTACCCGACTGGATAGCGACTAACGTACACATGGGGAAAAACCCTCCATAGTGGCTCATTCAGGCGAGTTGCGTTCCAGGATCAGCCATGTATATCCAGTAACCTCAGGCCGGCATAATTCTGCCGACCGTCGAGGAACTCAATGTCTCAATCGTCCACATTATATTTGGACTGCATCATTGAAATGACAAGTTAAACCTTGAATTCACCTTAAGCTCATCGAATCAATTTGCAATTTCTAACTTCCTAACTGTTGAGTTTGGCGTAACAGAATATCAGCTTTGTAACTGACACACCGATGTAAAGTTGGGCAAACATTTGCCCATATTGACAGATCGGTTGTGCAAATGTTGCGAGTGAAGTTTGACAGTTCTTTGTCTGTACGAATTAAGGCTGTGATTGTTCATTGTGCAGTTACACAACGCGTGAAATCGTGAGCGCCGTGGAGTTTTTTTTTAATTTGATTTCATGACGAGACGAGCAAGGCGCTCGCCTGATAGTAAGCGCCAACGCCTGCCCATAAACAAAAGCAACGCCACACAGAATGTGACACTTTGAATTACAAAGCACTGCATGACACTGAACTGCGCTCTTCACCCCGACACATAAGATGTTGTCTCATAATGCCCAGTAATTTCTCTGACTTTTAATGTCCTTCAAACTGAAACACTAAAGTGCTCACACACTGTTGCTTGGCGACGGAAATAGACAAAGCCATCGACAAAGACCAACCCAGACGGCCTCCCGCAGGCGAGGGACCTACCACCTTGTGTGTTTTTGTTTTATCCGATCATGGCAAATTGACTACACTACACCTGTAAGCGCAGTGCAGTACAAAAAACCAGCGACCACCGACAAACAATGAGTTTATCGGTGGTCACCAGAATCAGGCCGGCCTATGTAAATGCTTCTTGAGTTCTTGACTTTTGGAGTTCACATTCCGAAGAGTGGGGTCAGGACTATGTGTGTTTGTGTTTGAGTAAAATAATAATAATAGGTCTTTAAATGAAAAGATCTACCCAACCGCAGTATTAAACAAAAATTAATAAATACAGTAATATAATTCTAGATATCCTAAGCTATAACGGGCTTTAATAGTTAATTAACATGGGCATCGGAGGCCTAACGAAAATTTATAGACTCATTAATAAGTTGCGTACACAGAACGATATGCCCGTAAATACAATCTTTTTACATACAACTTTTAATGGAATAACATAGCAGAAATGGCGCGGATTGAGGCGATAACTGTGTGGTTTGCGACCACTATGATGTAAAAAAATCGGATAAGTTATTTTCGCCTGAATTACGAGACCAGCAGGACGCTAGCCTGGTGGTAAGCATGCTTGCCATTATGAAGTAGCAATAACGTCTAGAATCTTTAGTAACATAGCACTGGATGTTTTACACTACGCTCTTCACCATGGGGCGTCATAATATGTTAAGTAGTAAGTAAGCTGGTGGTAGGATATTCATATCCGCCTGGATAGCGACCACCGAACACAAGGTGTTCAAATCCGCCTTAGGGACTCACACACCCTGTGTGGATCACGTTCCAGGATCAGCCAGTGTATATTCGGTTCTCCCGAGGGCCTCGCTACATTCTTGTAACCCTATGCCTACAACAGGTTGCAGGACCTCAATTTGCTTCTTCCCTCTTCGGAGTGTAAAGAAGCGTATATACAGGCCGGCATGGTTCTGGTGACCACCGATAAACTCAAAGTTTGTCAAGTCTCATATTGCCCAATAATTTCGTGACATTCAATGTCCTTTATGCTGAACACCGATGAAATTAGTTCATGACCTAATCATTTATATTAAATCACACAAATAATTATTCTTTCTTGTTTATGCCTCGCCTTCCCCGACTTAGTGCCAGGATCCACCTCATCCGATTTTGAGCATCCTCCGTAGTAAGACCATTGATCATATCTCCCTCTAATACGTCAATCCAGCGCTTTTAGGGGCGTCCATCTCATCGTACCCATATTTCTTTCAGGCTCAGGCATCCACCACTGACGTGACGTACTCCTTCTGTTCCGAGCTCCTACTGCCGTTTACACAAAACTTGACCAAACACCTTAGCCACCACTCTAACCACCTAATTAATAAACTAATAAAAATAATATATATCGGACGGGAATATAGAGCTAATTTTATCGGAGGGATACCAGAACTCATTTACTCGTATCGATGAGAGGCCATTTACACCTCTCCATAATCAACTGACATAAGTTCAATAAAACCAACACAAAATTGTACAAACCTATCGGAGGGAATATAGAACTCATCTTATCGGATGGAATATAGCGTTTATTCACTCGTATCGATGAGAGGCCATTTACACCTCTCCATAATCAACTGACATAAGTTCAATAAGACCAACACAAAATTGTACAAACTTATCGGAGGGAATATAGAACTCATCTTATCGGATGGCATATAGAGCTCATTTACTCGTATCGATGAGAGGCCATTTACACCTCTCCATAATCGACTGACATAAGTTTCAATAAGACCAACACAAAATTGTACAAACTTATCGGAGGGAATATAGGACTCATCTTATCGGATGGCATATAGAGCTCATTTACTCGTATCGATGAGAGGCCATTTACACCTCTCCATAATCGACTGACATAAGTTTCAATAAGATCAACACAAAATTGTACAAACTCACATCATGATTATTATGTGTGTACCCGACCTCCTCCATCCCCATAGTCGGCCCTTACCTCACACAAAGTACACAACTTGATAGATGACACACAGTGGTAAATCACACAGAGAATTATAGCCCACACATAATAACCATAACCACACTTACTTGTGAGTAACATTGGGTGAACTTCTGTCCTCGGACACAGCTAGACACAGACTGGGCTCTCTATTGCGGGAGCTCTGCTTATATTGAGTTTCCCCACCCATTCCGAGAGCGGAATCAACTGACAAACTATGTAAAACCACCCTCTAATAAACAATATCAATGGCGGTACCGACAATTTGAACAATATCAATGGCGGTACCGACAATTTGAAATTAATAGTTGTATTTACGACTCAACTCAGTGTATATTCTCCGACACGGCCATCCTACTAGACACACGTCCCTGTGTGTGTGGGTCTCATTTGTAAGCTAAAAAAAACAGTGCATTAAGGTATACTCCGTTCGGCCTCCCTGACCCCTCAGATAGCCCCCTTTGTTCATGTTATACGAGTACAACAATACGGTGAAATGTTTCGCACAAAAAAGCACACATAGCATCCTACTAATATTATAAACGCGAAAGTTTGTAAGTGTGGATGGATGGATGTACGTTTGTTACTCCTTCACGCAAAAACGACTGAATGGATTTTAATGAAACTTTACAATAATATAGCGTCTACATCAGAATAAGACCGTCGCCACACAGGCTAGTCGTCGCCACACAGGCTAGTCGTCGCCACACAGGCTAGTCGTCGCCACACAGGCTAGTCGTCGCCACACAGGCTAGTCGTCGCCACACAGGCTAGTCGTCGCCACACAGGCTAGTCGTCGCCACACAGGCTAGTCGTCGCCACACAGGCTAGTCGTCGCCACACAGGCTAGTCGTCGCCACACAGGCTAGTCGTCGCCACACAGGCTAGTTGATATTCATAGTCATTCAATTCAATCAATCAATCAATTCAAAGTCAATCAATTCAAAGTCAATCAATTCAAAGTCAATCAATTCAAAGTCAATCAATTCAAAGTCAATCAATTCAAAGTCAATCAATTCAAAGTCAATCAATTCAAAGTCAATCAATTCAAAGTCAATCAATTCAAAGTCAATCAATTCAAAGTCAATCAATTCAAAGTCAATCAATTCAAAGTCAATCAATTCAAAGTCAATCAATTCAAAGTCAATCAATTCAAAGTCAATCAATTTATCACAGTCGTCATCGGCACAGTCTGTCTCAATGTGGTTGGGACTTTGAGTCCGCTACTATAATGGAACGTAACATTCGGGCATAGCCCGCCCACGATCATACGCCTACTTATACGTACTATTAGAGTCAAGGGTACCTAGTAGATACCTGTCGCCTTTCAACAGCTCAACTACTTTATAAGGGCCTTTAAATTTTGGGTCTATCAGTCTGAGCAGTATCGAGCTTTACATTAGTCTGGTCAAATCTGACTGATTTAAACAATTACTTCTGGGGTAGCCTTTGTGAAAGAGGCCAATTAAAAGGCTCAATATCAAGCCTAACTTGTGATTCAAAATTAATTCCACTCTTAGAAACAACGTAAAGAATAATTGGACACGGATACTCATCAGCCCTTAGGTGTCTTCAGCAGGGTGAGTAGGCAAAGGACCGGGCAACTCCTCCGGACAGACCTCTTGATCATCGTCAGCACCAGGCTCACCATTTTGAACATGTAAAAAAATAACAAAAGGAGAACATTAAAAATGGTTAATGGTTACTACATTAAATTGTATCTGAAGCATAACTTCTTAATATTTTCAAAAAAATGAACTGTACCAAATGAAGTGATAAACTGTACTATTCAAGCACCCACAGACAAGAGTCTTGTAAGTAATGAAATAATTGATTCAACATTTATTGTCTTCAGACATTATAAAAATAAATCTCAGAATGACAGAATCCGGACTTCAATCACTCCCCATACACTAAGCATTACATGTCATCCGAATCACTTAGTGACTTAGGTATAAAGCTGAGAAATTGGAAGCGCGCGTTGAACTCAAATAACCTCATTAACAGGGACACTCCTAGCCTACGCCGCCAGTACGGAAGGTATCTTTAAGTTGAAGACGTACGTCTGTGACCCACAAACCTTAAGACCAGCTCACAAGACCAGAGAACTAAGTACTTTTGTATTCCCCAAACAAACCGATTCGAACTGGGTAACTGGGCCACAGTGTTCATTCAATGTCTTAGTCCCAGCCGTCAGAAAGCCAGGTCCGATTGATCGCCACGAGTACTAAAAACATCTTTAAGGGGGAAACGTAAGTTTACCACCCACTCATCTTAAAACTCTGTAATGTGGTCGAGCAACCAAACTCAACATCCCCGGCTCGGGTACTTGATACTTCACCTTGCGCACACTTATTCATGCACGCATAAACATCCTGTTTCAGCAACCACGTATGCCATTGATGGGTGACTAGCGCCGGTGAATCGGAAGACCGCCACGCGCATCTCGACAAGCGCCTCCCAGCGTTACTTGTTACCACTGCTTCTGAAAACAAAAACCAACACGAGCAGGCAGGCGATTATCATGATTATAAGTTTTACAAAATTCACTCCACTCTAAAGTGTGCCAGGCAGAAGCCGGATATGTATTGGGAAATAAGTCTGCTAGGACAGGGACCTGAGAGCTATTTCGTTAAAAAAGGTTGAACTGTTTCGAGTTCAGCAGTTCCACATAACGATCACAAGTGATAAATTTTACTGTAACACGATTGTACTACAGTAATTACTGTGTTTCTTTGTAATTATGTCAAACAAACTTTTCAGTGAAAATATCATGTAAACAAATAAAACATCTTGTTGGGCAGATGATGGTTATTGTGATTCTACGTTACAGTTAAGGTCCACGTAAAACTTGACGGTAACTGCAACGCCGACTTCAACATTGACTGCGGCATACGTTGCACCACCGCATTCCGACTACTAGACTCCTCGATTAATTCCAGGAGCACGGACATATTTTGGAGCACAAAAGCAAAAAGCACACACGCCTCAGGACACATCTGGATGGAGGCTATAACTGAATTATCCGACAGGCATTTAATTTAAACAGCTTTTACCAGCGAACCCAGGTTGGTTACGATTAACCGCTACTCATATGTTTGTGACCGCCAAGGTAAAATCGCGAAACCCAACCTTATTGTTTTAAAACAAAAAAAAAATCTTTTGCTATAAAAATAATTTGGGATTTAGCAAAAAGTTTCGACTACAATGTAAAAATTAAGTTCCCTGCATTAGATATTTAGTGAACTGGGAGTACACAGCTTTGCTCGATATTGAAAACCGTTTTGATTTCGGTAGGCAATCGATATAGCGATGGGTCGCCACATCTTAACAGTTCTACAAAACCAATAGGTACTTCAAATCACTTTTTATACGCGATGTACATAAAATAGAACGATCTCACCAAATCCTTGTTCGTTTCTTGCCGTAATCCTTCAATACTCGTAAATGCGTTCGATCACAGTCATCTCACAAAGTCGGTCTGTAAGCCGTATGGGTGAACCGCCACACTGTGGGTACGGCGTTATTGTCCAACGACCGGGAACTCCAGCGCCGGTGCCACATCAGTAGAACTCGTCTATTATAGTCCTAGATAAGCTCTTACAACAAATGTTACACAATTCATTAACTTTGTAGGTGTGGACACAATCGGCCCCACCAGAAAGAATGTCTGAATTACTTCGGACATGTTCATAATAAATTTTATTACTGTAAACAAGTTACTTTCAAAATAACAAGATATGGAACTGTTTATGGAACTGTTAATAAATATGGGGTAGATAATTATTCATTTACATTCCTGAACACCATCAAATTCAGCAATGAATACACTGAATGGCACGCCTGCCGCACCATAGATCATCGTGATGATCTTTAACAAACTCAATTGGAACAAACAAACAAACAATTGGAACAGTCTCACTGAATCACTCGTCCAGTCGCAGTTCAATGGATAGGCCGTGGGCTCATCCCACTTCTGATATCGGACGGGAATATAGAGCTAATTTTATCGGAGGGATACCAGAACTCATTTACTCGTATCGATGAGAGGCCATTTACACCTCTCCATAATCAACTGACATAAGTTCAATAAAACCAACACAAAATTGTACAAACCTATCGGAGGGAATATAGAACTCATCTTATCGGATGGAATATAGCGTTTATTCACTCGTATCGATGAGAGGCCATTTACACCTCTCCATAATCAACTGACATAAGTTCAATAAGACCAACACAAAATTGTACAAACTTATCGGAGGGAATATAGAACTCATCTTATCGGATGGCATATAGAGCTCATTTACTCGTATCGATGAGAGGCCATTTACACCTCTCCATAATCGACTGACATAAGTTTCAATAAGACCAACACAAAATTGTACAAACTTATCGGAGGGAAAATAGGACTCATCTTATCGGATGGCATATAGAGCTCATTTACTCGTATCGATGAGAGGCCATTTACACCTCTCCATAATCGACTGACATAAGTTTCAATAAGATCAACACAAAATTGTACAAACTCACATCATGATTATTATGTGTGTACCCGACCTCCTCCATCCCCATAGTCGGCCCTTACCTCACACAAAGTACACAACTTGATAGATGACACACAGTGGTAAATCACACAGAGAATTATAGCCCACACATAATAACCATAACCACACTTACTTGTGAGTAACATTGGGTGAACTTCTGTCCTCGGACACAGCTAGACACAGACTGGGCTCTCTATTGCGGGAGCTCTGCTTATATTGAGTTTCCCCACCCATTCCGAGAGCGGAATCAACTGACAAACTATGTAAAACCACCCTCTAATAAACAATATCAATGGCGGTACCGACAATTTGAACAATATCAATGGCGGTACCGACAATTTGAAATTAATAGTTGTATTTACGACTCAACTCAGTGTATATTCTCCGACATATATATAAAATTCAATTTACATTCTGTGAACTAAATACGGCCCAGCAGTAGTGTGTCCACATGTTAGGCCGTGTACAGGACAAAGTTTTATCAGGTGTTGAGTCGTGTGAAATTTGTTTGATTACATGAATACACGACGAGGGTGACCATGAATGTGTAATGCGTCCCGGGCCGCGGATAAACTGAATGCAAAATATATTAGACGGGACTTGTGATTTCGGGAATGGAAATGTAAGAAATATAATTGCGTAACGGAATACATTATCAGAATGGCTCAAATGTAACGTTTTCGGAATAACCCCAGTTGGATCTCTCATTTATTCGGGGAGGCTTTTTGTTTTTTATGATATTTTTGTTTCTTGCTTCTCAGGGGTTTGCTTATAAACTTTCTTAAGCAATGAATGGTTAGACACTGTTTCTGTCTCTTTCTAGCCACTAAATTGAGTTGACAGGGACAAAAGATTGTTCAACTAATCAATGGTTTTAGCTATCGATTTACTTTCGCAGATCGTGTTTATTTTAGACTTTATTAAACAGTTTTCATGCTGCATCAGGCGGATGAGAAAACGAGAGGCCGTGTGTTTGATCTGCGCAATATTTGATTCAGGTATAGGTGTTGTAAGGCGAAAATCCCTCATAGTTATTGATACTTACAACACAAGACTCACATCTTAGAATGCGTTCAGAACTATGTGAGAGATTGTTGGTTATATTTATTTATTTATTTTAAATCTATCTATAACAAATGGCTAATGGCAAACCTAGTTTCAAAGTTTTCAAGGCCTCCGAATTGGCTTAACGGCTACTGTCGTTTAATAACAGCCGGAACCGACTTTTTAAGCCTTCCAAAACACAGAAACACTCTGTTGAAATAAGCGTTAACACAACCACAGACCGCGCCAAGGATTTCATCATTTGGCCAAATATAGAAACAAAAATTATCTGCATATAAATATTACAACCAACATTTTCTCCTAAGAAACGTTCGTTCCTTTCCAAATAATTTCCATGTCGGTTTCCAAATAATTTTCCGGGAAAATATTCTCCATTTCAACACAAATGAGATTTCATCGCGTCCCGTTGTTTCAAAGGGAATTTACCGGTTTAATTTGGCCAACAATTACGCATATGACTGCGGGAAAGACCTTGCGATATTTTTGTTTTTTATGGAGTCTATTAGATGTTATTTACTCGCTTGATTGTGTAGGTTTCGGGAATAATATCTTATTTTTATAGCCGAGTTTCCCTAAGTTCGCTTTTGGATTATTGCAAACCTGCTTTAAATACTGACGAGGCTGGCTCGTGGCTCGTAAATTGTCATACAAACTTCAGCTCCTGCGTTACCGCGACTTAGTTACGTTTTGGGGTGTGCGACCGAGACAAGAGACCGTGATGGGCGACTTTAGCGACACGACCGCTTTGTATGTAATTGTTTTAGTACATTTTTAAGTACAGGATCGAGATACAAGGTGGTAGGTCCCTCGTATGCGAGAGGCCGTCTGGGTTGGTACCACCGCTTTGTCTATTTCTGCCGCCAAGCAACAGTGTGTAAGCACTGTTGTATTTCGGTTTGAAGGACATTGAAGCCAGTCAAATTACTGGGCATTATGAGACTTAACATCTTACGTCTCGGGATGACGAGCGCAGTTCAGTGCCATGCAGTGTTTTGTAATTTAAAGTTATGCGTGGTGTTGCTTCTGTTTATGGGCAGGCGTGGCGCTTACCATCAGGCGAGCGCCTTGCTCGTCTCTTCATTCAATCAAATAAAAAAAAAGGTAGGGTCACCGAGAATAGGGTAGTTTCCTATGTTGAATATTATACACTATTTTATATACAAAAGAAAGTAATACGAAAAAGAAGCCCGTTTGTTAAAACACCATCAAAATGGGTTTTAAAATGGGCCCGCAATTATGATTTTAAATATTGGTCTGAGCAAAGATAGGGGCGTAGTGGGGACATCTCACTATGTCACTCGCACGCGTGCAAGGAATGTCCATTTGCCACGGTGACGTCAAAGTTTGCGTCGTCTGTTATTTGACAAGTGCCCCCTCCATCAGATTTGAATGACTTCTAATTTAGGTTTTTGTGGACGGAATAATGAAATTCTTTTTGCAATAGGCTTTAGGTAACGTAACTTAGCAATTCTAATAACTTATCAATCATGGTCTGTCGCGATACAGGTTCGCGTAGTGCGGGGACAGTTGCGTAAGTAAAAATTTGTACAAGATGTGTTTTTGGATAATTAATGATTATTATTATTAATTAAAATGATAAAAAAAAACAAGTCAACTACCCTATTGTGACGCAAGCCGAGCGATAGCGTCAAAGCTGACCTACAGCTGTATTGGCATTAAAATGTGATCCCCCAAATGTTTTGTTACTTTGGCCTACAAAACTAAACCATCAAACTATAAAAATGTACTTCAAATTAATGGAAAAACGTAGTTATAAAAAAATCCGTCCATTCCACAGCCAATCGACCTTGACAAGGGCTAGTTCAGAAACCACGTTTGGGATGGTCATAACTTTATATATATTTTACGGCGTCTATAAACCGTAGTTAATGGCCCAGTAAACCGCTACCGGCGGGACACGAACGGGTAAAAAATGAAATTTACACGAGAAATGAAGTGTTCGCAAGAAAGCTATTTTCCTACGAGAAAGCTGTAATGGAAACTTGCATGCATGATGTTATGCAACTATTGTAATGGATGTGTCAATTTTTACAGGTAAAAATTTTTTTTGCAAGTTGTATTCGAGAGGCCGTCTGGGTTGGTACTACCGCTTTGTCTGTTTCTATCGCCGAGCGACAGTGTGTAAGCACTGTTGTGTTTCTGTTTGAAGGACATTGAAGCCAGAGAAATTACTGGGCATTATGAGACTTAACAAATTATGTCTTGGGGTGACGAGCGCAGTTCAATGCCATACAGTGCTTTGTATTTCAAAGTTCTGTGTGGTGTTGCTTCTGTTTATGGCGCTTACCATCAATCGAGGGACTTGCTCATCTCGTCATTCGATTAAATAAATTAAAAAAAATATATATTATTGTCTACTTGTGTAGACAAGACTATATGACAATCGATGACATCGCAAATGGCTTTCCGCGAAGTCATTTTGATAACCATAACCAGTCGGTGACGCCTCGGTCAGCTGTGGCATGATACCAAATCCCCGTATCCACGCATTTTCGTTACTGGATGATTTGTGGTTAGTGTTAAGGATTTCCACGTAGAAAAATTGCAACCTGCGCCCTTCGTGTGCTAGCTTTAATTTGGGACCAGTTTTACTTTACATTTTGCGTGAAAAAATCATATCATATCGTCTTTAAATTATGAAAGAAAAGAAAAGTAGGCAAATATTATTTACAATTTTTGTATAAGAGCGGAGAATCTAACGGTAATTGGTACGGACTGTGGAGACGCAAGTCGCAGTTCGATACCAGGGCACAGACTTCTGATTTCTCGGTTATATGTTTTATTATTATTATTTGATTGCATGACGAGACGAGCAAGGCGCTCGCCTGATGGTAAGGGCGTCTGCCTATAAACAGAAGCAACACCACACAGAACTTTGAATTACAAAACACTGCATGGCACTGAACTGCGCTCGTCACCCCGAGACATAATATGTTAAGTCTCATAATGTCCAGTAATTTCACTGTCCTTCAAACTGAAACACAACAATGCTTACACACTGTTGCTTCACGCTGTAGCCAACACCGTCTACAGCGTGACTACCACTCAAAAAATTTAACGTAGACATTCCTTGTGATAGATTAAAATTCATCCCCATTGGCTAGTTAATTTACCGTACCCCTAGTACGCGCCGACATAAAAATAACTTGGCAGGCAATCCCTCTTGCGGCGTCGGTGTCGTTGTAAGCGGGTTTTTATACGTTTTTTCCAAAGAATTAAGGGCGAAAGTGCATGAGAGGTTTAATTAAATGGATGCTCAAAGTATTTTTATCGTGGCTGTTCTTAAATTAATTTATTGATGTAAAAGTGTAATTTAAGAGAAAGTTGCAACGCGTGGATTTATGTTGGTAAAATAACAAGGTGGTAGGTCCCTCGTATACGAGGCCGTCTGCGTTGGTACCACTGCTTTTATATTTCTGTCGCCAAGCAAGTTGTGTTTGGGTTTGAAGTACATTGAAACCAGTAAAATTACTGGGTATTATATGACTTAACGTCTTATGTCTCAGGGTGACGAGCGCAGTTCAATGCCATGCAGTGCTTTGTAATTCAAAGTATTATGTGGTGTTGCTTCTGTTTATGGGCAGGCGTGGCGCCTTGCTCGTCTCGTCATTCATCATCATCATCATCAGCTACAAGACGTCCACTGCTGCACATAGGCCTCCCCCAAAGATTTCCAGACCGACCTGTTGGAAGCGGCCTGCATCCAGCGACATCCTGCGACCTTTATCAGGTCGTCTGTCCACCTTGTAGGTGGACGTCCAACGCTGCGCTTGCCAGTACGTGGCCTCCATTCCAGAACCTTTCTGCCCCATCGGTTATCGGTTCTTTATTCGGTCATTCAATGAAATAAATTAAAAACAAATGATGCATATACACAATAATGTATACTCTAACTATATGACTGAATGTATATACTCTAACTATATGACTGAATTAAATAAAAGCGAAGTAATCGGGAGGAGCAGATGTGTTCACTACATGTTAAACGAGTTTAAATGTTTACTCCGGTTTTGTGTCTGTCAATCTTTGCTTAAACTTGAGATAAAGTTGTGATGGAAAACAGTTGTTACGAATCACGAATGAACTCCTCTTGGACTGTTTAAACGATATTTGTTTTAAATACGAATTGTTTTGTTATTGAATTTGGTTTGTAAATAAAAGATTCGTTTTCGCGTAGTATCGTGTTTATTATTTGATTTTGTTTATTATTTGATTAAATGACGAGACGAACAAGGCGCTCGCCTGATGGTAAGCGCCACGCCTGCCCATAAACACCACACAGAACTTTGAATTGCAAAGCACTGAATGGCACTGAACTGCACTCATCACCCCGATATTAAGTCTCATAATGCCCAGTAATTTCACTGGCTTCAATGTCCTTCAAACCGACAACACAACAGTGCTTACACACTGTTGCTCGGCGGCAGAAATAGACAAAGCGGTGGTGCCAACCCAGACGGCCTCTCGCATACGAGGGACCTACCACCTGTAAATATTGTAATAAAAATATCAATAGGAAACTATGTTCAAATAAACATTATCCGCTACCGCGACCCGTTCTCACTCTCAACACAGCCTTACCTAACAAAAAGCCCAACCAGCGCAATTCAACAAAGACCTTCTTTAAAACATTCTTAAGAGTTGTGAGTGAAAAACAAGCTATTACACGGGCGGATTGCTTCGCAAACAGCTTGGAAATAGACGATAAAAATAATTACTTAACATTTAGTAGTGGTTTAATAGGTACGCGTTAAGAAGCCATTGAGAAAAGAATAAAAAAAAAATTAAAATGAAGTAAAACTAAAGTGGAGTTAGGGTACGTCCACACTTGCGTGACATTTCACCACGATGCTGCCACACTTGTTACGGGTGACATATTTATTTATTTAAACACAAAACAGGTTACAATCGGAATATAAAAAACAGTATTTACCAAAAAGTTGTTTGTACATAATTGTAACCCAAAACATGTGTTCTAAAAATTACTATGAGGTGTTTTAATATAGAAACAAATAGATATAAAGCAAATAAAATATGTAAATTATAAGTCATTGAGGATATTACGGATCTGTTTATTGTATGCCATTATTGAATTATGATATACTAGCTTTTCCTCGCGGCTCCGCCCTCGTGATCTGCTTTTCCGGGATAAAAAGTATCCTATCACCCAAGTCAGCTTATACCCTGTCTGTATACCAAATTTCATCAAAATCCGTTCAGTAGTTTCAGCTTGATTGACGGACAAACATCCAAACAAACAAACTTTCACATTTATAATATTATTGTGATTAAGTCTACTGTTTTTTTTTGTTAGTTAATTCATTGAACTGTCGACACATCCGAGCAATGGTATGGAAATAAAATATATTATTGCGGAATATTTTAAGAGAAAAAACGTTTGGTTTGCGACATCTGTAATTAATATTAAAATTTAGAAACCGTTGTCATTACCGTGCCATGTCATACGATTCTTTTTTCCGATTTTAAGTGGTAGAGCTATGCTGTAGACAGTTTTGTCTACAGCATGAATGGGCCGGCTCCACCGGATCGTTGCCACTGTCTCACAGAAATCCGATGTAAAGTAGCGGATTGCTGCTGCGTTTCGTACTGTGTGTGAGATATCCGGAGGCCCAAATCCCCCTCCCCTACCAATCCCTAATTATACCTTTCCTTTAAGGTCGGCAACGCGTCCTGATTCTTCTAGTGTTGAGGGCGTACATGGGTGATGGAGATCACTTACCATCTGGCGACCCACTTGCTCGTTTGCCTATACTATAAAAGAGAACGAAAATGGCGAAAGCTTTAAACTTTCTGAAACTACAAGCGTGTAAAATTAAAAACACCAAAGCGTACGCTAAATCGGTGCGAGCGTTGAATGCCTCTCGATTCTGTCAAGAGGCGACGGACGAGAGGCTGACGACGCGAGAGGCTTCTATCGTCGTAAGAGGCCTGTGAAGGCCCTCCGTGTAAGCCCTCCCATTAAGACCGCCCGTACTCGATACGGTACAGATTTAGTACTTGACATATTTCCGCGCGTCTTAAATTGCTGAGTATAAAGTCTTAAATATTACTGCTGGTTTACGATTATAAAAAGAATTATTTAGACGGAAAAAGTTTAAAGCATAAAACATATAACAGCCTCCGTGGCGCAGCGGGCGAGTAGCCGGCTGTGAAGCGAGAGGCCGCGGCTTCGATCCCCGCACCGAGACAAATGTTTGTGTGATCCACAGATATTTGTCTCGGGGTCTGGGTGTTGTGAGACCGAAAGTCTCTCGTAGTTCCTGATACCCACGACACAAGACTTGTATCTTACTGTGGGGTCAGGACTATGTGTGTGACTGTTGGGTGTTATTATTATATGAGAATACAGAAAACTCATATTTACAAGGCCGAGTCATACAGTTTTTTTTATAGCATAGACCGGCAAACGAGCAAATCACTATCAGTGATCTCCACCGCCCATGTACGCACACAATACTAGAAGAAACATAGGCGCGTTGCCGACCTCAAAGGTAAAGGATAATTAAGGGATTGGGAAGGGGATTTGGGTCTTCGGATATCTCACTCACAATACGAAACGCAGCTGCAAGCTGCTACTCTACGTCGGTTTTCTGTGAGACAGTGGTAACAACCCGGTCGAGCCGGCCCATTCGTGCTGTAGACAAAACTGTTTACGAGTCTTTATTACTTACTAAAAAGTCACCGACCCCTACTAGGATAAAAATATATTTTTATATAATTACCTATTTATGAAGCCCAAAATAAACCTCACGTAATTTTTCCCCACACATAAATATTTCATAATGCTTCATCCATCAGATGTTGGGAGGCCTCCTTCCTTCTCTTTCTTCTCCCGGAGTTAGAGAGAGAGACAACTATGAAGTCGACTATGGAGAAAGTCGTTATTCTGATTATGAATATTTGATTTAAGACTGTGGTGTCGGTTGTCTTGTAAACATCTTGTAATAGGCGAAGCGCTTTATATTCATTTTGAACTTAGTGGTGGAATTATGAACTAGCTACGATTATGGAGGTCCTTATTAGTTTATGAACTTGATAAACTGACTTGAAATTGGACCTAGTTACGCAAAAAGGAACCAACCCACAGCTAGTTCAAATGGAATTATTGATTTTGTTTTAGTAAATTCAATAATTTAAATTAATATTATCCCGTAGTTTTTGAAAATCGGCCATTAAATAAAATTCATGTACGATTTTGCAAAAAAATACGATATTAAAATCAATTTAAGTTAATAAATTTAGCAAAACAAAATCAGTATCTTCATTTGACCTTGCTGTGTTTTGGTTCCTGCGTAATTAGGTCCATGTGTGATTCGCGGTACATTTGTTTTCTATGAAAGAGTTTCCTATTTTATTTCTTTTTAAAACCGTTAATACCGCGTCAAGCAGGTCGCATGCGAAGCGTCACGTCTGCCCTAAACAGAATATTCTGTATATTTTGTTTATTGAGAACCTGCTCATTTTTTAAATCAATTCATGGACAAATAATCTTCTTTTATAACATAGATCGGCGAACGAGCAAATGGGTTAACTGATGGTCAGTGATCTACATCGCTCATGAATACTCAAAATATCAGACAAAATCATTGCCGACTTTAATGGGAAGGGATAATTGTTATGGGATTGGGAAGGAGACCGAGGATTTTGACCTCTGAATACCTTATTCATAACAGTAAGCAGCTATTTAACAGTGGTAAAAAATAATTGTAAAGCTGTCATCTCAGCCCAATGACGAAAGAAAATTTATTCTTTGATCATTGTCTCCGCCCAGCCCAATACACTCTTTTGAATTCATAAAACAAAGCAATCAAACTTTGAAGCTAAACTCATGCCAAAGTTAAAACATATTTTTATATATAACGACACAATCAATTACCCAAAAATAAAAGGCGTCGAAAAACTTTATCGTAATCACAAAACTCGGCCGTACTTTGACAACGAGTTAAATGAAACCCCCAAAAAATCTTTTAAAATTGCGTCCAAAACGTAAAAATGTCCACGATAACACGTTATTAAAGCGTGGGAGTCCAGAAACGACGACGTCACATCAAATATCTGTTGATTAATGAGGAGTCATTGTTTGGATTGCTTTATTGTTACTTCACAGGCTTGCCCACAATGGTTTACATTATAAAACCGAGGGACAACAAAAATTTCGGGGGGATTTTTTTTAATATCCCCCTTAAATCCGGACGTCTCGTGTCACTTTTAGGTTGGCGGCAAAATGGAAAAGATATAAGCAAATATTTACACTCATTTTTCAGTTTGCGGCCACGAAAATGTTAAGTATCAAACTATGTTTATGTACAGTGCTCTTTATTTTAAATGGTTTGTTTACATACTTAAATATTATTTATAAAAAATTTAACCTAAAAGCATTACTCTCCAATGGCCTAGGACCTAAGTCACAGATGGTTGGGGACTTCATCATCAAATCGCTTTTTGCATCTAACTCTTGACCCAATGACCAATTGAGAGTCTCTGGAGGTGTTGGTCATCAACCAATTAGCAGTTCCCAAAGTGGTCTAAGTGGACCGCCAGGGGTCCACGGGAGACTAGACAGGGGCGTGACAAAAAAAATGGGGGTTCACAATTAATAAGCGGGGACCACGAAAATCCATCTGCTTTCGATAGTGTGTTGGCTTGACTTCACCTATCAATGTAGGCAGATAGTATTTTAACCCAGCCGCAACGCAAATTTCCATAGTTAGCTGTAATCTTCACATTTTTTGTCGAGTTTTTGGGAATATGGTAGAAATTTAGCTGCAGGGGGTCCACCGGAACCAGCTTCATTTTGAAAGTGGTCTATGAGTAAAAAGTCTTGGAACATCTGGTTTAACGCTTACACTATTATTTTTATTAAGCCACCAATTAAACTTTTGTGGCGATGCGATTATTAATTTAATTTAGTTTCATTTTTATTAGTCGCTCTCCTGCTGGCCACATACGGGCTCGGTCGCGACAAAAGCCATCCCAACGTTACACTCAGATGCTAATACTTAAAAGCGTACGGAATAATCTGTTTTCATACGTAATTTATGGTTCACTGTATATTGCTTACCTGTCAGGATTTTAACAGAGGATGTGTAGGGAAGCAAACGAATGGTCGCGAGTACGAGATACCAATCTAGAAAAATGTTTGCGTCCGCAAATGTTTGTTAGTCCGGGGAATGTGAGACCGAAAATCTGTCGTAGACAAGTAGTGGCGGGCAGAACTAGGTGTAACTGTTGAAAGTATATTTATATTACTTATTTATTTTTGTCGCTCGAAACTGAAAACAGATTTGAATAAACGTTTCAACTCATTCGTGCACATCTTTCTATATGTGTGTGAAGTGTCAGTGTCACATAAATCTCAGTTTCAAATTTACAAACACCTAGCAAGTTTTATTTTTATTTAATTGAATGCCGAGACGAGCAAGGCGCTAACCTGATGGTAAATGACACACCTGCCCACAAACAGAAGCAACACCACACAGAACTCTAATTCAAAGCACTGCATGGTACCGAACTGCGCTCATTACCCTGAGACATAAAGTCTCATAAAGCCCAATAACTTAAAGTTATACGTGGTGTTGCTTCTGTTTATGAGTAGGTGTGGCGCTTACCATGCGACATGCACGTTTCGTCACTAAGGCTAATAAAAACAATAAAAAGACACTGCATAATAACAAACAACAGTATACAACACAAAGTGAACAAACTCTCAACTGGCCGTAACGTTACGGCAAAATATTAAACTTGTTATTACCATAGACATATTACTTTCTAGATGTGGGCATGTAGACATCATATACGGATATAATAATAATACACCCAACAGTCACACACATAGTCCTGACCCCACAGTAAGATACGAGTCTTGTGTCGTGGGTATCAGGAACTACGAGACACTTTTTGGTCTCACAACACCCAGACCCTCGAAACAAGTATTTGTGGATCACACAAATATTATTTGTCTCGGTGCGGGGATCGAACCCGCGGCCTCACGCTTCACAGCCTGCTACTCGCCCCCTGCGCCATGGAGGCTGTCAAATGTAGGCTGAGGATATGTTTTGCAAGATAGACCATTATGTGGTTAAAAACCCTACATAGTAACATGTTCCTTCCAGTCGTGATCCGGAGTCAGAGTATCCAGTATCCTTAGATTAGATCAGATCCAGAAACTTCAGCCCACCATAATAGGGAATTTAACACATTTTATATTATTTCAATCAAGTCACTTACGTTACCCCAAAATCTTGAGTTGAAAGAATTATATAAATCAAGTCAAAAATAAAAAATAGAAGACATTTAAATTTGCCGTAAAGGGTTGTTGCCAAATAACGGAAAATGGATGTACGACACGGCATGTTACGTCACAAGGTAGGTCACGCCTATTATGGTACACAAGTCGGAGGGAGATAGCGAAATTTTCCCACTACGCGCCCACCTTAGTTTATACCAATATTTAAAACATGAACTGCAGCTTCATTTTTATCCAAATTTTAGGTTTTTTTTTTCGCAAAGTAGTTTTTATTCATATCATTGTCATGTGCATTTATAATAATGTAGAAAATTAGACACAGTTCGGAAGCCCAAGTCCTCTTCCCTTCCCCAATCCCTTAATTATCCCTTCCATTTATTGCCATAAATTCGCATAAAATTTAAACTACACGGTTTTTATAACCCGTCCTATTTTGAGACCATTTAATATCTTGAAAACTGTAATTAAAAACTTTGTCGTGTCTAGAAATTAGCGGCACTGCACTGTACCTAAGCAAAGTTTGCAAACTTGCAGATTTCATGCCCAATTTAGTAAATGAACGGCGTTCAACGGGCTGCGTTTTGGCGTTTACTTGCTTAGCACTAGCAGTACAGCACCCAAGTTAACTTGCGGTTGCTAATATATGAATTTTATAAGTGGTAGAGCCACGCTGTAGATACTTTGTTCTACAACATGAACCCGGCAACTACCTCGACCGGATCATTATTGCCACGACTGCACTACACCTGATGGTAAGCGCAGTGCAGTTCCAAAAAACGAGTGATCACCGACAAACAATGAGTTTATCGGTAGTCACCAGAGTCATGCCGGCCTGTATAAATGCTTCTTCAAAGAGAGAAGAAGCAAATCGATGGGCCTACGACAGGACAGGAGGATGACCGATGCAGGCACAGTGATACAAGGATTTACCCCTATACCCGCCCCAACCAACCATCAAGTCATGTCGCTAGTCTCTTAGAACCGGACGTACACTGGCTGATCCTGGAACGCGATCCACACAAGTTGTATGGATCACTATGGCAGATTTTACCGGACCCCTGGGGATCCACCTGGACCACTTTGGGAACTAATGTTTTAAACCTTTTGTATGGTGTTCTCTATCCAGGTGGAATACAAAATATATCATGAACCGTCCCACCATAAAATTATCTATCAACAATGTTTTTTTTCTCAAATATCCCGAATACCGATGCCAAATTCTGCAGCAATTATTTATCTGAATCTTTACAAAATATTTGTGCACATAACGACGCTAACAAGCATAACTGGCAAACTTTGCATCGTGTTTAAATATCAGCGTCACATTCACGACTTCTTATTTGCGTATTCGAAGTTAATTCAGGCGCCAACAGCTTAACAAACAGTAGACACATATTACGTAGAATGTAAATTATTTGATCATATACTGATAATTAAAGAACCTAATTCTTATAAATAAATTTAACTGCTGCACTCATAAACGTCAATTATCTTTATTTTTTATTCTTTGATTGAATGACAATGAAAAATGAAAAAATGAAAAATATTTATTCAAAAATTACAAATGTTTAACACAAGTACACTTAATATTATAGTTCAAGAACATTGTTAAATTTGTAATTTCGGTGAATTATACAGTGTTTTCGTACGCGGTCCCCTCACTAGGCAAGCCTGTATCGAGGGGTCCCAGGTTAGGATCGTTATACATTAGGTCTACCACTGACACACACGGGTACAAATCTACATATTCATACATCTTAAAATATAGAAAAAGAAAAAAATAATAATAAAAAAAAAAAAATGAGTAAAATAAATAATAATAACAGGAAAAAATATATAAAAAAACATACCTATTGCTATTACTAATGACTACGTATGCATGTAGTTATATTACTATTTTACAACCAAAAAGACGAGCAAAGCGTTCGCCTGATGGTAAGCGCCATGCCTGGCCATAAACAGAAACTGCCACTGATGCTTGGCGGCAGAAATAGACAAAGCGATGTTACCAACACAGACGGCCTCTCGCATATGACGGAAATACCACCTAGTATGTCTATGGGCGACGGTTATCACTTACCATCAGGTGGGTTGTCAACTCGTCTGTCTTCGTAGGCTAATAAAAAAAGGTGGAGTTTTGGCGGGAATTCTGACAGTGCAGTTCATCGCTTATTTTAATTTATTTCACAAACTAGTTTAGAATTGTGTTTGTTGTATAAAAGTGGTGTCGATTTGTTCAATAAACATTGACGGTGATGAACAGTGTATGGAAACATTGAAATAAGTGAATTAAGCATCGTACTGAAAGGAGTTAACACCATAACTCCGGCAAGACCTTGAAATCGACCGAACCCGTGTTTCATCGTTCTTGTAAAAATAACTTGAGAATAAATTACACTTGACATTGGCAAAATGCATAATAATGCGAAGCCATAAATAAAAAAGAAGAAAACAGGTGCGAGTCAACACATCCTGCAGGATTAAGGAAAACAATTTTTTCAAAAGCTGGCATCTTGATACATTAAGCCGTTTCTGAGAAAATGTGCCTTAACAAACGGATAGATAAACAGAACACGAATAACAAAGTGATCCTACAAAGGTTCCGTTTATTAAAGTATTTTTATGCCTTCCATAAAATCACAAGAAGTCTGTGTATTCTTGTTTATAACTACTAATTACTAATATACTTAATGTAAACACACAAAAGCACAAATATTTGTAACCAGGCGCTTCTATTTCTCTTTCGCATATATTACTGTTACATTTTCTTTTATTTACCGACCGCCTTTGAAATATCTCATCTCTTAATATTATTTCTTTGCGAAAGTATATTTTAATTTTACTTTAAGTTGCGAAGGAAGCGAGAAATTGTTAGTGGTTTCTTTTAAAGCGGAATGGCGTGGCGGGTTTCGACCGCAATGCTTTACTATTTTTATTAACCGTATTAAAAAAGAGGAGGTTATCAAATCAGCGATTTTTTTTTTATAGTATAGGCCGGCAAACGAGCAAGTGGGTCACCTGATGGTAAGTGATCTCCACCGCCCATGTACGCCCACTACCAGAAGAAGGATGGGCGCGTTGCCGACCTTAAAGGAAAGGGATAATTAGGGATCGGGAAGGGGAGGGGATTTGGGCTTCCGGATATCTCACTCACCGTACGAAACGCAGCAGCAAGCCGCTGCTTTACGTCGGTTTTCTGTGAGACGACCCGGTCGAGCCAGCCCATTCATGCTGGAGACAAAACTGTCTTCAGCGTGGCTCTACCACTCAAAAACCTCGATTTTTATGTATATAGATCGATTTCTTCACCTTTTTTTTAGTAGCCCTGTATTATACATGTCCCACTGTATAATACAGGGTACGGGCCTCCTCTACTGAATGAGAGGGGTTAGGCCTTAGTCAACTTCACTAGATTTCTTCACCTAGTGTGGAATTATTTTGATGCTTCTTTTTTTATGGATAAGCTAAAGATGCCTTTTGGTCAATATAAACTTGGTTAATATGATGACGCGATGCGATGATGCGGTCACCACGCAGTAAAAAAAACTCCTCAACTAATAATAGCATACACGGTCACTATTGGGTTATATTGAACATTTTCATAGGTGTACCTAACACTAAAATTGCAAAATAATAAAAGTATTTGAATGTAATAATCCAGATTGTTTTTAAATTTTAATTAAACTATTATTGTTGAACAAGCATAAAAACTAAGTTCTTTATATTGCTAGTACTAAATGGAATTAATAATTGCCAAGACGCGGTATTATCTAGGATGTCTTGAAGTCTGGGTCGTTCCGGTAATTGGTCTAGATCCGTCCGTATTAATTGGAACGCCTCACTGAAAATATCATCTTTACATAGTATAAAATGAAGTCGCTTCCGCTGTCTGTTCACTTAGATCTTTTAAAATACTCATCGGATTTTAATGCAGTTTGCAGCAATAGAATATAGAGTGATTGATGAGGATGGTTTCTATGTATAATACATACATATTATAGTACAGAAAAGCCGAAAAATTCAATGATTTGTAATGTGATGTCGTAACAAACATATTTTAACCCGTGAAGCCGGCGCGAGTCGCTAGTTTCAAATAAAACCATGTTTTTCCTTTTATTTATTTATTTGGAGCAAAAAACAGTGACACGTTAAGAATACACAATAACATTAACAAAACAAATAAGAAAACGTATAAACCACACCATTGCCCACAACTTAAAAAAAAAGTGAATAGGAGCGTGACATTAGATACTGATGTCAGTTTATAATTTAATGTCGCTAATTGCGGTCTTTAAATAGAAATACGAGAGTTACATACTAGCTAGCAAGGCAATAAATATTAATTGTTTAAACTTTTTTGTTTAACTATATCAGCCAGGCGACAGACGATGTGCTGGAGCAGTATCCGACAGCGGAACTGGTGGTCTTGGGGGACTTCAACGCGCACCATGAGCTGTGGTTGGGCTCCTCCAAGACTGACCATGCTGGACGTACTGCTCATGCATTTGCTCTGACTCACGACTTGTCACAACTGGTGAATCAGCCCACCAGAATCCCAGATGTGGCAAGTCACACGCCTTCATTGCTGGACCTTCTGCTGACGAGTCATCCAGCCGGGTACAGTGTGACGGTGGGCGCCCCATTGGGTACCTCCGATCATTGCCTGGTTGGATCCACAGTGCCTCATTCTGCGCCTCCTTCGCCAGTCAAAGTCAGGCGCAGAATCTGGCACTACTCGTCTGCAGATTGGGATGGTATGCGAGAGTATTTCGCATCCATCCCTTGGGGGCAGCGCTGCTTTGAGGGTAACGATCCTTCCGCGAGTGCCGACGCTATTGCCGGCGAGATCCGGTTAGGAATGGAATATTACATTTCTTCCTCGGAGGTCGTCGGTGGTGGTCGCGGACGCTCCTGGTTCAATCGCGAATGCGCAGATGCTGTTAGTGAGAAACAGGCTGCGTATCGCGATTGGATTAGGGGTCGCGCTATGAAGGATCCCAACATAAGTTCTCTCAAAGCGGCCTATAACCAAGCCACCAAGGCCTGCAAGAAGGCGTACGTCAGAGCGGATGCCCAGCGCATCAACAGGATTGGACGGGCTTTGGCGGATCATCCGACGAGCAGTCGTGCTTATTGGAGTCTTGCCAAAGCCGTCCAATCTAATTTCTGTCGCCCCTCGTTGCCACCGCTGAGATATCCGGATGGATCTCTGGCCCACAGGCCGCAAGAGAAAGCCACTCTATTAGCGGAACTCTTTGCGGCTAATTCGCGGCTCGAGGACGGTGATGCACCGCCGCCCACAATGCCTGATTGCGGACACTCCATGCCGGATGTTCGTATCAGGCATTGTGATGTGCGGCGTGAATTACGGTTCCTCGACGTCCGCAAGGCTAGTGGTCCGGATGGTATCCCCGCGGTGGTCCTTAAAATGTGCGCAGCCGAGTTGTCTCCTGTGCTGACGCGCCTATACCGCTCTTCCTTCCTCTCGGGTATTGTGCCCCAATCTTGGAGAGAGGCCAATGTGCAACCGATCCCAAAAAAAGGTGATCGGTCGGACCCTAACAACTACCGTCCAATCGCCATAACCTCAGTGATGTGCAAAGTAATGGAGCGGATCATAAATACACAGTTGATCCGCTACCTGGAGGATCACTCGCTGATCAGTGACCGACAATACGGCTTTCGGTCGAAACGATCAACGGGTGATCTTTTAGCGTACATGCTACATCGCTGGGGTGAGGCGGTTGATAAGCATGGCGAGGCTCTAGCCGTAAGTCTCGACATTGCTAAGGCATTTGATAGGGTCTGGCACCGTGGTCTTCTCTCCAAGCTTCCGGCATATGGGCTCCCCGACAACCTGTGCACGTGGATCTCCGGCTTTCTGCATGAGCGCAGAATGCGTGTCCTTGTCGAAGGACATGCTTCACGGCTCATGTCAGTTAATGCCGGAGTCCCACAAGGCTCTGTGCTTTCGCCCACCTTGTTTATTCTGCATATCAATGATATGTTACCACTCGGTAACATTCATTGCTATGTAGATGACAGCACAGTGCATGGGCGTTACTGCAGTAAGCCTCCAGGTAGCCGGGAAGTCACTGAGAGGGAGCGAGAGAATCTCGTCATTGAGCTTAACCGGACCTTGGATCTCATTTCGGAATGGGGTGCAAGGAATATGGTTGAGTTCAATGCCAAGAAAACACAGGTGTGCGCGTTCACGTGCAAGAAATCCCCGTTCTCTCCCCTCCCCAATCTTCGGGGTATCCCGCTCGCAATGCGGAATAGCCTTTATATCCTGGGTATGGATATTTGCTGCAATCTGAATCCAAGGAACCACATCGAGGGCGTAATATCCGCCACTTCACGCAGGGTCGGAATCCTGAACAGGGTGCGTCGGTTTTTTACTCCCGGTCAGCTTTACCGCTTATACAAAGCGCAAGCGCGGCCGGGTGTGGAGTACTGTTCGCACCTTTGGGACGGTTCCGCCCAATACTTACTCGATGCCTTGGACGGATTGCAGCGTCGGGCTGTCCGCGTTGTGAATGATGCAGACGTTACAAGACACTTAGAACCGCTACAATTGCGGAGGGACATTGCCTCACTGAGCGTCTTGTACCGTCTGTATCACGGTGAATGCTCCGAAGAATTGTTTGACCTTATCCCATCCTCGCCTTTCCTTAACAGAACCACGCGTGCTGGCTTGCGGAGCCACAGCTTCGTGGTCTCCTCCATCTCGGCTCGAACTAAAAAGTTCGCAAATTCGTACTTCTGCCGGACCATTAAGCTGTGGAATAGTTTGCCGGCACACGTGTTCCCTCCTTCCTATAATATTGGGTCCTTTAAACGGAGTGTGAAGAAGCAGTTAGGCAGGCCGGCATAATCGTGCCGACCAACGATAGACACACTGTCTGTCTTTGGTCGACACTATTCCTGGATTGCGTTACACTTACCATCAGGTGTGGCGTAGTCATTTTGCCGAGCCAGGATAAAAAAAAAAAAAAAAAAAAAAAAAACTTTTGTTGCGAGTTACCAAAAATTTTATCTTCGATAGTAGTTGACTTGATTCTTTTAATGATTTTAATCAATAAGTTACGTTTCCCAAAACCTATTGCAGAAATAATTTTATCAACGTCCACAAAAAGATAAATTAGAAATCATTCAAATCTGATGGAGGGGGCACTTATCAAATAACAGTACGCGTCCACCTTTGCTCATACCAATATTTAAAATCATAATTGCGGGCTCATTTTTGAACCGATTTTGATTGTGTTTTAACAAAACAGTTTCTTTTTCGTATTATTCTCTGTTGATATAATATTATATTCAACATAGAAAACTATCCTATTGTTGACTCAAATAATTTCAACGTTACTCTCAGTTATTTGCCCCTAAGCCTCAGCTTTTAGTGTCAGCATTTTTTTCACACTATTGCATCTGTCCTTCACTCACTCCTGCCGTCGAACTAACTGAACCCTCAGGGTCAATGTAGCCATTATGGAGTGTTCAACAGTTACAGGATAATCTCAAAATGTAAATATTAATATTAAAAGGCTCTATTAATGTAACACTATACAGAAGATAACGTTTCATTTAACGACGTTTTTGTGTAAAATAGAGGCCATTTTAAAAAGTGTTTGCAATTTTTATCTCTCACAGGAGTATAAAATTGGCCGTAGTGAATGCATGCCGTCGCCGCGGCTTGAACTGGATAGGATCGTGTCTGCAGTGGTCAGGGATATATAGAATTACTAGATGGCGTTATAATAATACAAATCTCAAGTATATACCGAGTGGCGATTTGTTTATCACATTAAATGAAACAGTGGTTAAAACTAGTTGGTATGTTTGTTCAAAGAATAAAATAAACATTTGTATCAAAAATTAAAATTTGCAACTTTCAAACAAAATAAATACCTTAAAAATTGCAACGAAATAAAACACCTTGTTAAATAGTAGTTCAATGAATGTAAAAGCAGGTAGGTACTTTGTATCACGCATGTCCGCTTTGCATCGCCGCGCCGCTCGCAGTTCGCGGGTCATTAACCTAGCAGTATTTGTCAGGTGATATCCTTACGCATTTACATGATGTTCTCAAATGTTAAATCAGAAAAAATGTCTCTGGACTAAAATATCGTAGATATTTCATTAATTTTTTGGGTATGATTAAAGAATGACATGTAATATACGTGGCATCATTTAATGTGATAACCTGATCGCCACACAGTAATTAATTAACTATTTATAATTTAGCCGACAACGTGCATTTCACAATGACAAAAAGTCGAAGGTCAATAGGGCCTTTAGCAAAGCCCATAATAGTAAATGCAGACCCCTCCCCAGAATAATTGCGTGAGTCGGACATGCAGCAGAGACTATCCCGCCCACACACCAGCCACTGTAACTCCTGTGCACCAGGATCAACAGTGGCACGCATTTTTGTCGACACCGAGCAGTGAAGCTCGGCGAGTCTCTGGGAATGCCTAAATGTCTTTGTCCCACAACGAAATTAATCAGATAGAAGGTTAGGGAGGAGTAGGAAATATTAATTGTCCACTTCCCTCCATAGCAAAGCGGGAGACAAAATAATGAATTGAGGAGGTATTAACCTCAAGTGTAAGGACATTTACAACTGGAGAAGCCAGATGTAAAGCACCACGGATGTCATTAAGTGGGTCCTATCACGCGTACTGTTACACTTGATTCCAATAATAGGTAAGGCAAAAACGCCGCAAAACACGGAAATTCTTTCTAGTCTCCACAAGATCCATACGGACAAGCACCAGACCCATTTTTGTATTGATATTGTCTCTTCTAGCCATAATGCATCCGCGCCACTACAAAGTTTTAAAAGGCATTTTTAAGCATTCTCCACCCTAGGGTGAACGCATTACCAAGCTAGCTATTTTCAGCCGTGACGAAAAAACCGTTGTTTACTTTAAAACTCGTTTAAACTTTGATATCTTTATTTATCACCTGTCGCCTTAATGAGGGTAGATTTCTCACCCCTTAATGGAAAACTGCCATCTCTCCCTCGGGAATTTCCTTAGGGAAGTCTCTTCAAGCGTTGCTTTATGGGGATTTTCATTTTTAGATGTTTTAATGACTTCTACGATGCATTGGGTATATTAAGAGGAGATTGCGCGTTTGAATATTGTACAGGAATAAATCTTCGTAAAGGTTACAGGCTTGTTTGGTGCAGCGGTTAAGTAACTGAGAAATAAAATGCCGCAAGCTAGATCCCCAAATATATGATTCACAAATAATTGTTTCCGGTCTGGGCGTTGTGGGACCATAAATTCCTCGTAGTACCTTGATGCTCGATACGATACAGGTTAAACTACTATCGAGTCAGGTCTATGTATTTTTTTGTATTTGATTGAATTACGAGACGAGCAAGGCGCTCGCTTGATGGTAAGCGCCACGCTTGCCCATAAACAGAAGCAATACCACACAGAACTTTGAATTGCGAGGCACTGCATGGCACTGAACTGCGCTCGTCATACCGCGAAATGAGTTATTAAGTGTCATAATGCCAGTAATTTTACTGGCTTCAATGTCTTTCAAACGGAAACACAACAGTTCTTACACACTGTTGCTTGGCGGCAGAAATAGACGAAGCGGTGGTACCTACCCAGACGGCCACTCGCATACGAGGGAACTACCACCTTGTAAACTCTAATCTAACCTACTTAAATCTCAGTATTTTAGCTTACTCTATCAATAAGATAAATATCTAAATTTCTACTTGATGTAGGTTGAAACGTTATTATTTATTTTTCTCTTTTCCAAGGAGACCCCGGGACCGCTCCACATGCGCCGAAGAAGGCCACCGCGGGGTTTTGTTATTACTTATTTGCATCCAGATATCTCTTCATTACTCCTATTAGATGGCATTAAATAACTCACACTATATTCCAAAGAAACACCCTTCGTTTAGCGAAGCAAAACAGCGCACCTCCAAAATGCATGCTCCAAAAAGTTTTCAACCCCAAAACGTCTTAGTAAACACATGTGGGTCACGTGCCCTCTACAAAATACGTTGTAAAACATAATGGGCGAACTTTTGGGGCGTCCCTACACGGGTAATGAGGAAGTAGGCCTGTACCTACATTCACTATTATGGGCGTGAAAACGTATTATGAGAGCGAGAGTTTGAAATTAAATCTGTGGATAGACGCGGGTGTAACATGTCAATAATAATTAATTAAAAGTAATGCAATGTTCAAATTTGTAAATAGGCCAATACGGATTTCAATTTATCCGATGATTATCATATTTTTTATATAGCATAAACCGCCAATTGAGCAAGTGGGTCACCTGATAGTAAATGATCTCCACTGCCCATGTACGCCTAAAATATCAGAAGAATCATAGGCGCATTGACGACCCTAAAGAGAAGGGATAATTAAGGGATTAGCAAGGGGAGAGGGATTTGGGCCTCCGGATATCTCACTCACTGTAAGAAACGCAGCAGCAAGCCGCTATTTTACGTCGGTTTTCTGGGAGACAGTGGCAACTACCCGATTGTGCCGGCCCATTCATGCTGTAAACAAAACTGTCTACAGCGTGGCTCTACCAGTCAATGTCTAATCACTGTTGTGTTGCAGTTTGATGGATATTAAAGCGACTGGGCAACAACACACAGAACTTTGATTTACAAAGGACTACATGACACTGGACTGCACCCCGTGACATAAATGTTAAGTCCCATAATGCCCAGACATTTCTCTGCCTTAAATGTTCTTCAAACCGAAAGACAGAGCTTACATACTATTACTTGGTGGCAAAAATAGATAAAGCGGTGGTGTCAACCTAGACTCTCGCATACGAGGGATCTACCACATACCACTCGTATACACACCTCCGTTACGCAGTAGGCGCGTAGTCGACTGCGAAGCGAGAGGCTGTGGATTCCATTTCCGAACCGAGATAAATGTTTGTGTAATCCACGATTTGTTTCGTGTTTGGGTGTCGTGGGACCGCTAGTCCCTCGTAGTTCCTGATACCCACGACACAGGTTGACCTAGTGTGGGGTCAGGACTATATGTGTGACTGTTGGGTGTATTTAATTACTTTATACAATAGTTAAACACTGTTTAAATTAGATAAATTAAATCCCGTATAGAAAGATAGCGGTCACCCATCCATCCACCCACCATCAATCTTTGTAAAGTAACACCACCATGTCACAACTTTGACTTAACACTCCGAAATTAATTGAAATTCAGCCGGAGCTCGCTCACTTTACAAACTTCGCAATGTTTCAATTTAAGACTCAAAGCAATACTTATTTACGTTAGATATTTTTAGGATTCTATTTGTGTTTGTATCTAAAATTGACTTTTGAAGTTTTCTTCACGATTCAAATTATTCTTTATAAGTTTTCGTTTTAGGTTATTGTTTAGTCTTCGTAAGTTTTAAAATTACAAAAATAACTCTCTTTGATCTTCTTTTTTGTGAGTTGTGAGCCACGCTGTAGACAGTTTGTCTACAGCCTGAATGGGTCGGCTCGACCGGGTCGTTAATATTGTCTTATAGAAAACCAATGTTAAGCAGCGGCTTGCTTAGCCCCTCCCCTCTCCAAACTCAAATACTTTATACATACTTGAAATTTTGCATGTCTTATCTAATTAAGACGTGAAGAGAAAACTTTAAACAACTTTTAAAGTATATTGCATGCACGGACTATTGTTAGATTTAGCATAGTTAAGTTTTTAATGCAGGAAACTATTTATATATAACATATGTAACAAATACCTTATATCAAATAAAATTAAACATAGAGGTTCAATTTCGACCACTACGCGCCCATAAGTAATCATTAATATACGTTCTACAATCCCATCTTTACATAATTTTAAATATAATAAAACACAAATCCCGAAATCCAACAATATTGAACGCGAAAAGTGTGTCAGTGCTTGTGTTGACACCATAAATAATATCGCGTGGAAGCTAAAAAACAAAGAAGCGGATGATAAAGTGCAAACAACTTTAACAAATATTTATCTGTACTTATTATTACTTGCGTTGGCAACAATATCCGCGGAACTGAGACAAATCCTGTGGAAGTTTACACTCGCACTTGTTGGAGAAGACGCGGCGTTTTACAGCTGGAACGAAACATTGTTGCTGGTGGTAGGATATTTATATAAATAAATACACCCAATAGTCACATACATAGTCCTGACCCCACAGTAAGGTACGAATCTTGTGTCATGGGTATCAGGAGCTACGAGAGAGTTTTGGTCTCACAACATCCAGACCCCGAAACAAATATTTGTGGATCACACGAACATTAGTCTCGATGTGGGGTCGAACCCGCGACCTCTCGCTTCACAGCCGGCTACTAGCCCGCTGCGCCACGGAGGCTGTCGTATCCGCCCGGATAGCGACCACCGTACACATGGTGTTAAAACCTGCCATAGTAACCCACACACTTTTTGTGGATCGCGTTCCAGGATCTGCCAGTGTATATCCGTTTCTCCCGAGGGGCTTGCGACATGACCTGGTGTTGGTTGAACGGGTATAGGGGTACATTGTATCCCTGTGCCTGCATCGGTCATCCATCTGTCCTGTCGCAGGCCCCTCGATTTGCTTCTTCCTTCTCCGAAGACAATTTCAGTTGACCGTCACCGACTTCAAAGAGACCTGCAATTGCGGTTAGAACGCGGGTCTTTATTTTTTGCTTTTCAGTACTTTAGTAGGTTAAATTTTTTTGTTAAAATGTTATTATATTCACTATAACCCAGGCATTTATTTCTAGTGTACAGGGTCAGATAAAATAAGTAAGTACCTTGCTTGATTTATTCCACTGTAAAAAATATCAAAGCCAATCCCAAACTTATTACCTAATTGCGTATTTCCATACAAAATCCGATAAATTGGCAAACGTCAAACGAGAAGCCAATCAAAGCGATGTAAATAGGGCGGAATAACGGGCAGGATTGAACTGTACGCGGTTGGTTTACGACACAAATTCGTCACAAAACCGTCGATCTGTTGAATTGCTATTGCCTTTATGACGGTATTACCTGTGGCTAAAGTATAAGCTGTGGAGATTTTTATTATAAATTACATAACCGTAAAAATGTACTGTACGTTAGTCAGAAAAATTGACTATTTTAAGGCCGACTGGAACAATGCTTATACATTTACGAGGTGGTAGGTCCCTCGTATGCGAGAGGCCGTCTGGGTTGGTACTACCGCTTTGTGTATTTCTGCCGCCAAGCACATGTATGTAAACACTCGACAAGATGTTAAGTCTCATAATGCCCAGTAATTTCACTGGCTTCAATGTTTCATCTTATGTCTCGGGGTGACGAACGCAGTTTAGTGCCACGCGGTGCTTTATAATTCAAAGTTCTGTGTAGTGTTGTTTCTGTTTATAGGCAAGCGTGTCTTACCATCAAGCGAGCGCCTTGCTCATCTCGACATTCAATCAAATAGAAAAAACAATGTCATAATTTCAATATTATTTATTAATGAAGTATAAACTGCGCGTATTTCAGGTACAGTGCGTAGTCCCAAAACTGGAGACATTTGATACAAACACCATCTATCACACACGAGACGGGACAATCGGAAACCTATCCAGTACAAATTGAATTGCTATAAGGTGTTTTATTTCCGCTATAGATGACCAACTGGTGTTAATTGAAATTTATTTTTTCTACATTTAGATGAGATTATTATTTTAACTTCCGAAGATTGAACACTGTAAAACACTTTTATTATGGAATGGAATACGACTGTGAAAATGAGAACGAATATTGCTCATTGAAAATATTGAAAAATATAAAAAAGGGGTTGAAATTTGTGTATTATGTGAAAGTTTGGATGTTTGTAGATCACACATAACCGATTTAAATAAAATTTAGCATTTTTTTTAAATTGATAGTTGACGAGACGAGCAAGGCGCTTGCCTTGTGGTAAGCGCCACAGCTCCCCATAAACAGAAGCAATACTACACATAACTTTGAATTACAAGGCACTGCATGGCACTGAACTGCGCTAGTCACCCTGAGATATAATATGTTAAGTCTCATAATGCCCAGAATTTCACTGGCTTCAATGTCCTTCAAACCGAAACACAACAGTACTTACACACTGTTGCTTGGCGGCAGAAATAGACAAAGGGATGGGACCAACCCAGACGGCCACTCGCATACGAGGGACCTACCACCTTGTAGATACAATTAAACCATGACATGAATTAGAACATACGCTACTTTTTATCCCATCAAAAGACATTTACGCAGGCGGAGCCGTGAGTAAAAGCTGGTAATAATGTAAATTGGGAGTATTTATTTATTTAGTATTTTAGCTTCGGAAAATCAAAGGTGTGCCTGGGACCCGAGGCTAATCCCGTGACTTTCTCCATGGTATTTTTTTATCCTGGCTCGGCAAAATGGCTACGCTACACCTGATGGCAAGTGTAGCGCAATCCAGGAATAGTGTCGAACAACGATAAACAGTGTGTTTATTGTTGGTCGGCACGATCATGCCGGCCTGCCTAACTGCTTCTACACACTCCGTTTAAAGGACCCCATATTATACACGTGTGCCGGCAAACTATTCCACAGCTTAATGGTCCAGCAGAAGTATGAATTTGCGAACTTTTTAGTTCGAGCCGAGATGGTGGAGACCACGAAGCTGTGGCTCCGCAAGCCAGCACGCATGGTTCTGTTGAGGAAAGGTGAGGATGGTTAGGTTAAACAATTCTTCAGAGCACTTACCGTGGTAGTGTTTTTAGGCTGAATGAGCAAGTATTCGTAGTATTTTGTCGAGACAAGAAAACGACCGATTAATCTCTATTACTAACCTTGACGAAACTACTCTAAGAATACAAAGTATGCGCGGCGGCTCACCAAAAACTTAGATTAACTGAATAAGTTATTTTAATGAGAGGCGGTGTGATCGAGTTTTATTTAGCTCGTGTACTCCAGATTACATTTTCTAACTGAAAAAGTTTTATGATCTCACTTTTGAGTCGTAAATTCTATATTCGGAGATTTATTCAAAAATCTGTCTGAGTTTGATGAATTTTTAACTCATTTTTTGGGTGTTGTAACATTTGAGTACGCGATGATAGGTTTTATGCCTACGACGACGCCTAACGAGTTCAGGAATTGGAGATTTTTAATTATGAATTCACCTTTGTGTTGGATTTTGTACGTTTTTTGCTTGATCGTTTATTTATGACTGATGACAATTTTAATTTTACGAAGCCGATAGGCATCGGTCACTATCGAAATTGAGAATGGAGAGTTACAGATGCCGTTAAAGCTTCAAACAATATTTTTTTTTAACTGACTACCACTAATACTAGATAGTAGGTCCCTTGTATGCGAGAGGCCATCTGGATTGGTACCACCGCTTTATCTGTTTCTGCCGCCAAGCAGCAGTGTGAAAGTATTATTGTCCTTCGTTTTAAAGGACATTGAAGTCAGTGAATTTACTATGGCGATAGGCGCGCACCCTATAAGATTACGGGAGGATAACAAGCTCAGCATGGTACATGGTACGGATTACATCTCTGCCTACCACTTTGGCGATTACATTCGTTAGTGCATACAATTAATTATCAAAAAAATAAATAAAAATAAAAGAATATCTTAATTTACCCTTATTTGATAAATTATAACGAAAATCGCATGATTTGTGAAAGTGATTCAATGTGATGATTTTTAGGGCGTGTTAAAATATTTACTAAATACTGTCAGTATTAGATTTGCGTTCTAAAATACTTTCCAATAGAAAAGGGGTATGATATGCAATTTTATTTTATTTGCTTATCCAAGCACGGCACGGCAGCAGTGACTGCACTGCACCTGATGGTAGGTGAAGTGCAGTCCGAAAAAATAACGACCACCGACAAATTTTAATTGCCTACATGATTAATAAACTATTTAATTTCATTTCACCGAAGAAGTACACTACAATGATATCGAATTTCTTTTTTTAAATTATCAGCATCTATAACGCCGGCAACCTTTCCGATCTTACATGAAAAGGATATCTTATATTTTCATTTTTGTTTCAACAGCCCTCCTGTGAGGTCGAGTGTTCCTGTGCTTGAGTGGGGCTCGTTACGTCGGTCGGGGCACTCGCACGACCCTCCACCTCTCCCCCCACAGATTCCCTCCAGATGCGAGGGTTGTCACCAATGAGCCTAGAGTATGCTTGTGTTTACTAAACAACTGGTGATTTGGTGGATTTTTAGTCTGATGTAGTAAATACATCTTGTCAAAATTGTTATTAATTAATTAAAAATCGCATTGTAGCTTTGTAGCATGTTTGAATCAATAAGGTGTAATTTTTATTACTTTTAGGTTTCTAAAAATAATACATACACCCAACAGTCACACACAAAGTCCTGACCTCACACTATGTTAACCTGTATCGTGGGTATCAGGAACTACGAGGGACTTGCGGTCCCACAACACCCAGACCAGAAACAAATATTCGTGGATCGCATAAACATTTGTCTCGGTGTGGGAATCGAAGCCACGGCCTTTCGCTTCGCAGCCGATTACTCGCTCGCTGCGCCACTGAGGTTCGATCAAAAAGATATGACATAGTCCATTGAAAAGTTACATTTGGGGTTGCGTTTCTTAGAGGAGTCAATTTTATTTTTTTGATGTGTAGGGGGGGTAAGTGTAAAGCTAAAATCAAGTTTGTGGGGTCGCCACCCTTGTCCCACGGCCGCCTTCTTGAAAATAGGGGTTGAAACGGTTTTTACGATATATCTCTTAAACTATTTATCTGATAAAAAAAAATTGTTAACGTTTTTTGTTGCTAATTAAATTCTCTATAACTTTGGTCCAGTAACTTTTTGTCGTAAAACTATAAATAAAAAAGTTATAAGTGAAAATGTAATAAAGAAAAAAATAAAGATGATAATTCTCTTGACAGCCTAAGATACAAACAATTCGCCAAGGCAGTGACAAAAAGTACATTTAATTTATCTTCACTTCCTCCAACACAAGACACAGCTCGCTTTCATACTTTCCGAGTCTACCATCAGGTCCAGTCGTGGCTTGGTAATAATAATGATCCTGAAGACTGGGGCTGGAAAAAATGTGGAAAATTATTGATGCCAGTGCAGAGCTCTAAACCTCCAGCACCCCCTGAGCTTCTTAAATTGATCTTTTGTAAATGCAAAGGAAACTGTGAAGCGATGTGTGGATGTCGAAAAGCAGGGCTAAAATGTTCCGCAGTGTGCTTCCATTGTTCTGGAGAACTGTGTTCTGTGTCTTGTGTTGGAGGAAGTACTTTTTGTCACTGCCTTGGCGAATTGTTTGTATCTTAGGCTGTCAAGAGAATTATCATCTTTATTTTTTTCTTTATTACATTTTCACTTATAACTTTTTGAAGTTATACTTCTTTAGGCGCGTTATGAAAAAATGATGAGAGTGAAATTTTAAGATGCGCGCGCACCTGTGACACAAAAAATTAACAGTATGAAGTTAGGCGCGAGAGCAGTATGAAGTTAGGCGCGAGAGCAGTATGAAGTTAGGCGCGTTATGAAAAAATGATGAGAGTGAAATAAAAAAAAAAAAAAAATATATAAATAAATAAATATAAATATATATATATATATATAATTATATATAGATGCGGTTTTTATTTCTTATTCGGAACATGTTGCCGTAAAAAGTACCAGGCTCGCATAAACGCGAAGAGAGTAGAATGTACTTCTATCAGGGCCTGGCCACAGTTTCTAGCGGTGCGGGTGGCGGCGCGGCGAGCGAGGCGCGGCAGGCGGCGGCGCGCCCGTAGCTATGGCATACTTCACGTTGTCTACACTATTTGTTTTCGCCGCTCACCGCTTGCCGCGCCGCACGCCGCTCGCCGCGCTTAGCTGTGGCCACGCGGTCATGTCGAGTGGATATGTTGATATAAATTAAAATACTTTTATTTAATATAATTAACACTAAATATTATTAAATTATTAATGTTAAATACTTATTATTGGTTATTTAATGATGCAAAAGAAGTATAACTTCTCACGCGCGTACATAAGTACACGCACCCATAATTTTTTTATTTATAGTTTTACGACAAAAAGTTACTGGACCAAAGTTATAGAGAATTTAATTAGCAACAAAAAACGTTAACAATTTTTTTTTATCAGATAAATAGTTTAAGAGATATATCGTAAAAACCGTTTCAACCCCTATTTTCAAGATGGCGGCCGTGGGACAAGGGTGCCGACCCCACAAACTTGATTTTAGCTTTACACTACACATAAAAAAAATAAAATTGACTCCTCTAAGAAACGCAAGGTGAGGCCTAAAAAATGTAACATTTCAATGGACTAACATGTAAAAAAACATTTGAGGACAAAAAAAATACAATGTAATGCTAAAGTCCTACGGCTGTTTTGGTGTTTCTTCTCAGACCAGTGGGCATTTCCGAAGCACCGGTAGAGAAATTTCAATGTAATATATTATCTATTACTAACGTGTAAAAGAGCCCTTTGTGGCCTATTTGCAAAATAAGCGTTTTGATTTTATAATACAATTATTTCGCCTTTCTACGGCGTCTAATACGCCGACAATGTCCCATTATTTTTCTTCAATTCTCACATACGTTTATAAATGTAATATACGTTCTTGTATGGCGGGATACTTATTGATTCCCACCCACTTCCCTCTGGTAGTGGGTTGGTAGTTGAGATTTTAATTCACTCAACAAAAATCAAGACCAAAAGCACGCACCAAGTTAAACTTCATTCAACATAGTAATTTAAATTCTTTTTAGGCATTCAAAGTAAATGGCTTTACAATTTAACAGCAAGTATAAATGTTGTTCGAGTTAATGTATAAAGAATCTCTTTTAAAATGGATTCTATGGGAGGAAACACGGGTAAGAAATAATTAATGTAGGTATACAGATAGACGGCCTTCGTGGCGCAGTGGGGTAATAACTGGCTTTAAAACGACATGGCGCGGGTTCGATATATCCAAAAAACCAGTGTTAACACCAACAAACAATGAGTTTATCGATGGTCACCAGAATCATGCCGACCTGTATAAATGCTTCTTCACACTCCGAAGAGGGAAGAAGCAAATTAAGGAGCCTGCGACAGGACCGATGACCGATGCAGGCACAGGGATACAAGGATGTACCATATCCGCCCCAAACAACCATCAAGTCATATCGCAAGCCTCTCGGGAGAACCGGATATATATTGGCTGATCCTGGAACGCGATCTATACAAGGTGTGTGGGTCACTATGGTAGGTTTTTACACTACGGTGGTCGTTATCCGGGCGGATATGTTTATCCACCAGCAACCAGCAATTAGCCATTCTTTATAAAGGCGTATTACAACGTTCTGTTTGTCATGTTGTCCAATCAAGTGCCCGCTCCCAAATCGTTCCTTTGTCCAACTGCTGTATTCATTAATGTTTTATTGGAGTATCTGATGAATGGAAGCGAATTAAATTGTCGCTGCATATTGTGTCAATTTTACATTATTTTTAAGCTCTTTATAGCAGCCAATTGGTATGGGCTACGGTTTAATGCAAATGTGTTAGGAAGGGTTAAGTTTGAGTAAATAATACTTTTTGTAACCCAAAATGTATTTCGATCGATAAATTGGACCTACTTACGCTAACAGGAACTAACCCACAGCAGGTTCAAATGGATATACTGATTTTGTTTTACTAAATTCAATAATTTAAACTAATTTTATATCGTAGTTTTTTTGGAAAATCGGGCATGTAATATACAATTTTCATGTACGATTTTGTTAAAAAAATACAGCATTAAAATCAATTTAAATTAATGAATTTAGCAAAACAAAATCAGTATCTCCATTTGAACTTGCTGTGGTAGTAGTCTATTATTTCTAAGTAAACGTTTAAGTATATCCAGTAACTTTAAAAGCACTTAATTCTGACGACCGTGACTTTATAACTTTGACCTGATTAAAAATTCTTTTAATAATAGATTAAAGTAACGTAACATATTCTCGAAATTCGATTCAGATACCGTATTCTCTTCCCTTTGTTTCTATCGTAATTATTAAATCCCATATGTTTGTACAACGAAATGTGTTTGCATTTCCAATACTTAAACGAGGTGCAATAAAACAGACATAGACCATAAAATTCAGTTACACGGCCTCATTAAATCTCGCACTTGTGTCTCTTTACGAGCTCTGTTAATTTAGTTTTATGTACGAATTTATTTTATTGACTTTATTTTGTTTGGGTACTTATTGTGTGTAGGTAGGATGTGATCACGATCGTAATAGGCCTTTCATCGCATTTACGGGAATATGTATTAAAACTCTCATTCTTAATACATAATGAAGCAGATCGTTATTCCCGAACGTGTCGGAATTCTCGAAAGACAATGGGTGTATCTAGATTACATATCTTAAAGTGCGTCTCCTATTGACACATTTCGCTACACCCATGGACGTGTGTAGAACAAACACGTGTGACAAACTCAAATGTGGACAGTAACAGTTGTTTGTCATGATGCGATCCGTTTTAAGACCCTTTTTTAGCTTGAATGACAAGAGGAACAGGTCGCTCTATGATGATAAGCGTCATGCCTGCCCATATACAGGAGCAACACCAGACATAACTTTGATTTACAAAGCACTGCAGGCCACTGGACTACGCTCTCCTGCGTGCGACTACGTCCTCTAGTTATCCAACTGCGGTTTTTACTAGTCGACTAAAACAATAATGCGCATGGAAGACAAACAAGCCCGCCGCGCTGTCGCGTCGCACCTCGTAATTGCAACATACTCGTGTACAAGACACCACTTACCGTTTATTCGCAGTCACGTGTCATAACTCAATTGCTTAAACACCCGACTTCAATCTGAAAAACATCTGTTACTTGTGTCGTGGGTATCAGGAACTACGAGAGACATGCGATCTCACAACACCCATACCCCAAACAAATATTTGTAGATCATACAAACAATTGTTTCAGTGTAGGAATCGAACCCACTGATTCTCGCTTCACAGCTGGCTACTCGCCCATTGCGCTACGGAAGCTTATACATGCGCCCAATCGTTTTGATGGAGAAGTACTAATCGCAGTGTAGTAACTTTCACCAACTACGCTAGAATATAAATAAAACTTTTTACAGAATACACTTCGAGAATACAATTTTAAAAAGCATTCAGCAGCAACATTTTTATATGCGAGTCGGGGAGATAATAAAATTGACGCAGTGGTAGTACTCAAGAAGGACGATGAATCTCGGCTTTATTACCTTTTTAAGAGCTTAAACGACGTGATTTTGTTTGTTAAGCAATTGGTTTGTTTACATTCAGAGATCGGTCTGTTTCTGCGAAAAAATAAGTTTTTGTCATAAAAGTGATGAATCAAAAACTGACGAAACAAATACATAATATGAGTAGAAGTTTCGGTCTCCCCACCGTCGCGTCGGTGTCCTCCGCATAAAAATTATGTCAGCCAAATTAGGGACATCAATATAGCATAAAACAAAGTGACTGTCTGCGTTAGTCTGTCTATTTATCCGCTTATTTATCCTCTTAACTTCCAATTTATGTTTGACATACGTTTCTCCGTGTGTATTGTATGCATGATCATTTTGCACTTTGGTGTCTTATTTTTATATGAAACTAGCTGTACCCTGCGTACTACCCACTACGTTACTACGCCATGGCTGTACCCTGCGCGCGTTACTACGCCACCAGAAAAAAAAATTTAAAGAAAGATATTTGTGACCAACTCAGAAACCTTCGTGGGCTCATGTAAACAACTTTGCTAAAGATCATCACATGATCAAATCCATAGTTAACGATTCTATTCATAGAATCGCCTTCCTTCGTTTGTCCTTTAGGACATACAGTCAAACATTTATTTTTATATACATAGATAACGTTTACTAGGACTTTGCGAAACAGGTCATAGATGTGTTCATTAGACAGACCAAACTCCCTATATTTATTGCCATATTCTTTCCAACATTTCAAAGAATAATCAAGATTTTTCCGGACATTCGAAAAGTTTCATGTACACAAGACGGGCGAGCTGACGGCAAAGAAAATAAAACGGTATCCACTCGGTGTTAAATAAAAACGTAGAACTGAGCAGTGGTTGGAGTTAAGACGTGCCACGGTACAGGGCTAGAGTTTAACTGGTTAATTCTTTAAAACAAGCTGTGTGCGATGCAAGTGGAAAAACATTTGAAATACGGAGTAGCATGGTAAATAGCTTATTTATTTACTAGCTGTCCCTCGCGGTTTCACCTGCATGATATACATATAAACCTTCCTCATGAATCACTCTATCTATTGCTGCAAATTGCATTAAAATCCGTTGAATAGTTTAAAAGATCTAAGCCAACAGACAGCGGAAGCGACTTCATTTTATACTACGTAAAGATTACATTTAATACTAGCAGACCCGGCCACGCGTTGCTGTGGCTAAGGTATATTATGTTAAATTATATTGTAGTAAACTATTCAATACAGTACAGTACAAGTACTGTTCAATAAAGTAAGCGCCTTCTATTGGATACTTACTCACTTTAGCCGATAAATTAACTTACACCGTTATCTGTTATCTTATGAAGTTCACAGATAATTATAACAAATATATATAAATACTATAAATTGAGATATAAACTATCCTATCTCTCAAGTTGGACCAAACTTTTGCACACAGTTTGCCAGATTTGATTAAAATCAGTTCAGTAGTTTAGGAGTTCATCGCGGCCAAACAACGTGACACGAAATTTTTATATATAAAGATTAATAATATGTACTACATACAGCATAATATACAAAGTCTTTAAAAACGAAAATCACATAGCATGAACTAAAAATGTATACCTAAAACATTACGACTGATGTCTAAACTGGAATCTAATGAATTTGTCCAATAAACATCACTTCTCATGCGAACAGAAGACACATATCATTGTTTTTTGAGTTTTTCGGTGGATCGGCAAACTTCCGCTCTTGATAAACTCTTTCCCGTCATATTTCTGGTAATAAAAAGTAGCGTGCGTATGTCAGTCTCTATCTAAATGCAAAAGTCATGTCAATCCGTTGTTCCATTACAACGTTGCTGCGTGAAAGGAGGAACATATACTTTCGCATTTATATTGTAGTATAAATGGACCCTATTACAGTACAACTCCTTAGTGATGGAAGATTTGAAGAGCATAAAAGCGGCTACAAGCCGGCAGTTTTAATCGTGGTATGCCAAAATCAAACCAAACGTTTGAGTGGTAGAGCCACGCTGTAGACAGTTTTGTCTACAGCATGAATGGGCCGTTTCGACCGGATTGTTGCCACTGTCTCACAGAAAACCGACGTAAAGTAGTGGCTTGCTGCTGCGTTTCGTACGGTGAGTGAGATATCCAAATCCCCCTCCCCTTCCCAATCCCTGAATTATCCCGGGCCTTTAAGGTGAGCAACGGGCCCATGATTCTTCTGGGCGTACATAGATCGGTGGAGATACTTACTTACTGACTTACCATCAGGTGACCCACTTGCTCGTTTACCGGATTATACCATGAAAAAAGCATTGCCCTTGATTTTATATGAGCCGTTAACCAGGCTCGTCGGTATTTAACACCACGGCTTTACTGGCCAATTGATCAAGCCCTTAAAATCACACAGGTGGAGTGGAGTGGAAACCTATTGCAAAAATAATATCATTATCCGTCCATAAATAAATAAATTAGAAGTTATTCAAATCTGATAGACATGACAAATAACAGACGACGCAAACTTTGATGTCACTGCGTAAAATGGCCTTTACTACTACTTTTACTCTACACTACGCGCCCACCTTTGCTCATACCAATATTTAAAATCACATTTTCGGCCTCATTTATAAACCGATTTTGACTGTGTTTTAACAAAAAGGTTTCTTTTTCGTATTATTTTCTGTTGCGTATATAATAATGTGGATGCAGGCCGCTTCCAACAGGTCGGTCTGGAAATCTTTGGGAGAGGCCTATGTTCAGCAATGGACGTCTTGTGGCTGATGATGGTGATGATGATATAATAATGTATAATATTCAACAAAGGAAATCATTCTACTATAAAATTCCTCTACCGAATAAAATACCAATACATGTGCCGGGTGGCGCAAGTTTCTACGTGCAAAGAAAATTTACATTTTAATTTTGTTTCGTAGTGACTGTTATAAAGTTGGAAGCGATTTACGCCTCCACGCTATCATGCACAAAACCTTTTGGGGCACGGAATTTACGTGCATAATGATCCAGGGGGAAGTATCCTCTTTGTCGGGGACTCTCCATACAAAATCATTAAGGGAGCAGTTTACTTCGAATGGTAGAGCCACGCTGTACACCGTTTTGTCTACGGCATGAATGGGCAGGCTCAACCGGGTCGTTACCACTGTCTCACAAAAAATCGACGTAGCGGCTTGTTGCTGCGTTTTGCATGGTGAGTGATATCCGGAGGACCAAATCCCCTCCCCTTCCCAATTCCTAATTATCCCTTTCCTTTAAGGTCCGCGTCGATGATTCTTCTGGTATTGTGGGCGTACATGGGTGGTGGAGATCACTTACCATCAGGTGACCCAATTGCTCGTTTGCCGGTCTACGCTATAAAAAGAAACTTCCACATGTTTTAACCAAGTCACATAGAAAAGGAGCGAATTAAGTAGGTACTAAAAGCTGTTGCAAAGAAAAGGAAACACTCTAGAAATAAAAGCTAACACCAATGTTACAAATCGAAACGAGTATTGTCCAATTTGATTGGATTACTTGAGAGATGTGATCGCAGATTCCTAAAGCAGAGAACTTATTCATAAGCGGAGCGGGTTTACTGGTTTTAGTTCGGTAGGAGCTAAAGGATTTTTTTAACTAAACATAATACGGAATAATCCCGCAATTCGACTATAGTTTTTATGTAGCTTTTTTTTATTTAATTTGATGATGAGACCAACAAATCGCGCCACGCCTGCTCATAAACAGAAGCAACACCATACAGAACTTTGAATTATAAAGCACTGCATGGCACTGAACTGCGTTCGTCACCCGGAGATATAAGATGTTAAGTGCCCAAACATTTGTCTCGGTACGGGGATCGAACCCGCGGCCTCTCGCTTCACAGCTGGCTACTCGCCCGCTGCGCCACGAAGGCTGTCAATTATATGGCTATATCGCATTTGAAAAAGAAAATTTTATTGAAATGGCGTTTCAAGTTATCAGACTCATAAATGCATTATTAGATTTTCCTTTTTCAATTCATTATTAGCTGATGTTTTGATTCTGGGTTTCCCGATGTTGTGTCAGTTAAAAAAGACTGAAAATTATACGGCATAATATATTATCGCTCCGCTTATGCAACAAAACATACCTACAGCCACATTCTTACAAAAGTTGTTTTAAAACTTGTCACAAATATGTTTCATTACGAAGTTTCATCCTATTCCCTATATGTATACCAATCCTTAACCAATCAAACATAGTTTCATCAGGATGTTTTAGAAGACAGGTTTTCCTGTCCTGTCTTTTTAAACAACGAAAAACATGGAGGAGTTCTCAAAATGACGCATATATTCGTTATTTTTTGTATGTCGAAATGATACGATTTTGATGATCCTTTTCTTATTCGAAAGGATTCCACTCTTATTGAAGTAGAATCGATGATGATAAAACTAAAATTTCTCCATTGATAAATAGTAGAATAAAATGATCGAAAAAATAAAACAAACTCAAAAAACAAATAACTAAGTTTAGAAATAAAATTAAACATTTTTTTTTAAACTAAGTCAGCTTTCGATACGTCGGGGCCAACATTAAAATAAATAACCGCGATAAAATCCGTTTAAAATAGTTTTTTATGTGTAACATTCGCGTAAACATAATTATATTTTTTTTATTAATCTGACATGGTCAAACCTTATGTTGTGCGCTTTCATGACTATACATGGGCGTTGGAGATCACTAGGTGACCAATATGATCGTTTTCAGGCATCTGCTGTTAAAAATACAGTTACTTTATTAATAATAGTTTACTTGATATCAAATAAAAGGAATTCAGATTTTTGAACCAAAAATGGCCGCAACCGATAGAATTTCGATTTCTGATCACATTTTGTTAATATTCTTAAAGCTAGGTCATGCGATATTTTCGAGAAATTAATGTAGATCAAGATTTACCTTAAATCATATGTAGCAGTGAATGAATATATGTAATTAATAATTAAATTATTGCAATTGATTCTGGCACCTAACCTCTGGCGCCCGCTACCCTCACGTTTCACTTTCACAACATATAATAGTTTTTTTTTTTAATTTAACAATAACCTAAACTACTTAATTCTGAAAGTGAATATTGGCGGGTATTGATAACATTGAAAACACGGTGCAAATGCAAAGGTAGGGGGAGACATAGAGCCTAAAACTGACAAATACTATAATGGCTCCTGATTATTGACAGTAAAAAGCGTAAAAAATATATATGCTAAGATTTTTATTAAGGGCACAAGGTCAGGTCGGGTCAGACTGGCATCTTGACTTGCACACTTCCACGCTTCCCGCACGCAACCTGATGCTTTAGAGACGCTATGATGCATCCTGAGAGCGCTCGCAATATCTTTTAATTTTTTTATAACCTGAACGACGACTACTTTCATTAACTTTAATCAATAATTATAGTAATATAAAGTTCTATTTTACATAATCATCTATCTAAACTTATAAAATAACATGTCCTGACTGACTGACTGATGCATCATCGCCGAGCGCAAACTATCAAGGCTACAAGCATGAAATTCGGACTGTATATTCATTTTGTTATGTAGGCACCCACTAAGAAAGATTTTAGAAAATTCCACCCCAAAGGGTCAAAATAGGGGATGATAATATGTATGAAAGTCCGTCATTTTGAAAGTTGCATAAACTAAATTTTGTATTTTGATTATTGACGTAAGCAAATAAATACGTGTTCCAGGAATTTTGGAAATTTTAGTTAATAAGAGATGAAAAGGGGGGTGAAAGTTAATGCGAAAGTGAGTTTGTTTGTTACGCTTTCACGCCTAAATCACTGAACCGATTTTAATGAATTTATCTACAAGGATAGATGGGACCCTGGAGACGGTTACAGGCTACTTTTATCCCGGAAAATGCTGTTCACGCGGGCGGAGCCGCGAGTAAAAGCTAGTACATGAATAATTTTTAATTAAAGGTTTTTAGACAAAATACGGCATTTAACCCACTTAAATCTAGTAAATTTAGCAAAATAAAATTAATGTCTCAATTTTTACTTGACGACTTCAAATGTTATTTGAGATCTTTCTTATACAAGTTAATGATTAACCAATCATCCGAAGGCCTCCGACTTTATTTATCGAATACGGTCAATTGATAACATTAATAAAAACCATCTCTCATTTAAAAGCCCATCAAAATCACAAACATTGGAATGGCCGTAACCATTCCAATAGTAATAATGGGAGAGTTGAATCTTTTTGAAAGCCTCAGGGAAGGAAAGCCGGAAGAAACTTAGACGCGCCTCCGCTACAGACGGTAGAGGAAATAAAACTGCCACTGCATATATTATATAATACTGCGACGTTAGAAGTTTTAATGATGGTAACATATAAGACTTATTTTCTTTTTTGATTCAATGATGAGAAAAGCGCTCGCCTGATGGTAAGCGCCCCGCCAGCCTACAAACAGAAGAAATACCACACAGAACTGTGTATTACAAAGCACTGCCACTGAACTGCGCTCGTCACCCTGAGGCATAATATGTTAAATCTCATAATGCCCAGTAATTTCACTGGCTTCAATGTCCTTCAAACCGAAACCAATTTCAACGATGGGCAAAAACGCTGCCATAACTTTCTTTCGAAGACAGCCTCCGTGGCGCAGCGGGCGAGTAATCGGCTGTGAAACGAGAGGTCGCGGGTGCGATCACCGCACCGAGACAAATATTTGTGTGATCCACAAATATTTGTTTCGGGGTCTGGGTGTTGTGAGACCGAAAGTCTCTCGTAGTTTCTGATACCCACGACACAAGACTCGTATCTTACTGTAGGGTCAGGACTATATATGTGACTGTTGGGTGTATTATTATACATCAATTAATAACACATTGCCCAATAAAACCGTTACCGAAAACCATTTGTTAGGTCACCTGCAGCTAAACGTGGCTTAATTCCAGTACATCTTAAAGCAGCACTTACTAAAAACTTGACCCAATTAAAATTTTCCAGCATTATTGAATACAAAAGCGAATTTCTTCTAAGAAAATATATTTTAGTCGCTTCATAATGGAGTAAATAGCTTCGTAATAATATTGGGGGTCGTTACCTTCCACTTTTGCCCCACTACACATTTAGGCCGGCGCTTCTGTACTCTAGAGAGCGAAGCTAGTCATATGTCACACCGAATAATGTTTAGCAATGGTTTTTAACAGCGATAGCTCAGCGGAGAGTGGTATGGACTGTCGAGACGAAAGTCGCAGGTTCGAAACCAGCCCCAAGAGCATACACCACTGACTTTTCTAAGTTACGTGTATATTAATTGTTAATTATCGCTCGCTTTAACGGTGAAGGAAACATCGTGAGGAAACCTGCATACCTGAGAATTCGATAAGATTTTTCGAAGGTATGTAAAGTCTGCCAAACCGCATTAGGTTAGCGTGGTGGACTAAGGCCTGATCCCTCTCATTCAGTAGAGGAGGCCCGTGCCCAGCAGTGGGACGAATATAATATATAGGGCTAATAAAAAAAAATGGTTTTTAAACTTTGTAGATTTGTAAACATTTTTTTAAACACCCAACAGTCACATAGTTCTGACCCCACAGTAAAATACAAGTCTTGCGAAAAACCCAATATCGCTTTTAGACGAGCTGGAGATCCAACCCGAGACCTCAGTACAGTACCGCGTACGTATTACGTCACGCAGTCAGGAGTTTAACGCAATCCAAGAATAGTGTCGACCGACCACAGACTTTTTTTTATCCGAGCACGTCAAAGTGACCGCATTTCACCTGATGGTAAGCGTAGTGCAGACCAAAAAACTAGCGACCACTGACAGACAATGAGTTCATCGGTGGTCACCAGAATCATGCCAGCCTATAAATAAATGCTTCTTATCTCTTCGGAGAGAGAAGAAGCAAATCGAGGAGCCTGCGACAGGACAGGCGGATGACCGATGCAGGCACAGGGATACAAGGATATACCCCTACACCCGCCCCAACCAACCATCAAATCATGTCGCAAGCCCATCCAGAGAACCGGATATACACTGGCTGATCCTGAAACGCGATCCACATGAGGTGTGTGGGTCAGTATGGCAGGTTTTAACACCATGTGTACGGTGGTCGCTATCCGGGCGGACATGAATATCCTACCACCAACTTAAGACGACTTTTGCTACAAAAAAATAATGTAACAAGACTGTGTAACAGACGGTCCGCAGCTGCAAAGCCATTTGACGGCATCTTTATTGCCGTATTATGCAACGTTATGCACCGCGCATGCAAAACGTATCGCACGCCATCTTAAGTAATTTTAGAGAAGATCTCTGAGATTTCCGATACCACTATGCGTTATTCGTATGGTATTAAGCATTTATGTAGGTCCGTGTTTTGGAAACATTTTCTTATACGTCATGACAAGAATAGGGAAGAAAAGATTCCGAGGTGGCGCTAAACGTCTCTTTACCTACATAATGTTTCTTACGTTTACGCGAATGTTACACATTAAAATAAAATTAATTTAAACGGATTTTATCGCGGTTTTATATTTTAATTTTGATCCCGATGTGTCGAACCGTGACCAGGAAGGCTGAAAAGTCTTCGAAACGTAAAAACCGCGATAAAATCCGTTTAAATTAGTTTTATTTCAAAACGTCTCTTTTTCAAACTGTGTGATTGTGGTAAAAGGCCACAAAAATTAAATTAGAATAAAAAAAATTGTGTGACACGGCTTCGTAATTAGTAGCGTAGCGCGGTTTCGTTCCCGGTCGGTCGGTCGCGGGTTCGTTCCCAGCCCCCACCGCGTACACCTCTGAATGTACTTGTGTGTATAAGTTACTTGTTGATTCAATGTTAATTTTCCATCGCTTTAATAAACATTTTGACGAAACCTGTATACCTGAGAAGTCTACGCACACAACCGCAATACAGTGTAATCATACGTTAGCCTTGGTGAGTCATGGAACTAATTAAATTCAAAATTCTGTCACAACTAAAAACTGCCCAATGAGCGTTCAATATGAGTACCACGAGCCATTCATTTCGCCAATTACATCGCTATGTTAAGCAGATGAAATCGCGTTCCAAAATTAAAATAAATCCAAACCAAAACAGCCATAAGCAATATAATGGAATTAACACATTAACAGATTCAATTAACCGCCGCAGGCCCATGTGCGGCGTCCGGCCATTCGGCACGGCTCCGTAATGTCCGGACTCCGGCTCTAAACAATCGCCAATGGTCCGGCTAATCGGTCGAAGGTGTATTTATCGACCGGTATAATGTAACCGCATGCTCGGTGAATTATCTCACATTGTTGTACACAATGGAGAAATTATTTATTGTTTTCGCTTGTGCAATCTTGAAGCATTTTTTTATTATGACTGACGAACAGCGAGAGAATGGCAAGCAGGTCGCTTGTTATAACAACAGAAGCAACATCATTCAGAACATTTTTAAAAAGCATTGCACATTAGGTCGACATGACATTGAACGCTCGTCAATCCGAGACATATGATGTTAAGTCTTATAATGCCCAGTGATTTCACTGGCTTCAGTTTTCTTGGGGGATAAAGGCGTGACATTATTGTTTATTTATAACCATAAGAAAAGTTATTGTAATATAATAATACTAGTTCTGTATTACACACGTCCCACTGCGGGGCACGGGCCTCATTTACTGAATGAGAAGGGTGAAGCCTTAGTCCACCACGCTGACACAATGGGGATTGGCAGACTTCACATACCTTCTTCCAACGACTATACCAAATTCTTATAGTCGCAATGTCAGCAAGCGATAATTAACAATGAATACACACGTAAGTTAGAAAAGTGAGAGGTGCATGCTCTTTTTTTGGCTGTTTTCCTGCTACCTTCACCTCGGCTGTCCGTATCACTCCCTAAGGTGAGCTATCGCTGCTCTCTATAAGAACATAATATATTCTGTGAAATTTATAGCAACCTACCTAGGATGATTTGAAATAAAGAGCCGATTAAATGTAGGGTAGACAGATATGCATAGGATTCGTATTATGGTTCCGTTTGCACCCTTTGGGTGCAGAATCCTAACAAACTCATAATTTCGCACAAAAGTCTAAAGCCTCATTTAGAAGGTGAGATTTTCTCAAATGGTACACACGAGAATAATATACGAAGACGCGTCGTAAGATTCTTATTTCCAAATTGCATGAGGCGGCCTTGTGAATGAATGACAGTTTTCTGTTAAATTCTTGCCTCGGTGGTGTGGTAAACTCTCCATGTAAACAGAGCCTTACAGCATCTGGTACTGTTTCAAATATATTATGAGTATAGCAAACATTGCGGATGTAAGTAATTACAGCGCGTACAGCCGCGGTAAATACAAAATTAAACTCAGCTGCAAACGCCTTGTAGGCATTTAGATTTTGTTCTTACACGGTTCTACGAAATGTTTGCAATATGTGTTGGATTGTGGCTAGGAGAGTGGCGTGGATATATTTTAGAAATGATTCCTCAAAAAAACAATCATCCAAATCTGCCGACATTTGGCGGAGTTATCCGTGCTTTTACATAGAAAAATATATCGAACTAGCTTTTCCTCGCGGCTCCGCCCGTGTGATCTACCCTGTTTCTATACTAATTTTCAACAAAATCCGTTCAGAATTTTCGGTGTGATTGATGAATATCAAGATTCCTGTTATATCCCAAGATAGCATTTAATCGCTCCCACCAACCCAAGTTAGCTCATACCCTGTCTGTATACCAAATTTCATCAAAATCCGTTCAGTAGTTTCAGCGTGATTGACGGACAAACATCCAAACAAACAAACTTTCAAATTTATAATATTAGTAGGATTGAGAATCTACTCCGTTTTTTGTAGGTTAAAAACCAATAAAACATATGATATGAGGTAAATCTATAAGCACGTCTTCTGGAATACCTGTGACAGGCTTACTTATAGACTTAGCAAAGAGCTTATTCAGTCTTACCTATAAAAAATTTGCTAAGCTTAGTCATCTGTTAACTAAGCTGCTCTTATGCGTATAAAAATGCTCAATATTTTCTTATTTTTCTTTTCGCCTTTTTTGTTGTTTTTCTTTATTATGTCACATAATCATTTCACTATGTCGGGTCTGCACACTTTTACATAAATACATTTTGAAGTAAAGTTTGACCGACCTACTGTAATCCACAGGACATCAACAGCCCTCCCGGGGTATTGCAGATAACATTATTTAACAAAATAATTTTAACTAAATACAATCCCAATAATAATATCTTACAAAAAATTGCTATAAAGCGAAATAAATACGGTAGTTGACATGATATTTTTTATTATTTTAATCAATAAGTTACGTTACCCAAAACATATTGCAGAAAGAATTTCATTAAACTGTCCACAAAAAAAAATAGAAGTCATTCAAATCTGATGGAGGGCACTTGACAAATAACAGAAGACTCAAACTTTGACGTCACCGTGGCAAATGGCCATTACTTTGTACGCGTGCGAACGAGATAGTGAGGTCTCTCCACTACGCGCCCACCTTTGCTCATAGCAATATTTAAAATCATAATTGCGGGCTCATTTATGAACCGACTTTGTGTTTTAACAAAAGAATTTCTTTTTCGTATTATATTCTGTTGTATATAAAATATTGTATAATATTCAACATAGGAAACTACCCTATTCAACAGTATAAACATTAAGTTTAATGGCCCCATATAAAACCGACTTAATTACTCAACAGTACGTTGTGAGAGAATTCACCTGTTTTCATTTATATTAGAACCACTTAAACTGATTATATTAAATTTATTCAAATTTATGCAACGTTTAAAACTCATGTTTTATAATAGTATTGTGACGTGTCCTCACTTTATTCATTTTATTTATTTAAACTTTATTTACTTATCTACTTCGCCAGAGGCATTCTCGAAAAAGGCACAGGCGTGCTAACAGCCAACCTACAGGTGATCCAGAGACGAGACAATGTGGGTGTATAAAAGTTATAAAAGAAATAAATACTATATCAGATATTAATACATTAATACATAAATCTAATAATTAATCATCAACTTGGTGTTTGTTTTTTTTAGTCACCCCGAGACATAAGATGTTAAGTCTCATAATGCCCAGTGATTTCACGGGCTTCAATGTCCTTTAAACCGAAACACAACAGTGCTGCACACTGTTGCTTGGCGGCAAAAATAGACAAAGCGGGGGTACCAACCCAGATGGCCTCTCCTCCTCACCTTTAACAAGGTGGTAGGTCCTTTAACTCCACTTGCATGTTTGTCGGCTTATGCTACAAAAAAAAAATAAAAAAAATCCTCCAATCGTAACAAAACCCTGCACTATTTCCAACTAGAAAAATGTAAAGAATAGATTTCGTTTTCAATAGACGTAAATAAAAAAAAATGTATTCAATCTCACACAAAAAGGTGACGCACGACGCGAGGCGAAAATATTTCCTCGGAAAAGAGAAAAGCGTTTTCACGCTTCATAACGGGATGCCTCAATACGTGTAGTCAACGAGAGTACATGACAAACCTCGTGCTAGAAGTATGTGACTCAGAATGCACGTTGGCAGTCTTTTTATAGAATACTAGCTTTTCCTTGCGACTCCGCCCGCGTGATCTGCTTTTTCGGAATAAAAAGTAGTTTATGTTACTCAAGGATAATGTAGCTTTCTAACGGCAAAAGAATTTTTGAAATCGGTCCAGTAGTTTTTAAGTTTATTCGTTACATATAGAAATACAAATCTTTCCTCTTTGTAATATTAATGTAGATGTAGATGTAGAAAATGGCAACCGAGCAAGTAACTTGATGGTAAGTGATCTCCACCACCCATGTACGCCCACAATATCAGAATCATGGGCGCGTTGCCGACCTTAAAAGAAAGGGATAATTTGGGATTGGGAAGGGGAGGGGATTTGGGCTTCCGGATATCTCACTCACCGTACGAAACACAGCAGCAAGCCGCTTCTTTACGTCGGTTTTCTGTGAGAGAGTGGTAATGACCCGGTCGAGCCAGCCCATTCATGCTGTAGACAAAACAGTCTACAGCGTGGCTCTACCACTCAAAAACTAGCCACACAAACTACCAAACAAAAAAATCAGCTGGTTAGTAATCATACCTATTGGAAGGAGGGGCTTCCAATAGGTATCGATAACGAGGTCATAAAAAATGATTTGAATGAGCTGATTTTTTTGTTTTTACTTAGTTAATATTCATATAATTTAACAGTCATATTGTCCTACAAATAAAATAATAAATTTTTGAGTATCATCAAATCGAAATATTCTATCCTTGCTACCTCTGTTAGCTACCACAATAGAGAATTTTCGCTTAGGGAATTGTTGGGCGTCTCATCGAAACGAAGCTACTCACGGAAAATTAGCTTGATAGTAATCAAGTGGATCAGCTGGCCCAGGGACTCCGGACCATAAGGTCGGCAACGCGCCTATGATTCTTCTGGTATTGTGGGTGTATATGGGCGGTGGAGATCACTTACCATCAGGTGACCCACTTGCGTGTTTGACAAGATGCTTTTTGGACATCATACAATTTAAACATATCCGAGGCGCGTTCTGGGTGTTTTATACTTTTCTACTTTTCGTATACAGTATCTTTACCACGCTTCACAACCTGTATGCAGAATGCAATACTCGTTTACCCGTTCAGGTATAAAAGGCATTGTTGTAGGACTATGATATATCTTTTACAAGGTGGTAGGTCCCTCGTATGCGAGAGGACATTTGGGTTGGTACCACCGCTTTGTCTATTTCTGCCGCCAAGCAACAGTGTATAAGCACTGTTGTTTCTGTTTGAAGGATATTGAAGCCAGTGAAATTACAGGGCATTATGAGACTTACGCCCGAATACTGAAACGCTACTTAAGTATTTAAGATCGTTTTAAACAAGTTAAGTCCCTCTTAGCTGTCAAAATTGTATGAAAATAAGTAGCCGTTAGCCGTCAGACAGCTAAGTAGCGTTTCAGTATTCGGACATTAACATCTTACATCTCGGAGTGACGAGCGTAGTTCAGTGCCATGCTGTGCATTGTAATTCTAAAGATGCTCTAAAGCTTCGCCATCAGGCGAGCGACTTGCTCGTCTCGTCATTTAATTAAATAAATAAAAAAAACCTACAAATACCTTTGAAGTCAAAAATAAATAACGGGAACCCCTTGGGCCCTACCACAACCTCTTAGAGCAGTATTATTATAATGTTACTTTGATTTTCCGTACCATGGTATGGCAACCAATACAAACTGACCAATATAAGCCTAGTTTACTGCTTACTGTTGAGAGTACTACCTTAGATTGAGAGCGCCTAAAGCGTTCGCCCGAAAGTCCGGTGAAGCTGTAGAAAGCCGACTCGCGTCAGGCTAACAGTACAACGCCAATTCGAAAACAAAAAATGCTTACTGTAGCTTGGTGTTGCTTAGTGGCAGAAATAGACAAAGCAAGAGACAAATACAGATGATCACGTGAGCACCTACAATCATACAACTAAGATTAATAAAAGTTATAAATAAAAGTCACCGGTCTAATTAAATAGCATTAACGCAAAAGTCGCTTTACGTGAATTGTCTGAATTACTTTAACGATATTCTGTGCCAGAACACCAAAGTCCCAATCGTTTCTGCAACAATTGATAATTTATCCGACTTATAATAATTTACATCGATACCATCGAAATTTAAACGATTTTCCTAGATATTGACCTAGCCTAGATAGTGTATGCTCGTAGTAAAGCCACCTTGATATACGTACACGAAATTTCCTTCGAGCTCGTTTCATGCAATAAAAAGTACTACATATTTCGAGCAGTTTTAGTAATTTTTTTATCCGAGCACAGCAAAATGACTGCACTACAACTGAATCATGCCGGCCTGTATAAATAAAAGGGAAGAGGCAAATCGAAGGGCTTGCGACAGGACTTTTATATTTATTTATTAGCTGGTTGGAGGGTACCTGATGAAAACCCGCTATAGTGGCTCGCTCGCCAGTGTGTATCCAGTTACTTCAGGCCGGCACAATTCTGCCGACCGTCGTATGACCCAATGTCTCTTAATGATCGACGTTATAATGAGACCGACATTATGCACTGATTGTGACGGTTCTTTCAAATTGTAAAAAACGTAAAAACGATAAATAAAAAAGCAACATTGAGTCGGTGCTATAAATCGGTCCACAATTGGCGGACAAATCGATGGACATACAAAAAAAACCGCCTTTTTAAGTCGTTTAAAATGAAAATGCCCTTACCGTCTTATCACTCAAATCAATTGCAAAACCACATCAAATGCGTCGAAAATCCCACAAATTAAGTATTAACCTGCACAATAAGGTGTTTTTTTACCATTCCGAATCAAGCGGCGGCTTGATAAATGGTTTGAAGTAATACAAATTGTCCTGGAGTTAATTTAAATAGCCGAGAGTATGGATCGACAATCGGCTTTTTATGCTGCGAAGTAATTCGATGTAATAAGTCAGGATTAGGGAGGGACGGGGTTTTGTCGAGCAAAACTGGTAGATTTTAATATGGTGTTGGAAACCTGTGAATCAATTTAGTAATACGTTTTCTAGTTGTGGAAGTAATTTTCATGTTTACAGAGTGTATTTTTTATCCTGGCACGACAAAGTATAAGATTTTTTTTTTTTTTACTAGCCCTGTATTACATACGTCCCATTGCTGGGCACGGGCCTCCTCCACTGAATGAGAGGGATTAGGCCTTAGTCCACCACGCTGGCCTAATGCGGATTGGCAGACTTCACATACCTTCGAAAAATCTTATCGAGTTCTCAGGTATGCAGGTTTCCTCACGATGTTTCCTTCACCGTTAAAGCAAGCGATAATTAACAATTAATATACACGTAACTTAGAAAAGTCAGTGGTGCATGCTCTTGGCGCTGGTTTCGAACCTGCGACTTACGTCTCGACAGTCCATACTACTCCTCGCTGAGCTATCGCTGCTTAAAGAAAATATTGTCAGTTAAAAAATTCAGTACATGAAAAATCCTAAGCAAAAGTCACATAAGTTATAACTTTGTGGCAGTTGATGTAACTTCACGTAATATTAGTGAATCCCGTATTTACGCTGGTTTTGACTTGCTCACAACTTTCAACGGAACGCCCCTAGTAATAGGGATGTTTGAAGTTATTTTTGGTTTTATTTTTTACCTCCGATAATAAGAGGAGAGTTATAAGTTTAATGCTTTTGTCCGTCTATTTGTATGTCTGTCTGAAACGTCGTAGTGACTAAACGATTGTACCAATTTTTTACCAATATGGGACGTTTTTTAGTTTTAGTTTAATTGACATAGTTCTTGCCTATGTTTGAAAAGAAATCTGTTCAGACATTTAAAAGTCACAGATGATTTTCAAATTTCGGGAGCTTTAACGATTAGTTTTTTTGATGATTTTCACATTATCTTTTTTCAAATAAATTGAAGTAACGTATTATATTTATCCATCACTCTTCTTCGACTTGCCCTTATACCACTCACAATGGGGTCGGCGCCACATGCTTCTAACACATGTTACAGAAAGATTTGACTTATAATTATTACGACCGGCCGCCTACCAGACGTCAACCCAGACCCCAGACCCAAAATAAATAAGTGTTGGATCCCACAAACATTTGTTTCGGTACGGAAATCGAATCAGCGTCCTCGCTCTTCACAGACGACTAATCTCACTGCGCCACGGAGGCTGTTTATTTGTATTTATAATATTTATTCATCACTATAAAAAGATATTCTATTAAATATATGCGTACCACAATCTATGAAATATAATCTAAATCAAATATTTTTCACTACAAACGACACGTGAACAAAGGGTGAGAAAATATCTGAACATCTTTAAAAGCATTGGAATCTAGTAACCGATACATTGTCTGTGTTCTTAGATCTTACCTCAAAGACCTGACAATACCTGCATAGAGACTCAAAAGGCTTAAAGGAAGATTTTAGAATAGTGCAAATCGCATTGAAGTTGTGTTGTACATTCGCTTACTCGTTTTCAAAGCGGTTTCGTTTCTTAAAATTGAAACTGTGGAGTTTTGGCGAGAATTCTGATAGTACGGTTCATCGCTTATTTTAATTTATTTAAAGAAATAGTGTAAAGTTGTGTTTACATAAAAGTGGCGTGGATTGGTGCAATAAACATTGACGGTGATGAACAGTGTACAGAAACATTGAAATAAATGAATTAAGCATCGTACTGGAAGGAATCCACACCAAAACAAGACCTTGAAAACGTCCACACAGATATTTCATCGTTCTTGTGAAGGCTTTAGAATAAATTACACTTGTCATTGGCGAAATGAATAATAATGCGAAGCCATATAAAAAAAATAAAAAGTAAGGGACTATGTCAGTTTACATTAGATAAGCTTGAATTAAGTACAATGTCGGAATAGTTTGGTGTATAATTTATAAAGATTAGTTTTTTTCTATTTGAAATCTAGAAATTTTACTTAATCCAACTTTAAAAAATAAGACATAACAAATTTACTAGGGCTAGTATTATTATTATTAATTGTAATCATGTCTATCTAAGCCATTATGTAATCAAATACAACCGTGCTCTACAGAACAAAATACTGCAAGCATTTCGAAAGTTCGCAAGATAGCGCGACGCAATGCAGATATTGGCGATGCTCTACATTTACACTACCCTGCCGAATATGATCGCATACGGCTTTTATAGCAGAGACCTGCAAACGAAAAATAAGGTCAGTTGGAGTTTCGTGACCTTCATTGCTTACGATAGCTGGTGGTAGGATATTCGTATCTGCCCGGGTAGCGACCACCATCGTGTTAAGACCCGCCATAGTGACCCAGCTTGTGTGGATCGCGTTCCGGAGTCACTCAGTGTATATCCGGTTCTTCCGAGGGGGCTTGCACCCTCTGACTATACCTTTCCCATCCCATATCCCCTCCCCTTTGGCCCTGGGATAAGATACTGGAGGCTCTCGGTGGTAGGTCCACCAAATCTTTATCAAAGTATTTTTTGCATAACTTCCATCCATTACACGTGGTAATGGCGCAGGCAATATAACAATAAATTAACTGGAATAAGAGCAAAGGACACTATACTCTAGAATTAATATGAGAAGTTTGATCAAAGACAAAGTTTCCCAATCAGCGGGAGCCTTTTGTAAGCACGCGAATTAACGATTCCAGCGCGTCCCACGCTTGTTATAGCGACATTATATTAAAATTTTATGTATAGTTTAAGGTTTACTACAAGTTTACACTGTTTTGTTTCCGTCTGAAGGATATTTAAGCCAGTCAAATTACTAGGCATTATGAGACAACATGTTATGTCTCAGGGTGACGAGCGCAGTTCAGTGCCATGCAGTGCTTTATAATTCAAAGTTTTTGAAGTGTTGCTTCTGTTTATGGGCAGACGTGGCGCTTACCATCACGCGAGCTGAAACGATGACAGTTTTCGTTTTCTCTCCAAACTTCGAGTAACAGTAGCCACTAGTGGGAACTATGATGAATTAAAAATGATATTATTATTAATTTAATACCATACTTTTATACTAGTTTGACTTAATTTAATTTTATACGAATTCGAAAACTATGAATTTGCATCTCGTACTGGACCTACAGATCACATAGAGAAAGGCCATCGACCGATAATCAATATTTGTAACGCTATCCAAACACGATAAATAGCATTTTGTATGCCAGGATGTGGGTAGTCCGGAGTTATTGGTCGGTAATGTGGCAGAAACAATGCGACGAACAATATCGTGGCGCCAAGTGTAATCCTGGCTAATGACCGGTGAACTATGATTACTTTTGTTTTTCACTTATGGCAAAGAGGTTGAGGAAATGTTGGTATAAATAATACTGAATGGGACTAACACAAAACAGAGGGAAATAGAATTAAGGGTCATGACTTATGCTGGGTTGCACCAACTTACTTTAGCAATGACAAACATGTTAAAGTATCGATAAGCAAAACATGATTTGACAAATGTTAGATGAACGTCATAACTTTAGCTGTTAACTTTAACCGCCCAAAATTCGCTAGTTAAAGCTAGTGTTTAAGTTAAGCTGTCAGATGGTTCAATTATAACCTCCAAAGCGATATATCTCCTAAAGCGTCTGTGCTCCAAAATAATATCATGTCTCTGCTTCAAGAATTAATTGAGGAATGTAGTAGTATCGGAATACGATGGTGCAACACATTCCGCAGTCAATGTTAAAGTCAGCGTCACCGTTATCGACAAATTTAACGTAAACCTTAACTATAACTGCTATTATGGTACAATCCAGCCTTAATGTCCAAAAAGTATGTGTAGATTATTGTTACAATTCTTCTTCTTCCACCTGCCCAATATATTTATGATTGGACAAGACAGCTAACAAATTCCATATCTAAACTAATATTATAACTAAGAATGATTTTTATTTTTGTATGTAACGAATATACTTAAAAACTACTACCGATTTGAAAAATTCTTTCACCATTAGAATCCTACATTATCCCTGATGAACATATACTACTTTTTATCCCGGAAAAAGCAGATCACGCGGGTGGACCTTCGAGGAAAAGCTTGTATGTAATCTAATCGATATCAATATGTTATTACAATGCATGTAAAATACATGAAATTTTACATTTCACGTGTATTTATTTAAGTGTATTGTTATTTCATGAGAAAGTTTACGACCAACGTGTTCGGGCATGCTGCTATGTGATTCTCTCTGTTTGTATATTAAATTTATTTTGTTTATTTTTATTTAAAAGTGGTTTATGTTTAAATGGTTATTTTTATATCCATTTTTTTTGTGGTAAACTTTAATCATTTTCTATAGGCTAGTGAAACACACACATGTACTCATAGGATAGGCGTGGGACCCCAATGTACATTTTGGGAGCCTTTTAAAAAGGAAAAATTTCTTTTCAATATTACGCCTATCCAAAATTACTGTAAAAAAGCGTAGTTATTCGGATTTAAACTACCTACCTATCTATATCAAATGGTTAGTAGCCAACCTAGTGTCAAAGTATTCAAACCGCCCAAAGGCTCCCGAATTGTCTTAAACGAATGCTGTTGATAATAACTGGGGCCGATTTTTTACACGACCTCCGAATCACGGAGGCGCTCAATTGAAATATGTACCACTAAGCGGTCACCCATCCATAGACTGACTGCGTCAAAGGGTGCTTAGCACGCTAATCGAATAAAAAAAACTTTAACGTATACGTACGGACGGACGGTAAGCTAGTATACATAAAATAACCCTGTACATATTTACAAAGGAGCAATATTTATATTTACACATACAATAACAGTATACAGAACTGTCAGGTATAGCTATCGGATGCCCGCCGCTCTCCGAATAGATTGAACTGGAAAATATCCAATGCAAATATCCCCTACCCAGGTTTACTTTAAATAATACACAGGGGATGGATGTGGTATGGCAATGATTACTTTCTGTAAGATAGTAGTGAAATAGTCCAGACTTTACTGACTCGAAAATAGCAACTATTTTTACATCAAAATACACACCTGATAATAGATAAGTTATTTTTTATTGAATTGATTGAATGACGAAACGAGCAAAGCGCTTACCACAAAGCGCTCGCCTGATGGTAAGCGCCACGCCTGCTCATAAACAGAAGCAACACCACACAGAACTTTAAATTAAAAAGCACTGCATGAAAATGGACTGCGCTCGTCACCCCGAGATATAAGACGTTAAGTCTCATAATGACCAGTAATTTCACTGGCTTCAATGTCGTTCAAATCAAAAGCCAACAGTATTTACACACTGTTGCTTGGCGGCAGAAAGAGACAAAGCGGTGCTACCAACCCAGACGGCCTCTCGCATACGAGGGACCTACCTTGTGTACCACCTGCCTTGTGTTATACCAGCTTAGCGCCAAACTCCGTCTTCCTACCTTAGTAGCCCTCTAGCATCTTCACCATTTTGAGCGTCCTCCGCAATGAGACCATCCGCAGTTTTCCAACTTTGCTGGTGGGAGGACACTTGTATCCGACAGGATAGCGACCACCGTACACTGGTGCTAAAACCTGCCATAGTGGCTCACGTTATGTGGGTCGCGTTCCAGGGTCAGCCAGTGTATATCCGGTTCTCCCCAGGGGGCTTGCCCCCTGATCCTCACCCTTTTCCCATCCCTTTTTCCTCCCCCTCCCCCTTGGCCCCTAGGCAGGCCGGCATGATCTTGCCGACCAACGATGGACACATTGTTTATCGTTGGTCGACAATATTCTTGGATTGCGCTACACTTACCATCAGGTGTAGCGTAGCCGAGCCAGGATAAAAAAAAAAAAGTAAATACCATCTCCTCGCGTTACCACATCTTCAATAATTGCGATGTACCACCCAAGGAGAAGAAAGGGTGAAAATTCAGTCACGTGCCAACTAAGCTAACTCCGGCTCATAAATATTGTAATCGGATGAACGCAAGTGTATTTCATTCTTTAGTGAAATTTATTTAAATGCGGCTAGTTACGTATTCGAGAGGTTTTTATTGGCCCCGCTTTGAGGGGATTTAGGTGTATCTATGGATGATGACTGTATATTACTGGGTTTGAGAAGCTCGCGAGAGCAGTAGCTTGCGCAGCCTGGCGCATCCCTGGTATGCTGTCCGCACCAGCGTTGCCATTTTAGCAATTTTATCACTAGATTTAGTGACTTTTTGGGGTACGACAATCACTAAAACAATATTTAGTGATTTCTAGTAACTTTTTTAGTTAAAAATATCCCGAAATCTAGGGACTTTTGAGACCAACTCTAGTGGTTTTTTTTCTGCAAGATAGCATCACTGGTCCGCACTCAAGGCCCTTGTAGAGGCCAATCCAGTCTGTCTGTAGCTAATTCCTGTGTTGCTTCGGCTTTGTGAAATTGCATAAACACAACTAACATTTTTTTTTTTTGGAAACGAATATATGAATATTTCCTTACAATATACATAATTGTTATTTCCATTAAGTAGATCTTTACTTGTTTTATGTAGATATTTTTGTTGTGTACACCTAATTGCTTTGATGACTTTATTTTCTTTTTGTGTATGTTTTAGTGTAATAGGTTTTACTAATATAACCGTTCTAAAATAAATAAACACACGAGCATTGTCCTGTTGTAGCTAGCTGGAGGTACCTGATATTTAGGGTACTGTAGTGTGTAAGTGTTTAACATGTATTCAGTGTGTCAGTCCTTAAATATACGTCGTACAACAAACACGTATTTCATTTATTACAATAACTCCCGACCTCTCTACATGGCGACCCTGCCAGAGGCCCGGTGTCGGGTGTTCGACGACGCGACGTAAAAATGTGCGGATCAGCAAGTTACCGTGGGACCGCGTCGCCACCGTGCACTACAAGGCAAGCTTAGACTGTAAAGGATATAATTTACGACTAGATTTATTTTTTCCTCTTCTCGTTAAAAATGGGAAAAGAGTGCAGTAAGTGCCTTTGTGAGAATAAGGAAACAATAATTACACAGCACGGCGCAGAGAATAATACCGATGGATCTACGCATTTTCAAACCACCAATATATTATTGGGAGTAATGGTTGTAGTCGCAGCATTGGCGGTTCTGTACATCCTATATGCCCAGTACAAGAGATGTCATAGTGACTGGATGCGTGCAGCCATAGGAGACGGTATACAAGCAGACTTCATTAGACGACTGCAAGAACGGATGTCGATTCGCGGACGAGATCGCCCTACTGGAGAAGATGTTGTATCTTGAGAAGCCTTCGTGTGAGTACTTACGACGTGTTATTAGTGTAAAGTGCATACAGTGTGAATGTGAAAAAAAAAATGCGTGTAATCTAAAACAAATCTTCGAATGGATATCTGCCGCATATATAAACATTTTAGGAACTTTAAGTGATAGAGCATAAAAAAATTTATTTTTAGAAATTAGTTGTGATCTATGGAAATACAGTTAAACAAAATATATCAAGAATTAGATAATATCAGGGTAAGTCTTAGAAAATTAGGTCCAGACAGGAGGTTGAAAGAAGTAGGTCAAATTAAAATAAGGAAAGCTAAAGAATTGTATAACTCATATAAAATATGTATAAGAGATTTGGACGTAAAACATTTAATTACTGAATATTCAGGGCTATTGATTGACGATTTATGTAAATTAATAGAAGAATCTTATATCAAAATATTAAGTTACAGTGACTCTAAATCATCTGACAACATGGCTAGTTTCGATTTAAAAACGGCGAGCTCACTTATTCCTGTGATGGATGGTAATGAGGAGACTACGGAAAAAATAATACAAGGTATTGAAATGTACGATACTTACTTAACCTCAGAAACAGATAAGAAAATGCTGATTATTTTTGTGCTTAAGACTAGAATAACAAAATTAGCAAAATTAAAATTAAAGTCGGACTACTCCAGTGTAAATCTTTTAATTACAGATATGAAATCATTTCTTTTAACAAAAAAATCAGCAAATTCTTTACTCTTGCAAATGAATAATTTATCACAGAATGACTCAACTATATCAGAGTTCGGTAATAAATTGGAAGAACTTTTTATTAACTTAACAATATCCCAAAGTAACGACAACGAGGCAGCGAGTAACATTTTACAGCCGATAAATGAAAAATACGCAATAAAACGTTTTTCAGATGGCTTGCGGAATAGGAGACTTGGTACCATAATTGCGGCTCGCGATTACCAGCAGCTGAAGGACGCTATTCGAGCAGCACAAGATGAAGAACCAGCCCAATCAACTCAGCAAGCGGTAATGCATTTAAGAGGTAAGCCCAGGGGCGAAAGAAGATGGCAGAATAATCGCGGCCGAGGGATTTATAGTCAAGGTAATAACAATAATTATTATCATAATACTAATTTCTATCGTGGGCGTGCCAATTCTTCAAATTATAGAGGATGGAGTAACAATTCCTATAATCGAGGACGAGGTAATAATATTCAAAGATTTCAATCACAGACAGGTTACGGACGAGGACGTAGTTTTAGAGGTCAGTATCGTCAATTTCGTGGTCGTGACAACAGACAACAAACTGCATATGTTGCTAACCAGCAAGAGAGTACGAGTACGACAGAAAACCGTGAGTTAAATAGTCTAAATACGTTTTTTCGAGCATAAAATACTAACATGCCAGGGGTTAGATTGCATTAAATTAAAAATAGGTAACAAGTCATGTTCATTCTTGATAGATACAGGGGCAACATTATCAGTCATAGCTAAAAATAAAATCCCACAGTATATTACGTTACAATGTAACGATACAACAATCAAAGGCATAGGTGGTAACATTTATTCCAGTGAATTAGCTGACTTGCAATTACAACTTAGCTCACACACAGAGCCGTATCAAACAACAATGTTTTCATATAGGTTTCATGTTTTAAACAACATGCCGTGCCAGGCCGACGGAATTCTTGGTTTAGATTTTCTTAGAACATATAATGCAAACATAGACTTATCAAATAACGTTTTAACATTACAAAGGAATAACAAAGAGGTTTCAATAATAATGTACCAGAATAGTGATCACAATAAAGATCTTTATTTGCCACGCAGAAGTGAATCAATTCATTTTGTAACAGTTCAATCAGATTCACAAAATGCTTACGTAGTTATACCAGCACAGTTATCAGAAAACTTATTTATGGCAGGAAGTATAGTACAACCGAAAAATGGAAAAATACCTATTAAAATTTTAAATACGTGTGACGAAGATATTAGCTTACCATATTTTAGACCCGAATTAGAAAATTTATCGGACTACATTATTTGTCAATATAGCGCTACAGAAACACATGCAAACCGTGTAAAAAGGCTTTTATCTATCTTGAATTTGAATTATTTACAACCTGACGAACAAAAAACGATTGAACAGATTTGCGCAAAATATGCAGACGTTTTTCATTTAGAAGGTGACAAGCTGAGTACAACTAACATTATGAAACAATCTATTAACTTAAAGCCAGGTAGTACACCCATTTACACAAAACCATACAGACTACCGCAGTCTACAAAATCAGAAATTGATAAACAAGTAAGGCAGATGTTAAATGATGAAATAATAGAATCAACTAATAGTGAGTGGAATAGTCCCGTTCTATTAGTTCCAAAGAAGTCGGAAAATAGTAATAAAAAGTGGAGGTTAGTTGTTGATTATCGAAAAATAAATGAAACAATACAAGATGATAAATTCCCACTGCCAAACATTACAGAGATATTAGATTCCCTTTCCGGTTGTGTTTATTTTAGTCATTTAGATTTATCTCAAAGTTATTATCAAGTAGACCTTGAATCACATAGCCGAAACGTAACAGCCTTCACTACTAGCACAGGTCAGTATCAGATGAGACGGTTACCAATGGGGTTAAAAATTAGCCCAGGTGCTTTCTCTCGTATTATGTCAATTGCAATGTCAGGACTAAATTTTGAGAAATGCATTACGTATATGGATGATTTAATTATAATAGGTAGAAATTTAGAAATACATAATCAAAATTTAATGAAAGTACTCGAGAGATTGAGACAAGTCAATTTAAAAATAAATCCAAAGAAATGTAATTTTTGCAAGAAAAAATTATTATATCTAGGTCATATTGTAACAGCAAAAGGTGTTTTGCCGGATCCTGAAAAGGTAAAGGCCATTCAAAATTATACAACACCACAGAATTCAGACGATGTACGACGATTTATTGCTATGTGTAATTATTACCGTAAATTCATTCCACAATTTGCAGACATTACAATTCCATTGAACAAACTTTGTAGAAAAAACATAAAATTTGATTGGACAGAAAACTGTAAAACTTCTTTTGAAATTTTAAAACAAGCGCTTACATCTCCTCCTATCTTACAATACCCAGATTTTTCAACAGAGAATGAATTCATACTTCAGACAGATGCGTCGGGCATATCAGTAGGTTCAGTTTTATGTAATAAAGATTTAAAACCAATCGCGTATGCGAGTAGACCGTTGAATAAGGCAGAATTGAATTACCCAACAATCCAAAAAGAACTATTATCGTTAGTATGGAGCGTAAAGTACTTTAGACCATATTTATTTGGTAGAAAATTCACAATCATGACAGATCACAAGCCATTAATATACTTATTTAGTATAAAAGACCCCTCAAGCAGATTATTAAAATTCAGGTTACAATTAGAAGAATATGACTATAAAATTGTTTATATAAAAGGAAAAGATAACGTAATAGCAGACGCACTAAGTAGAATAACATTAACTTCAAATGATTTAAAAAATCTTAGTGAAACTATACTGGTAACAACCAGAGCACAGAGTAAAAAATTAAATGAGGAACGGAGGTCATTGGATTTTTCTAGTATACCCAAAGATTTGAGGCCTGATCAACCAAAAATCGTGGAGATATTAAAGAAACCAGTTGACGCAGTAGAAATGAAGTGTATAGAAGGTAAAGAATTAGATAAACTTAGAGAAAAAAATTTAATAAGTAAAGAAGAAAAGTGTTTAGCTTATATAGAAAATCAATTAATTATTTACATTAACCTTAATTATATGTCACAATTCACGCGAGACGTATTTGTGAATATTTTAAGTGAGTTTTGTAAGAAAATAAATGTAAAAGAAGTTTGTATTATTAAAGAAAGAAGTAACGAGGAATTTATAAAAGAATTATGCGAAGAAATAGATAGTAGGAAAGAGTGGTCCGGACCACCACCACCTCGTATTCATATATTAAGGAATGTAAGGAGAATCTCCGATAAAGATGAGATGACAGTCATATTAAATGATTATCATTTATTGCCTTCGAGTGGACATGCCGGCGTCCGACGAATGGTGAACAACATTAAGAGTAAGTACTACTGGCCAAAACTCGAGAGCGACGTCAGAAATTATGTGAGTAAGTGTACTAAATGTCAGCTGATGAAGCACTCACCTAGCTACAAGGAGCCTATGGTTATAACAACCACAGCGAGCGCAGCGTTTGAAAAGATCTTTCTAGATCTTGTTGGACCCCTAGACAAGGATGATGAAGGTAATCAATATATATTGACTCTCCAGTGCGAACTTACAAAATACGTTGAAGCTTACCCAATAACAACAAAGGAAACAGCTGTCGTAGCAAAGTCTTTAGTAAGTAATTTTATTTTAAGGTATGGCGTACCGAAAGTAATCGCAACGGATCGCGGTACTGAGTTTATGTCTTCAACGATGGCGGAAATATGTAAGTTATTAGAAATAGAAAAAATATACTCCACTGCTTACCACCATCAGAGTATAGGAGCATTAGAAAACACACATAAAAACTTACGTAACTTCTTGCGTATCCAGTGTGAGGAAAATTCTTACACTTGGAGTCATTGGCTTCCTTTTTGGTGTTTTTCTTTTAACACCACAATACACACATCAACTGGCTATACGCCCTACGAGCTTGTATTTGGTAAGCCGTGTAATATTCCGAGTAGATTAAAAAATGAATTAGAGCCATTGTATAATACGGATAATTATGCTTTAGAATTAAAATATAGACTTCAGTTAGCACATAGGGATGCAAGAAAAAGGTTAATAGATAGTAAGTTAGAAAGAAAGAACATCTATGATAAAAACAAAAATTGTATTAGTTATAAGACGGGTGATTTAATTTTAATAAGGAATGAAAGTACTAAAAAAATGGACAGATTGTATAATGGACCGTATGTTGTCATTGAAGAAGATGGACCTAATGTTAAATTTTTTAAAAATAGTAATGTAGAAATGGTTCATAAAAACCGTACTAAACCTTATATATCTTAAGAAAAAAAAATGTATTAGAATAATTTTTTTTTTTGCTTATGAAGGGTGATGTAGTGTGTAAGTGTTTAACATGTATTCAGTGTGTCAGTCCTTAAATATACGTCGTACAACAAACACGTATTTCATTTATTACAATAACTCCCGACCTCTCTACAGTACTGACTGAATTCCTGCCATCAAACACATGGTGAAAAACCTGGAATAGTGGCTCGTTCCGATGAGTCACGACCCAAGGTCAGCTATGGTATTTCTAGTAAGGCCAGGCCGGAATAATTTTGGTCACCATGAGAGTTTTCCGGAGACGCAAATCACCTCCCCTTCCCAATTCCTAATTTTGTATTTCCTTTAAGCCGGCAACGCGCCCATGATTCTTCTGGTATTGTGGGCCCACATGAGCGCTGCAGATCACTTACCATCAGGTGACTCACTTGCTCGTTTGACGGCCTATGCTATAAGATGCAATATCTTTCAACGGTCGCCATTATATTTAGATTCCATCGTACTCACCAACAAGTCAACTTTATCGTTACAGGGTAAAAAATATTTTATACTACAAAGTGAGATTGGCACCTTATAATCACCAAATGTATAACGAAAGTACAATTGCTAAACAGCCCATAATTAGTATAAATAAATACCTTGGTTAGTTTATGTTTATGCATATGTATTACAAGGTGGTAAGTCCCTCATATGCGAGACGCAGTCTGGATTGGTTCCACCGCTTTATCTATTTCTACCACCAAGCAACCGTGTGCAAGCACTGTTGTGTTTCGGTTTGAAGGACATTGAAGCCAGTGAAATTACTGGGCATTATAACCCTTAACATCTTATGACTCCGGGTGATGAGCGCAATTCAGAGCCATACAGCACTTTGTAATTCAAAGTTCTATGTGGTGTTGCTTCATTGGCAGGCGTGGCGCTTACCATAAGACGAGCGCCTTGATCGCCTCGTCATTCAATCAAATAATAAATAAGAAACACGTGATTTACGTGACGTAAACCTCATACCCAAAACAAGACAAGTGAAGCGAAATTCTCACACTTATTACACGCTGACAACACCACCGGGAGCGTACGAGATAATTTATTGCTACATCTTGAATACAACACGCACTCCAACTTTACATTTAATATCGTGTTGTTTATATGATTACATTCTTGTTTATGGTTTTCTTCCTTGTTTAGAGACATTTTAATCAGTTTCGCCAAGCGTATTTTTTTTTATTCTCGCACCACAAAGTGATTGCACTACAATGATGGTAAGCGTAGTGCAGTCCAAAAAACCAGCAACCACCGACAAACAATGAGTTTATCGGTGGTCACCAGAGTCATGACGGCCTGTATAAATGCTTCTTCCCTCTTCGGAGAGGAAAATAGCAAACCTAGGGGCCTGCGACAGGACAGGCGGACGACCAATGCAGGCACAGTAATACAAGGATGTATCCCTATACCCGCCCCAACCAACCATCAAGTCATGACGCAAGCCCCTCGGGAGAACCGGGTATACACTCGCTGATCCTGGAACGCGATCCACCCAAGGTGTGTGGATCACTATGGCAGGTTTTAACACCATGTGTACGGTGGTCGCTATCCGGGCGGATATGAATATCCTACCACCAGCAGCACCACCAGCGTATTTCCATCCGGGCTGTTACTCATTTCGTGATAGAAAAAGCCATTACTTTAGCCGACCCAGGGATCGAACACGAGACCTCAACATAGCAGTCGTGCCGCGACCACGATACAACTGAGCCACCGAGGCTCGTTATTTCATGAACAAATTGTTATTATCAATTCAAAAATAAAGGAGACCGCCAGAAATCCATACATCATTGGGCCCATGTAGTACAGTAATAATTTATGTGTTATTTAATAGATAACACACATGCCAATTAATATCAAAAAGATTTTTTTCAAAATTCTATGGGAATTGGGAGCAAATAAGTTTTTGGTAGACTAAAGTTAGGTTATGCGGCAGATTGTAAGAATTGTATTGATTAAGGAAAAATGTATTGTAAAGACTATAATCAGAAGGATACATTGTTTAAAAACATATTTGCCCGTTGCTTTAGCATATTTCTTATCATTATATGCCACCGTTAGCATTTTTTTTTAAATCCTGGCTCGGCAAAGTGACTACGCTACACCTGATGGTAAGTGTAGCGCCTTCCAAGAATAGTGTCGACCAACGATAAACAATGTGTCCATCGTAGGTCGGCAAGATCATGCCAGACTGCCAAAGGGCCAAGGGGGAAGGGAAGGAAAAGGGTTAGGATCAGGGGGCAAACCCCTTGGGGAAAACCGGATATACACTGGCTGACCCTGGAACGCGACCTACACAAGGTGGGCCACTATGGCAGGTTTTAGCACCAGTGTACGGTGGTCGCTATCCGGTCGGATACTAGTATCCTCCCACCAGCATTCATAACAAAGGAGTTAAGTAAAATAAAAAGAGGTTTTTTTTTCAATATTTTATTCACCTTCATTTTCATACTCAATACACTTTTGATTTGATGATGGCACTGTTCCTTTTTGGACTGGGCTAAATAAACAGCAATTCAATAGTTTATTTAACGAGGTTACACCATTTAGTAACGTTAAAGGGACGTACTGCACTGGGTGTTTATTTAATGAAGCTAAGAACTGGAGATTCTTATGATTGTATTGCAACAATGTTTAAAATTCCGAGGAGTTCACTGAAAGTATTAATGGGACAGGCACTTGATATCCTAACTGAATATTTTGTGCCACACAATTTAGGTTTTCACCATTTAAATGGGCAACAATGATTAAATAGAATACTTCTGATTCCGAAGGGTATGTTTGGGAACTTCGAGGGACAGGAAAGGTCAGTGGCGATTTTTGATGGAATATATATATGTAGAAAAAAGTTCAAATTATTCATATAAAAAAAACATATAGTCTACATAAATACACCAATCTGGTTAAACCATATTTTATAATAGTATGTACAAATGGCCACATCATTGATGTTTTAGGTCCCTATCCCACAACCACATTAGATGCTGATATAATTAAATGTGAGGTTGAAAAACCAAATTCTGAATTAAAAGAATCCTTTAGACCTGGTGATGCATTTAGTTTAGAGGATTTAGAGACGCCTTGCCAATATTAAATGACTGTGGTTACAGAACATTTGTGCCTGGTACATTACAGTTGGGTGAAACACAAATGTCTACATTAGAAGCTAATAAATCAAGAGCAATAACCATTTGTCGATGGGTTGTAGAAGTGGTGAATAGCTGCTTTAAAAGGGATTATAAACTGCTCCAGCTCCATTTTAATATGTTAAGTAAATATTTAATGAAAGATTTTGAAGTTGCCACAGCTCTCATGAATAGATTTCACCCTCCTATTACAGACCGTCCTGATGCTGTGGAAATACTAAACATAATAAACGATAAAATGTATCTCAATAATACTTTGGCCTATGTTGTGCAGCAATATAATTTGAATAGAGGTAGAGCACATTTCACCCGCATTGATGCCCAAAGTAACTTACCGGATTTTCCACAGCTCAGCTCTTCTGAAGTTATATTAATATCTTTAGGTACGTATCAGATAAAACAAGCACGGTCGTATTATGGAGACAATATAAAGGCAAACGCATATTTAAAATAGAAGTATGTAGAGTTGGATAAAGTTGAAGTTGCCATAACAAAGGAGTTAAGTAAAATAAAAAAAGGTTTTTTTTTCAATATTTTATTCAGCTTCATTTTCATACTCAATTAATACACTATCGAGGAATGTTGCAGGAGGCGTGATGGTATTTTGGTGCCTTGCCCAACTAAGGTACCGGATTACCACCATTACATGTGCACAGCAACCCACTGTTCGCCTGCCCAGAATGCAATTACAACAGTATTGTATAATGGCTTCTTTACCTGCAAGAGAACTGTCAACTAAAATATATTTTTCCACTTATATGTCTTGACTGAATGCGGCCTCTTAATATATATAAAGTGTTAGAAGTTGACAACTCTCTTATTAGGTTGCTATCCAACCAATGTTTACTCGACATATTAAAATAATCTTGCCGGAACAGTTTAAAATCCCTTTTAAGGCGGCCATTCACCACTTCTACAACCCATCGACAAATGGTTACTGCTCTTGATTTATTTGCTTCTAACGTAGACATTTGTATTTCACCCGCCTGTAATGTACCAGGCACAAATGTTCTGTAACCACGGGTTCAATGTAAGAACGATGAAACACGGATGCGGTCTATTTCAAGGTCTTGTCGGAGTTTTGGTGTTAACTCCTTTCAGTACGATACTTAATTCACTTATTTCAATGTTTCAATACACTGTTCATCACCGTCAATGTTTATTGAACAAATCCACACCACGTTTATACAACAAATTGATTTTTTGACAGACGTCAATATTTTTTCGTTTTGAAACAATCACCCGATAGAAGCTCGATAGACACAATTTGATCGTTGTTATTGTGAAATAAATAAATAATTATTACAAAAACAAAAATTATTTCATCCGATTTCATGTTTTCTTTTATCAATTCTCATAATGCTCGCGATAAATATAGTAAAACAAGATTATGATGACTTTTATATAATCATTCCCATAAACTATCATTTTAGAACGAGCTTAAAAGGACCTGAATGACATGACAAGCTTGTTTACGAAGCTACTTACAGAATTACATACCATTCTAAACCATATTTTAAATTATAATTTTTAGCTTATTCCGGTAGAAAGTTATTATTGTTATATGTTATTTTTAATCAGTAAAAAATCTAGTATTTTTACATATATATATCGTTACTGTACATAGTTTAGCCCAATTATGGCGGTCTCCTTTAAAATCACCACACCAAATGACTATGAATGCTGTAATCCTAAACGCCAAAAAAACAGTAAATTCACCAATGATAAAAGAATCTTTACGACAATGGAAATCACTTATTCAACATAAACATATACATGCGTGTAAATAATTTGGCGCCATAAAATAGCTTTTTTCGTTTGGCAAGGGTCAAAATTTTATTATTCCCAACAAATAATATCGGGGTAGTGAGCCCATATATTTCGAGATTCGTGTAATGATATCTATTTTGTGCTTCGTTTGGTTTCAACGAGCATTCGCTAGCAAGTTTCGAGAGCAAGTTATATTAGTCCTTACTTAACAATCAATATATTTGAAGGAAAATTTATTTCTGACCGACTGATCTCATTCCAGACGATTTGTATTTGATTGAATGACGAGAAGAGCAAGGCGCTCGCCTGATGATAAGTACCACGCCTACTCATAAACAGAAACAACACCACACATAACTTTGAATTACAAAACACTTCATGGCACTGAACTGTGCTCATCACCCCGAGATATAAGATGTAAAGTCTCATAATGCCCAGTAATTTCACTGGCTTCAATGTCCTTCAAACCGAAACACAACAGTGTTTACACATTATTGTTTGGCGGCAAGAAGACACAAAACGGTGGTACCAACCCAGACGGCCTCTCGAATACGTGGGACCTACCACCTTGCATTAAGTCAGTTAATTTAATTGTTAAGTGGTAGAGCCACACTGTAGGCAGTTTTATCCATATTCCTTGGGATGAATGAGCTTTATAATGATACTTATGGGCTTTGGAGATCATTTTAATTAAATAAATAAATACACCCAACAGCTACACACATAGCCACACTAATATTTGTGGATCACAGAAACATTTGTCTCATTGGGGGATCACATCCACGGTCTATTGCTTCGTAGCAAGCTACTCGCCCATTACGCCACGGATACCGTATTTTTTTTTTAAATATTAAACCTTCTTAAATTAAATTAATAAACAAATACATGACACTTACAAGATCATTCCCGCTGTTGATTGTACCTACATGCATACATTTAGACTCGACCAGTAAATCGACTAGGAAAAATTATGCCGCATAGAAAAAGAATAGAAAAAGAATTGCAATAGGGTCACAGTTACCAGATAAGGCTTGTTTACGACAATCAGGCAAATTGACAACTGCTAGCTACACATCAATAAGCAGTAGACGCCGTTTAGATAATACATATTATAATTTTGTTCTACAAATCATTATTTAATTAAGTCATAAATGCTGACTTGCTTTAACACTGTCTAGGCAAGTACTATCTCAACTAGAAGTAGCATTAAGTGAGACTAATGTTCCATATCTTAATGGAATCTGGCTCTCATAATGTCCAAGTCATCAACGTTTTCCGAAAATATCCTCCTTAAGTGCGACCTCCGTTTCTGCTGACGTTCTTATTTTTTTAATAACCTCACTTCGTTGAAATTTGAATCGAGCTTCATAATTGGATGTCTGTGTGAGCTGTGAAATTCAGATCCTTTTAAATATTGAATAAGTTTTTTTTCGTGACCTGTGATTTAATTAAGTCAGGTCACTTGAAGTTATGTCATTACAGTTACCTACATCTCATTTTGTCTTCAGTTGCCGTTTTTTGGGCCATTTAGAACGCCCTTCTTAAAACACTTTGTAGATTTAAGTACATAATCTTCGTTCAATCTTTGATGTTGACGTGAAATTGCAGATAAGAAAACAAAAAGTTTTGTAGCGAAAGTTGATAAACAATGACCCCAATGTATACTACCAAACCGACTGAGCGGAACATAGAAATTCCGCCACTAAGTTGCAGTCAATTCACCGTAACTCAATATCACCATCTAATTTACTCTTAACTAAAACCCCTCTCCCGCTCACTGTCTATGTACCGGGAAGCCGGTCTATCTATTAATATAGATTGAAGTCATTGCCTATAATTCTTATTTCCCCCATTTATTGTAGACGTTATCATCTCAGATTCCAATTAGTAACCTAGATGGCGTGTTTGTGTCGGTCTTTTGCCGATGTATTATTCCCTGCATATTACAAGAAATTTTTATTATGAAACTGAAAATTGGTGGATTTTCCAAAATAGTGAAGATTTAGAATGAATAATTCCACAAACTCAAAAACATCAATTAATGGCTCTCTATATTTGTATAATGAAACAACTTTAAGTTGGCGGTGGCAAATTTTGGAACTAATTGAAAATGAATAGAAAAATCTGTCAAAATTGGAAATCGACCAATGAACGTTTGACGTCAGCGCCACTCATCTCGCCAACTTAAGTTGACACACTGTAATGTCGTTAAAACAGTTGCTCATATGACATTAAACGTGTAACGTATAATAGCGACATCTTGTAAAATTATTATGAAACCTAATTCATTTGTCGTCAAACAATATTTGACATTTTGAAATGTCAATCATTCGTAAAAGCTACACATTTTTCCTTTAGATTATAATATATTTATGGAGTGCTTTGAAAATAATCTTCAAAACTATTTATTCAAGGTCAAATATTTAACATAAAATCGTATGTAAATAAGTTAATGCTTTTAATATAATTCTATTGTCGCGGCACCTATTGACACAATCTTGCAACTTTACAGTAGTTCGCGTTTCACCCGTGGCGCTCACAACCCAAACAATAAATTTCCAACATGGTGGCAATGTGCTACACAGTTTGAAAATGCAGTCCGTGTCATGCCGTGAAAAAAATCATTTTATGCTTGAATTTGGTGGAAAATGTCGGACCCTAAACGTGTTACTCTTATAACAGTGGGTGCTCCAAAAAGTGCAAAGAATAATGTGAAGAAAACAGTGAGATTAACTATAAATTTGGATGAAAGCAACGAAGATAAATACCCGGAGCTAAATTACAAGGAACTAGTCATTGCAGAAGAGGTAAGTTATAACAGAAAATCATAGCAATTTACGCAACCATACTGTTTTTCCACCTCTTTGTGATGCTGGGAGGCTGCTAAAAAAAATTTGGACCGCCGACTTGTATAGATAAGCGATCACAGATGGTTTTGTAGGCGTCAGTCGAGATCGGTTTAGGATATTTTTTGCTTACGTTACACGGTTCTGTATTAGGTTTGTGACATGAATTTGCGTCCACGGGCCGTACGAGAAGCCCAGATAGCGGTCGCCATGTTTGCAGCAATCATAGAACGCGATTGTCAGCTTAGGCCATCATTTTAGGAGGGCAATGTTTTGATCGCGTATGGTACCAGGTTTTATGTTGTTTAAGCACGAATATCATTAATATGCCCATAGTTTTTAATGTGCAATTATAGAATACGGCCGGTGACGAAAGTGCATCACTTACGGCATCGGAAATAATGTACTAAAGTCACTCAATGACCTAGGATAACCTACGTGTTGTCACTAACTCCGGTAAATGTTAACCACATTTTTAGGTTATTTTTGTACAATTAAAGTTAAATATAAATGAAATTAATGTTTTTATGTCAGTTGGCCGCGAGTACATAGCTTGATCGTTATATACTGCATATAATGAAGTAAATATGCCGCGTATAAGTACATGTACATCGTCATATCGACGTGCTGCTCTAACTCGTTAATATGAATAGAGGAATTATTTTTGCGCTGCTTTTACGATATTAGAAAGGATTTTATGTTATGTACTGGTCTGGAGTTTTGTATGTTTGGTTATGTAGGTACATTGTTTGCAAACTTGAAGCGGCTGTGTTGTCAAGTTGGCACCGTACGTTGGTAGCGTGTCTATTTAGCGACCTTTGCTTTCAACTTTTTCTTTTTCGCTCCTCAATCGATAAATACCTACATGGATATCAATGTGTATCACGATGGTTATGTATTGCGCGTGCACTATTTATTTATACGCTTGTGTGCGTGGGTGTGGATTGTACAGATACGTGTTCCGCCATGTAGGTGTATTCTTTTTTTGAGTTTTTACGTGGAGCGCGGTTAGTACATGCGCTGATAGGATTTAGGTACAATTAAGGTTATCTTTTATTCATTCCTTGAGCTATTTTGAGTTAGTCGCGCTATGTTAAGTTACGGACAAAGGTAGCATGTGAATGGGATGATAATATAGGGAGGATTTGTTTTGTATTCCTATACCTTGTACGCTATCACAATTCGTATGGAATAGAGCTTATAATGCAGCGTTTATTTATATATTAAGCAGACCATTTTAATAGAAGTAACTTTTGTTATATTCGATGTTTTGTATTGATAAAATATGGCGCGAAAATTTCCAGCGGTTTAAACTTTGAATGATCGTGGAAGAATTTAGTTGGAATGTAAATTATTTTTGTTTGAATACCTTGATTATAATGAGTACTTACGCGATGATGAGTCATTTTTGTTGATATAAATGATTATTTTGGTTATTTATGTGTAATTTTTTTGCGATGATATCATGTTTATATCAAACTTAGGTTTATGGAATTTATGATTGAGTAGTAGTTTGATTGGTATCCTAATTTTGTATTATTATTATAGAAGCCAAAAGGTACCTAATCCTGTCTTAAAATACAAATCACATTTTTACAAGGTACCTACCTGTCTTGGTATGTAATAAATGGGTTAACAAATAATAATTTAAAATCGGAACTTTGCTAAACCAGTTATGACGTTGTTTTATTTTCTAAAACCCTACAAAAGGCAACTGGTAACATGAAACTAATGTGGGATTTATACCTACGAATCACAAGATGTTCAGGTATATGGAATAAGGTCACGCGTATTCGAACCCATTGTTCCGAAATTTGCACATTTAAACTTAGGTGGATACTTAATGCATACGTAATAGGTACCTAGGTCATATAATTACTAAAGCTGGCTGTTTACCAATGTCCTTCCACTTTCAACTTTGTTCTTGTGACCTCTTTTCTATGATATTGGCCAATACGACCGGAAATTCAAATTTCCGTCGTAGGTATTCCAAACGAATGATTTTCAAATTTTTAAACATGTTCCATTTCGCAACACCTTGACATCATAGCAATAAAGTTGATAATAGTTTGATTCATTACATTGTTACAATTATGTACCCAGTCAATGAACTTTATGAAATTGCGCGCGTGTTGTTCGGCCCTTTTCGCTCGCGTTCGTATTTGTTGGGGTGCGAGCGAGATAGCATGCTCGAATGAATCATTACGAACGTATCGCAATTCTATTGTCTTTTTCTCTGAATACGTTTTGTTATGTCTTAGATAAAGATGGTTGTATTTCTTAATAGTAATGTCGATTTTTCTAATGTATATAACAGGGATTACGTGTGACCAGTGGTACGATTCACTAGCTTTGGTTCGCGGGTCCGCCCGCGTGAATGTCTGTGGGATAAATAATCTAGGTCATGGTTTATATGTGTGCAAAATTTCATTAAAATCTGTTCAGCTATGGAGGCGTGATTGAATGACAAACATCCATAATTTCAAATTATCTAATTCGCAAACATCCCAACTATCACATTTATAATGTTGGTACCTATTTAGCAAACCTAAACACATCTACAAAATGTACCTACCTAGACAAATATAGGTTTTTTCTAATTTGGCCATTCCTCGCTACAGATTATAATGAGTACATTGGTGGGAAAATGATCAATCACACACTCACTCACCCCGAAGGGGCAGGCAAAGGTGTTACCCATGTTCTGAGGTCAGCCAATGTATATCCGTTTTTCCCGAGCAGGCTTTCCCCCTCTTCCTATACCTTTCCCATCCCTTATTCCTTCCCCTCCCCTTTAGCCCTGGGATGAGATACTGCAGGGTCACCAGTATTCCATTATCAGGGACCTCAGCAATTTATCCCACGGTTAAAAAAGAAATGTATAGTGATATACCTACATGTTATTACTTATGACGTTAAACAAATATTTGATAAGAAAATCTCGTGTCAATAGCTCTTACGTAATGATAAGATAATAAAAAAATACAGGTTTAAAAAATTTACATATTAAATGAAATATCCATGCCATGTTTAACAATTACTTTTCATCCCTTCAAGGGGTAAAGCTAATGTTAAATGGTCTGAATTGACACAAAACTAATTAAATTTATATACACATATGGGTGATTCTACAAAAATTGGGTAACTCAATGTCACCAGCCAATATATACAAAGTCTTATTATATTGTATTGAAATAACAATTTATTTTAAAACAATGAAAAGTCCTTTATTTGGTCACCCAATTTCACTTCTTCATTTTAAATACAAGTTAATAAAAAAACAAAATTAATACTCAAAATGTCAGTCCGTTGGCATGTCACAATCCCGAAAACCAACAATCAAGTGACTATCCATTAAACATAATCATTGATTTAGGAAAACTTACTAATTTACTACAATCTGTGATGTACATAGTATTATATAGGTACTACAACTTTCATAATGCAATGTTCTCCATTTTATTTAATAAAAAATAAGAAACTTTGTGTTTAGTTTCTTTCGTCAGTCCGTTGTGTGTTCTTTAAATTTAAAATTCGCCGAGAATATCACCGAGTCAAGGTCAAATCCCTGTTTAAGTTTTAATGTTGGTAATGAAGTTAGTTGCGGACCGCACAATTTGACGGCCGCCATAATAGTACCAGTGTTTGGGTTGTGTTTGTCGTCTATACACGTGCGAAGCCAGTCAAAATTTCAGTCCTTTGGTGAGTCGTTATTTTCTTGTTAATCTGAGGTTTATTTTCATTTATACATAGTTAACTATGATTTGTTAAAATGTAGTTTGTTGATATTCGAAATTATCAAAAAAAAAACATTAGTTCTGATTATAACCTCAAATTATGTCTATTTCGTCAATCCGTTGGCGTCAGTCCTTTGTCAGGTATCGCGCCATAGGACTGACGTGTCTCCATAGTACTGATGTTTTTGAAGTGATAACTTCTTATGGGAGGGTGAACCGAAACGTTCCGTAACGCGAGATGTCCATCGACCAGCCAGCGTTAGCTGAACTCCCTGGAACATCGATAATTTCGAAGTCCCAGATGGCGCCACACAGTGACCAGTCGGCTTGGAGCGGACTTTCACAAGACTTTGACCGGACTATTAATAGTCCGGTCAAAGGCCTTAAGGCAATAAAAAAAAAACTTTGAAACGACTTTGAGAGGACTTTGACTGGACTTTGACCGGACATTGACACGACTTTGACACGGCTTTGATAGGACTTTGACACGGCTTTGGCACGACTTTTACCGGACTTTGACAGGACTTTGGCAGTCAAATTCAGAAAATTTTAAATATCTCACAATCTACTTAAAAAAGTGACTGGCCCGATTTGGAACAATATAATCATTAAATTAGCCATCATATAGACCCGAATTTGTAATGATTTGATTTAATAACTATAGTAAACAAAATATCCTCAAAAGTTACCCAACTTTTGTATAATCACCCATATATAAAATGAGATGCGTTTTAATTAGCTAAAAGACTAATAAAATGCTATATGATAATCTACCACCAATAAATATAAATTACATTCCTATTCACCCCTCCATTACTGTTTACCCTGTCTTACATAATGAATTGACAGTCTAGTCTGTGTTATTACCACTGATGGTAAGTGATCTGTAACATTGATGAACATCCACAATACCACAAGAATCAAGGACATGTCATACTAAAAGGGGAAAGATGATGAGGGGATTGGGAAGTGAAGGGGAAATTTGGGACCTCACATCACATCGGTTCTCTGTGAGACTAGTAATAACTGGTTGAGCCAGCATATTCATCCTGTAGACAAATGTCTACAGTGTGACTACCACTTTAACATGAACATCTTTTTTACATAGTATAAAATGAAGTTGCTTCCTCTGTCTGTTCGCTTAGACCTTTTAAAGTATTTTAATGCAGTTTTTATCAATAGATAAAATGATTCATGAGGAAGGTTTATATGTATATCACGCTATGACCCATGGGAGCAGGGCAAAAAAAAATGCAGGTGAAACTGCGAGTGACAACTAGTCATTTATAATTGTAACTAATTCAGAATAATGAAGGTACCACACAATATACTTGGAAGTGTGTGTACAAGTCAGTATCCATTTACTTCCTGTTATGTGAACAATTGGAATATTTCCACATGATTTACCTGGAAAGTGTATGTAAGAAAGTGCAAACAATTTTTTTTGCCAATCTGCAATCGGTATTTTATACTATAAGCAGGTGCATTGAAGGTGACGAGAAGAGCATGGCCCCAATGAACCATCTTCTTCATATGAGTGGCATCAATTTTAAGTGGTAGTCACCTGTAGACAGTTTTGTCTAGAGCCTGAATGGGCTGTCTCAGTCGGGCTACCAATGTCTCACAGAAAATCTATGTGAAGTAGTAGCTTGTTCCCTAGCAGCAAATCCCCCTCCCCGTCCCAATCCTTTAATTATCCCTTTCCTTTAAAGTGATTCCATGATTTCTCAGGTATTTTGGATGTATATGGATGGTGGAGACCCTTGGGTGACCCATTTCCTCGTTTGTCAGCCGATGCTTTTAAAAGAATGCTGTGTAATGCTAGTGGGTGAACTATATTATGCCCCTTCCTTTTCCTTATGTTATAGTTTCTGGTTTTTAATGTAGAAACTGTCAATCGGATGCATTTCACGCCAGACTTGATATCTTTTAAATAAATTGAAATAATTAAATACCTAAAAGGTATTAGGGTTGTGTTTATACTAATTAACTTTGTTTCAGATATGTTTTGAATCATCCTTTTTTTTACATCTATCTATATATATAAAAATGAATCGCTGTGCGTGTGTCTCGCAAAAACTCGAGACTGGCTGTACCGATTTGGCTAATTCTGATCTTGAAATATTTGTGGAAGTTCAGGGAAGGTTTACCCGGTGAGAAAAATAAATAATAAGTAAAGGAAAATAATAAAAATGACAATTAAATTTTCCAATACAAACCGTTCCTAGGTATGAAAAATTTGATGTGTTTTGTCATTTTAGAAATAAATTGACACTTGGTTGTCAAATATTTATAGGTGCGTTCAGAAATTTGTCTGTTTCATAGCTAATATGGATATATATGGTATGAGGTCCGATCTCTTTGGTCTGCTTTGTTGGAATACAATACAGTTTTGTTTCAGAAATAAAAAAAGTGTGAAAGTATCAGTTGGTTGACGAAAAAAGAAAATAAATAAATAAATTTCAAGACAATTATTAAAGACTATCATCAGTTTGTCAGTGCGCGAGAACTTTATTTACGGTACGGGCTTTGACCGGACTGGACCGGACTGGACCCGACTGGACCGAGCTGGAACGGACTGGACCGTACTTTGACTGGACTGGACCGGACTGGGCCGGACTGGACCTGCCTGGACCAGACTTTGACAGGACTTTGACCGGACTTTTACCGGACTTTCACCGACTTTGACCGAACTTTGTTAGGACTTTGACAGGAATTTGACCGGACTTTGACAGGACTTTCACCGGACTTTGACAGTACTTTAACAGGGATTTGACCGGACTTTGACAGGTCTTTAACCGGACTTCGACCGGACTCTTACCGCCTTTTACTGGACTTTGATAGGACTGACCGAACTTTGACACGACTTTGACCGAACTGTGGCCGGATTTTGACCGGATTTTGATAGGACTTTCACCGGACTTTGACAGGTCTTTAACGGGGCTTTGACCGTATTTCAACCGGACTTTGATAGGACTTTGACCGGACTTTGACAGGGTTTTCAACGGACTTTGACAGGTCTTTAACCGGGCTTTGACCGGACTTTGACCGACTTTGACCGGACTTTGACCGGACTTTCACTGTACTTTGACAGGTCTTTAACCGGGCTTAGACCGGACTTCGATCGGACTCTTACCGCCTTTGACTGGACTTTGATAGGACTGACCGGACTTTGACAGGACTTTGACTGAACTGTGACCGGACTTTGACCGGATTTTGATAGGACTTTCACCGGACTTTGACAGGTCTTTAACGGGGCTTTGACCGTATTTCAACCGGACTTTGATAGGACTTTGACCGGACTTTCACCGGACTTTGACAGGTCTTTAACCGGGCTTTGACCGGACTTTGACCGGACTTTGACCGACTTTGACCGGACTTTGACCGGACTTTGACAGGACTTTGACAGGACTTTGACAAGACTTTGACCGGACTGTGACCGCGCTGTGACCGGACTTTGATCGGACTTTTGAAGGACTTTTACAGAACTTTGACCGGACTGGAGAGCAGTGCAGTGCAGAGCAATCCAATGAAGTGATAACTTCTTATGGGAGGGTAAATCGCTTTGTAACGTAACGCGTTACGGCACCACTCTGTCTGGCTTCCCTTTCTCTCACGCATACGGCAGCAGTAGGCAGGCTTCTCCTCTCTCACTTTAACCCACATAAGTTTAAGTTATCACTTCTGTCGAGCGTCTCGAGAATCACACTTCTTTTATTTATTTTTTTTGTCGCGAGGAAAAGCGTTTTGTCGTTACCGTCCCACCGGGCGGAGGTGGAACGATTAGGTTGGTCTCTACCGGGCTTACGACCCAGCGTTGAGCCACCCGGGAGAGATGGAAAACATCCGGGCGACCGCTGGGCCGAGTCAGTAACACTATGTACACCCTATGCCGGCAAATATCAACTAAAAACCCAGCGGTGGCCATATTCGGCCCCGAGTTCCCGAGGCGAGAAGTGCCCCGGCTTCAGCCGGAACCGCCTCTGCGCGGTGCCGCCTTGCGGCCCGTCTCTAAATGTAGGGGGGCTCAGATGCCCCCGCGCACCGAAGAAGAAGACGACCTGCCTTAGGTCGTCGAAGTCAATTAAATGTGCGACGGACTAACTCACATGCAATAGTGCAGTACATTAATTAATATTTTTTTTTATTTACATTAAGTGCATAACTGTGTTGCATTTAATGTAAATAAAACATTTTGTATTAAGTTTAGACCACATTTTACACATATATATGTAGGTGATACGAAGTTCACCGGGTCATCTAGTATTAAATAAAGATATACATCCAACAGTCCCACACATAGTACTGATTTACATTAAGATACGAGTCTTGTGTCGTGGTTATCAGGAACTACGAGAGACTTTCGGTCTCACAACACCCAGACCTCGAAACAAATATTTGTGCATCACACAAACATTTGTCTCCGTGCGGCCGATTAAACCCGCGGCCTTTCGCTTCATAGCCGGCTACTCGCCCGCTGTAGCCCGCTATAAAAAGGGGTGTTATAAACTAAACTCCTTTGTCTGCATGTAGATGGGTTTAGGTGTCTGTGGCATTGCAGCATCTGAAAGAATTTTTTTTTATTAGTTTTTGTTCAGCCATTTGTAAGTTATTATTTTCTTATAGATTATGTTAATATTAATTTTTTCCTCAATAATAACAACTCATTATTGGCGATAGGCTCGCTTCCTGCCACATTGTGATTCAGAATTAGGCTCAGCCTGGTTGTTACCACTGTCTCACAAAAAATTATGGGAAGTTGTATTATGTGACTGTTGGGTGTATTTATTATTTATACATGATCTTGCAGTATGTTTGTATATATATTTTTTTTGTTTCAGAGAAAAAAGAGAATAGAAAATGGTAAGACCACAGGGCTGGACCCGTTCTCAGACCATGACAATGATATGCGGTGTGTGAGGATATTTGAACAAAAATATGTGAGTATTTATAAATATCACCCCTGTATTATTCAGTCAGGACTAAGGCCTAATCCCTCTCAGTCAGTAGAGAAGGCCCGTGCCCAGCAGTGGGACGTAAATAATACAGGGCTCGTAAAAAAAATATTCAGTGGAGGGCATGGGCCTCCTCTAAGAATGAGAGCACGTCAGTTCTCTAAGTAGTCTGTGATGAGAGCTATTAGGCTTTATATTCCCTATATCCTCGACAAACGAATAGGTCCAATTTGACAGCAGTCAACTCATACAATTGCCAAGGACGAGGCGTTCACAGCCAGTTCCACCCACTGATTGTTAAACTACTAGCGAATTAATCTTTGGCGCGGTCAGTCTAATAGATCTAATAGATAATAGATAGTCTAATAGATGTGTGACTGCTGTGACTGCTTCGTTGGTATTCCAACTGAGCGTCGCCGTGCATAAAATTTCGGTCCCAGCTGTTGTCAACTGATAGCAGTCGTTAAGCTAAGTCGGAGGCCTTCGGGCGGCTTGAAAACTTTCGACACTAGGTTGGCCACTAACCATTACAATATATAGAATAGAATAGAGTTTCAGTTCAGAGTCAAAGCTTGTGAGTATTTTATTGGACCTATTGGATTGTCGAAAGTATAATAGATTTATTTCTGCCACCAAGCAATACAAACAGTGTTTCGGTTTGAAGAACATTGAAGTCAGTGGAATGTATGGGCATTATGAGACTTAACATCCTATGCCTCGGTAGGATAAGCGCAGTCCAAGGACATGCAGTGATTTCATATTTAAGATTATGTTAATGGATTGGCGTGTCGCTTAACATCAGGCGAGCAACCCGCTCCTTTCCTCATTCGAGCTAATAAAAAATATATTACATTTCAAGCGAGGTAATTAAAAACAAATTGTAAAGTAAAATGTACTGATTTCATATAATAATAAGGCTTTAAAGCCACACAAGGGGTAGCTATTTATAGTCCGACCTTGTACGTAATTCGTAATTGTGAAAGGGATTATTGTGATGTTTGTACATATTTTTTTATAATTAAATCGCTCTGCCATAATGCAGAAACCATGTAGTCTTAATTGGATCAGTAAAGTATAAAGTAGACTTGTATACCTGGCATGAAGATATTCTTATATAATACCTTTAACGAGCTTTTGCTCGCGGCTTCGCCCGCGTGAACGTTTAAAATTGACAAAGTTTCATACAAACTTTCATCCCCTATTTTATCCCCTATTTTATCCCCTTGGGGGTAAAATTTATCGAAATCCTTTCTTAGCGGATGCCTACGTCATAACATCTACCTGCATGCCAAATTTCAGCCCAATCCCTCCAGTGGTTTGGGCTGTGCGTTGATAGATCACTATGTCAGTCAGTCATATTTGAGTTTTATATACAGGGTTATTTTTAAAACACCAGCAACCTCGCAGGGGTAGATTCCTAAGGTTATAAGCTACTACTTTTGTTCTACGACTTTTGATAATTTGTTAGATTTTATTTTCATACAAAAATAAGTATTCATTTAATTTCCGTCTTGATTGTTACAACGCGCATCGCACTTTACGTAAACAAATACGCGAAGCGTGGGGAACCGGACTAGCTCCTTTGAAGGTCAACGCGCCGCTCACCTGAGCGGCGCCTTTGAGTCGCGCGCGCACGCCGCATACTACGAAGAAAAATACGACACAACAAAAACTTGTAAAATCATTTTTTTTTAAATATATTGAGTTATATCCAAACTCGTAGAACAAAAGTTGTTCCGTATGGGGACAGCTATCTACCCCTGCGAGGTTGCTGGTGTTTTAAAAATAACCCTGTATATAGAGAAGATAGATAATGGTATGTTTCGAAGTACACGACCGAGACATGAGCCCCCTATTCTATAATTCCAAAACGAAACAACGAAGTTTGGAAGACCTGTACTTGATTCCCAGGTCGGTCATCGCGACCTACACATACAAGTTTTTTACACGCTTCGACAGTCTTCCTCTATTTTAATCTTTCTTCTGTAATATGAATGCATGATGAATGAATTTACTGGATATACACTGGCAGAGCCCGGCCACGACTCGCCTGAACGAATTTCTCATCATGTGTACGGTGGTCGCCATCCAGTCGGGTACCAAAATTGATCGGGTTCCCTCCAACCAGCGTTTGGTGTGGTTCCGTTTGAAGGACATTGAAGCCAGTGTAATTACTGGGCTTATGAGACTTAAAATATGTCTCGGGGTGACGAGCGCAGTTCAGTGCCATGTTTGAAATTCAAAATTCTGTGTGGTGTTGCTTCTGTATATGGGCAGGAGTAGCGCTTACTATCAGGAGAGCGCCTTGCCCGTCTTCTCATTCAATCTCGTAGATTTTTTGAGTGGTAGAGCCACGCTGTAGACAGTTTTGTCTACAGCATGAATGGGCTGGCTCGACCGGATCGTTACCACTGTCTCACAGAAAACCGACGTAAAGTAGCAGCTTGCTGCTGCGTTTCGTACGGTGAGTGAGATATCCGGAAGCCCAAATCCCATCCCCTTTCCAATCCCTAATTATCCCTATCCTTTAAGGTCGGCAACGCGCCCATGATTCTTCTGATCGGATCGGAGATCACTTACCGTCAGGTGACCCACTTGCTCGTTTCCCAGCCGATGCTATAAAAAAAAAACAAAAAATAAGTCTTTGTTAATATGTGATGGTGTTTATAGGGAGGAAAGAGTACGTACGGAAAGAAGGGCAGATCGAAGGTCGACGAGTTTGCGGACATCGGCGCCGGATACGACGAATCCGATTCATTCATCGACAACACAGAAGGGGTGAGGACAATAAAACATTTTTTTTGAAGTGATAACTTCTTATGGGAGGGTAAACCGGTTCGTGACGTAACGCGAGCAGTAGGCATGCCCTCCTCTCTCACTTTTACCCACAATTACGTAATATAAATTGTCATTTTAGTGTACGATAGTGTGTACTTTGACCGGACTTTATGTAATATAAATTGTCATTTTTGTGTACGATCGAGCAATAAATGAATATTGTATTTAACCACATAAAAAGTTAAACTTCTTTGGAATCGTTGTGATTTGAAACTCGATGAAACGAAAATGCGTCACGACAAAGAGACAAACTTATTCATAAATAGGATTTAGCCTGCGAGAGACTGAGATAGATTACAAGTATGCTATCACGTGTCTTTGCGCCTGCGTACAACGAAGCCTTCGAAAAATGTGTCATAAACAACATGGTGTATTTTTTCACGTGTTTTCTATTTTTGAACGACATTGAAGTCAATGAAATTAATGGGCATAATGAGACTTTATCTCGAGGTGTTAAGCGCAGTCCAATGACATGCAGTAGTTTATAATTCGAAGTTCAAATTGGTGTTGCTTCTGTTTATGGGCAGATGACACTAACCATCCGGCGAGCGACCTGCGTTTGTCGTCATTAAAGGTAATTAAAAAAAAACAATGCGGCTTATCGCGAGCCGAGCCACGGACGAAGCGCAATCTATTACGTTCCAGACATCGTGGGTCACCAGTCACACCTCTGCCTACCCCTAGGGGGATACAGGCGTGAGCTTATCTTAAATTAAATCTGTTTCAGTATGACGAGATGATGCCGCCCGAAACGGACACCCTGTACGGTGGTTTCTACATAAACTGTGGCTCTCTGGAGTTCAAGGAACTGCCGAATATGGAACGACTGCCCGTGTCTGACGGTGAACAACCCGGAAACAGAAGGAACAAGGTCAGTGGGTCAGGTTTGAGTGGTACAGCCACGCTGTAGACCATTTCGTCTACAGCATGAATGGGTCGGCTCGACCGGGTCGTTACCACTGTCTCACAGAAAACCGATGCAAAGTAGCGGCTTGCTGCTGCGTTTCGTACGGTGAGTGAGATATCCGGAGGCCTAAATCTCCCCGCTCCTCTTCCCAATCCCTAATTATCCCTTTCCTTTAAGGTCGGCAACGCGCCCATCATTGTTCTGGTATTGTGGGCGTACATGGGCGGTGGAGATCACTTACCATCAGGTGACCCACTTGCTCGTTTGCCGGCCTATGATATATAAAAGTAACTTTATCAAAATGTTGCGGCTAAAGACAACCGTAGATTGAAATAGATTTGAAATATCCTTATAATAGTTTTCTTTGTGTGGCCCTTGGGATGAACTACAGGTGTCCCCGCTAATAGGATACCGGCGACCCCTGCAGTATCTCACCCCCTAGGCCAAAGAGGAGGGGAAGGATAAAGGGATGGGAAAGGTATAGGAAGAGGGGTCAAGCCCTCTCGGGAGAACAGGATACTGGCTGATCCTGGAACGCGACCCACACAAAATGGGTCACTATGGTGGGTGGCAGCAGCGATAGCTCAGCGGGGAGTGGTATGGACTGTCGAGACGAAAGTCGCAGGTTCGAAACCAGCCACAAGAGCATAGACCACTGACTTTTCTCAGTTACGTGTATATTAATTGTTAATTATAGCTTGCTTTAACGGTGAAGGAAACATCCTGAGGAAACCTGCATACCTGAGAATTCGATAAGATTTTTCGAAGGTATGTGAAGTCTGCCAACCCGCATTAGGCCAGCGTGGTGGACTAAGGCCTGATCCCTCTCATTCAGTAGAGGAGGCCCGTGCCCAGCAGTGGGACGAATATAATATAATATAGGGCCAATAAAAAAAAATAAAAAAAATGGTGGGTTTTAACACCAGTGTACGGTGGCCGCTATTCCTTATAATCTTTAGGTGGTAGGTACAGGAGTGGCCTAGATATCATTGCCCGCCTCAGTTCCGCCTTTACTCTATGGGCAACCCGGTCACTGGCTCCTGGCCTGTTTTTTTTACAAGGTGGAAGTTTTTTCCCTCGGATGCGAGAGGCCGTCTAGGTTGGTACCAACGCTTTGTCTATTACTGGCGCCAAGCAACAGTGTGTAAGCAGTATTGTGGTTCGGTTTGAAGGACATTGAAACCAGTGAAATTACTGGGCATTATGAGACTTAACATCTTATGTCTCGGGGTGACGAGCGCAGTTCAGTGCCATGCAGTGTTTTGTAATTCAAAGTTCTGTGTGGTGTTGCTTGTATATATGGGCAGGCGTGGCGCTTAGCATCAGGCGAGCGACTTGCTCGTCTCGTTATTACTAAATTAAAAAAAATATCCTCTAACTGCGCTGCTGGTCTAGACTAAAACACTTTTCTGATGGCATTAACGCCAGCAGAAAATTCAGTTTGTATGGAAATTACACTTCCTTGATAAACGTCGTTTGACTACGTCAACACTTGGTAGGTAAGTTAGTGTTTATATTCAACAGAAATAAAATAACACGACAAAGTGACCCTTTTGCGAAAACTGAATCGAAATCGGTCAAAAAAATAAGGCCGCAATTATAATTTTAAATATGGGCATGAGCAAATGTTGACGCGTAGTGGGTATATCTCGCTATCTCCCTCGCACACAGCGCATGGCTTTTGAGATACGATGACGTCAAGGACCACGTCATCGATCCATCGTTTGAAAAATCTTCCCTTCCACTAGATTTGAATGGCTTCAAACTTATTTAAGATGTAAACAGATTTATAAAATTCTTACGATAATAGGTTTCGGGTGGGTAACTTTTTGAAATAAATATACATTAACGAATATTAAGTAAATCGTGTTCCATATTATCGTCCGTTTCGAGCATTATAAGTGATGAGATTAATTTAATTGAAAATATATAATATACTAGTAGACCCGTCCACGCGTTGCTGCCGCTGAGGTATAAGTTAAAGTATATTGTAGTAAAGTATTCAATGCAGTAAGCGCCATCTATTGGATACTTACTCAATCCAGCCGATAAATTACCTTACACCGCCATCTGTTAGAATCTTATGGAACTCACAGATAATTATAACTAATAATTTGCAATAAAAAAATATTGCGAATATAAATTGAGATATAAACTATACTATCTCTCAAGTTGATTCAAACTGCACACAGTTTGCTAAATTCGAATAAAATTGGTACAGTAGTTTAAGAGTTCATCGCGGACAAACAACGTGACACGATTTTTTTATACCAAAAGATATAAAGATGATATATGTGGGGAAAACAATATAACTAAATCTGAAACTGACTTAATTCATAGTTTTGTATTTGTCACTTAATCAGTTCTTACAGGAAATCGACGATATGTTATAATCTATATTATTTGTATGGTTAACAGAGGCGTATATCGTCAAGCAGCAGCGAAGAGGAGTCGTCAGAGAGCTCGTCGGAATCTGAGAGTCAAGATGAGAAAGATCCGAAAGCGATTGCAAATGGCGCCGTCAATTCACACATTACTGAACATCGGAAAAAGGTAATTCAGTTACTATAATGTATTTCTCTGTGTTTAATCTACACTAATAAGAGAGGAAAGATTAGATTTTTGTATGTAACGAATAAACTTAAAATATATTGTACCAAAGTGAAAAATTCTTTCACAATGTAAAAAAAAAAAAATGGGTGCGTGTACTTATGTACGCGCGTGAGAAGTTATACTTCTTTGTTATTTATTCAATTTAATAGCAATTATTAAAAATTAATATTATTATTTGATGTTCAATTTTAATTTTTATCACAAACTTTTTATTAAATGTTTTATTAAATTTATTTCTTTATTTTGTGAATATTAAATAACCAATAATAAGTATTTAACATTAATAATTTAATAATATTTAGTGTTAATTATATTAAATAAAAGTATTTTAATTTATATCAATAAATAATACATACGGATAGTTAACCTCAATTATATTGGAGCACTTGAAAAAGTATATAAGCACAATTTTTTTCACTAATATTCACAAATAGTAAGTAATATCAATCAAAATATTCAATTTAAATCACTACTGAATATAATTTATTAGCACATATATAAATTATAAAGGACATTGTCAAAAATGGCCTATGAATCAACACGCATGAAACATTTACTATAATAATAATTATTATTTATAATGTACATTATAATTATTATTATAGTAAATGTTTCATGCGTGTTGATTCATAGTTTCAATAGAACGGACACTTATTAATTTCGAAAACAATTTAAAAAGTATTCACTTCCGTCATAGTCCTCGGTATTATAATTTTTGGTTCAAATTCGGGTTTTTAATAGGCAAAGGTATTGTAGCTCATACAGCCAAGTCTTTGTAACAACACTCTTAAGCTTCGCATTGTTATGCATTTCGCCAAAGACAAGTGTAATTTATTCTCAAGTCTTCACAACAACGATGAAATATCGTAACATTAATAATTTAATAATATTTAGTGTTAATTATATTAAATAAAAGTATTTTAATTTATATCAACATATCCACTCGACATGATAGAAGTACATTCTACTCTCTTCGCGTTTATGCGAGCCTGGTACTTTTTACGGCAACATGTTCCGAATAAGAAAAAACCTAAAGAGTTTTTCTTTGTCCAAATCGTCATTTGTTTATTAATTACGGCTACTTTCACTCTCATCATTTTTTCTTAACGCGCCTAACTTCATACTGTTAATTTTTTGTGTCACAGGTGCGCGCGCATCTTAAAATTTCACTCTCATCATTTTTTCATAACGCGCCTAAAGAAGTATAACTTCAAAAATATAACACCCAACAGTCACACACATAGCCCTGACCCCACAGTAAGATACGAGTCTTGTGTCGTGGGTATTAGGAACTACGAGAGACTTTTGGTGTCACAACACCGTGGACCGAGCAAATATTTGTCTGATCCACAAGATCAAACAAATATCGGCTACTCGCCGACTGCGCCACGGAGGCTGTCAAGAATAGAATCCTACGTTGTCCCTGATGAACATAGACTAATTTTTATCCCGGAAAAAGCAGTACACGCGGGCGGAGCCGCAAGGAAAGTTATTGTTGTATATTATGTCTCATGAAACAGAAAATACTGCGCAAAAGAATCAGCTTCGCGAAAACAGAATCAAAAAATGGGTAAATAATGAGGCTGCGATTATAATTTTAAATATTATTATGAGACAAGGAGGGCGCGTAGAGGGAATAAACACCGTCTCCCTCGCACTCCTGCACTGTAATGGTCATGGCGGTCGGTGACCTTATTATGTTGGTTCCCTAATTTTCGTACAAGTTAAATCTTTGTCTGCAAAGACGCACGATATGATCACTGGATAATTATCTGTCTCAGGTAGTGCGGCGAAGAGCCCTGTTTTTAACCCTCGACAGTAAAGAGGTGTGATGTCTAAATGGTTTAACCCCTTATGTGCGTATAATTTAATGGGGTTTTTTTAAAGCTGGTTTAACCGAAGTGGTTCATGTTTGAAGAAAATCTGTGTAGCACTTAGAACTAACATAATTATGTTTTTCATATATACATGGAGATCGCGGGTTCGATTCCCGCACCGAGACAACCGTTTGGGTGATCCACAAATATTTGTTTCTTGGGTCTGGGTGTTGTGAGACCGAAAGTCTCACGTAGTTTCTGATACTCAGGACACAAGACTGGTATCTTACTGTGGTATCAGGACTACGTGTGTGGCTGTTGGGTGTATTTATTTATTATTATTTGGGTGATCCACAAATATTTGTTTCAGGTCTAGATGTTTCTCCCTAGAGGGGTTGACGTCAGGCATGAGGCCGGTCGTAAAAACCACAAACCAAATCTTTCTGTAACATGTGTTAAAAGGCATGTTGCCCCAACCCCACTGCGAGTGGGACAAGGGCATATGGAAGGGAACCTCCTAAATGGTTAGGTTAGGTTACGTAGAAACTCTTCACTATATGACCATTAAGCTGTGGAATAGTTTGCCGGCACACGTGTTCCCTCCTTCCTATAATATTGAGTCCTTTAAACGGAGTGTGAAGAAGCAGTTAGGCAGGCCGGCATGATCGTGCCGACCAACGATAGACACACTGTTTGTCTTTGGTCGACACTATTCCTAGATTGCGTTACACTTACCATCAGGTGTGGCGTAGTCATTTAGCCGATCCAGGATAAAAAAAAAAACTCAGTTTGATATCTTTGCGGACTGCTTACACCGTTCGCTACAAAGGCGATGCCATATCTTTACATAGTATAAATTGAAGTCGCTTCCGCTGTCTGTTCGCTTAGATCTTTTAAACTATACAACGGATTGTAATGCAGTTTTCAGCAATAGATAGAGTGATTCATAAGGTAGGTTTATATGTCTATCACGCTATGACCCATGGGAGCAGGGCAGTAACATGCAGATGAAACTGCGAGGGACAGCTAGTGCTTTTATACAATGCAGTATCGAATTCATGTAATTAATAATGTGTACGTGTAGTTAAGACTTGAATGAATTGCGGTTACTGTTTAAAACGTATATATATTAATTCAAAAACGTGTAAACAGGCAAACTGCCCATTAGAACTGTCGTGTCACAATTATGAGTATTAAATGCAGTAATTTTCCGCTTTTTGTAAATTATGACATTTATTATTTGTGTAATTTAAAAACTTATTTTAAATGAGTAAATATGCAAACATTTATATACTGTTATATGCGCTTCGTCAATCTTCATTGATTAGGGGGTAGAGGGGAGGTCCAATTTAAAAAACAACCTTCTTATTATGTTTTTATTAGAATAGTCAATTTTGGTATATTTTTTTTTGTTTAGCATAGGCCGGCAAACTAGCAGCCGAGCAATAAGTGGGTCACCGGGTAAGTGATCTCTACCGCCCATGTACGCCCACTATACCTGAAGAATCATGGCCGCGTTGCCGACCTTAAAGGAAACGTATAATTAGGGATTGGGAAGGGGAGTGGGATTTGGGCTTCCGGATATCCCACTCACCATATTCCGTGAAACAGTGATAACGATCCGGTCGAGCCGGCCCTTTCGGGCTGTAGACAAATCTGTGTCTACAGCTTGACTCTACCATTCAAAAATGTATGTGTATAATATTTATTTTTGTTTCAGAAAAATAAAAATATTGAAAAGAAAAAAGCTAAGAAAGTGAGAAGAACCGACTCGTCTGCTGCCACCTCGGGAAAACAAACGTCTGACGGTACGTTACTAATTTCGGGTTAACTTTGCTTTTTTTATATCCTAGCAACGGCAGTGTAACTACACTACACCTGATGGTAAGGGACAGTGCGGTCAATATGTTGATGCAATAACATTAAGTAAGTAAAAAATTATTTTAATATGCTAAATTAATTAGATTTAAGTGGGTTAAATTTCGTATTTACGATAAGGGTAGGTCCCTCGTATGCGAGGGGCCGTCTGGGTTGGTACCACGGCTTTGGTCTATTGCAGCCGCCAAGCAACAGTGTGCAAGCACTGTTGTGTTTCACTTTGAAGGACATTGAAGCCGGTGAAATTACTGGACATTATGAGATCTTATGTCTCGGGAGTGACGATTGCAATTTAGTGCCATGCAGTGCTTTGTAATCCAAAGTTCTGTGTGGTGTTGCTTATGTTTATGGGCAGGCGTGGCGCTCACCATTAGGCGAGCGCTTTGCTCGTCTCGTCATTGAAACAATTAAAAAAAAAATGTTTTCAGATAACGCCCAGGGTGACGGTGAGAGTGGTGATTCTCGAACATCCCAATCCGACTCGCTCACATCCAAACCGGCGCCCAGTTCAGAGAACCCCATCACGTCTGACAGCTCGAGGTAACGACCAATAAATAAATTACACACAGTTGGTCTGGCCACGATCCTTCGTTTAAAGATTAAATGTAATAAAGGTAGTAGCCACGCTGTACACAGTTTTGTCTACAGCAGGAATAGGCTGGCTCGACCGGGTCGTTACCACTGTCTCGTAGAAAACCGACGTAAAGTAGCGGTTTGCTGCTGCGTTTCGTACGGTGAGTGAGATATCCGGAGCGGGTATAAGGTACATCCTTGTATTACTGTGCCTGCATCGGTCATCCGCCTGTCCTGTCGCAGGCCCCTCGATTTGCTTCTTTCCTCCCCGAAGAGGGAAGAAGCATTTATACACGCTGATATATATTTTGATACATCATTCCAACACACCCACTTTCGGTTCTGTCCGGTGGGAATATACTGTATTCAAATTCAAATCATTTATTCTGTCAATTGGATCATAAATATCACTTTTAAATGTCAATATTTTTGAAGTGATAACTTCTTATGGGAGGGTGAACCGAAACGTTCCGTAACGCGAGCGGCGGCGAGCGGAAGGTTCCAGAATATTCGAGAACCTTCCGTGAGACGTCACGCGGGCCAGTTGACCAGCCAGCGCTAGCCGACTTCCCTGGAATTTCGATAATTTCGAAGTCTCAGGTGGCGTCGCTCAGTGACCAGTCGGATTGGACCGGACTTTGACCGGACTTTCACAGGACTTTCACAGGACTTTGACCGGACTGTGTCCATTTTTTTTATGGTGAATAGACATGTTACCGTAATTTTGTTTTTGATATTGATAATAAAATGACGAATAATTTGGAACATGGTGCCGTAAAAAAAGTACCAGGTTCGCATAAACGCGAAGAGAGTAGAATGTCCATTTTTCATGGCGAGTAGCCGTAATTAATAAACAAATGACGATTTAGACAAAGAAAAACTTTTTAGGTTAGTTCTTATTTGGAACATGTTGCCGTAAAAAGTACCAGGCTCGCATAAACGCGAAGAGAGTAGAATGTACTTTTATCATGTCGAGTTGTGACATTACATTACATGTTGCCGTAATTTTGTATTCTCGCATCTTGTTTGGTAAGTTTTCACTTCTGTCGGCACTCCCGGAGTGCAACCCGTATTTTTTATACTACATTACATATTTATATTTTTTGTAATATCTCTTTTCGGCTTTATTTTAATTATATTATTATTAATTTATAAAAAAAAATTAATCCTTATTTTAATAACATTATGCTTAATGACATCTCTGAATGATTTGATACAATTTCCAGAGACATAGACACCAAAGTGGACATAGAGTTGCCAGCACATGTGCTACAAGCCGTGCAAGAACTGGAGGAGGCGGTCGGGAAGCTGGTGAGAGAAAAACCGGATACCAACCACAAGGACCTGTTGAATTACGCTGATCACTATATTATCAGGTAAATATAATGTTTACGTGAATATTACACATTGAAATTTGAAAATTAATTTAAACGAATTTTATCGCATTTTTTTTTTATTAATTTTGATCCCGACGCGACGTTTCGAAAGCTTTTTATCCTTTGTAATTGGGATCAAAATTAGTAAAAAACTGAGATAAAATCCGTTTTAAATGATAAGTAATATGTTTGATTGTCTCATGTCTCTTGATTTGTTTTTCCCTCTCTTTCGAGTGTGAGGTATGTTAGTTTCGACGTTTATACATTATTGAAAAGGTATATGTAGGGGACATTTCGTTAATTGGTTCGCACGCGTGCATCGCAATGGCCATTTGTCACGTTGACGTCAAAGTTTGAGTTGTATGTTATTTGAGAAGTGCCTCCTCCATTAGATTTGGTTGAGTTCTAATTAATGATTTGTGAATGTATTAATACAATTGTTTCTGTAATGGACTTTAGGGAAACTAACTTATTGATTAAATTAATGAAATTGAAATGAAACAGTTTATTAATCATGTATGCAATTGAAATAGCGCTTATGACAAGTAGTCCATTGAAAAGTTACATTTGGGGTTGCGTTTCTTAGAGGAGTCAATTTTATTTTTTTGATGTGTAGGGGGGGTAAGTGTAAAGCTAAAATCAAGTTTGTGGGGTCGCCACCCTTGTCCCACGGCCGCCATCTTGAAAATAGGGGTTGAAACGGTTTTTACGATATATCTCTTAAACTATTTATCTGATAAAAAAAATTTGTTAACGTTTTTTGTTGCTAATTAAATTCTCTATAACTTTGGTCCAGTAACTTTTTGTCGTAAAACTATAAATAAAAAAGTTATAAGTGAAAATGTAATAAAGAAAAAAATAAAGATGATAATTCTCTTGACAGCCTAAGATACAAACAATTCGCCAAGGCAGTGACAAAAAGTACATTTAATTTATCTTCACTTCCTCCAACACAAGACACAGCTCGCTTTCATACTTTCCGAGTCTACCATCAGGTCCAGTCGTGGCTTGGTAATAATAATGATCCTGAAGACTGGGGCTGGAAAAAATGTGGAAAATTATTGATGCCAGTGCAGAGCTCTAAACCTCCAGCACCCCCTGAGCTTCTTAAATTGATCTTTTGTAAATGCAAAGGAAACTGTGGAGCGATGTGTGGATGTCGAAAAGCAGGGCTAAAATGTTCCGCAGTGTGCTTCCATTGTTCGGGAGAACTGTGTTCTGTGTCTTGTGTTGGAGGAAGTACTTTTTGTCACTGCCTTGGCGAATTGTTTGTATCTTAGGCTGTCAAGAGAATTATCATCTTTATTTTTTTCTTTATTACATTTTCACTTATAACTTTTTTATTTATAGTTTTACGACAAAAAGTTACTGGACCAAAGTTATAGAGAATTTAATTAGCAACAAAAAACGTTAACAAATTTTTTTTTATCAGATAAATAGTTTAAGAGATATATCGTAAAAACCGTTTCAACCCCTATTTTCAAGATGGCGGCCGTGGGACAAGGGTGGCGACCCCACAAACTTGATTTTAGCTTTACACTTACCCCCCCTACACATCAAAAAAATAAAATTGACTCCTCTAAGAAACGCAAGGTGAGGCCTAAAAAATGTAACATTTCAATGGACTAAAGTCAGTATGGAAGTAAAAGAAACTTATATCTATACTAATAATAAAGTTGTAGAGTTTGATTGTTTGTTTGTTTGTCTGATCACGTGGGCGGAGCCGCGAGCAAAAGCTAGTGTAGAAATAAAATAAGTAAGTGAACTCATCATGATGATATTGTGTCGTGTTGCAGGGTGGAGTGCGCGCTGGTTGCGCGTGTTGGTGGTGCGGATGGTGGTGGTGGTAGTGGTGGTGGTGGCGCGTGCTCGGAGCGCGTGTGCCGGCGCGCGTGGGCGAGGGCGGCGCGCGCGTTACGCACCACCCGACACGCGCTGCTGCACCGCCTGCACCCGCCACCACCCACCACCGCACCCACCACCGCAGCCACGTACAACAACACAAGTTAGTACACACGCACTCTCTACTGTACTTTAATGCACGGCTCTGCGTCCGCCGCGACACACACCCGCTGTCACCCCCTTATGCTAGAAAACGAATACGAATCATCCAAACTATATAACATACACATAATGTTACATACAATAACTCGACAATCACCTTAAATCTAAAGATAAAAATCGCAAGTAATATAGTGAAATACAGGATACAGGCACTATCAGTTGCAAGACAACTGCCTGCCTAATTAATAAATTAAAAAAAAAGTTTTATTGCAACAATAACATTTGTCATGTAACAACACTGACACTCAAATATAAAACAATAGGTAAAACATGTTTACATAACAGGTCATATTTTATTAATACGTCTTATACACATTTTATTTTAATACTTAAAACTCGGTGTCTAAACAATACGTTACAGTGACATACGTGTGTATACAAGAATAAATATTTAATATAGCTCACACACACGCGTAACAAACACGCGGAAACTTGCCTTATAAAAGAAAACTACATTATGTACATGAGAAGTTAATAGAAGGATACCTGATATATTTTTTTTCATCAACTAGATAGATATGATGAAAAATCAACAGACAGTGGCTCTTTTCGACGAGTCGCGTTCCGCGGTCAGCCTACGTATACTCAGTGGCTTCAGGCCGGCATAATTCTACCGACCGTCAAAGGATGGGCGACATTACGTTTAGACTGCACTGTACCTTAACATCGGGTCCAGTGTAGTCGCTTTACCGTGGCAGACTAAAGAGCATGTTCTCCACCTTATTGAAGTGAAAACTTCTTTAGCGGCGTTGAGCACTTTTCTTGGGATGGGTATAAAATGTTAAATTCGCGTCAGGACACGTGATTTGATCGACAATTCGTAAGACGGAGGGAGAGTAGACCGCCGGCGTGGCGTTAAAACAATTGTAATAGTATTGAAGTATTAAATTTTTTGCAAAAAAATTGCATGACACTATACTGCGCTCGTCACCCCGAATTATTAGATGTTAGGTCCTGTTTCACAAAGTCCAAGTAAACATTAACAGATAAAATATATCCAAATAAAAGATTATCACGTCATCAATACAAACGGAGGAGCGTATGGCAGCTGGATAAAAATTATCTGATGATAATACACAAAATGGTATTTCTTAAATTGGCTGTATACCAATCTGGCGGATTAAAACTAACGTTGTGAAACGGGCCCTAAGTTTCATAATGTCCAGTTGTTTCGTTTGTTTCAACTGCGTATATTTTTACCGGTTTCAAGGTACATCCACACAACTTGCCACATACCGGTGGTATTATCTGCTAGTACAGCTACAAACGTCGAATATCTCATTTGTGGACGACACACATCGTCTCGGCCGTCGTGAACATCTGGATACCGCCATAATGATGTAAATAGCCTAGCCGTAAAAAAAACCCCCGACGGCATTAAGAACAGCTGAATTTTCTTCTTACATATGTCTAAGAACTTTCTCGATTAAACAATCTTTCAGACAATAGAAAACACATTTACAAACGGGTTGAATTTATAACAGCCCTCTTTTTTGTCGGGGGTTAAGAACATATTGCAACACACAATACGCGCAATTAACTTGGCCGACTTGAAGTTGGTAACTTCATTCACCTTCGACGTTTTCTTTTCCTACATTGACTATAGATTATTCCCCAATAACCCATCTGCTAAAATCTACATCATTATTAATAATAATATGTAACTTCTAAATCGCTGAACTAATTTTCTTTATACATAGCTAAGAATACCCCTGATAGAATCAGCTCTCGGATAAGAAGCTGGTCTACTCGTTTAACCGCTTCTATACCACGTACACACACATAGAGACACGCACACACCGGGGTCAATTTTATACCACCCCTCTTTTATTTCGGGGCGTTAAAAATACCTGTGACGTCGCTCATGATATACTTCAGGCCAGACAAAATTAATTGCGCGTTTTTTTATTTTGCACCAAAGGCAGTCAGACCAGCAGGTGTCTTACCTGATAGGAATTCGTGATCTGTATAGCCTATAGACAACTATAGTCACAAGAGCATAATGGGTGCATGGCTGACTTAAAGTAAAGGGATTGGGAATTGCAGGGGATATTTGGGCCTCCAGAAATCTTAACAGAGAATAATCTAATAAGAATAATAATAAGAATAATTAATCTTAATCTTATCTTATCTTTCTTCTTTTTATCTCTTGAGAGAGACAGTAAGCTGCCATTTGTCATCAGTTTTCTGTGACACAGTGATAACCAAGTCGTGCCGGCCTATTCATGCTATATACAAAACTATCTCTAGCATAGGTTTACTGCTTTGTAAATTTATAATAATAAATGGTAATATAAAGAAATAAATCTGTAATAACTGTTTATTACTGACCCAAAATCTATATTACAAAAAATTAAAATAAACATACAATTATAATACATTAAAAACAGTATTGATATGTTGTCGTCAGTAATCAAAATGTCATCCATAGTTACATTAATTCATTTCTTACACAAATCAACTCATAAGGATAGGTTTTCTCTGTCTGGAGTTAAATATATCCACACCCGCATCTGCAAACATTTCAGAATCTCTACAGTAGTAGCATTCAAGGCCCATTAGGTGCCATAGGTATACCCCATACGACTTTTTCGTTCAATTCAGATTTGAGGCTGTTAGAACCAGAGTGGCCTAACTGCATTTTGATGACTTTTGACCAATTTGTATTTTCGTTAATTTAAACCACGGCTGAAATGGATTGGTACTGCCATCTATGTCAAGATTATGTTACCAATTTTAGGTCGGTCTGATCTTGTAGATTAACATTTTGAAATTGACGAAAATACAAATTGGTCAGATGTCATCAAAATGCAGCTAGGCCACTCTGGTTCTAGCAGCCTCATTTGTAAATTTCATGATTGTTGTAAAACACCCTAGCAGCCTGTTATAATTTTGTGACGACATTCCAGCGTCCACCACCGTCGTGACGACTGTACAAACTGTCACCACCACTGCTACCACCACTGTCAGCACCACTGCCACCACCACAGCCGCCACTACAACTACCAGTGCATCGAACAAGAGGAAACATGATGATGTTGAAGAAGACTACACAAAGCTGACTGATGACCAACGGGAGGCCAAGATTGTGGACACATTGCAGAGGTAGATTTATAATCATTAATTAGTCTTCAGTGGCCTAGTGGCACTGTACCTGGACTGAGACACTGGTGAAGTCCTGGATTCAAATGCCAGGTTGGGCAGACACAATTTGTGTAGACTGTAGTGTTTCCAAAAAATTGTGGCCCAGTATTGAACATTGTGTTCAAATAAATAATTTATTCTGTAAATTGGATCATAAATATTACTTTTACATGTCAATATTTTTTATACTAGATTTTATTTTTATCGGCATTTCGTAGCTAGCCATGAGAAGAAATGCCGAAACAAACTCATGGGTTATGTTTTTACTTCCAAACTCTTAGTACATTAATAATTTTGTGTTTATACAATGTTTCAGGTTAAAAGCACTGATAGAGGAATGTAAGCCGTCAATGATAGCAAAATACAACGCCGAGTGTGAGAGAGTCCATGAAGAAAGGTAATTTATTGCAGTTTCACTATTTTTATATCAGTTGCCGGCCAATGAGCAAGTGGGTCACCTTATGGTAAATTATCTCCACTGACCATTAACACCAATAATAGCAGAATCGTGAATGTGTTGCAGATCTGAAAACAATCTTTCTCAAAGTGGACGCCCTTTTGTGTGCGCTGGAAGTGTTTTCTTGGTGGTAGGATATTCATATCCGCCCGGATAGCGACCACCATACACATGGTGTTAAAACCTGCCATAGTGACCCACACACCTTGTGTAGATCGCGTTCCAGGATCAGCCAGTGTATATTCGGTTCTCCGGAGGGGCTTGCGACATGACTTGGTGGTTGGTTGGGACGGATATAGAGGTATATACCTTGTATCTCTGCCTGCATCGGTCATCCGACTGTCCTGTCGTAGGCCCTTCAATTTGATTCTTCCGTCTCCAAAGAGGAGAGAAGCATTTATACAGGCCGGCATGACTCTGTTTTTTTTTTTTTTTTTTTTTTTTTTTTATCCTGGCTCGGCAAAGTGACTACGCTACACCTGATGGTAAGTGTAGCGCAATCCAAGAATAGTGTCGACCAACGATAAACAATTTGTCCATCGTAGGTCGGCAAGATTATGCCGGCCTGCCAAAGGGCCAAGGGGGAGGGGAAGGAAACAGGGATGGGAAAAGGGTTAGGATCAGGGGGCAAGCCCCCTGGGGAGAACCGGATATACACTGGCTGACCCTGGAACGCGACCCACACAAGGTGGGCCTCTATGGCAGATTTTAGCACCAGTGTACGGTGGTCGCTATCCGGTCGGATACAAGTATCCTCCCACCAGCAAAATATTTACCTATATGATAAAAAAAAATGCGACCTTTATTCGTCTCGTCATTATCTCTCTCGTCGTTCTCATCAGTCGTGTTCTTTAGGTGTGGATGCATGATGTTCCAGGAGGAAGCTACAGTCATCAGCAGGCGTGGAGCGTCGCATGCCAAAGCGTCGTTTCCCATGGTGCGGCCGCGCCAGATCTCTACTCAGCACCCTGGTGAGACTGGCGCGAGGCACCGGTGACTCACAAGCCGCGCGGACACTGCTCGAGAGACGCGCGCTGCCGCTCTTCCCGCAGGGGTTCGTGCGCATGCCCACGCTGCTCAGGCAGGCAGAGTGAGTCACTTACAACTATCATACACTTCTATCCTCAATACACTGCTCATGAGATCCACGTGATATACCGTCGATGAAGTACCAATACCTCCTAAGTGTTGAGAATCTAATTTTACACCAGACTGTTTAAAATAAGGTTTTTTTTTACAAAAACTGTTTAAAATAATGTTTTATTTATTTTGATCAACTATTGATAGTATATAGTTTCCAATACATTACCTTTTTATTAGTTACTAAGGGATGTGGTTTATGTTTAAGCCTATTGTAATAAAAAAGTAATTTTGGACTAAATTGTCAGTTAGGAGGTATTGGTACTTCATCGACGATACACATTATGGGTTCCTTTATCAAAAATATCATACACAAAGAATCTTCAGATAACTTTATATTATGTGGTTTTATATATAAATACGCACTCACGCCTGTAATCCCCAAAGGGGTAGGCAGAGCTATAACTAATACACCCACATTTCACCAAGCGTATTTCCGTCCCATGATGTGATAGGAGGCGAGCCTATTGCCATACTGGCCACCAATCCAGACTACGGGCTAATACTCAGCATTTCGTGATAGAAAAACTCATTATTACTTTACCATATTCGGGGATCGAAGACTTCAGTTGAGCAGACGTACCGCGTACGCAGTACAACTGCACCGCCGAGGCAGTATATGATTTTAAGAGTTCATTATCTAATTTCAGCCTCAGCAAAGAGATCAAAGTATCCGAAATCAAGCGACAACGCCCGCCTTCAACCTCCCAAACAATCACACCGGCTTCCTTCACTGAACCAATACAGTTCCCGAGCTCACTGACGGTGACCACCACGGTGATGACGTCACCCACCAAGGCAGAAACACCCGATGACGTCAAATACAAACCGGACCTCTTAACGTCCGTGTTGAACTCATTCAAACTGAACAAAGACTTAACAGTGGAAAAACCGGAGAAAAACGACAAAGACATGTACATTCCGCCAAACATAGGCAGTATTACGATAACGCCCGTGCTCAACCAACCTAAAGACAAAAAGAACGAGAAAGGCTACATACGCGTGAAGTCGCCGGCGGCTCTCAACGAAATGGTGAAGAAAGACAAACAGAAGAAGGCAGACAAGAACCACGTCAAAGAGAAAAGCGTGGAGACACCGTTACACATCGACACCAGTTACCAAACGAAAGACAGCGGACCGAAATCATCAGAGATACCCCAGAAACAGATCGAGAACATGCGTGTCGCTGAGAGTAATATACCCCGACCGGCGTTGATACCTGTCCACAATTCACCGACGTTCGCGAAACCGGACAAAAGACCGCCGGAGGTGAAAAAGAAAAAAGATATCGTGATCGTTTCTGACTTGGATCCTTTGAGTGACAATGTTCAGGAGCCGTTGGCCATCGACGACAGCAGCAGTGATGTGGAACTGGTTGAGGACAAAAGTGATACAAAAACGGACAAGTGTGCAAGTGAAGTGCCTTTGAAGGACAAAAACAAAGTGTCCAGTGTTAGGAGTGATGAGAGGGATACACTTGAGAAGCTTGAGAAGGCGAATGATGAGATCGCTAACATCATGAGGGGCATAAAGCAGATGGAGGTGAGTACATATTCTTAAGTGAGTGCTTAACATAGAAGAATATAAAAAATGCCCAGATAGCGACCACCATATATGGTGTTAAAACCTGTCATAGTGACCCACACTCCTACATGTAGATCATGTTCCATGATCAGCCAGTGTATATCTGGTTCGGTTTTATTGCAACATGACTTAGGCCACGTTGGTTCTAGCTGCCTCAGTTTAGATAGAAGTAGTAAGTAGTAGTAGTAGTTAACTATAATCATCCAATAGAATAGACCAAATGGAGACACAATGTTGTGAACATTGGACACTATATTTGAACTACTCTGTATGATGAAAAACAACACATATTTAAAGTCATATTAGGGTATTGTGTATGCCGTTTTCCTTAAATAACTGTTCAGATAAATAGCTATTTTTGATATACTAATATATTGTTTCTCATTACAGAATTCCCAAGAACAAACAAATTTCAACAGTAATTCGTTTGGCAGCGTCATAAGTAATGGTAAATATAATTTTTGTATACATTAAAATAATATACAAGAAATGTAGGCCCATTTCCACCATTTAGGATCGATTTAACAATCTCAAAATTAAACTTTATTTATTACATCAATACATAGTATAAAACAAAGTCGCTATGCGTCTGTCTGTCCGCTTATTTGTCATAAACTATGTAACGCATTTAAACGCCGTTTCCACTATCATTTAGAGAATTTATTCCAGAACATTTATATGTATATCAACACTATGACTATTAAACAATAAGCAATATACAAAATTATTATGCTGTCAGTGTATACAGAGAAGCATTTTTTAAAGTTGTACTTAGTAAATAAACAGTTCATTGCATTATTTGGCAGATAACACTATTCGTCGTCATAATGCTGCTAATGTTCATGGAGAAGCTATGGTACTAAATTAATGCATTAGGTATTTGCTGGTCACAATTTAAATGTAACTGGAATATTCAATTATCAGGGAATACATTTGCCTAACTCCACATACATTCATAAGTTCACCATTTATCCCGTAAGGGGTAGATTAACTAATATATCAACGATTCGCCGAGCTGATATTCCGTCCCATGAATTTTTCGAATCTATCGATATAGGTAAATTATTTATTATAAATGATTTTTTTATTATAAGTGATTTAACATTCAGGCGTAAATCGAAAAAATAAAATACGGAATTCAACTTACTTAAATCTAATAAAGGACATTGTCAAAAATGGCCTATGAATCAACACGCATGAAACATTTACTATAATTATTATTTATAATGTACATTATAATTATTTCAATAGAACGGACACTTTTTAATTTCGAAAACAATTTAAAAAGTATTCACTTCCGTCATAGTCCTCGGTATTATAATTTTTGGTTCAAATTCGGGTTTTTAATAGGCAAAGGTATTGTAGCTCATACAGCCAAGTCTTTGTAACAGCACTCTTAATAAGAGTTTGACACAGACAAACGTCAGTATTCTCAAAACTCAAGTGTTGAGAATACTTACGCTTGTCTGTGTAATTAAAAACCATTATTTTATTAACCATGATTATGGGTTTTAGTCACAAACAGTCCGATATGATGTCGCGGAACCATAATACGGCTTGTCAAAATGATATTTTTTAAATTATTTATGGCTTCGCATTGTTATGCATTTCGCCAATGACAAGTGTAATCTATTCTCAAGTCTTCACAAGAACGATGAAATATCGGTGTGGAAGTTTTCAAGGACTTGTTGGAGTTTTGGTGGGCATTCTTTCCAGTACGATACTTAATTCACTTATTTCAATATTTCCATACACTGTTCAGCGCCGTAAATGTTTATTGCACAAATCCATACCACTTTTATACAACAAAAACAACATTAAACTAGTTTTTGAAATAAATTAAAATTAGCGATGAACCGCACTGTCAGAATTCCCGCCAAAACTCCGTCAAAATGAATTAACAGATGACAACATTTGACATTTGATAGTATTTATTGGCCTAATTATAACCTCAAAATCCAAAAGTATTTTATTTATTTTTCGGAATTCTCAAGTGTCCATAGTTTTAATTTAGTTTCAATCAAATATATACATTATCTAAAACCCAAAAAGTAAATTCACCTCCCTGTTGGTTCTTAGGCCAACTATGTATGGACGACGAACAATGTCCTTTACCAAATAAAATCAAAATCTCAATTTTTACTTGAGGTGGGTTGGAATATTATTGCATATTTGTATCGAAATATGACCCCACCTTTCTGTAACACGTTGTATATTCGTGGTCTGTGGTATAGTCGTTTAGTGAAAAGTACACGTGATAAGAAATGCGACGTTTCTGTCAATCAGCCAAGCACGAGACGTCTTCCACACAACCGTACTCGCGCGTTCTGTTCGACGCGAGGCCGAAAAAAGACAAATTGTAAGTTACGCGCATCGCCATCGCTTCACACGCCCACTATAGCTTGTTTTCGCTTTTTTTTTATATTGTGCTCACTTTCACACAGATTGTAAAGGTGCATAATATATGGTTTACTAACATTGGCGTCGTTGTGTATTATAACAGAGGAGTATTTTTGGTTATTGTGAAAAATATATATGTAAATAGTTTTTAAAAAAATCAATCGAAACAAAAAAGAAAAAAATGTTTTATAAAAAAATTTAATCGATAATACTTATAAATATAATTTGAATTGTGTTTTTTTTATTTCAAATATCTCAATATAGATTTTTGTAAATATTTTACACATTTAGAAATCACAAAAAAAATTATAAACTCCTGATTATGGAAGTAAAAAAGAAAATAAAGTTTTTATAAAATAGATTAAGCTTATTACCCGCTAAACGTATTTATATTGTTTTTTTTATCTCAAATATCTTTAGAGTCACAATAAAATAATAAACTGCTGAAACGTAAAAACATACTAAAAAGATAATATTCTGCTTTACAAGGCGATGTTTTGGTGTCGGTGAATTAAAAAAAAAACACTGTAAAATAAATACTAACATGAAACACTGTATAAATTGTAATGATGCAATGCACCATATGATTTTACGTAAGCTAAACCGCGTGGCAATTTTCGAGTAGCACGAAGCTAAGAAAAATATGGTGAAAATTTTTTGACTTGCTTTAAATTTTATTTTGACATGCACTGTTGCAATCTCCATTTGTGTACATTCCATGGTCACGCATTTCATGTAGGCACTATCGTTGATAGAATTTGAAATCTGCTGCGAAAGTGGATGTATAGATATATATCGATCTAGTATTTAAAAAATAATATTTGACCACAGTAAATACATTATGTGCATACAACATAAAAATCTTTATAATCGTAAAACGCCTAGTTCTATCTGTTTCAATGAGAAAAGCAACAAAATAAGCTTTTTTTGTGAGATTTTTCTGTATGTACAAATATCGCTTGTGGTAGAAATGTGACCAATTGGTGTTATTTTGTTTGTTTTTTAAGTGTTAGAGCCATGTTGTAAATAGACAATTCTTTCTACAGCGTCAATGGACCGGCTCGACTGGGTTGTTACGTCGGTTTTCTCACAGAAAACCGACGTGAAAAAGCAGCTTGCGTTTCGAATGTTGATTGAGATATCCCCAAAACTCCCTCCCCTTTCCAATACACTTATTCCCTTTCGCTTTAAGTTTGGCAGCGCTGCCATAATTCTGATATTGTGGCTGTACATGGCCAATGGAGATCACTTACCATGAGATGACACAAATTTTCCCGTTCTGAAAAGGCAAAGGATTTGAAGAACGCATTCAAAATCAAAATGCTTTCATTTGATTAGTAAACGCGTTTTTATAGAAAAATCTGGTTTATACGTTTACTTTATTTCACACGGCTTGACGGCAACATACACACGTGGTTTTCTTTTATGTAGATCTATGAAAATATTTCTAAAATCTTTTATTTCTAAAACAAAAAAGGAATCAATATTCGATATTCATATTAATATTATGTTGGTCACTATGTATCCACTTTCACAACAGATCAAATCATAACATGCCCTTTATTTTAGCTTGAATGTATATAGATCAATTGCACATTGAATAGAAGCCTGTCACTATCCAAGTTTGTTAGTTTTGAGCTACAATATCTAAATACTATAATATTTCTTGTTTAGATAATGAATTCTTACGTTGACGCGAATGTTACATGGAAATAAAACTAATTTAAACGGATTTTATCGCGGTTTTTTATTTTGGTCCCGACGTTTCGTAAGTTTGTTTGTCTTCGCGGTCACGGGGTGGACTAAGGTGTAGGTTGTCCACAAATGTTAATGTTACATTATCTACCTTCAGTTTAAAATTGTCAATAAAAATATAAATACCGTGATAAAATCCATTTAAATTAGTTCATTTGTTTAGACTTGTAATTTTTTCAGCCAAGAGAAAAAAAATATATCGTAATTTGCAATAGCCGTTGTGTGACATTAAGTTTTAGTATAGTGTCATTCTTCTATTCAATGTACAAAATGTTTAGTACACGTGCTTGCTTGAGTACAAAACCCAGTGTTCTATAGTAGATCGACTTGTTTCAGCGTAGAACCAGCTTCTTAGAGGAGATGGGGTGGACGTAGTGTTGTTTGTAAGTATATTTACTTACCAACATAATGTTTCCCCTTACCTACAAGAGATCCGCCATTTTACGACGTATCATACGTCACCGATCATAGCCAGCCACGTGATATCATTTGAGAGCTTCTTGATTATGTTCTTAAAAAAAATCGAGTATTTCAATACAAAAAAAATTTCATACAAGATCGATGGCATCTGTTATGTTATAGCAAGGCCCTAAATAATATTAATCAATGTTTTAACTAATTGTTGTGCCTTTTCATTACGTTAAATATTTTGAGAGGGACAGACAGAATAATGATAAGTTTCAAAAAATCGAGAATTCGACTTATTTGAAGCTATAACTACCTTATGATTCCTCAATAGTTGCTCGGCTTCTGTGTGATTTTATAATCTTATAAAGTGCATTAAGAATTTCCTTTTTGAAGTGAAACTTCTTTATCGGCGTTAGAAAAATAAAATCGTCACATTTTTCCGTTACGCGGCACGCGTCACGTTTTTTACTTTGACTGGATTTTTACCAGACTTTCACTGGACTTGACAGGACTTTCATCAGACTTCGACCGGATTTTGACCGGACGTTGACCCGACTTTGACCGGACACAGACCGGATACAGACTGGACATAGACCGGACACAGACCGGACTTTGACCGGGCTTTGACCAGACTCTGACCGGACTTTAACCGTGCTGACTGGACTTTGACCGGACGTTGACCGGATTTTAACCGGGCTTTGACATAACTTTGACCGGACTTTGACCGGGCTTTAACTGGACTTTAACCGGGCTCTGACCTAACTTTGACCGGGCTTTGACCAGACTCTGACCGGACTTTAACCGGGCTGACCGGACTTTGACCGGACGTTGACCCGACTTTGACCAGACTTTAACCGTGCTGACCGCACTTTGACCGGACGTTGACACGACTTTGACCGGACTTTAACCGGGCTTTGACATAACTTTGACCGGACCATGACCGGGATTTAATCGGACTTTATCCGGGCTTTGACCTAGCTTTTACCGGGCTTTGACCATACTCTGACCGGACTGACCGGACGTTGACCCGACTTTGACCGGACATAGACCGGGCTTTGACCGGACTTTAACCGGGCTGACCGGACTTTGACCGGGCTTTGACCAGACTCTGACCGGACTTTAACCGTGCTGACCGGACTTTGACCGGACTTTAACTGGGCTTTGACATAACTTTGACCGGACTTTGACCGGGCTTTAACCGGACTTTAACCGGACTCTGACCTAACTTTGACCGGGCTTTGACCAGACTCTGACCGGACTTTAACCGGGCTGACCGGACTTTGACCGGACGTTGACCCGACTTTGACCGGACATAGACCGGGCTTTGACCGGACTTTGACCGGGCTTTGACCAGGCTCTGACCGGACTTTAACCGGCCTGACCGGACTTTAACCGGACTTTGACCGGACGTTGACCCGACTTTGACCGGGCTTTGACCAGACTCTGACCGGACTTTAACCGGGCTGACCGGATTTTGACCGGAAGTTGCCCCGACTTTGACCGGATATAGACCGGACTTTGACCGGACTTTGACCGGATTTTGACCGGACTTTGACCCGACTTGGACCCAACTTTGACTGGACATAGACCGGCCACAGACCGGACTTTGGCCCGACTTTGACCGGGCTTTGACCGGACTTTGACCGGACTTTGACGGACTTTGACGGACTTTGACCGGACTTTGTTCGTACTTTGACCGGACTTCTTCTGTCGAGCGTCCCGAGACGCACACTTTTTTTTGTATTCATGTCTATGATAATAAAAGCCTTTTGTTTAAACTTTATCTAATTTAACTTTATTAGACCAATTTCTGTAAAGTTGCATATAGTAGATCATTTTTTGAAAAATAAGGTCATAAAGAAGTTTCACTTCCTACGTGTGTACACTAGTACACGCACACATTTTTTTTTACATAAGATTAATGTATTTTTGTACCGTTTTTCAAGTCGATATTCTATAGAAACACCCATTGTTAATACTTCTGACTAACCATCCATATTGATTAATAATTTACGAAACTCATTCTAAACTAATAATGCGCTTTGTTTTTTTATTCAGATTCTGATGCCACTGCACTGAAGATGATAAAATCATAGGCAGATTGTTTAAACATTGGATAGTTTATTAAACCCCCAGACGTTGGACACACCAATTCTTTATCGACTTCCACAAACAGCTTTGTCGATGTCGATAGATGAACTCGACGTTCATTCAAACGAGTTTTGTTCGATAAATCACAAATAGTTCCTTAGAATGTAAAAAAGTAATCACTGATCTATCGACATCGATAAAGTTGTCGCTAGCACGTGATTTTGTCGACTATCGATGGACGACTCGATGAGTAGTGATAGCTTATGTAATCGTCATAAGAATTATTTTGTTAGTCGAATCTGTCTATCTACAAATGTCGATAAATGGGGACGGTATTGTGTGTTTATATTGATGGAGAAAATATCGATATCGAATGATGATTACGTAACAATATCGATATAATACATCCATGCCGTTTTGGGTACAGAGCATACTATGAGCAATTATTACATTGCCAACAACGTTATAAGGTTTAAAAGTACATAATATTTGCTATATTTATTTTTATTGAAAAATGCTTATTATTTACAGGTTTTTTAAAATTCTATAAAAATGTAATTGTGCCACAGACAATACCAAATTGCCAGTTTTTTTCATATTTGGAATTAGTACTACGATTTACCATAGCCAAGGAATCATTTTAACTGTTTGTATAACGCCCATAGTCTCTGGACCCCGTGCTACATAACTGTAACATTTCAGAATAGCGAGTGTTTATTCATATAGCAATAAATATAATTATAATAGACAATACACTTCTTTACACATCACAAATTCATTAGTGTATACAATTTTTAATTTAAAATTAACGCACTTTTTCACATAAAAAAATTAAGTCTAAAATCTTTGATAAAATAGTCTAGAATCTTTGCCAATACTAGTAGTATGAATGTGAAAGTTTGTTTGAGAGGGTTTGGACGTTATCACGCCTTATTAACGGTTAAACAGTATTGAATTAAATTTTAGCACACAGGTATATCATAATTTTAATGACCTGGATTATCATAGACTTCTATTTATCTTGGAAAAGACATCTTCGGGGACGGATTAGAGCCACAATAATGAAAGTGGGACGAAAATAATTCGATATAAAATAAATAACGACAGCATCTGTAGTGCAGAGGCCAAGTTGCTGGAAACGAGAGGCTTCGGGTTCGATTCCCGCACTGAGAAAATTGTTTGTGTGAGAGAGAAGTCTCTCGTTAGTTACCAATGTCCACGATACAGGTTATCGTAGTATGTCAGGACTTTGTGACTATCGGGTGTATGTATTTATTTCTATATTCTATTTTTGTTGTTTATTTCACATTAAACACATTTTGGCAGTACAAAAGGTAAGTTTTTGTATTTTCCTACAAGGTGGACCCTGATAAAGGTCGCAGGATGTCGCTGGATGCAGGCCGCTTCCAACAGGTCGGTCTGGAAATATTTGGGGGAGGCCTATGTTCAGCAGTGGACGTCTTGTGGCTGATGATGATGATGATGATGATGAAACACATTTTGCAATATATTAGACTCTGGTATTTGAGTAAACACTCGCTAATATTTGCTAAGTTTGTTAGACAAGCGTATTTTGTATAAACGGTATATGTTTTTGTTTCGCACGATGGACGTATAAATGATATTGCTCCACATAAAAAAGTAGTATTATTACTAACGATAATCAATATAAGAAGAAAAAGATAAATATGAAAAATGAAAATGTATAGAAAATCATAGAGGGTTTTTTTTGCAAAACATGATTTTGAAATCCCTGAAAATTATAACAATGTTATATTTTCAAAATGCATGTTATATGCATGTTAAAGATTTTTCCTAACATGTCTCTTTCAGCATTAGAATTCGCAAATATTCTTGTCTATACTTTTGCCAACGCTACAGTATATTATTTATTATATAAATAATATTTTCATGAAAAATGAAAATTATTTTATTGCAATTCTATAAACACTGTCCTTTTTACAACTTTTCCACATTTAAATATTCTTTCTATTTAAAACCTGATTGAATTTTAATTGCACCCCCTTTGATTAAGTTTTGCAAATCGACGCTTGTATGGCTAAATTAAGCGACATTCAGTAAACTTCACAGCAGAGATAAAAAAATAATTTAAAAAATTGATTAGTTTTTAGAAAAAATCATAAAAAGTTATCTAATTGTCGATTATTGAATAATGTATATGCAATATACAATTAGATTTAATGTATTTTTTTCTATAAATTTGAACTTTGAATCACTCTCCTGTAAAGTTTACTCAATGTCGCTTAAATATTTTTGCCGTTCAAGCGTTGAAATACACACATTTTTTTTCACGCAATTGGCTAGTTGATTCGATATCTTTTAATCATTTTAATCAATAATTTTTAACTCAAATAATTGAACGAACTTTATAAAAAGAAACAACTTAGTTGGTGACGTCACCCTGTTTCGGATTCTTTGTATTATTTTCTATTCTATATAACATAATACATCAATTCAAACTCGGGCAACCACCTTGTTTTTTTATTTTTTACGTATCCAATACATAATGAAAAATGTTAGTATAATAATGTTTCTTTCGTGTATGTTATTTTAAAGCATTATTTTTGTGTGCGTGTGATCGTAAAAGATGTAAATCTTTTTTTAAATACAAAATATAAGACAATATATGAAATCGTAAATCTATTGTTTCTCAAATTATATATACAAATGTGGAGCAGTAATTTATTTTTCTTACTATAAAGTAATTGTGTGTCTTCAAAATGGCTTGTGTGTACAGTTGTATGTATGTATGACCGAGCAATTTATGAAACCACTGATATGATTTATTTTACGTGAAACAATCGATAAATTTGTTGATCAAGTGTGGAGACTATTGTTTGTAAATCCGGAATTCCAAATTAAGCCCAATGTAATAATTATGAATAAATATTTATATGAATAGCAGTTTTGGTTTTATTTTTAAGGTTTTTCCTAAAGGGGGCTAAGGGCTGGCTATGCTAGGTTCTATGAAATATACCATAATCATTACGGATTACAGTCAACACCAAAATGTACAATAAAATACATCTAGCATCAACTAGCTAATTAGACAATCAGGTGTTTAAGGAATTTTGATGCTAGTCTTGTTAAGCTACTTATATGGGTGTAAGGGAAACGCTTCCCAAGACTAAGATGGAAGTGCTGGTGGTACAAACATACCACAAAAAAATCGCGATATAAGCACCTATTTTTTTCGCGCATACTCTGGTTTGGACCAATAAATATGACGTTTCATCGTATTTTTCTTAACACTATGTAGTCGTACGTATTTTCCCGCCAAGTCTCAAACTCAATATATCGGCAGGTAGATAGATCGGGTATCGTCGAGAACAGATAACGCACGACCACCGTTTAGAACCTCTTGTTTACAAGTTTCCTGCGCCTTACCACTTCGCGCAACATAACGAGTAAACTCGACTCCCGCGTTTTACTATAAAATAGGGTATGACGTTAGTAGTAGTTTACTCTTTTTCCGCACAGAATGCGTTAAAAAGGTAAAGCCAATAAAAAAATCAGCTGTGTAGGGCGACGCCATACTGAGTATTGCAGTGCGGTAATACGCGCCTCATTGACCCCGACTTTAACATTAGTGTAGTACACATTAGTGTTTTCAAAATAGAAAGTAAACAGCAGAGTAGTAAGGTTATCCATTTAAGTTAGCGACCCCCTGCACGTGGCAATACGTTCCTGCAGTTATTAAAAATCTACATGTATTTATCGACTTTTGGTGTTAGGTGTAACACTTTTTAAGGAGAATATCTCACCGTTCCGGCCATAATTTCACTTTTGCATTGGGTAGTGCGTAAACACTTCTCTCCGAGAAATTTCTTGTCTAAATTCATAATAATTGAATGAACATATACCTACGAGGTGTAAATAAAAATACAAAGTTTATGAATATTTTTTTATTAATTTCACAAAAGTATATTCATTAAAAGCCACAGTTTGAAGGCTTTTAAGCTGTTAAAGCGATGACTTCATATAACATTATTATCCCATTGTATTTATTTCAACAGTGAGCTAGAAAACAGGAATTCTCAAGCTATCTAAACTACATAGTAAACGTTTATATTTTATAGAAAATATTGACATTACTTCATCCATACGCAGTCCAAGCTTGCATAGTCACATCTATTGCGTCTAACAGCGTCGCACACACGAGCGTCTAACCGCCGCGTTCCGAACGCTGCAAACGCTCGCGTGCGCCCGCCCTCATAATATCAATTTGTATAAATAATGACTTTATTACTTAGCATTAAGTGACACTATGATTACGTATTACAGAATAGCTCAGTGTATTCATTTTATAAGTGTGAAGCGACACTGATTCTAACACTTAAAATATATTTCGAAGCTATTTTTGTGAGTTCTAATTGATAGCCTTATCTAAAGAGAGTTAAAAGTGACATTCTGGTGCACTTGTAATACCGATCGTTATTGTCTAATGTCAATTAGAAATTTGACAGATGTCAAAAATGACAATGACAGAACTAGCACAAAGGACCAAAAGGTCACTCCCATTCCCAATTTAAAATTATTTTACTTATATTTTTCGAGTTTTACAGACACAAAACACTTTAACAGTACATTATTATATCGATTATTCTTGTGAACTTTACCTAGTACGCAAGCGTGATGTTTTGACAGTCCATCAAGCGTAATGACTTGCGAGTCGTAACTAAACCTTGTTTATAACCAGGAGCATTTATTTTCAAAAACTTACAAAGGTCCCTAATTCTATTTTAAAATTACGTCATTTACTCTCAAGGAAAAAGGGTCAAGGAAAAATGTTTCGATAACAAATAAAGCTACATAAAGCTCTTGAAAGCAGTCGGCCATTTTTTAATTCAAAATGGCGCCTTTACAGACAATATAATCTATTCACAAATCATAATAGGTGCTATACAGTATATTTTATGTATTAAAATATATAATTAGTGAAAGCTCAACGTGTTCCTTACAGTTATGAAGTTACTGTATGCGTATCCTTAATTTTAATAACAAAAAAAAACAAAAACTGATTTAAAATTAAAATATCACACACCAACGCACTCATGCATATAATTTTATAAAGATCTCCGCTTAAAAAGCTATAAATAGTACCGTACTTAATACTCAATGCGGTGACATAAGTATACAAAAAATATTCATCTTTTGCAATGGAAACTAGCAATATCTTAAAGCTTAAGCAAAAATAAACTCTTCTATACATATAGGGTCCTATATTCTCTTTAACTCTACAACGTTAAATGAACGCGGTGTTCCGATATATCTTATAACTAGATTCATACCGTGCCCCACACCAAACGACATCCAGTAGTAACTCAGTCCCGAAAACTACCACTGGAATGGTCCAACTCACTCACTTCAAAAAACACTCCGTAATATTAACCGTTATACAATTATTTACAACTGACCGTACTTACTAAGTTACACAACTTACTCCAAATAAACTTACAGCTAACACCAATGACGTCACGACGTCACACAACGTATGGCGAACATTTACACAAGCTTAACATACCTACGACTATGGACTAGGAGTTTAAATGGTAACCATCAGAAGAGACCAATAGTGTGTCACATCCAGTAACTGCGTCGATACAAGATTATCCTATAAATTAATGACCTTATTACTAAAACGTAGACTAACTTTAAACTGAGTTTATATTAACTGGTAACTATGATAACTCATATGGTAACCCATAGTAAGTAGAGTCTAGTTATGTTTATAACAAATAGTTGATATCCAAAACCCGGTTCTCCATGGATTACCATAGCAACTAGATGATATAAACCAAATTAGTAACTATGGGATCCCGTATTAATTAGTTTAAATAAACTCAGGTTAAAATAAGTGTTAGTTTTACCATAAGTGTCATCTTTAAACATTTTTAAATTGTGATTTACTTAATCAGTGTATTTCTCTAACTCTACAATAAATGTTACCGAGTTGAGAAAACAACGATTAATTAAAACATTGTTTAAAAACGTTATTAAAGTTTAAATTAAATGGTTTAATCTAGAGGACGTTAAATACTACATTTCACTAATAATCCGCCATTTTCTGTCATGTTTGACGAACAAACAGACAGAAAATGCACGTTTCAAAATTTAAGTAACCGTAACTACGGTGACAGTTACTACAAACGGTCGTAAGCATTTTACAAGCTTAATGAATCGAAAACAAATATTTTGCTTTTTGCCACGTAGTTATAAATATTGGATAAAAGGACTAATATCCAATATTATGCATTGATGTCAAGAACTAGCTACTGTATGTATTTTTAAAGGATAAAGACGCAAAACAACCAAGAAAATACGTAGAAGGCTATGTTAATCATATATCTTACTGCGACTGTTTTCAGTTCATATATGTCTTATTTTACGTTTGTATATATTTTCCACTGTAAGCTCTAAGCAGTCTAGCTTTATTTATGTGACTAGCATTCTGTACTAAGAGCATGAGAACATCTGACACAGAGAAAACCTCCTTAGCTTTAAAAATAAATAAACAATTTTTCTTGATTTTTCTTAAAAAAAAATAACCAAGACAGTCTTTGGTAATGTGATTTTCTCAATGCGCCATCAATTTTCCATGACCAAAATTACCCAAAATCAAAATATGGCAACACTCTCTTATGTCAGACATTAAAAACGGTTATAAATTTGCTATGAACGTCTATATTGAATAACTAACAGATATGTATGTAGATGCAGTCAATGCTTCGTAAAAATAGTATGAAGTCAACAAAATTATATATTCAAAACATAGGTCCGTTTTCGCCCACATTTTATTAATTTCTGTAGATCCCTTAAAATCCCACACGAAATCCATAAGACATCGGACTTGCTTTACGTTATGGTTATGTTAGTCTTATGGGGACCCGTAAAGTAATGAGTTGCAAAAACCAATGAAAACAGATTTTGACAGCATTTTCAATGTTACCAGTACAAAAAAACACCAAGATTTTTGAGGAAAAATAACCCATGCAAAATTAATTATATTGACAATGCTTATGTTTAGTAAAATAATAGAGAATTTTCGTATATGGAGTTAGATCAGCTGTGAGCCGGTCGGTGCCTGTATGAGAAGCTTGGCATCGGTTACGGCTGCGGTGTGTCGGCGCTCGGTTGGTGACCAGAATCATCGCCGTCGGGTTGCGCCAATGGAGGGTTGTCTATGGAAATTAAAATAATTACTATTTATAAACGATTACCATACTTCTATTGAAAATTAGAACTTAGTAGAAGTAATTTTTGTCGCGTTAGAAATTAACTGCCATTATCTACCTATGATAAGCAGTGATGCTGGTAATACTAGAAAAAGGATGTTCGATTTTATAATCGTTGGCTGTACTTGTAAATACTAAAGTGTCAATTGCACATATGTTTATTTTGAATCACGTTGTAATCCAAGAGGTAGAGTCATGTTGTTGACACTTATGTGTACAGCATGATTGGGTCAATCCCTGTTGTGTTTTGTAGGCAGCGTTGCCATTTTAGCGATTTTATCACTAGATTTAGTGACTTTTGTGGTAGGGCAGTGATTTTTTGAAAAAAAAAATCGCTAGAACAATATTTAGTGATTTCTAGTGATATTTGGCGATTCTCGAAAAATTGAGAAATAAAACGAATTATTCTTTAAAAACCAAATAAATCTAATGAAACTGATCCATCTCGGCCTTCTATACACGAATGTAAATAAAAAAAAAAAAAACAACATCAAATCATCATCAAATACCAGAATAAGTATTGGATGTTGTTTTTTTTTTTAGCTATTCGATATTATTTTTGTAAATTATTTTCGCCGCAATTACATTATTTTGTTATACTTATCGTGTAATTTCCTTTTAAATTATTTAGTGATTTCTAGTGATTTTTTTTAGTTCCAAATAACCCGGTATCTAGTGACTTTTGAGACCAAATCTAGTGATTTTTTTTTCTGCGAGTTGGCATCACTGTTTGTAGGGTGAGCGAGATATCCAGAGATGAAAATTATCTCCTCCCCTCCTAATTCCTTAATTATCCCTCGCGTCCATGGTGACCCATCTACTCGTATGCCGTACTCTGCTATAAAAATCTAATTAGCGATTTTTGAGTGGTAGAGCCATGCTGTAGACAGTTTTGTCCACAGCATGAATGGGCTGGCTCGACCGGGTCGTTACCATTGTCTTACAGAAAACCGACGTAAAGTAGTGGCTTGCTGCTGCGTTTCGTACGGTGAGTAAAATAATCGGAAACCCAAATTGCCTCCCCTTCCCAATCCCTAATTATCCCTTTCCTTTAAGGTCGGCAACGCGCCCACGATTCTTCTGGTGGTGGGCGTACATGGGCATGGGCATCACGTACCATAGGTGACTCACCTGCTCGTGTACTCTGAAAGTGATAGTGTAGTAGTAATACTGACCAGTAAGGAGCGGCGACTGGTCCATGGTTCAGGAGGAGCGTCGCCCCGTGAGCGAGCCGACGAGCGACTTGAGCGCGGCGCCGAGCGAGGCGCGCCCCGCCTCCCCCCCGGAGGGCATCCCCACTCCCCCCACTCCCCCTGCACCGCCCACACTCCCCGCCAGCGACGCCGCGCCGCCGTGGGCGTCCAGACACTTCTGGTAACGGAGCTGGAATACCACGTATTGGTTTGTTGCTGGTTGATTTTTATTGGTCTTTGAAGACCTGATGGTAGGAGGGTACCGTTGCTCATGGAGTTATACTACGTGTGCAACCAATCCGTTGTCTACACCATAAAAACTCTATGTAAGCCTTGCTTGAGCAACATAATGAAAGAAATTAAAAAAGCATCGTGGGGAGAAGATCATTTCAAATTCTGCAAACGTATGAAACAAACGAAAGGGGAACAATACTAGAGATGGTTCTAGGTTAAATGATTAAATGTTCCTCTTAATGTGGCAAGTGATGCTATAATAAAAAAGGTGATTGGATCATCTCGAGTAGCTCCTCACAGCACTTCAGAACAGTAAAGCAAGCAGATCCAACATTTGCAGCTAACTTTGCCTTCCAAATGACCCCTAAATTGGACATCACTTTTTTTCTCCTGGCTCGGCAAAGTGACTACGCTACACCTGGTGGTAAGTGTAGCGCAATCCAGGAATAGTGTCGACCAACGATAAACAATGTGTCCATTGTGAGTCGGCAAGATCATGCCGGCCTGCCTAACTGCTTCTTCACACTCCGTTTAAAGGACCCTACATTATAGGAAGGAGAGGACACGTGTGGCGGCAAATTATTCCACAGCTTAATGGTCCGGCAGAAGTAAGATTTAACGAACTTTTTTGTTCGAGCCGAGATGGAGGAGACCAAGCTGTGCTCCGCAAGCCAGCACGCGTGGTTCTGTTAAGGAAAGCTGAGGATGGGATAAGGTCAAACAATTCTTCAGAGCACTAGCCGTGATACAGACGATACAAGACACTCAGCGAGACAATGTCCCTTCGCAATTGTAGCGGTTCTAAGTTTCTTGTAACGTCTGCATCATTCACAATTTTGTGAGTGGTAGAGCCACGCTGTAGACAGTTTTGTCTACAGCATGAATGTGCTGGCTCGACCGGGTCGTTACCACTGTCTCACAGAAAACCGACGTAAAGTAGCGGCTCGCTGCTGCGTTTCGTACGGTGAGTGAGATAACTGGAAGCCCAAATCCCCTCCCCTTACCAATCCCTAATTATCCTTTTCCTTTAAGGTCGGCAACGTGCCCATGATTCTTCTGGTTGTGGGCGTACATGGGCGGTGGAGATCACTTACCATCAGGTGTACCCACTTGCTCGTTTGCCGGCCTACGCTATAAAAAAAAGAGAAAGAAATAGGACAGTACCTTGCAAGCAGCTTCGATGGTCTTGCAGAGTGCTCCAGCTGAAGGCTCAGCATGGAAGGCGTGCGCCACGAACAGTTCCTGCGCGGTGTGCACGATGAAGGCGCAGCGGCGCACGTCCCGACCGATGCCCAGGAACGAGAGGTAACGCACGCGACACTCCACCATAGGACTTGTCTCCTAGAACATCAGCATTCTTTGAAGACATTGATTATATTTAGATTCGAATAACAACAAACACTTGGCATTAGCTAGTTCATTAACAAATGCAAGAAAGAAAATAATCCAAACTAGTTATCAGTATTGATTCTATGATACAAGATTCAAGTATCAAAAATGTTTGTTTCATGATTTCACATACAAAGATTGCTAAAAAATGGGTCGAAGGATATATTGGATATTTGAATCACATGGACCATTAATCCAATGCTGCTGGATACAAACATACAGTGTCTCGAAATGTATTATGCCACATTAATCCATAGTAAGAATGACTAATCCTAAAGATGTAATGTACGACTGTCTCCAGCGCTTTAAACATTCTCATGTAGTTTTCTTTTCTACAGCATGAATAGGCTAGCTTAATGAGCTGGTCTCACTATCACAGAAAAAAACGGTGTAAGGTGGCAGCTTCTGTTCAATTTCGTACAGTCCCCCTCCCTTTTAATACTTATCCTGTTGATTAATGATGATAATGATTCTTCTGATATTGGTTTTTTTTTTTTTTAATAGCATAGGTCGGCAAACGAGCAAGTGGGTCACCTGATGGTAAGCGATCTCCACCGCCCATGTACGCCCACCACCAGAAGAATAATGGGCGCGTTGCCGACCTTAAAGGAAAGGGATAATTAGGGATTGGGAAGGGGAGGGGATTTGGGCTTCCGGATATCTGACTCACCGTACGAAACGCAGCAGCAAGCCGCTACTTTACGTCGGTTTTCTGTGAGACAGTGGTAACCATCCGGTCGAGCCAGCCCATTCATGCTGTAGACAAAACTGCCTACAGCATGGCTCTACCACTCAAAATGTCATGGAGATCACGTAACATCAAGCTATCCACTTGGTCGCTAACCAGCCTCTGCTATAACAAAGGTGTGTATGGTAACTGGTGATGCAGTGACTCACCCCCTCCTCGGTGACGGTGATCATGGACGGTGCGACGGCGACATTGACTGCGCGCCAGGCGGAGGGGGGGCGCGCCGCCGCCAGTCTCTCCAGCGCGTCGTTCAGGACCCGCATGCCGGTCGCGCGGGACACCTCCGCGCTGCCCAAATATAGCGCACGTACCGTCTTACGCGGCTCTTCCATCGGAGTCGGGAATGCACATCCTGAGGATATTTAAATAGTAGTTTCGTATATAGAAGCAGGTGCTGAGTTCGATGGAGTGGGGGGGATCGAAGCTAAAATAATATATGCTATTGATAATAAGCTTAACGCTACAGTTGTAGAATATGACAATGTAAACATCTGCTAAAATGTCAGTTAAAGCCACAACAATCCATTAACCGGATTTAGCCATTAAACATGTTTACTAATGTAAATTTATCATACGAGTTGATGTTTCATAAACACGTTTACTTGCTAAATACGATTAAGGGTCCGCCTTAATCTGTTATTTGGAAATTTGGAATGTAAACCTATGATTGGCTTGTATTTTGTATAAACTGAATTGTTATTTATATTTTTGTGTAACAGCTGTTGGTTTGCTAAATAAATTAAAATTTTATAATTTCATCTCTATATATACATATACAAATTCTATTCCCTCACATTTCGATCCCATATAAATAGTTCTAAAATGCCTCACCTGACAATGGACGCGGTCGCCTGGCAGCAGGCAGGTCGGTGGGGCGCAGGGGAGGCTGCAGGGAGCGCTCGATCATGATGCGCTTGCAGATGTCGCGCAGGGCGTTGGCGATGGTGCGGGCGGGGGCTTCGCAGCGGAACACGTGGCACATGTGCTTGCGGGTCGCACGGTCGCGGGCTACATACGCGAAGTCCCTGGGACGGTAATTAATCAAGTTAATGATTTACAGATGACTAGCGATGACCTAATAAATGTTATTATGGATATGCTATTTCCCAGTAAAACTTGCAGACAGTGTATCTTTTTTTTTATATGCTCTAATTTTACCCTGCCTGGAAGTTGATAAAAAAATAATGAATAGCAAAATATAATCTAAAACTAAAACTGATCGATATATTATAATTTTTTAATGAGGAAGTCATCGAAGATAGTGATGAAACATGTTCAATTAGGAAGTGAAAGCAACTAATCTGTTCAAAGAATTTGGTTCTAAAATTGTTTCATTTTCGAGAATTTATTGTTAATGAAGATTCAAATACTGAATTTAAAGCCAGAAATGAATTTTTCAATTTGATCAAGACCAAAATGGAATGGTAGTTAATGGAGACGATGATGATAAACCTAACTACGTTTGTACCTTTCACTGTTCCATGAATGCAAGAAAGAAGACAGAAAATAAACATTTATGAATATAATTAAGTAATAACTTATTGATGTAATAATATATTAAAATGTTTTTAATTTACCGTCCATTGTCTCTGCCGACCCCCCAGACGCGAATGGTGTGAATCGGCTGCGTGTGTAATGTGTTGAGGCTCTCGGGGTCTATGAGCTTAAGGGCGCCGTCGTCAAGGTCCATGAAGAGGTCTTTTCCCTAGAAACAATGAATGTTTTCCTTAAAGCGCCTCCTGATAAGAACAACGAAATCCGACGAAAAAATTAGGAGGGAAGTATATAAAGAAAATGTCATATCCAATTTATTGATATCTTTTCAAGCAGGAAAAAAGGTAATGCCCTAGAAAACATTATTCCATGATTTCTACTTATTGATACTTTGAAAGATAGATATATCAGAATTACTCACATCACCCCAACGCCCGACCTGATCGAGCAAATCATTACGACCCAGACTGAGGTCTACGATGCACTTGTTGACGGCCCTGCTGGAGCGCTCGGGAGTCAGGTCGGATTCGGAGATCTCCACCCAACCGAGGGAGCGAACGAAGAACCGCACGGCACGACCGTTATCTGGCTCAGGACGGGCTGGGAAGCTGCGGCGTCTGTGGAATTAGGTGATGATTGTATTAGAAATATTACCATATATTGAAAAAAGAAACCACTTTGTGAAAAAGGGTATCACAGTCTGTTGATAAACATATACCCGTCTTCTACATTCTTGACTGCCAGTTGGGTTAACATTTTTTGTAAGCTCTATATCATCATTCGCCATATTATTACGCTAATGATTGATGAGCAGGGATTAATTGAAATCTCATTCATCAAAATCTAAGTCCATGTTTAGGCTGTAGTGAGCGCCAAAAGGCAATTCCTTTGGCGTCCATCGCGTACGAGCAGATCTTTCACTTGAAGGTAAGCGCCACACCGATAAACAGAATTTGTAACAGAACCTAGAATCACAAAGCACTGTATGATACTGTACTGTACCTACTCCATACTCATATATTTAAACTGATCCAAAAAACCTCTTCGTGTAGGGTAAAAATTATTGCAATCGAAAAATTATATCACCACAATCGCTAATGTTACATAATTATTCAATAATTATTTACATTAATTATTTCCGACTGGTCATGGTCTGAATATTTATAATCTGACAGCAGATTTCTAGTTTATTATTGTGATTTAGTCAATAATCGTTGCCAAAATTAACCCATTATCCTACATTTAAACAACGAATGACATTTAGTTGACCTTTTTCAATTCACCTTATTATCAATTCAAGTATCATAAATTAGTTTGAACTTACTTGTAAGAAATCTCTTCTTTCCGTTTCCTCTCTGCCTCCTGATCCACATGGTCCAGAGCTCCGCTCGTGGTACTCCTGGTGACGGATCCAGTCATCACACCCTCATACTTGCTCACCTCAGACAGATTGGAGCAGTCACGTACCATGGAGATACGGGACTCTTTGGCTTCTATTGGAGGCATTTTGGGTATCTCTCTTTGGATTGTGCCGCTCTTTATGTGCCAGTAGTAGGGGCCGTCTGAATCTGGAATAACATTTTTAGATAGAGTTTGGTTTATGGCTTGAAAAGACAACGACTGCCATTTAATTTTAAGATTGAATTTTTCTACTGTTTCTTTGGGATTACCACTATGAATTCCATCAATACGAATGGATTTAAACTGAAAACCATTAACAGCCCAACGCTGATTAATTGCTAGATGATTAATCTCATCCGTCCCGTCAAATTTACCTTTTAATAACCGCTTCAAGCAATGATAAATCTCCATATATGACTTCTTACCCTCATGCTTCTCCCATCCAGGTGGCAGCTGGGGCTCTTTCTTCGGCCTGAGTTTCACCGGTATCGCGTACAGATCATCATTGGGCCCCTCTGCGGAGTGGGGAACAGGCCCGGCGTGGCTCTTCTCTGTGTCTTCCTGATCCGCCCTCTCCTTCTCCGGTGGAGGCGACTCTTCCCCACCATTCTGTTGGGACGGCGTGATGAAGCCGCTTTTTTCACTGGAGATAAATAAGTAGTTTTTTTATTACTGTATCAGTTTAGTAAACATATTTTAACATTAATAATGGATAATTAATATACAGATTAGTCAGTTATTATTCAGTTCGTCTCAATGAGTTGGAAAATAATATGCTATGAGGCGCAATCGGTGGTCAGCCGGCTGAGAAACGAGAGGCTACGGGTTTGTTCTCGGCACGGAGACAAATGTTTGTGCGATTCACCGATTCCCGTCCCATGATGTGATAGGGAGCAAACCTATCGTCAAATCTAAACCTGGGCAAATTATGTGTTTTTATCGAAACCTCAATAGCAGCAATTGTCCGACCTCGGAATGCAATCCTGAACCGCATTGGATGCTAAAACTAATGAGCTAAGCTGGTACATACTTGTGTAGCCAATTGTAGATTAAATAAAAAGCCTTTTTTGTATACGCAACAGAAATCATGTAATGTTTAGATTAAAAAGTTACTATTCATGGAGAAAGTGATATTTTTTAATAAACATAATTTCTTAATGTTAGTGTATTCAACATTATTAGCTAGAAGCAAAATCACTAACCTAAATATATGAGCTTTCTAAATGCATTCATTCATTTCATTCCGTACCGGTGACGACAATAAAATTTAGCAAGTCATGTCGCATAATGCAGACGATACAATTTTTAAATCTTATATCTGTTAGAAAGTCGATGCAAATTATTGATGTCAAATATTAATTGTGTTCTTTGTATCTATTACTATTAAAACACCCAACTGTCGAACACATAGTCCTGACTAGAGCATTCCCTGATAGAAAAACCCAATATCACTGTACCCGAGACCTCGTGGCAGCGGTCAGTTGATCGATTAAATCGGTTTTTAGAGACTATCCCGCCCACACACCCGCCACTGTAACTCCTGTGCACCAGGATCAACAGTGGCAAGCATTTTTGTCGACACCGAGCAGTAAAGCTCAGAATGTGTCTGGGAATGCCTAAATGTCTTTGTCCCGCAACAAAATTAATCAGATAGAAGGTTAGTTGGAAATATTAATTGTCCACTTCCCTCCAAAGCAAAGCGGGAGACAAAATAATGAATTGAGGAGGTATTAACCTCAAGTGTAAGGACATTTACAACTGGAGGAGCCAGATATAAAGCACCACGGATGTCATTAATTCGGTTGATTGTTGATTAAATCGGTTGGCAAATAAGAGAAACACCGCACAGCCCCCTTAGAATGCAAAAATTCAAAAACGAAATTTTCCATCGCGTTGGATCGGATTTGAATCGGAAACCGTCACACGTTGGTCTCTCTACCAATGACAATCACGGCACGAATGATAGTTTCCAGTTTTTACAGCACATTCACACCTACCACATTCTTTTGAGAGCTACAATCACAAATAGATTACAATGACAAAGGCTGCAAACTTTCAACGCTCTTCTTTTTCTTCTCATGCTTGTATACACGAAAGGATAGGCAGAGGTGTAACTAGTGCTTATTTGTGTCTCCTGTGATAGGAGCCTTTCGCCTATCGAACACAAATACCAAACCTGGGCAAATTGTGTGATTTTTAAAATCATAACTCAACCAAATCGTGGTTGCCGAACCTGGTAATTGAACCCAGAACTTCATGGATCCGCAGCCGGGAAGCTGTGACTAGGCCACTAAGGCTATCGATTTTCTTGCGTCTAGGATTCATTAACAAAAAAAACTCCAGTTAATCGATCGTTATAATATCTCTACACTTTGAAATATGTATGTCCCTAGAACTAAAAATAAAACCAAAAACTGCAGTATGTCAACACCATAAAAGAATGCGTATTAAATGTCGCATGACGTCACGTCCTGCATCGCGATAGTGAAATTAATGGCAACTCATGGGACCTTGAACGAATTCCTCATGCCTTTATCACATGAGAGAATTCACTTCACGTCAATTAATCAAGGATGTTAAAATATAGAGATCCTGCTTCTAGTAAATCTTATGGAGAATTCTCAGGTATGCAGTTTTTTTATTTGATTGAATGACGAGACGAGCAAGGGGCTCGCCTGATCGTAAGCGCCACGCCTGTCCATAAACAACACCACACTTGAATTACAAAGCACTGCATGGCACTGAATTGCGCTCGTCACCCCGAGACATAAGATGTTAAGTCTCACAATGTCCAGTAATTTCACTGGCTTCAATGTCCTTTAAACCGAAACATAACAGTGCTTACACACAGTTGCTTCGCGTCAAAAATATACAAAACAGTGGTACCAACCCAGACGGCCACTCGCATACGAGGGATACCACCTTGGTGTCCGCAAGATGTTTTCTTCACTTTAATTAACAATGAATACACACGTACTTATAAAACTCAGACGTGCATACTCTCTTGGAACTGCGATTTTCGTTTCGACGGCCCATACTGCTTCTTTGCGTGAACAGTGTTTTAGTGTTGTGTCGGTGATCGCTATCCAGTCGGGCACAATTGCCACCGAAAGAAATAAAAACATTGCTTAATTCATTCAATTACAGACTACGTCCATTTTAGGATAACCCCTTTAATTTTAATGACCATTGTTTTTACGAAAAAAATCCATACTCATATTAAGGCTAACTCGCAAAAAGTGCATAAACGTAATAAAAACCAAACAAAGAGCCATAGCAGTGGCCATAGGCTACGTTGTATGCGTCACGGAATGTGTGAATCACGATAACATTGGGGATTTGTTAGCGAAGCGGGGCGGCAGCGGGGGCGGGCGAGGTCTTCGGGGAATACGACCAATGAGTCATAGGTAATGAATGATGTTAGGCCTTATTAAGGCGCTACTTATTATTGGCTATCTATTAACTAATTTATTGAAAAAAAATTAGATACTTCACTGTGCAATTAAAATAGACCGTAAATCGAGGAAATTAAGACAGGCTGGTATATAGAAAGAAGAAAGAAAGAAAAGTCGTATATAATTGGAGCAGTACACAACGATATATTACAATTAGATTAAAAAATATGCTATTTTAAAATCGTGTTGCTACAATAATGCGTTTTCTCATTTCACCAGATACTGCAGTACAGCTGAAGCGATACTGCAGTGCTATTATAATTATGATGACTATCGAGAGATAACATCTCATGTTAATGATTTCTTATGTTTACGCGAATATTACTGAAATAAAACTAATTTAAACAGGTTTTGTCGCGGTTTTTTATTAATTTTGATCCCGACGTTTCGAAGACTTTTCAGGCTTCGCGGTCACGGGTTGGACGCAGATGCAGTGCAATCATTGCCAGGATAAAAAAGGTGATGAGGCAGAAAAGAATATATTACATGTTCTGAATGGAGTTAAGTACATATTATCCTAAACATTCAAAATCTTCCAGACATCAGGATAAAGCATCCTATTCCTGTGACTTTTCTATTTCATTTTCTCACATTACTATCTGTTATGTCTGGCTCTGATTACCATCTATAAGCAAACTAGTCCTGGAAACCTATTCGATGAGCTGTACCTAGATATACGTGCTGTTAATTATCGAGCAGTGAGTATCTAAGAATAATCTCAATTAAATTGTGAATAAAATATGTTATAAGTATAGTTGATGTGATAACAAATGGGTGATGAATGATACCTACATAAGGTATAGTTTTAGTTTAGTTTTAAATTTTTATGTTTTTATTATTATCAATTTTATTTATAAACTGAAAAAATAATACCAATGCTATGTAATACTATTGCAAACACGGCAGTGGTCTGAATTAAAAGTTCCTATTATAAATTAGTTTTAAAATAAAAAATCCTAATCAAATCGGTTTATTTAGGTGCTACAAAGTAACAGACCAACTAAATTGTATCGATAAACTCATGACTTAAAAGTAGGCTACCAATGTTATAATACCTGACGATAATGAGATTACGAAAACGAATGCAAGTATAGACAAGGACCTATGATTACCTACTCATCAGTATTAAGGACTGATAATAAACCATCCATTCCCATTACAGTACCTGGGTGAATTTATCTTGTCCTTTCCTTCAAATAACCGCATAATCCTCTTACTAATGAAGGATCTACTTAATATACCATTGGGTTTAATAAAGGTCCCAGGCCTTGGCGCCTTAATACCAATTTTTATATAATCTTGTTTCCACGATAATCAATTTGATTAAAAATACCAGACGAAAACCTTTCAGGGAAAATAATTAAATCAGCGATGAACGGCAACACTCCTGGTTTTAATTATGAAATGAAAAGTGAATACATACGTAACGTACTGTAATTAATGACCCTCCTCTACTTATTTGGACGATCGCCAACGCGTCGTGCTGGCTGTGCATTTTGTTTTATTGCAGTGTCTATGGCCAGTTATTGGATTGCAAGTGATAATAATGGAATACTAGGAAATGTCTCTAACATACGAATATTTTTAGAAAATTTATCGCAAATTTTTATTTTTATGAAATGGAGGGTCAAATAGGCAAAAAGGTCAACAGCATGTTGTATTAGCATATTGGTGCTGCCACACCGATGTTATAAAATGTTTACAAAACATTATTAAACATTTGTTAACAAAATATTTATACATTTTATCACAATGTTAGATAATGTTAGTAAATGTTTAATGTTATAAAATGTTTGTTAACATTTTATAACACCGGTGTGGCAGCAACATATTATTGATCTTAAAAATTGCAGCAGAAGCCTTTTAAACTTTCGCAATATAATAACGGTCTTAAATTGGTATTTATATCTTTATATATTATGCGATTAAGACCCCTTTGCATATTATAGAATGCAGGAAAAGCTTTTTAATTTACTCAAATTACTCATATGAATTCTAAATATTGTATAATTATTGACAGCAGCTGAAAATGGGAAAGTTTTATGTCGTTTTCATGGTTATATAATATTAGGCGAAATTAGTAATTACCGAGTAATTACCTATTCAAATTTTAAATAAAACGGTGAAAGAAAAAATTATTTCAATTTAATTATAATGAGGGCATTAATATTAAGCATTACGGTCTGTTTCAGTGAGGGGAAACTATTAAACGAATGCTTTAAACCACCAAAAGACAAATACCAAAACTCTTATGTCTACTAATCCTACTTCTTACTAATATAAAAAATGTGTAAGTTTGTGAGTTGGGGGTTTGTAAATTTGGATGTTTGTTAATCAATCACGTCATAACGGCTGAACGGATTTGGTTTAAATTTGGCATAACTGGTAGAACATTAGTTGGATAAGGACATGGGTTACATTTTACCACGGAAAAAGACAATCATGCGGACGGCGCCGCGAGCAAAATATAGTTTAGAAATTTTACACGTTACGCACTGCCCTGCTCCCATGGGTCATAGCGTGATAGACATGTAAATCTTCCTCATGAATCACTCTATCTATTGCTGAAAACTGCATTAAAATCCGTTGAATAGTTTAAAAGATCTAAGCGAACAGACAGCGGAAGCGAATTCTTTTTATACTACAGTAAAACGGGGTGAATAGGGATGGTGGGGTGGATAGAGACGAAACTTGTATTGAGAATATTACGTATATGGATCCATTAAAATGTTACCTCATGCTTAATCATTGTCCAAAATGTATAGTAGGTTTTATTATTTTATAATATAGTACAGTAATACCCCGGACTTACGCGATAGGTGGGACCGAGCTTTAACCGTGTAAGTCGAATTCGCGTAAGTCGGGGTACAACTTTGCATGTACTTTTGAGTGACATAATTTGAGGTTATCAATAAAACACAACGTACGTAAAACAATTAATCGCGGAACACATTCGCACCTGTCGTAAAAGGACCACTAACATGGCGGAATAGGAGAGCTGACGCGCGCGGCCATCAAAAAGAATAACCGCGTATCTCCGAATTCGCGTAAAACGGGGTAGCGTAAGTCGGGGTATTATTGTACAGTTTATCCCAGTTCATATCTGTAAACAAACTAAACCAGTTTCCCTATTCACGCCTGCATCCCTATTCACCCCGTTTTACGATATGTAAAGATTATCACGGTATGCTAAAGTGATAATTCACGTAAGATAAGCGTAAGCGACATAATTGTCGCTTACGCTTATCTAATAAGATGTGGGCGCATGCGAGGCGCCAAGGCCGTCGGCGCACGGACGGGCAAGCAGCACAGCTATTATCCAGCACAAAACTGTGTTAATTCACAAGTACTTACTAATCGTCGACTGACTTACAATGTTGTTTGTAAACGTTAAATTATAAGAAACAGTTTTTTTAATGAACTTGTCTTATTTCATTTCGTATGGTACCAAAAATCGCCTTCATTATACATGTAATTCTACATTTATCATGGATAGCACACCGCCTCTGTGGCGCAGCTGGCTGTAAAACGAGACGTCGAGTGTTCGATTCCCGCACCAAGACAAACATGTTTATATGATCTGGCTTCGTGTTGAAGACAAAAGTGCCTGCAGCGTAGCTCCACCACTAATAATAAAATGATATGGATTGAAAAAAAATGTGATGGTTCTGATCTGTAAATAATATCAAATACGTCTGATCTGCTAAATACAGGATTTTAGCTACTAGGCGCTATCGCTCCAGTGAATCGTGCTGCATATCCGTCAGGATAGCGACCACCGTACACATGGTGTTAAAATCTCTCATGCTGGTGCAAACACCTTGTGTGGATCGCGTTCCGGGATCAGCCAGTGTATATACAGTTCTCCCGAGGGGCTTGCGACTTGATGGTTGGTTGGGGTAGGTATAAAGGTGCATCTTTGTATCCTGTGCCTGCATCCGTCATCCCCCTGAACTGTCGCAGGCCCCTCGATTATAAACCTCTTCACATTTAGCAAAGACACGGGCCTGCACCGGTTGACATATTTGAGAATGTTTTGTCTGTGCCGGTGCGGGTCTGCCCGTGTCTGTAGATATAATTGATACGTCACACGTTAAATCACCTACGCACCTCTATAATTAAAGAATGTAACGAACGATTAGTTTTGACAGAGACATACACAGACTAGATGATTGTGTAATGCTCTCGACACGGTCAATGTTGCCTAAAGTAAAGTTAATTATGCAGTCAGTATTATAATTGCACCTGTTTTTTGGGGGTCCGTATTAAAAATAATACACCACGTTGTTTATGTTGACACTTTTTCCGAAGGCTTCGTTGTACGCAGGCGCAAAGACACGTGATGGCATACTTGTAATCTATCTCATTCTCTGGCAGGCTAAACCCTATTTATGAGAATATGTTTGTCTTTGTCGTGACGTATTTTCGTTTCTAAAGAAGTATCACTTTAAAGGACTGCTTGATTACCGATGACAGAATTGATGAAAGTAAGAATTTAATTAATCCGTCCATAAAATAATAAATTAGAAGCCATTCAAGCCTGATGGATGGGCCTTCATTTGATTGAATGGATGGAGGGGGGCACTTGTCAAATAACAGACGACGCAAACTTTGATCTCTTTGTATAAAACGTCCATTACGGTGCACGCGTGCGAGCGAGATAGCGAGATATCCCCACTACACGCCCACCTTTGCTCATACCAATATTTAAAATCATAATTGTGGCATTATTTTTGGACTAATTCAGATTGTGTTTTAACAAAAGGATTTCTTTTCGTATTATTTTTTTGTTGTGTATAAAATAACATATAATATTTAACATAGAAACTATCCTATTATTAAGATACGGAGCTCTCTCTTTTTCTACTTACATTAGCAAATTCATTGCACAAGAATTCTGACGACACTTTAAGCATACTGAAATTACTTATACTATTCATTTTAATAATTTGTTCGTAAAAGTCGCCCTAGTTTCGTTCCAGTTAAACTGGCTTCAAATCTAGCCTTGGTTTAGAGAAAAGACAAATTAATTTAGATCCATAAAGCAAAAAACTATGTGGGAGTGAGTCGTGTGTAAGAAAGAAATCAAAAGGCATAAAATATTTATTCGGGAGATAAATTATGACACAGCATAATGATGAATTAATGAACATCAATACAAAAAAGAGAAGTTCTGACAACACAATAAATGAATTTAGGCTTTCGTGATTTGTAAACATTATAATCTTTGTTTTATGTTTTTTTATATCATGAACCGGAGTTTTTTTTATGTAGCATAGGCCGGCAAACGAGCAAGTGGGTCACCCGATAGATAGTAAGTAATGTCCACCAAACAAGCACGCAATATCAGAAGAGTCATGGGCGCGTTACCGACCTTAAAGGAAAGGGATAATTAGGGATTGGGATGGGTTGGGGATTTGGGCCTCCGGATATCTCATCAACCGTACGAAACGCAAACCGCTACTTTACGTCGGTTTTCTGTGAGACAGTGGTAACGACCCGGTTGAGCCGGCCCACTAGACAGATACACAGATATCATCCACGGGTCGCAGTTTGATGGTCGCAGATTGATTGTGCTGGTGGGAGGATACTTGTATCCGACCGGATAGCGACCACCGTACACTGGCGCTAAAACCTGCCATAGTGGCCCACCTTGTGTGAGTCGCGTTCCAGGGTCAGCCAGTGTATATCCGGTTCTCCCCAGGGGGCTTGCCCCCTGATCCTAACCCTTTTCCCATCCCTTTTTCCTTCCCCTCCCTCTTGGTCCTTTGGCTAGCCGGTAGCGTAGTCACTTTGCCGAGTCAGGATAAAAAAAAAACCACTGGCCTAACCCCTCACATTGAGGAGGCCTGTGCCCAGCAGTGGGTATAAATGCCGGGCTATTATTATTATTTTATGTCCTTGTAGATATAATTTCTAAACCGGGTAGTGATAGAACAATAGTGGTTAAATAAAATAGAATAAAAAATATTCATTGTTCGTATAACTACACTATGAATCGATAACAATAGCATCTAGTTCTATATAATGATTGTCAATTCATTCGAATAAGTAGATTGATTATTTTTTGCAATCTCGCTATGCCTGCGTGAAATTGTAAATATGTTATTTTGCTGTGCCAGGATAAAATGCTGGTGGGAGGATATTCAATCCGCCCGTATAGCGACCAACGTACATATGGTGTTAAAACCTGCCATAGTGATCCACACGCCTTGTGTGGGTCGCGTTCCAGGATCAGCTACTGTATATCTCGAGCGGCTTGCGACATGACTTGATGGTTGATTGGGGCGGGTGTAGGGGTACATCCTTGTATTACTGTGCCTGCATCGGTCATCCGCATGTCCTGTCGCAAGCCCCTTGATTTACTTCTTTCCTCTCCGAAGAGGGGAGAAGCATTTATACAGGCCGGCATGACTCTGGTGACCACCGATAAACTCATTGTTTGTTGGTGGTGGCTGGTTTTTTGGATTGCACTACGCTTACCATCAGGTGTAGTGCAATCACTTTGCCGTGCTCGGATAAAAAAAAAATGTACAGTCCGACGACATAAATTATGCGCTTCTACAATCGCCGCTAGAACTTCTTTTATTATTCTGAACTAGCTGTCCCTCGCGATTTCACCTGTGTGTTACTGCCCTGCTCCCAAGGGTCATAGCGTGATATACATATAAACCTTCCTCATGAATCACTCTATCTATTGCTGAAAATTGCATTAAAATCCGTTGAATAGTTTAAAAGATCTAAGCGAACAGACAGCGGAAGCGATTTTATACTATGAAAAGATGACGAAACGAGACGGTTGCTCGTCTTATGGTAAGCAGATCACAAAACACATCACCACACAGAACATTGAACTACAATGCGCTGCATGTTATTGAACTGCGCTCATCACCCCGAGACGTAGTATGTGAATTCCCATAATATCCAATTAGCGTTTCGAGGTAGGACTCCAGGATATTTTTCCAGGCTTCTATACGCTTGCTACGCCGGCCAATAGCTGCCAAGCCAACGTCACTTACTTATTATTAGAATTCCCAAAAAATATGCATACTACCTATTAAATAGCAATTAAAGACTTCTAAAACGCCAAGTAACTCGCGTTCGGCAGTCGAACTTCGACTAGACCTGCGTGTTAAAAAAATGCAATTACTTCTACTGACCTTGTCTTATTCACTGGCGATGTGGCTTCGTCTTCAACTCTGAAACAATATAACAATTTTATTAAATACTTTATAATTTTATATGTTTCTCTATTCTTTAACTCTAAATAAATAAATAAATAACACCCAACAACCGCACATATAGCCCTGACCCCACAGTAAGATACGAGTCTTGTGTCGTGGGTATCAGGAACTATGAGAGACTTTCGGTCTCACAACACCCAGACCAGTAACAAATATTTATGGATCAGACAAATATTTGTTTCGGTGCGGGGATCGAACCCGCGGCCTCACGTTTCATAGTCGGCTTCTCGCCCACTACGCCCCGGAGGCTGTCCTAAAATGTTTACTGCCTATATTGGCATTCATTAGTCGGATAAAATTTTAATTGTAATTGTGATTTAGGCCCTTAGTTTAACGCGTAATCATATGGCATGTACATCACATAAAACTATTATTAATGATGCTCATATACATCGTTTAAAAATCCCAAATACCTTCGGAAGTGGATATCCAGACGTTTATAAATATAACTGAATATCCGCGAACATCGTAAACAGCTGGCAGTAACATCTGTTTTCATCCATACACGTCATAAAAGTGAGTCGTCAAACAAGTCGGTTTAAAGCGACGGTAATCTACATTTTATACGTTTTTGATAACGTGAAGACTGAGTTAGGTTTTTACTTGTTTATAGAATTACTTAGGTCACAATTGCAGAATCTTTACATCCTTTTTTTCATTTGATTGAATGACGAGAAGAGCAAGGCGCCCGCCTGATGGTAAGCGCCACGCCTGCCCATAAACACAAGAAACACCACACAAAACTTTGAATTACAAAGCACTGCATGGCACGGAACTGCGCTCGTCACCCCGAGACATAAGTCTCATAATGCACAGTAGTTTACTGGCTTCAATGTCCTCCAAACCGACACAACAGTGCTTACACACTCATTCCTTGTAAAAATCACATTTACTTTTTCTAATATAACTCATATAATAAAGAGTGTATGAAACAAGATTATTCGCCCACTGTAACTGATGTAAGCCAGGATCGACAGTGGCATTTTTGTTGACACCGAGCAGTGGAGCTCAAGTTCGACAACGAAATTAAATAAATAGAAAGATTGAAAGAAGGAGAAGCAATTGAACAGGAGTTGGAAAAGTGAAATAGAGCGTGTAAGGAAAACGCTTACAAAATTAAGACAGGTTTTGTGCTGATTAACCGAAACCGAACCCTGGCTTTAAGCCAGGATAATGATAGAAAGAAAGGATTAAATGTGATAAATATGTAACACAGCGATAGGCTGGCCATGATATCCGAAATTGATTCTGACGGTGATTAATGGACGATGATTCTTATTATTAAGACCCCGGATATATACGGACTATAGTCCGTCATAATTTGGTGCAATTATTTCATGTAAGGAGATAAAGATATCATAAGTAAGTCATTAATTGGGATCAGACGCAATGAGTAGTTGGTCTCCAGAAATACTTTTACGTACCATTTCAAGATTTACCATTAATGTTCCACGGAGTCCTATTACTGAGCTTATGCCGTCTGTCTATTTGTCTGCTTAAGCTAAAACTTAAATTTTGGCCCTAACGTTTACAATCACGAAGGCTGAAAAGCTTCTGAAATTTCAGGACCAAATTAAAATAAAAAAACACGATCTCAAAATCTGTTTAAATTAGTTTTATTTCAATCTTTATCTTTCGATTTGTGTGTTGCTGGTGGAAATTTTCACACAATATGTGTTATTATTGGAGGGTATAAGTATCCTTTTTTTTTGCTTTTGTAAAACATTTAATTATATGGAACCCGGTGCGGAAATCTAACTCGCATTTGACTGTATTTTATATCAATAAAACATCCTAGTCAGCTATCTTAAGCACTTTTTGGCTAAATTTAAATCACATTATCTCTACTCCCAAACTCCTGTTCTACTAAACTCAACCATCTCTAAACTCGACGAAATATAAACACTATACTATTAAGTAAAAAAATATAAATCAACGAAACCTAACTTAATAAACCTAGCATCTAGATTCTAGACCACATTTCAGAGCTAGACTAGACGCGAAATATCACGCGCTGACTGAAATTCCATTACGGTCCACTCCAGTCTACCACACAATGGCTACGTGTGGATTTCTACTTCAATTTCAGTTGAATTATTTTTGGTTTTAAGTGAAGGGCGCTGGGCGATGTTTAATAGTATTATTTACTGCCGATAGATGGCGTTCTGAGATGTTTTGATATATTAAGTTGCACTCGCTAATCAGCAAACGATTAGCGAGTTATGTCATCCTTATCGGGGCTTAGAAAATCTTAAAGAAACTAATGTACACTTATATTGATTTGTGTATTATGGAGTCTAGAACTGGGACCAACAAAACAATATTTTTACTAGAAACCACCATCAACATTTTAAAGTTGTTGTCGAAAAAATTATTGTGCCATTTTATAAACGTACCTATATACGCACTCACACCTGTAATCTCCAAAGAGGTAGACGGACGTATAACTAGTACACCCACGTTTCGCCGAGCGTATTTCCGTTCCATGATGTGATAGGGGACGAGCCTATCGCCATACCAGGCACTTTTCTCCGGGATGATACTGAGTATTTCGTGATAGAAAAACCCAACATCACTTTTATCCGAACCGGGGATCGAACCCGAGACCTCAGCACAGCAGTCGTACAGCGTACGTAATACAACTGCATCACCGAGGCAGTCTATAAACTCCATTTTATAAACCCTGTCTGTAAAACCGTTTGACGAGCTCGTTGCACCGCGGGTCCGTATAAAGGGTCGCCATCCGGCCGGAACTATGTTTATAGCACGCCTCGGCGGGTTATCGTCACTACAATGTACACTGACACAGGTAGCTGTCTAGAGTTAGCTGAACTTCTGAACTAACATGCGGAATATCTGTCTATAATGCTGTATGGTTATTTGAGAGAAGTAATTTGGAGCAGTAATAGCTTTTGCTCTAGGCTCCGATTGCGTGAATTTTCTTTTCGGTTGGAATTTGTGGCAGATAAAGCGATATACTCGTCACTTTTGAGTGATAGAGCCACGCTGTAGACAGTTTTGTCTACAGCATGAATGGGCTGGCTCGACCGGATCATTACCACTGTCTCACAGAAAACCGACGTAAAGTAGTGGCTTGCTGCTGCGTTTCGTACGGTGAGTGAGATAACCGGAAGCCCTAATCCCGTCCCTTTCCTAATCCCTAATTTTCCCTTTCCTTTAGGGTCGGCAACGCGCCCATGACTCTTCTGGTGGTGGGCGTACATGAGCGGTGGAGATCACTTACCATCAGGTGACCCACTTGCTCGTTTGCCGGCCTATGCTATAATAAAAAAAAAACCTTTTATATCATGGGGAGGAAATAAGCTCGGTGAACCCTGGGTGCACTAAGGTGCTACACCTTATGTATAAATTCAAATAATTCATTCCTAGTTGCAACTAAAACGAATGCAAATGCTATTAGCATTTATTTATTTGTTCTAATAACAAGACGAGCAAGTCGCTCGCCTGATGTTAAGCAGCACGCCTGCCCAAAATAAACAGACACAAGAACACCTCATAGATCTTTGAGTTATAAAGCACTTCATGGTAATAGACTGCGCTCGTCATCCCTAGACATAATATGTTAAGTCTCATAATGCCCAGTAATTTTACAAGCTTCAGTGTCCTTCAAACTAAAACACAACAGTGCTTACAACCTGCTGCTTGGCGATAAAAATAGACAAAGCGGTGGTACCAACCCAGACGGTCTTTCGCATACCACTTAGATAATGTATCAAATTAAATAACACCATTAGCTTAAAAAAAATGTTTAAATATTGCCTTTAATTGAAACGTCTATCCTTGGCATAATCAGTGCAATAATTTAATAAACCGACGCTGATGTGTATGTAGTTCGTAACGAAGCCAAACTCCGGCGATGCCAAGGTCCCATACACTAGAACTGTTGCTAACAAAACGTAACCCAGTTTCACTTAACTAATATTAACAATGCGGACGGATCTGTATTGAATAATATTTAAAGTTTATGATTTATTGAAATAAAACTAATTTAAACGGATTTTATCGCGGTTTTTTATTAATTTTGAAAAGTCATCGAAACGTCGGGATCAAAATTAATAAAAAACCGCGATAAAATCCGTTTAAATTAATTTTATTTCAATGAGTAATATTCGCGTAAACATAAGAAATCATTGCTTATGATTTATCTTGAAATGTTGACAAGGTGGTCCCTCGTATGCGAGAGGCTGTCTAGGTTCGTACCACCACTTTGTCTATTTCTGCCGCCAAGTAACAGTGTATAAGCACTGTTATGTTTCGGTTTGAAGCAGGTTATTACACCCCACAGTCACACACATAGACCTGACCCCACAGTAAGATACGAGTCTTGTGTCGTGGGTATCAGGAACTACGAGAGACTTTAGGTCTCACAACACCCAGACCCCGAAACAAATATATTTTGTTGATCACACAAACATTGATCGAACCCGCGGCCTCTCGCTTAACAGCCGGCTACTCGCCCGCTGCGCAACGGAGAAGAATATAAAGAAAGAAGAATAGAAATTAATTAGGACTCCAAGAAACGCTCAAATCTCACCATTTACACTGCAATTCAGATATTTCTACCATTATAAAAATGCACGCTACCCCTTTGAGAAAAATGCAATTGAATTTTTTAAAACTGCAACGAACAGGCAGGTTAGTAGTCGCTCCCAATCCGAGAATCGAATTCAAACCTCTTCACAACTACGACCACAATAGGTCATATAAAACAACCCAACCGTCCACTACCTCATCCACTATCACATAATAACATAATAAAAAGATAATTTCTATTCGAGCCACGTCAGACACGTAATAGGTAAACTAATTGAAGTCTATGGTACAAACGCGAGCGAATATAGACTCTATGCCGTAGATACAAGGTGCAATAGAGATGAGGATATGCAATTCCGAGTCCACTTGAATGCATCTGGAGAATGAAGTCGCGACGTGATCTCAATTTATGTCTTCAAGGCAACACGATAGGGGATGTCGGTGTTGTTCTTTAAATAATAAATAGGTCAATTCATTTTATTGTACGCTTCATGGTCTTTGAAAATTGAGGGTATTTTTATTCATCAGTCACCTTCTGTAGCGTGTTCGAGTCGGCTGTGAAGCGAAAAGCCACGGGTTCGATCCCCACTATTGCGTATATTTGTGTGCGTTATGCTTACAATTGATTACAAATGAAAACAAGGTGGTTCCCCGTATGCGATAGGCCGTCTGGGTTGGCACCACCGCTTTGTCTATTTCTGCTGTCAAGTAACAGTGTGTAAGCACTGTTGTGTTTCGGTATGAAGGAATTGAAGCCAGTGAAATTACTGGGAATTATGATAACTAACATCTTATGTCTCGGAATGACGAGCGCAATTCAGTGCCATGCAGTGCTTTATAATTCAAAGTTTCTTCTGTTTATGGGCAGGCGTCGCGCTTACCATCAGGCGAGCGCCTTCCTCGTCTCATCATTCAATAAAATAAATAAAATAAAAGACAGTTGCACATTTAATATTCACTGCAAACAAGCATAAAACAAACTATTTCCATAAAAACCTCCCTACAAACAAAAATGCAAAGTTTTTTACGTCATTTTACGCTGAAACCGACAGCGGGATTATTTAGTTTGTGAAAATACGAGCATTCAGTTGTTTGTTCCGACCTACAGTAAATTATATGCGGGGACAATTTGTAATTTTTTTATTTTTGATGAGCATGAAAAAGAAGGGATGTGTAATCTAAAGTAACTTTTATAATGAACTGTCATTTGCTCGCGGTTTCATCCGTGTGAACTTGTGTTCAAAAACTATTTCCCTTACAACTCCTTTTCCCTTAAACGGCAAAATTATAAAACTACTTAGCTACACTAACATTATAAATAGGATAGATTTGTATTTTTGTATGTAACGAATAAACTTAAAAACTACTTGACCGATTTGAAAAATTCTTTAAGCATTAGAATCCTACATTATCCCTGATGAATATAGGCTCCGTTTTATCCCGGAAAAAGCAGATCACGCGGGCTAAGCCGCAAGGAAAAGGTAGTATGATAATCTAAATATATAAAACTCAAAGGTGACTGACTGACAAAGTGATCTATGAACGCACAGCCCAAACCACTGGAGGGATCGGGCTGAAATTTGGCGTGCAGGTAGATGCTATGATGTAGGCATCCGCTAAGAAAGGATTTTGATAAATTCTACCCCCAAGGGGATAAAATAGGGAATGAAAGTTTGTATGAAACTTTGTCCATTTTAAACGTTCACGCGGGTGGAGCCGCGAGCAAAAGCTAGTGACAATATAAAATTGATTCCTTCGCAAATCTTCCAATTTCTATTTTCAATAGTTTGGACTGGTCTTTGATGACTCTTATCAGTGTGAATTGAAAATTTTGTTTATTCTATTATTGTCTATTCTAAAAATAAATTATATCCGCTATCGCTTCTAACTCGCGCCGCACAACTGCAGCATTATTATCTACACAGCGAGCGGATGTTGTTCAGCTCGGCACGCTCGCCGTCGACGTTACGCGTGGCCATTAAACCGGCGAGCAAATCTATTTCAACGTCAATTTATGGCCCATATCCATGCAGGATTTTCGTTTGTTTACGGTTCAACAACGAATCAAATTATAATGATTGATGCAATGCAGAAAAGTATGATTGCATTTTTTTTTGCAAGTAACAATGATATCGGGAAGTGCACTACAATCTAACATAATTTAAAATATTATATTTGGTCTTTTAGTCCAATGTTTAAGTTATAGCCCCAGAGCGTTGTTCATCTTACTAGAAAACTTCACAGTACAAGGATAACATTCTTAATTCTAGGATTATTTTGTTGTATAAATATAAATCTAAATCCAGTAGAGCGTATTTGCAAAAAAAAATTAATGACATTATGATATTTATTAGATTGTTCATTCTAAAAGCTTTTTAAATTGCTGTAATTATAGAGCTTAAGTCATGGTTGTAATTTTGTTTTTTTTTCACGCAAGCATCTAATCGATCACGATTTAAGATTTATTCGAACTTACATTTAGCAACAATAACATAAATATTCTTCATAATACCGACAATAACAGGAATAAGTATCAATCAAAAGAAACTCACATTTCTCCACTGAATCGCGCGCAGGATCTCATATATGGCGTCTGCGACATTACAATAAGAATAAAGCGAAAAAAGCAAAACAATAGTACTGGCAAAATAGATATTACTCGCATTGTTGTCAGGAGATCATTAATCTTTTTATTTTGGCACCCGTTCCAGACATGCGATAATACGTAAAATAAAACAGCAAATATAAAATATTTTTTAATTTTATATAATCTAATGCAGATTTCGTGACTGTCTGGAAATAATATAAATAAAAGAGTAATATTTTTCTGTCTGGCAATTACGAGCTATCGGCGTTCTTAATTCAAAAATACGAACAGTGAAACACTAAGCGTGAAAAAAGCGAAAATAAGCAGTGCTGGGTTGGACATAGGACGGGCCACACACGGCAGCGCTGCAAGCGATCGATGCAGGCGACTGCGCACTTGGCAGGTCAATGCACCCGTCATCTGGCGCCACAAGCGCTGTGGCTGTACGAAACGCGACCTGTGCTTTATTGCTTGTTTGATTTGGGTTATTGATATTGTGTAAGCGAAAGATTAATATTGGAATACATGACTCTTTTTATTGCCTCAGATCTTATGATACTAAATCCATTATTACGATCTACATAGGTAGGTAACTGAACTGGTGACCTACCTAATGGTATCCACAATGCCAGGGGCATAGCCAAGCCGCGGTCCAACTAGTTTTTTTTTAAACCTTGAAGGACACGGCAAGCTATGTAAAGCAATTAATGTTAATAAAAGTCAGAACGATTAAATCTGCGTTTATTGCAGCAAAAGTATAATAACATAAGTTCACGCTTGTATCTCCAAAGGCGTAAGCAGAGGTGCACCAGTCACACATAGTTCGCCTTACTTTTTTTATTCGATTGGATGACGAGACGAGCAAGGCGCTCGCCTGATGGTTTTATTCGCATAAAAAGAAGCAACACCACACAGAACTTTGAATTACAAAGCACTGCATGGCACAGAACTGCGCTCGTCACCGCGAGACATAAGATGTTAAGTCTCATAATGCTCAGTAATTTCACTGGCTTCAATTCCCTTCAAACTGAAACACAACAGTGCTTACACACTTTTGCTTGGCGGTAGACATAGACGAAGCGGTGGTACCAACCCAGACGGCCTCTCGCATACGAGGGACGATATTAAATGGCAATGAAGACTATATTTAAAATCTTTTGTACACGCCACTTGTCTATTGAGACGGTACAAATCGATTCCTCGAACAATGCACTTATCTTGGATTTTCAATCGCCCGGGATTTCTATGCAACTTGAAAATCCCTGTAAAGTGTACGGCGTTGTGTAGATTCGTTTTTTAAATTGATATTTTTTTTTTAGTTTGGGAATAAAATGTGTCTTGGGAATTGTTCATGCACGAGTATTAAATTTATGTTTAAAAGGCATAAGTTTGTTTCTTTGCTGCTGAATGACAGGTACCTTTGCTGGCATTTATTTAATTTAAATTATTAGTTTTAGTTAAGTAATTAATTATAGGAGATATTTTTTATGTTAGTTAGTTATTGTTATGCTAGCAATAAATGTTTTTCGTTCTTTCTTTGCTACAAATATTTTTGCTAACAAAAAAAGCGAAGGGAGTTTGACGCGTATTTCTTTTTTATATGTCTAATGGTCGGATTTTGATGATTCTTTTTATATTTTGAATGGAAATTAAAGGGTTGAAATCGGGGTTAAAAGACTACGACTTCGGCGTTTATATACTGGTTTTGATAGTTCGTCAATCCTTCCTTCCTTCCAGTTTCCTTAACCCACTCGCAGTGGGGTGGCCGCATCATACTTTATACATGTGACAGAAAGATTTGGCTTGTGGTTTTTACAAATAGCCGCCTACCTGACTTCAACCCCTCTGGGGAGATTAATAGTTCTTCAATAAAAGTTGTAATGTAAGCACTTTTTATCAAAAATAAACCCGACTCAAAAAGTAATAAGTTAAATAAACTGTTAATAGATTTTGTGTCGGCGTTGACCAATGAACTACAAGCAATGAATAAATGTTTAATTTTATTTTTAGCGATTCAGTTTGTTGAGTCTATTTTTAAAAGTATTTTTTTTGTGTTATTATGAAAAGCAGACAGTCTGGAGGAGGTGATAAATTATGATTTATCGTTCATGTCATCATTAAAGGATTCTATTTTCCTTGATGGCCTATTCTAAAAGATTAATTGATATTTTTAGAAAAAATACGGAATTTAACCTACTTAAATCTAATGAATTTAGCAAAATCAAATCAATAACTCAATTTTAACTTGATGTGGGATGATATATTATTGCATATTTGCATCCATATATCGATGTTTCTAACTCCATATAGGTAATCTTGAAACAGATTTTTGTAGTAGTCACTAAACTACAACCTGATTCCAGCGTTCTATTTTCAAAAACGGACGCACATTGACGAATTCCAAATTCAAAAATACAACATTCTATTTTCAAAAACGGGCGTACTTTGACGAATTCCAAATTCAAAAAGAACGTCACATGTACAACTGTCAATTCTTTTTGACGAGTGGCATAATATTATCTCACTGCGCTGATTTCTGACTACAAGACTACAAGTGGATTCCACTGACCTCCTGTTGTCGAGGTAGCTGTCGTAGTCGTCTGGTGTGTTCTTCTCGTCATGCATGTCGTACAGGTCTGTGTATATCGCTGACTCGAGACGAGAGGGGTCCAAATGGTAGTTGGGGTTCTCGTAAGAGAGCAGACCATTCTCTGTGGACAAAATAACATATTTTTAATACCACACCATTATTTGAAAATTGAAAAAAAGGTGTTTATACCTTCAAACACTCGATTAAGACCCATTTAAATAAATATTATTGAAAAAATGAAGTTCAATATACGATTTTTGACTACGCCATTAACCTATAAATTATTCTGCTATATGTGGATTATTGATACCAACTTTCTGCAACACCCGGTGTATTGGTGTAGCAAATATATAAGACATTAATATACACCTAGCACTTGCCCGGCATCATGTAACCAAAGCTGAAGCCGTAGAGTTTCACACACATTTCAGCAAGGTCTGCCAATCTGAAGGATATTTCTTTTTTATTTCTATATTTCTCATTAGTAGCAAGATTAACAATGAACAATGTATACCGTCTGAGTGGTAGAACTTACGCCACTAAGTTACGGTCAATTGACCGTAACTAAATATTACCATCTTACATCACAAGGTGGTAGGTCCCTCGTATGCGAGAGGCCGTCTGGGTGCAAGCAACAGTGTGTAAGCACTGTTATGTTTCGGTTTGAAGGACATTGAAGCCAGTGTAATTACTGGGCATTATGAGACTTATCACAATGTCTCGGGGTGACGAGCGCAGTTCAGTGCCATGCAGTACTTTGTAATTCAAAGTTCTGTGTGATGTTCTGTTTATGGGCAGGCGTGACTTACAATCAGGCGAGCGCCTTGCTCACGTCATTCAAATTAAAAAAATATATCATTAATGAAATTCCAAACATAACAACAGTCGGTTACCATTCTCGTTCTGAGGGCAATGTGATGATTCCCTTTGTACAAGGCAATAGCCATGGAGCGAAACCCTCCGGCGGCCCTCGCAAATGTGCTGCAGATGTCATTACAACGCACTTACAAGCCTAATGACGGATGACGCAAACGTAGGCTGACGGCGTTTTGATCACAAAATAGAAAGACAGCCATGGCGCAGTGGCCGAGCGTGGCGAAGCGAGCGGCCATGGGTTCGATTTTCTTCCTTTTTTAAGTCAGTTAAAAGTAGCCTCAACGAAGATTATTTGCCCGTCAAAAAACACACCATTTGAGATTAGAGTTTGTACGAGATATGGTGATAGACTCGTCACATATCACATCATAGGACGCATATAAGTTCGGCGTAACACAGTTCGCTTACCACTGAACAGTTGCTTAAGTTAAATTACCCGACATTAGGTTTGTGTGATTGAAAAACAATAGTAAAGGGGTGTTTAGCCCAGCAGTGGGGTATACTGGTGTTTTATTGCTAAGTGGTAAACACTGACAGTTTCGTCTACAGCATGAATGGGCCGACTGGACTAGGTTGTTACCAATCTCATAGAAAACCGGCATGAAGTGGCAGTTTGCGTATGGTAAGTGAAATTTCCGAGGCCCAAATCTCCCCTAGCCTTGCCAAGCTTCATTTCTCACCTAAAGATCGGCTGCGCAACAACTATTCTAGTATTGTAGGTGTTCATGAACGGTGAAGAAATACCATCAGGGGACCCATTAACTCCTTTACCTTCTACTTTTTTACATAGTATAAAATGAAGTCCCTTCCGCTGTCTATTCGCTTAGATCTTTTAAACTATTCAACGGATTTTAATGTAGTTTTCAGCAATAGATAGAGAGATTCACGAAAAAGGTTCATATGTATAATACATACATATTATAGTGCAGAAAAGCTGAAAAATTCAAAGATTTGTATTGTGATGTAGTAACAAACACATATTTTTACCCGTGCGAAGTCGCCTAAGTTCCCTATTTAAAAAATAAATCAATAATAACTCCATAAGCAGCACCTATACTATCACCTCTGCAGTCTTTTTCTTTTTTATTTATGGCTTTCGCATTATTATGCATTTTGCCAGTGTCAAGTATGTATTATTCTCAACTTATTTTTACAAGAACGATGAAACACGGGTGCGGTCGATTTTAAGGTCTTGCCGGAGTTTTGGTGTTAACTCCTTTCAGTACGATGCTTAATTCACTTATTTCAATGTTTCCATACACTGTTCATCACCGTCAATGTTTATTGAACAAATCCACACCACTTTTATACAACAAACACAACTTTAAACTAGTTTATGAAATAAATTAAAATAAGCGATGAACTGCACTGTCAGAATTCCCGCCAAAACTCCACCTCTGCAGTCTGTGCCTTGGGACGTATAAAACCTGGTCCACACGATCAGAGATGGTAACAAAATGTTACGGTTACTGCGTGCCCACACTTCCGGTACGTAATGACCATCAGCCATTGTGCGGGATGGCCGATTGATAGTTTTTGGTCATAAATATTTAGTTGTATACCACTTTTCGAGTGAGGATAGAGTAATGTTATTCCGATAATAACATTTATTCGTAGTTATTATAGAGTGCCTCGGTGGCGCTGTTGTATTGGCCACGTGGTAAGACTATGCTGAGGTCTCTAGTTCGATCCCCAGGTCGGATCAAAGTGATATTGGATCTATCACGAAATCAGTATCAGTCCGAGATCTGGAATTGTGGTGATAGGCTGAAATTTGCCTCAAAAGTAGTTGCTGAATTAACGCAAAGGCTTCTTTTTATTTCGGAAAAGAAAATCAGTCACACGAAAACAGAGCCCCGAGCAAGCTTATTACTCCTCCAAATTACTTCCTTCTCTTATTTATTTATAACTTTATTGTACATCCCACAAAAGTATTGAAAATAGACAATGGATAATTAAAAATAATAAATAGAAGTACAATTGGCGGCCTATTGCTAACGGCAATTTCTTCCAGGCAACCTTTGGATGGACTAGATTGATAGGTAAATGAGTGGGCGGTCAACATATAAATGAAACCTACAGAGAATAGATGTACACATTTTACGTATTTACTTATATAGTAATGCTATATACGTATATACATATACCATAATACCATACATGACCATACAGCATTATAGACAGATATTTATTTATTAAAACTTTGTACACATGGTATACAGGCGGACTTTAAGGCCTTAGGCATTTTTTCCTGGTCGACCTTAGGGTGGTGGATATCATAACTCTGGAGAGAATGCCTTTGGCATTAAGTCCGCCTTTATACAGTGTATATAAAGTGTAAATAAATAAATAAATAAATAACTGAGGCAGGTGCATAATAAAATAAATAAAAATCTAAATATACTAAATAAATATTTAACTAAATAATTACACATATTAATACATATATACAAAAAAATACAAATATAAAATATAAATAAATAATACATATCCTATCCTACTAATATTATAAACGTGAAAGTTTGTAAGTATGCATGTATGTATGTTACTCTTTCACGTAAAAACTACTGGATGGATTTTAATGAAACTTTTCAATAATATAGCTTATACATCAGAATAGGACATAGACTACTTTATATCCCGGAAAAATCAGATCACGCGGGCGGAGCCGCGAGCAAAAGCTAGTATATAGATAAATATATACACTAATATCTATCGTGGAGAATCTGTTACTTCAGTCAGCTATAATTGCCGAACTCTCATCTTGAAAGCCAGCCGTGTTGTGGACGTCCTGATTTCGAGCGTTTAGATAGAGTTCATAGATTATCGATAGAGTTCATATTATGTTAGTTCAGAACTTCAGCTAACTCTAGACAGCTACCTGTCTCAGTGTACATTGTAGTGACGATAACCCACCGAGGCGTGCTATAAACATTGTTCCGGCCGGATGGCGACCCTTTATACGGACCCGCGGTGCAACGAGCTCGTCAAACGGTTTTACAGACAGGGTTTATAAAATGGAGTTTATAGACTGCCACGGTGGTGCACTTGTATTACGTACGCTGTATCACTGCTGTGCTGAGGTGTCGAGTTCGATCCCCGAGGTTGGGTAAAAGTGATACTGGGTTCTTCTATCATGAAATGCTCAGTATCAGCCCGGGTTCTGGAACTGTGCCCGGTATGGCGATAGGCTCGCCCCCTATCAAATCATGGGACGGAGATACGTTCGGCGAAATGTGTGCGTATTGGTTACACCTCTGCCTACCCCTTCGGGGATGACACGTACGTGTGTATTATAGTTATATACGCACCAAAATCTCAGTTTCGATCTAATTAATAGTCATAGGTACCAATAGTTGCTCATACCAATATTGATAATACGAACTGCGGCTTTATTGTTTTCTAAATTTTAATTAAGTTTTTGTAAAAAAAAAATGTTTTACGTATTGCAAATAAAATAATGTATAAAATTATACAAACATGAATTAGAACAGAAATATTGTCTTTATGTGTTTACGCAGATGCGATCAACGACGTATTGTATTAAATTTTCTTTTATATTTTGTATTTTATGTTTGTTTTTCTTTACTAACTGTACTTATAAGTAGGGCTAGTACAATGTTTATGTTTACCCTCCATACATCAATTAGTAGAAGTGGAACTATGATGACTTAAAATTGCTTATGGTTTGGTCAAACAGCAAACGGGGCGAGACGGCGTATAGCTAGCTAGTCGAACGTCGAGCGGGACGATTCTGTGTGACATTTTCTATATTGACTAATGCATTACAACTCACGTCCCGTCAACGTCGCGTTACCGTCCCGCCCCGTTCGCTGCTTGATTAGTTATTTAATCTATTATTCGAATACGAAATTAGTTTTTGAACGAAGCTTTCCTTTTTTGCTCTATGATTCAAGGACCGAAAACCCCGAATTTAGGTTATTTTAAAGATTTAGGTTATCGCTATCTGGGTAACCGAGATAAATAAACATGTTACTACTGTTTTAGGTTACCATTTTAATAACGGTAATCTAAAAATTACATGACACACAGAGGTACCTACTGCCAGTCCTTTGTCTTATGCCGACGCCACGTGTAAGATAGAGTTAATGATTATTTCGGTAATCGGTATTAAACCGAGGTAGCGGTGAGAAATTTAATAACAATAAATAAATTACGGTTAATTTACGGATTAATTTAGAAATACCGGTAATATTATTATAGGTTGTAACCGAGAAATACAGGTATTTTTCATACCGGTTTCGGTATGAATTATTAGTTTAACATTTCATCAATAGTAATGTTACACGAATTCGAAAACCGTGAACGTATTTGTAACTCGTAATAGACCTACATATTTTTAAAAAATAAAAATTGGTGTGTGTCGTGGGACACCAGGTAGGAACGAAGTTCCTTCGGCTAATGTAGAATCGACACAAATTGCAAAAAAATCAAATTATCAACTAAAATAACAAAATATGTCTCTTTATTTTTGTTTGACAACATAAAATTACATAGAAATAGAATAGAAAAATAGAAATAAAAAGACGTGTGGCACTCGGAGACTGCCGCGGTAAAGCTATTGTATGGCATTTTTTATCAACTTATGTAATTATAAATAATAACGAGCTAGCGTAATCTTTTAAAAATCGAAGGAGTATTTTTATATACTTCAATTATAACTGGCTGAATGAATTTCATTTTAAAAAAGGAACTAACGCTGGCTGTTTATGCGACTGTCGCGCCTGCGCACTTCTCATTTAACGCTTTTTTTCCACGCATTTTTCTTACGGTTTTACTATCACATTTTTTTCAGTTCGGTCACGCAGCGAAATCCCTATCCCCTCCAAGCCTGCCGTAAGGAACTTCGTTCCAATAATAACGATCCAAGTGTTCGGCTGATGGTAGGCGTTACGCCTGCCCAAACGAATTACAAAGCATTGCATGGCACTGAACTGCCCTCGTCACCCCGAGAGATAAGATGTTAAGTCTCATAATGCCCAGTAATTCATTGGCTTCAATATCCTTCAAGACGAAACACAACAGTGCTTACGCTTGCTTTGCGCCAGAAATAGACAAAGCGGTGGTTCCAACCCAGACGGCCTCTCGCGTACGAGGGACCTACCACCTTGTAAAGATATGTCAACTAAATAAAATATGTAAACCTTATTCTACTTTTACCTTAGTCTTTGATAGTCTTGTTTTTATTCTGTTTAACAGATTACGTTTGATCTTTACTAACTCAACTCAAGTTGTTCAGCGAATTGAGATTCCTTTTTTATTTCTTGTTAAAAAGTATTCAGCGTATAAGTCTTATATTCAATTTTAATGTAACATATCTGGTTCATACATAAAATATTTTTAAAGATTCCTACATAAGAATAAACTTGGTAATTTGGATCTTTGATATTTTTATCTACACTACATAATATAAAGAGGTTTGCAAGTTTATGACTTTGTGTGTTTGTAGTGTAATTTCTTCATCTACTGTTCCTTGTGGCACGACCGGGTCGCTACCACTGTCTCACAGATAACCGACGTAAAGTACCGGCTTGCTGCTGCGTTTCGTACGGTGAGTGAGATATCCGGAAGCCCAAATTCCCTCCCCTTCCCAATCTCTTATTATCCCTTCCCTTTAAGGTCAGCAACGCATCTTCTTGTATTGTGGGCGTACATAGGCGGTGGAGATCACTTACCATCAGGACCTTGCTCATATACCGCTCTATGCTATAAAAAAATCTCTGACCCTAATCAAACAACAATAAACCCTTATGGCCTGTGCAATCTTGATTAATTTCACCAAGATTTGGTTCGAGATCTACGTAAAGGAGTACTCCACGATTCGTTAGCGTCCTTTCTGACGTCAGCAGCCATCCGACCGGTACAAAGGTACACGAGGCTATTGATTTTCCACGACCTTCAGACTGACGCCGCGACCCGACTTGTCTAGCTTACTTTTAAAACCAACCAATTGATGACGTGGATGGAATGTTGATATCGAATGATCTATGCTTTTTGGTGTTTTGTTAGAAGTCGGATTTGTGAATGATAATGGGAAGGACAGAAGGGATATTGCATCGAGATTGTCTTTTTAACACGCTTTTATTAACTTCAGACGTATGTTAGTATGTTTATATGTAACGGAATCTTTTACCATGATTTTGATGATACCATATATTTTCCATAAATGAATGAATGGATTTCTCTTTAACAAGTTGCCAGCCAAACGTCACTATAAAAATAATTCTAAACCACACGTGTATTACAACAGTTACTTTCCCATGAGTTAAACAGTTTAGTCACAATTCTGCGTCGTCATTGTTGACTTAAATGTCTTGTTAACTGGGTATTTGGTTTTAATAGCTAACCGTGCATTGCAGCTTATCGTATGGTTTAAGTAATTATAACAAGCAATGCTTGACGATTTCTACTGATTATATAGTACTAAAAGCAAATGATAAATAAATACACACATAGCCCTGACCCCACAGTAAGATACGAGTCTTTGTCACGGGTATCAGGAACTACGAGAAACTTTCGGTTTACTTTTAGCCGGCTACTCGCCCGCTGCGCCACAGAGGCTGTAAAATGATACAACTTTTAAATAACGTGATCTCTTACAGGAGTATTGTTTACATTATACTAAACAACTTTCGTTCTACGATTATTGATTAAATATCGTAGAACTAAAGTAAAGGTACAAGTTGGAAGCGGACGACATGACGCAGCAGCAGACGACGTGTCGCAACGACACTACTGGTTTCTATGTATTTCTATGAAATTACATCCGTAGTCAGCGACACGAAGCTAGCGACGCGTCGTCGAGCGGCCGACGCCAGTGTCGTCCGACCGCGGATCAGTAGTGCCGCTGACGACGGAGCAACGACACGTCCAGCGAGTTTATTTTCAAAATGAATTTCAAGATTCAAACGACAATACTGTCTGAATTCTTTAATATCGCTTTCCAAATGGTTTTTAATCAATATTGAATAGGTTCCCTCACTTGTTCTGCATTTAAGTATGGCTTCTCGTCTTTTTTTGTACAAGTACAACAAAAACAAGTCATCATCGTCTTATTCCTCTTCTAATAAAAGATATAAAAAAATGCATCTTGTTTCACGGAACACTCGGTACCAACTGGATTCCATCTGCTGTTGCCGTCTGCAGTCGGGTTCGAAATCATGACTGCAGCGACACGTCGTAACGACGTGTCGTTGCGACATGAAGCGACTACACGTCGTCTGCTGCTGCGACATGTCGTCCGCTTCCAACTTGTACCTTAAGAGCCACGACTGCTCATAAACAGAAGCGACACAACACGGAATTACAAAGCACTGCATGCCCCTGGATTGTGTTTATCATCTCGAGATATAAGTTATATCTCGTTTCAAGATATGCATTAGCTTAGTAATATAACTGGCGTAATGTCTTTGAAATTGATCGAGAAATTTATTGATCAAGATCGGGCGAAGTGGAGGCGTTTAAGTAGGAAGGCGGACCCTGGCACTAAGCCGGGATAACGCAAGGCAGAAAGAAAGAAAGAATGTCTTCGAAATTGAAACTCAACTCCGCCTATTCACTGAGGCAGGGCGGAGGAAATATACAAAGCGGCTTCCTTCAGCCAATCAGGCTTCCCAAATACGAGGGACCACATAGTAAAATTATATTTGGACTGCACAGTGATCTGTGCTCCACATTAGGTCCAGGGTAGTCACTTTTTGAACCAGAAAAAAAATATGAAGTCCTCAAACTGCCTCTTCTGGCGATTTATTTGTGTCTAACACATAGAAGAGTTCTGTGTGTTATACACAAACAAATCTACAATATAATTTTCTATTATGAATAAGTGCAATTGAGTAAATTACAGTGTTGTTCGATATTACGACCTTATTATTTGATTTGACATTTGAAGCCACAAGTAGAGAGGCACACATCATAAGGTTCATTAAATGATACATTACATACGATATAATAAATGTTTACGGTTCGACATGATGATGAAATGTATGAATGATGAATGAATGAGACAAGAAATCCTAATGAGCATACAGAATACTGTATTAGACTCGTATTTTTTTAAATATTTTAATCAATAAGCTACATTCCAGCGATTAACGACCACCAACAAACAATGAAATTATCGGCGGTTACCAGAGTCATGCCGACCTATATAGATGCTTCTTACCTCTTCGAAAAGGGAAGAAGCAAATCGATGGGCCTGCGGCAGGACAGGCGGGTGACCGATGCAGGCACAGTGATACAAGGATGTAGCCCTATACCCGCCCCAATCAACTATCAATTCATGTCGCAAGGCCTTCGGGTGAATCGGATACACACTGGCTAATCCTGGAACGCGATCCACACCAGGCGTGTAGATCACTATTGCAGGTTTTAACACCATGTGTACGGTGGTCGTTATCCGGGCGGATATGAATATCCTACCTCCAGAAGAAAGCCCACCAGCAGACATATATAATAATGTAGAAAGTAGGCATATTCAAATACCCTATTTATTTATAATGTTTGTAGACTTTAGTATTTTTGCCGGCCCATTTATGCTGTATACAAAACTGTCTACAGCGTGGATCTACCACTCAGCGTAGTTTCTGACCTAATAACACGGAGACGCTCTAATTTTATTTAATATCCTAGTAACGAATTCTTAAACATTTCCGTATCTCCGAATCCGACACTATTTGGGCACAAGGTCGAACCCCTATGTAAATAAAAGATGTTTATCCGTTTATCGAAGTTCATCTTTTTCTGGGATATTCATATCCGCCCGGATAGAGACCACCGTACACATACATGGTGTTAAAACCTGCCATAGCGACACACATCTTGTATGGATCGCGTTCCAGGATCTGCTAGTGTATATCCGGTTTGCCCGAGGGGCTTGCGACATGACTAGATGGTTAGTTGGAGCGGTTATAGGGGTACATCAGCTTGTCCTGTCGCAGGCCCCTCAAGCTTTTATGCAGGCCGGCATAATTTTGGCGCCGGCGCGTTAACCGGACTTTGACCGGACTGGACTGGAGTGCAGTGCAGAGCAATGCAATGAAGTTATAACTTTTTATGGGAGGGTAAACCACATTGTAACGTAACGCGTTACGGCGCCACTCTGTCTGGCTTCCTTTTCTCTCACGCATATGTCAGCAGTAGGCAGGCTCCTCCGCTCTCACTTTAATCCACATGAGTTTAAGTTATTTTTCTATAAATTTGAACCTTAAATGACTCTTCTGTATAGTTTACTCAATGTCGTTTAGAATAGCAATGTATCTTTTGCCTTTTAAGCGTCGATATTATTATAGGAAGAGGAATCTATGCTTCACTAATAAAAACTTTTTTGGTTATATTCGCAAATTACGTACATGAAATACAAATCTTCATTTATATTGGTTTTAATAACAGTCTAATAATATTCAACAACGATCGAAGTAAAATAAACTTCAATGTTTAAGATCTAAGACTGAAAACGTGTTGCATTCAGATCAAAACAAGATTAGAGTAATAAAATAAACATCAAACGTTAGCAGTTTTCTAAAATTAGTGTTAAGTGGAAACGAGCTTGCGTCTGTTTGGCGATTCGGGCTGGATTCAAGACGAATATCGATTTGATTACCATTGCTGGCCACATTTTAATTATTCTCATTGGTCAAGTTGGCTTGACGTTGGAGGGAGACATGAGAGCCAATGGTCTCACTACAGAGGATGCTCAAGATCGGGCGAAGTGGAAGCGTTTGAGTCGGAATGTGGACCCTGGCACATAAGCCGGGATAACGCTAGGCAAAAAGAAAGAAAGAAAGAAGGTCAAGTGGTGGTTCATTTAGGTTGAAAATCCGTAAGGTGCTGGATTCATGCCACCACAAACAATGAGTTTATCGGTGGCCACTATAAGGCTGCGGTTAGACGACGCGAAAAAAATTTCTGTCATAGCAAATGTATGTCTTATTAACTAGGACTTAACGTTGAAATTCTTTGTGAGTAACTAACCGCGCGGCGGCTGCGCGCTCGCATCGCGCGATCGCGCAGTCGCCGCGTGGTTGGAGCGTTGCGAAGAATTAAACATTATGGCCTAGTCAATAGAGTTTACATTAGTTTTTCGAGTTTTTCGAGCGAGGCGCCGCGCCCGCGCGGCCGCAACGCGGTGGGATTCCTTGTCATATAAATGCGCCCTAATCATGCCGGTCTTTATAAATACTTCTTTATACTCCTAAATGGGAAGAAGTAATACAAGCGACAGGAAAGGCGGATGAATGATGCAGGCATAGGGACACAAGGATTTACCCCTATAACCGCTCCAACCAACCATCAAGTCATGTCGTAAGCCCCTTGGGAGAGCAGGATATACACTGTCTGATCCTGGAACGCGATGCAAACAAGGAGTGTAGGCGGATATGAATCCCACCACCAGACTCACCACCAAAATGTTATACCAAGCGGGCATATTGCGCATTATCGCGTCACGTGTCGTCATCTCCATATATATGTCGCGTACCTAAAACAGATCTTAAAATATAAAGTAAACTTATAAAGTAAATACTCACTGCCTCGCTTATGTAGACCCATGTTGCAGGACAGTTGTTTACATCACACAACACTTCTGACGACACTCTCCGTCCATCACTATTCCACACAACACGGCAGATCAGATAAAACGCCTTTTTTTACGTATAAACGACAACACACACTGAATGTTAAAAAGTAATGCAATATTTAAATTGCGTTCGATTGTTGAAAATACCTGTTTGTTGCAAGAATACTAAATGATGTGACTGGCTGTTCGTTTATTTGTGGTAAAAGTGTTTTAAAATAACACATATGACATTTAAATCTTTAAGAGAAAGTAAGCTCATGGCACTTGTATGTTAAGATTGGATAAACGTTAACTCAAGAAGTCGTAACAATAATATAGTGTGGTGAGCAGTCCAAACTGTGAATACTACGAGACTGTAGAGGTCGTGCATCACTTGTTACAGGAATAGGTCAGAAATAAGAGAAGTGGAGAGTTTGTTGGCTGAATTAAAAAACAATAAACTAGAATTAGGCTCATTTCAAAGTATCTTATGCAACCTAGCAACTTAAGATGCTAATAAAATTTACAACTTCGTATAGATCTCTTAGTCAACAATGTGTCTAGTGAATCACTTAGTAAATAAATTATATAACTATGTACGAAGTGTGTCGGTACGAGCTACGATGGCGCTGACATGGTAAAAACATACATAAAAAAACGACATAAAAAAACGTGGAATGAAAAAAAAGCATTTAAACGAAGATAGGAATAATATTTTTATTTTATTTGTATTTTTGGTTCCGTCAGACGAATTAAACGCTATTACGCTATGTCGACCGGTCGCCCGCAGCCGAGTTGACGGTGACCCTAAAGTACATACAAGTGCAATATCTAGACTTTAGGAACTACCTACTATCTTAAGGTACGAGACAGAAAATCGCGACACGTAATACGGGTCAGACGATAGTCTGTCTCGATCGCCTCAAGCGTGCTAGTGTTAGGGATTGTGAAAAAAATATCAATATACCGATGTATCGATACATTGGTATTTTTAGCCATAATATCGATTTTAATTATCAAAATCATATCTAAATCGATATTTTTCAAAATTGAATGCTATAAAATGTGGGCCAAAAAACTATGTACGTAACAATTATTTTTTAACACCATAGTTAGCTCATATCCATGAATAAACTACATCAGAAAATGAGTTTTTATGTAACAGTTATTTAATAATGGTATTGTTATTTAGCATAAGCGAAAACAATGAACAATAACGAGAAATTACATTAAAATTAATGAGTTTTTTTTGCGTAATAGATCAAAACAAGCTAAAAACCATTCTGCCTCTAACACAGTCTTTACATGTCTATGTAAATATCTATTATCCTTTACATTTTTAAAGAATACTACTGAAGGAAAATACGAGTATATTACTTGCCTACCATACACCTAGCATACCATGCCTTCACATATGCCTCCATTGTCTCGTCATTCAATTAAATTAAAAAAATATATTCATTGCTGTTCCTGGATCGATCCACACAAGGTGTGTAGGTCATGACGGGTTTTAAAACCAAGTATACGGTGGTCGCTATCTGTGACGATATGAATATCCTACTACTAGCGAATATGTATGAAGTCATATATACGTTACGGACGCCAACTTGTGTAATAATTTAATAAGATTTCGATGAGCAGTAAATACACACTTGAATAAAGAAAGTGATCTTTATGCTTACACGTTTTCGATTTTCACACGTTCCCGCGAGATTTGCTTTCGACGGTTCAACGCGGGCGTCCGCAATAATAATAATTAGTTATATTTTTATAGTGAAAGTAAATTTGTTTATTTTAATAAGCTTTAATAACACTTATTCGCCATTTTTTTTTTTTCATAGCATAGGCCGACAAACGAGCAAGTGGGTCACCTGATGGTAAGTGATCTCCACCGCCCATGTACGCCCACCACCAGAAGAATCTTGGGCGCGTTGCCGACCTTAAAGGTAAGGGATAATTAGGGATCGGAAGGGGAGGAGATTTGGGCTTCCGGATATCTCACTCACCGTACGAAACGCAGCAGCAAGCCGCTACTTTACGTCGGTTTTCTGTGAGATAGTGGTAACAACCCGGTTGAGCCAGCCCATTCATGCTGCAGACAAAACTGTCTACAGTGTGGCTCTACCACTCAAAAATATGTCCATAATGTCCCAATGTGCGTTTAGTTGTCATTATTTTTCTGTGGACTGTAATCAACAATTAATATTCCTAATAGAAAAAAATTATAGCCTATGCCTATATATGATTTCCTATAGTTTGAAATTAAATGAAATACTTTATTAATCATGTAGGCAATTGATATAGCGCTTATGACAAGTCAGTACAAGAGTAAAAGAAACTTATATAGAAATCGGTATCAACTAATGTATACATAGCATACATAATATCATCAAAATACACTCGGCAATTACACGAAATCTATAAAAACTGAGAAAACTGCATTACAATCTGTTGAATAGTTTAAAAGATCTAGGCGAACAGACAGCGGAAGCAACTTCATTTTATACTATGTAAAGATGACATGAGTGACTGCATTCGATAACTTATGAAATATGAGGAACTTTTGGTTTGTCACCATATGTAAATAATAAATAAGTAGGTGTGCTTCATCATCATCATCATCATCATCAGCCACAAGACGTCCACTGCTGAACATAGGCCTCCCCCAAAAATTTCCAGACCGACCTGTTGGAAGCGGCCTGCATCCAGAGACATCCTGCGACCTTTATCAGTAGGTATGCTTCACCGATATAACAATTCAAGTTTTAAATTAGTATATTGGCAAATCGCTTGTAAAAAACAATAGTAACCGCTAACCAAATTGTTACGCATTATGAGTTACCACGGCCTAGTTCACACAAGTGAAATTAAAAGTGTTAACTGTTTCCGGTGGTTCAAATTAATCCCCTGTGGACAATGTTTTAATACTTTAAAATAGTTATCGTCTTAGTGTGATGACTGCAGGGTTTAAAATGTCTACAATACAAGAAAATACAAGGTGGTAGGTCCCTCGTATGCGAGAGGCCGTCTGGGTTGGTACCACCGCTTTGTCTATTTATGTCGCCAAGCAAGAGTATGTAAGCACTGTTGTGTTTCGGTTTTAAGGATATTGAAGCCCGTGAAATTACTGGGCATTATGAGACTTAACACCTTATGTATCGGGGTGACGAGCGCAGTTCAGTGCCATGCAATGCTTTTTAATTCCAAGTTCAATAATAATTACATACATTTTGCCCCGTAACTCTATAATTCTCCGTTAGCTCCCTGATTTTGGCCAAGTTTCATTAGTAGTTAGACTATAAAACCCCTCAGACTGGGCAGTTGGTCAATTATCCAAAAGCAATAAACAGCAGTTGCTTGAACATTCCGCCTGGCCATTCCTTGGAATGCGTTGTAAACTAAGTGGACCCAACATTTATTTATTTACTAGCTTTTGCTCGCGGCTCCGCCCGCGTGATTTGCTTTTTCCGGGAGTAGCTATATGCATGCAAAGTCTCAGCCCGATCAGTTTAAAATTGACAAAGTTTCATACAAACTTTCATCCCCTGTTTTATCCCCTTGGGGGTAGAATTTATCAAAATCCTTTCTTAGCGGATGCCCACGTCATAACATCTACCTGCATGCCAAATTTCAGCCCGATCCCTCCAGTGGTTTGGGCTGTGCGTTGATAGATCACTATGTCAGTCAGTTACCTCTGAGTTTTATATATTTAGATTTAAACATTATTGTACACAAGGAGTACAGCACAGAACACTAAAATATAACTAAAATGAGAAGTACAATTGGCGGCATGAATTGCCAACAATTGGAAACTTTGTACATGGCCGGCCTTTATGTTAAGTTATTTTTAACACGTATTGAGTAAGAGCGCATAATTTTTATTTCGCGGTCACAGCACACATAATGGTGTGACGAAAAGATGACATAGTGACATTTCGGCAGGTTCCTTCATTATATATGCGCCGACAATGGCGCGTACTCAGAGGAACGTTTGGGGGCCGTGACCCCAACACAAAGCTGGATATAGACTTTATAGTTTCCATTTTATACACTTATAAATTTAATTGTAATTATAACTAAATTTATAAAATAAATTTAATTTTAATTGCACTCAATTAACTGAGTTTTGAAAAGGAATTATCAACAACGCAATCGTTTATAATAGCATTAATTGTCTATAGAAATAGCATAGTCATGTCTTTAAAATAGCATAGTCATATCATATGGCGTCAATTTATAAATTTTCCACCATTATTTGTTACTTGACAGATCATAGACTTGAGATACTATACACAACATAAGCTCACGCCTATATTTACAAAAGGGTAGACAGAGGTGGAACTAGTGCTTTCGCTGAGTTTAATTTCATCCTAAGATGTGATAGGAGGCGAGCCCATCGCCATACCGGGCACAAATTCTAAATCCTAAACTCATTTGAATGACCCTAAGGTTTCCCAATCAAAATATACTGTTATTAGCTAATGAGATGATATAAGGTATAACTACAAGAATAATTTCTACCTAAAAGGCAGCGAAGATGACCTTAAAATAATTTAAAACCCCAAAACAATGAACTAAGTTCGCACCTGAATTAATTTGATGATCATTAGCACACGGTGAGCAGAACAGGTTTGGCGCGGAATAACCGACACACCGATTTGTTTATGTATATAAATCTGCATATACATTGCAACCGAAATGCCTTTTATATTATTTAGTTATTCTTCAATGTCATACTATTTTAATCGTTTTAATTAATTGGTTTTTGTATAAACTTTAGTTTTAATAATGATTTCTTATCATCGAAAAATAAATATCATAACATAATTAGTGATGTTATGTGTTTTTTTTGTAGCATAGGTCGGCAAGCAATCAAGTGGGTCACCTGATGGTATTTGATCTCCACCGCCCATGTACGCCCACAATACCATAAGAATCATGGGTGCGCTGCCGACCTTAAAGGAAGAGATAATTAAGCGATTGCGAAGAGGAGAGGGATTTGGGCCTCTAGATATCTCACTCACAGTACGAAACGCAGCCGCTACTTTACATCAGTTTTCTGTGAGACAGTGGTAAGGACCCGGTCGAGTCGGCCTATTCATGCTGAAGACAAAACTGTCTAGCTACATGTTTTTAATGAATTACAATAAATTAAACGGACGGACGGTCAGTCGATCTGATTTCTCTTGTTTCGTACGTAATTACAATGTGTATTGGTTTCCGTTAATTTGCTGCGTAACTGTTTACATAACTTTACGAATAATGTTTCCTTTGCCTTGGTGTAGTTATAAAAAAATTGAGAATCAGAAAAAAATGTTTTTGATTTCATATTTTCAAAAATATTTAGAAATTTAATCGAAAATTGATATTTAGTATTTTGCAATGAGTTTTATATTTATTTTTTATTTTATTTTACACATTTCATACATAAATGTATAGGCAGACTTAATGCCGGGGGTATTCTTTGCCAGTCAACCTAAGGTGGTGCAGAGATAGAATAAATTAGCTACAAAAATAAAGATGATGTTAGAAGATTAAAAGATAATACATAAGAATAATATAAGGATACTTACATAAATAATAATGACGTTAACCCCTCTGGGGAGAAACATCCAAATCAGAATCAAATATTTATGGATCATCCAAACATTTGTTGTCTCGGTCTGGAAATCGAACCCGCGGGATCTCGTTTTACAGCCATTATGGAGCCTGCCAATTAACTTTTTTAACTATCTAAAATTTAATCAAGCAATATGTCAGCTTGAGAAATTTCTATTCAAAATTAAGTTCTAAAATAAAATCAACTTTTGATATCCAAAAGTCTATACTTTTTCAAATTGAATAATTTGGGTTTAATATATTTTTAAATTAGGGCCGTCTGCGTCATAACTCTTGCCGTAAAGAAGTCAATGCACTACAATACGTTACAATTTGGCTACAATTTATGAAAAAAAACTACAATCTACGCAATAGAACTGCCGAAAAGTTTATAAGAAATTGCTAAACTTGTAGATTTTGCCAAATTTAATTTAATGCTGTTATGAAATAAATCATTTCTTATAGAAACATTATGTAGTAATATTTTTTTATGAAAATCTATCTTTGCAACTATAACTGAAAAAATACTTATGTAAAAAGCGGCGATAGCCTAGCGGGGAGTGATGTTGTTGAAATGAAAGTCTCGAGTTCGAAACCTGCCCCACGAGCATTTAACTGACTTTATAAGTTATGTGTATTCATTGTTAATGATAGCTTGCTTCAACGATGAAAGGAACATCGTGAGGAAACCTGCATACCTGAGAAGGTCCCCAAAAAGAATTTCGAAGGCATGTGAAGTCTGCCAACCCGCATTAGGTCAGCGTGTTGTGCTAAAGTCTAACCCCTCCCAATTGTATAGGAGGCCCGTGCCAAGCAGTGGGCTGGTATTTTTAACTGTCCTCAAAAAAGGAGGAGGTTCTCAAGTCAGTGACTTTATCTTTTTTTTTATATATTTTCTAATACCAAGCGATCTTATCGGTCTAGTGGCAGTGTACTTAAGAGAAACCGTGAGGTACTAGGTTCAAATATCAGATTAGACAATCACAATAATTATTATTGTGTTTACGAGTTTTTCCGGCAAAAAAAACCCACAAGTAAATTAGAATTTGTGCCTAATACAGCGATAACTTCACCACCTAAAGTGGAACTAAAATAACTCTGCGAACCATGCGTGTAACTCTGCCTATCCCTTCGTGGGTACAGGCGTAACCTTATGTAATACAAAGTCCCAGACTAATTCTTGACATGAGTCATAAAGAGGTCACATATGTAAGTTTTGTTGGCAAATTGTTAAGGCCCGTCTTAACCCAAATGCGTCAGTGATTTGGGCTTAAGCCAGAAAATCATGTGAGTCTACTATGCAAATGGACTGAGTTATGTGATCTAAGTAAATGAACAAAGCATAAGGTAATAAACTGTGACGTATAAGGCATATTTTTATTTAATTGAATGACGAGACGAGCAAGGACCTCGCCATAAACAGACGCAACACCACACAGAATTTTGAGTTATAAAGCACGTCTGTCCTCGTTACCCCGAGACATAAGATGTTAAGCCTCATAATGTTCAGTAATTTCACCGGCTTCAATGTCCTTCAAACCGAAACATAGACTGCTGTGTTACACACTGTTGCTCTACCAACTTGTAACCACCTAGTTTTTTCTTTTGCACGTGAAAATATTGCAGTTTTTGTCTATTTGACACGTAAATTAATCAGTGTGTTGTATTTTTAAAACTGTATCAATTTAATGAGCTGCCAGCTAGGCTAAGCTTTAAAAGTTCTGTCGTTTTGTCTTATTTGACATTTAAGCTAATCAGCGTGTTGTATTTTTAACCAGCTTCAAAAAAAGATGAAGTTCTCATTTTTTTTTACTTTTTTCAACACTCGATAAATCTCATGAGGTGCATGCAAGGTCAGGCTTCAGAAGTTCTGTCGTGATAATAAATAAGTAAACAGTAAACTAATAAAGCCTTTCCATGTATTTGATAAAATTGTAAGCCTTAGACTCTTGTAGTCATGTTACTGCATACGCGTAGGTGGACTGTGACGTCAGAGGTTGACATTTAAGCTTTAATGCAAAACAAACATGCACCTGGTCAACATATAAAGGCAATTAGCATCACGTGACTGGAATTTCAGTAAAACAATCAGCGGAATTACACATACATGTACTAAAAGCAGCGATAGCTCAGCGGGGTGTGGTATGGACTGTCGAGACGAAAGTAGCAGGTTCGAAACCAGCCCCAAGAGCATACACCGCTGACTTTTCTAAGTAACCTGTATATTAATTGTTAATTATCGCTTGCTTTAACGGTGAAGGAAACATCGTGAGGAAGCCTGCCTACCTGAGAACTCGATAAGATTTTTCGAAGGTATGTGAAATCTGCCAACCCGCATTAGGCCAGCGTGATGGACTAAGGCCTAATCCCTCTCATTCAGTAGAGGCGGTTCGTGCCCAGCAGTGGGACGTATATAATACAGGGCTAGTAAAAAAGAAAAAAAAAACCTCGACTTTAAAATATCGGACGATTTTTAATAAAACATTGACTGCCACTTTTGATCGGAGTTATTTTAGATCAGTCTTGACCTTTAAAATTCAATGTCCAAATAGAGAATAAATTTTTCCATATTAACAATTAAATTGTGTGTTTTTCAACCGAAATCAAAAAGGAGAAATTTCTCAATTTGTGTTTTTTATAATGTACCTTGCTATATCTCTGCCAAATGTACCTGTATATGCCTATGTACGCCTAAAATATCAGAAAAATCGTGAGCGCGTTGCCGATATTAATGGAAGAGATTGGGTATAGGAGGGGGATTTGGGCCTCCGGATATCTCGCTCAACGTACGAAACGCAACAGCCAGCCGCTACTTTACGTCGGTCTTCTGAGAGACAGTGCTAACGATCTGGTCGAGCCAGCCCATTCATGCTGTAGACAAAACTGTCTACAGCGTGGCTCTACCACTCGGACTTTCCGTATCCACCACCGTCTTGATAACCACAACCACTCTGTCAATGCATAACTAAAAAGAAATAAATCGGAGGTATTATACTATTGCCTTGAACTCTTAAATTATTTTTTTAGTCAGGCAATCTTTTTTGCTACAAAAAAACCGGATGAAACCGCGAGAGACAGCGAATACCTACATCCTACACCTACTAATGTTATAAATAAAAAATTTAGTGAACGCCTTAACGGCGACTTTAGATAAAATCTGGTACTAAACTATGACCTTGACAAGGACATGAGCTACTTTTTATGACGGAAAGATTTTCACGCGGGCGGGGTGCTAGGTCCCTCGTATGTGAGAGGCCCTCGTATGTGTTTGTCTATTTCTGCCGCCAAGCAACAGTGTGTAACACTGTTGTGTTTCGGTTTGAAGGAAATTGAAGCCAGTGAAATTACAGGGCATTATGAGATTTAACATCTTATGTGTCGGGGTGACGCGCGCAGTTCAGTGTTTTGGAAATCAATCTTCTGTGTGGTGTTGCTTCTGTTTATGGGCAGGCGTGGCGCTTACCAACAGGCGAGCGCTTGGCTCGTCTCGCTATTCAATCAAATAAAAAGAGCGAAAGCTAATCAAAAATCATATAAGTCAATAGATAATTTTAACACGTTATTATGAACATAAACACGTAATTATACATATGTCAATTAATTGTCCCTGATCCGTCTTAACACTTTTATATTTATTATATTTATTGTGATCATTTAAAAGGTCAACTTATTATTGAAGTGACATTTGTTATAATATGCAACATTGATAGTTGATTTTGTAAGCAGTGAGCGGACAAAACCCGTTTTTTATTTTCGTTGAAATAAAAACAAAAGATCATGTTTTGAATTGTTGCCAAGTGTAAAAGACATTCGAAATTCATAATATATTAATCGCCGTACTTAGAAACATAGAATAACTTTAATAACCAATTAACTACGTATTGTTTAGAATCTAATTATTTCTCAAAAACATTAATTAGGTCTATTTCTGTACTCAACATTAATTAGGACCATTTCTGTACTGGGTTACGGAGCATAGGCTATCAACTACTTCACAAGGTGGTAGGTCCCTCGTATGCGAGAGGCCGTCTGGGTTGGTACTACCGTTTTGTCTATTTCTGCCGCCAAGCTGCTGTGTGTAAGCACTGTTGTGTTTCGGTTTGAAGGACATTAAAGCCAGTGAAATTAATGGACATTATGAGACTTAACATATTATGTCTCAGGGTGACGAGCGCAGTTCAGTGCCATGCAGTGCTTTGTAATTCAAGTTCTGTATGGTGTTGCTTCTGTTTATGGGCAGGCGTGGCGCTTACCATCAGGCGAGCGCCTTGCTCATTTCATCATTCAATAAAATAATAAAAAAAACATGATTGGTTTGTTTTTATTAAACACCAAAAACTAACCAATGACGTTTAAATAATTCGTTACTATGCGTTCGCGCTCACTGTGAGGTCTCATAGTAACGTTTACGAATACGGGGATAAAGCAACTAAGGTACATCCTAAAACTTGTACATCATTCAAAAGTTTATAATTCTTAATTTTTTTTTTACTAGCCCTGTATTATATACGTCCCAGTGCTGGGCGCGGGCCTCCTCTACTCAATGAGAGGGGTTAGGCCTTAGTCCACCACGCTGGCCTAATGGGGGTTGGCAGACTTCACATAACTTCGAAAAATCTTATTAAGTTCTCTGGTATGCAGGTTTCCTCACGATGTTTCCTTCACTTCAATTCTTAATTACTGATACCAAAAGGTTTACCCCTGACATTTAAACTCTTGGATTCAATAAAATTAATAGTCTATATTTTTAATATCACAAACATTATGTTATATAACCACAATTATACTTTAAATACTGGTTTTTAGGAACTTTATGAGAATATCATTGTTTTTTTTTTATATTATTGTACTGGCAAAGGTCACGGATGTTCATACGAAAGCGTGTTTATTGGTTTGCATAGATATATATATTTAGATATATATTTTTGTTTGTTTGCTGAGCTGGGGCCTGATTTCGGCGAAATGTACCACAAATCTATTTGTATCATGTTATTTTCTATTTTCCTTATATTCTGTGTGTGATGTGTTACATTAGCCGAAATAAAACTTTTATCTATCTATCTATATATTTTACTAGACTACTTTTAACCACTGACAAGAAAAGGGGTGTAATAAAGTGTAACGTAGTAACTTTGCTAAGCACGAATTAACTAGTTGGTAGGTCCCTGAGAAGGATGAGCATTTCATTACAGAAAACCTACTATCACTTTTACCCGACCCGGGATTGAACCCGAGACTTCAGTACAGCAACCTTACCGCGTATACATTACAAATGCCACCGAGACAGTCAACGGGACAGAATTTAAATTTAGATAAAAACATAAACAGTCAGCCCCGGATGTAATATATCCGGCATTAGAGCTGATTTTTATACTATTTAATGACGAAAAAACAGGTCGTTCACCTGAGGGTAAACGCCACGCCTGCCCATATATAGAAACAAAAATAGATTAACAGATTTCCTTTAAACATAGCTGACAACTACCTCGATTAAATAAGCAAATTAATAAATTAAATTGTTCCTTTCGTTGAGACACCACAATGTCTAACATAGAAGCGTTAGAGGTGCATGCTCTTGGGGCTGGTTTCAAATCTATTTTTTTTTGTTTGATTGAATGACAAGATGAGTAAGTCGCTCGCCTGATGGTAAGCGCCACGCCAGCCCATAAACAGAAGCAACACCACACAGAACGTTGAGTTACAAAGCACTGCATGGCACTGAACTGCGTTCGTCACCCCGAGACATAAGATGTTAAGTGTCATAATGCCCAGTAATTTAACTGGCTTCAATGTCCTTCAAACTGAAACACAACAGAGCTTACACACTGCTGCTTGGCGGCAGAAATAGAATAATCGGTGCTACCAACACCGACGACCTCCCGCATACGAGGAGCCTACCACCTTGTATCTAACATAGAAGGTGAGGTGCATGCACTTGGGGCTGGTTTCGAACCAGCGACTTTCGACTCGACAGTTCGACTCGACGCTGAGCTATCGCTGCTTAAAAATAAAAAGCTATTGCAAAGTGCAAATGAAATGAAACATGATAAAACAAGAATAGGAGGTTCAAAAGACGAGTTCAACCCCCTCAAGGAAGCGGGGTGCCAAATTAGACGACTGCACGACTATACATATTCAACGGGGGCGCGGTGTTTTCGTGTTATTGGGCGTGGGGTCGACGACCTAGGTTGTTACTTATGTCCTATTTATTTTAGCGGTTTGTACGCAGTATGTTTACTGATTCTCGTTTTACTGTGTCATAGGGTAGAAATCTTTACAGTAACGGGACTGTATGAGGTCACCTGTGCTTTTTTTTACAATAAAATACATTTATTGAAATTTAGTTTCTATTTTTTAAATAGATTTTCTATAAAAGCGTGTTTTTTGAAATAAAACTAATTTGAACGGATTTTATCGCGGTTTTTTATGAATTTTGATCCCGATGGGAAATTACTTTTATTTCAGCGTGTTTTTGTTTTTTTTACACTACTATTTTTATTAGGTTACCATTTGTGACCTAAAACAGTGGTAACATGTTTATTTATAGTGGTTACCCAGATAGTAACCTAAATCTTAAATACAACCCAAATTCTTCGATACCGACACCGTAATTTATGGGGGTATTCGGTCCCTGCTAAGAATTAGCTCGATAAACCTTTCAAAACACATCATAATAAAATAACACATGGTGTAAATTCCCATAACACACGCACCCTGTATTGGGGTCAGGGTGGCCGATCAATCAAAATTACCCCATTTAAGTTTCAAAGCATTTCAGGCCATTTTCATGCGATCAATCATCCCCATTTAAATACACAGGGTGGTGCGTTATTTGAATTAGCTGCAATTACAGTATTGAGTACTGAGGGTTGCGTGTGACTTTGGCTTATGTCATTCTTAACCGACTTAAAAAACGGGGAGGTTATGAATTCATCTGTATATATTTTAAGTATATTCAAATTTTTCGTAGTAAGATCCGGAGGCCCGAATTCCTTCCTTTTAAGGTCGGCCACACGCCCATGATTCTTCTGGTATTGTGGGCGTACATGGGCGGTGGAGATCACTTACAATCAGGTGAATAACTGGCTCGTTTGCCGGCCTATTTAAAAAAAACTCACATACTATATTTAATTTTATTATCAAAACTAAAGTAAGAAAAGAAAATGAACGTTAGAGGTGCATACTCTCGGGGTTGGTTTCGAACCTGCAACACTCATCTTGGCAGTCTGTACAATTAACCGCCGAGCTATCGCCACTCTCTGTCAGTATAATAACGACTATTTTATAAAGTTGAATGGATTTTGATGATTTCATTCCAACCAATCTATTTTTCTCATAGATGCGTGGGAATTTTGTGATGGTACAATCATATGATCAAATTGTAAGCAATAATGCAAATAATTATACGCAATTACGTTTTATTGAAGCAATTAAATTAATTATTGCCGCTAAATTATGGGTAAAATCCAAATAACCTTGATTGAGTCGATGATCTATGATATGGAGTCAAGAGGAACCAGTTAAAATAATGATGCGGTCTGTATAACATGTGGAATGTCAAAATGATTTGATAACAAACCGACCGGCAAACAAGCAAATGAGTCACACTACGGGAGTGACCAACATCGTTCAAGAAATACCAGAATTTTCAAAATTGAACCAAGACCTCAATTACATAAAATTCATATTAAAGATACATTAATATAGTATCATTAAATGCATGATGACTGTTACCTTTAAGGGGTTTTTTGAAACCAAAGGTTTTTTTTTTAAACTTTAGGATACAAAAAGGATACAATTTCTCACCCAATTTTACAGTCTTGGTAAACATTTGGCCAACCCGTCCGTGATAGAAAAAAAACCTAGCTACCATCAATAATAAATATATATAAATAAAAAAGTAGCTACCATCGACAACAATCTATCATTCAAATCCATAAAAAAAATCATAGGTTTACCATCGCAAATACCCGTGCCATGAATGTACATGAATGGCCTAAAAACCGCTGGCTTGACAGAATATATCTTCTTCTAATAATAGAGGAAGATTTAAGAGACAATTGTCGCACAACGGAGAATGCTCGAGACGAGGCGAAGTGGAAGCATATAAATACAAAGGCGGACCCTGACATGTCATGATAATGCCAAACAAAGAAAAGAAAGAAAAATTATGACATTCGACACAAAAATATACATAAAACAAAACCAAAACTGTTGAATTAATAATTAAAGTAACAAATTAAATCCCGGATGTCATCTAGTTTTTGTTGCAAGTCACAAACCTGTCACACGTAAAAAAAAACAGAAAGGATTTTGTACGGCGTTGAAAGCAAAACTTGACTATCAAATAAAAGCGTGTTAAAAATATCGGCTTACGATCCACTTGAATACACTTATTTATAATTAATCAAGGTAATAACATAAGCAGGATAACTCCTTTCTAGTGCACGATCGTCACCGATGTTTTTTCATGTTTAAAATGGTAATAAGATTTGTGTTTTTTTTCGTATTTCAACAAAAAAATCGCATTTTACTCATTATAATTTATAGAGCCACACTGTAGACAATGTCTACAGCATGAATGGATCGGCTCAATCGGGTTGTTACCACAGTAAAACCGCAAGTAGTAACAGCTTGTTTGGTGCGGTGAATAAGATATCCGGAGGTCCTAACCCCCTCCCCTTCCCAGGCAATTATCTCTTTCCTCATAAATCAACAACGCATCCTTGATTTTCTGGTATTGTGGATGCACATTGGATGGAGATCACATACATCAGGTGACCTACACTAGTTTGCCGGCTACTAGTAAAAAAACAATTCGTTTAAACGCTACCATATCAAAGACAAATCTGATAATTTTCCGGTTCAAAATCCAATATTACAGGAAGATATGATCAACTTTCAGATGGTTTGTTTGTTGTTTAGCGACCTCGACTGAATAAAATCAATTAAAAAACACCGTTCTCCCTCAGAGACGGTGTAATTAGAACGGGCAATGTTTTTAATTGCTTTAATAACATTATAAACAATGCCTTGTTGAAGTTATACTTCTTTAGGCGCGTTATGAAAAAATGATGAGAGTGAAATTTTAAGATGCGCGCGCACCTGTGACACAAAAAATTAACAGTATGAAGTTAGGCGCGAGAGCAGTATGAAGTTAGGCGCGTTATGAAAAAATGATGAGAGTGAAATAAAAAAAAAAAAAAATAAATATATATATATATATATATATAATTATATATAGATGCGGTTTTTATTTTATAATTTGGAACATGGTGCCGTAAAAAAAGTACCAGGTTCGCATAAACGCGAAGAGAGTAGAATGTCCATTTTTCATGGCGAGTAGCCGTAATTAATAAACAAATGACGATTTGGACAAAGAAAAACTCTTTAGGTTTTTTCTTATTCGGAACATGTTGCTGTAAAAAGTACCAGGCTCGCATAAACGCGAAGAGAGTAGAATGTACTTCTATCATGTCGAGTGGATATGTTGATATAAATTAAAATACTTTTATTTAATATAATTAACACTAAATATTATTAAATTATTAATGTTAAATACTTATTATTGGTTATTTAATGATGCCAAAGAAGTATAACTTCTCACGCGCGTACATAAGTACACGCACCCATATTTTTTTGTATTGTTTTTTTTTTATTTGATGAGTAATATGAATAGGCAAAAATGCTAATCTTCCAATACGTGGATATAGTACAATTTACTATATCAATTAATCATAATTATATTAGGAAAAATACCATTTATAAAAATATTAGTTTTACTGAAAATTATACAATATTTATAAAAATAACTTATTACATATTAGCGCTTTAGCATTTTTACCTTTCCACTGTCGATATGTACTTAAATACAATATTGTGAAAAATTATGGTTTAATTTTGTGAAACATTCAAATGAAACTGCCTGTTGATAAAGTAAATTATAAGGAGAACTCAAGGTTAATTGTATTTTTTATTGTTCAGTAATTACTAGGGCATTTATTTGTGCAATGTGCACATTGCATGGCATATTTTACAAGTATATACTGCTATTAAAATCATCCTTTTTTATCGTATAAAGACTTACGTAAACCGAAAAATCCAGACATCAAGTCACGTTTGAAAATATTATCTATATAAATTGAAAAACGTTCCTAATCATTCAGACGGAACCAAAAACCAATCACAAATAAACGAACCCAGTAATAAATCGCGTTAAACGGATCGTCACAATGTCAAATGTCACTTTGAAATTCGAATGCACGATGTTCGTCACCGTCTGACGCGATCGACTTTGGATGCGGCGCGATGCAGACTGGCGCGCTAGGCGGAGGGGCGACGTAGGGGCACGAGGGAGGGGGTGGGGGGCGCCCGCCCTACTGTAAGGCCTTGTACGGTCAACAACAAGAGTCGTTGAACACACCCAGATTTCCAAAGACTACATATTTTACGAAACATAAGTCGCTTAACAAGACTAATGCCGAAATTGTATGATCATTGTAAAAGGTCAAAATTTACTGAACACCACTGTCTAAAGTAACTTAACAATATGGTATTACACACAGAAAACCGACGTAAAGTAGCGGCTTGCTGCTGCGTTTCGTACGGTGAGTGAGATATCCGGAAGCCCAAATCCCCTCCCCTTCCCAATCCCTAATTATCCCTTTCCTTTAAGGTCGGCAACGCGCCCATGATTCTTCTGGTTGTGGGCGTACATGGGCGGTGGAGATTACTTACCATCAGGTGACCCACTTGCTCGTTTGCCGGCCTATGCCATAAAAAAAAAAAAAAAAACATTGAATATCGAATCCAATTTCAATTGTCATTTGCAATACAGTAAGATTTATATTTTCTCAATCACAACATCAACTATAGTTGTAACTGTAGCTCATAATCTTCAGCAATTTTTGATAATCTGGTGTTCAGCTAATTTCGACCTTTTACGATGTTCATCCAATTTGACGCTAATCTTATTAAGGGACTTGTGTATCTTACGATGTATAAGGATTTTGGTTTGGCTGTGTTCATAGACTTTTGATGTTAACTGTACATACAAGTTTCTATTGGTCATTAACATGCTATCGGTAAAACCAATAACATCAATATGCCTTTAAAAAGGGCTTAGCCTTTGGCTCGTAACTCGTGATTGTTCATATTTTAATATTCAATACGTAAATGCGAGGCAAAAATGGAACATCAAATCAATAACATAATTGCACCGAAAATCTTTAGTGCATGACAAATAAACTGCCAGCAACATTCTGGCTGAATAACCTTTCGATCTTTGCCTGCTTTGTAAAAAGTATGAAATAATCTGAAATCGGAATAAAATCTAATTTCGTTATTATGTAAAACGTTCTAAATTGAAATGTTAATTGTATTATTAATTTACTTACAGGCAATTGTTAAAAAACTAACATTTCACGGGTAACATATAATTTATGAGGTTTTAAAGTAGGTAAACAATTACACATGAATAAAACAAAAAATCGAACTAACAAAACCTTACGACAAAAACAATGTCATATACGAATTTAAATTTAGTGACCATTTCCATGTTTACGTTGGACAATAAGCCCGAGACTAAACAAACCATGAAGAATGGCTCTATAAATTTAAATTTGGAATTTAGGATTCGATGTTACGGTACAGTGATTTCAAACGGATAACAAACAGGATTAGAATTCCTCGGAAATTTAATCCTTTTACGCGCAACTGATTTCAAATAGGAAACATCAAGATTAGTATACACAAAAATATGCTCGAATAAATACGTTACATTTAAAATGTACATAATTATTTCACTTTTTTTTATTTTAGGCGTCTTGTCAAGTGTACGTTTTTAAATTTCGAACTATTCTAAACCTTAGTCATATTTATTGTTGCATATCTACTGATCTAAGTTCTGTAAAGTTAGTACACTTTCAGTTTTCACCAACACCTCAGCAAGTTGGGTTAATTTTGGCAATTGACCAGCGCTCTACAATATCAGTACACAATTTTTACTACTACTTTGCCCCTACGATCAAATACTGTTCTGGAAAGAGGCTTGCCAAGGACCAAGTGAGCTACCTGATGGCAAGTGATCTCCACCAATGAACGTCCACAGTCCCTAAATAAGCTTGGACGAGTTACTGACCTTAAAGGAAAGGGATGGTTAAGGAATTGAGATGGGGAGGGGAATTCGGGCCTCTGGATATCTCACTCACCGTATAAAATGCAAACAGCTAACTCATGTTGGTTTTCTGTGAGATAATGGTAACAACGCGGTCGAGCCGGCCCATTCATGCTGTACACAAAACTATCTACGGCGCAGCTCTACCAACTATATAAACTATTACAGTCCCCTTAACAGATCATTTACAAGGTAGGTCCGTCGTACGCGAGAGGCCGTCTGGGTTGGTACCAACGCTTTGTCTATTTCTGCCGCCAAGCAACAATGTGTAAGCACTGTTGTGTTTCGGTTTGAAGGACATTGAAGCCAATGAAATTACTGGGCATTATGAGACTTAACATCTTATGTCTCAGGACGACGAGCGCAGTTCAGTGCCATACAGTGGTTTGTAACTCAAAGTTCTGTGTGGTGTTGCTTCTGTTTATTGGCAGGCGTGGCGCTTACCATCAGGCGAGCGCCGTGCTCGTCTCGTCATTCAAACTTTTTTCACTAATCAATACTATTGACGTAGACAGTGAGTCACAGTTTTTCATTGTTTAATATTCAGATTTGCTGCCAAATATCGACTCTGGATGCATGTATCCAACGCAGAAACTTCTTTCCAGATCGCGCAATTTGGTGTTCAGAGATAAAGAAATTCTAAATAAATACACCCAACAGTCACATACATAGTCCTGACCCCACAGTAAGATACGGGTCTTGTGTCGTGGGTATCAGGAACTACGAGAGACTTTCGGTCTCACAACACCCAGACCACGAAACAAATATTTTTGGATCACACAAACACTTGTCTCGGTGCGGGAATCGAACCCGCGGCCTCTCGCCTACAGGCCGCTGCTCGCCCGCTGCACCACGGAGGCTGTCATGGGAAATGCTGAATGTGAATTTATGAATAGTTTTTTTTTACGGAGAGAATTGTTTATTATGCATTAAAATCTTAAAATCTAACTTCAACAATTGAAAGCTACAAATAACAAATACTTATAGCATAGGATTTTTTGAGTTTATGCCGAGGCTGATACCGTTCAAGTGAAAATACACTTTATATTATTTGTGATTTTTATTTGATCATTCTTACCCCCTATAAAGTTTGATCCCCTTTGATATTTTTTTTTCTCCGGGCACGGCAAAGTGACTGCACTACACCTGATGGTAAGCGTAGCGCAGTCGAAAAAAAACCAGCGACCACCAACAAACATTGATTTTATCGGTGGTCACCAGAATCATGCCGGCGTGTATAAATGCTTCTTCATACTCCCAAGAGAGAAAACGCAAATCGAATGTGTTTCAAGAAAACTATCACTAAATGCTCAGTATCAGGCATCAGCCCGGAGTCTGGAATTGTGTCTGACATGGCGGTAGTCTCGGCCTCCATCACACCGTGGAATACTGGTTACACCTCTGCCTACCCCTTCGGGTATTACAGGCGTGAGTATATATCTTTCTTCGATAAATTTCTATACAATTGTCATAATGGTATTCCATTCGGAATAGTTCAGTAATGTATAGGTGATGCAACCAATTGTATTGAGTAAGTGTTGCCGCTCCACTGCCCATCAGGCGCTGGTAATCCAGGCCATACACAAACAGGTTGCACGCCTGTTTTTTATACTGGTACTGCCCTGCACCTGACCAAGTATGAATTCTTTCGCGCCGAACTCACGAAAGTGTTATAATCCGCAAGATGTGCAGCAGAATGTGAATAAAAATTGAGGTTTGCACTTGACATATAAAACTGCCAAATCCTGGCAAATGTGTAATTAAAATTGGTAGAATTTTGGATTGGTCGACCGGATTTAGACTCCTTTCTTGCAGAAATTTCACATGACAGCACTCTGTTACGTTTTGTTTAGTGAGTGAGCTATATTTTAAGTGATCTCCATCGTCCATAAACGCGCACAATACCAGAAGAATCATGAATGCATTGCCGACTTCAAACCGGGTATTGTATAGGGAAAAGGGGTTTTGGGCCTCTGGAAATTTAACGAATCATCGTACAAAAACAACAAGCTGCTACTTCAGCACTTCGGTTTTGTGAAAAAATGGTAAAAACCCAATTGAGCTGGCCCATTCATGCTGCAGACATAAATGTCTACAATGGGGTCCTACCACTCCTAAACGGCTTGACCAGACAACCGAAATAGGGTGATGACTTGGTATTTTTTATTATTTAAGTCAATAAGTTTCGTTACCCAAAACCTATTGCAGAAAGAATTTCATTAATCCGTTCACCAAAAAATAAATGAGAAGTCATTCAAATCTGATGGAAGGGCTTGTCAAAGAACAGACGACGCTAGCTTGACGTCACCGTGGCAAATGGCCATTACGGTGCACGCGTGTGAGTGAGATATTGAGATGTCCTCACTACGCGCCCACATTTGCTCATATCAATATTTAAAATCATAACTGTCGGCTCATTTTTGAACATTTTTTCGTATTATTCTCTGTTATTAACAATAATGTATATATATGTGTTATTGGACACGGCACGCATTGTGAGGAGGTTTCTCTCTCTTGGGCCCTAACTGCCAGTGGCTTGGGTCCTAGGCCTAGGTCCATGGCAGGGTAATATTTTTTATATATTTAAATGTTTTGTTTTTCGTTTGTAACTAATATTTAAAAATGTAAAAAAATCCTTTTATGATAAAGAGTACTGTACAAATGTATATAACTTAGAAAACTACCCTATTCTATTTTAAAACACTAAGTAGAAATTTATCGATTCTGTAAACCACCGTACATTATAAATGTGAAATATCATCGTAACTGTAAACCAATGTAAATATTCATATTGAATGGAAACGAAATAAACTGTACCTTTATTTCCACCCTAACTGAAACCCGTGTACCTTATTATTAATTCAGCTCTATTCCGTCCACTGAATACCTCTTTCCATAGCAATGTAGTTATATTCGATTCCTTATTCATAAGTGTAAATGATAGCACTGCGCAGTAGATAGTTTTGTCTACAGTACCCTGCAGTATGATTTGGCCCGCTTAGCATGAGCGCACGACATATTTCGCGCAGGGGAGAAACATTTGATGGTGGTAGCATATTCATATCCGCCCAGATAGCGACCACCGTACACATGGTGTTAAAGCCTGCCATAGTGACCACACGCCTTGTGTGGATCGGGTTCCAGGATCAGCCAGTGTATATTCGGTTCTCCCGAGGGGCTTGCGACATGACTTGATGGTTGGTTGGGGCGGGTGTAGGGGTACAGCTTTGTATCCTTGTGCCTGCATCAGTCATCCGCCTGTCCTGTCGCAGGCCCATCGATTTGCTTCTTCCCTCTCCGAAGAAGTAAGCAACATTTATACAGGCCGGCATGATTCTGGTGACCACCGATCATTTTTCGTCGGTGGTCGTTAATTTTTTGGACTGCACTACGCTTAGGGGCCATCCCTAAATTATGTCACACGTTAAGGGGGAGGGAGGGGATCGGCGAAGTTTGAAATTATGTAACAAGGGGTGGGGAGGGGACCCAAGTTCTGTGATATCACATTTTTCAAAATATTATGTTGATTTTATTGAAAAAGAATTTAAATGGAAATCAAAATAATATCGAAACACTGCTGTTTAAATTTCATAATTTCTAAATGTAAAATATGTGACATCACACTACGCAGGGTCTCACAAATGTGACCAGCTGTGACAAGGACGGGGAGGGGTCAAAAAACCATGAAATTCGTGTGACGTAATTTATGGATGGCCCCTTACCACCAGGTGTAATGCAGTTACTTTGTCGTGCTGGCACACCGCTGTTTAAAAATGTTTACAAACATTTTCAAACACTATACATTTACTAACAAATGTTAGGAATTGTTACATTCTGTTAGGAATTGTTAGATGTTTTAAGTGCTCCTACACTGATGGAAAATGTTTACAAACATTTATAACATTTGTAAACATGACATCGGCTCGCAGTTTGGATTTACGTTCCGAGGTATTTACACGAAAATGGTAAGTAGGTAAAAAGGTACTTAGCCTAATGGGGCGGAGTGAATACATACATATATTGCTTATAATCGCGGTTGCAATACCACCACGAGGTCACAACCGGTTCAAATGACTCAACTTACCTATAAAATGTCCCAAAACAGATCTGAACAGGTTGATCAGAGCACGTAGTCTGCACATCACAAGGACATCGCGGCAATTACAACTTTATCACAATTTACAATAAAAAAACACGAACGTGACTTTAAAACGGCACGATTTATTCGCATGAATGAAACGTTCAAAACCATCAACGGAATAACACCCTTATGGACGAAGCTAAGTCTGGTATAGAATTGTGTTCTAAAGTGCTCAGGGAATAAAGGTTATACTTACGTAACATGTTTTGACTTACGACGTTTTTGAATATGGAATTGTTGGAAAATCCTCAAAGTAATGAGTCATCGTTGAACGATAAGGGGCGGGGTCCGTTGGCGCCATTTCACGTCGCGTATTACCCGCTAATCACGTGTGGACGGCAAATTAATTTTATTGAGGTGGACTGGTTGCGTTTTGTGGATGTATTTTCGGGTGTCGGAATGGTAGGTTAATTAAAATTGTTTGTTTACGTGGCCTATATTTCTTATTACGGTAATTTGTTGTATTTCGAATAGCGACGGTATTTAAATGCGTAGTTTGCGTAGGATTAAAAATATTACTTGGTTTAAACAGTAACATAACGTTGAAAGGAAAGTGGTATGTTTTTGAACTCTCTATTATTACTCCAGCGTGGTGAATTATTATGGGTGCCTAACCCAAGAAAGATTAGTAGAAGAGACTTGTATCCAGCAGTAGGAAAATTTAATACAAGACATAAATTTTTCTTTATTTATTCCTGCCGCCAAGCCATCTGTAAGCACGGTTGTGTCTGGTTTAAAGGACTTTGCACCCCGTGAAATTATTGTCAAACATGTGGCAAACGAGCAAATGGGTCACCGGTTGGTATGTGATCTCCACCGCCCATGTACGCCCATACCAGAAGAATCATGAGCGCGTTGCCGACCTTAAAGAAAAGGGATAATTTGGGATTGGCAATAGAAAGGGGATTTGGACCTCCGGATATCTCCGTCCGTTTAAATTGGTTTTATTTCATCCCTTCTCCTTTTTTGTCGATTTAAATAAATTTTCTCAAACACAAATTCTTTAGTCATAATTATTCAACGCTGCTTGTAAACATAACGCTTGCAGTTATTGTGTTTATGGAAGATTCTCCTAACACTATTTAACGTATTAACTCAAGGTTGTGGTGTGTCAAAGAAAACTATCGCAAAGTGGTAGCTTAATGATGCATTTGACATGATGAGTAAAATATAGAAAGACCCAAATCCTTCCTCATCTCAATCTACATTACTTTCCTTAATGCATCTATGATCTCTCTAATATATTGGATGTTCGTGGGCGGTATAGGACGCTTGCCATCAAGTGACTGGCTTGCTTGTTTGACAGCCTCTACTACAAAAATAATCATCCATCAGATTTGAATGACTTCTAATTTATGTTTTCGTGGACGGATTAATGAAATTCTTTCTGCAATATGTTTTGGGTAACGTAACTTATTGATTAAAATAATAAAAAAAAAATCAAGTCAACTACCCTATTGTTCAAGAAGTCATCAACATGTGATAAGTACCTCTAGAGGTGGTACACATTCATAAGGACCTACCAACAAAGTCAAAATATTATTGAATTATAAGATTATCTAATAATTATCACAATCTGGGCATTGGGTAGTCAATAAATAAGATTTCTATCTATCATCAATTGATTTGATGTTTTTAATTAACTGATTTCTATCCATAACAATCAATGTACGTTGTACAAAGCATTATCTACCGTTCCATCAAGGTCTCTTAGTACATGATGATGAAAACAGCTTCTATTGTGGTACTTAATGTAGAACAGTGCGTGATGTTGCATAAGACTTAGAGGTCGTGACTTTGTCTGAAATTGTCTGCTGGTTTATAGGTACAATATATAATATGTATCGTTCATCTATATATGTTTCGGTTCATTTGGAAAGTTTTACTATGAGTGAGTGTGTTTTTAACACGCTTTTATTAGCTTCATATGTATGCTTGTAAAAAAAGCGTGGGGTGTTTTTTAAGATATTGTCTAAATAATAATGCTTCTACTTATAAATCTTTGAATTTTTCGGTTTTTCTGTGCTATAATATACATTTAAACCTTTCTCATGAATCACTCTATCTATTGCTGGAAACTGCATTAAAATCCGTTGAATAGTTTAAAAGATCTAAGCGAACAGACAGCGGAAGCGACTTCATTTTATACTATGTGAAGACAACTATTATAAATGTGAAAGATTGGATGTTTATGAGTTTGTGAATTTGGATGTTTGTTAGTCAATCACGCCGGGACAGCTGAAGGGTTTGGCACACAGGTAGACCATAACCAGGATAACATAGGCTACTCTTTATCCCGGAAAAGTCCTCTCACTTGGGCGGAGCCGCGTGCAAAGCTTTTAAACCACAATATCTTAGTAAGAAGTACAAAAATAGGACAAAATATTTTTACCAGTTTTTTTCTTTGACAGTTTTATCTACAGCATGAATGGGCTCGACCGGGTCGTTACCACCGTCTCTCAGAAAACTGACGTAAAGTAGCGGCTTGCTGCTGTGTTTAGTACGGTGAGTTTGATGATGCTATGTATGTATGTATACATTAGTTGATACTGATTTCTTTATATAAGTTTCTTTTACTTTTGTACTGACTTGTCATAAGCGCTATTTCAATTGCCTACATGATTAATAAACGATTTGATTTTGATTTTGATTTGAGTGGGAAACCCAGAGGCCCAAATACCCCTCCCCTTCCCAATCCCTTAATTTTCCCTTTCCTTTAGGGTCGGCAACGCGCCTATTCTTCTGGTATAGTGAGCTGATGGGTTATTGAGATCACTTATCATCAGGTGACCCATTTGCTCGATAATCGGTTCCTGCTATAAAAAAAACTAGATTTTGCTCGTGGCTTCGTCCGCGCGAATTTCTCTTTTCTCCCCTTAAATTAAGTGAAACGTAGTGGCACTTTAAAATAAAGAGACTTTTAATTCAAAATGAAAAATTATGTAATTACATTTTTCATTTCGTAAAGCTTAATTCTGTCGTGATTGGATTTTCGTTCAATTTGTTAACGACGTGACGCGTCCCCTATCGCATTAATGGGGCAATGTCTCTGACTACCCTTTGGGGATACATGTGTCACAGTAATTTGTAAAATTAACTATTACAAACACGAAACAGTACTGGAATTATAAACTTTGACTTATAAATGTACGTGTATCACCCACGCTTTTATAAAGAATAATTAACTAGAGAATAATATTTCTGAATATGTCTGTTTATTTTAAACTAGCTTTTCCTCGCGGCTCCGCCCGACTTTTTCCGGGATAAAAAGTAGCCTATATTCATCAGGTATAATGTAGGATTCTAATGGTGAAAGAATTTTGCAAATCGGTCCCAAATCCCTTGACCCTGGGGTGAGATACTACAGGGGTCGCCAGTATCCCATTGACAGGGTATATGGTAGGTATTGCAGTTTATCCCAAAGGGTAAAAAAAATCATGCTACAAACAGACCACATGACGAGGATGTTACGTACTTCCACCAGACACCGAATGACAAAGCCCGTATTACCATCTACTTAGTCAAATCTTTCTCAACAGCTCCAAAGCAAATCGGTATATACATTACTGTATGCACCAAGGTTGCGTCATAGGGAGCGAGGGGGCGAGGGGGGCAAGGTGGCATCGAGGAGGCGTCGGGGGTGGCGCGGCGCCAAGATGTCTGCCGATAGGGCTGACCCCACTGACGGCTGTTAGGGCTGCTATCGTATTGTTGATTCTATTTCAAAACACAGGGTTGTCGCTTGTCCGTCATTTGAATTTGTGTACAACATGCTATTAAGTTGAATATTATCACATTGTCATTTTATGGATATGCCTTTTAAAAGCTGTATTTTTTTTTGTTGGCAACTATAGAAATATAACAGTATAAAAAAGGCGATATTTTCCATGGGCATATCATTCTTCTCGTCTTCTCAATCTCTCTTTCATATAGCTTTAATTACTCATGGTGATGGGATTAGCTTTTCTTACCTTTTCCTCTTTATTAAGGATATATTTTTAGGGTTCCTAACCATAAAATTACAAACGGAACCTTATTAGGAATCCTACGCTATATATCTTAAATCTTTTTAGGGGTTTAAAACAAATAATAATCTTACGTTACGCATTTGTTTCAGCCCTATTGGTGTATAAAAACCATCCATGATGCTATCGAAGTGGTGGCTAAAAAAGGTCATTGACGCCGATGTGTGACCTCAGATCGAAGTAATGTGGTTTCGTCTAGAAGTTACAAACCAAAGGGTAAGGGCACATCTGATGCAGAGAGAGGTGAAAATGAATAAAAAAATCTTTTAAAAAAAAATCAAATTCCTTTTAAAGAATAGCATAATTCTTTAAATTTCAATCTTTGAAATTTTAAAGAGGCAATAACAAGCAGCGATGGCTCAGCAGGGAGTAATACCAACTGTTGAGACGAAAGTCGCAAGTATGAATGCAGCCCCAAGAGCATGCACTGTGACTTCTAAGTTACGTGTATATTAATCGTTAATTATCGCTTGATTTAACGGTGAAGGAAACGTCGTGAGAAAATTTGCATATCTGAGAAGTTCTACACAAGAATCTCGAAGGTGTCTGAAGTCTGCCAACCCGCATTAGGCCAGCGTGGTGGACTAAGGCTTCACCCCTCTCATGCAGTAGAGGAGGTCCGTGCCAGCAGTGGGACGTGTATAATACAGGGATAGTATTATTATTTATTATTATAATAAAAAGCCAGCGACCACCGACAAACAATGAGTTTATCGGTGGTCACCAGAGATATGTCGAACTATAAAAATGCTTCTTCATACTCCGAAGAGCTAAGAAGCAAATCGAGGAGCCTGCGACATGACATGCATTCTGGTATTGATGGTGTAGTTATGTCATATCATCCGAAAACATCCATAAAACATCTGGGCAATGTATACAGTTCAATATTTCACTTGTGATGTCTAACTAGCGTAACCCGTACATTGACACCGTTATGAGACTAATATCGGCCTGAAAATACTCAAATAATCAATTTTGCTAAGACTCAATCACACAGCTCGTACATTTAGGGATAAAGTTTTCTAATGTTGAGAGGCTGGTGATTTTAATTATTTATTTAAACTTATACATAAAGTATGTACAGGCGGATGGACAGAGGGAAGAAGCAAATCGAGAGGCCCGCGACTGGTCAGGTGGATGACCGATGCAGGAACAGTAATACAAGGATGTACCCCTATACCCGCTCCAACCAACCATCAAGTTATGTCGCAAGCCCCTTGGGAGAACCGGATATACGGCTGATCCTAGAACGCGATCCACACAAGGCATGGGGATCACTACAGCAGGTTTGAACACCATGTGTACGGTGGTCGCTATCCGAGCGGATATGAATTCTACCACCAGCGAAAAATAAACTGACATAAAAACCTAGTTTAGTCCACGTGTTACAATAAGGCAGTTTATTCCATTTAATAATTCAATCTCGACATAACCTCAAAAGAAGTTCTTACCCATCCAGAGTAAACAGTCAGATCGATCTCAGTAACGGGTCCGTTGACACGACGAGACGAGTCGACGATGCGTCGCATCGCACGCGAGACGGACAGTCTACTTTTCGATGTATCCACTGATTCATTCCGCATATTATTTTCGCATCAATGAAGTTGCTTTATTGATGGATATGAATGATATTAATTTTTAGCTAATATTTTGCAATTATATTAATTTGTAAGAAAGTTAATGTTTTTTTTTCGCCTTAATGATCAATGAATTACGAGATCATACCGGTTTCAATAATCAAGTCACACAAGCCTAATAACACTCATATTTCTAAAATGACAAAACGACGGTCGAAATTCCTGGTAAACTCAAATTGCACTGACTCCAAAAAGACCATACATGAGTGATAGAGCTACACTGTAGACAATTTTGTCTACAACATAAATGGGCTGGCTAAACCGGGTCGTTACCACTGTCTCACAGAAAACCGACGTAAAGTAACGGCTTGCTACTGCGTTTCGTACGGTAAGTTCGGAAGGACATTGAGGCCAGTGAAATTACTGGGGATTATTAGACTTAACATCATATGTCTCTGAGTAGCGAGCGTAGTTCAGTGCCATGCAGTGCTTTGTAATTCAAAGTTCTGTGTGGTGTTGCTTCTGGTTTTGAACAGGCGTGGCGCTTACAATCAGGCGAACTCTTTGCTCGTTTCGTCATTCAATCAAATATAAAAAAAAATATCAACTAGATTTTTCCTAGATGACATTCTTGCCCGATAGAATATAATCTTACCTGTCACACTGTCACAAAATATCAATGTCGATAAGTGAGTACACCCATTGTATATCTGCCCACCCTTTCTCAGATACAAGCATGACGGTACGCTATGTCTTTGACATGCGTCATTGGGGTTCACCACTAAATACCTTTAGGTTGATTCGGCGTGACCTTTGAATATGACTCTAACTACAATCATGCGATGTGACTCAGGTTTCATATAACAATATAGCACATAATAAAAGAGCTGTTTAATAACATTTTGTTCTTAGTAATCTAGACATCAAAATAACAGCTATTAAAAATTACTAGACGTTGTAAAAACTATTTAAAGTCCTGACTGGCTTGTCATGGCCTGTTGTAAATATCAAAACAAAGAAAGAAATGAATTTTATTGTAAAAGAAAAGCGTGGGATGCATGGTGTCAACAGTTATAAATATTTTATTGACAGATATGAGTAGAAGGATTATCTATACTTATAAAATAACATGTCCTGAATGACTGACTGATTCATCATCGCCGAGCGCAAACTATCAAGGCTACAAGCATGAAATTCGGACTGTATATTCATTTTGTTATGTAGGCACCCACTAAGAAAGGATTTTATAAAATTCCACCCGAAAGGGGTCAAAATAGGGGATGATAATATGTATGAAAGTCCGTCATTTTGAAAGTTACATAAACAAAATTTTGTATTTCGGTTATAGACGTAAAACAAATAAATACGTGTTTCAAGAATTTTGGAAATTTTAGTTAATAAGGGATGAAAAGGGGGGGGGGGGGTAAAAGTTAATGCGAAAGTGAGTTTGTTTGTTACGCTTTCACGCCTAAATCACCGAACCGATTTCGATGAATTTATCTACAGGGATAAATGGGACCCTGGAGACGGCTGGACGGCTTACAGGCTACATTTATCCCCGAAAATGCTGTTCACGCGGGCGGAGCCGCGAGCAAAAGCTAGTCATTTTATAATATCTTAATGAGAACCCCACGCTTTTTTTCTTCCAATTTATCTATATCTATTTTCTATTTTTTAGTTGAATTTTCTATAAAAGCATCGGGAAATTGTCGTCTATGGGCCAACTATGGTAGAATATTATTTACAAGTAGTTACAATATGTAAACTAGTGACTGACCTATGAAGCTGGACTCGTCATCGACTCGATGCAGGTGGTGCATGACGAGGGCTAGCAGCGGCGGGCGCGCGGCGGGCAGCGCTGGCGCCAGCCCGCGGAGGGACACCGGCGCGGCGCTCAGGATGGCGCCGCAGAACATCTAGCGCGACGCATGGCACCACCACTTACCACACCTGGACGAACAACACTTATTATAAATATTATATTTACGAGTGGTAGAGCCAACCTGTAGACAGTTTTGTCTACAGCACGAATGGGCTGGCTCGACCGGATCGTTACCACTGTCTCACAGAAAACCGACGTAAAGTAGCGGCTTGCTGCTGCGTTTCGTACGGTGAATGAGATATCCGGAAAACCAAATCCCCTCCCCTTCCCAATCCCTAATTATCCCTTTCCTTTAAGGTCGGCAACGCACCCATGATTCTTCTGTTGATGGGCGTACATGGGCGGTGGAGATCACTTACCATCAGTTGACCCACTTGCTCGTTTGCAGGCCTATGCTATAAAAAAAATACACCCAACAGTCACATACATAGTCCTGACCCCACAGTAAGATACGAGTCTTGTGTCGTGGGTATCAGGAACTACGAGAGACTTTCGGTCTCACAACACCCAGACCCCGAAACAAATATTTGTGGATCAGACAAATATTTCTCTCGGTGCGGGGATCGAACCCGCGGTCTCTCGCTTTACAGCCGGCTACTCTCCCGCTGCACCACGGAGGCTGTCGTTATCAATTAATTCATCATCATCAGCCACAGGACGTCCACTGCTGAACATAGGCCTCCCCCAAAGGTTTCCAGACCGACCTGTTGGAAGCGGCCTGCATCCAGCGACTTCCTGCGACCTTTATCAGGTCGTCTGTCCACCTTGTCTAGTCTAGGTGAGTGCATATGATCTCTTATGGGCTGCCTCGCTTGGCGAGCGGCGTACTTCACTAGATTTAATTTTGCAAACCGTAACCAGAATCCCGTATACAGTCTACTTGTTTCAACAAATGAACACAGAATAACTTATAAATAACGTGGCTGTATTCCTCTTGAATAAATAAATAAATAGAGACACGGAAATGTCGTATTATTTCATCGATAATGTAATCCTTCCTGAAGATGAAGTTATATATACAGCTAGAAGCAGGCGCGGGTCGATATGTACCGAGGACAAACGTGTGCTTTTGTATTCACAAAGATTCTCACTTGTCACTGCTTTGTCGTTTCATAAGTTGACATGAATTGATTTTTATATTATCATTCACTGAATATTTTAGTAGTCATACCTTCCTTTCTACCTCACGTTATCCCATCTTAGAGCCAGGGTCCGCCTTTTTCAAACGGCAATGTGACTACACTGGTCTGAGGCTAAGTACAAGTTCAAATATAATGTCAACCGTCAAGAGACATTGCATATCTAGACTGTTGGTAAAATGCAAGCCTGAAGATAGTGGATATACACTGGCTGACCTTGGACCTGGACTCGCCGAAACGAGCTATTATGACGGGGGTTTCACCATGTGTACAGTGGCCTACCTACAAAGATGTTTAATTTTTTACATTTCTTCAATCGCCCGATTTTGAGCAATCTTGGTAATGAGACTAGGCTTTCATGTCTCCTCATACAAGTCAAACTAAAGTTTTTGGATCTTTCACGATCGTTTTTTAGCAGTCATAATTAAATTATTTATTAGCCATCATTTAAGATTTACAGATTTCGTCCTCCGACTTGAATTCGAAAATTATCTGTCATCATCATCAAACATCGTCTGTCGTTGGTCAACACTATTCTTGGATTGCTCTGAAAATCTCGGAACCTTGTTGTTGCGGCACGGCAAACTGACTTTAGGTACTGGAACCGATGACGAGTACAATGATATTTAAACATTATGTCAACCTTCGAAAGACATTACATCCGTCGAGAGTCGCACTCGCATTATTATGCTGGTTTTTAACGACACTATTTTCATCAATGCTTTTAATATGTTGTTTACATTTATGTTAATTAATTGCCATTAGAGGCAGGTTTATAACTGATACTTCCACCAGGTAAAAATAATTGTTTCTTTTGTTCTTATCTATTCCGTGAGAGCAACGCTGTAGCTAGTTAAGTCTACAGCATGAATGGACCGGCTCGATACCATTGTTTCATAGAAAACTGTCGTAAAGTAGCAACTTGGTGTTGACTTTCGTTGTTGAGCGAGATTTCTGGAGGCGCAAACCCCTCCCCTTCCCAATCTCGTTTCCCTTCCTTAAAGGGCGGCAATGCATCTATATTTCTTCTAGTTTTGTTTGGGTGTTAACCTGCTACCTCATTTTAGCACCACGATAGGACTCATCCATTCCTACTATAGACGAAACAGCCTGTCTCTAGCACATAGTTTTTAAACTCTCAAGTCTACAAATCCCTTACAATAAGACAATATTTCAACATAAAGAGTCAGCGTGGGCATTATGAAGACTAATATGTGGTTGTTTTACAATATTCATGTCGTCGGCATCCCTCCGCCCTCTTCGCGCAGGGAATACTAATTCATCGTACATGTCGCAAGGAAGAGGGGGGGGGGAGTGAGTACATGTTGCGTCAATTTGTGACATAAATTGTCTCCCTGTTTGGAAAAGCAAGCTTCTATAGGAGACGGCATTGTATTCTTTATCATTTGTTTTATGACATATTGTTTACCTCATGGTTTATGGGATTTGGAACTATGGCATCATCTTGAGAACAGGTTACTTTTCGTATTATTTTGCTATTGCCTAAAAATTTACAAAATTCAACATAGAAAACTAACCTATTCTCACATGTACAGTTCTCCTTCGTTAAACCTATATAATTGGACCTAGTTACCCAAAAAGGAACCAATACACAGCAAGGTAAAATGGAGATACTGATTGTGTTTTACTAATTTAAACATTTTTTTTCGTAGTTTTTTGGAAAATCGAGCATGAAATATATTCGATGTACAATATCGCACAAAAATACGGTATTAAAATCAATTTAAATTAATGAATTTAGCAAAACAAAATCAGTATCTCCATTTGAACTTGCTGTGGGTTGGTTCCTTCTTGCGTAACTAGGTCCAATTAACAATAGATGTTTTAGACTAGACAGATGTATTTTTCGATAGAAAACTGTTGATTTTATCACGTCTTGATCTGGCTTTCGTAACATGCGAATGTTAACCTAGAAAGCTGAGATACTGGAGAGCCATTGTTTTTGTTAAATAACAAAAGATTGGCTCATCGCGCGCGTGAGCTTCACTATTGTGTTCTTTGCACTTTCCTTGATGAGAATATAATGAATTAACTCTATAAGAGAATATAGTTCTTATAAATGTTTTTAACCCTTTTAAATAGTTGTTTCTTATTACATATTTTAAATATAGTAATGTTTGGTCTTGTCAGCTGGATTAGGTGGCAATTGGCATTATGAAACTTAAGATCTACTGTCTCGGGGTGACGAGCGCAGTTCAGTGCCATGCAATGCTTTATAATTCAAAGTTGTTTATAGTGTAAGTGATGAACTTGTTTGGTGTTTTTTTATGACATAGTCCGGCAAACGAGTAAGTGGACCACCAGATGGTATGTGATTTCCACCGCTCATGTACCAGGTACCGGAGAATCATGGGCGCGTTGCCAACCTTAAAGGAAACGGGTAATTGAGGGAATTGGGAAGGGGAGGAATTTTGAGCCTCCGGATATCTCACTCACCGTACAAAACGCAGCAGCAAGCCGATATTTTATGTCGATTTTTTATGAGATAGTGGTAACGACCCGGTCGAGCCGGCCCATTCATGCTGTAAACAAAACCGTCTACAGTGGATTCACTACTAAAAATGGTGTAAAAGGAAATACAAGAGAGGTTATAGGTTTTTCGACAGACTTTAAACAGTGCAGGTTCTAAATACGATAGTCTTTTTTATTTTTATGTATTTAATAGCGAGTTCACACGGTTCCATTTTAGTTGATCAACTGCTATGCACGTTTACGCACACATAGCAAGATTTGCACAAATGATATGAATGGGGTAGTTTCCTATGTTGAATATCATACATTATTTTATATGCAACAGAAAATAATACGAAAAAGAAACCCTTTTGTTAGAACACGATCAAAGTCGGTTCAAAACTGAGCCCGTAATTATGATTTTAAATATTGTTATGAGCTAAGGTTGGCGCGTAGTGGGCACATCTCACTATCTCGCTCGCACGCGTGCACCGTAATAGCCCATTGCCGCGGTGACGTCAAAGTTGGCGTCGTCTGTTATTTGACAAGTGATCAGATTTCAATGATTCTAATTTATTTTTTTGTGGACGAATTAATGAAACTCTTTCTGCGATAGGTTTTGGGTAACGTAAGTTATTGATTAAAATAATAAAAAAATCAAGTCAACAACCCTATTATCTATACTGTGTACTGTCTACTTACATTTAATTCTAGAACAAAAACAAGCAAATGACTGTAATTTATGATAATTATTATTGGTTACCAACCCAGCAGCTACCATTAGGATTTAGTGTTATTCTTTATTTTACTAAAGCTTCTATGTTAATGAAAGATTTCTATACACAATTTTGTTTAATTAGTATTAGTTTTGTAATTTAATTTATTTTTATTCTGGTAAATTTAAGTCCCAAAAAGAGATTGGGAGCAAATTGTTTTAAACAATATATCACGAGGTCCTGGAGTCAATTCCCAGGTTAGGCAATCACAGTTTGTGTTTGAAGCGAATCGAAAAATCACAGGATTTATGCTCGGTATGGCGACAAGCTCGCCACCTATTGTTATTAAGGGATGCAAATAAGCTCTGCAAAATGTGAATGCACTAGTTGGACCCTTACCTGCCCCTTCGGGAAAGGCTTATGTATTTTTATTTTTTATCCGAGCACGGCAAAATGACTGCACTACACATGATGGTAAGCGCAATTCAGTCCAAAAAACCAATGACCACCAACAATGAGTTTATCGATGGTCACACAAAAATCCTCCCTAGACGGTCAAAATTGCTTGCCATGCTAAGCGCATTTATTTTTCGTGCTTGACAAGCATGCAATCAAGCAATATTGTTGACCGTTTATAAAGACTTTAAAACTTCAACTGCAAGGACATTTTACCGCGTTTTACCAGTTAATTTAACTTCATAAAAGAGTCCTCCAATAAAGTATCGTGGAAGCGTCTAACTGGCTCACCATAAATGCCCCAATTTGCGTAATGACCCCCATCAATAATCATTTAGCTCTTATTCAAATTTATAGACCGTGTCTCAAAAATTGTGCGGCATTTTTCCATAAAAAAGGACATTTATTTTCAATATAAGGTTGAAGGTTTATTGTACATAGGTATTCTGTTTTAAAAATGCTGTCAGTAGATATATTTTTAATTTCTGGGATTCATTTGACAGATGCAAAGTTACAGGCATTTAGTTGTTGTAACGGACAATTCAGATTTAGGTTTGATTTTGTTCTTAACTTTTTAAAATATTGAGACCCTGTTTCACCACCACTGAATAAGTGCTACTTACCAAATAAAACATGACACTTTCTGAAATATATCTACAAAAGAATTCCACTACATACTTTCAATGTATGTATTGTATTTCAAAATAACTGTCGTCAGACTTTAATAAAATTGATACCTAGTTTATTTATTTATTTACAGTATGGAAAACTTACAGCTAGTAATTAACTTAGAAGTAGTAACAATTTAAGTGACAAAAAGCCAATAACAAGTTCTCTCTTTGAGAATTATCGTAAAACAAGTACCTATTTATATATGATGCCCCAGATTCTTTTAGAAACGTCATGTTATTTAGGGTATCAAAACGTAAATCTAGAATTTTTATACTTTGAAATCCAGGTCATTGTATATATGTACCGACTTCTTAACAAAAATATACACAACTTTTTAACAAATATCTCAAATCTAGGCAATTATGATTCATGCTCGCAACAGACATTTAATTTAGAATGCTCTTATCATCAGTGCAGTTTTATATTTATTAGTTTGAATGACAAGACGAACAGGTCGCTCGCCTGACGGTAAGAGCCACGCATGCCTGCATCCATGCATGGATAACAAAGAAAAACAATTTATTTCTACAGTTCACAACACGAATATATGCCACATGTTATAGAACCTTATTGTACACAAAACTGAGTATGAGAATTCATGGGACTCGTAGTTTTAAGAGCTTTAAAGCACCCTTAATAAAGGTTGTAACAAACTAGTTGTGGTTGCCGACGCCGGGTTCCGCAGGCAACCGCAAATAACTCACCGTGACGGATTCGGGTTGTGTCGAACCGACTTGCGGTCTGTTCTTTATGGTGTTTAGACAAGCAACTTATGTGTTAGGATGGTTACGGTTTGGTTCAACATTATTTGGCCATACAACATTATTCAACATTATAACATAACTTCGGCCAATTTAAATCCGCTGTACACATTGGGCAAGATATGGCGAATGTTGTCGAACATGATTGTGTACAGACAGTTTTCACCGACTTAAAAAAGCGAACGCTTTAATTCGGTGAGTCTTTTTTTTCCTTTTTTATGTACATCTTTGAGTCATCATTTTGAGTGGTAGAGCCACGCTGTAGACAGTTTTTTTACAGCATGAATGGGCTGGCTCGACCGGGTTTTTACCACTGTCTCACAGAAAACCGACGTAAAGTAGCGGCTTGCTGCTGTGTTTCGTACGGTGAGTGAGATATCCGGAAGCCCAAATCACCCCCCCCCCCCTCTTCCCAATCCCTAATTATCCCTTTCCTTTAAGGGCGGCAACGCGCCCATGATTCTTCTGGTAATGTGGGCGTACATGGGCAGTGGAGATCACTTACCATCAGGTGACCCACTCGCTCGTTTTCCGGCCAATGCCATAAAAAAAACATCAATTTCTCCGCCAATTGCGACCCGATTTTGATGGAAAAATATTTATTCGATAGAGATTAGCTGCGATGTGGGCCCATATAAATTTGGTTAAGATTTAATGACGGAGTATGGAGTAAAAAAATAAAACTCTTCAACGGAAAACGGCTCAGTCGTCACGATTGTGATATTGGGTTGGATTTTACATACCATAGCTGTTCTTAACACTGAAAATTGTAGAATAAAAAGTTTTAACAAAACTTAAAAACCGACTTAAAAAAAAAACTGAAAAGACAAAATTTTTTCAGGCTTCTTGGGAGTCGCTCGTCGCCCGGAGACATAAGATGTTAAGTCTCATAATGCCCAATAATTTCACTGGCTTCAATGTCCTTCACACCGAAACACAACAGTGCTTACACACTGTTGCTTGGCGGCACAAATAGACAAAGCGAGGGTACTAACCCAGACGGCCTCTCGCATACGAGGGACTTATCACCTTGTAATGTATGTCTTTTGTCGGTGTATTAAGTTGTTCCCACATTTTTTTTTATAGCATAGGCCAGCATACGAGCAAGTGGGTCACCTGATGGTAAGTGATCTCCACCGCCCATGTACGCCAACCACCAGAAGAATGATGGGTATGGACATTGTATAAAAACGGCTGGAATATTTTTTTTGATTTTCAACACAGGTCTTTTTTTTTATCCAAACACGGCAAACTGACTGACTACACCTAAGGTTTCAGTAAACTAAAAATAAAAATATGAATTATGATGGTATAGAATACCATGCGGGCGAAGTCGCGAGCCAAGGCAGGTATCAATATTAATACGTAACCTTTCACAAGGTTCGAGTAATATGTAACCACCAATTATCGTATAAAACAGCTACTTTTGAATGTCCTTAGAACACAATATTTACTCCAATTTAAGTCTAAGTCTAAGCCAGTATACCTTTTAAGCAGTATTTACTCAGAGGTGATGCAGGCGTTAAATATATTTCTACATATTACAAAGCTGCAATCTTGAAAGCCTTTTTTCCATTTCACATATCGATCTACAAGTTCTTACTACAACCTAAGCTAAACCGACATGTAATGAATAGAAAGAATATCAGATCCAATGAATGGTTAGAAATAATGTCGGATCTTAAAATGAGATGATCTCTGAGCAAAAAACCGCGAATTATTCCAATTATGTATGTAAATGAATCAAACAGTGCAAATAACTGTCCATCTAAATAACCATGTAGATTCATTTACGTATGTTTCTAGGTACTTAGTTACTGTATTACACGTTAGGCAGATACATTAGTTTTTAAAAAGGCGTCATCAAAATTAAATGAAACGATAAAATAATAAATGAAAATCTTGACTCACCTTTCACCTTGTCAGATCTTACACAATCTTCAAGAAATATTACGTAATAACACTGACGCACACGGATTGTCCCGGTTCATTCAATTACAGTCTTTGATCGGATCACTTCATTTATTTACATTAAAATGTTTGTAACCGGGTTTTTGTTGTATAAATGTAACTTCTCGTGGTATGTGCAAAATATATGAATGTAAAATGGAGTCGCAACGCGTTGGTGTATTGGGGTTAGTCGGTGGAGGGTTGTTTTACGCATGCGTGGAACTACCCTAAGTAGTAGCCACCCTTTCACTTGGGTGCGTTTAAAATCCTGATAGGATTGCCCTTAAGAAAAAATAAATCAAGAAGAAATTAAATATATGTAAAAGGAAATCAATTTGCGTTGTTAGAAAATACAAAAATAATCTCATTATGTTACACCAATTTATATTATGATTGACATGATTTGTTTAAACTTTAAAGCCATTTGTGTTATAACACGCTGCCTACCCCTGTCTCGGTTTTCTTATTATTATTATTTAAAATAAACTTTATAGTTATATTATAAGGACAGACTTAATGTTAGAGGCAACGTCTACTATGTAGACTACAGGTTCTTTAACCACTGAGGAAGACTACCTATGGGTGATGCAGAGACGTAAAAATGTTATTCTTTTATCGTTTTATTATTATTATTAATTTGTTTTATTTCTTTTATGTATGTAACGGCAATTTATTTGAGTAGGTCCTGTAATTTGAATGAAGTGAATTTTTGTTTTTATTTCAAGTATTTGCAGTGGCAACTCTATCACACATTCATAGTCAACAAATATGACGTCATTAGATTATCGCATCGCCCACCGCATGTATATAAATATTTAACTAATTACAATATAATGGATCAGCCATTACCTTGCGTGTGGATAAGAATTAACATTCCGCTGAAGCCAACCATTGAACTGTATAGGTTAGTACCACAGACCTATCACGCCAAAGACGCCATATAGACTAAACAAAGGTCGTACATATGCAATTCAATCTGATTATTTTCAAGAGACAGATATTTGTGTGATCCACAAATATTTGTCTCAGGTCTGAGTGTGTTTTCTCCCCAGAGGGATTGACGTCAGGCAGGCTGGCGGTCGTAAAAACTATAAACCATTTTTTTCAGTAGCATGTGTTATCAAAGTACCCTACGACCCCACTACGAGAAAGAATATATCTCCGACTTAATAGATCAAGTTACTAGAAGTAAGTTCGCAGAGGCCTTCCTTTCCCAACGGTACCATTCATACTCGCCATGTATATTTGTCTTCTCTCATCCAAACTCTCTACATGCCCAAATCATCTCAGTATTCTTTTCTCAAATACCCTGTTGGTCCGTTTTTTATTTAGCGCCAAAACTAATCTACGATGTTTAGAGAAATCACCACTATGCGTAGCATGAAGCCTCATAGTAACATTTATGAATACGGGGATACGTTTGGCGAGCGATGGTACCATATAATGTAGCGTCTTCGGAGTTTATTTGTTTGTGGTTACCCATAACGCTTATGGTGCTACTATGAATAAAATAGATACTAATGTACCGACAATAGGTATGTAACATAGGTACACAAAGTCGGCCTTGGCATAGGACAAATGGAATTGTGCCTTCCAAATACGAAACTTGGTGCGTTGTACGCACTCAGACAAGGGCATTCGATCTGTGTTATCCGAGTCAATATCATCAACGTTATCGATCTATTATGGTGGAGCTGGTGGTAGGATATTCATATCCGCCCGGATAGCGACCACCGTACATACGGTGTTAAAACCTGCCATAGTGATCCCCACACCTTGTATGGACCTTGTGTGCTGGGTATAAGAGTATATTTTTACTGGGTTTTATACTGGGTATAAGAAATAAAACACCACAAAAACTATGGGAATAAAATTTCTATTTCACAATATCATAATGTTCAATATGGATTCGTTTTTTTTTTATAAAATATAACTATACGCTATAGCCATTGCAATAACACGCAAAAATACAATTGTCTTATCAACGATACATAAAATCAATATTTTATATAATTATATTTAACATAACATATGCTATGTTATATGTCTACACTAACATAATATAGTATATCTAAGTTCCACGTGTACACCAAGTTTATCTTCGATATCCTGAAACATGAAAAAATTATATTAAAATAAAGACCATTACATACAAAACTATTAAAAACCATTTACAATGCAAGTAACTAAAACTAAAGAGCTGGTGCTAAACCTATGGAAGACAATGGGCGGTCTTATTACTAGAAGCAATCTCTTCCAGACCTCTTCGCTGGTGGGAGGATACTTGTATCCGACCGGATAGCGACCACCGTACACTGGTGCTAAAACTTGCCATAGTGGGTCGCGTTCCTGGGTCAGCCTGTGTATATCCGGTTCTCCCCAAGGGGCTTGACCCCTGATACTAACCCTTTCCCCATCCTTTTTTCCTTCCCCTCCCCTTTGGCCCTTTGGCAGGCCGGCATGATCTTGCCGACCTACGATGGACACATTGTTTATCGTTGGTCGACACTATTCTTGGATTGCGCTACACTTACCATCAGGTGTAGCGTAGTCACTTTGCCGACCCAGGATAAAAAAAAAAAAAAAAAACAACTGTGTCAGGCGTTAGACACCACAAAATTATGCGGTAGACCCCTGACGAGGTCGTCTGAATTGGTGTTAATTTGTCTATGTCACTACCAAGCAGCAGTGTGTAGGCACTGTTGTGACATTGAAAATAAAAAAAATATAAAATTATTAAAAAGAAGAAGAGTATGTAACCCTAAAATCTAGTCAATAACTAGCCGAGGTACAAAATTATTTATTTTTTGATTTACTATACCGGGTGTAAGGAGACCGCTACCGAAGCTGAAACGATAATGAAATACAACCTTTATATACGGAAATCGCTATTCCTTTTCTGTTTACTTATATAAACCCGCAATGTAAAGCATACTAGTCCTAAACACGGCTTTAATGACCCGCGCGCCAAAACTCAATAGGTAGTAATACGCCGTGAATTACGAATTTCACCTTTACATTACGTTATTAAGAAAAATACAATTTTATTGTTTGAATGAAACGTCACAGTGTTTGTTGGTACAAACAAGATTGTATGTAAAAATTATGAAAACATACACACTACACTTACACTTAGATAAATTTATATTATCGATTATTTTTCCATAGACGGTAATCAAAAGACAAAATAAATCATACAAAGATAACTTTCCAGAGGAGAACACAATCTTATCTATCGCGGATCGCCTTTTTGTCACTTACGTCAATCTATCATCATCTAATGTCAAGTATTTGCCAACTAAATTTAGAATTATTAGGCATTTCGGCAAATTTGAGATATCTTAAAAGTACAGACATGTACAAATGAACACCTAATATAAAAGTTTTAATCTTAATTCAGACAGCATAAAAACCATTTTTGTCGGCGTAATATTATACTGGGCTTTTAGGAGACAGTTAGTATTGCAGGCGATTACGATAGCAAAAAAAATTGCAAAATAAGTTAACCTTTTACGACCATGCGCAAGCGCATCTCACACGTGGCTAACGACTGTTAACCCCGAGCGTTAGCTGATTTAAAAAACCAATTAAAATGATTATTTCACCGATACGACGTATTTGTCTATCCAAAGTGCGTGAAATATAGATTTATTTAGTGATATCCACATGCAAGCTTTTGGAAGCATTCCCCTTACACCCTTTATAATAGTTACACGGGATTCATTTTGACATGAGTTTTTTATACGTTTTATTTCTTTTTCTACAACTAAATGACGAAACGGTCGGGTCGCTTACCTGATGGTAAGCATCGAAACTGCTTATAAACAGTACCATTCAATTACAAGCACTAGCACCGCAGTGGACTCATTATTCCAACACATAACATGTAAATTTCATAATGCCCAGTAATGTAACACTCTTTGTAAATTGTATTGAAATATACATTTATTATTCTTTTTCTACATATACCTATCTCACTCGGAGTGTGGTTGGCGCATCATGCTTTTTAACACATGATACAGAAAGATTTGGCTTCAAGTTATTACGACTGGCCGCGTACCTTACATCAACCCTTCTGGGGAAACACACCCAAACCCGAAACCAATATTTGGGGATAACACAATTTTGTCTCGGTGCAGGAATCGAACCCGCGGCAGCTAACCGCACAGCCGTATACTCGCCCATTGTGCCACTGACGCAGTCCTGTTTGTGAAAAATACTTAACTATAATAAGTAATATATACCTTGTATCTAGCACCATGTTTATTTGGTCATGCCCTGTTTGGCTCGTCTCTCCCACTCAGCCCTCATTTGAAGGATCCCCTTGAATTGTGGCGAAGCATCCGCCTCACCTTCACCATCTTTCTCTTTTGCACTTTCCTCTCTATCTTTATTCCCATCTTTATCTATCACAGCACTGTCACATTTCTCCTTGTCCAACGACAAACGAAATTTGTCCTCATTTCTCTGCCACGGTCTTTTAGTCAAAGTATCGGCTTTGTAAGCCATCGCTTCACTTTTTGTTATATTTTTTAAGTCATCTCTATCATTTGATGAATCTGGAAATGTTCTATTTCTAAGTCTTTTCTCTGGAGTGGAGTCTGATACCTCCTTTTTGTATTTATGGACTTCGCTTCTATAAACAGGAGCGCTATCTCGTTTGGTTGTAACGCTGTTTATACTAACGCTTCTTTGATAATGTGGTGCTCCAAATTGACTGACTCGTGCTGCTATGTTGACTAATCTTCTCTCCTCCTCCTTAACGATGTCCTCGTTTTCCTTATCACTGTCACGAGACTTTATTGAAGCATTGAATTCATTCTTCAGTGATTTCGTCTTGGCACTATCGTTCATTTCTTCTTTAGACTTAGCTATCTCTTGAGCGATGCTGTCAGCTTCCGAATCTTTTATTTTAAGAGATCTACGTGCAAAAACTTTCATTAATTCAGGTTCATCGTCATTCTTTTTCTCAGTTCTCAATTCCTTGGACAATATTCCAGGTTTCTTGCGGTAGACGACACCATCCTCCTGTTTATCGTTTCTGTTATCATTGCTATCCATGCTTTGTATAGAACTCTTACTTCCGAAGCTGGAATGTGACTTTTGGTCAATGGATATGTTGTCATAAATTTTCTCTGTGCTTCCTTCTGTGCTTAAGGAATTAGTTCGTGTCTTTTCTGATTTATCTGGTAGTTCAACACTACCAGCTTTCCTCTTGAAAAATGCCTTTGGTGTGGAAGGGCTCTGTGGGATAAACGATTGTACTACAGATTTCCTAGCTACTACTGGTGAAACTTTGTCTTCATTCTGAGTATTTTCAACTACATTCTCAATATTTTTATTTACTAAGGAATCTTTCCTCACAGGTTCGCTTTCAGTTTTACTCTCCGGGACTGTAAAACATTCTTGTTCCTTTTCAATTTGGGGACTATCGTTTTTCTTTGGCGTTACATTTGCAGTCAGGACAATATTTGTTGCAGGTTTTGCGTCTACTTTATTCAGTTGAATATTAAGAAATTCTGGCACGCCAGGCTTCGCTCCAGGCTTGGATACTTTCTCGTCAATTTTATTAGCTTTTGCAGCATCTACTGTTTTGACTGGAGTTTGTTCTTTATTGATATGAGTGACAGATATAAATGTTTCAGGTTCTGGCTTAACCTCTTTTTGAGTCTTTCCGCTTTGACTCAAAGCGCTTTCTACAGAAATAGTCTTACGTCGGTCTTCGACAGATTTTTCTGGGCTACTTTGTATGCTATCTAATGAACTAGATTTGAGTATTGGTGGAATAATGGGCTTAGGCGAACTAATAATATCATCGATTTTAGCCTCTATCTGAGAAATATCACTATCTCTTTTGCTATCCATGGTTATGTGAATGCTGTTGGTGAATAATTTCCTGTCATCATTGATATCTGTTTTAAGACTGTCCATGTAACTGCTATCAGTGCTCGGTAGACTGTCATAGTTAGCTTCTGCACTACTCTGTAGTATGTAATTTTTTGCCGAAATTCTCTTGGAGAAATCCTGCCTTTCGCTTACATTCCTTCTATAATTTACTTCCCAGCTTTCAAGCAAAGGCTCGGAAATGCCAACTATAGCCGGTAAACTTGGCATCTGATTCTCCTGAGAGCTAATCGACGTGGTTTCAGATGCGTAACGGAAGCTGTGCGACTTTCCAATGCTGCTCCTGGTTTCAACATACTCGTCTCCGAGAGACCTGAGCGCTGAAGTCACATAGGATTCCTCTGTTTTTAACGCATGACGGATTGGTTCTTCTTTACATTCCACTCTTCTTTCTGCGAATTCGGCAACATGTTCTGAAGATCTTTGTTTGATATTCTCCGAGCTTTGGTGTCTGGGTTTAGGTGGCGACGCTGACATCATGCCAGTGTTAAAATACGGCAAGTTCTTAGGTACGCTGTTATTAAACATGAAGTCTGAAGGAGTGGCTTTAATGCGCATCGCTCTAATCGGCGGCTCCTCATCTGAAATCACTAAAGAGGGCGACATCATCTCCTCTTGCGCTCTGTTTGCCACCTCATTGCTAATAAATGCTTTCGATGACAGCGGATCGACCAATCTTTGAACGGAGGTCGGTCTTTTCGCCTTATCATGATGGAGATTGAAAGATTCCTTTTTATCATCAACGATTTCCCTCGAAGAGGTGCGTTTGTTCCACTCGCTCACTTCGGAAAACTCTTCTCGTCTACTGAATCGGCTTTTCATCTCTAAGTTCAACATTTTATCAGTTTCGTCAGCTAATTTGAGATCAGTGATATTATATTCAACACCGGGTACTTTGGCCGCGCTGTAAATATCCTTATGCGCTACGTCCTGAACGTACCCGCCTTTATTGTCCATACGTTTATGCATTTGGTTAGCGAACACTTTCTGTCCGGCAGATTTGTGTGTTCGCTCAGCTGGCACTGGCTTGTACCCTTGCCCTTCAAACACTCTCTCTGAGTCCACACTCTTATATTGAGCTGTTGGTTTATCACTTTTCAACTTTTTTACTTCAACTTGATTATCACTGTCGACTTGATCCTTTTTTGATTTCTTCCCACTCTTCCTCAATAATAATCTACTGAAAAATGACTCTTCTTTTTTCGAAGACCGTATGTTTTCGTTTTCCGTTTTCTTCTCCGACTTTGATTTCTTTTCGTGGCAAGATTCTTTATCACCGCGATGCAGCATTCTATCCTCGGAGTGGTAGGTATGGATTTCAGTCTTAGGAGAATTAGCTTTAAGGGCTGTGCCCTGGGAGCTAGACTGGCTTCGTTTGATCGAGGATCGAGGAGTATTAGCTTCAACCACGCTCAGCTTGGCCGGTGACTGTCCGACTAACTGGCTGAGGGCTAGCCCTGGGGGCAGTGACGAGGATTTCAGTTTGGCATCACTCGGCGTCTCAATAACTCTTTGCAGTTCTTTGTTGACCTGCTGGTGATGTTCTTGCACAATCATATGATGCTTCGTAGTGGTCGATGAAGAGAATGAATCTGAAATTAAGAAAACATGTTTATTAATAATAACTATGAATCAATTCAATCATTTTAGATTTTATTAAATGATGTGTAAATGCATACCAGTAACAACTTCTGAGGTTTTTTGGGTGACTTCAGGAGTAGTGCTTCGTATCATTTCTTCGTTCAGTTCGGGCGTTATCGGCAAGGCTGATGCGGCAATCTGGAATTACATGTCATTTTTTTTATTCGAGCACGGCAAAATGACTGCACTTCACCTGATGGTAAGCGCAGTGAAGTCCAAAAAAACTAGCGACCACCGGTAAGCAATGAGTTTATCGATGGCCACCAGAATCATGCCGGCCTGTATAAATGCTTCTTCATTCCCCGAAGATGGAAGAAGCAAATCGAGGGGCCTCGCAAACCCCCTGGAGAACCGGATCTACACTGGCTGATACTGGAACGCGATCCACACAAGGTGTGTGGGTCACTATGGCAGGTTTTAACATTATGTGTACGGTGGTTAGCGGGTGGTTATTCGGGTGGATATACCAGCAAATTTTTGGTATCAAAAGCCATTTCTGCGTCTATCTTGCATAAACAGAATATACATAAAATTAAATGAGACTATTTATAATAATTCTTGCTTTTGCTCACGGCTCCATCCGCATCGATGTCTTTCTTGTCATATTTCCGAAATAAAGGTTACTATCATTCATTGGCCTATAAGCTATCTCTATGATTTTTCTTTGGCATAATGGTATCGGCGATGATTGGGCGAAGATGGTCGTTATCATCAGATGAAGAACTTGCTTGTTTTCTGATCTATAATGTATTATTTATTTATCCAGTCCTCCATGCCACTGTTAGAAGACTAGCCGCCACTTTCCATGTTTACTCTGTTCTGGTCCAATTTGTTGGAAAGATGAGAGCTCACCCTCATCCCTGGACTATAAATATTTTTTTTTTTTTTTTTTTATCCTGGCTCGGCAAAATGACTACGCCACACCTGATGGTAAGTGTAGCGCAATCCAGGAATAGTGTCGACCAACGACAAACAGTGTGTCTATCGTTGGTCGGCACGATCATGCCGGCCTGCCTAACTGCTTCTTCACACTCCGTTTAAAGGACCCGATATTATAGGAAGGAGGGAACACGTGCGCCGGCAAACTGTTCCACAGCTTAATGGTCCGGCAGAAGTAAGATTTAGCGAACTTTTTAGTTCGAGCCGAGATGGAGGAGACCACGAAGCTGTGGCTCCGCAAGCCAGCACGCGTGGTTCTGTTAAGGAAGGGTGAGGATGGGATAAGGTCAAACAGTTCTTCAGAGCACTCGCCGTGATACAAACGATACATGATATATATATATATATATACATTATGATGAGGTTATATACTGACAGGGTTATTTTTCTTCCGCCTGGGCGCGCCGTGCGTCCGTCGTGGTCGCACCGCCATCTTGTGTTTGGCGGCCGAGTGCGACAACGGCGCCACACCGCTCGGCGGCTCCGACGTATCTGTAATTTAGGAGACATTTCATTATAACCATGGTACTGTAATAGCATGGACGTCAATGGATTCATTCATAAGTTTATCTAGATTGGGTACTAGTTTTGGTTGATTTATCCTAGTTTGCAGGAAGGACGTCCGAGGAAGATTTTCCAAATTGACCGCGGAAAATCCGGATATTTTTACTCAACCAAGAGAAACAATTATTTTTCTTCCATCGTAAAAGCGTTTCGATCGTCTAGTTTTGCCTCTCTGAAAACTCTTCCTCTTGGAAATTCTATTGTATGTGCGGTGCAAGGGATATTTTTAAAGCAATCTATTTAGCCTATTGTATTGCTAGAAATAGCCGCTTTTAAGTAAAAGCTTACGGACTTGGACAACCTGCGTTCATCCCCTACCTAATCACCTTTTTCAAGTGGTCGATGAGTCAGGGTGTCCTACACTACGTCCATATAAGCGCTGTCTCTACTCCGGCAAGTATTTGCTCCATCGAATCTATCCGTCTGCTGCAGACATAATCAATCCATCTTATTAATGACAAATGTTCTATACTTGACCTGTCATAAGCGTTTTATTAGCCTACATGATTAATAAAGATTTTAATTTTTGACTATCACTGCTAACTTTACGAGTAATATCGATAACTTCAGGTTCCGTTCTCTCCGTAATGGCCTTTAAAATCAGTGGTATGATATGTGACATCCAAATCCGTGTATATCAGCGTAGAAATTATCGTTGAGGGAGATCGAGGTGATCGTTTGATGGTACTTACTGTAGAGGTCGAACTGGTCGCTCCTGGCGGAATGGTCGTGCGAGTGGTGGTGTCCGCTGCTGCTGTCCTCGTCCATCTCCGAGGAGCCGACGCTGAGCAGGGAGCCGTCGCTGCATGACGACTGAGATATACCCGCCAGTTGCCGCTGTAGACAACAATACAAAATTAGATATAAATGTGACCTAGGGAATCGTTTTAGAAAAGAACGATGATAGTTTGTAAATAGGGGATGTGGTAATAATACAAATAGATTAATAATTTGTTTATATCCTTTGGTGTTCCTTTATAAAAACTACCAATTTTAGTCATTCAGTTGTTTTGATTGCCAAATATTATAGTATTTAGATACTCATCATTACCATAGACACTCTCAGCACTCTTCGTTCGGAATTCCAGAATAAGAACATACAACTTGTCAAATGCGAGTCGATCTCACGCACCAGGGAACTATACTCACAGCCTTACGTTATTACCTCTTCTTGTTTTTATTATTTTTGTATCCGCCATATTGAAAAAATATAGGCTTTAAAAATCAGCCGGCTGCCTATTACGTTTTTTTTATAACATAGATCGGCAAGCGAGCAAGTGGGTCACCTGACGGTAAGTGATCTCCACCGCCCATGTACGCCCACAATACCAATATAATATAATACAAAAAATAATAGGAAAGGGATGATTAGGGATTGGGAAGGGGCCAGGGATTTGGGCTTCCGGATATCTCACTCACCGTACGAAACGCAGCAGCAAGCCGCTACTTTACATCGGTTTTCTGCGAGACAGTGGTTACGACCCGGTCGAGCCAGTCCATTCATGCTGTAGACATTACTGTCTACAGCGTGGCTCTATCACTCATAGTTTCAAAAGATAGAGCCCTTTAAAAATAGGATAGACAGACATACAGATGGCGTAGGCGTATAATATTGTGCCTTTGAAATCGACTGGATAACCATAAAAATTGACCACAAACAAAAGTAACAGTAATGACTCATAGCCGGTACATTGTTCGTTTACATAAAGCAAAATCCGTGTTTCCGAACGAATGCATAATTTCTTTAACAGATTACAATCGGCGGTATAAATCACTGCGGCCGGATGTTAGGGCTCATTATGTAAATACAGTGACAATTCATTCTGCTTTAAATGAGACTGGCCCGAAATAAAGGTCCATTCCAAAGATCAGATGTATAGAGTATAGTGCGATAGAATTGGTAGGCAGTGTAAAGAAACGTTTATTTTAATATTTTACCATGATCTTTCACAATGATAAATATTTTTTAGCCGTGTGGTTATTAATTACTTAGATCCTGAATCACAGATACATCCTTAAATCAACACAATACTTGGGTTAACTACAAAAACAGCTTTATAACCCGAACTTCACCAATCTAATAATAACGCTAAATAAAATATTAAAAACATTGTTGTATTTTTACTTATTATCCTTCTGTATTGGCTTGTTTTTATCTATTTATTGCTTCTGATGTTTTACGCATAACTTATCTGGAATCCATATGATTTCAAATTTTGTTTCATAAATCTCTTGTAATTTATTACCATTATACAAACAAAAGGTATAAATAAATTACTGCGCAGTTGCAACTGTATTGTTAATACATAAGTAAATTCTTTATTTTCTAATTTCGGTTCTTCCTCATAGTATATACGATAACATAGTAACATGACATTCTTAAAATAATAACTATTATTATTTTTATTAAATGTTATCTTTATTACCTACAATATTTGTAGTAGATTCAAAAAATCTTTTGAATAAAAATTTTGGGCACGATTTTAACCTTTTGTAATTTTTACAAGTGATTCTTCTACCCAATGACCCTGTACAAACTCTGAAGTTGGCGCTGATGTGAGCAGCTGACTGTATGCTAAGGTGACTGCTTCATCACCATCTCTTCTATTGGTCATGTCAGATCATATTTTGGTCCTTCGAACCGATTGTTCCTGTACAAACCTTGATGTTGGCACTAATGTGTCTCCTCCGAGGTGGCCGTTTCACCGCCACTTCCTCGCTCGTGTTGGTCATGTACAGCATCATTTTGAACACGTAATCATCCCTTCACACAAAATCCATAGTGCACCACTACTAGTCTATTCACTGCTCTTGTCAGATTACACTTTTATTACACTGTCATATTGTTACTTATATTATTATTTTGCATAGTAGTCTTTATTTTAAAATGCTTATTATTTTTGTTGTTAGTATTTTTATTGAATCCTGGCAAAATAAAAACTGAATTACTGGTATTGCTTTTTTAATTTTATTATGTTTTATAGATCTACTGCGTGTCCCAAAAAGATGTCAAATTTCAAAAATAGGCCCAATGAGGCAACTCTTGACATACGAGAATTTGTAAACGGTTTTTTACTAGCAAGTGGGTCCTGATGATCTGATGGTAAGTGATCTCCACCGCCTATGTACGCCCACAATACCAGAAGACTTCTTGGCGCGATGCCGACATTAAATTAAAGGGATAATTAGAAATTTTGATGAAGCCATTTACAATGAAAATGTATGCAATAATATTATAATATCTGATGTATAATATGATAACATTTGATGCAGCTTTTTCCATAAAATAAACCATGTGACACCACTGACCCCCCCCGGAGACAGAGACGTGACGATAGACATGTATTTTTTACTTTATCACAACTTATATAAGTCACATCACGTTTTCCGTTTCAAGGTATGTAATAAAATAATCATTTCTACATTTCTACATTGGTTACAAATTTTTGTATTAAAATGAATACTCGTTGTATTTAATTTATTTTTATTTAATTACTTATAATCATTTTTAATCAGTTATTAAACGGTGATTGGTCTCTTTCACTCAATTATGATCAATATATACTTATAAAATAACATGTCCTGACTGACTGACTGATTCATCATCGCCGAGCGCAAACTATCAAGGCTACAAGCATGAAATTCGGACTGTATATTCATTTTGTTATGTAGGCATCCACTAAGAAAGGATTTTAGAAAATTCACCCCAAAGGGGTCAAAATAGGGGATGATAATATGTATGAAAGTCCGTCATTTTGAAAGTTACATAAACAAAATTTTGTATTTCGGTTATTGACGTAAAACAAATAAATACGTATTTCAGGAATTTTGGAAATTTTTGTTAATAAGAGATGAAAAGGGGGGTGAAAGTTAATGAGAAAGTGAGTTTGTTTGTTACGCTTTCACGCCTAAATCACTGAACCGATTTTGATGAATTTATCTACAGGGATAGATGGGACCCTGGAGACGGTTACAGGCTACTTTTATCCCGGAAAATGCTATTCACGCGGGCGGAGCCGCGAGCAAAAGCTAGTAACTTAATAGATAAGGAGTTAAAAAGAGAGGACATGAGAGCCAATGGTCTCACTCAGAATTCTCAAAATCGGGCGAAGTAGAAGCATCTAAATACAAGGCGGATACTTGATAACAAAGCCGGGATAACGCTAAATGCAAGGCAGAAACAAAGAAAGATAAGTATATTTACTTATCTTAGTCGTGTCTTTATCGTAGTTGGCTACCTATTGGTAGCGAACTACATACTACTAACTGAATTAAATGAAAGTATAGAATAGAAATTACTATTAACTAATGTACGTATAGCATCATCAAAGTACACTAGACAATAACGCTATTATTTTTATAATATTTTTATTATGAAAAAGTCCAGAATTGTTAAATGTTGGGGAGGGGTCGATATCAGAGGCATTAGCGAAACGGCACGTGTTTTAAAACTACCACTCGATCCAAAACGACCCATTTTGAGAAGCCATTTGTTTAATCGACACGATGCCACATTCTGGCATAAAAGTGTCAGACATTCAAATTAAAAATTCAAATACTTTATTACATAAAAAACCTATTAGTGTAACAGCAGTAGAAATTAAATAGGTAACTGGGCAGCTGGTGAAGACGGGTAAGTCGTCACCCCGTCAGCGTACGGTGCAACACGCCTCTGCACTACCCTGTACTAGGGATGACCCTGTGCCACAGATGACAGGGCAGATTAGCATCACAACTGACTGCGGAACAGTGACTGTAACGTCACGCAGCTGAACGGTAATAACTACACTAATAAACATTATAGTTGTAACTTTCATTCCCAAAAATAGTTAATACTGTATATTTTGTGAGATTAAATGAAAGAAAAACATATAATACTATATGTGTATAGACACTAGTTATAACAACTTTACGACCCGAGAATCTAGTGAAGAAAGCACCTCTTACACCAGGAAGTGAGTCTTTAATTGTTCTTAAACGAAGTCGACACGTTTTGCGGAAATTGTGAAAAACTCATCTTAAACTTAACTCTTCCTGAATTGATTTCCTACTTTCCTAGAGATGATGTCAATGAAAGTGTGAAAAAATTGTAGGTCGACATTATTCGCTTCGGCAATGTTCGGTGTTTATTATTAATGCCCGGCCAACGGTTTCCGGTCACTCGACAGAACAATAAGTACCTCTATCTTATGTCGTTTAGGTCTTTTTTAGATCAGCATCACACGTTAGTACATATTGTATAATACGCCTATTTCCCATAAGCAGAGACAACGGATTTCAGATTTTGGATTTCTAAATAATAAAGGGTATATATGACCGAAGTATTTGATATTTTACCCAAATGAACTTATTGTTGTTGTTTTTTTATGCAGTTATACGATGCCATAAAATAATCGATTTAATGTTTAAGTTTGGCAAAATGAAACAGCAAGCGATTTGCTTGTTTCGTCATTAGGTTGGATACTCCGAAAAACCCTTATTGAATTAAATCTCATTTTGAAAAATTATTGGATTTTCTGTTTTAATTTCTTCATTACTCAATACCTTCTTAATAAGGTGCATTAACCAAGTGAATAACCTAAGGCCACTCGTTTTCAATGTCCTACCTAATCTTATCGACTTTCATATCTCCGATACACGCACTTCATTAATATATTCATTTGTCATGACAATTTATTGGTAGATAAGTTTCTAGTTTATTTTTTATTTTTTTATAGCATAGACCTGCAAACGAGCAACTGGGTCATCTGATGGTAAGTGATATCCACCGTTCATGTACGCCCACAATACTATAAGAATCATGAGCGTGCTGCCGACTTTTAAGGAATGGGATAGGTAAGGGATTGGGAAGGCGATGGGGGTGGCTCTACCACTCAAATATCAGGCCTGTACTATACTCTCCCACTGCTGGGCGCGAGTACCCCATGCCTGTGACGGGCAGTGAATGAAAGAGGTTAGGCCTTAGTCTACCACGCTTCTTCGACTTCAGAATTATTAAAATAAATTAATTAATCAACGAATATTAATACGCAAATGTAAAAAAAAAACACGTGAATAATACACCACGTTGTTTATAACACATTTCCCGAAGATTTCGTTGTACGCAGGTTCAAATAAGTGATAGCATACTTGTAATCTATCACATTCTCTCGCAGGCTAAATCTTATTTATGAATATGTTTGTCTTTGTCGTGACGCATTTTCGTTTCATCGAGTTTCAAATCACAACGATTCTAAAGAAGTTTCACTTCAATAACTTATTCAAACCCCTCTGTATAAAAAACATACGTGTCATGATACACGTTCAGTGGCAAATTTGTTTTCACCAGCATAACAAGAAATGTGACATAATTACACAAATCATTTACAAGATAACATTGATATCACAACGGAGTCATTTAATTAGCCAGAAATAGCTCAGCGTGTAAAAATAGTATATATTATGAGTGATTAATAAGATTATCCACATTAGTTTTATGTAAATTTCGTAGAATTTTACACACGCTTTTAATACGTGTCGTGTTGGAGGCACGCTTAGTTACTTACACTTCGGGCCATGTTTATGGGTAAACGCGTTTTTTGTCCGTTTTATAGCGAAACAGATTTCCGAACTGGCGGTTAAGTTGTTTGTAGATCGAATAAATGTTCGTTTTTTATTCGAGCACGGCAAAGTGTCTGCACTGCACCTGATGGTAAGCGCAGTCCAGTCCAAAAAGACCAGCGACCACCGACAATGAGATTATCGGTGGTCACCAGTATCATGCCGGCATGTAGAAATGCTTCTTTATACTCCGAAAAGAGAAGAAGCATATCGTAAGGGCCTGCGACAGGAGAGGTGTATAATGCAGGCATAGGGATACAAGGATGTCCCTCTATACCCGCCGCAACCAACCATCAAGTCATCTCGCGAGCCCCTCGGGAAAAGCGGATATACATTGGCTGTTCCTGGAACACGATCCACACAAGCTGTGGATCGCTATGGCAAGTTTTAACACCATGTGTGCAGTGGTCGCTATGTGGGCAGATATGAATATCAAACAGATGAGAAATGCTCAGTATCAGCCCAGAATCTGGAATTGCGACCAGTATCGCGATAGGCTCACCCCCTATTACATCATGGGACGGAGATACGCTCAGCAAAATGCGGATTTACTGGTTACACCGCTGCCTACCCCTTCGGGGATTACAAGCGTGAGTGCCTATATGTATATTTCACGACACGACCGAGTAAAATCATTGCTTTTCAGACAGCTACACATATTTCAAGAAAGTGCAATAAAATTTTAAATCCTTTATCAACAACATCAACGAAAACGCAGAATTTTTATATCCACGATAACATTTAACGTGTCATTTTGTTATTATCGTGACAACTGACGTTATAATCGTGCTTTCTTCGAGATTTTTCCATATATAGTTCATAAACACGTGACTTTTAAGACTGAATTGCAATGTAAGAGGTACAAGTTATGGGTATGGAAGAAATTACGGTCCCATTGGTACGGAGGTTGCTCGCCTGATGCAGACGACGTCGAGCATCTCATGTACCGAAGTTTTAACTAGTACGAATAAACGGTGTGCGGCGTCGTGTTAACGAATAGGTTGTGCGTCATTCGTGGCTCGACTCCTGCTATCACGATCAGATTATTTATTCACATAAGCCATTACATCCTACTAATATTATAAACGCGAAAGTTTGTAAGTATAGACGGAAGTTTGTTACTCTTTCACGTAAAAACTACTGAATGGATTTTAATGCAACTTTACAATAATATAGCTTGTACATCAGAATAAGACATAGGCTACCTTTTATCCCGGAAAAAGCAAATCACGCGGCCGGAGCCGCGAGCAAAAGTTACTTATTCATAAATCACATCACAATATATTTTTTAATAATAATCAATATACCCAACAGTCACACACATAGTCCCATAGTAAGATACGGAGTCCTTGTGTCGAGGGTATCAGGAACTACAAGAGACTTTCCGTCTCACAACACTCACATCCCAAACAAATATCTGTAGATCACACAAACATTTGTCTCTATGGGGTTCGAACCCGCGGCCTCTTCTCACAGCTGGCTACTCGCTCATTTCGCAACGAAGGCTGTCAATCTACTTCACTATCAATTCTACATAAAAATAACACGAGAAACATAAAATGGTAGCTTACCACGCGATAACTGCAAAGAAATTGACATTTGATTGACAAATTACTACGGCAGTTTAAAGAAATGCTTGATGCTTACCATCGCATCCAGAAATGTTAATAACATTAAGTGAAAATACTTTCCGAGCATTGTTTTAATGATAAAATTATTCATATCTTGGAAAATAGAAAAGTAAAGCATACCTAAATCGACATAAGTTATATCGAATAAATAAAATGAAATAAATAGACAATATACAAGGTGGTAGGTCCCTCGTATGCGAGAGGCCGTCTAGGTTGCTACCACCGCATTGTCTATTTCTGCCGCCAAGCAACAGTGTGTAAGCACTGTTTGTTTCGATTTGAAGGACGTTGAAGCCAGTGAAATTATTGGGCATTATGAGAGTTAACATCTTATGTCTCGGGGTGAGGCACGCAGTTCAGTGCCATGCATTGCTTTGTAATTCAAACTTCTGTGTGGTGTTGCTTCTGTTTATGGGCAGGCGTGACGCTTACCATCAGGTGAGCGACTTGATCGTCTCGTCATTCAATCAATTAAAAATAATATTATATCGTTCGTGTATTGGTAACGCTAAGAAACCGTGAGGTTCAACCTCAACCTTAAAAAATTCAACCTCAAATCTTGGATGAAAGGCTATTTCGACATAACACTTAATATTGCTGATACATTCACTTTCTTTCTGCCTGGCTTAATCCTGGCTTATCTCAAGCGCCTTGCTCGTCTCGTCATTCAATCAAATAAAAATTAAAAAAAAACACCAGGGTCCGCATTGCCATCATAGTTTGACGATGGATGTGGTATGTGGAGCGAAATTGAAATTTGAAATTCGAATAAATCTATAATCGAAGGATCAAAATGTTGCCACATAAACAGCGCGCGAGGTGTTCCGTTCAACATAACTAATTCGATTTTCAAAATGTTTTGCGAAAATAATTTAAATTTCATTCGAAAAATGTTCGAACGTTCGATTATTTCGAATTTGAATGCGCGAGAATTGCCTCCCTGGTACATTTTCACGCGCCGCTATTGTACAGGCTAGGCGAAAGTTAGGGTTGCGTTGTTAAATAATATATACAGCGTGTGACGCAACGTGCCGCGGCCGAGCCCGCATATCACCTGTCTGGGGTAACACGCTTTTTTGCACTTGTTTTAATTATGTCGGCATGTTTATGGATGTGTTTCAATGGCGAATTACAGGGAAAGTAAATATTACTACTGAATTTTTATTTCATTTTCATCTGTTTGCTAGTTTTTCTAGGTTTCATCTCACTCCAATAAAACTGCAATGAATTTATAATTTACAATAGTTTTTAGTGGAGTACTTACTTGCAAAAAATATGTGAATTAATAAGACTTTTATTATATGGCAATGCTTTATTTTTATAAAGGAAGCCGTCAAACGAGGAAGTGGGTCACCTAATGATAATTAACCTCTAGTAACCATGACCACCCACACCACTAGAAAATAGATACCACTGTCTCACAAAAAACCGACGTGAAATAGCGGCGGTGATTGAGATATCCGGAGGCCCAAATCCCCTTCCCTTTCCCAATTCCTTAATTATCCCTTTCCTTTAAGGTCGGCAACGCGCCTATGATTCTTCTAGTATTGTAGGCGTACATGGGCGGTGGAGATCACTTACCACCAGGTAACACCATTTGCTCGTTTGCCGGATTCATTATAAAGATTAGGCATTGTCATATAATAAAAGTCTAATAAGACTATATTACATAATAAAAATCATATTGCTTTCCTATTATATCGCCTCAGTCGAACCATCCTATACACTGTACTATCTAACTATCTAACTATACATAACGTGGCTTTACAATTATCTTTCTGTCCGGCAGGCGTTGCTTAATAACTCCTTCCCACTCGCCTAAGTCTCTAGCATAAAAAGAAAAAAAAACATTTAAATTCAGAATATGTAAATGATGTTTGCAGGCTTCACGGGCTAATTGTTGGTACATGTCACAGCACCGGACGCGCTGTCGGACATGCCGATACGATCGCTACACTTCCGACCAATAAAAACGCACAAAAACATCCGCGGATTATCTGATCAAATAATTGTGGTACATTATATTCTTGTATAGTAATGGATAATAATTATATAGTGCACAATATTAGTGTGAAATTAGTATAACTTGTGCTATTTGTAAACGTTTGAAATTTTCATCGCACTTAAATATTAACCCCAGACAAAAAGAAAGGTGGGAGCTGCTAGTGGCATTACCCAACTGCCAGTTCTTCTCTTGCTTGTAATAGAATAAAAATAAACGTAGGTACGAATTGAGCCCCTCCTCCGTGTTTTGTCGGTTAATATTATAAAGAGGAAAGATTTGATTGTTTGTTTGCATTGAATAGGCTCTGAAACTACTGGACCGATTTGACAAATTCTTTCACCATACGAATCCTATGTTATCCCTGATGGACATAGGCGATATCGATAATATAACGGTGCAGAATTTCACGCGGGCGAAGCTGTGAGCGAGTGTGCTTAGTCAGTTAATAAAACGGCAGTAGCTAAGATTTTTAAGAACATTAAAACATAATCCCCGTCTCACTATTCAGATAAAACACTAGATAACGAATGCTGCAGATACATTTATTTTCTGAATCGTGTGTCGCGTTTCTGATGCATTAAGATAAACTATGCCTAAAGATATAAAACTGTGCATTATAAAACATGTAAAACTTTCTCCTTACGAAATAATGCATTCGTAAAAGAACCGAATCATTAATGTGCTGTTACCACATTGAGAAAAGATTGTGACAGTTATTACTAACAAATTGCATAAAAATATGTTCACTCCCGTATCACAAGTGCAACTTGACAGCCTACGTGGCGCAGCGGGCGAGTAGCCGGCTGTGAAGCGAGAAGCCACGGGTTCTATCCCCGCACCGAGACAAATGTTTGTGTGATCCACAAATATTTGTTTCGGGGTCTGGGTGTTGTGAGAGCGAAAGTCTCTCGTAGTTCCTGATACCCACGACACAAGACTCGTATCTTACTGTGGGGTAGAATAACAAATATCACTGAAAATCTGCACAGTTAGATAGTATTAGTACTAAATAGAAATCGTCAGGATATTGAAATAAACAAATTCACCCAACAGTCACACACACAGTCTTGACCCCACAGTAAGATACGAGTCTTGTGTCGTGGGTATCAGGAACTACATGAGACTTTCAGTCTCACAACACCCGGAAGAAATATTTGTGGACCACACAAACGTTTACCTTGGTGATCGAACCCGCTGCCTCTGGTTTCACAGTCGATTATACACCCGCTGCGCCACGGAGGCTGATGATTAATGTATGTACCAGTTTCAATACAGTTAATATTTACTATCGGTGGCGACTCAAAATTGATCAATTTTATGACTAGCTCTTTGTTTCTAAATCGGTGCATAAATGCCAACGTTATAGCTTTCCATCCACAATTTCACCTCCTTAGGACTCACTATGTCTCCGAATTTAAATGATACCAATATCGGGCAAAAACTTATCGGATAAGGAAAGAATAATCAAATTGAATAACCCAGCAAAAATATGTGCCTACAGAAACACGTAAAATTGAGAGCATCCTACATTTTTTCGTGGGTTAATAAGTAAAAGTGGATTATGTGTTTACATTTAGTTCAAGTAAGGAAAAAGCCACTAACAAGCATCTCTCCCACTTCTATACCTGTACACATAATATTGGTTCAGTGATTTACTGGTGCAGGAAACTCATTACCCCCCGTGTGCGCAGTCGGTTAACAGCGCGGTCGCGACAACCAATGATGAATTGATTGCGAACTCCGACGGATCCCCTTCCGTGTTCTCACATCCGCTAGGTTAGTTTAACTATACGAGAATCAATATAATGAACATGGTTTTTTTTTTCATTGAATGCCGAGACGAGCAAGGCGCTCGCCTGATGGTAAGTGTCACGCCTGCCCATAAACAGAAGCAACACCACACTGAACTTTGAATTACAAAGCACTGCATGGCACTGTACTGCGCTTGTCACCCCGAGACATGAGATGTTAAATCTCATAATGCCCAGTAATTTCACTGGTTTCAATGTGCTGAAACACAACATTGCGTACACACTGTTGTTTAAAAAATAGACAACGCGGTGGTACTAACCCAAACGGCCTCTCGCATACGAGGGACCTACCTTGTATAGACGTAACTCAGAAAAGTCAGAGGTGTATGTTCTTGGGGCTGGTTTCGAACCTGCGACCTTCAACTCGACAGTCCGTACCACTTTCCGCTGAGCTATCGCTGCTTTGTTAGTTATAAAATCAATACCGAAATAACCGGCTATCGTTTAGTGTAAACATTAATTGAGAAATTATCTTTATGGCTCCTATATGTCTACAAACACCGTGTTGGATAAATAATGATACCATATCTATAGAGCCTGCTTATCGATATCCACACTTATCGATAAATATAACATTTAATTGCAGATTAAACATAGAGTTATTGCTAGCTTTTTATTAACCGTTATATTTTATGGCTTAGATAAAAGAGTTATTGATCGAACCTGTTTTTTTCTGCCGCGTGTTAGTTCCTGTAGACACTTGTCTACAGCATGAATGCCGACTTGAAAGCGCAGTGCAGTCCAAAAAACTAGCGACCACCGACAAATAATGAGTTTATTGGTGGTCACCAGAATCATGCCGGCTTATGTAAATGCCTATTTACACTTTGAAGAAGGAAGAAGGCAAATGAGGGGCCTAAAATCAGGCGGATAACCGATGCAGGCACAGTGATACAAGGATGTACCCCTATACCCGCTCCAACCAACCATCAAGTCATGTCGCAAGCCCGTCGGGACAACCGGATATACACTGGCTGACCCTGGAACGCCAAAAACTAAGTGAGGTTTAGAGAAATCGTCATTATGCGTTCACGCCTAATATAAGGCCTCATAGTAACGTTAATAAATACGGGAGTTAAACCTTAGGAAAGAAAGTGGAAATTAATACCATTGATTCAAAAAAAATCAATATTACGAAAATAAACATGAATTTTATGAAGACACATTTCGAATGCAGACCCTATTTTTTTGAGTCGATTAAAAAATAATGCAGCTTTCGGAACTAAAAACATGACAAACAAACTTAAAAAAAAACAAACTTAACCCGAGATGACACAACTGTTATATATCGGTTAGACAATTGAACCGTGGAAAGTTAGAAAACGCAACATGTTAAGACAATCTCTGGTAGACCTCTGACTGTTATCGACACATAACAGTAATGGTAATATTACAGAGGTCCAAGTAAAATGGCTTTAGATTGGAGAAAATATTGCAAAAAAAATATGTAACATTGTAAAAACTGCACGACAGTGAATGTTGGAATTTTAAATTATAATGAAACTGGATTTTACTGTAGATTTTTTTGTGGTAATTATGCTGAAATAACTTTATGAAGTAATGAAAAAATCTGACTGTCATATTATCTGGCAACTCTGAATTTGCTGTGGCGGGTTTTGGCGGGAGTTGGGGCAGTGTGGCTCATATCTTAATTTTATTTATTTCACCGTTTCATCTTTAATTTTAATTTATTTCTTAAACTAGTGTAAAGTTGTGTTTGTTGAGTAAAGTGGTGTGGATTTGTGCAATAAATATTGACGGTGATGAACAGTCTATGGAAACATTGAAATAAGTGAATTCAGGTTTATTTTAGACCAAGGGTATTTATGGAACTTGTACGTTCCTTTCGCTTGAAGAAAGTCGTCTAAGAGGCATCGTTGGCGTTCAAAACTCCTACACACTAAAGATCTTGAAGTCAACCACACCCGTGTTTCAACGTTCCTCTAAATTAATATTATAAAGAGTAAAGATATGTATTTTTGTATGAAACGAATAAACTTAAAACTATTGGACCGATTTCAAAAATTCTTTCACCATTAGAAACCTACATTATCCCTGATGAACATAGGCTATCCCGGAAAAAGCATATCACGCGGGCGGAGCCGCGAGGAAAAGTAAAAGCAAAAATAAAGAAATAAAATATCTATGACGGGCTCAAAAGACAAGTATCCAAAGTCGTAAAATGATTTATAAAAAAATACTGTACAGCTGAAGAATTTTAAATAATTGCAATTGTCTAACGGCAGCATACTTAGCCTGAGAAACAGCAAGGTCTTGGGTTCAAGTCCCTGCTCGGCCAATATGAACTTGAGATAACAATTTGATAAGATATGAGTCGCCTGAAATAGAAATTGATGTCTGGAATGATGATAGAGTTCTGCCACCTACGATATCAATAAACAATGGCCGCCGAACCGTGAGTAGCACTTGTTGCACAGCTGCTCACCCTATTCGGGGATACAGGTGTAAACATAAGTTTGTATACAGTATATAACCCCACGCCTTTTTCCCCGAAGAGGTGGACAGATGTGCAAATAGTACAGCACCCACATTTTGCCGACCCATGATTGCATAGGAGGCGAGCCTATCGCCATACCGGTCACAAATTCCAATCCTGGGCCAAATTGTGTTTGCTCGACCTGGGAATTGAGCCCAGGACCTTACGGTTCTCAACCTTAGTACGCTGCCGCTATACTAATGAGGCGATTTTTTCTAGATATATAAATAAACAACAATATGCCTAAAATCAAATCCGGAGTGGTATATTAGTATTCCATTGTTATTGCGCATGCGCTTGCGCAGTAAAATGACCGGACGTACTTCCGCTAGTGTTGTGCCTCGTTACCGATTAGTACAGATCATTATCGGTTTAATGAAATACGTCTATTTATTTGAATATGTAGCTTTGGATAACATAATTATTATAGATAATACAACTCATTCCTGCCACATGTGACCTAAATATAACTATAATGTGTGTCATAAGTTGATACGATAAAAATGTAAATTGAGTATCTTATAAAGTATCGTATCGTGTAAGTATTCTAGGTATGAATATGATATTCACAAGTTTCGAGAAGCAAGCCAATTTACGTCAGTTAAGTCAGTCTTCTGTGAGACAGTGGTAACGGTCCGGTCGAGCCGGCCCATTCATGCTGTAGATAAAACTGTTTACAGCGCGGCTCTACCACTCAGAAATGTATGTGATAGTAATCACTTACCAACAGGCTACCAACATGCTCGTTAGCCGAACTTTTGCTATAATAATAGGAATACAATTATTGTTAGACTATTATTACTCATATTGATACATGAGCGATTATAAATATTGTTAACTCAATAGAAGGAAAAAGTGTATTAGTAATGCTAACCTACGCACCTCAAATGTTGCAAAAAATCGATTGCACAATCGTCTGCTGGCAACACTAATCGATTTAACACAAAGGCGTCACGGTAATTAATCTGATTTTACGTTGCCAAATACTTATTTTGTGGTTTTTTAAACGAGATATATCAGGCCAAGGATATCTGAAATCGATTTCATTTTTCATCGATTAAAAAATCGACGTGTGTTTTTACACGCGTTCGAAAGTCAAATGAGAATTCGCAAAATAGTTAGTATTTTTTTAAATAACTTAAAACAAGGAAAAACATTTCTCCTTTATCATTTTCGAAATTTTTAATCCTAAACTAACACAAGTCAAATAAGTACACCGATATGTTATTAAAGAAACATAACTTAAGTAAGTTCTAAAATTACTACCAGTTAATTACTACAGTGAGTAAAAGTTGGGAATAAAACGGTGTTTGTTAATTTACAAAAATGATTTTATTTCGTTTTAGCGAATATAACTTATCAGTCTTTCGGCCCCCTGAGGTCGGAGGCCCTGGGCACGGGCCCCATATGCCCATATGGTAAAGACGGAACTGGTAATGTCGTTTCTATAACTATAATACTAGAACATATTAATTTATATTGCAATATATGACGTCGGTCAGTTCATAAAACAATAAACTTTTACGTATTATCGTTTAATAGTTATTATGGCATACAATTAAATTCGGCATTTATTTATGTAATCAATAGCGGCAATAAATAAATATTTTATTCAAATTACTTCAATTTATCTTGAATTTTAATAGACTATTCATATATTCGAAAATGAAATGAAGTTGTAATGATTTCTTATGTTTACGCGAATATTAATCATTGAAATAAAACTAATTTAAACGGATTTTATATAGTCCACCCCGTGACCACGGAGGTTGAAAAGCTTTCGAAACGTCGGGATCAAAATTAATAAAAAAACCGCGATAAAATCCATTTTATTTCAATGAAATGAAGTTTTACGGACATTTGAACTTACTCAAAAAAATAATAGTTTTAAAAAAACTAAAAAACACGCTTTTATAGAAAGTCTAACTAAAAAATCTAAAATAAATTTGAAGAAAACAATGTATTTTATTGTAAAAAAAGCGTGCGGTGCATGGTGTCAATAGTAATCAATATTATATTGACACATATGAGTAGAAGGATTATCATTTAGATAGTATCTTAAAAAGCACCCCACGCTTTTTTTACAATAAAATACATTGTTTTCTTCAAATTTATTTTAGATTTTTTAGTTAGACTTTCTATAAAAGCGTGTTTTTTAGTTTTTTTAAAACTATTATTTATTTTTCATTTTTTAGTTAAAATATAAATATATTGTAGCAGAGAGTATAATTTTAATTTTGAACCCGAACATCAAAAAAGCGCCATCTATTGACACTATTAGATACTACGATATTCCCTATAATTAACGAAGATCCAGAGAGTACAATTTTAATTTCTAACCCGAATATCAAGAATTAATTAAATTAAATTATTATTTTATTATTATTATTATTAAATTATTATTATTTTTTTTATCAAATTATTGTATTGTCATCGGCCCTCGATAAATCTACAAAGTTTGAACGAAATCTGGCCGTTTAAAGTGGGTCAAAATCGCGCCCAAAGGAGTCGGTTACAAACAAACATACAGGTGAAGTTAATAAAAAGCGTGTAAAAACGTTTCTGTATTAGCACTAGTTGCACTTTTGCCTACCTCTTCGTGGATAATGGATGACCTTATGTATGCTTTATGTTATGAAGCCACGCCATTGATCTCTAACGGTGTGTACCAAGTGCCTTAGTTACGGTAAGTCACGGATTGGATTCCCGCTGCGTTCTGTATATTTGACCCACAAATAGTTCCGGGTCATGGTCTTATCGGACTATGTCATTGAAATCCTATAAAAGGCATTAAACTAGTCTATATTCTGAAGACTGTTGGGTGTACGGCTATTGAATAGGATAGTTAACTTGTTTCTTTTCACCCGCAACATATAATTAAAATTTAGGATTTAAAATATTGAGGTGCTATGGGAGGGTGCTATGGGAAAAATCTTAAAAATAAATGAGAACCTAGAACCCGATTGTATCACTTCTTGCAGATACCGCGTGAGATACAAAAAACAATCGTATACAGAACATACTCTTTTTCTAAAGTCGGTTAAAAAGAGACCGCCCGGTACACTCCGTATATCCCATCTTGAACAGTGACTCATGGCCGAGTTAAAGTTTTTTTTTAATATTAAAATATGCCGATTCAACGTTAGATCGTGTTTAGCGAATATTAATTTTTGAAAAACATCGGCACACGCTAGTCTTGCGAATTCTTAGACGTTAGAAAGTCGCGATTTAGATTAACCAACGGTTCAACTTTAACGGTTAGTTGGCAAACCATCAAGTTTGATAAATAATAACGGTTAACTGACAATCTGTTGCAATGGCGTTGGGTCACAGGGTCGGGTCCTGGCGACGAATATTTATGAATTGATGACAAAAAAATGATGCTGTGTCAGGCCACAAATCTCGCAGAACCGATAACTGGAGGGACAGAATGGTTCTGGAATGGGAACCACGTACTGGCAAGCGCAGCGTTGGACGTCCGCCTACAAGGTGGACAGACGACCTGATAAAGGTCGCAGGAAGTCGCTGGATGCAGGCCGCTTCCGACAGGTCGGTCTGGAAATCTTTAGGGGAGGCCTATGTTTAGCAGTGGACGGCCTGTGGCTGATGATGATGATGGTGACAAAAAATAGTAGAGTCACGCCTGTTTCCCAAAGAGGTAGGCAGAGACAACGGATATTTACTACCTCCCACCTGACCTTTCCCACTCGCAGTGGGGTCGGCGCAACATGCTTGTAAACAATTTACAACCAGCCCCTCTGGGGAGGAACACCCGGACCCGAAACAAATATTGGCGTATACCTATAATTTCTATTGTCGTAAATGATAAGGGTTTAAGGTCCACTTGCACAATGATCTTTACAATTGTATTTAGCCATTAAACGTGTTTAAAAAACGTAAAATCGTATGAAAAGTTAACATAAGTAAATTATTTAAGTAATGTATAAAAAATGCCACAAATGGTTATCCAAGTGCCAATCCGATGAATCGATATATTAAAATCGATATTAATACTTGTAAAAATATCGATTCCATATAAATCGATACTTTCCTACACTTTCAACATGTCTATATTATTGAGAATTTCTGAGGTATGCAGGTTTTCTAACGATGTTTCCTTCAGCGTTAAAGCAAGCGATAATTAACAATGAATACACACGTAACATAGAAAAGTCAGAGGTGCATGCTCTTGGGGCTGGTTTCGAACTTGCGACTTTCTTCTCGTCAGACTGAGCTATTGCTGCTATCATCAGGTAATCCAAATATTAGTATACCTCTTTAACATCACGTAGTAAATAATGATATTGACATTATCATTTATCAGTACTTTATACGTACGCACATCTAGATAATATATAATAATGCATACTGACCATTTTTATTTTTAGGCAAAACGGGACGGGATATTTTACTGATTAACATATTTGTTTTATACAGTTGGTGATGATTTTAAATATAAATTACAATTGTACCCTTTTCAATCAAAATATCCTTTTTATAAATCTTTCTACGAAAGTTCTTTTTTTAAATTTGCTAAAAACGGGACAAATTTGCGTCCCGAAACGCTTCTCGGGGACACCGGGACATAGTATTAAAAAATGACTAGTCCCGTTCGAAACAGGACGTATGAACCATGTTACGGGCTTGAGCTTACCTATGTGAGAATATATATATATATATATTTTTTATGGCATAGGCCGGCAAACGAGCAAGTGGGTCACCTGATGGTAAGTGATCTCCACTGCCCATGTACGCCCACAACCAGAAGAATCATGGGCGCGTTGCCGACCTTAAAGGAAAATTTGGGCTTCCGAATATCTCACTCACCGAACGAAACGCAGCAGCAAAGCCGCTACTTTACGGTGGTTTTCTGTGAGACAGTGGTAACGACCCGGTCGAGCCAGCCCATTCATGCTGTAGACAAAACTGTCTAAGCGTGGCTCTACCACTCAATATACTTATTTTGTAGGTAACCGATATTAGAACCGACAAGGTGTTGGCTCATACCTATAGTAATTATCCTTCACAAATACCTGAATCAACACAATACCTCGTAAAACTTAACAGAGCTTGACCGCGCATCCGAATGTTGCGTTCTTCGATATCATTTGTAATCCGCACGATATTGACATCTTAACTTATCGACAAATCTCTAAGCGATATTAATTCGTGCATTACCATAGATAATTGCACGCGGACCAACTTTTAAAGATCCATGTCGAGTGCTAATGTGTATGTCCTAGGGATGTTAAATATCGATGTTTTGTCTGCGATACATCGAACTTTTATGAGATGCATAGAACTTTGCATTACAAAGCAATGCATGGCACTGAACTGCCCTCGTTACGCCGAGACATAACATGTTAAGTCTCATAATGCCGAGTAGCTTCGATGTCCTTCAAACCGAAACACATCAGTGCTTACACATTGTTGTTTGGCGACAGAAATATACAAAGCGGTAGTACCAACCCAGGCAGCCTCTCGTATATGAGAGACCTACCGCCTAGTAAAAACGGAGTATTAATGTATTCGTCAGATTGCTTGATACACGAATTCATCGCATATTGCTAATATTAAGCGACCGATATAAATCGGCCGATATATGAATATAGTGAACTAGCTGTTGCCCGCGACTCCGCCCGCGTGAATATTTTTTTCTGGGATAAAAGAAGCCTATGTTCATCAGAGGTATTGTAGGAATGTAATGATGAAAGAATTTTTAAAATCGGTCCGGTAGTTTCAGAGCCTATTCAATGCAAACAATCATATCTTTCCTCTTTATAATATTAAGTTTAGATATAGAATATTCGGATATCGCGATACGTCGGATACATGAATATATTGAATATCACTAAATATAAATGTATCATTTTCAGCTCTATTTTATATTGCCAAGCCGTTTTTGCTGTCGGCCTGCTTTCGCTATCTACGTATAACGTGTTTTTAAACCGCAAATAAAGTTTGTAATCGCTATTAAATTCAATTGTAACGGTTAGTCTACACAGATCAATTTATATTTGTCTAGTAGCACGAGACCCCAACCATTTGTCTCCTATACTAAAATTTATTTATCGTATTATCTAATGCTAATTATTCGAGAAACAATTACGAATGCACGTATCGTTGGACTTTCTATCGATTGCACTGTTCTGTTCGTGCTAAGTTGTTATTTATTAACACTATGATTAAAGATGTTTACTGTCTAAAAACGATAGCGGCTGTTAGGACGTGACCATCTCTAGCCAATGGCAATCGCTGTGAGTGAACAAAAAGAATGGTATATCGAACTCTTATTATAGTAGATGCACCGTACGATGTCACTTGGGATGTCTTACAATAGTGTTGTAACCAACACATTGCAGTGTTGATACGTTTTAAGGGTATTTTAGTGACTAATTTGATATATTATTTTTAAGTATGGCTCTACCGCTTTTATAGAGTGGTAGAGCCATGCTGTAGACAGTCTTGTCTACAGCATGAATGGGTCGGCTTGACCACTGTCTCGCAGAAAACCGACGCAAGCGACTTGCTGCTGCGTTTCGTAAGGTGAGTGAGATATCCGGAGGCCCAGACCCCCTTCGCTTCCCAATCCCTAATTATCCCTTTCCTCTAAGGTCGACATCGCGCCCATGATTCTTCTAGTATTGTGAGCGTACATAGGCGGCGGAGATCACTTACCATCAGGTCCATCCTTGCTCGTCTGCCGGCTTATGCAATAAAAAAAGCAACCGATAATAATAATAAAAAGAAACAGAATTAATATTTGTGGTTAAGGATGTACATAGCCCGTCAAACCGGCATATAAATTACGGTCCTATGCGTAATGTATCATACGGTGTACTGCGGTTTTGTTCAAGTATCGATGTTGTTGCATGAAACCGAATAACTGACAGGTAACTTATCGTACTAATTACATGATGCATTTGTGGTCAGATATCACGTCTTTAAGAGTCTTCATTAGAATATAACATCGTCTGTGAACTGGCAATTGGTAGTTACACAAAAAAGAACCAACCCACAGCAAGTTCAAATGGAGATACTGATTTTGTTTTGATAAATTCATTAATTTTAATACCGTTTTTTTAAAAATCGTACGTTTCATTCCAATTTCTTAAAAAAAAAACTCCGAGATAAAATTAGTTTATATTATTGAATTTAGTAAAACAAATTCAGTATCTCCATTTGAACTTGCTGTGGGTTGATTCCTTTTTGTGTAACTAGGTTCAATTGTTCCTATGTTTTCTATAAAATGCTAAGTTTAGAGTACATAAAAATAATTAAACAATTTTAAAAGTGCTTCCCAAATCAAGAAGACGTAGAAGAGGCGTAGAAGGCGCGAAGGCGTGTTCATTGTCATCTATTGTGTTTTTAAATTAATCTTTAAATTTATCCTAGTTACTTTCCTGCTCTGCTGTGGAATCATTAAAACTGCTGTTAAGCGGGGACCGCGGGTTCGATCCCCGCACCGAGACAAATGTTTGTGTGATCAACAAATATTTGTTTCGCGGTCTGGGTGTTGTGAGACCGAAAGTCTCTCGTAGTTCGCAGTGCATTGTAATACATACAACGTTCTGTGTGGTGTTGCTTCTGTTTATAGGCAGGCGTGGGGCTTACCATCAGGCGAGCGCCTTGTTCGCCTCGTCATTCAAATAAATAAAAAAAAGTTCGGCATCCATACCAGACGTAATCGAAGTTCCGTTTCAAATTTCTGATAAAAACCTTTGAAAATAGAATATCGGCAAGGGTGATACGACATAAATACTATATACGGCGTGACACAGATTCTTTTCGAAAAAACAGATAAAACGTGTTTGTTCTCTATATTAGAAATATAACAATCTACATACACCCTTGATAGGATTCACCACTAGAACGTGGATGGATATAATATTAACCTGGTCCGAAAATAACAAAAATGCCTCAACTGGGATCAAAACTGATACACGTCATTTCGCTACAACTCTATCGGGGATCATAAACTGTACTATCATTAGACCAGTTTACTATGTAAATTATAAAATACATTTGCTACCTACACATCTTATAAATCCTTTTAAACGGTATAAATTGCTTCATCAATCAATTAATGTGGTTTTAATAACGCTGTTATATTGGAGTATGATAATAATAAACTTTATAAATGTTGAAAAAAAATATTTAAAGTAAATACTTCACTATTCCAGATTTTATAAAACTAATTTTACACACACAACACTATTTCAAAAATCATTAACGACACTTCAAAATAAAGTATTATAAATTTATTAATTAACTTTAAATATCACTATAATATTGCTATTTATAAAAAAAATATAATCACTTAAAAATATTTAGCACTAAATTTATTTTTATTTTTTATTTTTAAACTATTGTTTACAGCCAGTAGTATTTTTTTAGAGTTTAATCACAGTTTTAAATAAAAACACTTTTTAAATGCGCTTTTGTCTTTGGTATAAATCACTTTTTTATATTAGTCTATGATTTCACGTAAATATTCTATGTTTTTCGGCGATAACGCGCGCGCTTTGAGCTAAGGTCGCGTTGTGACTGTCGCTCTGAGCGTTAATATCAGATACCGAAGCCATAAATGGCAATGTCTGACGTATATAATATAGAAACGCTTCGTATGCCCATATGTATGATTTCTTTGATTATGGGACGCGTCGGTGTATGTTTTTCATACATGACTAAAAGAAGTATGAAGTAGGCGGCGTGTGAATCAAACTCAATGTTAGTCCAAACTGCTTCACTGCTTAGACGGCCTGCTAAGCAAGACGCCGTGGGTTCGATTCCCGCACTGAGACAAATGTATATAATATTTTTATGTGTGATCCACAAATTTTTGTTTCGAGTCTGGGTGTTTTGGGACCGCAAGTCCCTCGTAGTTCTTGATATCCACGATACAGGTTAAACCTAGTGTTGGGTCAGGACTATGTGTGTGACTGTTGGATGTATTTATTATTATTAATATACCTACTGAAATTATCTTCTAGATAATTTTAAAAATAGCTGTCATTATAAATTAATTAAGAGTTTAAATCTTGCTCTAATATTGTGCAATAGGCCTTTAGGCTCGAACCACACTACGACGCCAACGAAGTTCCATATTCAATATTTATTTCAGAAACATACAGATAAATATAACTAAAGGTACATGCTGGGCTGGTCATACTAGGCGTAGAGCCGACAACCGTTGGAGTAGACGCGTTCTTGAATGGAGACCACGACTCGGTAAACGGAATATGAGACGCCCTGCAGCTAGATGGAGCGATGACATACGCAAGGTTGCCGGTAATAGTTGGATGAGTAGAGCTGAAGGTTGGGCCCAATGGCGTGCTTTAAGAGGTCTCCTATGTCCAGCAATGGACTAACACGGGCTGATAATGATGAAAGGTACATGCTGTTGTTCTATTATATTTTTATAGCAAAAATTAATGTATCTTATTAATATTCGCCTATGATTATTAAAATAAGTATTTGTCACCACTGTTTTTTATTTTCCTCTCTGTTCTTATTTGTACTAGGTGTCAGATGCATTGCTTCCTTGTATTAAGACAGTCTAATATATTTATTTATTTGCACTTTATATACAAAATATGTATGTAGGCGGACTTAATGCCAGAGGCATTCTCTACCAGCCAACCTTAGGATAGTGCAGAAATAGACAAGGTAGGTGCAACAAGTATAAACTAGGGCTATGACAAAATTAGGGATTACATATAAACATAACATACAAACAACAAGTAAAGTAAATATATGTAATTTTAAATACTTAAAATCTGTATTTCATTGCCCACATATTCATATAATTCAATAAATGCAATATTTAAGCTCTTAATCCAACAAAAATTATAAAAAAATAATATATAAAACATATAAAATATTCTGTGGACAGAGGACCTGATAAAGGTCGCAGGATGTCGCTGGATGCAGGCCGCTTCCAACAGGTCGGTCTGGAAATCTTTGGGGGAGGCCCATGTTCAGCAGTGGACGTCTTGTGGCTGATGATGATGATGATGATGATGATAAAATATTCTTAAAAACTTCCCATACAATTTGAAAAGTCACATCGTTGCATGAGGTGTGGGAGCATTTGAATAACCAAATCTTAAACGTACAAAGAATGACCATATCAGTTACGTATTGACAGTACGTCATAATAAACCACTTCAGATAATAGTGTATCTGTGTTGAACATTTAATATCTTGATGTTCAGATCAGGCAGATCTCAAGGCGAAAATATGACTTAAAACTGCACGTGTGTATGTGTGTATGTCATGTTGTATACGAATGGATGACATTATATCAGCTACGTGGTTTCTGAATAATATTTCCACGTGATGAAAAGCTTTTGAGTGGTAGAGCCAAGCCAAGATAGTTTTGTCTACAGCATGAATTGGGCCGGATCGTTAGCACTGTCTCACAGAGAAACCGACGTAAAGTAGCGGATTGCTGCTGCGTTTCGTAAGGTGAGTGATATCCGGAGGCCCAAATCCCCCCCCAATCACAATCCCTAATCTCATAATGCCCAGTAATTTCACTGGCTTCAATGTCTTTCAAACCGGAGCACAACAGTGCTTACACACTGTTGCTTGGCGGCAAATAGACAAAGCGGTGGTACCAACCCAGACGGCCTCTCGCATACAAGGTAACTTCCACCTTATAAAGTTGATTGACTATCCAACAATCCCTTTTTAACCTTCAAGTTAATACCCTTTAATGGTAATGTATCCATTAATGAAATACTATCCAGAAATGAATACGCAAGTCGCGGTGTGTAGGTACTTACACTATGCAGTACAATTTCATGTCATACGGCTCGGACAAGTAATATACCATGCACTCACGCCTGTTATCCCCAAAGGGGTAGACAGAGGTGTAACCAGTACACCCACATCGCCGAACATATTTCCTTCACCGTTAAAACAAGCGATAATTAACAATGAATATACACGTAACTTAGAAGAGTCAGTGGTGTATGCTCTTGGGGCTGGTTTCGAACCTGCGACTTTCGTCTCGACAGTCCGTACCACTCCCCGCTGAGCTATCGCTGCTGGTTAGGGAATAATACACGAGTGCATAATTAATTTAACCTCGACCAAGGGTTTCGTTCTGACGTCAACGGTCATTTACGCGGGAAATGCTATTGATCGGTGACCACTTACTGAAGTATTGTAATCACGACACGCATTGTTTGAAGGCAAGTGGTAGATGTCATGTTCTATTTTGTGAGTGGTAGGCGACTACGCTCGACATTTTGTCTACAGCATGAATGGGCTGGCTCGACTGGTTGTTACCACTGTCTCAGATAACCGATGTAAAGTAGCTTGTTGCTGCGTTTCGCCAATGATTCTTCTGGTATTGTGGGCGTACATGGCTGGTGGAGTTCAGTTACCATCAGGTGACCCACTTACTTGTTAGCCGGCTTAACGATACAAAAAAATATTTCCATTTTCTTCTTGTTTAATTTGCACTACCTATAAGATGACTAGTAGAGAATGCCTCAGGCGTATATAACGTGTGATTATATAAAAAGTTGTCAGCTTCCAAGCAGTGGAGTCGGTGCAACATGTAGATGATGACAGGGTAGAGAGAAAATAAGACTCCTTAACGGATAACATTGGTACCGCGATTCGGGTTTGAATGTTGCTTATTGAAGTTTATAACTAATATTTTTTAATTAAATTAATGAAATAACAATTGCCATACAATAGTCCCGACCCCACACTGAGATACCATCATGGGTACCAAGTACAAATGACTTACAGTCCCACAACACCCAGATCCGAAACTAATATTTCTGGATCACACAACTAAGTTCGAAGCAATATCCTATCCCTGTACCAGTCTACCAGTAAATCATTGTGTATAAAACCCGTGTCGACATGGTATCCGTTAGGACAACGGTAATAGAACAATGGTGTGCTGTTGTATTGATTGCTGAGGTAACTGCCACTGGATGTGGCACCTTAGATAGGGCTGGCAAGCTATTATCGCGCTCGTAGGCTCGTGGCACGACGTCGCGACTTGGCAGATAAACTCCAAGAATGTCGCTTAAGGTGGTTTGGTCATGTTCTGAGGAAACCGCAGTACGTCGGTCGCAGATGCTTGAGCCAGATCGTACCAGGGGTACGATCCCGTGGATGGCCCAAAAAGCGTTGGCTTGACGTATTGGAGGGAGACATGAGAGTCAATGGTTTCACTATAGAGGATGCTCAATATCGGGTGAAGTGGAAGCGTTCAAGTAGGAAGGTGGACCCTGGCACTAAGCCGGGATAACGCAAGGCAGAAAGAAGAAATAGTAGGACCAAAAATGAACAATCTGGGTCCTTATGCTATAAAACGATAAGAAGCGACGAAGTTCGTAAACGTAGATCTAAGGTAACATAGAATATCTATCACAATACTGTGACAAAAATAAATCAGTAAAAGTAATAAAGGTGAATATATTTAATTATTGCAACGTGTTATTTTGGAATTTGCATTACAGGATCAGCCAATGTATATCCGGTTTTCTCGAGGGACTTGCGAGATGACTTAGTTGGTTGAGGCGGGTATATGGGTACATCTTTGTATCCCTGTGCCTGCATCGGTCATCTGCATGTTCTGTCGCAGGGCCTCCGAAGAGGGAAGAAGCATTTATACAGTCTGGCATTATTCTGATGACCACCAATAACCTCATTGTTTGTTGGTGGTCATTGTTTTTGGACTGCACTGCTCTTACCATCACTGTGTGGTGCACGGATAAAAAAAATTGTCAAAATTAAAAAAAAATGTCAACCCTAGAGCGCACTTCGTACTATATGTAGTGAATCACTAATTAATGGTGTACATGGGTAAATGGCGGTGAAATTGCATAGTTTTTCTGGTGTGTGACAGTAACGGGTCATGTTGACGCCCAGCTATTTATTTACAGTAAACTAATATGGTGGGAAATATGCAGCTAGTCGCGTTAGGGGCAAACCTAATGAGACTCGTATACAGAATTTATTTAAGGGGCCTTCCTTGTTGGGTCAAGCGAGAAAAGGGGCAATTTTTACATGGTAGCTAAAAAAAATACTTGATTGTCTTGAACTCAGCGATTATTTTCTGACACTAAAGGGTGACAGGAGGCGTAGAGGTTGGAATTGACTAACATTAATCCGGACAAGTTATTTACCCACCCAACAGTCATACAGACAGTCCTGACCGCACATTAGGTTAACCTGTACCTTGGATATCAGGAACTACGGGGGACTTATGATCCCACAACATCCAGGGCCGAAGCATATAATTGTGGATGTCATAAACATTTGTCTCGATGCGGTGAAACCGCGGAATTGAATAAACAATATTTTTTTTATCGTAGCATGGCAGAGTGACTGCACTGCACCTGATTGTAAGTGCACACCAGTCAAAAAAAAACACCGCAACTTAATGAGTTTATCATTGGTTACCAGAATCATGCCGGCCTTTGTAAATGCTTTTTTACACTCCGAAGATGGAAGAAATAAATCGAAAGGCCTGCGACAGGACTGTCGGATGACCATTGCAGGCACAGGGATACCAGGGGTACCCGCCCCAACCAACCATCAAGTCATGATGCAAGCTCCCCGGGAGAACCGGATATACACTCGCTGATCCTGGAACGCGATCCCCACAAGGTGTGTCTCACCATGACAAGTTTTAACACCGTGTGGTACGGTGGTCACTATTCGGGCAGATATGAATATCCTACCACCAGTAAATTTTTCTATCGCATCTAGTATTAGTTAGTAACATTGTTTTATTAATTTGGTATTGCATAGCACATATGCGTCGACAAAGGTGAAAGTACTGGAATTCTTGCACCGGCAAACTATATCAATAGAGATAGTTGTATTGTGGCTACACTTGGTGATTCGAAATTACTAGTGTGGTGTTTTTTTTTATTTGATTAAATGACGAGACGAGCAAGGCGATCGTCTGATTGTAAGCGCCACGCCTGCTCATGAACAGAAGCAACACCAAACAGAACTTTGAATTACAAAGCACTGCATGGTACTGAACTGCGCTTGTCACCCCGAGACATAAGATGTTAAGTCTAATAATGCCCAGTATTTTCACTGGCTTCAATGTTCTTCAAAACGAAACACAACAGTGCTTACGCACTGTTGCTTGGCGACAGAAATAGACAAAGCGATACTAACCCAGACGGCCTCTCGCATACAAGGGACCTACCACCTTGTAAACAAACTATATTATAATTATTTTGCTGACTATGTAAAAGATCAATTATTAATAATCGCCACTTCTAAGCACGGGTCTTCAATTGATAAGGAAAGGTAGGTCTGGACTAACGCTGGCCTAACGCGGGTTGGTAGACTTCACATACCTTCGAAAATATTAGGCAAAACTGTCATCAGATTCCCTCACGATGATCGAAAGAAGGTCGTAATTTAAAGAGGCATTGTCACAAAAAATATAATCTTAAAAAAATGTCTTTCTATTTATTCTTATCCCCTTACGTCTCTACAATTCAAAATGAACGTTAGAACACGAGGCTTCTACTCTAGTAGTAATATATTACAGAATACAATCAATTAAAACGCACGCTCGAATTGTTTTACGATGTTGCCAGCTATTAATCGGCGGTAAATACCGACACAGGAAAATGAACATCAGAACGAAACGTACACGACTTCGCAACAATCGGGTGTAAGTCAAACGCGAAGATATTTTAGATAATTAGATAATTGCTCTATATCAGAATGGCACTATCGTAAATCGGCAGTGGAAATCACACGCCACGCTCCATATACGGCGTATCTTTATGTCAAGATTGACAGGCAAAACTGCCGCGTCCGACGGCAAGACAGTTAAAAATTCCTACGCGATTTAGCTGAAGAAAAATTAATTAATGGCACACACACTCACGCCCATATCCCGAACGGGCAGACTGAGGTGCAACTAGTACATTAAAAAAAAAAAAAAAAAAAAAAGTAGTGTGTGTGCATTCACACACGGCAGAAGTGAAACTTCAGAATTATGAAAATAAATTAATTAACCAACAAATTTTAATACGCAAATGAAAAAAAAATACACGTGAATTACCACGTTGTTTATGGCACATTTCCGAAGGCTTCGTTGTACGCAGGCGCAGACATGATAGCATACTTGTAATCTATCTCATTCTCTCGCAGGCTAAATCCTATTTATGAATATTTTTGTCTTTGTCGTGACGCATTTTCGTTTCATCGAGTATCAAATCACAACGATTGTAAAGAAGTTTCACTTAAATAAATACTTATACATATGAACAAAAGTATGTAACATTGTTTTATAATAAATTTTATGATGACTGCAAAACAGGAATTCAAAAATTTCAATTCAGTATCGCAAATGTTTATCAGGAATATTCAAATCATATTACGTAGATAGCTTATCGCGTCGAATATCAAGATATCCCAGGATTAGAGCGTCTTTACATATCGCCGGATATTATGTAAAACAAGATTATAGAAACAGATTAATGGGGTTGCGACGACCTTCGCAGATTATTCGTAATAGGATATTAGAGAAACCGCAACGGTGTAAATGGCTAAACATTTAATTCTTATTTGTATTGTAAGCCAATCTTATTAGGGTATAACGAACATGTACGCAACCTACATAAAATCATTTCAGCGCCATCTATGTATCAACGTAGTAAACATATTCTCAACGTAAACGGCTACACCACTAGTGTTGGTAACTTTTAATAGATGGCGCTAATAGCAAAGTTATTACATAGTTTACGCCTTTATCCCTGAAAGGATAAGCAGAGGTACACCTACTACTTCACACGCATCTCCAAATAACGCACGAATTTGACAAAAATATATAGGTAGGCTTTTATTTGACATACGCACGAATTTTATTTAATAAATAACGTTTAGCTGTGCATTACTAAACAAGCGCTAGTTTCAATAATATTTATTGAGTTTTGGTAAATATCCAAGTTACAAACTGTTGATTGAACAATGTAAATCCGTTCCTAAATAGGAAATTATACAACATAGTACCATAGCATAAAGAGTCATGTTACAAGACTAAGATTGGTAGAGCCACGCTGTAGACAGTTTTGTCTACACTCTACGGCATGAATGGGGCAGCTCGGTCGGGTCGTTACCACTGTCGTAAAGATAACGGCGGCTTGCTGCTGCGTTCGTACAGTAAGTAAGATATCCGGAGGCCCAAATCCCTGTTCCCAATCCCTTTCCTATAAGGTCGACTACGCGACCATGGTACTTCTTGTCCTAAGTATATTCATGAGTATTGGAGATCATTTTGCCATGGAATCTGGCTGGTTCCAGGCTCTGCTATAAAAAAAAAACAACCACAGTATAATTTACCTTATCACCCTTGTCAGTGGGCGGTGATGCTGGCGGACTGCGAGGCAGACCCAGGTCCTCATCATCATCGCTGCCGTCACCGCGGCCGCGCCGTCTCACGGCTGCTACTAGCTCCGCCTGTCGACAAATAAATGCAACATTAATTCATAAGCCTAGTTTGTAATAGCGACATCTATGGGGCAGAAATTGTATCAATGATAGGTTTAAAATGCTATTTAGTTGCGAGTTTAACGCATGGCACACAAAAGAATATAACAGAATTCTTTTGTTTACGAGGTCGCCTCATTCCGTTTGAAATAAAGTTAAGCTTAAAAACAGACTTAAAAAAATATATTCTGAAAAGTAGAAAATAACAATTTTAGCTCTCTTTGGAGTCGGTGCCTGTGTCACTACCGGTCAACTGAAATGGCAATTTTGAATTTTTGAAGTTATACTTCTTTAGGCGCGTTATGAAAAAATGATGAGAGTGAAATTTTAAGATGCGCGCGCACCTGTGACACAAAAAATTAACAGTATGAAGTTAGGCGCGAGAGCAGTATGAAGTTAGGCGCGAGAGCAGTATGAAGTTAGGCGCGTTATGAAAAAATGATGAGAGTGAAATAAAAAAAAAAATAAATAAATATATATATATATATAATTATATATAGATGCGGTTTTTATTTTATAATTTGGAACATGGTGCCGTAAAAAAAGTACCAGGTTCGCATAAACGCGAAGAGAGTAGAATGTCCATTTTTCATGGCGAGTAGCCGTAATTAATAAACAAATGACGATTTGGACAAAGAAAAACTCTTTAGGTTTTTTCTTATTCGGAACATGTTGCTGTAAAAAGTACCAGGCTCGCATAAACGCGAAGAGAGTAGAATGTACTTCTATCATGTCGAGTGGATATGTTGATATAAATTAAAATACTTTTATTTAATATAATTAACACTAAATATTATTAAATTATTAATGTTAAATACTTATTATTGGTTATTTAATGATGCCAAAGAAGTATAACTTCTCACGCGCGTACATAAGTACACGCACCCATATTTTTTTTTTTTGAAGTCGGTGTCCAAGTTTTGTTAAACTTAGGCTGGATTGCACCATGATAGCTGTTAAAGTTAAGGTTTATGTCAAATTTGACGATAACATTAACGCTGACTTTAACAATGACTGCGGAATATGTTGCACCATCGTATTCTTTGGCATAGTTATCTACGACATCTTTAGAATATTGAACCATCTGACAGCTATTTAACTTTAACAATAGCTTTAACCAGCGAATCTTTGGCAGTTACTGTTAACAGCTAAAGTTATGACGTAATCTAACATTTGTCAAATGGTGCAACTCATTTTTTGCTTAACCGGTACTTTAACATGTTTGTTATTGTTAAAGTAAGATGGTGCAATCCAGCCTTAATCTTTACAATTCAAACCCCTAAAATAGCTAAACACAATTTGACAGTAATTTTGGTGATGACATAATGTTAAGATAAATTATTTCTTTTTCTTTCTAAAATAGCCCCAACTGAGTCCAGGCAGCCTAAGCCCTTTTATCTATTCATCACAGTAGCAATACTACTGTTCAATGAATCACACAGTTCAGTGTGGCCATACCCCGTCCACATAACTGGGTAACTGTACCGATGATACGAATACAAACGAGCTGAGAGATACGTTATCAATACAGCATGTGCAGCTTCCTCTGTTATCAACGCAGGACTGTAACATTTGAAATAAGATGTACACTGTACGGTTTATCGAATGAACTATTGTTTATGAATCATAGTTCCCATTGTAAGGGTCAGATGGCAGGTCGCCCCACATAATACCAAATCCACAGTCAAATCTCTTTTATTTAAATTTTTTTTATTGGCTTGATAGGCAGACGAGAAAGCGGCCACCCTGATGGTAAGCGGTCACCGCCGCTCATGGACATCGGCAATGCCAGGGGCACAGCCAAGCCGCTGCCTACCACTATCATAATGGAAGAAGGCGGACCCTGACATTAAGCCAGGATAATGTCTGGCAGAAAGAATTTACAAGGTAGGTCCCTCGTATGCGAGAGGCCGTCTGAGTTGGTACCACCGCTTTGTCTATTTCTGCCGCCAAATAACAGTATGTAAGCACTGTTGTGTTTCAGTTTGAAGGACATTAAAGCTAGTGAAATTACTGAGCATTATGGGATTTAACATCTTATGCCTCGGGGTGACGAGCGCATTTCAGTGTCATGCAATGCTTTGCAATTCAACGTTCTGTGTGTTGTTGCTTCTGTTTATGGGCAGGCGTGGTGCTTACCATCAGGCGAGCGCCTTGCTTGTTTCGTCATTCAATCAAATAAAAAAAAACTTGCGAGGCCCACAATGAAATCATGACAAATCAATTTAACATAAGTCAATTTATTATAATTTCCACCCCTAAAAACCTCGATAAAATCCGTTTAAATTAGTTTAATTCAATGTGTAACATTCGTGTAAACTTACTGTAAAGTAAAGTTACTTGAATGTTATTGTATTGTTACGCTACAATTTAATTACCACTGATTGTCACAAACAAAATAAATAAGACAATAGGAAGTATTTCACAGAAGCAAGATGTACAGAGCTATATAATCGAAATGAGTCATTATTGAACAGAGTCACTGCAGACTGTTGGTCTACTGATAATTCAGTAAGGTGATTAATGATCGAGGGAATGTGCATATTTACGATTGTACGATACACGGAATGACTCATTAATCAAACAAAGTATTCTTTTATAGCATTGGTGGGCAAACGAGCAAGTGAGTCACCTGATGGTAAGTGATCTCCACCATGTAAGCCCACAATACCAGAAGAATCATGAGCGTTTTGCCGATCTTAAAAGAATGGGATAGGTAAGGGATTGGTAACGGGAGGAGGATTTTGGCCTCCGGAAAAAGCCACGCTGTAGACAGTTTTGTCTACAGCATGGACCGGTTCGACCGGTTCGTTACCACTGTCTCACAGAAAACCGACGTAAAGTAGCGGCTGCGTTTCGTATGGTGAGTGTGATATGCGGTGGCCCAAATGCCTTCCCCTTCCCAATCCCTAATTATACCTTTCCTTTAAGGCCGGCAACGCGCTTGATTCTTCTAGTATTGTGAGCGTACATGGGCGGTGGAGATCACTTATCATCAGGTGACCTACTTGCTGGTTTGCCTAACTACTAAGTACCACAGCTTTAATATATTTATTTATTTATAACTTTATTGTACATCACACAAAAGGTATTTAAAATACACAACAGACAATTTAAGATAACAAATAGAAGTACAATTGGCGGCCTTATCGCTAACGACAATTTCCAGGCAACCATTGAAAATATATCTTGAATACGGATTAATAAAATAACAAACCCATAATTGAACGAGTTTTGATTCAGTTATCCAACAGAACCTCCTCTTCCAAGAGCGACTCATGATTTATTTCGCACTTAACTTGACATCACAAACATTACTTAACACTTATACTTAATTGCACTGTAGAAAAAATACACGTTCAACGAAAAGTTGCTCGGATGTAAAAATAAAGGATGCGTTTGGTATAACCAATTGACGAATAAACTTCAAAGTATAACTACTTGATAAATAAATAAATACACCCAAGAGAGACATAGTCCTGACCCCACGGTAAGTTACGAGTCTTGTGTAGTGGGTATCAGGAACTATGAGAGACTTTCGGTCTCACAACAATATTTGTAGATCACACAAACATTTTCTCGGTGCGGTGATCGAACCCGCACCCTCTCGCTTCACAGCCGGCTACTCGCCCGCTGCACCTTGCTTTATGATGTATATATAAAGGTTGATCATCATTGCCTGATGGTTTACTGGCAGTTATTGCGAATAACATACTTATTATTAATCAAGTTAATACTTGCTTAATACAATAAGTAATATTTCGCTTGCCACTAGAATTTACCTTACAAACTATTTGTAATATTATGGAAAATTCCTTGTTCACACATTATTGGCATATTGAAGCAAGAATTCATTAATATATCATACAACATACTCTAGAGCAGTGTTTCCCAACGTGGGGCCCACGTCCCACAAGGGGGCAATTTGATAGTTAAGGTGGGCAATTTAAAATGGACTCGACTCAACTTTAACCCTTTCGCTTTAGGATATTTAAAAGTAATGCTAGATATCGGTGACAAATTTAACAAAAAAATGTTAAGGTGGGGCATGGCCTAAAAAGGTTGGGAAACACTGCTCCAGAGTCTAGAATCTAGATAGTAGGTATCTTGTATGCGAGAGTCTAGGTAGGTCCAACGCTTTGTATATTTCTACTGGAATGTAGCAGTGTGTAAGAGATTTGTTTCGTTTTGAAGAACATTGCAGCCAATGGAAATACTGGGCATTATGAAACTTAACATCTCAGAGTACATGTACCTGGCATGACGCAGTAGGTACGTTGGTATTCAGAACTCTGAGTGGTATTACTCCTATTTATAGGCAGGTGTGACGCTATCCGGGCGGATATGAATATCCTACCACCAGCATAATTACAGCGCAGGCAGTACAGGCCTAATTACATAATAAAGAATTGGAATATTCGTAAGCATTAAGATAAAAGTATTATTCTTAGTTATATTTGGACAAAATCTGTTCAACCGTTTAGAAAATAATTAACGTTTTCCAATTACTAGGGGTTTCGCAATCAGGTTGTTTAACATTTTTTCTATGTTTCAACTGTTGTGACCATTTAATATTAGCCTAGTTGGTGATGACAAGGTTTTGCGGTTGTGGTGGCATCATTATTCGATTCTATATAGGTACCACGTAGACTGTAATTACGAGGAAAATGTATATTTGTGTTATTGTATAGGCAACACTGTTTCCCCGTTGCACCATGGTATTTGTATTACTTGTTGAATTTAACATATTAGATTAATATATATTGTCTATTGAAGGTTTTATTTTATGGAATACTAGCTTATGCTCGCGGCTCCGCCCGCGTGACAGCATTTTCCGGGATAAAAAGTAGCCTATGTTCATCGGGGATAATTTAGGATTCTAATGGTGATAGAATTTTTCAAATAGGTCCAGTAGTTTTTAAGTTTATTTGTTACATAGAAAAATACAAATCTTAACATTACTGAAACTTACGATTTCCATGCTTTAAGAAAAGAATGACGTAACATTCGCACATTCTCATTTACTTGAATACAAAACAGAAATTTTATTATAAACAAGTTGTGAGTCACACGGACAATAAGATTTGTATATTTCGCATGGAATGTAGACATGAGAGCGTGGTTTATTTCCTCTCCGCCCACGATAAAAATCAGGTTCATTTAAAGCTTTGGTCGCAACTAAAACCGTATTTTAGGGCACGTTTTTAACACATTATGGGACGAAAATGATCTTAGCGACGGCGATTTATCGGTGCAATTGGTTGCAACTCTGTCTAGCCATTCAGGTGTACCGGCATGAACTTATGTAGGGACTGTTATGATTGTCTACACTTATTATTTTTTACCACCTCAAAAAAATGAAGGTACGCAAAGGTATATATTTTAAATATGATTTGGCCAAATGTGGACCGAATTGGATGACTCTTTTATATTATAGGGTTTACTGCGGCGGTAATAACCACATTTAAATTAGAAGAAATAATTCCACCCCTAGGGGTGTGAAATGGGGGATGATAGACTAAAACACTTTAATTCATCGCTTTTGATGAATTTATTCACTAAAAAATGTAAAATTAAAACTGATTACCAAAACATAAAATCGACTCAGAAAAGCTAAAAATTTAAAAAATAAAGCAAACCGTTTTGTGTCGGTTGTATCAATCATTAACTATTAAACTACAGTACCGCCAACTAAAAAAAACTTTTTAGTTTTTCAGTCAGTTTTTTTGTAAAAAGTTTTTATATATTGACAATTTATTCTAACTTAAACTTTATTATGTATGCATAAAGATGCAGATTCATTACACAATATGTCTATAATATGCAAAAGTCACAAAATAACCTTCCACATGAATTATAGACCGGTGATTTTCCAATTTGAAACATAATTAAATTATAGTAGAATCAAACCCATTGTAAAAGGAAGAGAATACAACAAAATTGATAGGAAAAATAAATTAACGGCGATCTGAGGTCGGGAAGTGGGAAGGGGGGGGCTTTTAAGGGTAAAAAACGGTTTATCTCGATTTCCGGAAAAACTACAAGTCCTATGGTAAAAAGTTAAATCGCAAAGTTGTAGGTAATAAAAAGATCTACAACTTTTGTATACACACTTTCTTCACATAACCTTAAAATATATGTGAAAAATTCAAATAAAAGTTTTTTGTTTTTATTTTTATCTATTATAATAAATCATTTTTTTTCACGCAATTTGGTGAAAACTTACCTTTTTGTATCCCAAATACACTGTAATTTTTTTGATTTAAAATATTTATTTTTGCACCTTATTTTGACTTAATATCGAAAAAGCAGCCTAATTTTCAAACGAAAATTCTCACGTCAAAATATGAGCTTTTTTAAAAAAGTCTGTTGGTTTCTTGTTAATTGAATTCTCTACTTTCTGATGGTGTAAAAAAATGTATACATTACTATGGTAAATGTGCTCAGAAAATGCAAAGAAACGAACTACTAAATAACAGGTAGTAAGGCCCAGACCCACCTAGCCCCTTCCCCACTTCTTTATGATGGGCTAAAATTTTCCGTAGATCACTCAGGTATATAAGTTATATTAAAATAACAATAAAGAGGCATCTACGCATATAATTTAAAGAAGATTCTACAACTTACTCAAAATATTGTAGATATGTCTTATTAAATATTAACTTATAACTTTACATTTTCTGAGCACATTTACCATAGTAATGTATATATTTTTTTACACCATCAGAAAGTAGAGAATTCAATGAACGAGAAACCAACAGACTTTTTTAAAAAAGCTCATATTTTGACGTGAGAATTTTCGTTTGAAAATTAGGCTGCTTTTTCGATATTAAGTCAAAATAAGGTGCAAAAATAAATATTTTAAATCAAAAAAATTACAGTGTATTTGGGATACACAAAGGTAAGTTTTCACCAAATTTCGTGAAAAAAAATGATTTATTATAATAGATAAAAATAAAAACAAAAATCTTGGTTATTTGAATTTTTCACATATATTTTGAGGTTTTGTGAAGAAAGTGTGTATACAAAAGTTGTAGATCTTTTTATTACCTACAACTTTGCGATTTAACTTTTTTCCATAGGACTTGTAGTTTTTCCGGAAATCGAGATAAACCGTTTTTTACCCTTAAAAGCCCCCCCCTTCCCACTTCCCGACCTCAGATCGCCGTTAATTTATTTTTCCTATCAATTTTGTTGTATTCTCTTCCTTTTACAATGGGTTTGATTCTACTATAAATTTGTTTCTATTTTTACCATTTTCAACCGGATAATCACCGGTCTATTATGCTTATGTCAAAGTTCAAAAATATACTCAATTATCACCAAGTGAAGAGTTAAGCACTGTGGTGAATACTTAACAACGAACGGCGCCGCGTCAAAATGTAGTTTATTTTTTAATAAAGCTCAAGCTAGTTTAGCGATGAGTCATAAAGCTCGTGCCTCGAGATAACATTAAAGTTTCCTGTCTCAACATATTAAATGGCAATGAACAGACAGACTTACTAAATATACAGTTTGTTTATATTTTGCAAGATAATTGACAACATTTTAAAAACCAAACGTGCCTAAAACAGAAATACCGTTTCTTTATTTTGCTATCCTAAGTTCGACTATATTTTTTAAATTTTTTATTACTTGTTAATTTCGGAGTAAAAAAATAAAAACCAAAAAACGTGTGATGACGTCACATATACGGTTGAATGACGTTTGTCACACATTAAAGTCAGTTTTATAGACAATAATAATTGTAATGTAAGTATATGTCCTAAGCAATGAGACGCGGAAGGTCGGCGCCGGCTGGTCGCTGTAAGTTCCCATTATGGCGCGGTGCAAGCTTAAACACATGCTTAGACACATATTATAATAGAAAGACTGACGCTGGATTTCTGCTATTCAATGTAAAAATTAACTAACCATCTGTCAAATCTCATGTCAAGTCAAAATTGAGTTGCTAGAAGCGTGGTCAACGCTTTTGATTTTATGATTTTTGACAGTTATGTCTACAGCACGAATGGGCCGGCTCGACCGGGTCGTTTTTTTTTTTTTTTTTTTTTTTTTTATAGCATAGGCCGGCAAACGAGCAAGTGGGTCACCTGATGGTAAGTGATCTCCACCGCCCATGTACGCCCACCACCAGAAGAGTCATGGGCGCGTTGCCGACCTTAAAGGAAAGGGATAATTAGGGATTGGGAAGGGGAGGGGATTTGGGCTTCCGGTTATCTCACTCACCGTACGAAACACAGCAGTAAGCCGCTACTTTACGTCGGTTTTCTGTGAAACAGTGGTAACGATCCGGACGAGCCAGCCCATTCATGCTGTAGACAAAACTGTCTACAGCGTGGCTCTACCACTCAAAAACACGTCGTTACCACTGTCTCACAGAAAACCGACGTAAAGTAGCGGTTTCGTACGGTAAGTGAGATATCCGGAAGCCCAAATCCCCTCCCCTCCCAATCCCTAATTATCCCTTTCCTTTAAGGTCGGCATCGCGCCCATGATTCTTCTGGTGGTGGGCGTATATAGGCGGTGGAGATCATTTACCATCAGGTGACCCACTTGCCCGTTTACCGGCCAATACTATAAAAAAACATGTAAAACTTCCCTAATCATCTGTCAAAATTGAGTTGCTAATAGCGTGGTCAATGCTTTTGATTTGACACACTTGTTAACAAGGCTTTCAAACTAATATGAAAAATTGTATGTCAAACATTTTCGTGCTTCGGAGGCCACGTAGTCAGTCCCAGCTGGTATCAACTAGCAGTCGTTAAGCCAAGTCGGAAGCCTTTGGGCGGCTTGAAAACTTTGCCATAGGTTGGCCGCGAACCATTCGATATAGAATAGAGTAGACCTTCAAAAATAGCTATCTTATACGATACTAGCTTTTGCTCGCGGCTCCGCCCGCGTGATCGTTTGAAATTGACAAAGTTTCATACAAACTTTCATCCCCTATTTTATCCCCTTGGGGGTAGAAATTAACAAAATCCTTTCTTAGCGGATGCCTACGTCATAACATCTACCTGCATGCCAAATTTCAGCCCGATCGCTCCAGTGGTTTGGGCTGTGCGTTGATAGATCACTATGTCAGTCAGTCACCTTTGAGTTTTATATATTTAGATGGAACTTTATAATAAACGCTACTCGGCCATCGTAAAAAAGAATTAAAGATTTTTCATACTCATTATTTTATTTATTTAAACTTTATATACAAAACATGTATAAAGGCGGACATTAGCCAGAGGCATTCTCTAATAGTCAACCTACAAGTGATGGCTAAAAACGTATTAATATACTTGTACCTGTCCATATATTACCGTCTTCAACATACTATATGTAACAAATAAGGAAAAATATTTGTGCATAGTTATAAAAATAGATTTAGCCCATATGTTATACATTTTGTATGACCGTACCAATACGTTTTATAACTGCACAAATATTTGTTTTAATTGAATGGCGAGACGAGCAATTCGCTCGCCTGATGGTAAGCACCACGCCTACCCATAAACAGAAGCAACAGCACACAGAACTTTGAATTATAAAGAACTGAACTGTGCTCGTCAGCCCGAGACATAATATGTTAAGTCTCATAATGCCCAGTTATTTCACTGGCTACGTGAGCCACGGAGTCATTACCCGGACCAGTTTCTTGTAATAAATACATAAAAAATGCATAAAGGAGACCGCCAGAAATTCATACATCATTGGGCCCATGTAGTACAGTAATAATTTATGTGTTATTTAATGGATAACACCCATGCGAATTAATATCAGAAAGATTTTTTTCAAAATTCTATGGGAATTAGGAGCAAAGAAGTTTTTAGTAGACTAAGTTAGGTTATGCGATAGATTGTAAGAATTGTATTGATTAAGGAAAAAATTATTGTAAAGACCATACTCAGAAGGATACACTGTTTAAAAACATATTTGCCCGTTGCTATTAGCATATTTTTCAAGTATCCAAGTCCGTAAAAGCAAGCAAAGTGATTCGTCAGAAAAATATAAGGAATCCAAAAATCACATCCGTAAGCGCACGAGTACGAAAACGGAATGATTGACGCGATCACTCAAAATATGACGTGACATTAACATTTTCACAGACGTCAATATTTTTTCGTTTTGAAACAATCACCCGATAGATGCTCCATAGACAACTTGATCGTTGTTATTGGGAAATAAATAAATAACTATTACAAAAACAACAATGATTTCATCCGATTTAATGTTTTCTTTTATTAATTCTCATAATGCTCGCGATAAATATAGTAAAACAAGATTATGATGACTTTTACATAATCATTCACATAAAACTATCTATTTTAGAACGAGCTTATAAGGACCTGAATGACATGACAAGCTTGTTTACGAAGCTACTTATAGAATTACATCCCATTCTAAACCATATTTTAAATTATGATTTTTAGTTTATTCCGGTAGAAAGTTATTATTGTTATATGTTATTTTTAATCAGTAAAAAATCTAGTATTTTTACATATATATATCGTTTCTGTACATAGTTTAGCCCAATTATGGCGGTCTCCTTTCACTTTATAAAAATATAGGAACCTAATAATTTATAGTTGACCATTCGTTATTCGAACCCAAGCCTTCAGTGATTGTATTCGCAAGTGATCTAGCAATAATTTTAACCTATAGTTGCTGTACAAAACTAGTGAAAACGATTATCATAACAGTTGTTAGTTTTTTTTCCTGTTTACTGACACAGTTTTGATGAGTAACTTATGTTTATTTCTCTTTGTTTCCCAGTATAATAATAGGTAAATACCTTTTCATTTCTAAAGAAGGTTGGTAATAGAATAAGTTGAGGCGTGTATCCTCGTAGACGTGGGCGGAGGTAAAAATTCTCATCATGAATGGGCCGGCTCGACCGGGTCGTTACGACTGTCTCACAGAAAACCGACGTAAAGTACCTGCTTGAGTTTCGTACGGTGAGTGAGATATCCGGAGGCCCAAATCCCCCTCCCCTTCCTAATCCCTAATTATCCCTATCCTTTAGGTTGGCAACGTGCCCACGATCCTTCTGGTATTGTGGGCGTACATGGGCGGTGGAGATCACTTCCAGTTCCACTTCCACACCATCAGGTGAACTACTTGCTCGTTTACCGGCTTATGCTTTAAAAAAAAGAAACTATTTAAACCGATATAAATATAGTTAAAAGGTTTTTCATAGCCATTATTGTACCACTGCTGCACAAAAGTTCTCTCGACTGCAGTTTGTTAGTCAGAGTTATATAATAAAGCCGCAAAAGGACAAATTTAATTGATTTTAAAGTTCATAAAACCACGGGAGACGAATGAAACTATATTATTTAATTTTATAGTAAACAAACGCGAGAAAACACTTCGCAAATGATAAACTGTGTTCCAACTTGCTCATTACCGTTCGTAATAAAAGAAAAAGTACACCATTCGAATTGATTAATAAATTAGTCACGCTCGGGTGGCTGGACTTTTAACGTACCTACATATTGGATTTAAAAAAATATGTTATAAAGTTTGTAATTATATAACACAGAGAATAAAAAGTAAAACTTAAAAATAAAAAGTGGATTTTTGTATCTTTTTACTATTCGGATGTTATTATGTATTTTTTTCCGGCTCGGAAAAGTGATGGCACGTAATGTTGAGTACTGTGCAGTCCAAATATAATATCGACCGTCAAGAGAATTGCGACTCTTGGTCGGCAGAATTATGCCGGCCTGAAGTTAGTGTGTGGGCTGACCCCGGAACGCGACTTTTTTATCATTTATGTGGTGATCGCTATCCCGTCGGTTACAAATATGTTTCAGGTCCCTCCCACCAGAGGGAAGTAACAGTACCCTTCTAATATACATATGAAAGTTTGATTTTTTATACATAGACAGTACAAATGTTAGTTGGAAATACATACAGAGAATTTAAATAGAAATAAACATGTGATAAAATACTTTACCAGAAAAACTTTTGTTGCAAGTATCCAGGCGAATTTCCATATACTCCGCACGGTTTTTGTAAAGGAACGCGCCATATTTATTTATACACTACGATTGCAAACATTATAATTTGTAACGTGTGTTGGGGATTTTGAAAATCGAATATGGTTTGAAATTAGAATGTAGGCAAATTAAATATTTAATTTTCCTCGCTTAATATAAAATAGCAACCAAATCTAGAAACTAATTGATACAAAATTGTCTTTGGTTTGTGTAATTATAAGTATTTTATTAACACTTATTACTCATGATGTTTAAATGATTGGTAATATTATAAAACCCCGTTTAAAATATTTTCCTGTTTCTGGTAGTCAGCAAATACGTTTGTAACAGTGTTGTTTTGTTACATGTACCTAACATAAATATGAATAATAAAAAGTATACCTAAAGTTAGCAAGCAGACTATTACATCATAATCTATAAAAAAAACTACTAATAGTACCTTCGCTACTCACACAAAAAAAATAAATATTAAACTTTTCTAAAGATGCATATTGAACGATCCTAATTTGACAGTATCAAATAAAAACAAAACTTAAATCTGTGAGTCACTTTAGCTTACGAAAGGCAACAAAAATAAACTAATAAGATTTAGTGAATCTTTATCATTAGAGTTTCTTTTGGATGTGGGAACAGGTTATTTTTATTTTGTTTTAGGTGCGTATTTCACTTCAAATTTAAGTTAAACCCTTTTTAAATTGCTTTTGACGAGGGCTGTCATTACGTAATCACTTCACAAAACATATCACCAGCACGTAATTTACCGCCAAATTAAATTAACCAATCAGAACGTCACGATTCGAAATTAACCAGTCACAATTTTCAAAATCACACAGTTCGAAAATTAAAAAGAAATGAAGGCGCATCGGCGACCGCGCGACGAATGGCGGGCGCCCAAAACGTGGGTGTTTAATTGTTAACGTGTACTTACACGTAGAGAATTTTGGAAAGTCGAGTCAGCAAGCGAAACGCTTCGCTCGGAGAGCATCTAATGTATTGTTATTTATTAATTATAACGCAGTAAAATGAGCGCCTGAGGCCGCAAAATCTAATGCTATACGATTCGAAATTCAAAACTCGTGTTGTCTATGATACGAACTATAAGTGTGCATTTATCGTTTTTTATGAATTAATAAGAAAATGCAAAAAATGTCCGATCACTTGCGTCTGGTCAGTCACTCCGGAGAAAAATAAAAACATAATATAAGTTTGTTGTTACATGGTATAAGTAAAGTATCACCATCACGCATTCGTATTTCTAAAATATACGAAGATTCCCGAAACGTAAACTATAATCGTACGGATTTTTATGGCAGGGGTTGACAGACGAGCAAATGAGTCACCTAATGGTAAGAGACCTCCACCGCCCATAAATATTCAGAACACCTGAGGAATCATGGATGCGTTACCGATTTTAAAGAAAAGGGAGTAACAAGGGACTGGGAATGGGAGGGTGCCTTTGGGCCTCCGGATATCGCACTCATCGTACGAAATGCAACAGTAAGCTACTACTTCATGTCGATTTTCTTTAAGACATTGGAAGGAACCCTATCGAGCCGGCCATTCATGCTGCAGACAAAACTGTCTACAGCATGGCTCTACCAATTGCTTGTATCACTTTGTATTTAAATAAAAATGTCAATATCTTTGAATCTATAATTATGCAACTACGTATCGTATCCGATCTGAATCGGAAAAATGTTGGTCCCAAGAAGCTGGGTCGCGTATTCCGAAGTTCGGACCATAACCTCGAGTTCGGATCGGATGCGGTGCGTAAACACTATCATGTCTGGTTAACACGTTTCACTTTAACGCAGATGGGCCTAAGCTATTACAGACAAGACAGTTACTTTTACGTCATGAGCCGTCTGAAGCTTCAAATAGAGCACTCAGACTCCAATTAATTTTAATGTTTAGCTCATTTTATAAATTGCGCTCTTTGCTGTTCTGTTTTAAACCTTATTACACACAAAATTGAGGTGAATGAGGGTTGGTAGAGCGCATCATTATTAAAACTATACACCAGCGGGGAATAGAACGGACTACTGTTGACATGGACGCTGGGTAAGTACTTCAGAAGTGGGTGCCTTGGCTGTGGTCGCGGGTTCTAACACTACTGAGTTTTAAAAAGTGTAAAAAATATGTATGTTTGTAGTTTATGTAGAGATTATATTATGTATATACGTATATAGTATTGTTATATAAGTAAATCGTAGATATGTACATCTATTCTCTGTAAGCTTCATTTATATGTTGACCGCCCGCTCATTTACCTATCAATCCAGTCCATCCAAAGGTTTGGAAGAAATTGCCGTTAGCAATAAGGCCGCCAATTGTACTTCTTTATATTATTTTTAGATGTCTATTGTGTATTTTCCTTACTTTTTGTTGTGATGAACAATAAAGTTATAAATAAATAAAAAACGTGCCCATATAACTTTTGATATTGTGGGTGTTCATGGGCGGTGTAGATCACTTACTCTCAGGTGATCCACCTGCTCGTCGCGACCGTTTCTGGCAAGATAATATGACACATATACCTACAATACCGTATTCGATAACTTTAGGCATGACTCGCCTAAGGTGTGGAGCGGGTATAAGGCCTCGCCATAATATTGCTATCACAGAACGGAATGGATATACATATAAGATTTGGATCAAAAATGCAAATTGATATCGGCTGTCGCCCTTATGACAGATTTTTATAAACTTTTTTTTATTGAATGACGAAACGAGCAAGGCGCTCGCCTAATGGCAAGCGCCTCGCCTGCCCATAAACAGAAACAACACCACACAGAACTTTGAATTACAGAGCACTGCATGGTACTGAACTGCGCTCGTCACCCCGAGGCATAAGGCCCAGTAATTCTACTGGCTTCAATGTCCTTCAAACCGAAACACAACAGTGCTTACACACTTCTTCTTCACGATCTTCTTCCACCTGCCCTTATCCCAATAACAGTGGGGTTAGTGCAACATGCTTTTAACACCTGTTACAGAAAACGCTATCCGGTCGGATACAAGTATCCTCCCACCAGCATATGTAACAGGTTTGTGTAATCATCATCACATGTCCGTAATTTCGAAATACACGAAGATATTACAAGGGCCCTCGTATGTGAGAGGCCGTCTGTGTTAGTACCGCCGCTTTGTCTATTTCTGCCGCCAAGCAACAGTGTGTTTTGGTTTGAAGCATATTGAAGCCAGTGAAATTACTGGACATGACACTTAACATCTTATGTCGCAAGGTGACGAGCGCAGTTCAGTGCCATGCAGTGCTTTGAATTAAAGTTCTGTGTTGCTTGTGTATAGGCAGGCGTGGTGCTTACCATCAGGCTAGCGCCTTGTTCGTCTCGTCATTAAATTAAATAAAAATATTCCCGAACCGCATTATTTAATCATAATACTGTTTATGGATTTATTATGACTATGTTTTAAATGAGTAACACAGTTTTAGGAAATAATAAATAATACATTGTGTTATTATAAAATATGAACACGCCGAACGGAAAACCGACTTGATTACTTGGAATATTCCAGAAGCATATTTACGTATTTTCCTTTAGTGTACAGTGTGTTCGATATAACAAACTCACGAAGACCGAATGATCCTTGTATTACTGTGCCTGCATCGGTCATCCGCCTATTCTGTCGCAGGCCCCGCAATTTGCTTCTTCCCTCGCCGAAGAGGGAAGAAGCATTTATACAGGCAGGTATGACTACGATAAACTCATTGTTTATCGGTGGTCGCTGGTTTTTTGGACTGCACTACGCTTACCATCAGGTGTAGTGCAGTCACTTTGTCGTGCTCGGATAAAAAAGGAGTAGGTAGAGAAAAGTCCACGTCTCGCCGAGCTTATTCTGATTACGGGTACAAATTTCTATCCGTGGCCAACAGCCATGTTTGATTTTCGAATTAAAAACTCACTGCGTTAAGGTCTAATGACCTTTGACAACGCGTTGTTTCTTTAAATCGGTTAAAAAAATCGGTCGGTCAATAACTTTGAATGCCAAAGTAAGTCTAGATACCCCACCCAAGAGTGAGCTTCATGGCTAGATCAGAATCATATGAATTTTATATTTAAATATTTATAAACTTGTGCAATTTTGCATTATTGTATTAAACTAGCGGACCCGGCCACGCGTTGCTGTGGCTAAGGTATATGTTAAATTATATTGTAGTAAACTATTCAATACAGTATGCGACATCTATTGGATACTTACTCAATCCAGCCGATCAATTACCTTACTTAGAATCTTATGGAACTCACTGTTAAATATAAATCTTTGTCATATAAACAAATAATTGCAATAAAAAAAAATTGCTACTATAAATTGAGATATAAACTATCTTAACTCTCGATTGGATCAAACTTGCACACAGTTTGCAAAACTTGATTAAAATCAGTTCAGTAATTTAGGAGTTCATCGCGGACAAACAACGTGACACAATTTTTTTATATATAAAGATATATATTATGTAGTAGTATAAGTAGTCATTAGCGATAGACTTATAGACTATCTACTGTATATTTATAAATCCATCAAATATGGAGGCTAACAAGTTATGAATTATCAATTTTTAAATACGTTCTTAGAAAATATTATTTGGAGCTAGATACGCACTCACGCCTGTAATCCCCGAAGGGGCAGGCAGTGGTGTAACTAGTACACCCACATATCGCCGTGTTTGTTTCCGTCCCATGATGTGATAGGGGGCGAGCCTTTTGCCATACCGGGCACAATACCAGACTCGGGGCTGATACTGAGCATTCAAAAATAAACATCTAACCCTGAATCGCGGCTCAAATGCTTATTAATTATTGACGAGTTTACCATTTTCCCTCGTACTCCGTCAATAGATCTTAACTAATTTATATTCACACCCTCGAGGTAAACATTATCGTATACAAAAGAAACGTCAAAATCGGTCGATAGTTGGCGAAAATATCGCAAAAAATCATCAACTGACTCGAAACTAATACAGACTAATTGAGAAACTATTCCTTTATTAAGTTGAATAAAAAGGTATCGTCTAAACTAATATTATAAAGAGGAAAAATTTGATTGTTTGATTGCATTGAATTTGCTCTGAAACTACTAGACCGATTTGAAAAATTCTTTCACCATTACAATCCTACATTATCCCTGATGTACATAGGCGATATTTTTAATATAACGGTGCAGAATTTCACGCGGGCGGCGCCGCGAGCGAATGCTAGTAAATAAATTGTAATGCGTTAATGCGTGTCACATCTCAAAGGACAGAGGTATCAATTTACAATATATTTTTCATGCTCTATTTATTCTCCACAGAGGATATGCAGTCAACCTGTGCCCAACAAACGTACAGCCACTAGTTAATTATAAGTTGTAGTAATTTAATTTGGATGTATAATCGTGTCACTTTTGCGTCCAAAAAAATCAACTGTTGTACAAATAAATATAAATAACACCCAACAGTCACACACATAGCCCTACCCCACAGTAAGATACGGTTATCGTGTCGTGGGTATCAGGAACTACGAGAGACTTCCGGTCTCGCAACACCCAAAATATTTGTGGATCAAACAAATATTTATCACGTTGCGGGTATCGAACGCGCGGCCTCACGTTTCACAGTCGGTTACTCGCCCACTGCGCCACGGAAGCTGTCATTAGTCGTATACAACGTTATATCATCAGAATTGAATTAATTCTAATTAATTTAAGTCCAGAAAATTATTTATTACATTTTTGCTACGACTAAGCCCACATAACAAAATAAGGCATTCTTATTTACAAACCAAATATACCGGTTGTGACATAAGAAAAGTTTGTAATTAGCAAATCAGTGACCGACCCACACGCTCCGCCCAACCAGTGTCACAAAACACTCCATTAAATCGTAAACTTTGGAATATTCCATGTTTTTGCTTAACGACATGCATAATGATTTGGGCTCGGCCGTGATTACAAAAGGTAGCGTGGGACGTTATAAATCTGCTATTAGAAAAACATAAAACTTTTCTAAACCGTTATTTTCCCATTTAGATCACACCGTTCTTTATTTAAACTCGATCTTCCAAACTCAATTATTACTCAAAACAAACCATCAACGCATGTACGCAATTTAAAAACATTCTTTGCGTTCAAAAACTCTATTCAATGTCAGAGTCCGTTATTGATCAGACGTGGAATGAGTCAGAGGCAATAAGACCAATCCCACTAGCGTAATACCTTATTTGATCAAGTGCCAATAAGTTAATTAATTACAAACGAACGTATTCAACGCATCCTTTATTAATACAAAGATAACTTGACGGCAATAGCTTAAAAACCTTGACCCGGTTCCGAGCAACTTTTCGCCGGTGAGACGAGCACAGTTTCCGAACGCACACCAAAAACCAAAACACTGGTCACTTTAGAAAAAAAAACACATATCACGGAAGGATCCTTCAAAATTCGAATATAGAACGTGTCAACACTAGCGTCCGAATCCACGCCGGGAGGCAGACTGCGTTCGCGCGTGATTCATCCCGTGTGTAGAGGAAAATAATAATAAAAAGCGCGAGTTTTGAAGACCGCCTCACACGATCGCTAAACGGGTCGCACTAAAAACGTTTGTGAGCACGAGAGCATAACCGGCCGGCGTCTAGCAACGGTTAGGAGCGGCGATCGAGATCATGTTATTGAATTTCGCTACGCCTAGCCTCGGCCGCTGTGCTGTGGCGTGTACAGCGCGGCCAGTTGTGCGATGCACCAGTAACCTTTAAACTAAGCAAGTGGCATAGACAAGTGATTAAAGAGGACTTCTATTTTCAATTTGCATAATTTAAGTTTAAATTCAAATTGCGAATGGATTCTTTTTTAGTAACCATATTAAAATCGAATTTCAAATCATGACGCATCATTGACACTAAAATAGTAAAATGTTACATTATAATAATTGTAAATGCAACGATTGCGTAAAATGCAGACGTGCGCGTAATCTAATATCCTTATTATAATGCCTACAGACCTATATGTTGTTTAAACACCGGTGAAACCAAAGCCTGCATAAATACAAGAATGATAGCATTATTAATGTACTATTTATGATAATTTAATACACAGTTTTTGTTATTAAAAAGATACAAGTTAAACTACCTCGATGGCGCAGTTGTATTGCGTACGCGGTACGAGTGCTGAGGTCGCGGATTCGATCCCCGGGTCGGGTAAGGTGATATTGGATTTTTCTATCACGAAATGCTCAGTATCGGCCCGTAACCTGGAATTGTGCCCGGTATGGCGATAGGCTCGCCCCCAATCACATCATGGGACGGAAATACGCTCGTCGAAATGTGGGTGTACTTGTTACAGCTCTGCTTACGTCTTCGGCGATTACAGGCTTGAGTATGTACAAGTAAAATAGTGATCTAAATACGTAGATCAAGATATACTGCCTATCAACCTTTCAAATAGAGTGAATCCAAAATAAACACATATTTTACCCGGTGCTTAAAGGATTAGAGGATTATTATTTTTTTGTGAAGGATATTTTTATGCTTTTGTATCTTTTTTATTTTTCTTAACTTAATCTATGGATTATACTGAAACGTGGAGGCTTTTTATTAGTATTTTTTCTTAAATTTGATATTGTATATTTATTTAATAATCTGTAAGCCTTCTATATAAATAAATGAACAAATAAGGAGGACTGTATAAAAAAAATTATCGGCACAGTCAATAATGGTGCTGCCACACCGCTGTTATAAAATGTTTACAAAACATTATTAAACATTTGTTAACAAAAATTTGATACATTTTATCACAATGTTAGATAATGTTAGTAAATGTTTAATGTGCGAAAATGTTTGTAAACATTTTATAACAGCGGTGTGGCAGCACCATAACAATATAAGGTTACATATGATCCCCCGATCCCTGTTGTGGCGGCGAGCCTATAGCCATATCGGGCCCAAGTTTAAATCCCGGGCAAATCTTGTGATTTTTCTAATTAAAAACTTAAATAACGATTTCTTACGTTTACGCGAATGTTACTCATTGAAATAAAACTAATTTATTCTATCATTATATCTATTTTTAGGTAGACACTGTAACATTAACTTTTCTGGACAAACTAAACCTCAGTCCACCCTGTGACCATGAAGGCTGAAAAGCTTTCGAAACGTCGGGACCAAAATTAAAATAAAAAACCGCCATAAAATCCGTTTAAATTAGTTTTATTTCAATAAAAACTATACACAAATTGTGAATGCCCGGTTTGGGATTTTACCTTGGACTCTACGGTTTCTCATTACGTTTTGACATAAATTAAATATTGACCGGTCTAACGGATTATAGCTTTAGGCCACTGACGAGACTGGCAGGTCGTTTGTCTGCTTGTAAACGCCATATTTTACTATCATAGCAACACCACCCAGTACTTTGAATTACATAGTACTGGCTGGCTCTGTACTATGGTCATGATCAAGACGAACTCATAATACCCAATATCTTTAATGACTTCAATGTCCTTCACCGGAACACAACAATGCTTCCATACTGCTTGTCACCAGGAAAGACAAATCGGTTGAACCTACTACGACCGACTCTCGCATACGGGATACCTATTTAGTAGACTTTGCCATGTCAGAAAGTATAGAAAACAAAAACCATATAATCAGGGCCGTCTTAAGCGATGCGGTGCCCTATTATCACAATATTATATACGCACTCACGCCTGTGTTATTGGACATATTCTTAACCATAGTCTCTTTAGAAGTTTAGGTTAAATTTAAATAACTTATTAGTAATAAGGCTAACTAAGTCACGTGTATATTAATTGTTAATTATCGCTTGTTTTAACGGTGAAGGAAACATCGTGAGGAAACCTGCATACCTGAGAACTCGATAAGATTTTTCAAAGGTATGTGAAGTCGACCAACCCGCATTAGGCCAGCGTGGTGGACTAAGGCCTACCCCCTCTCATTCAGTAGAGGAGGCCCGTGCCCAGCAGTGGGACATGTATAATACAGGGTTAGTAAAAAAAAAAAAAAAAAAAAAAAATAAGGCTAGACAAAAAAAAATAATAAAAAAACGCCTGTAATCCCCTAAGGGCTAGAGAGGTGTAATCAATATATCCACATTTCACCGAGCGTATCTCCGTCCCATGCTGTGATAGGGGACGAGCCTATCGCCATACCGGGCACAATTCCATATATAGCTGATACTGAGCATTTTGTGATAGAAAAATCCAATATTACTTTAACCCGACCAGCGGATTGAACCCAAGACCTCAGCATAGTAGACCGCATACGCAATACAACTGCGCCACCGAGGCAGTCGATCTCTTTTCGATACCTAAAATATGAATCCTGAAACTAGGCGGCTCATATTCCACAGAAACAGTTTTGGAAAACATTACTCAGATGTTGTAGACAGGTCTACCATCAAGCCAGTATCCACTATACATCCTTAAACCTTATATTTATTTCTTACCTTGTATCAGGTGAAACCGCGAGGGACATGGTTATGTTTTCATGCAAGTCCAATTTAGCGTATGATGGTGTGATTTTATATTTTCATTTCAACAGGTGGAAAATATTGTTACACATGGAAAAGGTAGGGCAAGGGCAACTCATTATAACAGATATGGCAACAGGTTATGACACATTAGGTAACAGGTGTCATTTATAATGTGTATAAGATATATGGGTTGTAATTTATATGGCTATGCTCATTGATTAAACTTTAAACATGTTTTACTACTGGCAAAAAGGGAGTCGTGTTATAAAATTGTGTAAATTAATTCCAGTATAAAGAACATTAAAGCCAGTGAAAGTACTCGGTATTACGGGAGTTAAGATAATATGTATATTGGATTTTTGTATAATATAACGAATAAACTTAAAAACTACTGGACAGATTCCAAAAATTCTTTTACTATTACAATCCTGCATTATCCCTGATGAACATAGGCTACTTTTTATCCCGGACAAAGCAGATCACGCGGGCGGAGCCACGAGGAAAAGCTAGCATTTAATACAAGACAATATAGCGCCATTTCTAAACGTAACCAGGCAGGCTCGTCATTAATGTAGATCAGTGTTTCCCAACGTGGAGCCCACGCCACACAGGGGGGCAATTTGATAGTTAAGGAGGGCAATTTAAAAATGGACTCGACACGACTTTAACCCTTTCGCTTTGGGTTATTTAAATGCAATGCTAGATATCGGTGACAAATTTAACAAAAACAAATGTTAAGGTGGGGCATGGCCTAAAAAAGGTTGGGAAACACTGATGTAGATTACCCTAAACAGAGGTCATGAAATTTGCGTTCAAACACAGATTGGAGTGCAATCATCGGCTATTTCTGATCACGATTCAACTTCGTGCGTACGAGCATACGTCATTCGTAATGCAAGATATTTGTTGCGTAGTTACGTTTTTTATTTACGACCACAAAGGCTTTTTATACGAATATCTGAGTGCTAGAGCCACGCACTAGACAATTTTTGAAAGAAATGAGCCGGTTTGACGGAATTTGTATACAGCATAAATGAGCAGGCTCGACCGGGTTGTCACCACTGTCGCACGGAAACCAATGTACAGTAGCGGCTTGTTGCTGCATATGGTGAGTATTATATCCGCAAGCCGAAATCTCCCTCCTCTTCCCAATCCCTTAATTATCCTTTTCCTTTAAGGTCGGCAACGCGCCTATGATTCTTCTGATATTGTGGAAGTTCACGGGCGGTGGATATCACTTACCATCAGGGAACGTACGCTCATTTGCCGACCTATGTTATAATAAAGGTATTGTAGAGGCCAGCAAACAAGCAAATAGTTCACCTAATTTTAGTGATCACTGTACATGAAGAGCCACGTAAAGAATCAGTTAAGCTTTGCCGGCCTTAAAAGACAGGAATTGTGATTTAGAAGTTTATAGACCTCCGGATATCACTCACAAACTGCCAATTATGTCCGCCCCGGTCAAGTTGGACCATTCTGTAAACAACCACTCTCCTGTCTTTGATTTCTATCAGGATGGTCAAGGATGAATTTCTGAAGGTGGTGGTTAGAAAACGTCATACGAATCAGTAAAGCACTTCACTTTCTATGTCTCCCCCATTAGCTCATTTTTTTGTATCTGTTGTTAAGTACAGTGAACTCCAAATATAATGCCCACCGTTAACAGACTTTGCGTCCCTCGATGGTCGGTATATGCCGGCCTGAAAATAAAGAACGCGATTTGGTGGAACGAGGCACTATGACGGGTTTTTCACCATGTGTTCTAAAAATCACGTCAGCTTCCACCAACTTTGACACCAACAACTGCTACGCCGCTCATGAGTAACTCAGAACTGCCATAAAGGTTGACGATATGGACAGAGGCCATCCTCCTAAATAATAATACCTAAATTCACTCTTAACTATTTTAGTCTATTCTGAAGTTCGACTTCAGAAAGCCACAAGCTACGTCTATTCTTTATAAAATGGCCTTGAACTAGATACATTAAAATTTAGGCTATAGCTCATGGAAAAATGGAAAATGCTCGCCAACTTGAGTCCGCCTTTATACAATGTATATAAAGTGTTAATAAATAAATAAAATGAGTCGACAAAATTATCTCGTGTTTCGGCTTGAATGACATTGAAGCCAATGAAGTTACTGGGCATTATGTGACTTAACATTTTATGTCTCAAGGCGACGAGCGCAGTTGCTGCCATGCAGTGCTTTGTAATTCAAAGTTCTGTGTAGTGTTGCTTCTGTTTATGGGCAGGCGTGGCGCTTACCATCAGGCGAGCGTCTTGCTCGTCTCGTCATTCAATCTCATCGTCATTCGTCTGCTGGTGGTAGGATATTCATATCCGCCCGTATGGCGAGCACCGTACACATGGTGTTAAAACCTGCCATAGTATTCCACACGCCTTATGTGGATCGCATTCCAAGATCAGCCTATGTATATTCGATTCTTCCGAGGGGCTTGTGACATGACTTGATGGTTGACTGGGGCGGGTATAGGGGTACATATTTGTATCACTGTTTCTGCATCGCTCATCCGCCTGTCCTTTCGCAGGCCCCTCGTTTTGCTTCTTCATTCACCGAAGAGGGAAGAAGCATTTATACAGGCCGGCATAACTCTGGTGGACACCAATAAACTGGTATTTTGGATTACACTACGATTACGATCAGGTGTAGTCACTTTGCCGTGGTGGGATAAAAAAACCGGCAATGAGTAGGAACCAGCTTTTTCCTGCAAGTTGTGCTTACGTGACACGTCCATCTATAATGTTGTGTAACAAATAAGATGACTGTCACTTTGTACACACCACAGCTTTCTATTTAACCGCGAATTGGGAACATTCAATAACCTTTAAATAACGTTTCACTAAGTCTTGCAGCATCACATAATGACTAAAGTTAATTCGCTGATATGTACACGCGTCTGTTTCTCATTGAGGTAGACAGAGATTAAGATGGTTTTTTTTACCCTGGCACAGAAAAGTGACTGCACTAGATCATCATATCCAGCCCAGTCTGCCGGGCTAGGAACAAAAAATTAGTGGTACTAGTGAATGGGTCTGGAAAGTTTTAGCAAACTTAAATCAGCAGCATATTCTTCTCTTAAAAGAACTACGCGTGCTGTCTTGCGGAACTACAGTTTCGTGGTCCCCCCTGGATCTAGGGTCGTACTATGTAGTTCGTAAAATCTTACTTCTGCCGGACCATTAAGTTGTGGAACAATTTGCTGGCACGTGTGTCCCTTCCTACCTACAATATGGGGTCCTTTGAATGTAGTGCGAATAAGCTATTAGGCAGGCCGATCATTCCAGCGAACTATGATGAAAACTAACTAACAAACTTAATAACTTCTGTCGTTGGTCAACACTATTCTTGAAGTACATGCACTTGACACCGACGTCAAGTGGCAAGCAGCCTGCTGTTACTTTTCGAGTCGTAATGAGATATCACGTAAACACTTAACAGAAGGCAACGCGGAGTAGAAAGGATAGCATGCCCCAGAAAGGGGAGAGTTGCTTCAGGGACAAGGAACTGATTTATAACTTGTAGGGAGACCGAAGAGCTGTGGAGTGGAAACTGCTTGCAGACGCAATATCTGCACAAAAGTCTCCGAAGCTTAGGCCCCATATAACCGGAAGGATGGTTGGGCCATAGGAGGTGGTGGGTTTGCCCGTACCATAGTTATCCCTTCCCATTAACGCCTCCATGAATCCTCTGGTATTGTGGATGTGCTTTGGTGGAGATCATTTACCATCAGGTGCCTCACTTGCTTGTTTGTTAGCTCATGATATAAAAAACAGAAGAGCCGAATAATTGAAGTCATATAATCGGCCGAAGTGGCACATCACTGGTCCGTCTCCCGTGACGTAAAACACGGTAATTATGACGCCAGACAAGTGTACATAATCCACGTACTACAACGATTTAAACCGATTACCGTATCACGGTACTGGGGCATCGAACGGCATGTTATTCCACAATCGATATAAACAATACATTGATCCTATTGGCAATTTAATCGACTCGAGAAGTAACAGCTTGTTGTTGTGCGCTTTTCGTACGGTGAGTGACATATCCGGAAGCCAAATCAACCCTTCCCAATCCCCAAAGGAAAGGAATGGTCCTTTCCTTACGGCAACGCATCCATGATTTTTCTCGTACTGTCGATGCTCATGGGCGGCGGAGATACTCTTACCGTTAGGTGATCCACGTGCTCGTTTGTCAGTCTGTGCTATATAAAATGTTATGAGACAGTTTTGCGACCGCTCTGGACAAGTGAAGTGTATTTTGCAGCTTTTTAACGTAGGTACTCTTCATCTACGAGCATAGATTTATCCACTGTATGACATCACTTTCCAAGTTCGCGCCACCCTTGACAGTCCTATGCCAACCTCATCAAGGCGCCTCCTTCCACGTCTGTCAGATCGTTCGACCAACGGGCACGAGATCGGCCTACAGATGTTATCTATGGGCACACATGAACATGCTTTCTGTCTATTTTTTTATTCCTAATTCGACTTTAACTTATATGTAATGTTACTATTGGAGCAACCTCACATCATCTTGGAATGCGGCGGTGAAACTAGACAAAGGTCTGAAATTCTCAATAACCGAGGTTATTCCGTGAAGCCCAGGAGAATCCTGCACTGCTGCTCAAAGTTAGGCTGGCTAGATACCTAGCTGGAATAGACTTCACGTACAATTGCCCTGTATTTTACGAGCTACGTGCGAAAGCAGCCCACAATCAAAATCAAGCCATTCCAGCAAACTTCATGCTCTACCGGTTTGCTAAGAGAGTGTGAAAAGGAGCTTTGGTTAAAAGGTATCTTTCAGTTATGTTTTGGGGGTATCTAAAAAGATATGTAAGTGGTAGAGCCACACTGTACACAGTGTTGTATACATAAATAGGCCGGTATGACCAGTGTGGAAGTAAAACTGTCACACAGAAAACCGACTGGAATGGACAGCTGTGTATTGTTTCACACGGTGAGTGCGATTTCCAAAACCCCAAATCCTGCTTCCCTTCCTAATCCCTTTCCTTTCATTTAGTGTAGCCAAATCCATGATGCTTCTGGTGTCATGGGCGGACCTATGTGTGGTGTGACCTATGTGCTAGTTTTGCTAGCTTCTGCTATAGTGGTAGAGCCACACTGTAGACAGTTTTGTCTACAGCATGAATGGGCTGGCTCGACCGGGTCGTTACCACTGTCTCACAGAAAACCGACGTAAAGTAGCGGCTTGCTGCTGCGTTTAGTACCGTTTAGTATCCGGAAGCCCAAATCCCATCCCCTTCCCAATCCCTAATTGTCCTTTCCTTTAAGGTCGGGAACGCGCCCATGATTCTTCTGGTGGTGGGCGTACATGGGCGGTGGAGATCACTTGCCATCAGGTGACCCATTTGCCGGCCTATGCTATAAAAAAAAAAGATTTCCGCATAATAAAAGTAGTACATACCCGGTGCGAGTTGGCGACGTGTGCCAGCGTGTGGGCGGGCGTGGGCCGCTCGTCGCTCGACTCGTCGCCCGACCGCTCGCCCGTGAACACCGAGTCGTGGGACACCGACAGCCCGCTGCCGTACGCGCCTTCCCTGGGAACAAGGTCAAGGTCAGGGTCTGTGCAAGAATTACTACGTGGTAAATCCCTCCTATGCTAGAGGTTGGTACCATCGCTTTGTCTATTTCTGCCGCTAAGCAACAGTGTGTAAGCACTGTTGTATTTCGTTTAGGATATTGAATCCAGTGAAGTTACTAGGCATTATGAAACTTAAAATCTTGTCTCGGAGTGACGAGCGCAGTTCAGTGCTATGTAATTCAGTATCCTGTGTGGTGTTGCATCTGATTATGGGCAAGCGTTGCGCTTACCATCATGCGAGCGTCTTGCCCAATTAAATAAAAAAAAAAAATTTCTATATTAGATTTCGGGAAACGTAACTTATTGATTATAATAATAACAAAATACTAGTCAATATTCTATTGCTTACTCTGGTTATTACCTACTTTTGTCAATAACATTACCTTGATACAGTGCCCAAAATTAAAATCTATCTTATTTTTTTTTTTGGATAGATCGGCAAACAAGCACGTGGCTCAACTGATGGAAAGTGATCTCCACCGCCCATGTACGTCCAGAATACTAGAATAATTATGGGCGCGTTGCCGATCTCAAAGCGAAGGAATAATTAAAGGATTGCGAAGGGGAATGGGATTTGGGACTCATCGTACGAAACGCAGCAGCAAGCCACTACTTTACGTATGTTTTCTGTGAGACAGTGGTAACGACCCGTTCGAACCGGCCCATTCATGCTGTAGACAAAATTGTCTACAGCGTGGCTCTACCTATAAATCTGACAGTACCTAATCAAATGCAGGTCATCGGGCTACATTATACGACAAACTCCATCTCAATGAGGTTTTACAGAACGTCTTGCTTGTCTCCTCATTTTTTTTTTACTCGCCCTGTATTATATACGTCCATCTGCTGGGCACGGGCCTTCTCTACTGAATGAGAGGGATTAGGCCTTAGTCCACCACGCTGGCATAATGCGGGTTGGCAGACTTCACATACCTTCGAAAAATCTTATCAAGTTCTCAGGTTTCCTCACGATGTTTCCTTCACCGTTAAAGCAAGCGATAATAATTAACAATTAATATACACGTAACTTAGAAAAGTCAGTGGTGTATGCTCTTGGGGCTGGATTCGAACCTGCGACTTTCGTCTCGACAGTCCATACCAGTCCCCGCTGAGCTATCGCTGCTTTTCGTCTGTCGCTGTCTCGTCATTACAATTATAAATAGTTCACATACTTCCTCCTAGCATGGCGGTCGGCATCCAGCAGCTCGCTGGTGGAACTGCTCTTGGGGTCCGGCGAGGCGTCGGTACGGGCTCCGCTGCCTCGCCGCTTGAACATGCGCCGTAGGCCGCGCAGAAACCGGCCAGTGCGACCCTCGCCTGGAACATCAACATCACAACTCAGTATATGATACTTATACACACTTAGAGTGATGATACGAGTGTAACAAAAGTTCACGTATGTGTCCCCGAAGTGGTAGGCAAAGGTGTAACTATGAGGGGAAAGCGGGCAAGCCTATTGCCAATCTCGGACCTCTCATTTGTGATATTAGAGCAAAATAATAGAAAATGTTTGGACAGGGCGTTACAGGTTGCAATATGTAAGCAAGATAGTATTTTTGGGTTTCGGTTTAAAGGACATTGAAGCGAGTGAAATTACAATTAATTATGAGGCTTTTTAGCCGGTCACAGCAAAGTAATTGCACTACACCTGATGGTAAGCGCAGTGCAATCTAAACAACCAGCGACCACTAACAAACAATGAGTTTATCGGTGGACACCAGAATCATGCCGGCCTGTATAAATGCCTCTTCACACTCCATTGTTGAAGAGGGAAGAAGCAAATCGAGGGGCCTGCGACAGGGCAGGCGGATGATCGATGCATCTTATGTCTCGGGGTGACGAGCGCAGTTCAGTGCAAAGCAGTACTTTGTAATTCAAAGTTCTGTGTTGCTTCTGTTTATGAGCAGGTGTGAACGCTTACCATCAGACGAGCGCCTTGCTCGTCTCATCATTTATTTAAATAAAAAAAAAAGACGTGTGGCACTCGGAGACTGCCGCGGTAAAGCTATTGCATAGCATTTTTTATCAACTTATGTAATTATAATTATTTATTTATTTTATTTATGCAGTATTTTTTTTCCTTTGTTTTTAATTTTAATTTTGTGGGTCAAGGTCGGGGTCAAGGTCAAGTTCGGGGTCAAGGTCGGGGTCAAAGTCCGGTCCAAGCTGACTGGTCACTGTGTGACGCCACCTGGGACTTCGAAATTATCGATGTTCCAGGGAGGTCAGCTAACGCTGGCTGGACGGAGTGGGGGGTGTTAGGTTTTTTCGTTACGGAATTTCTGTATTCGGTCTCGCCGCTCAAGGCCCGCGATAAAATCTATACAATAGCTTAAAAATAGTTACCATGGTTGTGTGTGTCGGTGTGCGGCGGTCGGTAGGGCGGCTCCAGCGAGCCCTCGCGCACACACGACATAAGGCCCGCACCGCCGCCGCCGCCCGACATCCGCCTGCACGCTGGAACGCAAAAAAACAAACAAAATAAATACAAATCAAAATTAGTGGTAGAGCCACGCTGTAGACAGTTTTGCCTACAGCATGAATGGGCTGGCTCGACCGGGTCGTTACCACTGTCTCACAGCAAACCGACGTAAAGTAGTGGCTTGCTGCTGCGTTTCGTACGGTGACTGAGATATCCGGAAGCCCAAATCCCCTCCCCGTCCCAATCCCTAAGTATCCCTTTCTTTTAAGGTCGGCAACGCGGCCATGATTCTTCTGGTGGTGGGTGTACATGGGCGGTGGAGATCACTTACCATCAGGTGACCCACTTGCTTGTTTGCCGGGCTATGCTATAAAAAAAATTCCTGATCCCACGGTAATTTAACCTGCATCGTTGGTATTAGAATTTTAAACAGATACTGCTGGTGGGAGGATACTTGTATCCGACCGGATAGCGACCACTGTACACTGGTGCTAAAACCTGCCATAGTGGCCCACCTTGTGTGGGTCGCGTTGCAGGGTCAGCCAGTGTATATCCGGTTCTCCCCAGGGGGCTTGTCCCCTGATCCTAATCCTTTTCCCATCCCCCTTGGCCCTTTGGCAGGCCGGCATGATCTTACCGACCTACGATGGACACATTGTTTATCGTTGGTCGACACTATTCTTGGATTGCGCTACACTTACCATCAGGTGTAGCGTAGTCACTTTGCAGGATAAAAAAAAAAAAGAAAGCCCTTACGACAGGTCAAGTACAGAACATTTGTCATCAATAAGATTTACCTAAAATTAAGGGAACTTGGGAATAACCGCCGCGCTATAGGCTGGCAGGAAAAGCCACACGCAATATCCATTTCCAAAAATCCTTCCTTACTGGATGCTTACAACATAAAAGGCATCAACTGCCAAAATTTTAACTTTGCAGCCCCAGCGATTTAGGCTCTGCGTCAATGAATTAGTGACTAGTCAATCGGTCACGACAAGTCATTAATGTCGTATTCAGGCGCTAAACGTGAACTTTGCGGTTGAACGTTTTAAAGATTTTTTTTATACAATAACAATTCATATAAATTTATCTAGTGGAACGTATATTTTGTTGTATCATATTTTTTTCCTAATATAATTTTGTGAATTCTTATCGTAGAAAACAACTTTTTGTTTTTCTTATCGTAACAAACAATTGACTCGTCTCTGCTTCACCTGTAGGTTGCCTGTTGGAGAATGCCACTGGCATTAATTTTGTATATAAAGTTTAAATAAATAAACTTTAAAACGCTCTACTGCAAAGTCAACGTATTGGCGCGTTAGTCCTTTTTTTCTTACAATATGTATAGATGGTTATTATAATGCCGGCTATCCAACAGAACTCGTCTCGAACCTATTTAATTACCGCCTATACAACAGGTAAGTCACGCACCGCAATAAATTCATTAGTGTCCCTCGAGAAGTTTACACCTAATTTGAACAATGAATTCTCCCGGACAAATAATGGATGGATATTGAGTTGCTTTACTGTGCTATCTGTTTTAATAACGTTGTGTTAGCCCCCGAGGACTTCGGTTAGACAAATAAAACTAAGCCAAGTGTTTGAACTCCACACTAGGTCTAAATTTGTGTTGAATTAAATAAATAAGGAATCGTGAATCACAGTAAAAACACCACTAATAAAATAACTCGAAATTAATAAACAAACTAAATCGCAGTCTTTATAAAATCCATCAAACACTAATAATTCGTGGGCACAACGACCATTATTCTAATTTTTAATGGCATATACCGGCATGATGGTAAATGATTTCCACTGCACATCAACGTTATCAATACCAGAAAAATCATAGGCCCGGCAAGGGATAATTAAGGGATAAGGAAAGGGAGGGGCATTAAAGCCTCCGGATATCTCACTCATCGTACGATACGCAGCAGCAAGCCGCTACTTTACGTTGGTTTTCTGTGAGACAATGGTAAGGACCCGGTCAAACCTACATTCATGCTGTAGACAAAATTGGCTCTACCATTCAATACACCACTCCAATGGGTGGTATATCACAATATGGGACGGACTTAAACTCGGCCAACCGTGGGTGCACCACTAGATGCACCTCTACCTACCCCATCGAGGACACAAGCGTGGGATTTTGCTATGTGTAGTATATTAGATAATGCGCCTGTTACTTATTATATTATACAATACATGTACATAATTAATCTCAACAATATTCCACACAACAGACCACAATCACCCCAAGAAATTACCCATGGCACACCCTAAACAACCCCGCAACCCCACATCGAAACACCTCAATAGAACCATAGTTAACGTGCCACAAGGAAACTCTACGCTTCCATAAAACATAAATGCTTTCATAGCACAAGGTCGGCAGCACTGTTTACCCGCAGCGAAGGTCAAGGGCGGCTGCCCGATCGATACGGATGCTGGGAAACGGGATGGGGATATGAGAGATGTGCGGGAGAAAGAGGGAGAGGTTACTCTGTCGGGAGGTCGCGTTCCAGCTGCGAGCACTGTGACTTCCCTAGTTGTGACAGTTTGAAGTGATAGGGGTGTTTGTTGATAAATGTTTATGTAAACTATTGATGTATCTTTACATAGTATAAAATGAAGTCGCTTCCGCTATCTGTTCACTTGGGTCTTTTAAACTATTCAATGGATTTTAATGCAGTTTTCAGCAATAGATAAAGTGATTCATAAGGAAGGTTTATATGTATATCATGCTATGACCCATGGGAGTACAGCAGTAACATGCAGGTGACCGGGAGGCTAGTTGAATATAATCTATTAGGATTTTGAGAGTGAGATCGAGGATTTAATACGTGGAGAGTAGTCACTAGAGATTTCATTGGCTTCAATGTACTTCAACCCGCAACACAACAGTGCTTATAAATTTACGGCAGATATAGGCAAAGCGACGGTACAAACCCAAATGACCTCCCAAATAAGAGGGACATAACTTGCGTGTGTATTTATGTTTGAGTTTCAAAAATTAATGGAAATTGCAACTGTAATTCATACCAGTTATGGCGAAAATATTCCACCATCCTCAATCCTTTCCACAACACCCATATCATGCGTAGCATCTCCACTAGTAATCATGACTCGTATTTTTCCAACGATGTTTATATTCCGTGAAATATCTATTTCATCGTCCACCCGGGCGTGTTATTTATCCAGAGATCGAGGTTTTTCGGGCGAGCCTTCAATCACGATACTTAACCGAGTGTACGTGTATTACATGTTCTTATAACATGATGAATAGCCTTTTTCGGGATATTTTTAGGATTCCGTACACCAGGGTGGCAACAGAAACACAAAGATGGCGGTAAGATAGTCATATCCACCCGGATAGTAACCACTTTACTCATGGTGTTAAATCCTTCCATAGTAACCCTTGTGACACATCTTATTTGGATGGCATTCCAGGATCAGCCAGTGTATATCCGGTTCTCCTGAGAGGCTTGCGATATGACTTCATGGTTGGTTGGGCGGTTATCCCCTATAACATTACATCCTTGTATCCCTATGCTTGCAACGGACGTCAAACTCATTGTTTGTCGGTGGACGCTGGTTTTTTGTACTGCACTGCGCTTACCATCAGATTTAGTTCAGTCATTTTCCCGTGTTCCGATAAAAAATTAGTACCAACAGAAGGTTATTATTAAGTCCTGCTCTTAAAGGCCTTTATTTTGTGAACCGTAATTGATAGCGGGCTGAAATTGTTAATATATGTTCCTTCTTTTGCTCACGGAGCTACCTTCATGAATGTCTATTTTTAAGATAAAAGGTAGGTCCTCCTAATTGAGGTTATGGTCTACCTACCTTCCGAATTTCATCCAAATCCATTTGTAACTAACATCCAAATTTAAAAACGTCCTAACTCACAAATTCACAAACATCTTGTCAGTATCCTTGGCCAAGTGGGTTAGTAACCAGCAGCGAATCTAGAGGTCCTGGGTTTGATTCCTGCCCTGAGATAAATTTTGTTTGTGCGATCCACGAATATTTGTATCGGGTCTAGGTGTTGTAGGACGGCAAATCCTTTGTAGTTACTGACACCCACAATACAGGTTTAACCTAGGGCTATGTGTGTGACTGTTGGGTGTATTTTATAAAAAGAAAGGATCTTAATATTCTCATTTATAACTTTAGTAGGATTATGAGAGATATCCTAACAAATAATAAAAAATACATAAACGTAAAAGTGTGAGTACTCACTCAGGCCTCGGTACGCGAGACTTATTCGCACTTGGCCGGTTTATTTGCTCGGTTAGAAGTGTGGAGTGGATGGGAGCATTATCTTGTAATGTTAAATAAACTTCTCAAAGTAACACTGAACACTTACAAAAAAATATTATTTCTAGAGGTCTTTCTGGAGTCTGTGGACGGATTTTTTTAAAAACGGACCATACATGATATACTCTTAGCAAAGAGCTCAATTTAGTGTTGTTCTTAAATACGAACGATGGTGTCATGATGCAAGAAGTCATGGAGTACGCTGTAGGCACATCACCTACCACGTGAGGGCTGATTGGATTTACTTGCTTTTTTTTATTCGAGCACGGCATGTGACTGCACTACACCTGATGGTAAGCGCAGTGCAATCCAAAAAACCAACGACCACCAATGAGTTTATCGGTGGTCACCAGAGTCATGCCGGCATGTATAAATGCTTCTTCCCTGTTCGGAGAGCTTTATAATATAGGGGTGATACTCGGTTTGGATGGGATGTTAAATGTAGATAAAGCTTTACGCCCATATTTTTATGAACCCAGTCATAAAAGCACAACTTTTAAACCTGTTTTATGAGTTTGATCACTCTGTCTATCTGTATCAACCCATGACTATATTTTCATCATAGTTAGTCAGTTCATTAGTTTTTATAAGTGGTAGAGTCACGCTGTAAACAGTTGTCTACAGCTGAAAGGGCTTGAGGGGGTCGTTACCACTGTCTAACAGAAAACCGACGTAAAGTAGCGGCTTGCTGCTGCGTTTCCTATCACGAGTGAGATATTCGGAGGCACAAATCCCCATCCCCTGCCCAATCCCTTAATTATCCGTTTCCTTTAAGGTTTGCCACGGGCCGATGCTTCTTCTGTTATTATGTGCGGTGGAGATCGCTAATACCATCAGGTGACTTGCTTGTTTGCCGGCTTATTATACAAAAAAAAGTCCGTACTTTTAAATTGTTTTTTATCACTTAAACAAAAGTATTCTAGGAAACAACAATAAATAGGAAAAATCAATTTTTCACATGTAACGTTATTAGTTACATATCGTCGATGAAGTACCAATACCTCCTAACTGTCAATTTAGTCCAAAATTACTTTTTTATTAAAATAGACGTAAACATAAACCACATCCCTTAGTAACTAATAAAAAGGTAATGTAATATTTGAAACTATTTACTATCAATAGTTGATCAATATAAATAAAACCTTATTTTAAACAGTCTGGTGTAAAATTAGATTCTTAACACTTAGGAGGTATTGGTACTTCATCGACGATATTAATCTTTGTGATAGTAATATAAATCAATAATATTATTATTGTAATGGCTATTCTATACCTAGTGCACTCTATATATGTTCCGAAATTCGTTGCTTCGTTTCGGATTTATAAAATACTAGCATTCGCTCGCGGTTCGGCCCGCATGAAATTTTGCACCGTTATATTATCGATATCACCTATATTCATCAGGGATAATGTAGGATTCTAATGGGGAAAGAATTTTTCAAATCGGTCCGGTAGTTTCAGAGCCTATTCGATGCAAACAATCAAATCTTTCCTCTTTATAATATTAGTTTAGAAGGTGTGTCCTGTTCAGTCATGTAAAAATTAGCTATTTTAACATTTTTTTCAAGTGATTTCTTACGTTTACGCGAGTGTTATTCATTGAAATAAAACTAATTTAAACGGATTTTATCGCCGTTTTTTAATTAAAATAGGAAAAAACTGCGATAAAATTCGTTTAAATTAGTTTTATTTCAATTTTTTTATGCCAAAACAGTTAACAAGTGAACTGCAGGTCATTATACCCTAACTAATGTACAATACGGGCATTTACCAGAGCCTGGGAAGCATGTCGGACGAGGTTCAGTCCGCGTGTTGCGACACCCATTGTCATGTGAGATCGCTTGTGCAATTTTACGTGCCCACCGTGATTATTTCGGTGTTTCGCGATCATTCGATGTTATACATATAGGCGCTCTCGCCTGTATTTTCCGAAGGGGTAGGCAGAGTTGTAACCAGTACACTCATATTTTGAATAGCGTATTTCCGTCCTATGATGTAATAGGGGGCGAGCCCATCGCCATACTGGGCACAATTCCAGACTCCAGGCTGATACTGAGCATTTCGTGATACAAAAATCTAATATCATTTGAACCGACCCGGGATCGAACCCGAGACCTCAGCACAGCAGTCGTACCGTATACGCAATACAACTGCGCCACCGAGGCAGACTTGCATTGGAGCATTGGATGTCATATTTTTATTTAAACTATACGTCCGCGATGGAAATTCAAACAAGAGGCACATTAAACATCAGTTATTATTTCCCATACAATTTTCGACCCATTCACCCCTTTTAGGGATGGTAAAACCATTCTTAGTGATTATTATCTACGATATTATAGACAGACGCTGTCAAAACAGCCTCCGTGGCGCAGCGGGCGAGTAGCCGGCTGTGAAGCGAGAGGCCGCGGGTTCGAACAAATATTTATGTGATTCACAAATATTTGTTTCGGGGTATGGGTGTTGTGAGACCAAGTCTCTCGTAGTTCCTGATAACCATGACACAAGACTCGGTGTCTTACTGTGGGGTCAGGAATCAGGATTATGACTGGTGGGTACATTTATTTATTTAAAAAAAAAAATCCAGATCTGTTAGTTTGGTCTGGGCGTTCACAATCAATCAGCCACGGACTCAGGGTATGTAACCGCTGCAACTTCATTCACTGTATAAAACGTAATAGCAGCCATTTCACGTCTATTTCTGTGAGACGGTGGTACCTGCCCTTGTTCAGCTGGCTTATTCGTGCTGTAGACAAAACTGTCTACAGGGTGGCTCCACTCATATTAATTATGTATCACGTAACCCTCCCACCAATAGAATAACACGGATGGAATCTAGAGGCGTATCAAATACAACCTAACAAACGAAAGCTATGTCTTGATTTCCTATTACCAGTAACTAGTAGTGTTTACCCAGATGTCGCCATTACCGGGTCCGCGTCGACCTCGCGAGTCGCGTATTCGGGTTTACGTTACACCGATATTTGAACAAGTGTGTTTTCGGTCATGTATTTGCTAGAAAATAGGTCGTCAATGTCGAATCGGTATCTTTTGGATAAAACTTTTTGACAATAATACGCACTCACACGTGCAATACCCGAAGAGGTAGACAGAGGTAACTAGTACACCCACATTTCGCCGAGCGTATTTCCGTCTCATGATGTGATAAGGAGCATATCTCCATACCGGACACAATCCCAGACTCCGGGTCTCTTTGGTTTTTTTCACCTATTAAAACCACAAAATGTTCACCATAGCATTCGCTCGCGGCTCCGCCCGCCTGAAATCCTGTACCGTTTTATTATCGATATCGCCTATGTTCATCAGGGATAATGTAGGATTCTAATGCAATGCAAACAATCAAATCTTTTTAATATGTATTAGTTTAGAAAAGACATTGAAGCGGGTGGAAGCAGATGCTAGTTTTAAAAATAATTATCTAAGTTAGATAGACCGCTATGCCGGTTTTATAATTTTTTTCATCAACATTACCATTAACTACATGTTGCCATGGTCAAAACTAAAGTCTTGTATGCGACGAGAGGTCACCGACCTACTTTCGACCTATGTTAGTTTCGGCAGGCCGGCATGATCTTGCCGACCATGCCGGCAATACATTGTTTGTCGTTGGCGACACTATTCTTGGATTGCGCTACACTTACCATCAGGTGTGGTCACTTTGCCGGGCCAGGATAAAAAAAAATGTTATTCATAAGTTTATACTCACTTCACTAGACTGTGGGGTTTGTTTCAGCGCCGGTTGCCATGGTGACCGGTGGCCCACACCACCTGAAATTAAAGGGAATTATTACAAACATGTTATATTGATTTCTTGAACGTGTGGTCAGGCGTGTAAGAAGTGTGATAGCAATATGCTGTCCCATTGCTGGGCTCAGGCCTTCTAATGAGAGGTTACGCCTTAGTGTTAAGAAAGCGATAGCAATATGCTGTCCACTGTTAGGCTCGGGTCTTCTAATGAGGGGTTAGGCTTTAGTGTTAATGGAGTAACAATACACACTTTTGAAATAAACACGTTACAAAGATTATAAGTAAATAAAACATAACAAAGAACAAGAAATAATACAGACGTTTCCTTGTAAAACACTATCCTGTAACCACATAAAAGAAAAGGTCGCCAAATAATAAGAAATGTAAATTTATTTAATCATTATCGACTAATAGAAACAAAGACACGAGGAAGTACTTTACAAGGCAACTCGTTGAATTAACTTCCAAATAAATAAATGATACAAAAGTGTCAAGGCGGTAGGTTTTATGAGTAATGATTTCTTATGTTTACACGAATGTTACGAGTACACATTTAAATACAACTAATTAATTAGAATTCTTAACAATAAATGTAAACTGAAGGTAGGCACTGTAACATTATCTTTTCTGGACAACATACACCTTAGTCCACCCCGTGACCATGAAGGCTGTAAGCTTTGGAAACGTCGGGACCAAAATTAAATAAAAACCGCGATAAAATCCGTTTAAATTCGTTTTAATTCAAAGTTCTATGCATGTTTTTATTATTTAATGTTAGAAGGTAAAGGTAAAGGTAGATAATGTAACATTAACATTTTGAGACAACCTACACCTCAGTCCACCCCATGACCACGAAGGCTGAAAAGCTTTCGAAACGTCGGGACCAAAATTAAATAAAAACCGCGATAAAATCTGTTTAAATTCGTTTTAATTCAAAGTTTTATGCATGTTTTTTTTATTTAATGTTAGAAGGTAAAGGTAAAGGTAGATAATTAAACATTAACATTTTGGGACAACCTATATACACCTCAGTCTACCCCGTGACTACAAAGACTGAAAAGTCTTCGAAACGTCGAGATCAAAATTAAATAAAAACCGCGATAAAATCTGTTTTAATTAGTTTTATTTCAATGTTGTGCTATGTCACAAAACAGTTTACCCCATTATGGTGCAGGCGTGCGAGGAAGTAGTGAGAATTCCCCACTACGCGCCCACCTTTATACTCATACCAATATTTAAAATAACAGTGGCTTATTTTTTTTTACCATTAATTCTGTTTTCGCAAAACAATTTCTGTTTTCATATTATTGTCAATTGCATATAAAAAAATGTATAAAATTAAGAGGCAGTCAAATACCCTATTGAACATTAAGTTACAACAGAACCAAGTCATTTTTTTTTAAATCTTTTTTGTAAAAAGTTTTTATATTCTCAACAAAATACATGTACATAATTTATTTCCAAGTAAACGCTTCAAATACATATTTAATGAGTCCCAAACAGGAGTCCAAGACCTGGTATTGTGTAATGAGAGACGAAATAATTGATGCTTGAATTAGAAATGAAGAAAGGAAGTGATATAACGAGGGAAACACTCCGACTCAAGTACGCATTTACTGAAGGCGTATTCTTTTACGCTGAAATATATGGAATATATTTAATGGGATTTTAATTAGAGGAGTCTAAGATAAACCGACGTGCATGCATGAATTTACTGAAAATGAAGGAGGCCAAAGAGGTGTGTAAGGATCATAATATGTGGAAGTCCGTTGTCTCTGCCTACCCCTATGGGAAACAGGCGTGAATCTATGTATGAGTCTAAGATCTATAGAACAATCTTCGGCTTATGTCAAGTCGTCTTGTACGAAAATTACTTCGCTAAGTACTATACAGTAACTTGATCGCCCCGTCAGTTCGACTCACAATGACAACTAATTATAAAATATATTTATGTTTTAGATTAATTAAAATAAATTTAAAAGATTTAAAAGATTTATAGTTATTTATGAGCGCATTACAAAAATGACCTACGTAAAGTGAACATTCTTACGTTGACTTTGGAAAGTTGATTTTGGCGAGTTCATATTGAAGATTACTACGCATTCACTTTCTGCACGACTAGGTCGGGTCTATGGATTTCAGCTTTAGAGTAAGTTAACAACGATTCATGGAGACCAGTTAAGTAAAGATAAATATATTTTTATATTTGATTGCATTACGAGCAAGGCGCTCGCCTGATGGTAAGCGCCACGCCTGCCCATAAACAGAAGCAACACCACACAGAACTTTGAATTACAAAGCACTGCATGGCACTGATTTGCGCTTGTCACCCCGAGACATAAGATGCTATGTCTCAAAATGCCGAGTAATTTCACTCTTTCCATGTGCTGCAAGCCGAAATACAACAGTACTTACATTACTGCTTGGCGGCAAAAATAGGCAAAGCGGTGGGACCAACCCAGACGGCCTCTTGCATCCGAAGGGCCTACGGCTTGGTAGTAATAGCCTCTTTATCTAACCATTCCCTCAATCGCTTCCTATACCCAGCACAAAAAACAGCGGGAAGTATAAATATATCGCAGTAACCACAATAAGCTTGTTAGATCACGACGGAACGTAATATTGTATACCAGTTTTTCATCAAGCCATTGAACTGCCAGCACCACTTTATCGTTTACCTCCACTGCCACTCTTATCGCGATGGTGTAAAGGTTATTTTCGCCCGTACAATGTGGTGGTTAGTTGGTAATAGTTAATAACACTGTCTTACCTTCTTGAAGTTCAAGGATAGTTTCCCGCGTTAGGTTATTGCGATTAGCAATGATTGTTTAAGGTGTCGTTCGACTCCCATTGTGTGAATTGTTTTTGCGTGCAATATGCATGGTTTAATGTTTTTATAAGATTGCATATGTTATCAACAAGCAACGGTTCTTTACATAGTATAAAATTAAGTCGCTTCCGCTGTCTGTTCGCTTAGATCTTTTAAACTATTCCACGGATTTTAATGCAGTTTTCAGCAATAGATAAAGTGATTCATCGAAACCAGTGAAATTACTGGACATTATGAGATTTAGCATTTATCTCTCTGGGTGACGAGCGCAGTTCAGTGGCATGCAGTGCTTTATAATAAGTTCTGTGAGGTGTTGCATCTGTTTTTGGGCAGGCGTGGCGTTTACCATCAGGCGAGCGTATTGCTCGTCTCGTGCTAATTAAATAAAAAAAAAACATTCAAAATTAGTTGTCTTAAACTTTATTTGGTGGTTTCATCATACAAAATATTGTGAAGCAGGCCCTAAATCTCGCTCAAATATAGTGACAGACCCTAAATGTAGTTTTTTTGCTAATAAAGTACAGTTTCAAATTAAATAGTAAAGACAAGCTACCGCTATCCAGCGAATTAATTGTCTTATTACCCGTTATAAAATTGTATTGACTTTTTACGCGAGGTACCCCGTTCGATTACCGACTCGAATGTGCATGTTTATACGATAGAGGTATTACAGTATTAGTTATGGGCAATAAATACCAATTGAGAAATTCTATCCGATTCAAATATTCGAAATTTTTATATATTTTTATATACTCGTTAATACTGCCTCGGTGGTTGTATTATGTGCGTACGACTGCTGTGCTGAGGCCTCGGGTTCGATCCCCGGGTCAGGTAAATTGGTATAGGGTATCCTATGTTGAATACTATACATTATTTTATATGCAACAGAAAATAATATGAAATAGAAACTCTTTTGTTAAAACACAATCAAAATCGGTTTAAAAATGAGCCCGTAATTATGATTTTAAACATTGGTGTGATTTAATTAATTCTCAGCAATAAAGGCTTCCTGCAACCTATATCAGGTCGTCTGTCCACCTTGTAGATGGACGTCCAACGCTGCGTTTGCCAGTACGTGACCTCCATTCCAGAACCTTTCTGCCCCATCGGTTATCAGTTCTGTGAGCTATGTGGCCTGCCCACTGCCAATTCAGCTTGCTAATCCGTTGGGCTATGTCTATGTTGTTTATAAAAAAAAACTGGCTTCAAAATGATAATCTTCATTGTAATCATCCGAAGTAGACAAAAATAGAGCCAAGAATAACATTTTCCATTTTAAAGTTTATATTTCGATATGAATCGAGATTTTATAAATGTTTTCCTCCGATAGTAGCGATGAAAATAAAACGAGTGCCCTGTTACCCGTTACGATATTGCCAACCTCCGGGATATTGAGCTACTGGGGTGAAATCATACGAGAAATGTTTCGGATTATGTATTGCTTGATAAACATCAAGAAATTTAGACGATGAAAGAAAAAAATAAAGAAATGAAAATGGTCTCAATTCTGCGTGTGTTTGTTATAACCATCGACAAAAAAAAGTGTTTAAGAGTTTAAAGGTGGACAGACGACCTGATAAAGGTCGCAGGAAATCGCTGGATGCAGGCCGCTTCCAACAGGTCGGTCTGGAAATCTTTGGGGGAGGCCTATGTTCAGCAGTGGACGTCTTGTGGCTGATGATGATGATGATGATGATGATGAAGAGTTTAACCTCTATCCGTCTGTCTGTATGTCTGTGACATCGTAGGCCCTAAACGATGGACCGATACGAATACATTGTTTTAAAATGTACAACCTTGTTTAATTGAAATAGAATGATGATTGAATAAATTCTGTTCAGTCATTTTTATTGAATAACAAGACGAGCGGATCACCCGCCTGATGGTAAGCGCCACGCCTGTCCACAAACAGAAGCAACACCACACAGAACATTGATTTACAAAGCACTGTATGGCACTACACAAATGGGTTGTTAAGTCTCATAAATCCCAGTAGTTGCACTGGCTTCAATGCCCTTTAAACCAAACACAACAGCGCTTACACACTGTGCTTGGCGGCAGAAAGACAAAGCGGTGGTACTAATCCAGACGGCCTCTCGCATACGAGGGACTTACCATGTAAAAAATGTTTTTCTTTTTGTCTTCATGGTTTTTATAAACAAAAGCACAGCTCTATAAAATTTATATTACAACCGAACACGTTCCGCCTAAAATCACATTTGAAAATGCAAATCCCGTTGACGGCAGAGCGATCGGTTTTCGCCGATACAATTTCCGTCTGTCCGCCGCGTCGTCTCGCATAATATACAGTGCATACGTCGCAAAAACTGATGCATAGATGCGGATCGATTACTGTCGATATTGTTAATTAAAAATATTGTATTGCTGAAACAACTAACTATATACCGACAAATGAGCCATTGGGTCACCTGATGGTAAGTGAGCCCCACCAGCCAGAACGCATTACCAGAAGACGCAATACCAGAAGAATTACGAGCACGTTACCGACTTTAAAGGCCAGGAATTGGGAAGGAGAGGGAGATTTTAGCCTCTGGATATCTTACTCACCGTACGACTCATGGGTCTGGCTGTTGGATGGTAAGTCTCTTTTAGTTCCTGATACCCACGATACAGGTTTAACCTAATTGGCGGTCAGGGCTATATGTATGATTGTTGGGTGTATTTATTATCATCATACATTTCTCTTTATTTTAAAAGGTTATTTCATACATTTTTAAATACATAAGTAAATAAAAAAGAAAAACATAAAAAAAAAATTACACACTCCCGTGGCGAGACCTAGGACCCAAGCCACTGGCGGTTAGGACCCCAGTGTGAGGAACCTCCTCATAATGCGTGCCGTATCCAAATATTATAATTAAATACGGCGAAATTGGAATCGAACCAGTCTCTTTTAAACAACAACCGTCATTACACTACGGACAAGTTTAACACAAGTGATACGGGACACGATTTCACAATGATAGTTAGTTAGTGAAATCAAGACTGTCTGAATGTTGATAACACCACTCCAAAATAAACATTAGATTCTCAGAACGAATTTCAATTATAACTTCTACAACATTATTAATACCATTAATCACATAAAAACAAATAAACGTACATTTATTTTCTTAGCATACTTTTCAATCATCACATACAATCAATATAAACTAGGCTATGTTTAGAAAAACACCAAAATAAATCTGCAAATAAATCATCGTTCGAAAGCTCATAGTACCAGGATTTCATAAACACGAGGGAGCGGTGCATTCCAGCCGCAAATAGACCATCTTCCCTCCGTACCCCGCGCTCCCTCCCGAACTCCCGTCTCCGAAACACGATCCGTAATGTAAACATACTGCGTTCAATTGCACTCGGGTGTTATACCACTTTGAAATAAGGGGTGAAATGTAAGTTAAAAGACGGGACATTTTAGTCTCAGTGATAATAGGTAAGTCAAATATTGAAGCAATCACGAAGTTAATCTCAATTTCAGTGTATTACCAATAATTTTTTTTATCCTGGCACGACAAAGGACCTGATAGTAATTACAATACATTCGAAATCTAATATCAACTGTCAAATGATATGGCGTTCCTCCCCGGTCGGCAGAATTATGCCGGCTTGAAATTACTGGATATATACTGGCTGATCCCGGAACTCGACTCGCCTGAACGAGCCATTGTGATGGGCTTATCACCGAAATACTAGAACTAACTACGACTATGCTTGATAATTTCGTGACGGAATGCCCATCTCTTCAAATCCCTAGGGATATTAATTCATAATCGAAGTTTTCGCCTGACTTGTGGACTACGTAACATTCGGAGATAAGCATCAAGTTATTCCAAGATATAATAACATTAGCATATCGTAGAGATAACGATTACAAGTTATCGTGTTGGTTTGAGATTTACCTCGTGTTATAGGCGATTAATCCTAAACATTACGTATTCCCATTTCACTACAAGGGTTAATGGTGAACCATTAACCATTGTAGGTATAGTATTAATTGCCAAATTAAATTATCAAGATAATAAACATAACAGACATTCATTTTGGTGTAAGGTCCAATCCCCAAACTTCGGAGCACTTGCAGGCTATGGAATGAACTTCCTTTTACGATGTTTCCTCAGAGCTATGACAATATGGCGTAAAATGGCGTTTCTGACCCAGCGTTGCTGATATGGCTTAACCTCTATCACATCATGGGACAAAAATAAACTCGGCGAAATGTGGCAGCTGCCACCTCTGGCTACCCCTTGGACGATAAAGGCGTGAGCATATATAATTCCAATAACAGATTCCCAAGGAATAACAGAGGTTAGTCCTGACTCCTATATCATTCAGACTTGAATATAATTTTATCGAACGACAAACATTGATCCCATTCCTGGAATCCAATACTCTAGTTCTTCAGCTAAAATAAATATCCCATTAAGATAAGCTTTATGTATATGCAAATAAATTCAATTTCCCCGTTCACAAATCTATTATGGATGTGTAAGGTGACCATATTTTGGACCCACGGCAGAATGTCTATACAATTTTGTTATATTTTAAACTTAATGATTTCTTACGTTTACCGGAATGTTACTCGTTGAAATAAAACTAACTTAAACAGATTTTATTGCGGTTTTTTATTTTGGACGTGGGTGGTCAATCCACCCCGTGACCACGTAGGTTGAAAAGCTTTCGAAACATCGGGACCAAGTGAAAATAAAAAACCGCGATAAAATCCGTTTAAATTAGTTTTATTTAAACTTGTATGATATTTTCAGATAGCTTTATTTTCAAAAATTGTACAGAATAGCTGAGGCTGAGAGCTGCTTTCTCGAACCAGAAGGAATTTCCGAAGCATATGTACATTTTTGAAAAAAAATATGCGTAATAGTGAGCATACGAGCCTAATTCCTGAATAAAACACTGACAGAAATGTTAAACGATCTCGTTCGAACCGGGACGTATAGTCACCATAATCATATCAGACATTTGATGTCGCGCTACAGTGAGCTGAGCGTGTTCATATTTCGTTTAGGAAAAAAATACTGAAGCAAATATCTTTCCGCGTCGACAGATATCTTGCAAAAACTAAACGAGACAAACAAACTTTGTGGAATTTAAAACACCAGTGTTTGGTTATTTTACTGATAGATAAATAGCTGTTCAACCAACTCCGAAAATGAGGTTCTCAATTTGTCAGCATTATTTGTTTTTATTTCGATGATTCTTTTTGTTTTCAATTGGGTTTTCTCTAAGGGATGTAGTTTTGGTTAAGATCGGATGACGGTGCAGGAGAGAAAGTTGGAAACTTCGCAACAGATAACAGTATACGGACCACAGGTTTTGAAGACTTTTTTAGAAGTTATTACACCCACGCCTATAATCCCCGACGGGGTAGAAGAGATGTAACAAGTACACCCACATTTCACCGAACTTATTTCTGCACCATAATATGATAGGTGACACAATTCCAGACTTCAAACTGATAGGTACTGGCCATTAGGGATTGCAATCCGGAAAACCGGATCCGGTAATCCGGCGGATCCGGCATCATTCAACGTCCACCGGATCCGGTACCAATATACCGGATCCGGCGACCGGATCCGGTGCTACAATTTTTAGATATTTAAATAGAGCTGTTGCATGATAAGGTACTTTACTATGTCAAAGAAAAAGTCATACGATCAGAAATGACAAAAATCTTGGAAAGAGTTATTCTAGATGATAAACTCTAAAGAAAAATTTGGAAGAAATAGTAGAAGAGAACTTAGATTCACCCTCACTAAAGAAAGATTTGACATTACAGGAAGAATTACAATTGCAAATCCAGCAAGAAACCATGTGTTATAGATTACATACTAAAAAAGAGAAAGATTTTCATAAAGTACTAAAAAAGTAAATGATTACATTTGAAAGGACGGAGTTTTGACGGAGTTCGAAGAGAATACTTGTCTGCTATTTATGATTATTTGCTGACAATAAAGCCGACCAGTGTAGAAGCTGTAAGGGCCTTTTTGGCCGCAGGCTATACAGGGTTAATTTTAAAACACCAGCAACCTCGCAGGACCAGATAGCTGACCCCATACGGAACAACTTTTGTTCTACGAGTTTGTATATAACTCAATATATCGAGCCTGTTATGGAAGAACATCGTAAGTGACATTTTGTAGGTATTTCACTTTTTTGGCGTAGCGTATAGCAAATATAATTTAAGGCCTAATGCAAAAATCCTTAGGCTCATATCTGTAGAAATGGCAAAATTATAACTGAAAATCAATTTTATCGTAAACGAAAAAAGTAAAAGTTTTAAAAAAATGAATAGTAAAATTATCGTAACCTACAATATCCTACAAATTAAAAGGTGTGGAAATAAAATGTGAAATGAATTTTAGTCGTGAGAATAGGAGGAATATACATGAAATTTACTGGGGTTTATGGAGAAGTTCTATGAGACAGCGTGATTGGCTTCTAGGATTAGTCGAGGAGACAAATGTTCGTCAACGAAAAGTAGAAAGTGGTAGTAGGTGATCAGTCTCATATCGTCTTCTACTTTCGTTTTGTCTCTGTTTCCTTGGGGAGACGGAGACAAAACGAAAGTATGTCAGCAATTTTTGTTAAAAACATTAGGGATATCACAAATGACGTTAAGATATACTCTTAAGAATGCAAGAGCTTTAAATGTCTCTAAGCCAGATGAAAGAGGCCAATCCACACCTATTAACAAATACAATGAGTCGATAATTCAAGGAGATAAACAATTTATTGAAAATTCCAGCCGTCAAGTCCCACTATTACCGAAATAAAGGAAATAAATTATATTTACTTTCCTACTTCAAAAATCTGTCGTTCCTTTATAATAAAGTTTATCTTCAAGATGATATTTGCTGCGGCCAAAATAAAAATAGAGCAATCCTTTCGATGTTATCATACTTTATAAGTAACTTTGCAATGTTCATTGAGGATATAACCACAAACTGTTTGGTTCCTGGGCATACAATGATGGCGATAGATTCGGTACATGCGACTATTTAATCATTCATAAAAGGAATGCTGTTTGGACTCCATCCCAGTGGCCTACATTAATCTCGAACGCTAGAATCAATCCGAAAAATTATAAAACCATAATGCTAGAAAATGGTGATATCTTGGACTCGAAAAGCTATGCAGATGTATATTTACCTAAATCTATCAAAATTCCAGTTACGAAGCTACAATCAGCTTGCTTTCAACGAATTGAACCTAAAAAATTACTTAATTATGCATTTTCTACGCCTTCAGAAATTCGATGTATGGATCTGGGGCTTTTTCATAAGATTTTGACAAAGTCTAAAGCGCCTTCAGGCACCCACGGCAGCATATTCTGCAAAACTACCTATTCCTACACCAAAGTACATGGACCTGAAAAAAATATGTGGCAAAGGTATAATTCTTGCACAATATGCGCAGGAATATCTGAGTTTACCTTATGATGGTATTACAAAAGATTTTCTACCAGAGGAAATTAGTGATGATGAATGATTGTTTATAATGGAAGTTGATAATTTAATAAGAATGAAAATTAATATATGATTGAGTTTTCGTTTTATTATAAAAGTTTGATATACATATAGGACTTACAGGATAAAGAACAGAGTATATAGCATATATTTACATAAATATATAACCTGACTATTCTGATAAATCATATCGTAAGTGACAATTTTTGAAAATCATATGGAAATAGTAAACTAAAATTTTATCGTAAGTGACAAAAGTACTTATTGCTATTGCTATATAAGTTTTACTGCAATCATTTAATTGATAACAAGAAAGTCATTATAAGTTATGCAACATATATAAAAACCGGGGACCTCTTACTAACATATAAAAAATAATCAATAAAAAACCTCTCCTGTAAAATTAGACAAATGTCACTTACGATGTTCTTCCATAACAGGGTCGATATTTAAAAAAAAATGATTTTACAAGTTTTTGTTGTGTCGTATTTTTCTTCGTAGCGTTCGGCGTGCGCGCGCGACTCAAAGGCGCCGCTCAGCTGGCTCGGGCGATGACCTTCAACGCTAGCCCGGTTCCCCACGCTTCGCGTGTTTGCTTACGTAATCTGCGATGCTTGTAGGTAACATTCAAGACGGAAATTAAATGAATACTTATTTTTGTATGAAAATAAAATCTAACAAATTATCAAAAGTCGTAGAACAAAAGTAGTAGCTTATAACCTTAGGTATCTACCCCTGCAAGGTTGCTTGTGTTTTAAAAATAACCCTGTATTTGCAGCTCTATTAAAAGTCGACTAGCAGATGACACAATTAACATTATATGTTTTCTACAATCCTTTTTTCAAAATCAATATCGATTTTCTATATATAATGAATACTAAGACAATTATTACTTAAAATAATTATTTTTCGTAAGTTGATTAAACTAAAAAGTTGACATTTTAAGACAAACTCATTATTGTGATAATTGTGCCATTCATTACAAAGATTCATCAAATCATGATGGTGTCTCTCATAAATATAAGACTTGTTTATTGCAATAGTTAGCATTCTCAAATACTTTATTAATTATTGTGATCTCATCTCAATAAATTACGTAAGGTTAATTATATTAGATTTTATAATGTAATTTACTAAAATAATTGATCTATATGTGGAAGTGAAAACTATGAAGATTGAGCTACTTGTTTCATCGTTAAAATTTTACTAGTTACCTACATTACTAGATTTTATTTGTTGGCTCGTTGTCTAATCTTAACATTAGATTGGAAATAAAGTTGATTTTATATGTTTTATTTTTTATAAACTACCTATATTAAGCACAATAACACTTGATCAACTTACTAACAGTTCATTTTGAACCGAAAAGCGAAAATCATCCTGACTTGATCAATTGGAACAGTGGGAACAGTGGAAATCCGGTCGGATCCGGCCGGATTGAAAATGACGCCGGATTGCAATCCCTACTGGCCATTTCGTGATAGAAAAACCGCATCAAAATCCGTTGCGTATTTTTGAAGATTTAAGCATATATAGGGATAGACAGACAGACAGAGGGAAGGGACTTTGTTTTATACTATGTATTGATTATAATATTGTTTTATAACTCGTCCCTGAGATTTTGAACTAAAATCATACTTGGACATAAACTATAGAATTTAGAAGTGATCACTATTAAAATTCATTATGGCTGACCTCGTTAACGGGATGAATTGGAATACATGAATATCAAACAGTAGCAGACCGTTCGACTAAGCTGTTTTATTATTCACAGCTAGGTTTTACCCGGGCTTCTGTCCGTATAATCCCGAAGCATAAGTAGGTACTAGAACAAACACCTTTCTGTCTTTCCACCTGGCGTTACCTCAGCTTATTGCCAGTGTACTTAGACGCTTCTACTTCGCTCGGTCTTGAGCTTTATCAGTAGTGAGACTATTGGCTCTCACGTCTCTCTGGAATACTTCAAGCCAGCGTTTTTTTGGACATCCGCGAGGTTTTACTCCTGGTACCATATGGCATAGGTCCTTGTGGCAGACGTACTCATGTGTACTGGAAAGGACACCATTAAGAAAATTGGTGTGCCACGCGTGCACACGGTGCTGCACTGTGGCTGTGTCAAGCAATTCTGTTCATTCCGTAAAAAAATGGCGCCATTTTTTTTTATCCTGGCTCGGCAAAGTGACTAGGTACGCTACACCTGATGGTAAGTGTAGCGCAATCTAAGAATAGTGTCGACCAACGATAAACAATGTGTCTATCGTAGGTCGGCAAGATCATGCCGGCCTGCCAAAGGACCAAGGGGGAGGGGAAGGAAAAAGGGATGGGAAAAGGGTTAGGATCAAGGGGCAAGCCCCCTGGGGACAACCGGATATACACTGGCTGACCCTGGAACGCGACCCACACAAGGTGGGCCACTATGGCAGGTTTGAGCACCAGTGTACGGTGGTCACTATCCGATCGGATACAAGTATCCTCCCACCAGCAAAATTATTTATGCACGCTTTTAAAGCGCAGAAAGAGATTTCTATAAGTAATAAAATAGATTACAGAATCGTCGTGATGAATCCATATCCATACAATGAGCGTACATGTTCAAGTAATGTAGTTGTGGTACTACACTGCAACGCGAGGCGTACATTTTCATCGCGTCGTCCATTCTAGTATATTAGTATATAAAATACATAAATATCCCGAAACCGTGGGAACATACACTTTAGAAGTTTGAAATATCGTGCCGTGGAGCGACATTGTGGGAATATTAAAAGCCTGCCTCGACTTATCTTCACGGTAGGTATTAGCATCCGGCTACACACAGTGAAATTTTGCCCCTGACTCGTCCAGGCTCCTGCATATGAAATCAACCAACCAAGACAGCCTCCGTGGCGTAGTGGGCGAGTAGCCGATTGTGAAACGTGAGGCCGCGAGTTCGATCCCCGCACCGATACAAATATTTGTCTGATCCACAAATATTTGTTTAGTGTGGTGTTGTGACACCAAAAGTATCTTGTAGTTCCTGATACTCACGACACAAGACTTGTATCTTACTTACGTGGGGTTAGGGATATGCTGTTGGGTGTTATAAAAAAAAGAAAAAAATAAGACCTAGCCCACCATTCTGCTCTGATGCGGGTTGGTGGATTTACACTATTTATTACGTTGCCCATGCCTTTATAACCATAATTAATGTATATTCCTTCATTATGCCAGTTTCTCTTCTTAAATCATTACCTTTCAATAGGTTTACAAAAAATCACACTAAACACCTGATTAAGTCAAAGACCTACTTTCCATTCGTTCGATACTTTAAAATCTCATTAAGATCCAAACACAAAGGCGTCCACGTTTACAATAATGAGGGGCAAAAAATAGAATTCTCAGAGCGCGTCCCAAATATTCTCCTAGAAATACCAATCTCTTTGGAACTATTCATTCGATTATTGGAATTCTCGAGTTTTACCACGAATTGTTTGTGTTTATAAATAAATATATTATAATTTGAATTTTTCGAACTTATGGTTCTAATTTTGGGATTTCTTGGTAAGTAATTAAATGTTAATTTCTTATTGTTTTGAGGTTTGAAATGTATTTTAATAGCGAAAGATAACGACGTTGGGGGTAGAGAACATTCATCATCGCTTATTTGAACAATAATTATAATTAAATAAATACTAATGACATACAATTAATTCATATTTTCATACTAGATGTGATATGATTGTATGATAGGTGTGATGTAGAAATCTATACGATATAAGACACCGCAATTCTAAATCATCACACTGTCGATACGGAGAAGTATAATGATATTATATCAAATTGGTACTTCCGAATAGTTATCGGGCGAACAACATTCACCATTGCGAATCCGCCTCTTAGCTATAGACATTACAAAAGATTTTATTGTCAAACAAAACTAACACGTGTCTAACCCATAACTGTAATGAGAGAGGGTATAATTACTATTCATGCTGAGTCGTGGCGCGCGGTGAGAGAATCCGAGCGTTTCACTCGGTCATCACACCAACAACTCATTATCTCGCTCGCTCACCGTGACCGTCGCGATCGCTTCGAGAACCTCTAGTATCGTCACAATATTCACCGCTTAATTTATTTATAGTCATAAATTATTTTAACACTTTTCGTTATTAGACCTCTTTGTTGATCGTAAAATAAATGTGTAGTAGACGATACAATAAAATAATTTTAATATTTTTACAGTACAATGAACATGCTCGTTTTTCAAAAATACCGTTATTTTAAAGTACACGGATATACAATATAGCATTCGCTCGCGGCTCCACCCGCGTGAAATTCTGCACCGTTATATTATCGATATCGCCTATGTTCATCAGGGATAATATAGGATTCTAATGGTGAAAGAATTTTTCAAATCGGTCCAGTGGTTTCAGAGCCCATTTAATGCAAACGAACAATCAAATCTTTCCTTAGTTTAGACAACGACATAAATTATGCGCTTCGACAATTTTTGGCTTTTGCGAATCAATACGAATATGCAATGAAAGGCCAGTTATCCGGTTCCAGTCAGTCACTCAAAAGAAAGCAATTACATAATCTAATGATGTAACGGGTATTAGGCGATCATTTTCACATGTCCGAATATTCGGAATATCAGAAGCGCATAATTAAAATAGCACTGAACGTGAAATTTAATCACTGATGCCATGCAATACATTATCTTCATTAAAGAAGCGTGATAATTGCATTCTCATACCGCTTCTTTGCAAGAACAGTGTGTTATTTTTACTTTATTTCAATATTTTTATTTGAAGCATTGAATGTAAGCGCCACACCCGCCCATAAACAGAAGCAACACCACATCGAACTTTGAGTTACAAAGCACTGCATGGTACTGAACTGCGCTCGTTACTCCGAGACATAAGATGTTAAGTCTTATATTACCCAGTAATTTCACTGGCTTCAATGTCCTTTAAACCGAAACACAACAGTGCTTACTCACTGTTGCTTGGCGGAAAAAATAGACAAAGCGGTGGTACCAACCTAGACGGTCTCTCGCATACGAGGGACCTATCACCTTGTAAATTTAACTCAAATATAACATCGTGACAGTCGATTGAACACACTATTCTAACAAAGAAGCGAATTATATCCTAATACTAAAATGACATAAAGGTGAAAAACTCATTACTTGCAATCGCCGTTATACAAATTCATTGCACCAGTCGATATTGAAAACGTTTTCAAACGACTTCGTTCAAAAACACTTCACTAAGCAAACACATTCTCGATTAATTCATCTAACGCAATTTGCGAACGTTTCACATATCAAAATTGAAAATCTCGAACGTGCGGCTAGAGGCGAAGTTTTATCGTAGTTTCTTCACCTATAATATTCAAATTCATGTGCCGCGTACCGTGAATATTGCTTGGGCGGCATTGGTAGGGTTACCAGGTGAAAAAAATATTCGGACAGATAAAAAACCGTTAAGTGCGAGTCGAATTCACGCTCCAGTGACGGTGCCGGACCGAGTACCGACCTCCTAAAAATGTTATTTCTGGTGTTTTTATTATTTGTTATATTATTATATTGATTTCTTATGTTTACGCGAATATTAACTCATTGAAATTAAACTAATTTAAACGTATTTTATCTAATACAAAACCGCGATAAAATCCGTTTAAATTAGTTTTATTTCAATGAGTTCTCATGATGCCACAAATTCTGTGAATTTTTTGGCCGGCTACTATTGCGGTTCAAAACGTAGAACTCTTTAAAGGTATTTAGGATAGAGCCGACGCGGACCGGGCAAGAGTCAATAGTAAAGGTTTTTTGAGTCCTGTTCGTACCCTTTGGGTATGACAGCGTAATCGTTTTTAGTTTTAGTTGGTACCCTTTGTATACGGGACCCTAAAAACGATAACGGGACTGGTCATTTCCAGTACTTACTTATTACTGAGATAAGCCTATCGCACATTCCCAGACAGCTTCCGTGTCGCAGCGGACGAGTAACCGGCTGTGAAGCGACAAATGTTTGTGTTACCCACAAATATTTGTTTCGGAGTCTGGGTGTTGTCAGACCGAAAGTCTCTCATAGTTCCTGATACCCACGACACAATATCGTATCTTACTGTGGGATCAGGACTATGTGCGGTATATGACAGTTGATATATGACAGTTGGGTGTATTTATTTATTTACATTTCAACAGTAAATGATTTATCCGCAAAATTCCGGTATTATGGTAACCCTACAAAGCTAAAAAACCTGCAAAGCTGGTAGCCGGAAAATTATCAGATACGGTCCGATCATTCTTTTTGAAAGATCAGTAACGCATCAAATGCCATTTTTTATTTATCGGATTCTTTATGAAAGCGATGAGTTTCCTAGTAGTGATGCGGTTGAGAAGAAGTTCGGAGATTGATTCTTTCGGTAGATTATTAAAATGACGTGTAAAAGTGGCCTTGGTGACCTAATAATAAATAAAAATTTCACAGAATGAAAATACACAATGATTTCAAATCTTTCTTTCTTTCTTTTGGCGTTTGTCTCGATTCCATTTCTTAAAAAAAACAGATAATTATCAAACTATCAAAAAAATACTTCGTAAAAAACATTTCTATTGTATCTCTTAATTTTCATCACAATTAATGGATACTTTAAAAACAAAGTTGTCAAAAAAGGTTTAATATTGTAGCCTTATAATTATTGCTCCAATAAAACTTCCTTCTTTCTTTTTCAAATTTCACGTCTGACAATCACAATTTGTGTTTATAGTACAGATTTTTTACTTTTTTACTTTTTTTTTTTTAAAAAAAAGTAATTTTTTTTTTTTAAATGTTAATTAATCATATCCTTGACCATATTTTTTTAGGCAACCCTATTTGTATGTGTTCAGCAACACCTTTTATACCCTAAATTATTATTTTCATCCGGTAAACAGATGGGTGAAGGTCAATGTTCCGCGGGATCTTAGACCATTAAGTTTTTCATCATTTAAATAACCACGACAGAGTTGCCCAGAATTTGAATTTGTGATTTGATAAGGCGATAGGTTCGCCTTATCTATCACATCACAGGATGAAAATAATGTCGGCGAATCGTAGTGTACTAGAACTGCACCTCTGCCTACCTTTTCGAGAACATAGGCGTGAGCTTATATCGTCAAAAGGTAATCAATGCAAGTATTTTATGAAACATACGTTTCAAAAATGAAATAAAACTTTAAGAATTAACCATTTTTATTTTAATTCATGAACTGCATATAACTTTTACTTTAGAAGTAGCAACTTGCTTTATTCCCCGCCAAAGTACAATAGAAATGACTAAATTTTAAACGTAACTAATTGAATCAACAAATTGTGTAAACAATTATAAGCCACTAAATCTTGCCAAATTTTCGTTGTTGCAAGTATGTATAGAAACAGCGGCAACTGCTCAAGTCAAGTGATTAATATTACTGTCTGTTAAGTTTTGATTTACGTAACCTGTGGGTTTAACTAGATGAAATGGTAGGTCCTTCGTATGCGAGAGGCCGCCTGAATTGGTACTACCGCTTTGTCTATCTATGCCGCCAAGCAGCAGTGCGTAAGCACTGTTGTGTTTCGGTTTGAAAGACATTGAAACCAGTGAAATTACTGGGCATTAATCATTTTGTAATTCAAATATTTTTTTAACCGAGCGCGACAAAGACACTGCACTACACCTGATGATAAGCGCAGTGCAGTCCCAAAAACCAGCGACCACCTACAAACAATGAGTTTATCGGTGGTCACCGGCCATGCCGGCCTGTATAAGTGCTTCTTCTTTCTCCGGAGAGGAAAGAAGCGAATCGAGGGGCCTGCGAATCTCCGGGCGAATATGAATATCCTACCACCAACAAAGAAGGTAAAGAGTGATTGAAAAGCCATCCATCTCTCTCACTATGGATTCCTAGTCATCATTTCATTACACAGCTGTTTGACAGAAGTCTATTATTAGTTTAGCTGAAGACAAGTACAACAGAATGAACAAATATCAATGTTATCGACAACAATCGTATTCTCTATTTATAGAGAATACAGATAGCACAACACAAAGACTCCAGAGCTAAGCTGTGCAATGTAGATAACATTGTATTAAGACGTGGGGCGATACTATTAACCGCTTCATTGTTCCTTCAGAATATACCTAAGTGATGCGTTCACACGGTGATGCACTTAAATGTTTAGGCGCTACATAAGAATAAGTGTTAATAAGTTGTAGAATCACGCTGTACACACTTTTTAACACTATAGACGGCAAACGAGCAAGTGGATCACCTGATGATAAGCGATCTCCACCACCCATAGACACGTACAATTATCAATCAGTTCGGATCACACCTCGGATTGGGATCGGATGAAGTGAGTCACCTTAGGTTTTGGCAAGAGAATGTCATAGCAGAATACCAAAAACCAGTAGCTGTATAGGATCCAGAGAGTACATGGTCACTTCTACCGATTAACACTGGGAATGGAGGATGCGTAGTCAAACTTTAAAAAAAAAAATGGAGTTGGGAGAAGCGGGTAAGATTCTTCACGCGGGTAAAGTCGCGAGGAATAGAAACAAATTTCGTATTATCGTATGAACAGGGCTTTATAACTTAGCTACTGACTCACTCGCAATGACTACTGAATGTTTGAGTCGCGGTGTCGATTCCGAGAACTAATTGTTTTAGTCGTACAATGCTGTTCGGAATGCCATTCACGGTAAAACAAATGCGATTTATAGTCTTGTGACTTGACGCTACACGATAAAAATTATATGAAAGAAATTGATTAATAATTCTCTTTGATAAACAAAAATCATAGCTTATATCTCTTTACAAATATCTGCCATTCGTCTTTAATATGAAATATTTTAAATTTTATCACAGTAAAATAAAAACGTGGTTTTAAATATCAAATTTGTTCATACTCAAATCTTTTCTGTCACAATTTGAAATCGTGTTGGCGACAGCAGTATCGAAAAAATTTCAAAAAGAAGCCCACGCTAACTTCTTTTTCACTAAACTATTGCCACAACCTTTTTTTTTTTTTTTTTTTTATCCTGGCTCGGCAAAGTGACTACGCTACACCTGATGGTAAGTGTAGCGTAATCCAAGAATATTGTCGACCAACGATAAACAATGTGTCCATCGTTGGTCGGCAAGATCATGCCGGCCTGTCAAAGGGCCAAGGGGGAGGGAAAGGAAAAAGGAATGGGAAAAGGGTGAGGATCAGGGGGCAAGCCCCCTGGGGAGAACCGAATATACACTGGCTGACCCTGGAACGCGACCCACGCAAGGTGGGCCACTATGGCAGGTTTTAGCACCAGTGTACGGTGGTCGCTATCCGTTCGGATACAAGTATCCTCCCACCAGCACTATCCGTTCGGATACAAGTATCCTCCCACCAGCAGAAACCTAGAAAGACATTTACTATTATTGTATAGTTTATGGTACCTATTTATTATTTTATTTATATGGATTTTTCGCCACTGCACGACACCTAAACCGGTCGGATAAAATATAAAAATTATTCAAAACTCCGTTCCCCTGACCAAACCACTGCCGTATAAATTAATATCAAATTAATTATGACAGCTAAGAACTTGTATAGTAACAATTATATAACTCCAATATCAATAAAATAAAGATTCTTAATTAGCATGAAAGCCACTCTTAAACAAATTTCTTAAACACTTTCATTTTTTATAATTGAAGAACTTAATTTATGATTCATTCATAATTTAATGCATTAATTAAAAGTGAAATATTAATTATAAATTACTTATCAGTGATCAAACGTCATCTCCGTCAGCCATGAAACGTTAAAAGAAAAGAAACATCAACATAAAAATATAGACTTAAAAATATCCAACATGTTTTTTTGTAAGTCATATGAAATTTTCTACAGCGCTTTTGAAATACTACCCGACCTACGCATTAAGACAATTCTATTATTATCATCGCTAATTAAAAAATTCTTACGGAGTTCACTAATTAACTAGGGTGGCAAACGTTATTATAATTTCGTGAAAATCAGTGATGTTTTCATAAAAAATACTTTTTTTTCATTAAGCACTCTTCTACCAACATGCGTATTATTTATTCATCTATCGTAATATAAATTTTCCTTATAGAATATGTATAAACTTAGATTGCCAGTAACAAAAGTTGATAATCAAATACATACGAATAGGCATTAAATAAAAAATGACCACTAATATAATAACTGGTTTAAGTTGGAATTTCGTCGGCTCCTCGATTTGCTTCTCTCTTCGGAGTGTGAAGAAGCATTATACAAGCCGGCATGACTGGTTACCACCGATAAACTCGTTGTTTATCAGTGGTTTCTTTTGGCTTAAACTGCGCTTAACATCAGGTGTAGTCACTGCCATGCTCCGATAAAAACAAATCGCGTCGATGTTAGTGTGAATAAGACGCCTTACCAGTGCACATGACTCATTGTGAGCTATTTATTGATCACGGACAACCGGCGTCATATCGATTCACATCACACAACTTCGACATTACACCCAACCGTACCGTAACCGTAGTATTTCGTAGAAACTTTAACGATACATATTACTTTTAAATATTTTTTTTTAAGGTTCTGGAACGAAGGCCACGTACTGGCAAGCGCAGCGTTGGACGTCTGCCTACAAGGTGGACAGACGACCTGATGGGGGGGGCGCAGGAAGTCGCTGGATGCAGGCCGCTTCCAAACAGGTCGGTCTGAAAACCTTGGGGGAGGCCTATGTTCAGCAGTGGACGTCCTGTGGCTGATGATGATGATATTACTTTTTATAGCATAGCAAATGGGTAACCTGATGGTAAGTGATCTCCGTCCCGATCTCCGACTGAGCTGTTTTCCGTTGACGAGTTTCATTTTTTGACTCCTGCTAATCATTAGATCTTAACCAAATTTACATGTGCCAAATCTCGGCTAAACTCTATCGAATGATATTTTTTCCGTAAAAATTGGTCTACAATTGACGGATAAATCTATGTTAATACATTAAAAAAACTCATCTAATTGAGAACCTTCTCCCTTTTTGAAAGAGTTTATTTGTCGTTAAATTTTCTGTTGCGCATAAAATAACGTATAAAATTAAACATAGGAAACTACTCTATTCTATTGTATATTTCCTAACAATTTATAAAAACACAAGACTCGCATCTTACTATGGTGTTAGGGCTATGTGTGCCACTGTTGGGTGTAAAAAAATATAATCACAAATTACGACATTTGTGGCATTACCGAGGAGAATACGTGCTTTATCTGGATAATGGTTCACCTACATACTGCCTTGTGAAATAATGTATTACATTACATTATAGTATATGAATCGTGACTAGCTTGATAGCACGAAGATTTGCGACTTTAATAAATACATGTTTTTACACGCTTTTTACACGCTTTTTATTAACTTCACCTGTATGTTTGTTTGTATGTTTGTAACCGACTCCTTTGGGCGCGATTTTGACCCACTTTAAACGGCCAGATTTCGTTCAAACTTTGTAGATTTATCGAGGACCGATGACAATACAATAATTTGATAAAAATAATAATAATAATTTAATAATAATAATAATAAAATAATAATTTAATTTAATTAATTATTGATATTCGGGTTAGGAATTAAAATTGTACTCTCTGGATCTCCGTTAATTATATCGAATAATTTATTATTATTAATAATAATTTATTATATAGGGAATATCGTAGTATGTAATAGTGTCAATAGATGGCGCTTTTTTGATGTTCGGGTTTAAAATTAAAATTATACTCTCTGCTACAATATATTTATATTTTAACTAAAAAATGAAAAATAAATAATAGTTTTAAAAAAAACTAAAAAACACGCTTTTATAGAAAGTCTAACTAAAAAATTGAAAATAAATTTGAAGAAAACAATGTATTTTATTGTAAAAAAAGCGTGGGGTGCTTTTTAAGATACTATCTAAATGATAATCCTTCTACTCATATGTGTCAATATAATATTGATTACTATTGACACCATGCACCGCACGCTTTTTTTACAATAAAATACATTGTTTTCTTCAAATTTATTTTCATTTTTTTTGTTAGACTTTCTATAAAAGCGTGTTTTTTAGTTTTTTTAAAACTATTATTTATTTATACAAGATAGTTAGATAGTAACTCTTTATTGTAGACACACACATAAACAAATAATAATATGAGAATTACTAGTTTGACACTTCGGCAATAGTCATTTTATATAAATTCGAAACACTGGCCCCCTATCACATAATAGGACGGAAATAAGCTCGGCGATAATGTGGGTGTACAAGTTACACCTCTGCCTACTCCTCCGGGGATTACAGGCGTGAGTACATACGTAAATTTATATACATTATCAGCCCTGGATATACTGTCCCACTAACATGCAATTACCTCCTGTATTCGTGTTAAGAATGAAATATTCATGGTATCCTATAAGGCATCCAGTGGAACAAGTAGCCTCAAAGCCTTGAAGCGAAGATAAAGGTCAGGTCATGTACCAGTGGCACGTATTCCATATTCCACTAATTGGCGTGGGAAAGATATGAGCTTCCTAATTAAACCTTTATATGGTAGACTCAAGACGACCGGTTGGACGGGTGTAAAAACTTGACATCTGCCGATGGACGCCCGGGTTCGAGGCTATGCATTGATTGATCCGGTTTTGCTATCTTGCGTAAATTAATTACGCTTATTTATTTCTAATAAATCAAAAGTGGATTTCAAAGAATTTTTAGCAATGAAAGTAGCCATAATGATACTTTATTTCTTGGAAGGAACAATATTTTAGATCGAAATGAAATATCCGATAAATGCAACAAAGGCAACAAAAATATGTCGCACAAATGCAAGATTCCGTCTTGGTAGGTAACACTGCTTTCTGCCGGCGGCGCGGCGAACAGAAATATAAAAGCACTGTTGTGTTATATTTTGAAGAACACCGAGTGAAACTGGGATTTTATCCGCCCGGATAGCGACCAACGTACACTGGTGTTAAAACCTACCATAGTGACCCACCTTGTGTGGGTCGCGTTCCAGGGTCAGCCAGTGTATATCCGGTTCTCCCCTAGGGGTTTGCGACATAACTTGATGGTTTGTTGGGGCGGGTATAGGGGTACATGATTGTATCCCTGTGCCTGCATCGATCTTTCGCCTGTCCTGTCGCATGCTTCCCGATTTGCTTCTTCCCTCTTCGGAGTGTGAAGAAGCTCATCTCGATAAAAAGAAATGACGGCTGAAATGTGTCCTAAAACATATTCTTCAAACCTTAGCAAACCCAGTGAATCATTTCTACCATTCCATTTAGTGTGGGCACGAAGCCAAAATTTCACTTTCCGTGCAAAATTGCATCACATGTGAACGTAATGTGAGTCATTATTTGAAGGGTCTTTTAGGAATAATTGAGGCTTTTAGTATAGTATTTTTAAAAGAGAAAGAAATGCTTTGGTAAATGGCGTAACAGTTATGATTTACTTCATTTGTTTCAGATAGCTTCAGTGGCGCTGCTGGCAAGAAAGTTCAGTGGGCGAGCAGGTGGCTGTGAGGCCAGAGGCCGCAGGTTCGATTCCCGCACTGAAACAAAATGCTTTGTTGTTGTTTTGTTTCAGGTCTAGTGTTTCCTCCTAAAGGGGTTGACATCATGCAGGAGGCCGGTCAGAAAATTATAAAATAAATAAATACACCCAACAGTCACATCTATCAGGTTATCAGGAACTACGAGAGACTTTCGGTCTCACAACACACAGACCCCGAAACACATGTGGTCTCGGTGCGGGTATCGAACCCGCGGCCCCTCGCTTCACAGCCGGCTACTCGCCCGCTGCGCCACGGAGGTTGTCATCCATATACACATAAGTTGTTAATAAGTGTTGCGAGTATTATAATATGTTACAATTGAAATATTACGTCACATGATTGTTTGGAGACAACGGAGTTGTGTTGTCGTCCGTCGCGTCCACAATGTGTTGAAATTGTCTTTTATTGCTTATCTTGACGGTATATTGTGAGGATACGTTATTTATGTTATTACATATTGTATGAGATGGCTTTAATAGCTTACTTTCTTAAATAAATACACCCAACAGTCACACAATAGTCCTGACCACACACTAAGTTAACCTGTCTCACTATCAGGAACTACTAGGGACATGCGGTCCTACACCCTGACCCGAAATAATTATCTATGGATCACACAAACATTTGTCTCAGTGCGGGAATCGAACACACGGCATCTAACTTCGCAGCCGGCTACTCGCCCACTGTGTAACGGCAGCTGTTCTTGAATGAAAACTTTGATACTAAACCCCCGACATCAATTAGAAAAATAAGTTTAAAAAAAACCTAAAAACCGACTTCTCTTTGGAGGCGGTACCTGAGTCTCTGCCGGGTCAACTGAAATTCACTGACTCCAAAGAGACTTAAAATTATTACTTTTGACTTTTCAGTGTTATTTTTTTAAGTCAATAAACTTTTAAAGTCAAAAATATTTTTAAACTACAAAACAAATTTTCTTTGAACATAGCTAAAAACCATCTCAATAAAACCAGAAGACGAATTCTCGTATTTATAAATAATACGAGAATTGGCCTTCAGTTGTCTCTCGGTCGTGGATTGTCTATCCATTTAAAAGGGGCTTAACATTAACTTATTCTGCCAAAATAAGACAAACGTAAACACGTTACACAATACAGTTAGCGAGCCTCCTACAATACGTGAAACGTAATCCAATATTACAATCTGGTTAGTATAATACCAGATTATGTGTTTAGCGTTATTACGTACCGAAACGCGGTTTCTATAAGTTTCTTCGGTTGTTTGTTGGTGAGAATTAACATTTGCAATATAAAGAGGGGGACGGGACGATTAACAATATTTTCTTATTTTATTTATGGCTTCGCATTATTAGGCATTTCGCCAATGAAAAGTATAATTTATTCTCAAGCCTTCACAAGAACGGTGAAATATCGGTGTGGACGTTTTCAAGGTCTTGTTGGAGTTGTGGCGTGAATTCCTTCTAGTACGATGTTTAATAAAATAGTCTAATAACTTACATAGTGTGTAATACTGACGTGCAGATATTACTATGTAATTGGTAGTACAATCTATGTAAATCTGTAGGAGAATATTCGACGGTATTGAAAAAGGTACGTTATGAGGTGTATGGTGGTATGCGTGCAGGCGTGTCTAAAATGGCAATCTTGAAGAAAAAAATAGTGGTTTGATGTATCGCAGCCAATGTTAAGAGCTTACGGTCCATTTCAACGACCCTTTTTACGACGTGTTGTATGATCGTATCGGTGGGACGGATCAGTCGTGAGTCAAGGCCATGACTCGGTTGCGTACAGCGAAACGTACCTTAACGCACGCCGACGCCCGACAGTCACTGACGCCACCGTCCAACGCGACAATCGGAATTCTGCTAATTATAATTTATCAATACAATCAAAGCAATGCTAAACACGTCTACATTATGCACATCCATTTGTCATGCTAAACCTAATATACAACCTCGAGTGCGTGTTATCGGTTCCGATCGCGCTACTATTTGCATATCTGTCTGTTTGCACACTGTATTGACAAGGTGTGAAGCGATTGTTGACATGTAAATCTGATAGTCTGTTTACTATATATTTAACGATGGGGTGACAGGTAGAACAGAAAATAGGTATCATTTGTGTTTTGTACTGAAGTGGAGATGGGGCACCCACTTTTCACAACAAAAAAAAACTTAGAACATAATAACTGGTATAATTATTTTCCACGCACCCATATACGTTCACGCCTGTATGCCCAATGTGGTAAGCAGAGGTGGCCCTAGTATAGGTACACTCGATTCGCTGAGTTTATTTCCGTCTTATTATGTGATAATACGAGCCTATCGTTTCTACATCATTCATATGAAATTGAAAAAAAAATATTTCAAAATATTACAATATGACATGTAAAAAGATAATTTGACGACAAAAAATAAAATACAATGTGCTAATATTGTGGGGGTGTACGGGGTCCTATACGACATCTTTCGGGATCCAAGCCATCCTCACCTGCACGTGGTGCACCCTGCTAGCTAACGGACGAGGCTCTGGCGACCCACCAACCCGCACTGGACCAGCGTGGTGGGTTATGGTCCAAACCCCTTAATTAATTATGAACACAAGTAAAAGAATGCCCCTAGTGCCCGGCAGCCCTTGTCGCCGTACTGGCGTTGATGGGCGTCAGTCCGGTACTAGGGTCGGGGGCCAGGTAAATCCCCGGGCGAGGTGCTACCATCAAATGACCCTGGCAAACGTAATAAAGGACACCGATATGCTTAACATCCTTACATTTAATACTCGCACGCTTTTGAAAGACGAACGCATTATAGAACTAGAAAATGCATTAAAGAAAATAAAGTGGGATATAGTTGGGTTGGCAGAAGTCAAAAGACAAGGAGAACATACTGAAGATCGAGAGGATGCAGTATTTTTCCACTATGGTGAGACAAGTGGAATGCATGGAGTTGGGTTTCTTGTCTCGAAAAAATGGAAGGATAACATCATAGCATTTGAACCTTATTCGGAACGAATTGCCGTACTTAAGTTTCGACTGACACCAACCAAGACGCTGACACTGATACAAACATATGCACCAACATCTACATACTCCGACGAGGAAGTGGAGGAATATTATGGCCAATTGAACAAAGCATGTGACGATAACCGAGGCACATGGACTCTCATCCTTGGTGACTTTAACGCTAAAATTGGCTCCAGACAAGCATCCGATAGTATGAACATCATTGGTCGGCATGGATCTGGTAATAGAAACGAACGGGGCATTCAACTACTACGGTTCTCGTTCGGACAACATCTCCACATTGCAAATACATATTATTTTAAAAAACCACAGAGGCGTTGGACATGGTTGTCACCGGACAGTAACACTAAGAACGAGATCGACTATATCCTATCATCGGACATTGGCATAATAAAAGACGTTGGTACCATAAACAGATTCAGCTGTAGTTCCGATCACAGACCTCTCCGAGCTAAAATTCGATTTGACTTTAAAATTCACAGAGCCAAACTTTTTACTAAAAAGTACAAGCTCTCCAAACAGAATCTTTTTCAAAATCGCATTGAGTATAACTTGGAGCTATCCAACCATTTTAAGGGCTTGCCGTTAGATGTGACCGATGTAGAACAACAATTTAATACAATTGTAACTGGTATTAATACTTGCAGCAGAAAATTTAAAAATACTAACAAATGTAAATTATTAACACCTCCAACCTTACATCTAATAAAAGCTCGAGATGACGCAAAGAAGAATACAGCTGAGTATAGAAATATTGATCGGCAGGTTAAACGCAGTATTAGGAAGGATATAAGAGACCATAATTGCCATCAAGTTAAAATCGCTTTGGAGAGACATTCTTCATTGAGGGCCGCCAAACAAGGTGTAACGAAAGGAAAGGCCTGGATTAATACCCTACAGGATCAAACTGGCAAGAAACACCATAACCGGGCAAAAATTATGGATATCTGTACTACCTTTTATAAATCCTTATACTCTGACAGTTCCGAAGTTACTACATTTCCGGAATACTCCCTATCTGATTCCATTCCCCATGTCACAGGTTCTGAGGTTCATAAAGCTCTCAAAACAATGGCTTTTGATCGCAGCCCAGGGAGCGATGGAGTTACCACGGAGGCTCTAAAAATTGGTTCGCCTGTACTGTTGCCTTATGTGACGAATCTTTTCAACGCCATATTGGAAACAGGTAACATTCCGAAAGACATGTGCCATTCTAACATCATCTTAATTCATAAGAAGGGTGAGAGGTCTGATATCAGCAACTATAGACCCATAAGCCTATTATCGCATATATACAAACTTTTTATAAGAGTCATCCTTAATCGCATTGATGGAGATCTTGACATCCATCAACCACCAGAACAAGCTGGTTTTCGTCGGAGCTTTTCAACTATAGATCACCTTCATACAATAAATCAGGTCATAGAGAAACATACAGAATTTAATAAACCATTATACCTAGCCTTTGTGGATTACACAAAGGCTTTCGATAGCATTAAGCATTCCGCTGTATTTGCAGCTCTTGAAAACCAAAAAATAAACAAAACATACATAGACTTATTAAGAACCATCTACCGTAATAGCACTGCTGATATCAGACTTCACTCCTCCGGTCCGGCTTTCGGAATTTATAGGGGTGTTAAGCAGGGCGACCCACTCTCCCCAAAGCTTTTTACCAGCACCCTCCAAGAAATATTTAAGTCCATATCGGATTCTTGGGCAGAACGGGGTATTTTGGTGAACGGTCGCAAGCTGTCAAATCTTCGGTTTGCGGATGATATTGTTCTGTTTGCCTCTTCGGCCCACGAACTGCAACTTATGCTCGAAGATCTGAGCAGGGCGAGCATTGAGGTTGGGCTTACGATGAATCGGTCAAAGACTCATATAATGACAAATAGCACCCAAACTAGGATTGAAGTAGATGGAGGGGAGATACAATATGTCGACGAGTATATATATCTTGGCCAAATAGTCTCCTTCGAAAACCGCCAAGACCGAGAGATCCAGCGTCGAATTGAAAATGCATGGAGGGGCTATTGGTCTTTAAAGCGATTTATGAAAGGTAACCTCCCGATGTCGCTGAAGCGTGTACTCTTCGATATGTGTATCTTACCTATCCTCACCTATGGAGCTCAAACCTGGTCTTTGACTGAGCTTCAGAAGTCCAGGCTCAAGGTTTGCCAAAGAGCTATGGAGCGCAGCATCCTTGGCGTGACACGTTTGGACAAAGTACGCAACACCACCTTGCGCCGCATAACTACAATAACCGATGTAGGATATAAATCGGCCATGTTGAAATGGGACTGGGCAGGTCACGTAAGCCGGATGGAGCCGGAGAGGTGGGCCGGAGCTGTCACACATTGGGTTCCCGAAGATGGTAGACGGCGACGGGGCAGACCCCGAAAGAGGTGGCGCGACGACCTTGACCACTTCGAAAAAGACTGGCCGACAATAGCCATAAATAGGGAATGTTGGAAGGAGTTAAGGGAGACCTTTGCCCAGCAGTGGGACAATATAGGTTAAAAAAAAAAAAAAAAAAAAAAAAGTGCTAATATTCAAAAGACCTACGGGCTGAGTTTCTTGGCGCTTCTTCTCAGACCAGTGGGCATTTCCGAAGCACCGGTAGAGACATTTCATTTGAATTTATCAAATACTAGCTTTTCCTCGCGGCTCCTTCCGCATGATCAGCTTTTTCCGGGATAAAAAGTAGCCTATGTTCATCAGGGATAATGCTAGATACTAATGGTGAAAGAATTTTTCAAATCGGTCCAGTAGTTTTTAAGTTTATTCGTTACATACAAAAACACAAATCTTTCCTCTTTATAATATTAGTGTAGATTGACTTGCAAAAAAGCCCTTTGTGGCCAATTGTTGTTTTGATTTTGATTTCGCGCAACCCATGTGTGATTTTTTCGAGCCGTAAAACCACAGATACAACAAATTATGGGATTTCAACACAGAATCTCACGATTGCTCAGCGTAGATACTCTGCCACTAAACCAATTAGACATTTACAACAGTTAACCAAAGTTGAGCCAATATTCCAAAGACACTTGTATACTTCTTACCCAAACAAAATTAATTAATATTACAAACAAACCGAATCAAAACAAACTCGCCCACAATTACAATATTAATAGGATTTCGTTCTGAAATGACGTTGTAACAGTTGCTAAATGAACTTTGTCAGCTCACTTGAAGCCTGCTGTCTAAAGGGCTTAGTGAAATTTAACTTGTGCTCATAGAACGGGCGGGTTGACATGCGCGGCGATTCCAGTGGCAGCCGTTTTCTGTTACATTCATACATTCACTAGTTTGACAGTTCATCTTGCTACATTCATTATTCGTAGTGCATCCCTAGTTTTATTTTTTATAGCAAAAGCCGGCAAACGAGCAAGTGGGTCACCTGATGGTAAGTGATCTCCCATGGACGCCCATAATACCAGAATAATGATGGGCGTGTTGCCAACCTAAGAGAAAAGGGATAATTAGGGATTAGGTAGAAGGGATTTGAGTCTCCGGATATCTCGCTCACCGTACGAAACGCAGCAGCAAGCCGCTCCTTTAAGTCTGTTTTCTGTGAACAATGGTAACGACCCGGTCTAGCCGGCCCATTTATGCTGTAGACAAAACTACAGCTTGGCTTTACCACCCATAAAACAGACAGTTCGTCTTGTGTGCTGTACTCGGTGATACAGCCGGGTAAGCGCATAACAATTTTTAGTTGCTAATCTAGACTAGACTACCTACCTCTGGCGTAGTTATAATGATTATGGTATGACTGCTGCGCTGAGGTCTTTGGTTTGATCTCGAGTCGTCGTGTTAAAGTAATTTTGGGTTTCCTTATCAAAATAAGCTCGGCCTATTGTAGATACACTAAGTGCATCTCTGGCTACCCCGTCAGAGATACAGGCGTGAGCATATAATTGTGTTACAGTAGTGTTGAAGTTTGAGGTTGACATTTTAACTAAACCAACAAAAAAACGAGCATTCGTTATTAGTAAAAACAAAAGATTCTTTACAAAATTTTCACCTAAACAACTCAATTTTATTGTTTCAAACGCCGTTTACATAGCCGCAAAGACGAGCTCGATCTCCCTTTAATTGCTTCCGAAAGATTTTCGCCTGAGATAAAAATCAGCGGTAACTGGTAAGTGCCGCGCGACACCTTTCACCATCCACCACCTACCGTCGACCGTCACTTTGTTTCAACGCCAACGCTTGTTAAACTCAATTAGACTGCCTTTTAGTGATGTTCATGTACAAAAAACATCGATATTTTTTCCGATATAATATATCGTGTACAAAAAATATCGATATTTTTTCCGATATAACATATCGAAATATTGTATCGATATATAGCGATATATCGGTCAAAAATATCGATATTTTCGATATATCGAATTGTAGGAAGGAAAAGACTTTATTAGAAAATGATTAACAAAAATAATATCGAAGAGCTAAAAAAAAAAAAAAAAAACAACATTCAATACTTATTCTGGTATTTGATGTCTTTTTTTTTTTTTTTTTTTAGCAACATCCGATAGATTTTTCCTAAATATTCTACGATATCCTTATATCGGATAAAATATATCGATATCATATATCGACTTCAATGATTCGATAATATCGCATTGATTCGATATATCGGATAAAATATATCGATATTATATATCGACTTCAATGATTCGATAATATCGCATTGATTCGATATATCGAATAAATGTATCGATATTTTATCACATATCGATATATATCGAGCACCCCTACTGCCTTTTATATTTGACTAGCGACATGACCTGGTTTTGCCCTGAATGCAAAAGATCGGATAACCAGGTATTTATAAGGTTAATGATTTCTTACGTTTACGCGAATGTTATACACTGAAATAAAACTAATTGAAACGGATTTAATCGCGGTTTTTATTTTAATTTTGGTCCCGATGTTTCGAAAGGTTTTCCATGGGGTGGACTCACCACGACCACGAAGGCTGAAAGGCTTTCGAAACGTTAGGACCGAAAGTAAAATAAAAAACTGTGATAAAATACGTTTAAATTAGTTTTATTTCAATTTATAAGGTTATCTAAAACAGTTGAGACGGTTGAGCAGTTCTTGTTATCTGAGCACTGCATTAATGCTGTGTTAAAGACCAATCACAGAAAACCGACGTAAAGTAGCGTCTTGCTGCTGCGTTTCTTACGGTGAGTGAGATATCGCGAAACCCAAATCCCCTCCCCTTCTCAATCCCTAATTATCCCTTTCCTTTAAGGTCGGCAACGCGCCCATGATTCTTCTGGTAGTGGGCGTACATGGGCGGTGGGGATCACTTACCATCAGGTGACCCACTTGCTCCTTTGCCGGCATATGCTATAAAAAAAAATAATTGAAAATGACGATAAAATTGATAACTCATAGATGTCCATCCCTTTAATTGTCATTAAATCATTCCATAGAAGTTCAAAATATTTATTCAATTCACAAAAAATACGCATTAGATTCTGTCAAAACTATCGCCAGTTCAGAAGACTGTTTCGCTAATGAAAATCGGGCAAGTAACTCTAGTATTGCTCTTTTCAAACAAGTTTATAATTATTATTAAAAGCATAAAGGTTTTACAGTATTTAATTGGAATAATGGCAGCTCAATTTATGATAAGCAATCATAGAATTGATATCTACTGATTCGATTAGTATACATAACGAATAAATTAAGAATTCTACTAGACGCCCATTATTTCTGGACCCAGCAGCATAAAGCATTTTCAATGAATGCGGAAATAATAGACATAAAACTAAATTATACGGATTTTATTTCAATGAGTAATATTCGCGTAAAAGTAAGAAATCATTATGGAATAATAGATTCGAAATAATGACTTATTAACTACAAATAAAATTAAGTGAGTGCAACAGTAAGAAACCTAAAAGAATTCAGCAGTGCAGAAATGAGTATGTATACTTCATTACAAAAAAGAACGAAAGAACTTTAAAAATCAAAGAGGTACCTATTCAATCCATAAATAAGATTATAACCCCGTGTTCATAACAGAATCATGTATGCATCCATATAACATTAATTAGAGTAATTTGCATGGCGCATTAAAGTTTCCTCGAGTTCCGTATGTGGGACGCAAATGAGGGCTCGTGAGGGCCATTAGCGCGTGCCCCGCGGCACGTCACACGAACTTCAAGATGCTTCCTTGAATGTGTTTTATGTTTTGATGTACATGTTGGATATAAACATATAGACTTTTTTTATTAGACTGAATGATGAAACGAGCAAGTCGCTAGCCTGATGGTAAGCCACGCCTATAAACAGAAGTAACATCACACAGAACTTTTCATTACAAAGGTATTGCTTTGGATTGGACTGCGCTCATCAACCCGAGACTTAAGGTATTAATTATAAATGTCCCGTAATGTTTTACTGCTTTTAATGTCCTTCCAACCAAGACACAACAGTGATTACATACTGCTACTTGAAATAGGATTTCTTGTTTGTATGGGAAATAATACTTTTTGTAAAACTTCACGCAGGCAAAAGCACAAGCAATATATTGTCAGATGATTTTATTGACACTACCAAGGTGTAGTTTCGTCCCACGAGTAAAAAACTTTCTTTAGATCAGTTGGGACTTGGGTAGAAACAGCTCAATTATACTGAAAATTCACATACGATGCCAGCGCTCATACCGTCCCAGAAAATTTCCGACTCTCTTTTGATCTCCATTTTAAATTCAACTTTTCTGTTGTAATTTTAAGGATCCACTTCGTAAGCAACGCTATGAAAGGCGGCTCGAGTGTGCTTCGGCTCGAATCGGGTTAAGACTCTTAGCCACAGGTGGGTAAGATTGCCTTATGGCCTTTTCACGTTTGCTGCTAGTTACGGAGACGTCGAGAGGCGAAAATGTACGCGTATTGTGGAATAGTTCATGCATCTAACGAGGGCGTTGCTTCTATGTTTATTTTACGAGTATATGTTGAAGTAAGGAAACCCGCGTGTCCTCTTTTGTCTTATTATTACATTGGCATCCTGTATTAATAGAGATTTAAAACGTATGCTATTACACGCCTAAATGCATCAATAAACATTACATCATAAGTATAATTATGGCAGTGGCCACAGGCCCACCACACCGGCATCATATCCCAGGGTAAAGACTGTAAGCGGGTTTGGGCGAAAAGTAAAGCAAAGCAAATAACATTTTTTTTTATAGCAGAGGCCAGCAACAAGCAAGTCTGTCCTGTCGACAATAATACCAGAAGAATCAAGGACGCATTGCAGATCTTAAAGGGATGGGGATCGGGAAGGGGAGGGAAGAATTGGATCCCGATATCTCACACTATACGATAAGCTTGTTGCGATATTTGCCACGTCACTGCTTCACAGTGGTACTACGTTAGCACTACTAGACTGGTGGAGTCACTTGACTTTGTAATATAGATCACTGGTATTAAGTTAGCACTACTAGCCTGTTCAAGCCACTTGAGTCTGTGACATAGATGGTTTTAACTAGTACACAATCCACTGGCATATTTTTTAGAGGTAGTTGTCCGAGTTTGCCAATGGCCTCTACTTTACAACGAGTAAGTCAGACGGGTAACGAGCTCGTCAAGGGACGGGCTGGAGATTACATAAAATAAGTGGTATAACAATTAGACACTAGGTAGTCAAGCGTGGTGGACAAGGGTCTAATCCTTCTCACTCGTAGGAGGCCCGTGCCCAGCAAGTGGGTTGGTATAATACAAAGCTAATATTACAGTCGCATACATAGTCCTGACTCCACACTTGGTTAACCTGTATCGTAGGTATGAGGAACTATAAGGGACTTACGACAAGACCCAGACCCGAAACCAATATTCGTGAATCACACAAACATTTGTCTCGGTGCGGGAATCGAAACCTCGGCCTTTCGCTTCGGAGCTACTTGCTCACCAGCCAAGGAGGCTATCAATAATGTTACCAACTCACCTGCGTGGATTTTTTTTATAGCGAATAATAACATGGTGAGAAATGAAGCGGTGTATTGAACATGGACGTCCATAAATCAATATGATTATGTGCTAATTTATGCATTATAACGGTGCTTGTAATGTTGGTTTTATTACATAGTTACTATCAACGGTAACCACGGTTTATGATACGGATGTTATGTACTTTATTATGTAAAAGTCCGTCTCCACTTTTGATATTTCACCGCACCGAGGCGTGACTGTGACAAACACACGTGACAAACTGTCAAGTGTTGTCACCTAATGTCACGATTCGCTCTAAGATCTCGTAACATTTCACTATGAGATGTAGTTTAAAGTTTTGTCTTTTTTGTTTTATGTCGATGCAAAATCACACATGCATTTTACGAGACCCGTTCACAGTCCAGGGAAGGGCCATTCACACACAATAAGCGAAAATACTGGGCATTATGAGACTTAACATCTTATGTCTTGGGGGTGACGAGCGCAGTTCAGTGCCATGCAGTGCTTTGTATGGGCAGGCGTGGCGCTTACCATCAGGCGAGCACCTTGCTGATCTTGTTATTCAAACAAATAAAAAAAAACACGCGAGCGCAGCTGTAAGAACTATACATCGACTTCGACGAGGATTATGTTTCTAATAAACCAATAAAAAAAACTATACAAACAAACATATCTACATGAAAAGAAGTAGAGCCTTCGAGATGAGCTCACTGTCGCGGCATGCACCAACTTGCGTCACAAGTCACTACATGTGCATTGGACATACGACGGACGACCGGCGAGGCGGCGTGCCAGCATACAATTATAATGCACTTCTTGTATTCCTCATTTGCATGTGTAAAAAGTCGTGAGCGCGGTGTTACGTCATTTGTCATCCTTAGTGTGATGAAATCGATGGGGCAGTGACGTAGGCACCATACAACAGGATTTCCACTGGCTTCCATTTTTAAACTTGACAGTTGAAGCTGGTGGTAGGTTCATAACCGCCCGGATAGCGACCACCGTAGGCATGGTTTAAAACCTGCCGTAGTAACACACGTTGTGTGGATCGCGTTCCAGATTCAGCCATTATATCCAGTTTTCTCGAGAGGCTTGCGACATGACTTGATGGTTGTTTGGGGCGGATATAGGGGTACATCCTTGTATTCCTGTGCCTGCATCGGTCATCCGCCTGTCCTGTCGCAGGCCCCTCAATTTGCTTCTTACCTCTTCGGAGTGTGAAAAGCATTTATATAGGCCGGCATGATTTTTTTAAATATTTTATTATATGATATCGATACTGTAAAAATAATACATAAGCAACTGTTCATACAAAGGAAAGGAATGTACAATGCGAGTAAACGGTCAGACTTATTAAAGAAATTTTTACCAATATTAAATCAATAGATACCTTGCCTTTTAGTCATTCTGATAGTAGATACACATTTTAATGATTTTTTTTATAGCATAGACCGTCAAACGAGCAAGTGGGTCACCTGATGGTAGGTGATCTCTACCGCCCATGTACGCCCACAATACTAGAAGAATCATAGGGGCGTTGCCGAACTTAACGGGAAGGGATAATTAAAGGATTGGGAAGGGAGGTGGATTTGAGCCTCCGGATATCTCACTCACCATACGAAACGCAGCAGCAAGCCGCTACTTTACGTCCGTTTTCTGTGAGACAGTGGTAACGACCCGGTCGAGCCGGCCAATTCATGCTGTAGATAAATCTGTCTACAGCATAGCTCTACCATTTATAGATTTTCTCATAAAATTATTCAAGTTAGGCATGCAGAGAGGATGGAAGAAAGAAAAATGTCGAAACAAATAAACATGGCGAGTGTGAAAGGTGAAGTGAGTGGGGGGGGACTACTTACGAACGTTCTATGGTCAAGTCGGAACTGTTCTCGAGAAAAGCCGCGTCAAAGTATCCAAAATACGTATATGTATGAAGAACTAGCTTTTCCTCGCGGCTCCGTCCGCGTAATCTGCTTTTCCGAGATAGAAAGTAGCCTATGGTTCATCAGGGATAATGTAGGATTCTAATGGCAAAAGAATTTTTCAAATCGATCCAGTAGCTTTTAAGTTTATTCGTTACACACAAACATACAAATATTTCCTCTTTATAATATTAGTTTAGATGTAAGCGTTTTAATGTACCTACCTACCTACTCGAAGCTTGTATGAACCGTGTACGCAGCGCACGCAACGGAAGCCTTCAAATATGAATAATTTTCCCCGTTTTTACAACATTTTTCAATGATGCGTCGTTCCTAATGGTCGTAGCGTAATTACGGCGTACCTTCCTCGATAAAAGGACTATCCAACACAAAAAAAAATCAATACGAACCAGTAGTTCCTGAGATTAGCGCGTTCAAACAAACAATCAAACTCTTCAGCTTTATAATATTAGTATAGATTTAATTAGAGTTAAGGAGGCCAAAGAGGTGTGTAAGGGCCGTAGCGAGTAGAAATCCGTTGTCTCTGCCAGTGACGAAACAAGCATGAGTCTATGTTGTAAGTAAAATTCTTCAAAAATAAACAAAGTATCTGTAGTAGTAAATAGACTGCTGTGCTGGGGTCTCGGGTTCGATCCCCGGGTCGGGTCAAATGATATTGGGTTTTTCTATAACGAAATGCTCAGTATCTGCCCGGAATTGCACCCAGTATGGCGATAGGCCCGCCCATGGTACACATGGGACATCATGGGACGGAAATACGCTCGGTGAAATGTAGGTGTACTAGTTACACCTCTGCCTACGCCTTCAGGTATTACAAACGTGAGTGCGTATGTATGTATGAATAATAAATGTATCCGGTAAATTAAATCCATTACACGCACACGCTAAATGTTTTATGGCAAAATATAACTTATATTTTACTAACTGTCTGTCTGACCTCAACTTTCCTGTCATTAAGTTCAGAAAAAAAACCCTCTACAATATAATTGCGACCGTTTTTAGTATACAATGTGTCACAGTCACTAAAGCAAACAGCTTGCGCCCCTTATCAGTTCAAGGTGGCAATGCATAGAGCGGGACAGATGATAACGAATATAATGTACGTGAAAGAGATGAATGATGTTTAAGATGTAAATATTTGCAGAAGAGTAATTATCAGACAGTTGTTTACTGTCGAATTAGATATATCATACTTAGTCACTGCTAGGAAGTTGATTGACGTCATTTTTGCATACATTTTGCCGATGACCTTCCTATCACATTGATAAATTACAAAAAATACCCTTTACGATTCATAATAATAATACTAGCCCTGTATTATACATGTCCCACTACTGGGCACCGGCCTCGTCTACTAAATGAGAGGGGTTAGGCCTTAGTCCACCACTCTGGCTTAATGAGGGTTGGCAGACTTCACATACCTTCGAAAAATCTTATCGTGTTCTCAGGTATGCAGGTTTCCTCACGATGTTTCCTTCACCGTTAAAGAAACCGATAATTAACAACAAAATTCACAAGTCAATTTTCAATTTTCCAACAGTCACATACATAGTGCTGACCCCACAGTAAGATACGAGTCTTGTGTCGTGGGTATCAGGAACTACGAGAGACTTTCGGTCTCTAGTTTAGAGGTATAGAGTTCTATATTGCATAATTGTATATGGGAAATGTTTCATTAATGTTTCTTTTTTACAAAATACGTTATTTAACCTACTTATATCTCAATATCTAAATTTTTACTTAATGTGGCTTTGAACCGAAAGTCTCTCGTAGTTCCTGATACCCACGACACAAGACTCGTATCTTACTGTGGGGGTCAGGACTATGTGTGTGACTGTTGGGTGTATTTATTTATTTATTAAATGTTATTGCGTATTTGCATCCAAATGTAGTTTGATTAATTCTTTTCTTTTTCCTCGTTTCATTTTCTTTTTATCTATTTTATTTCTTTAAGATGAATGCCATAACAACTCTAAAAAAATTGTTACGTGTCTTCTATTCGGATTAGAACTGACACTGTCTAATTGACATATTCATTAAAATCTACTTTAGACATCTGGTCGTAAGCGTTTATACCTTTTTTAGTTCTTGCTGTGTGATTTTCGTTTTATGGACCTTGCTTATGCTGTATGTACTATATAAGAATAAATAAATTTAGCTAAGTTAAAAAAAGTTATTTTTTATTTGATTGAATAACGTAACGAGCGAGGCGCTCGCCTGATGGTAAACGCCACGCCTGCCCATAAACAGAAGTAACACCACACAGAACGGTAAATTACAAAGCACTGCATGGCACTGAACTGCGCTCTTCACCCTGAGACATAAGATGTTAAGTCTCAGAATGCCAACTAATTTCACTGGCTTCAACGTCCTTCAAACCGAAACACAACAGTGCTTACACACTGTTGCTTGGCAGCAGAAATAGACAAAGCATGGTACCAACCCAGACGGCCTCTCGCATACGAGGGACCTACCACATTGTAAAACAATAATAGTCCGTCGTGTGCAATAAATAGCTGCCTCTATACGCAGCCCACTAACACCCACTTACTTGAATGGTATTCAATCCTTCAATGGCATAGCCTCTGACCCTCGACAAATTGACGCGGCGTGTGTTCTTACTTTGTAATTCTCAGTAATATAAGGGTACCGTTAGATATTTAAGTTGTGAGAGTTGCAAGCAGGATGTTTGTATAATTAATAGCTGCTTTATTATTTACATCTTTAATAATTACTTACAACGAAAGTGTTATGGTCTTCTTGAAACAGAACTTAAGTTTCAATCACAGTTGTTTCGACGTTCCAGCATAAAAAATGATTGTAATTGCTAGCTATAATTAACAATTAATGAATACATTAATTGTTAATTATAGCTAGCTTTGACGGTGAAGGAACTATCGTGAGGAAACTTGCATACCTGAGAAATTCTTCACAAGAATTTTGAAGGTGTGTAAGTACGCATTAGGCCAGCGTCGTGGTCTAAGGGCTAATCCCTCTCATTCAGTAGAGGTAAGTATCCAGCAGTTAGGGCGTATTGCTGTTAATGCATTCTACCAATACTGAGCGCTTGTTTCATAATCGTCAGCCACAAGACGTCCACTGCTGAACATAGGCCTCCCCCAAAGATTTCCAGACCGACCTGTTGGAAGCGGCCTGCATACAGCGACTTCCTGCGATCTTTATCAGGTCGTCTGTCCACCTTGTAGGTGGTCGTCCAACGCTGCGCTTGCCAGTACGTGGCCTCCATTCCAGAACCTTTCTGTCCCATCGGATATCGGTTCTGCGAGCTGCACATAGCCACTTCAGCTTGCTAATCCGCTGAGCTATGTCGGTGACTTTCGTTCTTCTACGGATCTCCTCATTTCTGATTTGATCGCGTAGAGAAACAAATAATACATAATATTTCATAATTCAAGATGTTATTTATGTAATAAAATATAAGAATTATATAATAATAAGTTAAATTATCACGCTGTCAGACACATGGAGGAGCGTATGCGAAGATCAGATCAATAAATGTTCTCTATAAATTACTTAGTTAATCCAACTCTTTTTAAGGACACATATTCTTATTGAAAGTTGCGTGTTCCTAAATGTACTTCGATATCTGACAATTTAAAATTTATTCGGTCATTTCACAATGCCCGCAAAAAACGCAAACACAAATAAAATATTTATCAATTTACCGCGTATTCATTATTTCTATCCATTTCATCATCTCTGAAAAGGACTGTGATTGTGGGCTACACATACCAAACAACTCTAACAAGACACATCTTTATTAAAATTATAGACTTATCTTAGCTGGCCTTTCTTCAAATCACACGGAATATATGTTTTGTTCGTAATAAAAGACTTATATCTATAATATCATTTATCACATGACTGCCTCGGTTGTGCAGTTGTATTGCATACGCGGTACGACTGTTATGCTGAGGTCTCGGGTTCGATCACCGTGTCAAATTAAATAAATAATACCCAACAGTCACACACATAGCCCTGACCCCTCAGTAAGATACGAGTCTTGTGTCGTGGGTATCAGGAACTACGAGAGACTTTCGGTCTCACAACACCCAGACCCCGAAACAAATATTTGTGGATCTGACAAATATTTGCTCGGTGGGGGAATCGAACCCACGGCCTCACGTTTTACAGTCGGCTACTCGCCCACTGCGCCACGGAGGCTGTCAAATGTTTGTATTATACATACAGGTGAACCTGTTATCAGGACTTCACGTGTGAAAGTTGTATACATTTATTTATATATTCTTAGCAAAAGTTTGTTAAAAATAGAACGACAATTCAAAGAACTTCACATATCGACACATATGAACATGCTTAATCACCTGTATAATGGGCATACGGACAGACAAAGCAGCACTCATCGGTCATTAGTTCGAAATGTCGCTTGCGAAACAGACATTAGGGTCACTGAGTCGTGTTTACGGTGAGGAATGTCAGATATACATATATGAATATAGAGTCAGAAATAGCTTATATGTGTCCAAAATACAACACAAAACGGTTATTGGCTAGTATGCAATTTTAATTATTTCTGCCACGAAGCATTAGCTGTGTTTCGATTTGAAGGACATTGAAGCCAGTCCCTCCTATAATTACTTAACTGAAATTACTTGGCATTATCAAACTTAACAACTTGTTTCAGGGTGACGAGCGCAGTTCAGTGCCATGCAGTGCTTTGAATTAAAGTTCTGTGTGGTGTTGCTTCTGTTCATGAGCAGGCGTGGCTCTTACCATCAAGCGAGCGCCTTGCTAGTCTCGTCATTCAATTAAATAAATAAGAAACTTTATTTACCGTCAAGTTGGTAGGTATTTCCACGGCGGTCATTGGTATTCCGCTCGACTGCCCGACCGCTCTAGTTTTCCGATAAAAGTCAATATCTGCCTTGATTGATTCCGACGTCCACATGGTGTACACAGGTATTACACGTTGGTAACAGGCGTTTTGGCTAAAAACGTAACATATTTTTGCCACGCTGCAGACAGTTTTGTCTACAGCATGAATGAGCCGGCTCGACCGAGACCGATGTAAAGTAGCGCCTTGCTGCGGCGTTTCGTACGGCGAGTTAGATATCTGGATTCCCATATTCCTTTCCTCCCAATCCCTTAATTATCCCTTCCCTTTGAGGTCGGCCGCGCGCCTTTGATTCTTGTAGTGATGTGTGGAGATCATTTACCATCAAATGACCCAGTTGCTTCTTTGCCGGCCTAGGCAATAAAAAAACATATCTGTCTAATATGTGATCGCAAGACATAATTCAATAGTTTATAGGTACCTAAGGTGGTCATTTATACATTTACTCGTATAATTACTTATCCTGACTGACTCACTGATTCATCAAAGCAGAGCCTAAACTGTTGGGATTACATTTTTGATGGTGGTATAATACTACATTTACCCCACCAGGAAACGAACCCAAGACCTCAGCATAGCAGTCGTACCGCATGCGCAATACAACTGCGCCACCATAACAGTTGATCTCTTTTCGATACCTAAATATGAATCCTGAAACAAAGCGGCACATATTCCACAGTAACATTACTCAGACGTTGTAGACAGTTCTACCATCAAGCCAGTATCCACTATCCATCCTTAAACCTTATAGATAGGGAGCCGTAGAGTAACCGATCCACTTGACTACTATCAAGCTCATTTTCCGTGAGTAGCTTCGTTTCGATGAGACGCCCAACAATTCCCTCTGCGAAAATTCTCTACTGTGGTAGCTAACAGAGGTAGCAAGGATTAAATACGTCGATTTGATGAGTCCCAAAAATTTATTACTAACAGGTTATTTTTTTGTTAAATCTGATGATAACTATCTAAATTATTCGAAAAGATATTTGTCCTACAAAATGTATGGTTTGATCAAAGAGTCCCCCCCTTCCAACATGTATCGATAACGAGGTCATCAAAAATGATTACTAACCAGCTGCTTTTTTTTTTGTTACTTACTTAATATGTATATAATTCAACAGTCATATTGTCCTACAAATTGCGTGGTACGTTATCCCGGTCCTACGCTCAGAAATTGTTAATACCACAAGACCATTTTTCTCATTACTAACTGTAGGACAAAAGTATTACATAATAGGTTAGTTTGTTCTCTACCCAAATGAAACAATGTCCTACAAGAAAACAGGTATGTATCACTAGTCCGACAAGAATTGTAATTTTTTCGTTTTCCTATTGGGGTATTTGACTATGTTTAATTTTATACATTATTTTGTATTTATTGGATAATAATACCAATTATAAACTATTTTGCGAAAACAGAATTGAAATTGGTTAAAAAATGAGGTTGTTGTTCATGTTTTAAATGTTGGTATAAGCAAAAGTGGGCGTGTAGTGGGAAAATCTCACTATCTCCCTCGCACGCGTGCATCGTAATGGCGAGACCTTGCTTGTGACGTAACATGCCATGTCGTGTATCCTTTTTCCGTTATGCGATAACTAACCCTTCCAGCAAATTGAAATGGATTGTAACTTATTTATTTTTTACTTAATTTATATAATTCTTTCATTAATAGATTTCGGGAAACGTAACTTATTGGTTAAAATAATAATAAAAAAACTAGTCAAATACCCTTTTGTAACATACGAGACAGTGAAAACACCTTTTTTTAAATAACTTATTTTTTTTTGTAAACTAGTACAACAATTAAGTAAATAAATACAGTAGCTACAAAAATGTATTATTTATTTAAAATTTATTATGTATTTACATATAAAAAAAACAATGGGTTGCACTCCGGGAGTGCCGGCAGAAGTGAAAACTTAAACATTAACGTTGTGCATTTTTGAATATTTTGGAATGAAGAGGGAATAATTTCACACGAATTGCTTTATTTATCAGCATAAAAGTACTATCATTTACATATGTGATTAAACACAATATTCATTTATTGCGCTATCGTACACAAAAATATCAATTTATATTACATAACAAAGTCCGGTCAAAGTCATGTCAAAGTCCGGTTAAAGTCCGGTCATAGTCCGGTCAAAGTCCAATCAAAGTCCGGTCAAAGTACACACTATCGTAGACAAAAATGACAATTTAAATTACAGTACCTGGGCGACCGAGCTCTGCTCGGGTGAAAAAAAAAGTAGTATTATTATTCGCCAATAGATGTCAGGAATTAAGTCTAACCCTCTGTTAGCTACCACAATAGAGAATTTTCGCATAGGGAATTGTTCGGCGTCTCATCGAAACGAAGCTACTCACGGAAAATTAGCTTGATAGTAATCAAGTGGATCAGCTGGCCCAGGGACTCCGGACCAGTACCTTGTATGCCAGAAGATAATTCTTCAAAAGATGGACTTTGGGGACCATCAAACCAGTAATATTCATATTTATCATCAATTATTGCCCATCCGATAATAATTACATACATGTTGGAAGGGGGGGACTCTATGATCAAACCATAAATTTTGTAGGACAAATATTTTTTCCAATAATTTAGATAATTATCTTAAGATTTAACAAAAAAATAACCTGTTAGTAATAAATTTTTCGGACTCATCAAATCGACATATTTAATCCTTGCTACCTCTGTTAGCTACCACAGTAGAGAATTTTCGCATAGGAAATTGTTGGGCGTCTCATCGAAACGAAGCTATTTACGAAGATTCAGCTTGATAGTAATTATTTTTACATCAAGGATCTGTACTACTACTTTTGAGCGTAGGACCGGGATAACGTACCACGCAATTTGTAGGACAATATGACTGTTGAATTATATACATATTAAGTAAGTAACAAAAAAAAAAGCAGCTGGTTAGTAATCATTTTTGATGACCTCGTTATCGATACATGTTGGAAGGGGGGGACTCTTTGATCAAACCATACATTTTGTAGGACAAATATCTTTTCGAATAATTTAGATAGTTATCATCAGATTTAACAAAAAAATAACCTGTTAGTAATAAATTTTTGGGACTCATCAAATCGACGTATTTAATCCTTGCTACCTCTGTTAGCTACCACAGTAGAGAATTTTCGCATAGGGAATTGTTGGGCGTCTCATCGAAACGAAGCTACTCACGGAAAATGAGCTTGATAGTAATCAAGTGGATCGGTTACTCTACGGCTCCCTATCTATTATATTTACGACGGTCTTAAAACTCTAAAATAGTATACACGATAAATCTTCCCCGAGCTACCGAGATCCACTTGTGATTAAGTAGCATCGTGCAGCTCTAATAAAGCTGTAGGATCTTTGAGTGCACTCCACTCGATTCTCTTAACATTTGCATATTTATAAATCGTAAACAAGCTATAGTTATGTTTATAGCAAGCATGGACCTGCTCTACTGGGTTATTATCACTGTCACACTGAAAAGCGACGTGAAGTGGCAGCTTTTAGGTGGTAAGTCCCTCGTATGCAAGAGGCCGTCTGGGTTGGTACCTTTGTCCATTTCTGCCACCAAGCAACAGTGTGTAAGCACTGTTGTATTTCGGTTTAAAGGACATTGAAGCCAGTGAAATTACCGGGCATTATGAGACTTAACTTCTTATACCTCGGGGTGACGAGCGCAGATCAGTGCCATGCAGTGTAATTCAAAGTTCTATGAGGTGTTGCATCAGTTTATCGGCAGGCGTGGCGCTTACCAGCAGGCGAGCGGCTTGCTCTTCTCGTCATTTAATCAAATTAAAAAAAAAGCTTGCTGTTCCGTTTTTTTACGGTGACATAATCGGAAGCCCAAATCCACCCATCCTTTCCTAATGCCCTGAATTTTTCTTTACGGTCGACAACGCGCCCATGATCCTTCTGGTATTTTGGGTGTCCATGGGCGACTGACATCACTTACCATAAGATAGCCCACTTGCTAGTTTGCTTACCTCTATTATAATGATATAAGAGCAAATACAAAATTATCATCACGTCGTCTTTACACATATGAACAAATCACAAGCATCAAATTGCTAGAGCCTTAAACTTAAACAAGGTTTATATTGGCCAGTTAGTATTAGTTACCATAGTTACTAGTTCTTAGAAACCTAGTTTAAACTTAGAAGACGTTTTGTAATAACACCGTTTGTTTCACGATTCGATTTGTAATTAATCAACTGATAAATTGCAAGCAGTTTGAAACGTTCGAGCAGACTTTCAATCGCATATCAACAAAAACCATGCAGCTTTTGTTGATTCAAGTCAATTGATCAACTAAAATGGAGCCGTGTGAACCCCCACTATTATTAAACCATAATATTGATATTCGTAACGGATGTTTAATATAAACTTCTTGTGTTATCGATAAAGTAACCTTATGATTAAGTTTGTTTAGTCAATACATATATCCATGATATAATAATCTGTATTTAACCGACGCATTTAAAAGAGGTTCCTAATTCTACATATTTTCCGCTGGATTTACTTAATTTTCATTAAGTTTCAATTAATGTACAATGCAATTACAATCTATATATTTATAACTAGCTTTTGCTCGCGGCTCCGCCCACGTGATCAAACAAACAAACAAACAATCAAACTCTACAGCGTTATAATATTAGTATAGATTTGGGTAGCTTAGCAACGGAAGCCTTCAAATAATATTATTCGGGTAGCTTAGCAACGGAAGCCTTCAAATATGAATAATTTTCCCCGTTTATGCAACATTTTTCACTGATGCTTCGCTTCTAATGGTCGCAGCGTAATGTTATATATCCTAAAGCCTTCCTCGATAAATGGACTATCCAACACAAAAAGAATTTTTCAATTCGAACCAGTAGTTCCTGAGATTAGCCCGTTCAAACAAACAAACAAACAAACAAACAAACAAACAATCAAACAATCAAACTCTACAGCTTTATTATTAGTATAGATTCAAGTATAATTCAAATTCAATTTAATTTCAAATCAATACAATTTGGGCAAACCCAAATGCTATGAAAACGGTTCAATGACCCCATATCAAAAGCTCTCGTAAATCGTTCACCACTACACCGCCAACGATGGCGGCAATAAAACCATAATTAGTTCGGTCCCTTAAAGCGCTGGCGTGAAGGTTGAACGACCGGGATATATTTGGACCGGGGCGTCTCTCAAGCCACGGGTTCGAGGAATGAAACTTTATCCCGGGTGACAGATGGCGGATCATGTTCTGCGACACTGATAGTTTAGTAATTGATCTAGGTTCGGAACTCTTGACAGTTTAAATTGCGGTCAATGAATTTGAATGTCCGTCATGCTAAGTTTCGGACATGCTTGATCATATTTTTTTCTATTTTTTTTATAGCATAGGCTGGCAAACGAGCAAGTGGGCCACCTGATGGTAAGTGATCTCTACCGCCCATGTACGCCCACAATACCAGAAGAATCATAGGCGCGTTGCCAACCTTAAAGGAAAAGGGATTGGGAAGGGGAGGGGGATGGGAGCCTCCGGATATCTCACTCACCGTACGAAACTCAGCAGCAAGCCGCTACTTTACGTCGGTTGTCTGTGAAACAGTGGTAACGACCCGGTCGAACCGGCCCATACATACTGTAGACAAAACTGACTACAGCTTGGCTCTACCACTCATAATACTTGCTACGATCCTTACACACCATCTTCGATAAGTATACATATATTTGATCGAAGTACACCATATACATTGCTAATAGCCACAGCTTCGATAAAACAAAGTCACGTACTTAGTACAGTGACTTGTCTTCGAAGATGGTGCCGGTTAGAAATAACCTTCCGTAAGTAGAGTATTAAGTTAAACTGCTGTTTAGACGAGATATCTAGAACGCTGGTTTAATAATTCAACGATATCGTAGCCTGATATGGTGCTGCCACACCGCTGTTACAAAATGTTATAAAATGTTTACAAAACATTTTATAACATTTGTTAACAAAAATTTGATACATTTTATGACAATGTTAGATAATGTTAGTAAATGTTTAATGTTAGAAAATGTTTGTTAACATTTTATAACACCGGTGTGGCAGCACCAATAGAGTTTCTTGGCAAAACAGATGAATGATCACGTCAAGGGCACGCGTCAGTGACCGTGGGGATGCGGCTTTGTGCTATGAAATACGTATAATTTACACTATTCGGGGTCTGCGGCGATAATGGGGAATATGCCTCCATAATTTTTATTATTTCAATTAATAATTACTTTCCCCAAAATCTATAATCGAAAGAATTATATTATGCAGTCAAAAATAAATAAGTTAGAAGCCATTTATATCTGTTGGAAGGGAAAGCTGACCAATGACGGAAAAAGGATGCACGACATGGTATGTTACGTCACAAGACAGTTATGGCCATTACGATACACGGTTGCGAGGGAGATAGTGAGATTTTCCCACTAGGCGCCCACCTTTGTTCATACCAATACTTAAAACATAAACTGCAGCCTAATTTTTAATCCAATTTTAATTCTATTTTCGCAAAACAATTTTTTGTACTATTATCGGTTGAAATAAAATAAGACACAGTCAAATAGCCTATTATCTGGATAATTAATACAAAATTCCGGGTAAATATCCTATTGAATTAAATTACAATACTCCTCATACCTATTGAATTAAATTCAGAATCATCAGATCCATAATTCCCAAACAGTTAAAGTAGCTAAGATGGCTGTTCCATTAGTTAATTTACATTGGTTTGCTTGATAAATATCTCATAACCATGATAAATATCAAATAATTATGATGAGCAAATCTCGTTAATTTCGAACCCTTTATAGCTAAACTTCGTTAACTACTCTTGAGAACGAACTATGAAGTAATAAGTTTACAGACATGTTCCAACTTAATAATTCCACGAAACAGAAATAAAACAATAGAAAATAGAAATGCTTCAACTGTGGAACTAATAAAGGCTGTGTATTTCGATCCTTTATACTGCACAAAAGACTTTATTAACGTTGTATTGTTCGCTGCCTCACTGCCTTTATCTTAGAAGTGGATTGACGCTTCGGGATTTTCACATTTATGTGACGAACTAGTTAATTAATGTGCTAGTCTTTGTTTATAACCTAACTAGAGGAAAGACTGGTGTTGTTTTGTCCATACAAACGTATTCTTATATATCAATCAAACAATCTAGGGCTTATTTTATCTAGGGCTTATTAACTGACTACAGTTAAAACTAAATTTTTTCTTCATCTATGTGGGCGTTTGGATTTGACTACGAACGGATAACATTTATCATCATTATTATTTATTTATTCACTTCAACTATCTGCTGAATATATCGCCCTAACCCAACCCCGACTTCTATCTTTGACACATTATATCTTTATGACTTTTACGTCTCCTGAAAAGGCATCCCAGAGTAGACCGTACATGGTTTTTTTTATAGTATACGGTGGTAAACGAGCACGTGGTTCAGCTGGCATGATTTCCACCGCACGTAAACACCTACAATACCAGAAGAAGTTTGGATGTGTTCCGACTTTGATGGAACAATATGGGGTTGGGAAGGACCCAATCCTCCTCGGATTTGGGCCCCCGGAAATCTTACCATATGTAACGCGAGAGCAAGCTGCAACTTCACGGCGATTTTTTTTAGTACCCGTTCATGGTGTAGATTGTGGCCTAAAAGTAGCTTTCCCATTTAAACCAATACATTGTTGACCTTTACTACACGTTTGCCATTATTTTTTCCATAGCCGTCGCTTAGCCCATCTACCATTTTGAACAGAGTATAATCAACATAACAAAACATGTAAATGCCACGCCATCGATCACATAATGTCATGGTGACATTACCACGACCTCGCTGTCAAACACCGTCACACCGAACCGTCCACTGTTTATACTACTAATTATAATGCGAAATCCACTTCCTTCAGATGCTTTTTTTATAGCATATGCCGGCAAACGAGCAAGTGGGTCACCTAATGGTAAGTGATCTCCACCGCCCATGTACGCCCACCACCAGAAGAATCATGGGCGCGTTGCCGACCTTAAAGGAATGGGATAATTAGGGATTGGAAAGGGATGACTAGGGATTGGGAAGGGGACGGGACTTGGGCTTCCGGATATCTCACTCACCGTACGAAACGCAGCAGCAAGCCGCTACTTTACGTCGGTTTTCTGTGAGACAGTGGTAACGACCCGGTTGAGCCAGCCCATTCACGCTGTAGACAAAACTGTCTACAGCGTGGCTCTACCACTCAAACTCACTCTACTAACTACCTGCAGCACCAAGAGACTAATCAGCTTTAATTCTGACTTATCATCTTACTTGTCTCGGGATGACGAGCGCAGTTCAGTGCCATCCAGTGCTTTGTAATACAAAGTTGTGTATGTTGCTTCTGTTTGTAGGCAGGCATGGCTTAACATCAGCCATCTGCTCGTCTCATCATTAAAGTTAATAAAGAGCAAGAGAATCATCTAATGGTCAGTGATTACCACCATCCGTGGGCACCTACAATACCATAGGAATCGTCGCATCGGTGCGTTGCTGTCACAGACAACTTAATTGCTTTTAATTGCAATTATAGTGGATCAAATTCTCATAATGCGGCAGTCAGTTTCTACACATGTAAATACTGACTAACCTCACATTGTCATAGAAGATCCTTGAACACGTGAACCATCGAAGCGTTAAATAGGTACGTTTTATCGGTCCAATAAACTCGACTAACCTACATAATCGTTAATCGAGTAAACTGTTTACAATTCGATGTATGTATGCATTCGTCGTATGCTTTGATATACAATACGTAAATATTGATGTGTATTTAGGTCGGTATCGAAAGGTCGGTCATTATTCTGCATTTTGTAGTATTATAGATTGATTTTAGTGGAGTGGGTGAGTAGGTAAATGTAAAACGAGCAGCCGCGGGTTTCATTCCAACACTGAGATAAATATTTGTTTTATACAAAGGCTGGTAAATGAGCAAGTGGGTCATCCGATAGTAAGTGATCTCCATCGCCCATAAACATCCATAAAACCTCGACAATTATTGCGTGCCGAGCTTAAAGGGACACCAAATTTACAAAATGCAACACCAAACTGCCAGTACACGTCGGTTTTCTCTGCGACTAGTCTTCCCCTGTCGAGTCAACCTATTCATGTTGGAGACAAAACTGTCTACTGACTGTCTACTACACGTAATGTATGATATTCTGATAATATGAAACGTCACAAGTGATTTCTGCCGCCAACCCACAGTGTGTAAGCACTGTTGTGTTTCGGTTTGAAGGACATTGAAGGCAGCGAAGTTACTAGGCATCATACTTAACATCTTATGTCTCAAGGTGACGTGCGGAGGTCAGTGCCATACAGTGCTATGTTATTCAAAGTTCTATGCGGTGTTGCTTCTGTTTATGGGCAGACGTGGCGCTTACCATCAGACGAGCGTCTTGCTCGTCTCGTCATTCAGTCAAATAAAATCTCACCATGATACAAAATTACTTTCGTTTATATAGTTGAAGTAACCAGTTTTCTAAGGCCCTCTCCACACTGTAGCAAGACGTTCCGCTTTCGGCGCAGTGAAATCATATCGCGTCGTGAATACAGTTTCTAATAAACGTGTTAAGTTTTTGTTCGTACGAGTTCAATCATACATAAATTAGGTATTTTATATATTGGAGCCTGATATAGTCAACTGTAATTATGTTTTTTTTTATGGCATAGAGCGGCAAACGAGCAAGTGGATCACCCGATGGTAAGTGATCTACACCGGCCATGTACGCCTACAATACTAGAAGAATCATAGGCTCGTTGCCGGCCTTAAAGGGAAGGGATAATAAAAGTATTGGGAAAGGGAAGGGGATTTTGGATATCTCACTTACCGTACGAAGATACAGATAATATTTTAAGAAGCTCAGCGACTGTTACTTGTAAAAACTTTCATATTTTTGAGGGCGTTTTGGGAATATGGTAAAAATGTATTGCAGGGGGTCCACCGGAACCAGCTAAATTTAGAAAGTGGTCTGTGAGAAAAAACGTCTGGGAACCTGTGCTTTATTGAATCGTCTTTATCTTTGAGGTTTTTCTTACGAAGATTGTCGAAGCGCATAACTTGAATCGTAGGTACTTTAAATTGGTTCGAACCCGAAAGGTCAGCTACATGCGTAACATCATAATAGAAGTTTTTAATAGTAATTAAATGTTATGTGTGAATGATACCTTAAGTTCTTATTAAAATGACTCCAATTACCTGAAATGAAAACAAAAATGAGTTATTACAATGAATTGCAAACAATAAAAACATACAATTATTTTTGTTTTTTTTTACTCCAGCACGGCAAAGTGACTGCACTACCCCTGATGGTAAGCGTAGTACAATCCAAAAAATCAGCGACCACCACCAAACAATGAGTATATCGGTGGTCACCACGGTCACGCCGGCCTGTATAAATGCTTCTTCCCTCTATGGAGAGGAAAGAAGCAAATCGAGGGGCTTGCGACAAGACAGGCGGATGACCGATGCAGGCAAAGTAATACAAGGATGTACCCCTATTCCCCCTCCAATCAACTATCAAGTCATGTCGCAAGCCCCTCGGGAGAACCGGATATACACTAGCTGATCCTGGAACGCGATCTACACAAGGCGTGTGGATCACTATGGCAGGTTTTAACACCATGTATACGGTGGTCGCCAACCCAGACGGCCTCTCGCATACGAGGGACCTACTACCTTGTGATGATGTGTGATTTCAACATACATCAAGTAAAATTGAGATATTTACTATATTTTTCTAAATTCATTAGATTTAAGTAGGACAAATTCCGTATTTTATAAAAAAAAAACATCCTCCATATACGATTATGCATAATAACACTTTAAATTATTAATTTAAGTTAATGAATTCCGTAAAATAAAATCAATATTTCATTTTTTACTTGATGTGGGATGAAATGTTATTGCATATTTGAATCCAAATGTGGTTTCGAATCTGCGACTTTCGTGTACCCTGACCTTAATCGGCTGAGCTATCGCTTTTAATTCTTCTTCTTTTTAATTTATGGCTTCGCATTATTATGCATTTCGCCAACGACAAGTATAATTAATTCTCAAGTCTTTACAAGAACGATGAAATATCGGTGTGAATTTCAAGGTCTTGCCGGAGTTTTGGTATGAATTCCTTTCAGTACGATGCTTAATTCACTTATTTCAATGTTTCTATGCACTGTTCATCACCGTTAATGTTTACTGCAGAAATCCACACCACTTTTAAACACAACTTTCAGTTTTCAACATTCAGTTTTTGAAATTAATTAAAATAAGCGATGAACTGCACTGTCAGAATTCCCGTCAAAACTCCATCGCTTTTAATTTTACACACACCTTGGCAACCGTCACAGTGCTTAAATGATGACCCAGATGTCCTCAACCATCAGACATTCACAACAAGCGGGACAATGGGGCGCGCAACAAGTCCGCGTCTCAAGATTACAAGGTAATAACGCAGTATACAGACAATGTCACGGCTGTTTGTTTGCTCTGAGTTATTGTTTCCCCGAGTGGCCTTGGAATGATGAATGTTCAATTAGAGAGATGGGCGAACTATTGTGTTTAGATATAGGCACTTTAGTGAAATTAAAGCAAAGAATAATAGAGTTTTAGGATCCTTGCTATAATGGAGGATAAAGGACTTTGTATCTTTATCTATGTATAGCTGGTGGTAGGATATTCATATCCGCAGGGATAGCGACCACCGTACACATGGTGTTAAAACCTGCCATAGTGATCAACACGCCATGATTTCTTTTGTTTTCATTGTCGGTGTGGATCACCTATAGGTTCTCGAACTTATTTCGTCTACTGCCCACTTTGAGAATAAATTATTTTCTCCGAGATTATATTGTTTTAAATATACCTATGGTGTAATATTTCCAACTCCTCCCTAAACTTCTATTTGATTAATTTCGTTGCGGGACAAAGACATTTAGGCATTCCCAGAGACTCGCCGAGCTTCATTGCTCGGTGTCAACAAAAATGCGTGCCACTGTTGATCCTGGTGCACAGGAGTTACAGTGGCGGGTGTGTGGGCAGGATAGTCTCTATGGTGTGAGTGTCATATGAGTTATTATTTTTCATAGTATAAACTACATCCCTAGACCCTTTACCGCCCCCTTGAAAGCCTCCAGCGCCCACAAAGGGCCTTATCGCCGCCTTTATGTACCACCTTACATCTGCCAATAAATACTTTCTTTCTTTGAGAAAGACGGTCTTTATGCGATCAGGTCATTTCTACTCTCTCAGTACAGTCATGGTGAAAGAACGTCGACTACAATAACCATAATACAAAGGTGTTTATGCAAATTAAATTTCTCTGTTCTGTAGGTACACAATAAAACATGCGACCTTCAGAAGTCGGAACCGAGTTATAACTACGGATGGTTTCATTTGTTATTGCTAGCTTTCAACCCATCGTTCGTAATAACAGTTATAGAATTATAAAGCCTTTTCGTAAAAGTATGTTTGTCCGTCTATGCGTCTGTTACTATTTAACCGTTTGTGTTTATTATAAATGGTGAAGTCACAGCTTACATTTTAAGAAAAAGGGAAGATGAATAGCTGGCGTACTATACGAGTACGAAAGTACCTTCAGGAATATGATGAGTCTAGATTACTTGACTGCATTTCAAAGATAAGACATGCATAAAACGTGTATGACATTTGAAAAACATTTAAGATTCATAGGATCAAAAGTCCCTCGTATGCGAGAGTCCGTCTGGGTTGGTACCACCGCTTTGTCTATTTCTGCCGCCAAGCAACAGTGTGTAAGCACTGTTGTGTATCGGTTTGAAGGACATTGAAGTCAGTGCAATTACTGGGCATTATGAGACCAACATCTTATATCTCGGGGTGATGAGTGCAGTTCAGAGCCACGCAGTGCTTTGTAATTCAAAGTTCCGTGTGGTGTTGCTTCTGTTTATGGGCAGGCGAGGCGCTTACCATCAGGCGAGCGCCTTGCTTGTCTCGTCATTCAATCAAATGAAATTAAAAATAATACATCTACACGGGTACATGTTTTCGTAAATGTTAATGTTACAGCCGAGTTGTCTTTGCCTTATTATTGTAGTCACGTACATCACGGAGCGCCGCGCGTGCCAGCGGTTCAAACACCTGGTGCAATGTAAGTGGTCGGTACCAATGACTTCAATGTATACTAGACCGGCTGCGTGGTCTATAGAAATAGCGCCACTAAGTATAGTACGTAACTCAAAATTACTATCTCACTTAGTCATCTAGAACCCCCTCTCCCACTCTCTGTCTGTCAGCTGTCAAACTCCCGCGATATATTGTGACACAATTTTAATTCTAAACATCCCGTCTAGTAGTATACATTGGTCTTTTGGAATTGTCACTATCTAAACGCTTCGCCTCATTCGGGATTGGAATTTGTATTCTATCACATCACATACACATGTATCTCCGAAATGTTGTTTTAAAACTACCACCGGATCCAAACGCGACTATGCCTGAGAAGACCCGGCGAAACAAACTCAGTGGACTTGTTGAGTTCAGTGGTTGTATGAATGCAATAATAAAAAAAAATTAAGTGGTAGAGACACATTAGATATAGTTTTATCGGGAACATGAATGGACCGACTCGACTGGATTGTTATCACTGTCTTCCAGAAAACCGACTTTAAGTAGTAGCTTGCTGCATTTTGTTTGGTTCCCCCTCTTCCACACACACATCCATAATTCTTCTAGTATTGGATGTTTATGTGAGGAACACTTACCATCAGGTGACCCACTTGCTTGTTTGCCTATGCTATAAAAAGAAAATAGCCTAGAATACAGGTACTAATACCTTCGACCATTACAGGCTGACAACGTGTGACCTTTAGGAAGGTCTCTCGGATGGGAGAGTCCTTCTGATTAAGTACTGCCCCGGCTGTGTCTATTTCTGCACCAATCAACAAAGTTTAAGCATTGTTGTATCTCGGTTTGAAGGGAATATCAACCAATGAAATTACTGGGCATTATGACAGCATTATAATTCGGGGTGACGGAAGCATATTGCCATGCAACACTTTGTAATTCAAAGTTCTTAGCATTGTTGCTTCTGTTTACGTGTAGGTGTGGCTTACCATGAAGCGACTTGCTCGTTGCGTCATTCGAGCAAATAAAAAAAAATCTCCAACACGTTTTCACGTTCATTAGTTAAAATACCAGAGTACGTATGTACTGGATATAATTAAACAATATAATTACGTGTCGTGTGACGCGTGCGTGTTTTATTAATAACTGATCGTGACGGTGATATCAAGTTTTGGACGTTCTATCACGTCTACATGGACAGTGATGTTTTTTTTTATTATTAGCTTGAATGACGAAACGATCAGGTCGACGCTGCATAGTTGCGGACTGCGGTCACCCATCTCATAATGCTCAGCAACCTCACTGGGTTCACTGGTTTCCTTCAAACCGAAACACAGAACAGGACTTACTGGACTGTTGAGACAAGTATAGAGATACCTGTATCCTGTGCCTGCAACGATCATCCGCCTGTCCTGTCGCAGGCGCCTCGATTTGCTTGCCCCTTTTCGGAGTGTGAAGAAGCATTTATAAAGGCCGGCACGATTCTAGTCAGTGCTAAACATCAGGTGTAGTGCAGTCACTATGCCATGCTGCGATAAAAAAAAACAAATGCGCTGTTTCGCTGACATCATTACCGTCCCAAGATGTGGTAACGGGGTAGCCCATCGGACACCTACTCCAATCCTCACCTCATTTGTTATTTATGGAATCGTAAACTAAACCCCAAATTATTGTCATTGCCAGACCTATTTGAACCCGGTACCTCGCGGTTACTTAGCCTAAGTACGCTACTAGAACAGCGAGTGATAAAACTAAAATGTATAACGGTTATTACTATAATAGTCGTAAACAGACGTGTCAAAACTCCAAACATATTATATTATAATATCGTTAAAATTACTGCTGTAATACAGGGCCAATAGGGTAGTTTCCTATGTTGAATATTATACATTATTTTATATGAAAATAAGACAACAAAGAAACCCTTTTGTTAAAACACAATCAAAATCGATTCAAAAATGAGCCCGCAATTGTGATTTTAAATATTGGTATGAGAAAGGTGGGCGCGTAGTGGGGACATCTCACTATTTCGCTCGCACGCGAGTACCGTAATGGCCATTTGCCACGGTGACGTCAAAGTTTGGGTCGTCTGTTATTTGATAAGTGCCCCACGTACGTATATCTCACTCACCATGGGGAACGCAGCAGCAAACCGCTAGTTTACGTCGGTTTTCTGTGAGACAGTGGTGACGACCCGCTCGAGCTGGTCCATTGATGTAGACAAAACTGTCTACAGCATGGCTCCACCACTCAAATAGATAGATAAATATTTAAGGCCTTACTTATAAACGTTACTAAATCATTGCTAGTTACACTCTTTTGTCTTTCTCTGTCAACGTGATTTATAAACGAGTAGAAAGAGACGAAAACAATGTTTAATAAATTCGTGCCTAAAAAAGTTTATAAGTAGAGCCTTTAATAGATACAACACCTCGTCATAAATTAGAATAATGACCTATAATTTGTAATTAATTGACTACGAAATATATCTTAAAACTATTGGAACATCCACAATAGTCAAAGCAAACGCAATCAATCAAAGAAACACTATTACCATTGTAATTGATTTTAAATGTGTAAAAGATGTTGCCGCTCTTCAACAACTCAGCCTAGGTATCGCAACACACACTAGACTGTCTGTTTCATCAGCTAAGCGCTAATAACCGTGTGGTAACTATGACCACATAGGGTTACCACGCTTTAAATGTTAAGTGAGACTAATATGTGAAATGTATTAGCATTCGCGCGCGACTTCGGTCGCATTTATCGTTTCCGTCAAAAGAACGTTAACATTATGACATCAGGAGGTAATTGGTTTTGCTGGTGGTAGGATATTCATATCCGCCCGGATAGCGACCACCGTACATGTTGTTAAACCCTGCCATAGTGATCCACACGCCTTGTGTGGATCGCGTTCCAGGATCAGCTAGTGTATACAGTGTCATTTTGACACCCTATACTTAAATGAAACCATGTGTAGTGTTCGTTAATACAAGTACTTTGAGCTAAGACACTTTCTTATTAAAGGCAAAATAAAAAAATAATATTTCCTAACAAATTAAATGCCGTTAACATTAGATTAATTTTAAACAGTCTGTATACGCGCGCACACACATATAAAACTCAACATACACACCCGTCATCGAATGAATGAGACACACACACATACATTACCATTAAGCTTGGAATACATGTCGGACGAGCTTAGGCCAACACGAGTGTAGGTAAATTAATACAAGGCAAGCGCTAGTGCCTAGACGTTCGGCAAGTTTATCGAAAACCAATCGAGTAGCCGGCTGTGAAGCGAAAGGCCGCGGGTTCGATCCCTGGACCGAGACAAATGTTTATGTGAACCACAAATATTTGTTTCCCGAAACAAACCCAGACCCCGGGCTGGGTGTTGTGAGACCAAAAGTCTCTCGTAGTTGCTGATACCCACGATACTATCCTGATACCCAAAAATACTATCTATACGTTGGTGTTAGTCATCACTCGGCAGCATGTATTGCGAGCTTTATACCGTCAAGGTTAATGTGCCCGTTTTATAAAAACGCCAATCGTACAGAAGGCAAACGGCGCAAAATAGTAATTAGGAATTGAAATAAATATTAGATTACCCTATGAAATGTAATAAAATCCTAAGTAAAATCGAATCTTGTAACTTTTATAATGATTATTTGTTTTTAGTCAAATTTGTGTTACCTATTTATAGATATGTGCATTTCCCAAACACATTTTTTTTTACGTTTTGTCATTATCAATGAACTAAGTAATACTGTCGCAACTTTTTCAGTGAATGTGTCGAGAGCGTCTTTGTGAGTCTGAGACGTATTTTCATATGTATGAAGTTGCCCTTCTTAAGCGTTTGTGTTTTATAATAACATCGTCAGCTGTGACATTTTATTTAATAGAGTTAAGTGCAAAAACCGTACAGCGTGATTTAAAAGGCTCAAAACTTAAATCACGTTTTTTGGCAAAACTACTACAAGCTCAAGCCTCATGTTTGGTACAAGGTAAGCAGAGGCGATGACGAATATGTGGTTTCATTTAGTAACAGGGTGTCAAAATAACACTGTATACGGTTCTCCCAAGGAGCTTGCGACATGACTTGATGGTTGATTAGGGCGCGTATAGGGGTACATCCTTGTATTACTATGCCTGCATCGGTAATCCGTGTGTCCTGTCGCAGGCCCCTCGATTTGCTTCTTTCCTCTCCGAAGAAGTAACCGAGTGAAGCGTAGTGCAGTCCATAAAAACAGAGACCACCGACAAACAATGAGTTTATCGGTGGTCACCAGAGTCATGCCGGCCTGTATAAATGCTTCTTCCCTCTTCGGAGCGGGAAGAAGCTAATCGAGGGGCCTGCGGCAGAACAAGTGGATGACCGATGCAGGCACAGTATTACAAGGATGTACCCCTATACCCGCCCCAACCACCCATCAAGTCATGTCGCAAGCCCCTCGGGAGAACCGGATATACACTGGCTGACCCTGGAACGCGACCCACGCAAGGTGGGTCACTATGGCAGGTTTTAACACCATGGGTGCGGTGATCGCTATCCGGGCGGATATGAATACCACTGCAGGGTAAAGACTATCCAAGTAAAAGCGACAGTGTTGCCAACGTACTTGAGATCCGTCTCACTAGATTGGCTTAACCATCGGTTACATGTTACATAACTCTATTGTTACAGTTTTTATTGTGCGTTAAAATATGGATAATACTTTAATTGGTATAGTGTCGAAACTACCATTGATGCAATTGTGACGCCACTATTGAGGATGTTTTTATAGCAGTGGTCAGCAAACGAGCAAGTGGGTCATCTGATGGTAAGTGATCTCCACCGCCCATGTACACCCACAATACTAGAAGAATCATAGCCGCGTTGACGACCTTAAAGGGAATGGATAATTAAGGGATTGGGAAGAGGAATGGAGGAAACGCAGTAGCAAGCCGCTACATTACGTCGGATTTTCTGTGAGACAGTGGTAACAACCCGGTCGGGCCGGGCCATTCATTCTGTAAACAAAACTGTCTATAAAGAAAGAAAGAAATAATTTATTTCAACTCTAACTTGAGACAAAAAGTTAAAAAGAAATTCTTATAAAACTATGCATTATTCACAAATTTAAGATTAAGCAAAAAAATAAATAAATAAGTAAATTATAAGTCTTGTGACAACACAAAGTAGGATGGCCGCATGCATACCCTCTACTCCACAAGGGACCATCTGTGTCTCAAGTTAGGCTAAACAGGTCTACAACGTGGCTCTACTCATACATACACTCTTCTCGGTTTAGAACACTACATTTGGTTGCAGCTTCCGTACGGTCGACCTCCATAGATTCTTCCATCCACACTCACCTTGTGCAACTGTTGCAATAGAAATTGCAAATATAAATCCACTCACTGTCTTGTCACATTATTACGAAAGTCGATAAATGTTTACATTTTTTTTATTTGACTGAATGACGTGACGAGCAAGGCAATAAGATGTTAAATTTCATAATGCTCAGTAATTTGACTGTCTTTCACATCGAAACACAACAGTGCTTATACACTTGCTTGGCGGCAGAAATAAATACCATTCATTAACATTTCATATTTCAAAATAATATTGTTAATATTTAAATGCTAAAATAACTTCAGAAAGTTACTACATAACCCAAACAAGGTAATAAACGTCGTATATAGTAATACTTTTAAATTGTATATGATCAATTAATTACAGCATCTGTAAATCTCGTAATAATTAAATGTTATAACATTTTTATATAGAAGAAAAAGTCCACTCGTATACGCTCGTATTATGCACAGCCCACTGCTGGGCACGGACCTCTTGTACTATACCTCCAGTGTAATCAATAATTATACCAGCCTCCGTGGCGCAGCAGTCGAGTAGCCGGCTACGAAGCGAGAGGCCGTGGGTTCGATTCCCGCGCCGAGAGAAATGTTTGTGGTTTCCACTAATATTGGTTTCGAAATTGTTAGTTAATAATAAATACACCCAAAGGTCGACTAGGAATAAATGCCTAAGGCATTAAAGTCCGCCTGTATACCATGTGTACAAAGTTTAATAAATAAATAAATAAAATATCTATATTTGTGGGTACTGAACCCTCGATGCGCATACTCCGACTTACATTTACTAGTCTTTTCTTTTAAAGATAATAAATAACTTATCTACAGCAAAAGTTATTTCACAACGAAAAAGTATCGCGTAAAAACGATTATGTTACGCGAGACTCTTCCAAGTTTATTGAGAATGAATAATATTTAATGGTCTTTATATGGATCCTTAAAAATGATTGGTGAACATAAACGAAGATGTAATGGCGACATCAAACGCTGGTTTATTGGAAATGAACACAATAGTTACACTCTCTCGTGATTGCATTTCAGATTTGAAACCAAATTATTTTAACACAATGCAAGATTTGTAATGCAGTTACCGAAAAATTGCTGGATGATACAATATTTCGTCTATTATTCTGACACTGCACTGTGACTATACTGGAACTGATGATTTCTTATGTTTACGCGAATGTTACACATTGAAATAAAACATATTTAAACGGATTTTATCTTTCGAAACGTCAGGACCAAAATTAAAATAAACGACCGCGATAAAATCCGTTTAAATTAGTTTTATTTCAACTGGAACTGATGTTAAGTACAATGCAATACAAATATAATGTTAATCGTCTAGACATGGCATGAATTTTTTTCGAATGGTAGAGCAACACGGTAAACAGTTTTATCTACAACATAAATGAGCCGAATGGAAAATCGACGTAAAGTAGCAGCTTGCTGCTGCGTTTTGTACGGTGAGTGAGATATCCGGAGGCCCAAATCCCCCCCCCCCTTCCCAATCTCTAATTATCCCTTTCCTTTAAGATCGGCAACGCGCCCATTATTCTTCTGGTATTGTGGGCGTAAGAATCGAGATAGGCGCGACCGTTTCCACAAAATTTCATAGAAAGCCAACGCGACATATCACTATCACTTTTTTTTGTATCCGAGCACGGATTCCGGATCCCGATCCAAGATCCGGACACGAAAGTGACTGCACTTCACCTGATGATAAACGCAGTGCAGTCCAAAAAACATCATCAACAGCGATCATCAACAAACAATGAGTTGAGAGTGAGGGAAGAAGCAAATCGAGGGGTCTGCGACAGGACAGGGCGATGACCGATGCAGGCAAAGGAATACAAAAATGTACCCGCCCCAACCAACCATCAAGTCACGACGCAAGCTCCTCGGGAGAACCGAATATACTGGCTGATCCTGGAACGCGATCTACACAAGGTATGTGAGTCACTATGGCAGGATTTAACACCATGTGTACGGTGGTCGCTATCCGGGCGGATATGAAAATCATACCACCATACAATCCTACCATCTTTGGTACTTTACCTATCGATGAAACAATTTAGCCTATAGGCCTTTAACGATCAGGCCTATCAAAGCAACATAAGATCAATATTAATTCTATTACGTCACGTTCAGAAAGTGAAAGTTAACATTAAGTATGAATACGATTAGCATATAAATGTTGTGGTTTATATTAAACTGTTCGAGAAACAAAGCACGCGTCGCGGCGGAAAGGTTGGCGATGTGATTCACCTTCGGTTGGATGTGTTTTGATGACGTCATTTTATCTATATGATATCCACCATCTATAGTCCATTCACCAAACTTATTCCCATACATCAATCTAAACGATGATTGTTGAAAAATTCTACAAGGTGGTAGGTCACTCGCATGCGAGAGGTCGTCTGGGTTGGTACCACGGCCTTGTCTGTTTCTTCCGCTTAAAATAGTGGGTAAGCACTGTTGTGTTTCGGTTTGAAGGAATTTTAAGCCAGTTAAATTACTGGGAATTATGAGACTTAACATCTTAAGTCTCAAGGTGACGAGCGAAGTTCAGTGCCTTGCAGTGCTATGTAATTCAAAATTCTGGGTGGTGTTGCATCTGTTTGTGTGCAAGTGTAGCTTACCATCAAGCGAGCGACTCGCTCGACTCTTCATTCAATAAAATAAAAAAATATCGAAGGTTGAAAAAGCTCTCGAAGAATGCTCAGTAAAAGTTAAAGAGAACTCAAACGGAAGCGAATGAACGATAGCAGTAATTGTTTACTAATTGCTCGTTGGTAATTACCGGAGTGGCGTTAATTTATTTTTTGAGCGATTTCAAACATTCTGGTTTAACTACAGTCTACACTTCCCGTAATCTAGGCAGGCTGACCGCACTATATCTCTTATCAGTAGAGTAAACCAATTAAGGCAAATCACTAAAACACGAATCAGAGCAATTAAGATAAAACTTTCTGACTAAAATAAAACAGCATAACTAGAATTAACCCATTTTTAGTCGGTGTTATCTATCATTGCCCAATAAACTGCACTATCCTCGATAGACTGAGAGAAAAAAAATGCTCCTTTTATAACCACTTTGATTCGGTGCTATTGGAATAGGGTAGTTTTCTATATTGAATTTTATGCATTAATTTATACGCAATATAAAATAATACGGAAAATAAACTTTGGAAAAACAATCAAAATCGATTCAAAACCCAGCCCGCAATTTTTTAAATATTTCTATTAGCAAAGGTGCGTAGATGGAGTATCTCACTATCTCTGTCGCACGCGTGCACCATTATAGCCATTTTGCATGGTGACGTCAGTAGCAGTGTGTAAGCACTGTGGTTTTATGGATTGAAGGACATCAAAACCAGTGAAATTAGTGGGAATTAGGGTTTCAAGCGCAGTCCAGTGCTTTGTAATTCTTAGCTCTGTTTAGTGTTGCTTCTGTTTATAGACAGATGTACCGCTTCACACGAGCAATCAGCTCGTCTACTAAACATAATAAAACCAAGGACACGGCGACAACCGTAGGTCGTAATTAGTATGCTTTCGTAAACGTCGATATCGGAAGCTACCTAGTCTCGTTTGGGTCACGTGACTCAGAAGAATGAGTCATCGTCACCCTCCGGATAAAGAATGGGAGGCGTTTAGTTTTCTAAAGCCACAATAACACGAAGAGTCTGTCGTGTAACAGGGGAGAGATTTTATAAACAAACTGTTATTTATGGGGCCGTACCGTAATAATATTTATTGCTCATATTAAATTACTTTTACTTAACTGTTATATTAAGTCCCATTCACCCGGAGTTTGTCGCATGACAGAGGGGAGAATATAAAAAAAAATGTTATTTCACGCGGCTTCATACGTCATACTACAGCAGCGATTTCTAAAGTGGAAACATCATCAGGCTGCGTTTAGACGACGCGCGGCGGCTGCACGAAATTTTTCAGTCATAGCAAATGTATGTCTTATTAACTAGGACTTAACGTTGAAATTCTTTGTGAGTAACAAACCGCGCGGCGGTCGCGCTCCCGTTTACACGATCGCGCAGTCGCCGCGTGGTTGGAGCGTTGCGAAGTATTAAACATTATGGCTTAGTCAATAGAGTTTACATTACTTTTTCGAGTGATTCGAGCGCGGCGGCCGCGCGGCCGCAACGCGGTGGGATTCCTTGTCATATAAATGCGCCCTCAGGGTTCCGTGAATTAGTTGTATTTGCCAATGACTTGCGACAAATTTCTGATCCGATTAAAATATCCGACCGCATTGAAAATAAACTTACACAGAGCAAATGCATCTTTTGTAGGCTCATTTACAGAGGCGGCGTAAATAGTGGGCGACGTGGGTCACGGCCTCGCGGTCCGAAGGGAAGGGTCTTTAGGCCTCCGGATATCTCACCTTACGAAACAACAGGAAGCCGCTATTTTACATCGGTTTTCTGTGAGACAGTGGTAACGACCCGGTCGAGCCAGCCCATTCATGCTGTATATAAAACTGTCTACAGCGTGGCTCTACCACTCAAACTTACTTATTAACTTATTTGGATTTTAATCCAAGCTCAAAAATACAACGACTTATTTAAACAGATATGTATCTTAAAAAATACCGTTATATTAAACAGAGCATAAAGTATGAATAGTAATAAATTATTATAGTAGCACAAAACTTTAAAATAATCATCTTTTTGTGGAATTAGGCGATAGCCTACTAAGGAGTGGAACCCCACTGCTGACTGCCGTAAGCTCACTCCTGAACTTCAAAGCTAGGCCTTCTGTTTTTTTTCGAAGTTACTTGTGTACTTCTTCTTTTTCCACTTGCCCTTATTCCATTCGCAGTGGTGTCAGCGCAATACGCTTTTTAACACTTGTTACGGTTATATTTGGCTTGTTGTTTTTACGATTGGCAGCCTGGTTGACATCAACACACAACCTTTGTTTCGGTGCGGGAATCGAACCCGCGGCCCCTCGCTTCACAGTCGGCTACTCGAAGTTATTTGTTTATTCATGCTGCAAGCGTCATGCTGACTGGTCATCTACAATAGATATTTATGTATTTATAACTGTGTTTTAACCTTTTATGGTTATTATGGAGGCCGCGGGTTCGATCCCCGCACCGAGACAAATGTTTGTGTGATCCACAAATACTTGTTCCGGGGTCTGGGTGTTGTGAGACCAAAAGTCTCTCGTAGCTCCTGATACCCACGACACAAGACTCGTATCTTACTGTGGGGTCAGGACTATGTATGTGACTGTTGGGTGTATTTATTTATTATTATTTATAACAATTTCATACGAATATATTTATTATGCTCCCATTACATACAATAATAAAGCGCCATAAGCGACAACGGAAAATGAAACAGAGCGAAAAATTTATACTAATGGTTTATATTTGAAGTGAAATAAGTACTGTATAATGCCTTGAAGTATAACATACAGCGGAGAATAACTTCAGAAATAAATTAAATGATGAACTTACTCATAACATAACAATGTTCTTTAACATAAGATAAATTTATAAGGTAACATGAAAGTAAGGTTAGATAAATAATAATCCCTTTTACTTATAAACGTTTTTAAACAGTTGCTAAACATGGAGGTTTATATGTATTTTTTTTATATATATTTCGTTTTTGTATTCGATAGAGTTTACTTCGGTGGTTGTCTCATTTATGTTTGAAGAAAAAAAGCAGAAAAAAGAAAAAGAGAGGTACTATATGTAGATAGCTATATAGTAGATACCCTAAAAGAGGTGAAATCGGAGATGAAAGTGAAATTTAGAAATTTATGCAACAATTTTGATGATTCTTTCATTAAAAATAGTAAAATAAAAGTTCAAAATACTACAACAATTTTGGGCCGATTGCATTATGCATTGACCGTTAAACTGGAATAGCTCCGACGCACTAAAATTGTTCAAGTTTATTTCTAACTTGATGGCTTTTTAAGTCGTTTTTATTCCATACTTTAATCAACTAAGTAATATTAACTCACTCTCTTAAGTTCGTACTAAAAATTTACAACGTGCGTCTGCTACCTGCATTGTGGAGTGTTACGTAATTATAAAATTTTATTTTTGAATTATGCCTAATTTGTAACATAACAATAAACTGGACAATTAACTTTATCAAAAAATATTTCAGATTCAACTTATTTGAATATAAAAATTTCGCCTTAATTGGCCATTGCCGATGCAAACGGCTTTAAATTACTCAATTTACACAAACTTGTGTCAGGAAACTTGAATAAAATACTCAATAATACTGTGATCACCTTTGACAGTTCGATGTGAAAAAAAGTGACGCAAGAATGACCTCTGACTGAATTATTAGCATAGCGATGAGATTAAATTGCTTAATGCTTTATTTTGCTTTAGATCTAGCAGTGTATTAGAAATATTTTTAAGTAAAATGCCTGTCTTTTATTTTTTTTTAATCCGAGCACGGCAAAGTGCACTACACCTTATGGTAAGCGTAGTGCAGGCCAAAAAACCATCACCGACAAACATAAATTTATCGGTGGTCGCCAGGGTCATGCCGGCTTGTATAAATGCTTTTTCCTTCTTCGGAGAGAGAAGAAACAAATCGACGGACCTGCGACAGGAAAGGCGGATAACCGATGCAGGCATAGTAATACAAGGACGTTCCCCTATATTCACACCAACCAACCATTAAGTCATGGCGCAAGCCCCTCGGGAGAACTGGATATATACTGGCTGTTTCATTGGCAAGATGAGTCATTATGGCAGGTTTTAACACCATATGTACGGTGGTCGCTATCTGGGCGGAAATGAATATCAAACTACCCGCGCAGTTTTCCAAGTTAGGCTATACTTTATAACATTAGTAAGTTTAAATGAAATAAATGTACTCTCAAATACTTCATACATTGTGTCATGTGGGTGGGCGTCGGCATACACTTCGATGTTATTAATATATTCGCTTGAATACAATCCACAAACGGAAGCCTAACAACGTGTTCGGAATAATGGAAATAATACTTGTCTACTGCTTTATTTGGCACACTAATACCTGCTAATTGGAACAAGTTTTATAATAATGCGCCCGCATTCTCTAAATACCAGCACAGATTTTTTTTACATCTGCAACGTGGTAGTGGTAGTCTTTTACGAGGTGGCAGGTCCCTTGTATGCGAGAGACCGTCTGGGTTGGTACCACCGCTTTGTTCTGCCGCGAAGCAACAGTGTGTAAGCACTGTTGTATTTCGATATGAAGGGCTTTGAAGCCAGTGAAATTACTGGGCATTATGAGACGTAACATCTTATGTCTCGGGGTGTCGAACGCAGTTCAGTGGTATGCAGTGCTTTATAACTCAAAGTTCTGTGTGGTGTTGCTTCTGTTTATGGACAGGCGTGGCGCTTATCATCAGGCGAGCGACTTGCTTGTCTCCATCATTCAAATAAATAAAAAAAGTGTACATAAAGGGTTGGTCATATTTAGTAATCGTTACATACACCTGAAAGTGAGTGTTTGTGTACCAAAAATTTGAAACAATACCGCGTCATTCCCATTAGGATTAAAATATTTATCGAAAAACGGCTTTTTTAACTTAATTTCTAATGCAATCAGAAGCCAATGCACCATTATAATCGTTCACAATATTTTTCCCACCAACATTATATCACGGGTATTAAAAGATTCCGAGTCGGGAGACGTAGAAGGTGGTCGTAAAGTTCACAGTTCACGGCAGGGACCGCGCCCACGATTTATATTGGGACTCTATACGTGTGGGCTTGAACACTAGCGTCAACACTGCAAACAAACGTGTGAAGATCAAGGGATCAAGTGTATGCCAATCAGAGTGCCAATAGCGCGACACGTGTCTGTAATCGGGTACTTGAAAACAAATCTTGATAATGAATAAAGAATGTCGTTTAACACGTAGCAAATTATTTGCAATTTTTTTTTATAGCATAGGCCGGCAAACGAGCAAGTAGGTGATGGTAAGTGATCTCCACCGCCCATGTACACCCACCACTAGAAGAATCATGGGCGCGTTGCCAACCTTAAAGGAAAGGGATAATTAGGGATTGGGAAGGTGAGGGGATTTGGGATTCCGAATATCTCACTCACCGTACGAAACGCAGCAGCAAGCCGCTACTTTACATCGGTTTTCTGTGAGACAGTGGTGACGACCCGGTCGAGCCAGCCCATTCATGCTGTAGATAAAACTGTCTACAGCGTGGCTCTACCACTCAAAAATAATTTATACACATGACTTTATTCACTAGTAGGTGGGCAAAGGTATGCCTGGTGCAGCCACCGTTCGCCGACCTTATATCTGTCTCATGTGATAGGAAACGAGCCTATCGCCGTACCGGGTAATATTTAGAAACCTGAGTAAATCATAATACGACAACCTCCGTCGCGCAGTTGGCGACGGCTGTGAAGCGAGAAGCCTAGTGGGTTCGATTCCCGCACCGAGACGAATGTTTATATGATTCACAAATTTGTTTCCGGTCTGGGTGTTGTAGGACCGCAAGTCCCTCGTACTTCCTGATACCCACGACATAGGTTATCCCAGTATGCGGTCAGTCCTATGTGTCTGACTGTTGCGTTTATCTGTTTTTCGATTTAAACTCAACAAAAAATACAACCTGTTGTGGGAATCGACCCACCTCGCCGGTAATTGGTTGACAACTATTTATAGTACATGGTCTTAATTGGTCCTTAGTTTCTTGAAGAACAAGTACATTTAACCTTAAGATCTGGGTCTTCAAGTAATGGAACAAAAGTGGATGCAACTAGAGCAAGATAACCTCCGAGAGGAAGGACGCCCTCTTATCTCGACGGCAATGAAATATAACGTTGGTATTTTATTGTTCTTCAAAGTGGAAATACTATTCTTCGAGGGATGTAATTTCATATTGTTAATATTGACCTCATATAAATTAGTTTTAAATTAGCAATTTAATTCAAGCTACAACATTTTGGCTTGATGATTTTACGGCAAGAAATTCTAACGATTGTATGATCATTTTTGCATAAATTTACGATAGCGAATCATTGAAAATTAAAAAAACACACACAGCAGAAGTGAAATTTGAGAATTATTCAAATAAATTAATTAACCAAAGAATTTTAACAAGGAAATGAAAAAAAAATATATCACGTGTTCATCAATGTACGTTATACGTTGTATTATATACGTAAAATAAAACACGTTGTTTATGACACATTTTCCGAAGGCTTCGTTGTACGCAGCCGCATAGACTCGTGATAGCATAGTTGTAATCTATCTCATTCTCTCGCAGGCTAAATCCTATTTATAAATATGTTTGCTTTGCCGTGAAGCATTTTCGTTTCATGGAGTTTCAAATAACAACGATTCTAAAGAATTTTCATTTCAAAAAATCTAAAATCGATTAGTGCAAATCTTAAGGCTGCACCGCTGTGCAGTTTATGCCTAAGTTTCGGCATTTGACATATATAGCGCGTTACTTTAGAAACATAATATATCATTGTATAGCGCATACGGTAAGTATATATAAAATAGTGAGGCTGCATATGATTACTCATTGTCCTGTGCTACTGCACACCGACCTTCTCTAATAATAAGAGGGTTAAACCTTAGCCAATACAGGTTAGTATTAACATATAGCAATTCTTATAGAGAATTCTCACGACATGCAGGGTTCCTTACGATATTTCCTTCACCGTTAAAGCGAGCGATGATTAACAATAAGTACAGACGTAACTTCGAAAATACAGATGTGTGTGCCCTGAGGGTTTGTATCGAACGAACAATTTCCGTCTAAATAGACTATAATTCACACTATCTCATGGAAATAAAACGATGAACTAGCTGAGAGTGGTATCGACATTGATGTATATTTACCATTACATAGATGTGCTGCGCCAAACAAAAATATTGCGGGGTAGAGGCGATAAAATACGGTACTAGATATTCTTATTTAAATGAATTTGATAGTAATGCCGCAAGTTTTGTTTACCGAAAAAATTTCATGCTATCGACCATGTTTTATTGTCCTGGAAGTATTGTTATAGGTTTTTAAAGTAAACCACTGCATATTTTTTTGCTTATAATACTAATGATATACCTTCGCACGGAGCGGCTTGCAACGCAACTTTTTGTGTCAGGAATTTTGTTCAGCATAGCACTATCGATAGTGTTAAGAGCACTCTCCACATCACTAATCCAACAAACATTCGACATCGCTTTAAATTCCACAATAAAATTTATTCCAAGTGGCATGCCAAATTCCATAGCAACAATAATAGTATCTAAAAAAAAATGATGGAAATTCATTCTTTCCATCGTACAAAAACTAGAAATAGGTAATCGAAAACGCAACACCAATAATGTCGTCGAGTCATGGCTCTATTGACAGGCTCGGGTGTGAGGGCTCAGGACTAGATCCTTTCATACGAGGTGTTATTGTTACATTTTCTGTTGATATTTTTGGGGTAATTTTTTCTGAAAGTCATGTTTGATTGAATGATTCGAGTCGTTAATTAAATCCTGATTGCGATGAGAGACTGAAAGAAGACGTTTTCTATGAGGTTATCAAAATAAACTAACCAATAGGACATGGCGATATCGTTCAATGAAGAGTCGAAAATGCAAATTTTAAGAGGAAATAAAGAAGCATTGCGTGTAATAGTCGCATTTCTTTAACTGATATGCTCTTATTTTTTGTAAATTTGAATGTATGTTAATCAAGCACGCCTTGACGGTTAATCGGTTTTGGATAAAATTTTACAGAAGTATCCTATGCAATCCAGGTCATGGTCTACCTGTTGCTGATTTCATCGAAATTCATTAAACTGCCATTTACAAATATCCAAAATTTCACATTTACGAGTATTATATTAGAAACTAGGATAGGAGTAGGAGGTGCATACGTATTTGCACCAACATTGGTGTTAGTTTCAAGCTTGTATTGCCGATATAACAGATAAATTACCGCTGTTTTTCTAGGTGATGGAACTCGAGAGATGCGAGAGTCCGCCTGGGTAGATATCATTGTCTATTTTTGCCACCAAGCAGCAGCGTGCAAACATAATTGTATTGCGGTTTACATTGTAGCCAGTGTAATTACTATGCATTATGAGATTTACCATCTTATGCTTCAGGGTGACGAGCCTAGTGCAGTGCCACGCAGTGCGGCGTAATTCAAAGCTCTGGGTCGTGTTGCGTAGTTCACGGGCAGTTATGTCACTTACCATCAGGCGACCAGCTTGCTCGTCTCATCATTTTGGCTGTATAAAAAAAGTATACTTGATGTTTGTCTAACTTAACGTTGCAATAGGCACACTCACTATTTCGTAGAACCTAGACGAAAGTTCTTTAGTTTCCTGCAAAGCCGTACAAAGCCATCGACCTCTCAGCGAAAGCCGAGTGATAATTTACAAAACCGTCCCAATGCGGGCCGACCCTTTTAAATAATGGTAGGTTTAATGTAGTAAGTTGAAGTCAAATGTGTAACACCCTGTGGCTTGGCAACAGCCTGGGCAAATTGTTTAAAGTCATTTTATATACGGTTTTATGGATGACAGACTATTAAAAGAAGTTTTAGGTTAAAGAAGTCAACATTAAAAAAAAACGTCAGATTTATGAATCAATATATTATTTAATCAATAAATATCAACATCATACAGTAACATAAATAGTCCTGAAGTGGCGATTATTTTATGACGTTGGTATCAGGGACTACGATAAACTTTTAGTCTCACAACACCCAGACCACCAAAACAAACGAATCTCACACAGACATCCGAGGATCGAACCTGAGACTTCATTCAGGACAGCAGTCGCACCTTATGCGCGGTACAACTGCACCACCGAGGCAGTCTTGCAAGACAATTATTGAGAATTCTCGTTAAGAATTTCAAAAACAATATCTTTATATATATAATTCTTCTGTGAGTGTGTATGTCACTGAACTTCTCTTAAACGACTGGACCGATTTTGATGAAATTTTTTGTGTGTGTTCAAGGGGATCTGAGAATGGTTTAGATTCACAATTTTGTGCGCTGGACAATGTTTTTTTAATTAATTTTTAATTTATTAGTAGTTGTTGATTTTGGAATGTTTTACAGACGGCGCTACCATCGCCAATTTTAATTTTAGTCTGTCCCGACAGTTAGCGCTGCGATCAAATTAAAAAAATGTTTTGTTATCATTGTGTTATTGTAGATCATGTGCTGGATCAAATATTAAATTAAAAGGTACTGAGTGTTTTGAGAAGAGTTTTGAAGTGTGCCTAAAAATCTATACATTTTGCGAATTTAGTGCAGAATCGAAGTGAGTATATTTCTTATAATTTTTTTTATCAAATTTAACCTAACCTACAAATTTATTTGTGTACTATCGGCGTCATTAATTTATGACTGTTTCGAGATTTAAGGGAAAAAAAGCATATAATGAAATATTCAATATTTTGAAATCTGTGTCGATAAAAGATTTTTCATCGATACAGATTTTGACATTGAATATTTTATTTTATGCTTCTTGCTTATAAATTCATATATTTTTGTAAATTTTTTTTATCCATCTACAGGGACAGGACAGGAAAGGGACAGGACAGTAAAGGGACAGGACAGGAAAGGGACAGGACAGGAAAGGGACAGGACAGGAAAGGGACAGGACAGGAAAGGGACAGGACAGGAAAGAGACAGGACAGGAAAGGGACAGGACAGGAAAGGGACAGGACAGGAAAGGGACAGCACAGGAAAGGGACAGGCCAGGAAAGGGACAGGACAGCACAGGAAAGGGACAGGACAGGAAAGAGACAGGACAGGAAAGGGACAGGACAGGAAAGGGACAGGACAGGAAAGGGACAGCACAGGAAAGGGACTGGACAGGAAAGGGACACGACAGGAAAGGGACAGGACAGGACAGGAAAGGGACAGGACAGGAAAGGGACAGGACAGGAAAGGGACGGGACAGGACAGGACAGGAAAGGAACAGGACAGGAAAGGGACAGGACAGGACAGGAAAGGGACAGGACAGGAAAGGGACAGGACAGGAAAGGGACACGACAGGAAAGGGACAGGACAGGAAAGGGACAGGACAGGAAAGAGACAGGACAGGAAAGGGACAGGACAGGACAGGAAAGGGACAGGACAGGAAAGGGACAGGACAGGAAAGGGACAGGACAGGAAAATGACAGGACAGGAAAGGGACAGGACTGTCCCACCGGGGGGAGGTGGAAGACGACCGGACTTAGGTCGTCGAAGTCAATTAAATGTGCGACGGGCTACCTCACGTTCAATGGTGCAGTACCTCACTTAATTGCATTTAATGTAAATGAAACATTTGTATTAGTTTTTACCACATTTTACACAAATATATTATTATGTAGGTGATACGAAGTTCACCGGGTCATCTAGTACATATATAAAGACTACTAACCTGCAATAAGCCGGCGTGGTGGACTAAGGCCCTTTCATTATTAGAGAAAGCCCATGTCCAACAATAGGACAGTATGTAAAAAAAGCAAGCAAATGAATCTAAAGTAAATGTAAAATATGTTGCCACAAAAAATAATGAGGTCTCGTGATATAAAACAGTTTATAATCACAGTATATCATTTGTCACAGCCGCATACAACAAGAAAATATGGCATCCCAGGAATCCATATGGATTCCATTGCGAGTGGCGCGTGAAGATGCTCTGTCAGAAGCAATTACTGGAAATCAACTATCGCCGGCTAAACACCGCGCCCGCTGGACCGTGAACGAATCAATGACCAGCGCTACTTCACATTCTCGATTGGAATCGGGTTTGGATGTAACTCGATTGGATTTTTTAAGGCAGAGACACAGATAAATATTGTATCTTTAAATTCTCATTTTATTACAGCTTTATCTAACCGTCCAAAATAGAAAATTAGTAGGGATACTACCTAGTTTGATACTTCAACAAAAGTTTAAGCGTTGGGACCTTATATAAGAAATTAAATATCGAAGCACTCGTAGTTTTTTAGCGCACATTTTAGTCGATCGAAAATGAAGTGAATTTATTTACCATAGTAGAGGTAGATGGTATGATGGAAAGCCTCTACACCTACCTATAACGTGTACCGATGAATCATTACTAGGACATTGAAAGTCAACGGTGAAGAGAGTGCAGCGTTGGTTAACTGCAATGAACTCAATGTCAAGGCAAGTGGAAATAATCGTCAAGCTATAATAAAAAATGACAGTATCAAAGATTTTAATTGAATCCTTAGTTTTGGTAACGCAGTAGAAGAGAAGCAATACCACTCCGAACATAAAACTGCATTACAAAGAACTGCATAGCATTATTCTGGAGGCTTAATATTAAGTCTCATAATCGCAAATAATTCCACTGTTTCAATGTCCTTCAAACCAGAACACACCAGCGCTAACATAGTGCTGTTTGACGGCACTTATAGACACAGCAGTACCCACTTATCCAGACGTACCCTCGCATATAAGAGAACTACATAGTTAGTCTCACGGAGTATTTAGTTTTAGAACAAAGCAGAAGTCGAACAGAAAGCCGAACGGAGATCTCATGGTAGGGTCACTGGCGTGATGGAACGCGGGTTACTAAACAGTGCCTACAGCTGCAGCGCCTTGACGACTCATTTATTACAAGACTTCGAGCGACGCAGTTTCGTACGACCATAGTTTACGATCCGAGCGAGAGGGATATATCCACTAGTACCTGCGAATGTTGCTGTCTCACCCACGTAGAACAACGTAATTCTAGAAGTGATTACTATGCAACATATGGTTGAAACTTAGTAACGGTTCGAATTCGCAAGCGAATATGAGATTTTCTTTGATTCTCGCCAAAGTTTTGTTCTCTGAAATTATAATTTAATTATGCTGTTTGTAGTAATCTACAGCGTGGTTTTTTACCACACGGATAACAACCATTCACATCTGAATGCCCAAAAGGGTCGGCAAAGGATACAACTTGTGCTGCATTTAGGGGTCTTGCACTTAGCTTATTTGCATCCCACGATGTGATGAGGCGATACTGGGCCATATCCCAAATCCTTACTTTTTTGGATTGAAAATTCAAACTCAAATTTAACGCCCGATCTAAAATTTGAGGCGACGTCCTCACGGTTATACAGCCAAAGATAAACAATAATAAGAAAAGTAATGCCAATTTAAAGATCTAGACTATATTTTTCAACAACTAACATTGCTCAAGCAACCACCCCTATTTACTGGCATTAAAACACCCGTCGATTGTTATTGATGGCCGTTTAACAACAATTACTGTCCCACGCGACGTAAATGTTTCAAGTAATGGACGCTATTAGGAACAATGCGCCATCAATTATTGTTTTATAGTTCCAAGTCTTAAAATAGACTAACTTTGTATTTCTTAAATTTTATATTGTATGTCATTATAGGTTTTTAGGGACCATAATACGGTCTTTTACAGCTTCTGATGTCTATAAAGAAATCCTATACCTTTTTACAATACAGTTGTAAAAAAAAACAGAAATATCCTCAACGGTGCACGCACATATAGACCTAATTCCAATTAAGTCTAAGTCTGACTAAGTCTTTCGGTATCACAACAATTAGACCCGAAATTAATATTTGTCGATATATCTCGGTATGGGGATCTAACCCGCTTCTTGCTGCAGAGGGTATCAAGTGAAGATACTAATAATATGAGATCAAACTCTAGAAGTATCTCATATCAGGATTAGACTCTGCCAGAAAGAACTGCTGATTTCCAAACATCAGTAACACATTATAATTTAAAACATCACGCATAAGTGGGCTGCAACGTGTTGAGAGGTACAAAAAATACTCGTGGGCGACCTTCGAGACGTTAAGGAATGCTAACTTTAAGAGCGACCACATTTTAAAGCGAAGCAAAAAAACACGACATATCAACAATTCAATATCGCTTCTCAGATGCGTCGAGAGGTGCAATTAGTACATCCAATATGGAATCTATGAATATTCATAGTTTTACACGTTAAATGTAAATTGGAAAAATGGATGTAATTTTGTCTTGGAATATAAATTATTTTTAACACGCTTTTATTAGCTTCATACGTATGTTAGTGTGTTTGTATGTTAGTATGTTTGCATGGTAGTATGTTAAGGAAATTTTTAACATGATTTAGACCTCCATCAAAATGTCGGACTAAATCTAAATTTGGCATACTTATCAAAGACCGATGACAATTCAATATTTAAAGAATTAAAAACCCACTGGCCTACTTACACTTAAAAAATATAATCAAAGGCAAATGAATATAGAATTGTTTCACATGCCTTCGCAATATAAGAATTCCTACATGTCGGAGTGATTAAAATAAGACACTGATTTGACAGCCGACACTTAATAAATATGTGAGATAATTGTAATAAAATATAATAAGCAACTAATTTGACCATCGTTTAATGAATATTCGAGAATTAGAATGTTTTACCGTTTTGTGTAATATTGATAATTAAGTAATTTATAAATTTAAGTATGTTGCTGATTTGGCTTTACATCGATTTTAATGTGTTACTGATTTGACTTGTTAAATACGTTGCTGATTTGGTTTTACTTCGGTTTTAATTTGTTACTGATTTGACTTTAGTAATTCCACTTTCGAAGTAGGGAGATTGGAAATCCCTCTATATAATATGGCGTCTTGCCATTGAAAAAGTAGTCTAGCTCCGTCCCTGAGTCGAGACAGTAGTGAATTACTCGTTGACTGTAAATATTGTGATTTATAACCGCGAAGTGTGTCGGTTCAAGATATTGGTGTACTCTTAGTATTGTAACACGGGTGGTTTTTCTGCCGCCGGCTCTTTTCCACCTACAACCTTATTTCCGAGCCGGTAGTAGCTTAAAAGAGTGAATAAACGATAATAAGATAACCCTACGTCGTTATCATTTCATACGCCGTACATCTTGATTACGTCAAGTGAAGAAGTGAGGGTTGTAAAACCCTCCTCCGCGATGCATCTACTTGGAGCTCGCCCCGATATCAGAAGCGGAGATGGGCCCACAGCCTATCCATTGAACACGCCCGATGAATTGCGACTGTCTACAAGTAATTTGGTGAGTCTATTCCAATTTATTGGATTTTTGTTAAAAACAAAAATGGCAAATAATATTGCCATGTGATGAGTTGGTAAGAGATCACGGTGGTTCATGGAGTGGCAGACCAGTGCCATTCAAAAATGTATCCAGTGTAAAATCACTGCATTGCTGAATTTGATGGTGTTCAGAAATGTAAATGAATAATTATCTACCCGACAATTATTAAAGATCGTTACTCTCCTGAATTTGATGGTTTTCAGAAATGTAAATGAATAAATCTACCCGACATTTATTAAGAAGTCCATGTCCTGATATTTCGAAAGTTACTTGTTTATAGTAATTAAATTTATTTCGAACATGTTGTTAGTTTACTGCGTATGGACACGAAAAGTGTTGCATGTTGTGTTCAAGCCCAAAGACAGAATAGTGGGGATGATTGTGTCCACACCTACAAAGTTATTAATCGTGTACCAATTGTTGTAAGAGCTTATCTAGGTCTATAATGGACGAGTTCTATTGATATGACACCGGCGCTGGAGTTCCCGGTGTTGAACCATAACGCCGTACCTACGATGTGGTGGTTCACCCGTACAGCTTACAAAGCGACTCTGCGGGACGACTGTGATCGAATGCATTTAGGAGTATTAGCGAGGATTTGGTAAGACCATTCCGTTTAATGTAGATCGCGTATAAAAAGTAATTTGAAGTACCTATTACTCCGAAATATTTTATTCCAAATTCGATGTTCCGATTTTCGAGAGTCCGAATTTCATAATACTTAAAAATTATAATGTCTATTATTAAAATTTACAAAATTTATCTTACCGAAAATGCGATTTGTGTGTTTTCCGATTTTTTATAAGTTCGAGGAATCAAATGCTCGATGGGTTCTCGGTTGAAATAAAAATGGCATTCCGATTTTCAATACTCCGAATAAACTGCTAAAATTAGGATTCTGACTCAGTTAGTATAATATTCAGTTACGCTTATATATTCAAAATCTATATGTAACGTTTAACGTCGGGTACCGTCGTTGTTATTGAATTCTTTGGGGTTAGGTTAGAAAAGTGGCAATTAACTCCAGATGCCCTTTATTGTTAGTGGATCATTTGGGTTGGACTGGAACTGTGACCATTAAAGCGCGAAGGCTAGCGAGCGTGCCGCGCAGCAGCGGCCACCGAGCGCCGGATGCCCTCTATTGTTGAATTCGTATTTTTGATGTTTCAATAATTCTAGTCTAGTAGTAGTCGGACTTTTTGTTATTCGAGCTATTGAAACTCGGTAATTTGAGAATAGTAATTATAAACGTGGGGAATTTGAAATTGGGAAATTGGAATTTAGGAATTATAAAGATTGGATGAATGATAAATCGGAGTTGTTAAATTAGGAATTTTGAAGTTCGTATTTGTGACTGTCGGTGTAAAGTTTATCGTATTATTATAGTGTACCCCGACCCATTGCTATAGCTAATACCTACCGAAAACAAAATGGTTTTTCGCTACCGAGCAAAGTTATGTACTCACCGTTCACTAAATACCAAATGCAAGGAATCTATTTTTGTTGCATTTTACATCAATCCATTCTGATATGATTGTCGTTGCAGATGCGAACGATAATTTCTTTTTGTTTGTTATGAACCAATATTTCGTAGAATAAAAGTTTAAGTATTGACGATTGAACCAATTACACTAGAAACGCGAGCCCGGTTACATCATCACAATATCGTTTTGCTTTGACAATCTATTAGATTGATTTACAATTATTGTATTTGACTACGATCTGTGATTAATTGAAGTAGATATTTGCTACATACATTTTTGAAAAGAAAAATAGTAACTGAAATGCTTTTTGCTTCTGCCTATCTGTGAAGATAACGGCGTGTAGATTTCTTAATTTTTACGTTGTAGTTAAAGCTTTTCGCTGAATGCCTAATGATTTTATTATCTATTTTTTAGATATTTTTGTAAACAATAAGATTGGGTTGCACGATCTTACTTTAGCAACGATAAATATGTTAAAGAACTAGCTAAGCATAAAAATGAGTTGCACCATTTGACAAATGTTATATGACGTCATAACTTTAGCTGTTAACCATAACCGACCTGGGTTCACTGGTTGAAGCTATTATTTAGATTAAATATCTGTGCGATAGTTCAATTATAGCCTCCATCTCAATGTATCTTTTAAAGCGTCTGTGCTCCAAAATAATATATCCCTGCTTCTAGAATTAATCGAGGAATCTAGTTTTATCGGAATACGATGGTGCAACACATTCCGCAGTCAATGTTAAAGTCAACGTTACTGTTATCGTCAAATTTGACATAAACCTTGGGCTGGATTGCGCCTTAGTGGCAATTATAGTTAACTCTTGTAGAATCAGATAACCATCGTCTGCCCGACAAGAAGTTTATTTGTTCACGTGATATTTTCATAACTGTTTATGCATATCGCATTGAGAAATTAAAAAAAAAAAAAACAAGAAAAAATCCGAAAAGTGCTTCTGTTTATTGTGCTAATTACAAGAACTGTAATTCCTAAGAAATCATTACTGTAATTCCTGTTTACGATCGTGTTCCAGTAAAACTTAGCACTTGCGATCGTTATGCGGAACTGCTGAATTTGATACAGTTTTACAACTTTTTAACGAAATGTTTTTCGGGTTCCTGTCCTGGCAAACTTATTTCCCAATACGTATCAGGCTTCTGCCTGGCACACTTTAGTGTGGAGAGAATTTTATAAAAACTTATAAACATGATAATCGTCTGCCTTCTCGTTTAATGATTGTTTTCAGAAGCCGTGGTGACAAGTAACGCTGGGCGGCGCTTATCGAGACGCGCGTGGCGGTTTTCCGCTTTACCGGCGTTAGTCGCCCATTAATGGCTTACGTGGTTGCTGAAACTGGGTGCTTGTGCGTGAATAAGTGTGCGCAAGGCGAAGTATCAAGCCGTGTTATGCATATACCCGAGCTGGGGATATTGGGTTTGGTTGCTCGACCACATTACAGAGTCTTAATATGTGTGGGTGGTAAACTTACGTTTCTCCCTTAAAGAATGTTTTTAGTACTCGTGGTGATCAATGGGACCCGACTCTCTGATGGCTGGGACTGGGACATTGAATGGACACTATAACCCGGTCACAGGGTTCGAATCGGTTTGTTTAGGGAGTACACTCTTAGTTCTTAGGTATTGTAAACTGGTCTTAAGGTATGTGGGTGACAGACGTATGACTTCCCCTTGAAGATACCTTCCATACTGGCGGCGTAGACTAGCAGTGCCCCCGTTAATAAGGCTGTTTGAGTTCCACGCGCGCTTGCAATTTCGCAGCTACCTGTAGCGTGAGTAGTATTTTTAAGCCGATGCTCGCTTGCCTCCGAGTACCACCTATGGCATCAGCCGTACGCGCGCTACTGCAATTTCACTGCCACTATGGCGTGTCATGTCGTAGTGTATGGGGAGTGATTGAAGTCCAAATTCTGTCATTCACAATGCACTGAGATTTATTTTTATTCGTGTTATGTCTTAAGTGTCGAATCAATTATTTTATTACTTAAAAATAAAAAGATTAAGAAGTTATGCTTCAGACACACACGAACCTGTAATAACCATTTTTAATGTTCTTCTTTTGTGTTTTTTATGTTCAAACGGAGTTGTGAGTGAGTGAGCTCCTGTGGTGAGCCTGGCGCCGACGATGATGAAGAGGTCTGTCCAGAGGAATTGCCCGATCCTTTGTCTGCACGCCCTGCTGAAGACATCTAAGGGCTGATGCGTATCTATGTGAACTAATTCTCTTTTATGTTATTTCTATAGTAATATTAATGTCGAATCCCAAACTAGGATTCATATTAAGCCTTTTAACTTGACAACTTTCACAAAGTTTACCTCAAAAGCGATTGTTTAAATTAGTCAGGATTGGTCGAAGCGGTGCATAAAACACAACTAAATTGCGCTTGAAATTTTGTATTATAAGTGACACTATTAGATGACAGCTGGCCTCCGCAACGCAGCGGATAGGCATCAGGCTGCGGGTTCGATTCCCGCACCCAAGACAAATATTTGTATGTGACTATGAACTATGTGATTCTGCCGTGTATTTTTGTTGCAGGAGGTGCAAAATGCTCGTTGGGTGCGTCATGCAGGCAGATGAAAGCAGTGAAGTATAACGACTGCGCGGTTCTTGTGAAGAATACGGCACATCGTGAGTGGTGCGGCGTGGTATTAAGTGCAGGCTCCGCCTAGAAACGAATCATTTGCATTGTATTCTTCTAAACTCATTGACTTGACAGCTGTGTTCCCGAGATTTTCTCATTGTTGCTCGAGGACACGCACGCGTCAGGAGAGGCCGTGTTTTTTTTTTGTTTAGATGTGATTTTTTTTTATTCTGTGCGAACGGTGTTTCTAAAATTGAGAGTAAGGCCTACAATTGGTTAATCCTGACACGAGTTTGTCCTCAGTGAATAGAATAAATTGGATTATAAGCCATCATGTTAAAAAATTATAGTTATAATAATAAGTAGGAGTCGTTGAAGGGTTAATTCGCACCAATGACTCTGCTAAAGCGATTGTAATACGGCCTAGCACAAACTGGTCCAGGCAATAACTTGTAGAGATTGGTGGCACCTACCGTGTCAGATCCCTCGCCTATATACATATAATCATTTACGCATTTGTTGAATCATTTACGCATTTGTTGAATTGTTGAATCATTTACGCATTTGTCGATTCATTTACGCATTTGTCGATTCATTTACGCATTTGTCGATTCATTTACGCATTTGTCGATTCATTTACGCATTTGTCGATTCATTTACGCATTTGTCGATTCATTTACGCATTTGTCGATTACGCATTTGTTGAATCATTTACGCATTTGTTGAATCATTTACACATTTGTTGAATCATTTACACATTCGTTGAGGACAGGGGCCTCCGAATCATGTTGCACATTCGTTGAGGACAGGGGCCTCCGAATCATGTTGCACATTCGTTGAGGATAGGGGCCTCCGAATCATGTTGCACATTTGTTGAGGACAGGGGCCTCCGAATCATGTTGCACATTTGTTGAGGACAGGGGCCTCCGAATCATGTTGCACATTCGTTGAGGACAGGGGCCTCCGAATCATGTTGCACATTCGTTGAGGACAGGGGCCTCCGAATCATATTACACATTCGTTAATCATGTTACACATTCGTTGAGGACACATATTGTTGAAAAAGATTTTCATAAGACCTAGATTTAATTGTAAAGGCCGTGTCGGAGTGATTAAGATAACTAGACAGAAATGATTTAAGGTCAGAGGCGACCTTATTGCAGAATGGCCGTGTCGGAGTGATTAAAATAAGACACTGATTTGACAGCCGACACTTAATAAATATGTGAGATAATTGTAATAAAATATAATAAGCAACTAATTTGACCATCGTTTAATGAATATTCGAGAATTAGAATGTTTTACCGTTTTGTGTAATATTGATAATTAAGTAATTTATAAATTTAAGTATGTTGCTGATTTGGCTTTACATCGATTTTAATGTGTTACTGATTTGACTTGTTAAATACGTTGCTGATTTGGTTTTACTTCGGTTTTAATTTGTTACTGATTTGACTTTAGTAATTCCACTTTCGAAGTAGGGAGATTGGAAATCCCTCTATATAATATGGCGTCTTGCCATTGAAAAAGTAGTCTAGCTCCGTCCCTGAGTCGAGACAGTAGTGAATTACTCGTTGACTGTAAATATTGTGATTTATAACCGCGAAGTGTGTCGGTTCAAGATATTGGTGTACTCTTAGTATTGTAACACGGGTGGTTTTTCTGCCGCCGGCTCTTTTCCACCTACAACCTTATTTCCGAGCCGGTAGTAGCTTAAAAGAGTGAATAAACGATAATAAGATAACCCTACGTCGTTATCATTTCATACGCCGTACATCTTGATTACGTCAAGTGAAGAAGTGAGGGTTGTAAAACCCTCCTCCGCGATGCATCTACTTGGAGCTCGCCCCGATATACATAATATTTAAATTGTTATTGCTAATCGCACACGTGTACAAAGAGTTTCCAAAACCTTTTGTTACTTCGCACCAATGCAACGGTTCACATTGTTTCAAAAACCACTATTACACAACATCGAAACAATAAAGAATGGAGCTCTTCAAATGCTATAACAATTGCGTATTATTATGTTGGTCAATGTTAAAAAAGCGACGGTTATTTTAATTTTAATAATTATTTAAAACTGCGCTTGAAGGCGAATACTGGGCCTTCTGTTTTGACTGATGAAAATAAAGATCAAGTGCGAATCCGTTTCGATTACCGTAAATTCCGTACGAAAACCCTTGATTATTTATTTTTTTGTATTTGTTAAGAACACAGACAAAAGACAGTCTTCGTGGGCAGTGGGCAGTAGCTGGAAGTGAAGCGAGGAGTCGCGGATTCGATTACTGCACCGAGACAAATGTTAGAAGTTATTGGATATACACAAGCTGATCCCAGAACGCGAGCCACTGCGGCGTGTTGTTCATATATACGGCGGTCTTCATCCATTAAGGTACAAAAGTATCAGCGACCACCCAGACCAGCGACTTATGAAGAGATCTCAAAGATCTCAAATCATGAAGAGATAAATGAAAGTAGAATTGGCACGTCTGAACCATATAATATGGAAATACTTACTTTCTTACCGTTATGTGATAATAATATGGTGTATAAATTGTTACAAACCAATAAACCTACTCGATGAGCAGAATAGACAGGAATTCTCCTATCCTTATTAAAATTGCTGCAAGTGCAGCGATCCTGGTAGATACTTTACCCAAGGTCAATCAACCACATAAGTATAGTAAATGTGTATTCAGAGAAATAACAATAGAACTCCCAATATTGGCATCGTTTGTAGACCTGGCAGGATGAAGTTAGATCTGAGCTTAGAACTACACAGTTCTATTTCAGATCAAAGCCTGCATAACTTTTATTAGTGAATAATAGAAGGCACCGGTATACGTTCAAGCAACTTTTGCAGGAAAGTTGTATCTTACCTGTATTAATGTGGTTTAAGACGTCGATAAATATGTTTGGTATCAAAAAGTAATTATTGGTAGGTTTATGTAAAACCTGGTTATAACTGTTCATATAGAAACTGTAGAATGTAGTAAAATACTGTGGACATTTTCAATAATCGTAAAATAAGAAAAACAGTTAGAGCAGGAGATAATGAAACAACAATATCTCGATGAAAAGAAATGATGTTCAATGATAGCGTCCAAATTGACACATCATTAAGACAAAGCTTTTATGGCAGAGTAAATATTCGGCACAAACGAAGCACTTAAGCTTCTTCTATAAATCTATTTCTTACAATAATATGAAGATAGCTACATAAGCAATGAATCTTTGAATAAACAGAATATCTCAAAGATAATAAAAAGCGAGTTTAGTAAATACAAATAATATCGGGGAAAAAAGCCTTTTTTGTTGAAATAGCAGAGGTCCCTCGAGTTGTTTGGAGTTCGGCGCGAACTTTTGTCAAAGATTTATGATTTGTTTAGGGGCCTTTCTTGTAGATGATAAACAGACCGAATTTCGTACTCAACTCCCATTATTATAAACGGTGAAGAACTTTAGGCGATGTCTCTCACAAATATTTGGTATTCAACTTCGATAGGTATGTAACTTTTATGAAAATAAGAAATTCAAGAATTCGTATATGATTTTCTCTTTATTTATTACTTTTTAATATGAACTGCTTCGTTGGGGCAGTTGTATTGCGTATACGGTACGACTGCTATGATGAGGTCAGTATGGGTTCGATCCCCGGGTCGGGTAAAAGTTATATTGGGATTCTCTATCAGGAAACGCTCAGTATCAGCCTGGAGCCTGGAATAGATTCTGATCACTTGATGGTAAGTAATCTGAGATCAACAGACATATACACGAGCTGGGCGCGCTAACCAAGTTGCAACGTCTAGACAAGCCCAGCGTTAGTCGTACAGTGGCGAGATGGGTCGAAGACATTATTAAGATCTAGGGTAGGACCTGGATGCGATTAGCGCAACACCGTGGTAAGTGGAAACTGAAAAAAAAGACACCCCAACAAATATTTTATTCGTAGTATAAACAACGGTTATAGTAACGGTGAACGAAACATCGTGAGGAAACCTGCATACCTGAGAAGTTCCCTATAAGAATTTCGAAGGTAAGTGAAGTAACCCAACTCGCATTAGGCCAGCGTGGTGGACTAAACCCCTAACCTCTCTCATTACGTAGAGGAGGCCCGTACCCAGCAGTGGGACGAATATAATACAGGACAAGCATAAAGTATAAACATGGCCACATTGTGCAGGCCAGTGAGCGCAAATAAAAGCCGCGGTTACAGACATGACTCGCGATATGTAAATGCAGATCTGTATCGTCTCAAATAACTACGTTTGTTATATGGAACAATCTCAAGCACAAACGCGAAACACGCTATTCTGTGTAGTGATGTCAGTGTGGATATCGATATCGATAAACCGTTAAATATTCATAGAGTTAAGGTCGGTTTGATTTTTGAGGAGCTGCATGAGGGCTGCAATTCAACTGGCCTGAATTAGAAGTAACTGACGCTCGGATTCAAGAATAACACTTAAAGTGATATGCTGGTAGGATATTCTTTTCCATCCATATGGATGGCGACCACCGTATACATGGTGTTAAAACCTGCCATCACCCGCACACCTTAAGTGGATCGCGATCCAGAATTAGCCAGTGTATCCGGTTCTCCCGAGAGGCTCGCGACATGACTTGATGGTTGGTTGGAGCAGGTATACGGGTAAATACTTGTAGCCCTGTGCCTGCATCGGTCATCCGTCTGTCCTGTCGCAGACCCCTCGATTTGCTTATTCCTTTTTCGGAGTGTGAAGAAGCTTTTATACAACAACGATATAATTATATTTTAAAACCCGAATCTCGGTGCAATTGCTCGTACTTCGTCATCAGATCTTAACCAAATATAATGGGACCACCCTTGGAGTAAAAAACCCTATCGAATACAAAAAGAATCATGGTATTTGGTCCGAAATTAGCCTAGATATGTCGTAACGTACGTAACACTACAGGCGCGTTGAAAGCCTCATGAAATCGGTTGGATATATTTTACGATAGTAGGGTAATCACAACTGATTGCAATTTGTATTTTTCCTCGTTAACTTATCAACATTAAACAAGATAATAATGACGAACTTCCTTTCTTTAATTGACTCAACATCATATCTAATAATTAACTGGGTAATCATTATTCTTGCCACTGTATAATTTATTATACTGAAATAATTAATAACATGATGTTACAATTTTTTTATGACATTACTTTCGTCTCACATTTTTTATAAAACATTGGTCTTTTATCCAGGCTATATCTCTATCCACTGTCTTTTTTTTCAGATTGACCCTTGACGAATCTTAATAGTCAACTTATCGAATCTAATAAATACATAGTCATACACAAAATACTGAACCCATACTAGTAACCTAGTCCGTGAACTACGAGGGCCTTACAGTCCCACAACATGTATGTGTTTTAAGAGTGATAGAGCCACGCTGTAGACAGTTTTGTCTACAGCATGAATAGGCTGGCTCGACCAGGTCGTTACCACTGTCTCACAGAAAACCGACGTAAAGTAGCGGCTTGCTGCTGCGTTTCGTACGGTGAGTGAGATATCCGGAAGCCCAAATCCCCTCCCCTTCCCAATCCCTAATTATCCCTTTCCTTTAAGGTCGGCAACGCGCCCATGACTCGTCTGGTGGTGGGCATGGGCGGTGGAGATCACTTACCATCAGGTGACCCACTTGCTCATTTGCAGGCCTATGCTATAAATAAAAATTAGAAATCATTATTTAGTTTTAGTTCGATGATCATTTTTATCGATACATTTTCTATTTCACCCATCACTACACGCAACTCAGTCTTGAATCAATAAACATTATCTCGAACACGTTATTTTCGTTTTACATATGAGCGCTTTCTAATAATCCAAATGAATTTCATATGTGCTAAAAAATATAAATGAACCGGAAAAATATGTCATTAATAAAACATCGGCCGTCGAAGCAATGAGCCACGTCCCACTTCATTACAAGTGGTCACTGTCGCCCATAGACTTAACGCCAGGGGCACAGCCAAGCCGGTTTTAGACGATAAGTACCAATCAATTAAGAACCTGTATTTCCAAGATACATTTCGATAATTTAAAACAGCTATAAATAAGTCATTGCACTGATTGAACTAATATTTTTATAACCGACTTCATTCATTCAAACTGGAATTAAACCGACAATATTTTGGGACACACCAAAATAAAAACTGAGGCGCCGTTCTTAACATTGGCAGCTTATACCAAAGCCAAAAGATTCAACACAATATTTAAATATATATTTTTTATTGATTCAATGACGAGACGAGCAAGGCGCTCGCCTGATGGTAAACGTCATGTCTGCCCATAAACAGAAGCAACACACAGAACTTTAAATTTCAAAGCAGTGCATAGCACTGAACTGCGCTCGTCATCACGAGACATAAGATGTTAAGTCTCATAATGCCCAGTAATTTCACTGGCTTCAATGTCCACAAATTGCCAACTAAACCAAAGTATGTTAGACTGCATAGAGAGAACAACGCGTCAGTCCTAACACAAAACACTAATATTATGTGAGTCTAGTCTAAGTTTATGAATGGCGGCCATTGTTCCAGCCAGCCAGCTGTTGCTAAACAGTGGTCGGCGCAAAACATCTGTTATAGGAAATAACATAACTCACGGGCCACGGTCCCTAACTAGATTTTTCTTGAACTTTGGTTACAAAGGTAACAAATTTAAATTAAAATAAAAATTAAATTTAAATTTAATTTTTTTTTTAATTTCATTACATTCTAGATTTATATTTTACTAGCATTTGCTCGCGGCTCCGCCCGCTTGGTAGGCTTACATTTATACAACCTTTTATCCCTTATTTCATGTGTCCATCCATAAAATTGACGAAGTTTCATATAAACTTGCGACCCCTATGTCACCTCCTTAGACATGGAATTTCCAAAAATCCTCTCTTAGTGCTCCCCTGAACTCCCTGAGAAACCTTCATACTAAATTTCATCTTTCTACGCTCAGTAGTTTCGGCTGTGCGTTGTCCGTCAGTCAGTCAGTCACTCACTCAGTAACGGAAGAACTTTATATATTACTAGCTTTTGCTCGCGGCTCCGCCCACGTGATCAAACAAACAAACAAACAATCAAACTCTACAGCTTTATAATATTAGTATAGATTTGGGTAGCTTAGCAACGGAAGCCTTCAAATAATATTATTTGGGTAGCTCAGCAACGGAAGCCTTCAAATATGAATAATTTTCCCCGTTTTTGCAACATTTTTCACTGATGCTTCGCTTCTAATGGTCGCAGCGTAATGTTATATATCCTAAAGCCTTCCTCGATAAATTGACTATCCAACACAAAAAGAATTTTTCAATTCGAACCTGTAGTTCCTGAGATTAGCGCGTTCAAACAAACAAACAATCAAACTCTACAGCTTTATTATTAGTATAGATTTATATATTGATAATATAGTCTTGTTAGTACTGTAAGACATTTGAATAACACAGAATTGGACCTACTTACGCAAATCGGAACCAACCCACAGCAAGTTCAAATGGAGATCATGATTTTGTTTTACTAAACCAACTATACTGTCTACCAACTATGTCCAACTATAGTGTAAAATACGATACACCATGAAGTGTTGACAGGGCCATAAACAAGGCACTCCATAGCAAGTAACGCGGCGTGACAACCGCTCCATTTGAATTCTAAATGTATAATGTTCAGCGCGGTGTACTTTCACCGAAATTAGTTGATACATTTTGGTTGGAATACTTTCTTGTACAGGTAGGTAGGGTTATATATTACTTTAATGTTTTTTTTTATCAGTTTTTGGGGCCGTAATCACTTTGTAATTGTGTCAAACTAATAAACATGATCCTTACCTGCTTACTTTATATCCTAGTTACTTATAATACAGTTTATCATTTTATACAGAGTCCTGCGTCATAGGTGCAGCCAGGATGCTCTGGAATATCCCTATATCCATAGGTTTAAAACTAATCTTTAATGAATTTATAGACTCACTCTGCACACACTTTATATTTTTGTTATGGATATATCATAAAGCTATAAAAATTATAATTTATTTGGATTTCGATAATTTTGCTCACCCAGTTCAGAAGTATTCAAAAACTGCCAAGAAATTCTTACTCATTTTAGTACAATATATTTTATACCTTTATTAATATCCCTAATAGTGAAATGTAGTACCAGAACTTATTAGAAATCTGGCGCTTGATATAAAACTAGATGATATAGAATAAGATTTTCCAGTAATTACATAATATGTATATAGCTAAATAATGTAGAAAACACGTACAAATACCAAAATATTACAGTAACACGAATATGCACTTCGTTTTTACGAATTAGCGCGATGAATGCCCCGGCCGTCCGGGTCCGGTCAGTCACTCAGGAAAAATAAATACATAATCTAATTTTGTAACAAGTTTTTTTTATACAACCGAATGACGAGATAAGCAACCCGCTCGCCTGATGGTAAGAGGCACGAGTGCCTATTAACAGTTGCAACACGACCCAGAACTTGTATACAATGCACTGCGTGGCACTGCACTGCGCTCGTCATTCTGACTCCTGAGGCATAAGGGGCCTTACTTATAAAATTTCATAAACAGTGATTAGTTAAACACTGTTTTCGTCGTCTCCTTCTAGTTAATTTACAAATTGCATTGAAAGAGAAAGACTGTTTAACTAATCAATGCTTAAGTAACGTTTATAAATAACACCCAAACAGGAACGCGATAGTTGCACATTGCTACTTGGCGGCAGAAATAGAAAATGCGGTAGTACCTACCCAGGTGTACTTTCGAATACGAGCGTCAAACTACTTAATAAATTAAAAGTTTTTATTATAATAATATCAACATCATCAAGCGTTCATCATTTAGACGAAAATTGCAAAAACGCATAATTCTTCCAGTAGTAGTACTACCTACTAGTACTTATTTTCCTTGAAAATCGTACTTTTCAAGTGACATACGACAGGCTGTGGTTAATGCCGCTCTAATTTAGTTCCCGGGCCGATTCAATCAAGTTGGTATTTTTAGTAAACGATACTGACAGTAGTCTTATGAACCGTAACCATAGAGTATCACATTACAAGCCATAGACAGCCCGCATCCTGTTAGTGTAAACAAGTGTCCCGACTCAAGTACTTATCCTTTTACTGAGTTTGTTACTCAACAAAGGACGTCGTGGCGTAATGTTCGATATCTTAGAATGTACAACTGATAGCATATTTTTTTTATTGAATGACGAGACGAGCAAGGCGCAGTAGCAAGCCACTACTTTACGTTGGTTTTCTGTGAGACAAAGGTGACGACCCGGCCGAGTGCTCTAAACAAAACTGTCTACAGCGTAGCTCTACCACTCGAAAAGGAGTGAAGAGAGAAGGTACCAGGCAATCATAAATCACGTGTCATCATTTTATAGTACTTTTACAATTCTCCTAGGACGATAACTGGTTTGCGATCTAGTCACGCGCACGGATTTTAAAACTTTCTCTGTTACACAACATAACACAATGGGATGTCATGATATTGTCATCAAGAAGCGGCATTTAAAACAGGTCCGGTATTAAAATGAGTTTTTTGTGAAGTCCAATAGTTCAGTCTATTTCTCTGTCTAATTAATTGTCTATGGTTGGTTGTTAGGTAAGACAAGTGACATTCGCGATTAAAACGTAAATAAATACATACACAAATACGCACTTACCCCGAAGGGGTAGGCAGAGGTGCTTATCGCAATACGGGCACAATTCCAGACTCTGGGCTGATATTTAGCATTTCGTGGTAGAAAAACCTAATATCACTTTTACCCAACTCGAGGATCGAACCTGAGACTGCAGCGCACAATCGTACCGTGTATGCACTTACAACTCCGCCACCGAGGCAGTCACAAATGAACTTAAGATAGATACTGCACTATGGTATGTAAAGCCTAGTCAATATAATATAGACCAACGAGAAACCTGGCATTTCCAACTTTCGCTTGAATGTTGCCAGCTTACATTTTTAAATGCCTACAAAAAAAGAAATGTTAGAAATGTTACTCCTCTATCTATCTGTGGTAAACTATTTTGACCCCGTTGTCTGTCTATCTGTGGTACACGAATGGACTGATTTAAATGCGATATCTTTATTTGAAAGCTAGTTAAATCGAATTGAAGAACCAATTCGCTTAGCTAGGTTTAAAGAAAATCAGTAAATTAATAATAATATGGCTGCATAGCCTAGCAGCCTTGTAAAAAACGTTAACTACAAACACCCTTACAATATGCTGAACACTTGGGTTAAAAATGTAAGGGTCGGTAAACACTTACCCGGTCACGCAGGTGGCCAGAGTAAACACGACATATTTGTTCTCGTATACACATCGCCTATAACTTATACCAACGTGCGCTAGTGAATATCAAATATCTATACTTATAAAATAACATGTCCTGACTGACTGACTGATTCATCATCGCCGAGCGCAAACTATCAAGGCTACAAGCATGAAATTCGGATATTCATTTTGTTATGTAGGCACACACTAAGAAAGGATTTTGGAAAATTCCACCCCAAAGGGGCCAAAATAGGGGATGATAATATGTATGAAAGTCCGTCATTTTGAAAGTTACATAAACAAAATTTTGTATTTCGGTTATTGACGTAAAATAAATAAATACGTGTTTCAGGAATTTTGGAAATTTTACTTAATAAGGGATGAAAAAGGGGGTGAAAGTAAATGCGAAAGTAAGTTTGTTTGTTACACTTTCACGCCTAAATCACTGAACCGATTTTGATGAATTTTTCTACAGAGACAGATGAGACCCTGGGGACGGTTACAGACTATTTTTATCCCAAAAAATGTTGTTCACGCGGGCGGAGCCGCGAGCAAAAGCTAGTTATGAATATTTTAGAATGGAGTTTTTTTTTATCCGAGCACGGAAAAGTGTGTGATGGTAAGAGTAATGCAGTCCAAAAAGTTAGAAAGACAATTAACAATGAGTTCATCGGTGGTCACCAGAATCATGCCGGCCTGTATACATAAATGCTTCTTCCCTCTTCGGAAAGGAAAAAGCAAATCGAGGGGCCTGCGACAGGACAGGCGGATAACCGATGCAGGCACAGGGATACAATGATGTACGTCTATACCCGCCCCAACCAACCATCAAGTCATGTCGCAAGTCCCTCGGGAAAACCGGATACACCGGCTGATACTGGAACGCGATCCACACAAGGTGTGTGGGTCACTATGGCAGGGAGATGTTTTTTTAACCACAACGCCTGCCCATAAACAGACACACCACCACAGACCATTGAATTACAAAGCGCTGTATGACACTGAATTGCGATCCTCATTCCGATACATAAGTGGTACAAGGTGATAGGTCCCTCATATGCGAGAGGCCGCCTGTGGTGGTACCACCGCTTTGTCTATTTATCTCGCCAAGGAACAATGCGTAAGCACTATTGTGTTTCGGTTTAAAGGACATTGAAGCCAGTGAAATTACTAGGTATTATGAGACTTATTTAGACATACCCACATAGACATACCCTTTGGGGATATAGGTGTGAGCTTATGAACATATAAGGTTTTTTATTAAAATAAATAATTCATTTATTAGCAATATTACGTATTTAAACCGTTAGTTTTCATTAAATATTAAATACAACAGTTCTGATAAAACCCAAAGACATTTCCAAATAAAATCCCAAGAGAGCAAGAATTAAACCAAGCATATGTTCCTTGTTTAATAATAGAACGCTCACAATAAACATTAAGAGATTACGTACGCCAATAAAGTAATAATTACGTACCGTTCCACAATTGGAACATCTGGCGGTCATCAGGCATAGTGCGTTGATATGGGAAGAACATAGTGAGTACGGGAAGCAGTGTTACCAAACGTCTCGGTGATGGGACAGTCCCAGACACGCTCCTAATTCGATCTGTTTCATACAATCTTCAGAATAGAAACACTTAATTTTTTGCCTTTTAATGCAATACGTTTACTCAATACCTATACAAAAACACTCATTAATTTATTTAAATAATAGATATATTACTGTTTTTTTAATACAAAAAATTACCACCTTAGTAGAAAAATAATGTGGCAATACTGTCAGGACTTTAGAGTTCAGGGAATTCTCAAAACAAAATAGGCAGTGCCAACCTACTAGAAAAAATATCTGCTTGCGTCCTACATTACAATACTTAAAATAAATTTAAAAATATTTAAATACCATGAGTAATTTTAACGTCATGCGTATTCTAACAAATTGACCAACACTGAAAAATTGTGGAAACAATTTATCAATTTAATTATCAAAATAAGTTAGTCATTTTACACCCGCTTAATTGATTATTTCCTACAGAAATGGTATGTAATGGTGGAATTAAATTATTCTTACAAAATGGTATAAAGCTGGTCTAGTTTTATCATGCGTAAATGAGTAGTTAAATTAGGTACCTATTTACGTTCGAATATCATGATTATCATCTATGATTAAAAACGCATGCATTAGTAATAGTTATCGATGCTTTATCGAAACGAGTGAAGTAATATTTTTGCAATCAGCGAACAAAATCGCATGACAAATCGTTTTATATTTAAATACGGTTTTTCCTTTGAATGTCCATAATTCTTGAAAGCTAAAATTCAACCATCTACTGATTGTCTATCTATCTGACGAGATTCAATTGCAAAATCACAACACGAATTCATAAATTTTTCAAATTTACCTACTATTTATTTTAACTAGAACACCTCTCCCGCTCCTTGTTTTTCAGCAGTCATATTCCCGCGTTATGAGACGCAATTTTAATTCTAAACGACCCGTCTAGTAGGTTATACATACATTAGAATTCCTTGTTGTTGCTCAACTATGTTTAAAAAATCAAGACATTCACAAAAAGAAGTATTTTGCGACCGACACAAGACATCGGTACACGTGTAATAGGTACCAATATGTACTCCTGGTTCATTTTAGGTATGTTACGGTAATTAAAATAAAGTAGATAAATATAACACAATTTAGCCAATCTGGATTAGCATTAATTAGATAAAACTGTTGTGACATTTTTGCGCTAGAAATATTCGAAGGATTCCTCCGTTGCTCAAGGTCTTAGCGAAACGAATTAGTGGCTAAAACCCCAGGTATAATTTACGCAACAGGTAGGGTCATTACGCCGGTTTCTCGACCACTTCTGGTGAGCGACCACTTGCCTGACTCGGTAACTTTAATTGAAGATAATAACCTTTTTTAAGAAAATAAACATAAAAAGTATGCCTTAAATATTATGTTAATATTAATGTAATAAGAATTTACAAAATTAGGTACGAACCGTTTAACCCGAAACACAAAAATACGACACTCAGTTTACGTGTTGACTCAGTGGCGTGTGGACGTGCAGTGCCGTAACAAAAAATTAGCAAGGCGCACGGCGTTCGAAGGTAAGTTTTGTTAAATAGTATACGTTGTTTACACGAACTAGAAGGGTAGTTAATTCAATTATGTAGTGATTTCAATAGATTAATTAAATTTAAGTCAAATATTACTTTATATTAAACTAAATACCAGTGGTCGGTTACTGAAATGCATATTTTACTAATATGTTAGAATGCGACCAGGTGGTCGTATTCTGACTCAAAAAATCTTTTTTTCTTTTTCATATTATATTCGCAATGTTTTGTATACGGGTAAACAATTAAGGATTTGGTGTTGTAAAAGCCTAATTACGCATAGCTTCAGTAAACGACCACATATTTTCTTTATAAAATTTTGTCTAATTCATCCTCAAACATTGGTACCAAATAGGTGGTCGCGAACTGATAGAATTTGCAAATTACGATGGTAGTTTGCGACCACGAAGATTTAGTACGAAAATAATGAGGGCCGCAAACTAAAATAAGCTGCTTAAGTTTGTTCAGTATTCGACCACAAGTGATTATTTGATTGAATATGAGTAAAATAAATTCAAATTAAGATAAGGTGTTACAATAATCGTAATATTTGACTGACAGCATTTTTATTTTTTTCAAGATGACCCCCTTGAAAGTTTTACAAACAACTAAGAGGAAGAAAAAGACTGTCCAATATTCCCAAGAGGACCTGAAAAACGCTCTTCATGACATTCGGGAGAAAGGAAAGGGAATAAGAGAAACTTGTCGTGCATATGGAATTCCTCGAACCACAATACAGGATCGATTAAGTGGGAAGAGACGTGACATTATCGAGACTAGAGGACCAGATCCTATACTAGGAGTAAATGGTGAAAATCGGCTTACAGAGTGGCTTATAAGTGTTGCAAAGTGTGGATTTCCAATTAAGAAGCAGGAGCTTCTAGATACTGTCCAAAAAATTGTTAAAAATCATGGGTCAAAGAATCCCTTCAAAGACGATCGTCCAGGACAAACTTGGTACTTGAATTTTTTAAAGCGCCATCCCGATATATCTCTTCGAACAGCTGAAGGAATCAATAAAGCAAGAGCACGAGTAACCGAAGAATCTATAAAGACTTGGTTTAGAGAATTAAAAACTTTCTTGATAGAAACTAAAAGTGAAGATATATTAGAATGCCCCGAACGCATATTTAATGGGGATGAAAGTGGATTCTCTATGTGCCCTAAAACTGGGAAAGTATTAGCCCCGAAGGGATATCGGAATTTGTACCAGGTTAAATCGGGTAACGAAAAAGATAACTTAACAGTATTTGTTGCTTTCAACGCCAATGCCCAGATAAGTCCACATAGAGAGCATGCCCGAAGACTGGTGTCTTGGGAAATCGGAAAGTGGGTGGATGAAGTCAGATGTATTTTTTGAATACATCACCAACGATTTTAATAACTGGGTGGACCGCAACCGTATAAAAAAACCAATATTGCTGCTGGTTGATGGTCATAGATCGCACATGTCACTAGTCCTGAGTGCCATGTGCGAAAAGCTTGGGATAATTTTGTATGCTCTTCCCCCGAACACCACCCACATGCTTCAACCAGCAGACGTAAGCATTTTTGGACCACTGAAATCATCATGGAAGGCCGTTGTAAGAAAGTTTTTGTCGAAACCTGAGAATCTAAACTCATGCATCAACAAAACCAACTTTTGTCAATTGTTCCGTGACACACTAGAGGATACAAATATGGACGTTAATATTAAGAACGGATTTAGAAAATGCGGGCTATACCCATTCAATCCAGATGCCGTTGATTACACCAAATGTATACAAAACAGACTAGAAAATCTACACAAAGGGTCCACATCTAAGTCCCAAGAAATAACCAACGAGGATCTTGCTTGTACTAGAAAGGTACTTAAACATCTGAGACCAATATTGAAACAAAAAAAGGTAAATGTTGGTGTTATATTGAAAGAATTGCGTAAATTAAAAACGCAAGCGGGTAGATACCAAACGGATTCTGAAGATATAACCGATAGTTCGGCTAATTATTCAACGTCCTTCCAAATGGAATATTCTACACTTGGTCTATCAGTCACTAACTCATCATTGCCAATTTTGAATAACGTCAGTGACGTTTTGCCAACTACAATTGATAAAAATAAGATTGAAGAGATAACTGAATCTGGTATAGAACTTTGTGTAGCTGGATGTAGTGCTGACATATCTAACACAATTAGTGTTTTAGCAGATATTCATTCAGTCTCTCAACCCATTCCTTACGAGATAACTCATCCCGAAGCAACAGCTGTCACTCATGAACAAACAAAAGAATTGAATCCACAGCCTGTAATAGACCAGTTTTTATTTGACGAAATTTTACCATATTATTCTATTGAAAAAACAATATATACCAACCAAAAAGCAACAAAAGATAAGTCTTCGTCGACGCTCAATTTAGATGCAGTAGTGACTGACGAACCAGCAAATGATTTAACCAAGTCAATCTTCCAATCTGTTATCCCACAAGACAAATTTGATAACAAAATATTGTCTCCTGTTAAAGATATACCAATGGATACCAGCCAAAATACGACAGCAAATTCAACTTTATCGACGCTTCATTTGACTGGTACTGGTGTGGACAGTTTAGAACTTGGCTCATTAGTATCACTGGATGATGTGGTCATCATACCTACGCAAAATTTAGAGGTTTCGGAAACTGATGCGTTCAGCAAACACTTATTTAGACCTGAACCTCCACAACGATCAAAACCAAAGCAAATAAAAACACCTGCTGCTATATCGTCAGGTGCATGGCGAAATTTTTTTGAGGACAAAGAAAATTTAAAAGCTAAAAAGCAAGCATCTATTTTAAAGCGAAAACAAGAAAGATCACTAGAAATAAAACAAAAAAGAAATAAGAGAGACGTGAAGCTGAAAGTAAGGACCGGAAGAGGAAAAAATGAATAAAGTAATGACAATGAGATTCTATAACAAATGTGTACTGAATGTGGAGACATTCTGGTTAGTGATACTGAAGATGATGAAGATAAGAATTTAGGCTGTGATTTTTGTCAAAGATGGTACCATCTAAAGTGTACCATTTTCGTTGGGTTACCTTATATTGATGTTATAGATAAATCATTTAAATGTAATGCATGCAAAGCTGACAAAAAGTAATATTTAGATACCAAAAATATGTCAGTAACCAAAAGACTAAGACTTGATTCCTTCTAAATATTAGATAATTCATTTAAATGGTAATTTTACTTTTAATAAAAGAAGTTGTAAGAATTATATGATTACTATTAATAATGTGATTCCTTCCAAATACTAGATAATTACTTAAAATACTTGTAATATCATCTGATTCTATGGTTGATATTGTTATTAGAATAACAAAATACGATTAGTAGTAATAGATTATTACTTTTATAGATTATGTTACACATATAATGATTATTTATCATTTAATTAAAATAGAAGAGAGAATTTGATTCCTACTAAATATTTTTATTCGTATACTAAATGTAAAACCAAAGGCTTTTAAGTACCATTTGTGTTGATAATTCCTTGATGTTTAATTATGTTTAATTTTATCAGAATACCAAAATATTTTATCTCAATAAAAGTTGTTTTATTACGTTATTTTTATTTTTTAATAACATGGTCGCAATCTAGCATAAGAGTGGCCGTCAACTGAAAAAAGTGGTCGTTATCTAGCATTTAGGCTATTTTTGCACTTTTCCCATCATTTTTCATTATTTATGAATAGAAGTATGATGTTTTATATTTCTTTTCGCAATTTGACTATATTTGAGATCCATTTACATGGTCGCCAACTATTTTACGAGTAGATGACGTATATTTTGACTCATCGAAAGTTCACAACCCAACTAATCGGTCGCCAACCGGCGCAACAACCCTACCTACGGATCAGAACAGCTTAAGTCTAGTTTAAAAAAATAATTACCAATATAATAATGCATTTAGCAACGTCTATAAAATTTTATGGACCTATTTAATGATACCCCACATGCCTATGTGTAATGAAAAGAAGATTACATGCCTGCGTTAAATAGACGGAGCCACATTTTCTTAATTTCACTACTTATACCTTTGTGTAACAGTACATAGAATAATATCTGCCATCCAAATTTTATTCATATACCTAGTGCTAATAGTTTCCGAGTAAAATGGCTGTGACATACGGACGGACAGATAGACATGCGAATTTATAGGTGTTCCGTTTTAGCCATCTGGCTACGTAACCTTAAAAAAGCAAAAGAAAGTGCTCAAATAGGTACAAACTTCAGACTTATTCCGCTCATAGTTACCGCTCTTACCTACTTTAAATATAATGAAATTTACAATGGAAGTTTTGTTGAGTCGTTTATCGGTATAAAATATTGAAAACGTATACAAATTATGAACCTATTAAGTAATATAGATAAAGACACGGTGGGAATGAGATAAAAGGCTAGTGGCAATTAAACTTCATGAATCCACTTTAGACACGAATTGATCGTTTTGATTTCTGGATTAGTAGTTTAATAATATTAATGCGACGTTCTTATCAAAAGTTTTACTCTCACAACGTTTAATAATACCGGACTGATCTACATAGTCGACATCGAATCGATGGAAAGCGTCCACAGTAATGATCTAGATAACCGAAGCGAGAGAAATCAAAACAATTTATTAGCCAATGGCAGTTTGGAAACCTGACATATATTTTCATACTCCGTTGTCGGCGTAGGAGAACCGGCTCGACAGGGAACGGCGAGTCAACAGGTAGGGTACAGGGCACTGACCTACAGTCGCCGGTGCATGCTATGAATGACTGTTCCAACTTCCACGTTCTGATGGCTGAATAACATCAACACAACCACCGCGTGATCGTTGCATCGATTTCCAAATGAAACCAAACACCGCGAGGCTGCAAGGGTCGTCTTCCTTTGCATTAGTTACGTAAAAAGTTGTACTATAGGTAAGTAGGCGGTCGTTTGATTTGAATGGAAAGTTTTATATATGTGCATTACGTTATTAAGCAACATGAACATTATCTGCGTAAGTCGGCAAATACCTAATTGGTATGCGATGTAAACAATGTCATTGAATGTTGTTTAAGTAGTCAGCGTGTGTGAGTCCGTGCGAATCGGTACTAAATCGCATAACGGCACATACATAGCAAGTGAAAGAAATACTATTTTGAATGCAACGATTAAAAAACATCTTGTAAAGATAACTGTAATTTGAAGAGTAACTAAGTAGGTAATTGATGCCGCTCACCGTCTCGCAAACTCCAGGCGAAACGCGTGTCGCTTCGAGCCAGTCGCAAGCGCCTGTGTCCTTATGAACTTAACAAAGGTCTACTTTCACCGACCGACGCCAGCCCCAAGATTCAACTTATGCCATATACGGCACTCTCGAAGATCGCGATCTCTGCTTACGCGCTTTTTATCCAACAAAACAGTAACGTTCAATTGAAACAGTAAAACGGTCGCAAAACAACAAACGCACTTCACAAACACATCAACTTGGCGCACTTTTTAATCACCGCACTGACTTTTTTATGGTAAAAGAGTCTCCGGGGGCGCGTACTGAAAAGTTATGAAACTTTTCGAATGTTGTTTCGTAGTCAAGCGGCACAAAACGTCCGTCATAAGGCGATGCCGCCGCGCGAATGTGGCGCGGCCAACACGAACAAAACGACAAACTCGCTCGGCTGGAAGCGGACCGTGCACGCGCGATGGCATCATCACCGTGCATGCGGGAGCGACAGGGATGGCGAAGAGAACCGTTTACGAGCCCCCCTAGGCCCCGCACGTCACTTTTTTATGGGGAAGTAAAAACACCTGCCTTTAGTTTTGCATTTTCTTGGTAGGTACATCAAAATGCAATTAGACGTATTTGCAATGCCTACTAAAGATTTCACGATAGTCTTTATATTATAGCCTTCTGAAATAAGCAGTATAGTAAAGTAATATGTGAAGTGCATTGAGGTCACAATACATAAATGCATAATTTCTTTATCAGCATATTGAGCTATCTTGTTCGTGCCTGATTATGTTGACATTCCTGCAGAATTAGATACATAATAATTTGAAAACAAAACCTTTTTTTATAAGTCGATGCAAGAAAATAACATTCTTATTTCTGGTATTCACAATATTATAACACGCAGAAGTTAACTAGGCACCTCGGTGTAATGACGTCATAGCAATGTACTAACTGCATAAAAAATTCAATTACCCTTATAAGACCCATCGATACAAGTTATTGTGATTGCGAATGTGGATGGGCACGTTTTCAAGCGAAGTTCACGGGCGCGGGTTCGCGTGCGTACCTACTAAATTGGTTACTAAAATATGTTTTGTCTCATTCTCACTCTGACAGATGACAAATGTGTGACTGACGCTAAACAGATAATAATTAATCAATAGATACCTATTCAGCGTTTATCAATAAGGGGGTTAAATGTAGGTATATTTTTTGGTAACAGTTCTATATCTATAAAAATAACAATAACAACGAAAAAAACACGAAGGAGGCGCGTGCGTAATGGTGCTGCCACACCGGTGTTAGAAAATGTTATATAACATTTTATAACACCGGTGTGGCAGCATCATTTAGTAAACATTTCTTAACAATTTGTAACATTTTGTAACATTTCTTAACATTTTATAACCGCAGGCGGCGGTACTTTTGAGAGCGGCGCCGTCAAAGAAGCCGTCAAAGAAGAATGTTCAGAAATGTTATGGTGCTGCCACACCGATGTTATAAAATGTTTACAAACATTTTCTAACATTAAATCTAACATTTTATAACATTTCTTAACATTTTATAACATTTCTTAACATTTTCTAACATTTCTGAACATTCTTCTTTGACGGCTTCTTTGACGGCGCCGCTCTCAAAAGTACCGCCGCCTGCGGTTATAAAATGTTAAGAAATGTTACAAAATGTTACAAATTGTTAAGAAATGTTCACTAAATGATGCTGCCACACCGGTGTTATAAAATGTTATATAACATTTTCTAACACCGGTGTGGCAGCACCATTAGAAAATGTTAAGAAATGTTATAAAATGTTAAGAAATGTTATAAAATGTTAGATTTAATGTTAGAAAATGTTTGTAAACGTTTTATAACATCGGTGTGGCAGCATCATAACGGTAGTATTTAATTTACTGACCGTAATGACGCGTCGAGGGCGAGAGCGGTTGGCGGTGGGGTGTGGTGGGAGGGGACGCGTATTCCACTGAGGTGCCAAGTTGATTTCTGTGTGTTATAGGTATTATCATTATAGGATATAACTTCATGACAAAGCGAGACCAAATTTTTTACATAAAGTAATTATGTGAATACGAAGTTTCGTGCCTATAGAGTGAAATAATTTTTCATAAGAATACTGAAAATAATGATTATGTAGGTAAGGTACATACCTATAAGTAGTGAAAGAGTACCATTTGAGCTCAAAGATGTAGGTAAAATGTTATCTGAAGTGGGTCACACTTAATTAAATTAATAGAGGAACATGTAGACATCAAGGTGGTAGGTCCCTCGTATGCGAGAGGCCGTCTGGGTTGGTACCACCGCTTTGTCTATTTCTGCCGCCAAGCAAGTGTGTAAGCGTTGTGTTTCGGTTTGAAGGACATTGAAGCTATTGAAATTACTGGGCATTGTGAGACTTAACATCTTATGTCTCGGGGTGACGAGCGCAGTTAAGTGCCATTCAGTGCTTTGTAATTCAAAGTTCTGTGTGGTGTCGCTTCCGTTTATGGGCAGGCGTGACGCTTACCACCAGGCGAGCGCCTTGCTCGTCTCGTCATTCAATGAAATAAAAAAATCAATATTAGACTTCGGAAATGTAGAAAGTTATCCGTGGTCCGTCTCTACAAATGAAATAGAACGACAATATTTTCTGTAAGTAAAAAAAAAAGTAGCCACATTACCTAACAAATGAAATAACCAATTCAGAAACATTCAAATATTTCAAATAATGCTTACGATTCAGTCAAATGACTCTTGAATACAAATAGAAAGTAAAATCGCATTGAACGTAGAATGTATCACTTTAAATTCATATCTACTTGATGTAATTACAATTTTACGTAAGTGTAAATAAAATCGAAATTTCTATGTTTAAAAAAAATTGAGTGGTAGAGCCACGCTGTAGACAGTTTTGTCTACAGCATGAATGGGCTGGCTCGACCGGGTCGTTACCACTGTCTCACAGAAAACCGACGTAAAGTAGCGGCTTGCTGTTGCGTTTCGTACGGTGAGTGAGATATCCAGAAGCCCAAATCCTTTCTCCTTCCCAATCCCTAATTATCCCTTTCCTTTAAGGTCGGCAACGCGCCCATGATTCTTCTGGTGGTGGTCGTACATGGGCGGTGGAGATCACTTATCATCAGGTGACCCACTTGCTCGTTTGCCGGCCTATGCAATAAAAAAATACAATACACAAATGCGGAGATTTACATTGAGAACTCGAAGCCTTAAGGGCACAGCACATACTTGAGGGTTGCGATTTTGTGATCCAGCGCGTTTTCGCGACTTACTGCCTCCTGTGGTTATATCAAAACACGTGTTAATATCATATTATACTCCTTTTTATAATATTGGGTCCTTTAAACGGAGTGTGAAGAAGCAGTTAGGCAGGCCGGCATGATCTTGCCGATAGACATACCTACTGTTTGTCGTCACTATTCATGGATTGCGCTACACTTACCATCAGGTATAGCACAGTCACTTTGCCGAACTATTTATAAAAAAAACGTGTTAAAGTGATTACTTCTATGCTTTATATTGTACTAGCTGTTGCTCGCGGCTTCGCATGAAAGGTTTTTCTGGAACTAAAAGGAGTTCAGATCTATCTTTTTATACGGTGTAATGTACAATTGTGTCTTGCCTATCCCTAATAAAATGAAATGTCTGAGATAATTCACAAATGCGTGAGAGACATATTTGCGAACAATTTTTTATGGAATAGGTGGCACCTGAGCAAGTGGGTCACCTGATGGTAAGTAATCACCACCGCCCATAGACACCTACACCAGAGGAATCGTGGGCGTGTTGCCTGTCTTTGAGAAAAGAGAAGGCTTTTCTTGAAGGTACCTTCGTCGTCGTAGGCCAACACTATCGCCCACACAAGGTACACAATTCCTTTGCGGGGCTCGGTGTACGTTTCTATAATAAAATTTCCATTCATGTTTCGGGGTCGCCTCTTCACAAATTCAAATATTGTAAAAAAAAAATCACCACGCACGGAGAGGATATTAAACAATCGATGAATATTTAAATGACACTACGCCTATTATTTGGCGTTATTTATTTAAATGACGCCTTGGAACTAGAAAAGTATTATGTGCTGTGGCCCTTATGTATTGGAAAACATAGAAATAATATTACAAAAGTTGCAAGTATGTAAAAACAGAATAGTCACGCTATTTAATTATAAACGCTATTTAATTCATAATAGTCTGTAGTCTATTGGTTTATTTACATGATATCAAAATAGTAGCCGTAAAACATTATGTAATAATAATCCTTATTCCTTACATGTTACATCGGGATATGCCAATTGGACCTACTCACGCAAACAGGAACCAACCCACAGCAAGTTCAAATGGAGATACTGATTTTGTTTTGCTAAATTCATTAATTCAAATTGATTTTAATACTATATTTTTTTGCAAAATCGTACATGTATAATATTTCAAGCCCGATTTTCTAAAAAAACTACAAGATAAAATTAGTTTAAATGATTGAATTTTAATTTAATTATTTAATTTAAAGGTCGCAGGATGTCGCTGGATGCAGGCCGCTTCCAACAGGTCAGTCTGGAAATCTTTGGGGGAGGCCTATGTTCAGCAGTGGACGTCTTGTGGCTGATGATGATGATTGAATTCAGTAAAACAAATACATTATCTCCATTTGAAATTGGTATGAGTTGGTTCATGTTTGCGTAAGTAGGTCAAAATTATGTTAACTACGTGAACTATTATTAACTCAATAATAACTTGACAATACAGAAAAAAATTGTGCAAAGACAAAAGTACGTATCAGACTTTTAAATCTTCTTAAAACTAACAAGGACAAACATATTGCACCAATTCAAGTCACCTAGCACATGACAATCATAAAAATCGGTCCAAATTTGGCGAAGATCGTGTAACATACAGAAATACATATTTACACTCCTTTAAAGGCGATTAAGCAAGATGGCAAGTCTATACTGTTGTCAATGTTATACTTTCATTAGTAAAATTGTATGCAGTGTTGAAAGCGATCAGTTTATTATTACCGCAATGATTTGGACATTCAAAACGTTTAACACTGATGCAAACAAACAGATGAACACTTCGTATTACATTTATAACGTAGTTAATGTTAATAGTGACAAACATTACATATTTACGATAGCTATAAAAATATTTATTAAACCTCAGATCTGAAAAAGCGCGGATTACACTTTTTTTCTATTTAATTGAATGACGAGACGAGCAATGCGCTCGCCTGATGGTAATATAAAATTCTTGACTGAAAACAATCAAACAAAAAGAGTTGCATATGAAATAAATTTGTGAAATACATTTTTATAGCAGCGGGGTAAATAAGCAAGATCACCCAATGGAAAATGATCATCGAGGCGTTGTGGATGTGAAGCCTTGGTCTGTCTACCTGCCGGTGTGTCTCTGTTTTAACCCACGATAAAAAAGGGGCGTTAAGATTGACACCCCTTTGCCTGTCTATGGGTGTGTCTGTCTGTCATCGTAGCGCCTAAATGAATGGACCATTTTCAATGTGGTTCTATTGTTTGAAAGCCTCATTAATTTGGTACTGTCAAGAAAATTAGGTCATCATATCATATCATCATTCATTATCAATTTGGAAATTTTTGAGTGGTACAGCCACACTATTTAACGGTTACAGTGCATAGGCACTGCATCCATATTATTACCATGTTATTTTCTATTTTATTTTATATTACTCTGTGTGATGTGTTACATAAGCCGAAATAAAACTTCTATCTATCTATCCAATCCCAAACTGAGATTTTGAAACTGGGGATATTCGGGAATTCGGACAGTTTATCGGATTCAGGACGGATGCAGTACGCAAACACTCTTAGATTATAAGTTCTAATACCACACTCAGCCTCACAGAGTATACACAATCTATAATAGGTATAAGGTCAATGGATGTTTTTACGAAGGGTTGTGAGCTAGGGGTGGTAAAAGCCTACTGTTTTAAAGGTTAATCTGGGGAGGTGCGAGTGCATTGTTAGTGTTAACTAGGGGACGCTTTGGGGCGTATAGTTCAATTCATGAAAATATTATTAGAATAACATATACGCTGAGTGAGCTACCGATATTCTTTTATCCTTCGTCAAAAAGAGAGGTGTGCGAGCCGTGAGGGGTGAAGTTTAATCTCTTTGTCTGTATGTCTAAAAGAGTGAACCGATTTGAATGCGGTTTTATAATTTGAAAGCTGTTTAAATTGAGATGGCGCTTAATTTTGAAGCAAATAGAGAAAATAGTCGTGATAAAGTGTAATTTGATTTATAATAATTTATCTTTTCTGTGTACCATTGGTTATTTACAAATAAATAAAAATGTATGTTCAGCAGATTATAAGTTAAATATTTTTCTAATTGACGCCGAGGGTTTTCTGTTAGAATTCTCATAGGGGATGATTAAAGGAAATTCTAGATTGTCATAGCACAGTTTTATATGTAAACGCAGGTTTTAGTAAAATCACATTGTTTTCAGTCAGATTAACAAAATTGTATAATAAAATAAAATATTGGATTATTAATTACGATGTCATATACATACCTATATATTATAGCTTAATCATAATATTGATACTTAAATAATTTACAAAAAAATATTGTCATTTATATACAATACTTAAATAAATTCTTATAAATGAATGGACTTAGAATTATACAGTGCTACAATTAAAATTATGTGACTCAATGCAATTGTCGGTCATTTCCAAAATAAGCATGCATCATTTTTTTATCCTGGCAAGGCAAAGTGTCTACAGGGCACCAGGCACCTGATTGAAAGTACAATGCAGTTCAAATATATTGTGATATACACTGGCTGAGCCGGAACGCGAGAGTCAAGAATGATTAAAATATTAGACAAAGCACCAGTATTTACATTATAAAAAATCTCTTTCTGAAATAAAATTATATTCAAGGTGCCACATAACTATAAAAATATATCACAATATTTAACACAATTGATAATTGTTATTTAAAAAATACAAGTCTGTCAACAAGCACGTAATAAAAATATATAATTGTAATAAGCATATAATGAATGACATGTAGAATGAACATGGACAAGACGAAGGTTATGTCGAATGTCCATGTTGTGCCCACCCCGATTACTGTTGGAAGCTCATCTCTTGAAGTTGTCGACGAATATGTCTATCTAGGACAAGTAGTCCAATTAGGCAGGTCCAACTTCGAGAGAGAAGTCAATCGTCGAATCCAGCTCGGCTGGGCAGCGTTCGGGAAACTTGGCAAGGTCTTCTCGTCCAAAATACCTCAGTGCCTGAAGACTAAAGTCTTCGATCAATGTGTGTTACCAGTGATGACATACGGCACTGAGACGTGGCCTCTAAATATGGGCCGTATAAGACGGCTCACAGTCACTCAGCGAGCTATGGAGAGAGCTATGCTCGGTGTTTCTCTGCGTGATCAAATCAGAAATGAGGAGATCCGTAGAAGAACGAAAGTCACCGACATAGCTCAGCGGATTAGCAAGCTAAAGTGGCAGTGGGCAGGCCACATAGCTCGCAGAACCGATAACCGCTGGGACAGAAAGGTTCTGGAATGGAGGCCACGTACTGGCAAGCGCAGCGTTGGACGTCCACCTACAAGGTGGACAGACGACCTGATAAAGATCGCAGGAAGTCGCTGGATGGAGGCCGCTTCCAACAGGTCGGTCTGGAAATCTTTGGGAGAGGCCTATGTTCAGCAGTGGACGTCTTGTGGCTGAAGATGATGATGATGATGAATAAGCATATAAATTGACATCACAATACTTTAAACAATGTTATCTCATCGGGTCAAATATCCATTATCAATAATGTTTCCTTCATGGGGCAGTATTAAGGCCTCATATAGATAAACTTTATTTAAACAGTATAGGCAATAGGTTTCGAGTCTGTATAAATAAATTATGCTTAGTTATAAAGATGCACATACATTTTAATTTTCCATTAAGTTATTATTGTATTGACTTTGGAACCAGTTAGCTTAGATCGTTTTTATAAAAATAATTTCCTATATGAAATCATAATTGTCCATGAGATAAGCATGTAAAATTAGAAGACAAAAATATGAATAGTATAGAAATTGAATAGATCATTAATTATAACATAAACATACTACACAACTGTTTGAACCTTTAAATTACTATACATTTAAAGATAGTGTTTGACTCGAGGCAAGGTGATGCATATTGCTTGTTATTTATAGATTGAGTGGTCCCTATGTATAATCCTGTTATGCTACTTATATGATTCACACTTTTTGTTTTATAGCTTTCGGATAATGATAGTTTACAGATCACTTGAAAAGGCAAATTAAAAATATATAAAAATCATCAAAATATTGAAATTAAACTATAAAATTCATAAACTTTGAAATTGGTCAACTATAAATTTGCATTTTCACATATGGAACAATACATGGGGACTATTGAGATATACATATCAAAAATCTAATATTTAACACTGGAACATGTAAAGCTATGATTAACCCTCACAAAAGACTAGACGGTAAAAAAGTACAAGCAGAATATACTAAGGCTTAAAATGATAATCGAGGTCATGTAATTAAATTATTTAGATATTTAATTTTCAATACAACTTACAGATAATATAAAAAAATATCCACAAATAATGTGACAAATACGTTGCTCACATGATGGTAGCATCACCACCCAGACTCTTGAATAACAGAATGCATCACACTGTACTTAGTTTGTCACTGCAAGATATACAATTTTAAGACTCATAGTGCCTCAGTAATTTCACTGGCATCAATGTCCTTCAAATCGGAACACAGCTGTACTAACACACTGTTGCTTGGGACATGATTAAGTTAAAAAGATTTCACAGTACAATATTGGATTAAATTTGTTGATTTCATTTCCGTTGTTGTCCGTTCGTTCCGTTCCGTTGATTTCATGTTACGCTGAACTGAATGATATCTTAATTCTACAAGACCTAGGCAATTCAAATAACTCATCTGTTTGGATTGTCTAAAAGTTCTATGGGAAAATCTTTCTACTGGAAAACATTGTTTTAAACAGATCTTGAACACTATAATCAATGACATGTGCTAGCATGCGCTGAGCCACCAATTCGTGTACATGATGTGCCAAAGTGTGAACTTCTTGAAATCACTATGAATGAAGTAGTGTCATGTACATGGATTGGATTTCCTCCATAGCTCAGCTCATGCTAGCACATGTTGCTTAACTGCACCATAACATACATCTAAAAACTTTGCTATTATCATTGTTTTATTAAATCTAGCGGTACCTTTAGATCTGGTTCGACTAATAAAGGATTCTGAGCTAATCTGATGTCAATTTGTTTCTTTTGTTCTATTACATGTGGTGCTATTTGCGTTACAAAACTCATCCTTACAGCTAAAACTATAGTATTTATATACCCTCCTATAACATATATACCTCCTATAATTGAAAAAAGTCTTAAAGTGAACTTTATTAAATTCTCCTTTTCTTGAAACACTTCCACTTTTAATGCAGCCATGTCATATTTGAAAAATATACCTGGAACTCCATGGGAACCTTGTGAATGACTGATCGGTCTTTCAAGTTCCTTTACCGAGTACTGGAATGTCTTTATTGATTCAAAAGTTGTGTCAACATCTGTAGGCACAACTTCAATGAAGTATTGGTACAACATACTTTCCTCTTTTGTTATTTTCTCATCTCCTTCTAATGGGTATATGATACCATTTGCTGGGCTGCCAAAGCTTAGTCTATGGATCCTGTGACTGAAGTTCTGTTGTGTGTCATCGAATAATAAATTAAGATGAATGTGTCCTCGTGGAAGGTGCAAGCTCTTTCCAGCAGTTATGTGGAAGTTACCAGCGACTTTATTCAGAGTGAGCACACCATGGAGTCTACAAGCGTCTGGCCGACGGTTCGGTTTAGTCTTTCTCGGCGGTATTGTTGCTCTAACAGACCCGTGACCTTTCTTCCACATTAACTGCCATATGGAATGGTACTCTTCTCTAAGGTAGGAGTTTATATATTTCATAGAGTTGAAGGCGTCTTGCTGCTCCTCCGTCAGTTCAAACCACGTGTCTTCTTCCTCTAATTCACCGAAACCGAACACGCTCTGTGACGTAGAGTCTAGTATGTCTGCGCCTATGCCAGAACAAGGCATTGCCACGGTCACATCAATGTTTATCCGCAACTTTTCGTCCATGTCCGTGTCTGGTTTGAATTTAAAGACTAAATTACTGTCTAAATAATATGCTACTTCACAATATACAAGCCATAAAATAATAAAAAAGGTCACGACGGAAAATGTGCCGCCGACCGGAGTACTGTCCACGTATTGTTCTGGAACTTTCGGGAAAGCGTCCAGTTCCTTGACTTTGTCAATAACTTTCTTTTTACCCCTATATCTTAGCATTTTAATTTTAATGTAAAATAAAAATAAAACAAAATTTAAAAGATGTTAGATCGTTGACGTGTATTTGACTTTTTGACAGATTCACTTAGTGTTACCAACATTTTACAGAAATCGCGATGAATGGCTTAAGCGCTAGATCAGGATATTTTGAGAAAAAAATAAGAGAATTTTGCAGTAAACATATAACTATGTACTTATATAGTTTATCGGTCTTAAAATAGGGCGGTTGGACTTTTATTTTAATTAATCCCAAACTTGTTCAAAGTTGGGTTTGTTGTATAAAAGTTTTGTGGATTTGTGCAATAAATATTGACGATGATGTTCGATCGACCTTGTGCGTTCGATTCACTTGGAGAAAATAATCTAAGAACTAACATATTCAAAGCAATTAACATCAAAACTCCAGCAAGACCTTGAAATCGATTACACGCCTTTTTTAGCCTTCTTGGAAAATAAATAACTACAGTCAACCTGCGTAACTTTAGCTTTCAATGTAACATTGACTCACTAACTTGTATTTGAACGTTTAATTTTTTCTCTGCTTACTGAATCACTGTATAATAATAAGTTGTTTAATCTATGAAGGTAAAAAGTGTTTTTGAACAAAACCTGCAGTGACATTTGATATTTGTCAAATATATATTTATTTCTCATCATTCAAAATTTTGGCGATAAATAGAGTTAAAAATAAACTCGCTAAAAAGTTGTGTATAGCAGTTACTATAGAAGAACTACAGAAGGCGAGTTCAGTTTTATGTTGAAGAATCATATGTTTTTTATGTAATAACACTGAAATATCCCGCGATATTGATAGATTTTTTAAAAAATCTTTAATTAATCTTCGAGCCGTTTCATTTTCAGACCATTTGGGGTAACATTAGCTCGGGGCGAGGACAGGCAATGCGGGAAAATTTCAATTATGCAAAAAAGTTTTGAAGGGTGGAAGTGGCCATCAAAGCTTGACATATTTAATTGTCACCCCCGAAATATAGTTAGTCGATTTGGAGTATCTAAAATCACAAAACGAGGCGATTCTTATGCGATTGATGATCAATTTCTATACATAGTATGGGGGGAATTGAGAGCCGATATTATGTTTCTTTTTTATATGTGATTGAGTTTGTTTTATTATTTTTTATTATTTTAGGCATTGCTCAATGATTATAAGTACATCAAAACCTGATTAATACAATAATAACTTGATTTAAGAGGTCCATTAAATAGAAGTTAATTTCGATAAACCAGGCAGTTTAATATTGTATTAATATGGCAACCCTACGTTGCCACTAAAAAGGAGATAGTGATATAAACGAAATGTATTGTTTTTATCAATATGACAAGCTAATCTTACCGAGGAGTAAAAAAAACTACATAAATTAGAGATTTTCTTCATCAACTCCTCATACTTATTAATGTTACCCAAATGTCAGTGGAACTTTGGCTCACCAAATTTTTGGTAATTCAAGGGTCTTTTATTTATCGTTTTGATAAATAACACAGAAATTTAGATTATAAAGGCTAATATCCCACTAGAAACACTCATTTATGACAAATAACAATAAAAGTAAATCCGTACTACTATAAATTACCTCTAAAGTGAGCCAAAATTACCCAGGTTGACTGTAATGACTTGTTCTCTGAATTTAGCCGGTTCTTTCGGCACCAAGTAAAATATATGTTCCTGAACGAAAGGTGTGTTGGATTTTGACGTTTAATTTTTCTGTCAAATGTCATTGAGGTTTTACATTTGCAGATCTCGCCTGTCGTGAAATACGGAATTTTCTATTTTTATCCGCGTCAGGAAATAATAATACAAACATTTATGCAGTCCGACGACGAAGACACGCCACTGCATTCATGCTTCAATTCGTTGAAAAGCGCAGTCATGGGGTGTTGTTATAGTATATGTCATAAAGACAACGATCCACAGGTATTTATATAGAACGCATAATTTCGCTGCGACTAACAAATATTTATTAGAATCGTGCATAAATAATTAACGGCACTCTAACCTGACTGGTCATGAATTTGCATGCCTATATTTTCATATATTAGTGTAATTTTTTTGTTTTAAAATCTGATTTCCGTTTTTCTGCAACAATCACAATGAACTTTGTTGGTTCATCATTATCAAAAATTCCTAGTTAGTAGTATAACATGAAACAAGCCGGTTAATCAATTAGAGTTCTTTGTTTTAAAGCCAGTAAGTGAAATATTAATCTGTTTATCATTTCATCATATCGTAGAAGTACCTACATAAAATTTAATGCATACGTATACCATAAACAATGATGACGGGTCCGCCCACTTTCAATAACAATGGCTATGAATATAAACATTTTCAAGTTGAGCATTTCCATTTACTCAAAAAAACATAAATTTTACTTACTTATTTGATATCTACAGATAAAACTTTTAAGATATTTGAGTATCATAGTTGATCTGTTGTAAATTATTGTTCAGTTATTATTGAGATTAATGGTTTTCTGATTACATATTTGATTTGTATCATATAAGGTTTCATTGTTTAAGCAAGTTTCAGATGCATTTTTTTTTGCAATATAACATAGCGTATACCAAATTTTTATAACAGTAAAATAAGTCAGTTTAATGCATGGATTTGTTCACACTATAAAAATATGGTATTGTATTTCTGCCTTTCTATTGATGACTATCACCATAATTTCTTCAAAATCTCAACCACACAGTCATTCCCATGTTATTTGTAGAAATCTAATTATATATGTGTTTATTTATTTATAACTTAAATATCAAGTCAATAAATTATGTTGTTTAATATGCAATTCATGTTTTATTCATTTTGTGGTAAATATGCTGTGGTATTTTGTGTTACTATAAATTACTTATTCATGCATTAGCTCATTAAAAAAAAATCATGTTTATCAATTAAGTTTGCTTTCTGATATTCAATATTTATAGGTCAGTATTCAATATTTATAATTGTTGTATGTCTAAAATGCATGAATAAATAAGTATCCATATTCTGTTCTCAATTTTAACGAACATTTGCTTAACCTTAATGATAATAATACTAGCCCTGTATTATACACATCCTATTGTTGGGTATTGGCCTCCTGTAAGAAATAAGAGGCATTACGCCTTATACCTGAGCCATGAAAGCTTAGGTCTAAACAAATTTGTTTGGCACTGATGCAGACCAAATTTGCTTTAAGCATTATTTTCTTGGCTCTTGGGTTAGTCAACCACAATACCTAACAAATGCTGGAAATTGTGATCAAACCCACAACCACTGTCTGAGTAGTCTGTTTCATACACCACCAAGCTATAAAAGTTAATATAAACCTAAGCATACATCATACATACGTCCCTGTCCCACTGCTGTAATATAATTGATTACATTTTTGTGTTACTACATTCTGTACGTAAAAGTATTGATGCAGTGATTTTCTCCACGGTGCCGCAGGCGAGCAGCTGGCTGTAAAATGAATGGTCATCGATTTGAGTCCTAAACCGAGACAAATGTATGTTTAATCCACAAATATTTGTTTGGGGTCTGGCTGTTGTGGGACCATAAGTCCTTTGCATTATTTGATACCTGCAATACAACCTGTATAGGGGATAGGACTATGTGTGAGTTTTGTGTACTTATAAACCTGAGTAAATACATTTTATCATCAGGAAAACACAGTGAACGAAAGAACACACCTGCTGGAAGTGCCGGAGCAACAACAGGAGACGCCAGTGCCGGCGGCATCGGCGACTACTCCGCCGCGAAAACCTGACGAGCAGAGCCTCCTTAATAGGATACTCCATGAGACTGCCACGTATGTACATATTAATATTCAAAGACTCGGGAGTTTAGGCCCATAGACATAAGCCTAGCAAGGTGGTGGTTTGTTTCTGGTTAGAACACTGTTGGACCACTAGGTGGCAATTGTCAGGTATGTGAGAGTCAGTTTCGTTCGGTACCACCTTTTTGTTGATTTCCAAGCAGCATTGAGCAAGCACAAGTCTATTTGAAAGACATTTAGCCAGTTCAATTAATTGGCTTTATAATGACTACTTTGTAATTAAAACTTCTGAGTGGTGTTGCTTTCGTTTATGGTTAGGCGTTGACCATTAATATTTTGATAATCGCGGAATGGTATGACTGTCTGTACTTGAACCATTGTAGTATGGTTCATGTACAGACTAGAAACAAAATAATGTATTAAAAAATATTATTGTAATTAATAAATCACTATTGTCAAATTATAATATTGTACACATATAATGGTTTGGGCAAACAGCGGACGGGGCGGGACGACAACGCGACGCTAACGGGACGTGAGCAGTTGCAATGCATTAGTCAATATAGAAAATGTCACACAGAACCGTCGAGCTCGACGCTTGACTATCTATACGCCGTCCCGTCAGCGTCGCGTTGCCGTCCCGCCCCGTTCGCTGTTTGACGAACAGAATACCGTGGTCGAGCTTCATTTATCCTGTAGATAAACGTGTCTACAATGGGGCCTTATTAATTAATTAATTATTTTGCCGTCAGTAACGTGATCGACGTGGGCGCGCTCGGTCCGTACGCACTGGAGGCGAGCGCGTACAGCGAGCGCGTGCGGCTGTACACGGCGCGGGTGGGCGGCGCCGGGGCGAGGGCTCCCCGCCCGCCGCGCCTGCTGCAGGACGTGCCCGCCGCCGAGCGACAGCTGTGTCTGGCCGCACTCCCCCTCACCCTGCAGGACAAGGACTTGGTGAGTGTTAGCGGGTCTGTGCTCTGTACACGGCGCGGGTGGGCGGCGCCGGGGCGAGGGCTCCCCGCCCGCCGCGCCTGCTGCAGGACGTGCCCGCCGCCGAGCGACAGCTGTGTCTGGCCGCACTCCCCCTCACCCTGCAGGACAAGGACTTGGTGAGTGTTAGCGGGTCTGTGCTCTGTACACGGCGCGGGTGGGCGGCGCCGGGGCGAGGGCTCCCCGCCCGCCGCGCCTGCTGCAGGACGTGCCCGCCGCCGAGCGACAGCTGTGTCTGGCCGCACTCCCCCTCACCCTGCAGGACAAGGACTTGGTGAGTGTTAGCGGGTCTGTGCTCTGTACACGGCGCGGGTGGGCGGCGCCGGGGCGAGGGCTCCCCGCCCGCCGCGCCTGCTGCAGGACGTGCCCGCCGCCGAGCGACAGCTGTGTCTGGCCGCACTCCCCCTCACCCTGCAGGACAAGGACTTGGTGAGTGTTAGCGGGTCTGTGCTCTGTACACGGCGCGGGTGGGCGGCGCCGGGGCGAGGGCTCCCCGCCCGCCGCGCCTGCTGCAGGACGTGCCCGCCGCCGAGCGACAGCTGTGTCTGGCCGCACTCCCCCTCACCCTGCAGGACAAGGACTTGGTGAGTGTTAGCGGGTCTGTGCTCTGTACACGGCGCGGGTGGGCGGCGCCGGGGCGAGGGCTCCCCGCCCGCCGCGCCTGCTGCAGGACGTGCCCGCCGCCGAGCGACAGCTGTGTCTGGCCGCACTCCCCCTCACCCTGCAGGACAAGGACTTGGTGAGTGTTAGCGGGTCTGTGCTCTGTACACGGCGCGGGTGGGCGGCGCCGGGGCGAGGGCTCCCCGCCCGCCGCGCCTGCTGCAGGACGTGCCCGCCGCCGAGCGACAGCTGTGTCTGGCCGCACTCCCCCTCACCCTGCAGGACAAGGACTTGGTGAGTGTTAGCGGGTCTGTGCTCTGTACACGGCGCGGGTGGGCGGCGCCGGGGCGAGGGCTCCCCGCCCGCCGCGCCTGCTGCAGGACGTGCCCGCCGCCGAGCGACAGCTGTGTCTGGCCGCACTCCCCCTCACCCTGCAGGACAAGGACTTGGTGAGTGTTAGCGGGTCTGTGCTCTGTACACGGCGCGGGTGGGCGGCGCCGGGGCGAGGGCTCCCCGCCCGCCGCGCCTGCTGCAGGACGTGCCCGCCGCCGAGCGACAGCTGTGTCTGGCCGCACTCCCCCTCACCCTGCAGGACAAGGACTTGGTGAGTGTTAGCGGGTCTGTGCTCTGTACACGGCGCGGGTGGGCGGCGCCGGGGCGAGGGCTCCCCGCCCGCCGCGCCTGCTGCAGGACGTGCCCGCCGCCGAGCGACAGCTGTGTCTGGCCGCACTCCCCCTCACCCTGCAGGACAAGGACTTGGTGAGTGTTAGCGGGTCTGTGCTCTGTACACGGCGCGGGTGGGCGGCGCCGGGGCGAGGGCTCCCCGCCCGCCGCGCCTGCTGCAGGACGTGCCCGCCGCCGAGCGACAGCTGTGTCTGGCCGCACTCCCCCTCACCCTGCAGGACAAGGACTTGGTGAGTGTTAGCGGGTCTGTGCTCTGTACACGGCGCGGGTGGGCGGCGCCGGGGCGAGGGCCCCCCGCCCGCCGCGCCTGCTGCAGGACGTGCCCGCCGCCGAGCGACAGCTGTGTCTGGCCGCACTCCCCCTCACCCTGCAGGACAAGGACTTGGTGAGTGTTAGCGGGTCTGTGCTCTGTACACGGCGCGGGTGGGCGGCGCCGGGGCGAGGGCTCCCCGCCCGCCGCGCCTGCTGCAGGACGTGCCCGCCGCCGAGCGACAGCTGTGTCTGGCCGCACTCCCCCTCACCCTGCAGGACAAGGACTTGGTGAGTGTTAGCGGGTCTGTGCTCTGTACACGGCGCGGGTGGGCGGCGCCGGGGCGAGGGCTCCCCGCCCGCCGCGCCTGCTGCAGGACGTGCCCGCCGCCGAGCGACAGCTGTGTCTGGCCGCACTCCCCCTCACCCTGCAGGACAAGGACTTGGTGAGTGTTAGCGGGTCTGTGCTCTGTACACGGCGCGGGTGGGCGGCGCCGGGGCGAGGGCTCCCCGCCCGCCGCGCCTGCTGCAGGACGTGCCCGCCGCCGAGCGACAGCTGTGTCTGGCCGCACTCCCCCTCACCCTGCAGGACAAGGACTTGGTGAGTGTTAGCGGGTCTGTGCTCTGTACAAGGCGGCTGCTGCACGTCTGGCCGCACAAACGAGGTAAGGTGGCCAAGGTGGTAGGTCCCTCGTATGCGACAAGGTGGTAGGTCCCTCGTATGCGAGAGGCCGTCTGGATTGGTACCACTGCGTTGTCTATTTAGTGCCGCCAAGCAACAGTGTGTAACTGTTGTGTTTCGGTTTGAAGGACATTGAAGCCAGTGAAATTACTGGGCATTGTGAGACTTAACATCTTATGTCTCGGGGTGACGAGCGCAGTTCAGTGCCATGCAGTGATTTGTAATTCAAAGTTCTATGTGGATTTGCTTCTGTTTATGGGCAGGCGTGGCGATCAGGCGAGCGCCTTGCTCGTCTCGTCCTTTAAACAAATAAAATAAAATACAAATTTGATTTTTTATAGTATGTTTTACAATCCTACATAAGCTCGGTAAACCATGAGTGCACTAATTAATAATTAGTATTTCTACATCCGCACTCGCGCTTATAATCTCTGAAAGGGTAGGCAGAGGGGTAACCAGTACACCCACATTTCGCCGAGCGTATCTCTGTCCCATGATAAAGGAGGTTAGCCTATCACCATGCCGAGCACATTTTCAAACTCCGGGCTGATACTGAGCATTTCGTGATAGAAAAACCCAATATCAATATCCGACCCAGGGATCGAACCTAATACCTTAGCATAGCAATCGCACCGCGTGCGCCATACAACTGCGCTACCGAGGCAGAGCAGTATTTATAATAGTATCCGTTATTGGTAATTATACCACTGGGGATACAGGCAATGGCTTTTCTACATAACAAAGTTACATAATGTTATATAGAACCTATATTATAATTATCGTCTCTATTACAGACCGGTCAACGAAATATTTTACGTAATACAAAATAATACTAATATCATATTTTATGTAATTAGAGCTGTTGTTATCGTGTTTTAATTGATAATGTTATGTTTGTGTGGTCCACAAATATTTGTTTCGAGGTCTGGGTGTTGTGAGACCGAAAGTGTCTCGTAGTTCCTGATACCCACGACACAAGACTCGTATCTTACAGTGGGGTCAGGACTATGTATGTGATTGTTGGGTGTATTTATTTATTTATATTTTACTAAGTTGACCAAAAAACAGTGTTGTTTTTACGGGACGTTAAAAAAACAATGTAAAACCACTATGCGTTAACTTAAACCATAGAAGAAACTAGAAATCTAACTGAGGTATCATAAGGTCCTTTTTAGGAAAAAAACAATACAGTAAAACCGCTATCGCCTCCGTTGTCTCTGTGTGGAGAGCTCTAGCCAGCACTTTGTATATTCAAATCATCAATTAATCACAACAAACCGTGTAATTTACAGATAACGAACGCAGTGAAGAAGGCGGCCGCCGCCATATCTGAGCTGCGAGTGGAACACCACGAGGATTTGGTGGTGCCGTTCCGTGTGCCATAGCAGAGGAGTTCAGCCTCTTATTCAGAGGACGAACGGCCTAGCTACTAGCTCCAACCGACCCTTACACCGTTTACGATGGTCGATAACAGCGATCAGCGACTGCATTAGTCGATAAATTTCCACAGTGACAACCCTAGTCGTAAAAGGATAGCAATGGTACCATTAATCGATTACAAACTTCAATATGTTTAACCATTACTTAGCAAACATCGACTAGTCGATATGACACTATAGCGAATGTACTCGTTGATTCAACTCAATTGCTTTTATATTTATCGACGAGCTATAGTGTCTGATGTAAAGATGGGTTAATACCGATATTTCTCGATATTAGGTCATATTAATATGTTCTCCAATATAACATCTTAATATTTGACTATCACTAATACCATATTCTCATTTGTGTCTTCGCATATCCGCTGAGTAATATGCGACCGATATATATGAATAGAGTGAATATGGAATATTAGCGTATCACTATTCAACGGATTGCCGATACATCAATACATTGAATATAGCGAGCGATATTAATCGCCCGATATATGAGTTAATATGGATTACTTATACATGAATACATTTAATTTTACTAATATCTTAACGAATACATATATATTGATTTCACTTTTATTTTGATACAATAGTCGATAATTACAAGCGAAATCACTTTTCGATAAATCAAAGGAAAATACTTGTCGATATAAAACATCGATTAGACATAACGATTAACCATGAATATCGATTTGTCGATATTTTGATTTATAAACACATGCGTTTACCGATCTGCTAATTCTATTGCGTCGCTACTAGCGTTCGACTATGTATTTGAAATAATGTATTGAGGGCATTACAGTTATTTGAAAAAATTGGTCATTATAAGGACGATGTGACATGGCCCCTATAACCAATTATCATCAGGGATGTCTAGTGGAGGGAAGGAAGGTTATATCTAATATAGGGGTTCGGTCATTTTGTCAAACCAATCCGTCCTAAGCGATGTCGTTATATGGCCAATTTCAATAAACAACCTCGATACGAATCGATCGATACCGAAAAAAAATTAATCAAACTAAGATATTTGTAGGAGTGATATTCAAATTGTATTCTTATTGACTCATATGGGATCGATCCTGAGACTCTAACAAGGACCGTTTATTGAAATCGGTCAATATCCAGATATGACTAGTTATCGAATATAGGTGCTATCCTGGCCACGCACCCATCATGGATTGACAGTGGCACGCTTATTTTAACACTGAGCAATGAATCTCGGCGAGTCTCTGGAAATGCAAACCCGTCTTTATCCCGGAATAGTGTGTAAGCACTGTTGTGTTTCGATATGAAGTACATTGAAGCCAGTAAAATCACTGGGCATTATGAGACTTAACATCTTACGTTTCGAAGTGACGAGCGCAGTTCAGTGCTTTGTAATTCAAAGTTTTGTGTGGTGTTGCTTCTGTTTATTGGCAGGCGTGACGCTTACCATCAGGCGAGCGCCTTGCTCGTCTCGTCATTCAATGAAATAAATAAAATTAATCTAATAGAAGGAATTATACTTTTTCCGCTTATCGACACATTTATCGACCATTCGTTATCGACTATATTAAACGGTGATATTTTATAAGACATTTTAAGTATTTCTTTTCATTTATCCCCTAATGTAACGTGTGAATGGATGTTTGTTCGCGCCCGGGTGGCTGGACTGATTTGTACCAAACTTTTGAATCCCGGAACACGGGATTGTGTCCCGGAATGCGGGACAATTAGGAATAAGGTTCACAAAGTTGCAGATGTAAGCTAGCATAGCAAAAGTGCCACTTTATGTTTTGTACTAGCCTTAGAATTGGTATTGTGTAAAGAGTGAATAAATGTAAATAATAAATTATATATGTGAAGTACGAAAATATTTTAATTATGCGTCGGATCATGTCTCTCTCGCTCGCGGTAATGTATGAAAGAGACGGCTATATTGACTAAGTTATGTATTTGCTGCATTGTCTCGACTTTATAGCGTTTTATACCATCTCAGTGTAAAAATATAATTGCTACGATATTTCTCTATATTGTACCTTCGCATATTTTAAAATTTCGTTAGGTTAAGGCGCATCCACACTTGTGCGTGTGCCATCTACGTAATCATAATAACATGATAGGAACGCGTTTACGAGCGATTCGCGTGAATGTTGCTATAGTCAAGGTGCATATGTTCATGGTATTAAGCCTGTGTGTTCCTCACGCAATAGTTATTTCTTTTATATTCAATTAAAATTAAATCATCTTTCAAAATCAAAAACTTTATTTTGCAAGTAGGCAACAAGGGGCTCTTTTACACGTCAATCTGTCTTCTGTCTATATCTATAAAAATGAATGTTTGTCTGTATGTCCTTTATAGAATCGTAAACTGTGCATTTGATCATGTGATGATCTTTAGCAAAGTTATTGTGCATGAGCCCACGAAGGTTTCTGAGTTGGTACGACCAATTTTGGACAGATGGCGCCACTGTTAGGCTACTATTATCCCGGAAAAAGCAGATCACGCGGGCAGAGCCGCGAGGGACAGCTAGTAACAGATAAATTTAATTGAAATGTCTCTTCTGGTGCTTCGGAAATGCCCACTGGTCTAAGAAGAAGCGCCAAGAAACTCAGCCGTAGGTCATATTAATATTTTGAATGTCGTTCATGTTTCGACTTTATGTTTATTTCGATACGTATGGAATATAACAGTACTGGACTACGAGCGAATTGCTCGCGAATATTTCGCATCGTGTGCGTGTGTTAACAGAAAGAAATCTTCGTGTGTGTGCGCAGGTATGGATGCGTTTTTATTTTTTATGCGCTCGAAAAAGCAATAAAATTATAAAATGACTTTTTTTAATGACTATATAGTTTTAGACACCAAGAGATTGTATTGTTGATTTTGCACGATTTAATTAATACAAAATTAAATATTTCATTTGATTTGTACATGATTTTGTTGAAAACAATAATTGTAAGTATATTCAAAATAACATGTGTTTTTCAATACTTATTTTGAATGAATAAGTTCTTTTGGTTGAACTAAAGGCTTATTTAAACTTTGTACAATTGGTATTGCAGGTAATTGATTACGCTTTACAAGTAACGTTTTATTTACACGGAAAGGTTTTCGCATATAAACGTAACTGTAACAAAAAATATATTTACGAGGCCGCATCATACAATTTACGTTTTTAAATTGTATGACGTACCATTTTAAACGAGATTCTTCTGTTATAATCGCGCCAGTGTCGTGCGACGAACTTTCCATGTAAATAGGGCCTTATGTATTGTCATTTAATTAAAGCTAGGCATAGGTCGGTGAAAGCGTTTAGAGCCCTCTTGCTTCAGTGTCAAATTTCTATGGACACTGAATACTGGTAAAATCGAAGATAAATGTTTTATTTAGCAATAAAGTGCCTTTTTATACCACGTTAATGTTTCTGTTCTGTGGCTTTCTAGGACGCAATACACAGAAAATACGAAATTCAATCGACAATCCTTAACAGTATTTCATATAAAATACGGTATAAGTGAGTAGTAAGATCACAAATCGAATGGAGCTGCCACACCGGTGTTAGAAAATGTTATATAACATTTTATAACACCGGTGTGGCAGCATCATTTAGTAAACATTTCTTAACAATTTGTAACATTTTGTAACATTTTTTTACATTTTTTAACCGCAGGCGGCGGTACTTTTGAGAGCGGCGCCGTCAAAGAAGGGCCGATGTCATGTTTTCAAATGTTATAAAATGTTAGAAAATGTTAAAAAATGTTAGAAAATGTTAGAAAATGTTTTTGTAAACATTTTATAACATCGGTGTGGCAGCACCAGAATGGCGTGGGTGACGAAGTTTCTTCCCCATTCTTTCTGTATGATTTGATCTGCGATTTGCGACCTTATACTGTATTTTGTTTAAAAATACTTCGCAGGGACGCTTCGCTGCCGTCTGTTTACTAAAAGGCCTGTATGTAAATAAATTTAATTTTGTATAATGTTCAAAAAGTTGAGTAATATCATAAATTTTGAGGGATATTGCCCACTCTATGTTTTATTTCCCCCTAAAAATGTATGATAAATGAAAGTTTTTGTAATATTATTTTCTCAAGACCGCCTCAGTAGCGCAGTTGTATTGCGCACGCAGCCATATATTGAGCACATCTATGCTGAGGTCTCACGTTCGATCCCCGGGTCGGGTAAAAGTGATATTGGCTTTTTCTATTACGAAATGCTCACTATCAGCCCGGAGTTGGGAATTGTGCCCGGTATGGCGATAGGCTCGCCCCCTATCACATCATGGGACGGAGATACGCTCGGCGAAATGTGGGTGTACTGATTACACCTTTGCCTACCCCTTCGAGGATTACAGACGTGAATGTGGATAATGTATATATACGCAATATATGTATGTATACCCACATTTTTATCATTTATCAAAATTAGGTTTATTCATAGACGGGACGGCACCATGTCTTCGCCTCGACTATCGTCTTTTCTATGTAGCTTGCTATAGGGTTGTTGCAGTTTATAGACAGCTCTATCGAATTTTGTTAGAGAAGGCCGGAGGAATAACATGCTTGCATATGCAATAGTGGTTCTAAAATATGCCTGCATGATTCCAGTATTGTTTTGTCTATAGCACAATATCTTCTAAGAAAAATATTTAATACACTCGTTTGTCACCCTGCACTTATAATTTTTTGAAGGTATTGTATTGTTATATATTGATGAAAACAGTATACAGCAAAGGTCACTAGAGTTAGTTAAAAAAATGATTTTGTACGATTAAATTCAATATTTATTTCAAATTTCAGTATGTTACCTAGTAATGACCGATGACAACAAGCAATTCTGATACGGTTTTTTATGTAATATTTTTCGTATATAAAATAATCATTCAATAAATATGTCATTATGTTAGTCAATTTTAAGTTTATTATGTTTGTAAACTTAATATTTTGTCTTATAATAATAAAATATTATCGAAATTTTCGAACGGTTTTTTTTTTACTTTAAATAAGAATAGTAATTTTTGAACTTTGTCAAGTGAAATTTTAATTAATTAAAAAAAAATTAGCATTCATAGGGACTGCCGATAGAAGTGAAAACTTATAACTTAAGTATTATTTATTTAGTACTCACTCTCAACTCAACTCAAAACCTAAAACTGAAATCTCAAAATTGAAATTAATGCAAAACTCAAAACTCTACAACTTCAAACAACTCTTTTATCCTCTCCTGTACTTACCGAGTCGGTACTAGGGATTGCAATCCGGAAAACCGGATCCGGTAATCCGGCGGATCCGGCATCATTAAACGTCCACCGGATCCGGTAACCGGATCCGGTGCTACAATTTTTAGCTATTTAAATAGAGCTGTTGCATCATTAGGTACTTTACTATGCCAAAGAAAAAAGTCATACGATCAGAAATGACAAAAATCTTGGAAAAAGTTATTCAAGATGATAACTCTAAAGAAAAATTGGAAGAAATAGTAGAAGAGAACTTAGATTCACCATCAGTAAAGAAAGATTTGACATTACAGGAAGAATTACAATTACAAATCCAGCAAGAAACCATGTGTTATAGCTTAGATACTAAAAAAGAGAAAGATTTTGATAAAGTACTAAAAAAGTAAATGACTACATTTAAAAGGACTGAGTTTTCACAGAGTTCGAAGAGAATACTTGTCTGCTATTAGAAAGAAAGAAAGAAATGATTATTTGCTGACAATAAAGCCGACAAGTGTAGAAACTGCAAGGGCCTTTTTGGCCGCAGGCTATATTTGCAGCTCTATTAAAAGTTGAATAGCAGATGACACAATTAACATTATTTGTTTTCTATGATCCTTTTTTCAAAATCAACATTTATTATGTTATAATATATAATGAATACTAAGACAATTATTACTTAAAATTCTTATTAAAATAATTATTTTTCGTAAGTTGATTAAACTAAAAAGTTGTAATTATAAGACAAACTCATTATTGTGATAATTGTGCCATTAATTACAAAGATTCATCAAATCGTGATGGTGTCTGTCATAAATATAAGACTTGTTTATTAGTCTCAAATACTTTAATAATTATTGTGATCTCATCTCAGTAAATTACGTAAGGTTAATTATATTAGATTTTATATGTTTTATTTTTTATAAATTACCTATATTAAGCACAATAACACTTGATTAACTTACTAACAGTTCATTTTGAACCGAAAAGCGAAAATCATCCTGACTAGATCAGTGGGAATCCGGACGGATCCGGCCGGATTGAAAATGACGCCGGATTGCAATCCCTAGTCGGTACCGAGCCAAGCCGGGTTTTTATTCATTTTCACATTTCCATAAGACATGTGTACAATTTTTTATATAACCTTTTTCCTCAATTCCTCTTTACAAAACAAGTGCATAAAAAACACATAAGTACCTACCTATCTGTCATTGAGAGGTTATTTGCTTTTATATTAATCATATTTTACTGTAGAAGGAATATCTACGTCATTTACCATATAGCGAAAAAAATGTCTGTGTTTGACGGAGAAATAGAGTACCAGTCGGTGTACATGGTCGATTTCACTAAGAAACATAAACCGTGAGTGTTTTTTACATCCTGAGAATACTATATTTCTAATATACAAGAAATGTCATAACCTTGTGAGAAACAATGCCTTTTTAGGGTTCTGTTCCTAAAGCGAAAGTCTTGGCGAAAGGTCAGGACCGCCTAAGGTCAGGCAGAGGCCGTTGGTTACTCAGAGATTGGGGCCTGTTAACCGACTTAAAAAGGAGCAGGTTCTTAATTCTATATTTTTATAGCAGTGATACGTTACTACCTACAAGGTGGACAGACGACCTGATAAAGGTCGCAGGAAATCGCTGGATGCAGGCCGCTTTCAACAGGTCGGTCTGGAAATCTTTGGGGGCCTATGTTCAGCAGTCTTGTGGCTGATGATGATGATGATCATGCTTTTAATTTACAAAGGCGTTTCTATAATTACCTATTTCTTTGTATTTCTTATGATGATTTGTTTGAAAGTACATTAGCAATTGGGTTTCGACATTTCAGGGCCCAGTCAAGCCGGGCGCCCTGAGCCAGTGGGGTGTCCATAGACTATGCAATTAATTACAGAACAGCTCGCTGAGCTTATCTATGTTCACAATATACCTCGCGTGCGCGAGACAGAATTTTTTGTCGATACCAACTAGTTTTAGGGTTGCACTGTAACGACACTCAGAGTGTGATAAAAGATATAGGGATAGCGTGCGAAAACGTGATGGCAACAATTTTTCGCTGCGTGAATACTGTGTTAAAACGATATCATAGAGATAAAAATACTTGTTTCACGACAAAACTCACCAATAAATTACCTCGAGGCGTTAAAAACCACGCTGGGACCACGCCCACGCGACGCGTCATCCGCTTGATATTTAGTTACGTCAAAAGTCCAAAGTCCAACTTTAAATTATATTACGGAAAGTCAAATATCTATGACATCATTACAAGATTACCGCGCTTGCCACCATTAGCCGTACGGGACGAGAGCGGGAATCATGCACCGAACCACAGATACATGACAATCAATTCTACCATAAATGTGAATAGTATTTATACTAACTCATATGAAAATATCACTACCGCGATTCAGAATATATAGCTTTTTTTAAAAATATGCTTTACTTTTTGCGTTCTATTTTGCGTATTTTTTTCCATAAAACGATTTTATTTAATTTGGGCTAGTAATTATTTATATTACACATGATAATAAACATAAAACTATCAATAATTTACATTTAGTATGTACTTTTGCAATTTTTACGATAATGACAAAAAGTTACCATATAGTTTTTGGCATAAATGATTCACGTATGAAAATAATGTTTTAGTGTTACTAATATGTATTATTGAACTTGCTGTGGAATTTAAAAATTTCTAATTTCAAATAAATATAGATGCGCCTGTAAGAAATATTAATGCAAAACAATACAAAAACGCGATTGCGCAGTTTTAAATTGTATAAATATATATGGGATCAAGCTATGCGTTGCACAGCATTGCGTAAGCGTTATTGTGTTTTGAAGGAGATTGAAGCCGATTAAATTACTGGCCATTATGAGATTCAACATCTTATATCTGTGAATCGCCCGTACTCCAACGCCATGGAGTGCTTTTTAATTCAATTAGGTAGTATTCTATGTGGTGTTGTTTTTGTTTATGAGCAGACATGGCGTTAACCATTGCGAGAGACCTGTTCCTTTCATAGTTAATTATGATAATAAAAATACCCAAACTTACATTCGACCTACTCAATCAATTAATTTTGCTCGGTGCGGGGATCGAACCCGCGGCCTCTCTCACGGCCGTCTAATTGTATCCTTCTTCCAGAAAGAGTCCTCGACGTAAGGCTGTGGACGACAACTGTCTCATTGTGGGCATTAGCCGGGACTCCTTGAAAGCCCGTGACGCTCCCAGAAAGAGCCCCGACGTCCTCTGTCCTATCAACTATGAGTTCTACAAAAATGCTGTCGAAAGGGTAAACTTCTAAAGTAAAGATACTAACATAAATAGACGCCGTAAGCACCTCAACGCCATTTTTATGTTTTTTAATCAGGTCAGAGTGGCTACCCTGGACCTAACGTACTTAATATTACGTACAGTGCAGTCCAAATGTATGTCGGCAGTGTTATGCCGTCGGCCACCCTGAAGTTACCTACTGGATCTTTTGCTAAAAATGAATTCTTGCCTCTGTAAAGCGATAAACTCTACGTGAAAATGTCAGCTTAAATGTTAACAAAAGCAACTTGAAGGGTTATTCACATGTATTGAAGTAATGTCACGTTAATCTTTGAAACTTGTTTATTACTGCCCGTGGTTAAACACTGACCGCGCAACGGCTGACAAAACGATTTATACATATATGCGTATAGATGCGTAAGCGCCTTATACATATCAGTTATGCAATATTTCACGGTTAAAAAAGGCATTTTTCGTGAGTTGGGCTGACTTTTACTTACAAAAAATTAATTGTAGAAGCCGGCAAACGAGCAAGTGGGTCACCTGATAGTAAGTTTCCTCCACCGCTCACCAACGCCCAAAATATCAGAAGAATTATAGGTGCGTTCACTTGTCAATCTTGGAAAGGGATAGTAATTAGGTAAGGCAGGCAGGCTTTGGGCCTCCGGAAATCTCACTCACCGTACGAAACGCAACAGCGAACGGCCTCGTTCGGCAGTTTGGCTACGAATATTATATTTATGAGTTAATAAATGAACCCTAGGGTTATGCCCAGTTCTAATAAATAATTGGAATTCAGTTTTCAGACGATCATCCGAAATTAACGGAGAAATATATGTCGGCGGACATTGAACCGACACCCATTGACCACGAGATACAAGACTTGAAGAGAACAGAGTACCTCACTAAATACTGCTCTAGAGGTACCTATAAATATTAAGTAATCGTCGAGAGCTATTACTCGACGGTCGCCAGAATTATGCCGGCATGAAGTCTGGACACAATGGCTGAGTCCCCAGCATGACTCACCTCAACGAGCCAGTATCGCGGATTTTTTCACCATTTGTACGGTGGTCGCTACCCAGTTATTTCTTCCGACGATATAATACGTCCGTTTTGACGTCTTTTTTTTTGTTGTTCCCGTATCCCGTTCTTACAAGTCTACGCCCAAAATTCAATCAAATAATAGAAAAATCTGCCTTTTTTTTAATCTGGGTCGGCAAAGTGACTACGCTACACCTGATGGTAAGTGTAGCGCAATCCAAGAATAGTGTCGACCAACGATAAACAATATGTCCATCTTAGGTCGGCAAGATCATGCCGGCCTGCCAAAGGGCCAAGGGGGAGCGGAAGGAAAAAGGGATGGGAAAAGGGTTAGGATCAGGGGGCAAGCCCCCTGGAGAGAACCGGATATACACTGGCTGACCCTGGAACGCGACCCACACAAGGGGGGCCACTATGGCAGGTTTTAGCACCAGTGTACGGTGGTCCCTATCCGGTCGGATACAAGTATCCTCCCACCAGCATAGGTCTATCTCTCTATTTAGCAGGCCATTAACTTTGTATGAACATCTATGCAAGAGATGAAAGAATATATGGATGCAAATATGCAATAATATGGCTGCAATGTCCTTCAAACAGAAACGCAACAGTGATCTCAGACTGTGCGGAGTAATGCGTGAACATGTACACATCATCTATGTGGTAGGTCCCTCGTATGCGAGAGGCCGTCTGGGTTGGTACCAGCGCTTTGTCTATTTCTGCGGCCAAGCAATAGTGTGTAAGCACTGTTGTGTTTCGGTTTGAAGGACATTGAAGCCATTGAAATTACTGGGCATTATGAGACTTAACATCCTATGTCTCGAGGTGACGAGGGCATTCATTGGTATGCAGTGATTTTTTATTCAAAGTTCTTGTTGCTTATGGGCAGGCGTGATGCTTACCACCAGGCGAGCGCCATGCTCGTCTCGTCATTCAATCAAATAAAAATAAAAAAAATCATGCAAATTGAGGACCTTCTCCTTTTTGAAGACGGTTAAAACTAGAGGTCTACCATAATTTCAGAATTGCCATTCATGTCTGTGAACCTGGCCCGTCGCGCTCGCGCGTTACAAACCCTTCGACTCCCGGACGATGTCTACATACCGGACACCAGCCAGAAGGGCTCGTACCGCTGGCCCAAGCCGGAGAAGTACGCCGATCCCCCCTCCTCTATGTCTATGCGTCCGAAGTTCGATGATTCGCTACAGAGTAAGTGTTTGGTGTCTAATAATATGTAGATCCTATACAGTAGGTAGCCTTTATGGTAAAAGGGTTTTTAGTTTTTATAAAAATACTAAAATATCACTCTCCAATGGCGAATGGAGGTTTGGCGAATAGGGGAATGGCGAATAGCGTTATAGACCGCGTTGGCGTCCTTAAAGGAAAGGGATTATCCTTTAAGAGATTGGAAAAGGGAAGGACTTCTGGAGATACACTCCCATCGTACGAAACGCACATTACGTCGTTTTTCAATACTATGTCCTAATCTAGGTCTACCTGTGTGTAGTCTCTAGGTCTAAGTTTCATTCAAATACAGTCAGCCCTTAGGGTATGAGTGACTAACATACATCTAACCTATCAATTTTTTTTTTTATTTAGTAGAATGGTAGTAAGGTAGGGTACTACTTAATGGCCAGTTTACTCGCAGCTTATACAGACCTACAAGGTGGGCGGTCCCTCGTATGCTAGAGGCCGTCTGTGTTATGTCTCAGGGCGACGAGCGCAGTTCAATGCCATGCAGTGCTTTGTAATTCAAAGTTCTGTATGGTGTTGCTTCTTTTTATGGGCAGGCGTGGCGCTTACCATCAGGCGAGCGCCTTGCTCGTCTCGTCATTCAATCAATAAAAAAAGATTTTCTAAAACAGCAGAGTAATTATGTTTGTCAGGAGAACTTCGTCGCATCCTGCGCGTGCGCACAGGCGACTCAACGTACGGCGCGTGTCACGGTCTCTTGGCCCAAGTGGTCCTCGAGAAGAATCCCTTTGGTCCACCACGGGAGGAGCCCAAGTACGGCCGCTGGCTCAACCCATACACCTATACTTACAGGATTGATTGATTTTAAATTTTTCTATAAATTTTGCTAAATAATGTATGCAATAATTCATGTTTTTGAGTGTTTTAAATTAAATAATTTTAGTGAAACTTTACTGGAATAATTTGGATTCTTAATAAAATGAGTATTACCAGAGTAAATGATTAAATAAAGTTTATTTCTTTCTTCTTTTTCTCTTCAAGAGTAATTACTGTAATATGGCAATCCAAGTTACGGTAAGTACAGTATTTTTATTAAAACTATGCGCTTCGGTAATCATCGGATATTTGGAAAATATGGACATTTTGATTGGTAGAGCCACGTTGTAGACAATTTTTTCTACAGCATTAATGGGCCGTCTCGACCGGGTCGTTACTGCAATCTCACAGAAAACCAACGTAAATTAGCGGCTTACTGCGTTTCGTACGGTGAGTGAGATATGCGGAGGCCCAAATCTCCTGCCCTTGCCAATCCCTTAATTATCAGTTTCTTTTAAGATCAGTAACACGTCCGACCGGAACCGAATTGCCGGGCATTAATTAAATATTCATTAATTCGCAAAAACGAACTTTGCCGAACTGCATAATTTACATTGTCGTATTTTAATAATGATTAAAGAATCATATGAAACGAATAAAATATTAAAGGAAGCTATCTATGCATATAAATTTACATGTCGTCACGGACTGACTGATTCAACTTTCTATATTTATTATACATACCTACTTAATATCTTTGGATTCATCGACATATGATCAACAAACATACCAAATAATTAGACCTAATAAACTGTCATTTTGACCAACTTGATTTTGTTTTGAAAGGTTTACAAGATGAGGCGGAAAGCAACAAAATCTATTTAGTAAACTTCAAAAACAACGAAGGTTTCAAACAAGAGTTGTCACTTTGATAGAAAACATCACAAAATCCAACACTGGCAAAATCACCGATGGAGCCATAATACAAAGTTGGATTGGATTGGAACTATCATGATATGAATATACAGAAATAAAGGTTTATAATGCTTTATTCAAAATTTCCAGTTGTATTATGAAGTGTAACAGACGATAAGCAAAATGGATCACTATTTAACGACATACAGGAAGGACTATCTGTGGCCCAACTTGCCTGGTGCAGGAGGAGCGGCCGACGCTGGCGGTTTGGCAGAGTATGTAATGTCACTGTTGCTCGTGTTCACCGAACTAAATTTGATTAATGTAGGTAGTACTGCAGTTTTCGTCCCGTGGTATGGGGCGAGCCAACGATTATTTTTATATTGGACAGGGTTTGGTGGTGGTCCTATAAAAATTGTCTACGAAGCTGACCCCCGAATTCACATAAGTAAAATACTTAAACTGCGGGGGTTGAGCATTGGGTTTGACCAGAAGTTCCCAGACATTTTTTCTCATAGACCACTTTCAAAATTTAGCTGGTTCCGGTGGACCCCCTGCAGCTACATTTCTGCCATATTCGATATACGAATCGTGAACCCCAATTTTTTTGTCACGCCAACGCAGACCTCCGTTGAATCTCCCGTGGACCCCTGCAGATCTAACTGGACCACTTTGGGAACTAAGGGTTTAGATTTACATGGTCTGTTGACATTAAAATGTTTACTTTTCTCACAAATTGCGAAGAGCTCTTTAAACCGACTTCAAAAAGTAGATGTTCTCAATTCGGTGCGTAGGTATATTATTTTGCTTTTTTCATACCAATATGACTTAGGTAACTATTAAAATATTTCGACATAAATTCAAAAATATCTGTTATGTCTGTAAGACTGAACAAATTTTATTAATTTACACATACACGCACGCACACTCACAAACAAAAATGGGGTTAAAATTATAACACCCCTTTTTTGTCGGGGGTTAGAAACCAAATGCTTACATTGTATCTGCCAACGCGTACTACTAGATTATATCGTACTACCCTGAATTGCCCGGGATTGGATTTCTCTTAATATTTAAGTCAATCAGGTGGACGGTCGTAAATAACGAACCGAAATTCTTTCTGCATCCCAACGATGAAAGTTTAAGGTAGGGCGTTGGTGTTTTCCAGGATTCCGAAGCTCTCAGGTGAGGAGCTAGCCTTTTACCAAGCATGCATGCAGCATACGCGGCCGCCTGACTGCCGCTGCCCCCAGTACTCTGGTGGAGAGATGCCACAGCTGCCGCCAGGCAAGGAGAGTGGTTGGAGCAGGAATGAGGTGAGGTCCTTGATTCGATATGGGCTTGCTAGAGTCCTAATTGAAGTATGGGAGTGATCCTTACAGTTAACGTGAATCAGTTGGTATTATGGAATCTAAAGAAGTCCAGTAAAAAGTTTTTAGTTGCATTTGTCATATATATGGAACTTGGAGAATATCCAAATGTAGTATCTAAGCCATTAGATGCAGCGTAAGGATATCGACAGATACAACTGAAATACGCACTGTGCAAGGGGATCATTGGTCATTTTTAAGTGTGTCCAGCAAATATCATTATCTGAAACATTTTAGTTTTCGAACAAACTGGATATGCGTGACTATACAGGGGTTTGTTTAAATACTATACTATTTTACAGTATTTACGATAGTCTCTTTTTTTTTTAGATTATGGGACCAATGTTGGATCCAAAATTGTACCCAGTGAGGGTAGGTGCGAGTCCAGAAACACCCACGTCTCGATATGACCAACCTAATGCCTTCTTGGACAAGGTAATTCGACAATTAAATTTACGTGTACTAACACATTTTCCAGCGAACTACTTCGAATCACACTTTCTTCTTGCCACTTTGCCACCTTACGAACTTTTTTTACCGGTTTGGCTTTCCTTGACTTTTTATGGAAAACTGTATATTTTCTACTCTGCCTCCGTGGAGTATTGTGCGAGTAGCCGAAGCTCCGGGTTCGATTCCTGCACCGAAACAAATGTTTAAGAGATCCACAACTATTAGGTTTGGCTCTGTGTTTTGTAGGTTTCCCTCGTTGTTCCTGATACCTACGATACAGGATATCCTAGTGTGTGGTCAAGAATATGCGTCTGACTATTGAGTGTAGTTATTATTTATTCTTGGACACAGTACATTATTCAGGTTTATAATATGATTTTACAAAGAACAACTATGCAATTAGTTACCCAAACACGACATTTCCAGCTCCAGTCGAAGTATCCGATGCTGTATAGCATACTGCAGAACGAGGCGTCGCCAGAATTGAAGCAGCGTATCGATCGAGATAGAAACAAGACCACTTACATAGTGGACTATTGTGAAACTGGTAATGCATATTGCACTGATAATGCATACTAGAAGTACCACATGGATAGAATTCTAATCGCAGTATTCATAAACGTTACTATGAGGCTTCATAGTGAGCGCGAACGTATAGTGACGATTTCTCTAAACGTCATTGGTTAGATTTTGGCGCTAAATAAGAACAGAACAATCATGTACACAGAATTCGACACTTGGCAAAGAGCTTACTGAAGTGTCGTTTGTGAATACGGGCGTAATACAATTATATAAGATAATAATGAACGCCAAACACACTACAATACTTGTTTAAGTTCAGTTTATTATTGGCACATGTGCTAATAATTACAATAATCTGATACCCAAGACTCTCGTATCTTACTGTGGGGTCAGGACTATGTGTGTAACTGTTTGGTGTAAATAAAAAATAAAATGGGTTTCCATATTAAATATATACTCTTCGAAATTGAAGTTTCCTCGTCCACTGTGACATTTTTAATTCCGTCAGGTCGTGGAAGGAGAAACTAGTGATACGTTTTATTTTATCCGTTGAGATGAGAGTAGATCTATTCCAATCATGACTATTTTCCCAAAGAGTCACTCAGATTTAGTGATACAGGAATGTCGGAATTGTCAATCCTAGCTTTGTGCTGACGAATTTGTGAGTAGCAATGCCACAGCTATTTTAATACACCCGTTTTGAGAACGAAATTTATTCTTACTGTATAGTTAAACAAAATCTATCTGTGTAAATATTTTTTTTACTTATTGATCATGGTAATGAGGTATTTTCTTAATTTACTCATTATGCTTAAGGTCCTGGAGCAAAATTCGAAGGTCTTCAAAGAGCAGCAGACGAGAGCGGCACAGGTCCGTGTGCACAACCGATGCGGCTGCCTGGTGATCCTTGCAGGGTTGGTCCCAAGCCTAGAATGTCCACTCCCAGGACGATATCGAAACAAGGAGGTGGTGGGGCTAGTGACCCAAGGGCTAAATGTGGTAAGTTATAATAATTAATTAGTGTAGGATCTCTTCTATGCGAGAGTTCGACTGGGTATCAACCACGGCTAAATACTGGTTTGATATATTTTTTTTGCTTTCTTTTATTATTATTCTTGTTTTGTCTGATTTCAGAAACTACATCACCGGTGCCTCCGCTGGGTAAAAGCGAGTACCAAGACGGAGTATCAAAACTGGGAGCTATCATCATGCGTGATAAACTGCATCGGCGATAGAACCTATAGCATCAGGAACATTAATCATGGAATAAATAGTTCAACCCTTATTAGTGTTTTATTTCGTACTTATTTCAAAACTGGAAAATAAAGCTAATAATAAAATTGACAAAAAAAAATGATTTTCTTTTTTATTCTCGCCTATAATACTAGAAACTCTTGGAGTGTATGTGGGCCACTAAAATCTTGGGCCCAAACCTAACCGTACCCACGCGCGACACGTTGTTGGTTAATGAACGAGGCGATGGCAAAACTTGGTTCCCGATGCGAATTGTGAGGGTGTGATGGCATGTCGTTCCACATAATAATAAATCCACCGCCAAACCATGGTGAAGGCAAATCCTAACTGGCAGGCACAATAAATTACGATAAACCCTCTGTGCATATAAGGTTTTGGCCTTGGAAAATAAATTTACAAGTAATAGAACCAGGTTGTAGACAGTTTTGTCTACAGTATGAATGGGCCGGCTCGACCGGGCTCTTACTACTGTCTCACAGAAAACCGACGTAAATAAACAGCTTACTGTTATTTCGGTGAGTGAGATATTCAGAGGCTCCATTACCCCCCCCCCCCCTTCCTAATTAATCCCTTTCCTTT